>OY720334.1:19121907-20463375 GCA_963082935.1 Malus x robusta | reverse complement strand
TTTCTCTTTTCGCTGACACATCTTCCGTTGGTATCAACAACACTGTGAAAGCAATCGGTGATATCTTCAGTCGGCATAGATAGCTCTGTCATCGTAGA
Organism: Malus x robusta; assembly: GCA_963082935.1. NCBI lineage: Eukaryota > Viridiplantae > Streptophyta > Magnoliopsida > Rosales > Rosaceae > Malus > Malus x robusta. The sequence goes on along the minus strand of OY720334.1, from coordinate 20,463,277 downwards.
ATCAACTGATCTCGCAGCATCTTCCATTGGCATCAACAACATTGCGGCGAGGGCGGTTGGTTACATATCCAAGTCTCGATTGAAAAGGATTTATGAATCCTTATTGGTCGAGGTTATCTCATTAGCCTTTTTCGGCAAAGTGAGGTTTTACAAGTTACTACATTCGGCACATTGAAAGCCGAATTTGATATTGAACTTCGCTAAGTTAGCAGCCTTGTCTTCAGGCTCTAGAACCCGAAGGCCGAGACAAGTTCCTTCCTCGGCCGCAGTCGCGAGATTCAGAAGTTAGCAGCGCACCCAACGCAATATCAACAAATTTTACTCCTCGGCCTAGTTCGGCCGACGAGTTGGCCCGCCCCGCATACAACCGAATGACGTAGTTAACTTACTAATTACTCAGCCTGCGCGCCACGTAGGCTTGGTAGTTTTTAGGGTCAACATTTTGGCACGCCCGGTGGGACCCAGTGCTAAAACTACGAAGTTCACATGATCTATCTTGATTAGGCTTCAAAGGATGAGTGTCATCGCCTATTAAAGAAGCAAAAACAACTTCTCGAGAGATTGGGAAGAATTTCTGAAAGGCAAGAGGTCGGGGGGCAAATTTCCACTCCGGCCACAACCAATATTCGGCCTAAGAAAATTGTTAATTTGGCCGAAGAACAAAGGCCACCTATTTTTTCGGTCGAGACTGGAAGTGTGGTAGGCCTAGAAGAAAATGTTCAAGTTTCTGAGCCACAAATTGACTCAGAAAATGAGTCGTCAGAGAAGTGCTCCAATGACGAACAAGGCTGCAACATTGGCTTAGCCCAAGAAACCATGACAATTGATATGATTATTGGCGTTAAAGCTGATATGGAGAAATCTTGTTCGGCTAAGATGTTTGAATTAAAAGCCGAAATTATTATGCCCGGGGGGCATAGTAATTGTTCAATACATTCGGCAGCCGATGATAAAAAATATTTCGCCAAGTCAAAAATATTTGGAGGAAAATCTTTATTCGGCCTAGAGCGAAATCAATGTGAAGATTTTGTTATTACAAGATCTCAACTTGGAATAAAGTATCGTTGGCCACCTCCTAACTATGGTTCGGCCACTTTTCTTTTCATTTGTTAAATATATATACATGTTATTTTGTTAAACATACGGCTATGCAAGCCGATGCATAAGAAAATAAGGGGGCAACAACATTCTGGCCGAACAAAAAATTTGGTCGAATACACTTGTTTGACTATTTTGGCCGAATGCATTTATTTGTGAACTTTGCTTACAAAAGCCTCGGCCTCAGCCCCATAATGAAACAAAGCCTCAGTCAAAACACACACATATATATATATATATATATATATATATATATGTATATGTATATGTATGTATGTAAAAACAAAAAAACAAAAAAAAAGAACCATCTTTTGGCCGAATTGTCATGGATATATATATATCACGTTGGGATACCATTATTGAATTTTAAATGTCGAGGCATGGATAGCTGAATGACAAGCTATCCATATGTAATTGTTTCTTGAAGACAAGCAGGCTACTTGGTGGTAGGCCTTCGACTTTGACCCCGGTAGGCCTTCGACTCCACTTGATTTTTCTCGGCCTTGACCCTATTTGTTTTTCCTCGGCACAGCAGCAGCACCATCATGCTTCTTTCATGATTGTTGACACTCGGGTCGTCGAAGATGGAGATGATAAGCTGCTCGTGCTTAACTTTAAAGGTTAAGTGCAGCTGCTGCTGCTGCTCAAAGCAGTTTCTTCTCTGATGATAAGCTTGAAGTTTGATTTGATGAGTGTTTGTTGATCTCAATAGTATTTTTGGCATCCTTTTGAATGATGGAAGACAATACCCTTCTGGTATGGTTCCGCCAATTTATCGGATATATATATACATATGTTACATGTATGCCAACGTTTGCCAAGCTCGGCGAGAATGCGTTGGTGCTCGGTAATTAAATCATGGGGTTGAGGATATTAACCCATTCGGCCGGTTCAGAAAGAGATGTATATGGCAACCTTATGCAATCACATTGGAATCTCGGCCAACTCGTCGACCTCGGCCCAGTTTCAGCATAGATGTAAATTGTTCTCAATATAGGTGGCAGGCCAAGCTACCAGGAATGGTCGCATCAAATAAGTTGTTCACCTGCCACTTACTCCTCTGTTAGGCGAAATGATTAGTTATCGATTCGGCCTTAATGGTGGGCCGGTGGCCAAGTTCAAATGCAAAATGCCTAGTTTCCTTAACCATTCGGCTTACGAATCGAAGCTCAAGAAAACTGGGGGGCAAGGTTTGGACCTAAAATTACACAATCGGCTCGAGTGATCGAAGCCGTTGAGAGTTACAGATTTTCTTCCATGCGTGATGCATATGGGTGTGGGTGAGGGACTTTCCATGCAATTTGTGTATGCGTGGAGTGATCAGCACAAAGATATGTAAAAGGATTAGCATGTTCTGCATGGATGAGAATGGATCAAGTTGGAACTTGACCAAGCAAAAAGATAGTGATAATTACCATCGAAAAGTGATAAATGCCATCTGAAAGGAGATATAATTTGAAATGGATATGGTCTCTTGGGGCATGCAAAAGATAAGAGATGGTAAAGAATAAAATAATATTCTTTTGTTTTCCTACATGGTCAAAACAACAATGTGCATTAAATGTTGACAATAATCTAGCCAAAGCAAGATTGTCAGATAAATCTTTGAAAGCCAAATTTGGTGGAAGGTCAGGTTTTCAAGATTACATCGGGTTTTGATTGATGTGATAAGGTGTAGGGTTAGCAACAGATAAAGACTCAGAGTCACGGTGCACTTAGCATTGGTTTTTGCGACTTAGGCACGCACATTTCTATAAATACCAAGCGGCAGACAACTAAAAAGGGACCTCCAATTCAACACACAACTGCCCTGCGCAAACTCTCTCAACAACTTTGAGATTTTTTATTTTCTCTTTTCGCTAACACATCTTCCGTTGGCATCAACAGCACCGTGAAAGCAACCGGTGATATCTTCAATCGGCATAGATAGCTCTGTCACCATAGAATCAACCGATCTCACAGCATCTTCCGTTGGCATCAACAGCACTGCGGTGAGGACGGTTGGTTACCTATCCAAGTCTCAGTCGAAAAGGATTTCCGAATCCTTATTGGTCGAGGTCATCTCATTAGCATTTTTCGGCAAAGTGAGGTGTTACAAGTTACTACATTCGGCACATTGAAAGCCGAATTTGATATTGAACTTCGCTAAGTTAGCAACCTTGTCTTCAGGCTCTAGAACCCGAAGGCCGAGACAAGTTCCTTCCTCAGCCGCAGTCGCGAGATTCAGAAGTTAGCAATGAAGGAAATTTTGTGAAAAACATGTTCATTTAAGCAACATCTATAGCATGTAATTAACAATTAAAACCCGGAATCATGCTTGTATGCACTTAAAAACAAAACATTAACCATGAAATTCAAAGCCTAGTAGATTGGTGAACCAAGACTCAACTCAAAATAAAGTGAGTTGAGAAATTTATACCTTTGTTGATTCCTCTTTGCATAAGCAAAGGATAATCACCCAAGAGATAGGCCCTTCATTCCCTGCTTCTTAGATCCATGAATTTGGATGGAAGAATTGGTTTCTCCAAGTTCTCAAAATTGAGAACCTCTAAGTCTCCACACCAAGGAAAGATTGATGAAGAAATGAGTGACCTTGGAGGAGAAAGATTACTAGCTAATCCCCTCCAAGGGGGCCGGCCTCTTAGAGAGAAAAGGGAGAGATATGTTCTCTCCAATTCTCTAAAAGAAACCCTAAATGAATTTTGGCTATAAAATCATATTTATACCTTTATTCATTGGAGTGGCAAACTTGTAATTAAAGCAAATTCACTACCCTTCCTCTAAATGGCCGGCCATAGGGTTTCATTGGGCTTTTAAGGCCTTTGTGAATTATTTGTCATTAAGTTGTCATACAACTTAAGTCAATGGGCTTGACGTTCGAAGCCCATTGGGCCTTAAGGCCCAAAACTAACCCGTGGTCTTTTAACAAACTTTATTCGTTTGATTAATTAACATATTAATTAATCCTTGCCATAAATAATTAAACCGTTTAATTATTCTTACTCATCTCCATTGTTTCTTCAATCTCTACCTTACACGGTGTACGATCCATTAGGTTCCTTTTAGCGAGGTAGTGGGCGATTAGAACACTTTCAAATCGATTGTGAATTGAAACTTACTTTCAATTCTCCCTTTAGTGATTATACACGTTTAGGGCTTCCACAAACCATGAGTGACACCTAGCAGTATGTCATGGTTACCCAAGCTAATCAGAAGAGGTGTAGAACCTATTCAGTTTAGGATTACAATGCAATACGGTATTTCTCTAATACAATACTCTTGACCATATTGTTTGGTTTGATAGTTTATTCATGTCGACTATCCAATGTGATTCATTTACTTATATGATTACCTTGAATGTGATTTGGAATGACTTCCTAAATCTCATTCATACTCTGGCCAGAGATTCTTAATCATATCATAGAGTATTCTCCCTCAAACGGTTTGAAGGTTAGAGATCCCTTGTTGTGCATTTAATTGCCTCCATGGCTAAGTGGCTTAACCCCAACTATGTCGTGGACACCCTCTGACGGAGTGACTTTGACATAATCAAAGATCAAGGACCTAACCATAAGACAACTATGATGCCTCAGGTCAAATGACTACTTTGCATTATCCCAACTATGAGTTCTCATGTGACATGAGTATGAGAACTCCTCGTTGATCGTGTTCAGTGGACTCATTCGCTATTGAGCACCTACATCCTTGTCTTGGTGTCACTTACACCAATGACTCGAGACTAGTCACTCTCCCTAAGAGAAGACATAGCATGTACTGATCTTAACGGACTGTCAATGTCCAATTGGCAATCCTATGATCAGGAACGTTTAGGATATGTATATGAAAGAGAATGGTCTCATGAATCTAACTTGTTTAAATTACATTCTCCTAATTACATATTCCTTGGACTTATCGTTTAAGCATATAACATTTATATGAGACGGCTTAAAACAATAATCTTTGCCCTTGATATTAAACTAGATTAGTTTAACATGTGAAATGTCCGTAAAGTATCATCATATGATTGGTTTTAGGGCGTATTTCCAACAATCTCCCACTTGCACTAGAGCCAATCAGCTTGGTCATCAGTGATGATACCTCTTCTGTAGTCATTTCATAAATGGCTGAGTAGTAGGCCCAGACAATGGATATCTATATGTTATCCATAGAATCAACCTTGAGAATAACGACGTCACCATTATACATGATTCTTAATCATGTGGTTTAGTCTCTCATTTGAGTTCGGATCTTGATGAGACCTTGATTCCCTGGCTTGAGCTATCGCCCCATTAGTGTCGTAGTGTCGGTACACTAGAGACACTTTCTAGTTGGAACTGAATAGAGAGTTCATAAATGAACTTTCCCATCCAAACAACATTGTTGTAAGCTTCTATATGGCAATATATTTTGCATTCATAATGGAACATACTAAAGTCATTACTTTTAATGTTTCCATCCATATATCTCTTTAGTTACAATAAAGAGATATCTGATTATCTCTTCATTCATAATGAAGAAACATCCAATGATGGATTAGATTCATAATCTAATACATTTACGCTTCCTTTACGTTACTCTAATTCTTCCTCATTCTTTGAGGAATCTATCCTTTAGTATTTCTTAAATACTTAAGGACACACTTGACAGTTGCCATGGTTCTGATCCTGGGCTTGCATTGATATTGTCTTGTACTGTTCTAGGTACAATTCATATCAACGTTTTTCATACAATATGAAATACGTAAATCACTTTTCTGCGTATGCATAAAGGATTCTATTTACGCATTATTTCTTTGGGAATCAAAGGGTATGTTCCTTTTGAGAAGGGCAACTTGCTAGTCTCACTAGAGTCGTCCTTCTAATTGAAGTTTATCATCATATGAGAAACTTCCTAGCATCTTTTGTCTATTATTAGGGATTGATATAATCCAATTATATCCTGAAATCTATCGTTATAGATTTACATCCCATGTTTATAGACTATGTCTCCCATAGACATTCTATCTTTATAGAATGTTTAAAGTCATAACTTTAACGAAGAAGTATTCTTTTTCACTTCCAAAATTAATATATCATATATTTGTGTGTATATATATATATTCAAATTTAGGAACATGATTAACTCCCACTAATCTTTTGTAAACCTAGTAAACAAAAGATTCATTTACATCTTTATGACAAATTAAACGATTTGATCTTTTCTCTCATAAGACGCTTATAGCTCCCACTAGCTTGCTAAGATTCATGATGAATGGATCTCTACAACTTATATGTCTTATGATTCATAGTTATAGACATATATTATCAAGACTATCTCAATAATGGTTTCGGAAACCCATATTATGTCCAAACATTGAATCACCATTTAGTTGTAGCTAGCAATCTTCGAATTAATTGAAACCAAGACTACATCAAAAATGGTTTCTTCAAAGTCAACCAATCTCTTTTATTGTAGTCACCTTAAGCTACCAATTAGCTTTAAAGGTTTCATTATTTCAGGTCAAATGGTACTTTACCATTTCCTTAGTATATATCATATATACACTTAATGTAGTCATAATGATTTTCATTCTTATTTCTTTCGAATTAAGAGGTGTAACTCTATGACATAGTCATAAAGTTCAAACCATTCAACTAAGACAGTTTATAAATCCTTCTCGACTACCTTGGAGCTTTTGGTATAGGAACTAGGTTGTTATATTTGTTGATTACTATCTTGTCTCTCATATTGTAGGATTACAATGAACTACCCAACAAACAACATTTGTTAGTTGGTTTATAGAAGTGATATCCAAATGTTAATTTAAGGATACCCACAAGATAATTCTTTAAACAAATATTGCTTATTAGCACACAACCCCAAATTTTAACATGATTAAGATTTGTCTTTCTTTCCAACTACATCCTATGGAGTCATGAAAATTTTGGAAGATCTTCTAATTGACAATCATATTGTCTTAGAAGTATATATCCTATATATATGGGTAATTGATAACATCCAATGAACTAAATCTTATTCGAGTTCGTTCTTCTCTTAATGGAGAAATCCATTATCATATGATGCTTCTTTCCTTGATATCTTTCAAGGAAACTATTTTAAAGTGTTACCTTATCTTGGATCAAATCTAAGGAGGTAAATACTTTAGACGTCTTACTCATCAACTTACATTTCTTGAATTCTTTGAAACCTTTTGCAAAGTATTCGAACTTGTGTTTATTCAAAATAAACTATAGTCCAACCGAGAGTGATCTTCGGTGAATGTCATACAACATGAGTAGTATTATGTTGTGGACAAGTGCCACTAACATCTAAGTGAATTAACCTCAACAACTTTGTAATTCTTTATTCTTTCCAAAAGAATAAAGATTCAAACATTTTGCCTCTATACAATTTTAACAAGAAGGCATTGGATCCGGATCTAACGATCCAAAGCATCCATCTATGACCAACTCGTAATTTATGTTTTTATAGGTATCACAACTCAGTTGGGATTAGTCACTATCTTGCAACCTTTTGGGTTTTAAGCATCGTTATATTCTAAACAGTTAACACCACCATATCATCTCTACTATAGAGATAATCAATTAGATTACAATAATCTAATCATTCATTAATAAAGAACAATGTTTTGTCAAACAAAACATTTATCCATTTCACATAGTGACGGAATTAAGTTCCTTAAAATTGGAATGTAAAGACAATCTTTGTTTTTCCATTTTCTTTGGTAATTGATATGAGGAAGTAAGTACTAACTGCTTTCGCAGAGATCTATATTTAATTCACATTCCGAATGTGAAGTACTTTCTCTTCTCTCTTTAATCTTCTACTTCTTATTAGCCACATCTTTACAACGATTGTAAAACATAGTTACTAATACGGAATCAAGCATTCAAGTAGAAGAACCAACTGTTTTGAACTATTCAAGAACAATTTACAACACCTTCGAAATGTGTGTTCTTGACATTTGCAAGACATTTCTTGCAAATACCCCTTCCAATGTCCATCGTTTCATAAAGAAAGTTTGTTCCCTTGGAGTTATTTCACTTTCTTCATTAGACTTCTCCTTTGACTACAATAGTCATGGTCCCTAAACTCCCACTATCTCTCTTGAAACTTATTTCAATTGTGTTATACACATCAAACAATTTGGAGAGTGTGTGGTTATTGTTCACTATATAGTTTACAATAAACTTAGTGAACCATTTGGATAGGGACTCAAAGGTGAAGTCCTAGCCTAGTTTCCGTCTCATGAAGTGGTTTAACACTTCAACACTCAATGATTCAAAATCATCATAAGTCCATGTTGATGGACTATTTGTGTCAACCAACCATTATGTTCTAAACATAATTACAAACTTTCAAGAGTTGTTCAAGGCAACTCTCATTTCTTCATACAACAATTTGTAAGTAAAGAATCATGGCACATTAAGTGTCCATGCCTTTTTGCTTTCTTCTCAAGTTCCTTGTTCATGTAACAAAGAAACAAGCACTAAGTGTTTGCATTGACTAAGGGTTGCTCAAAGCAACTCTTATTTCTTCATACAACGATTTGTAAGTGAAGAATTATGACATTAAAAGTGTTGTCCTCCTTATGATAGACTTATCTAACATTTTCTTCCAATGATACATTATCAATAGGAAGATTGTGAGGATGAGACTACTTAGGTACATATACAATCCATTTAAGACAATCTTTGGGATTGTGGTACCAAGTCCGGAAACTAAAGCATTCGGCTTTTCTTTGTCAAGTTTTGGATAGCGTTTGCAAATATATGGGTAAACAAATACATAACAAATATAAATTGATTGATTTTAAGCCATTTGATCCGGGTCTTTAAATCAAATAGCACCACCCACTATTTTTGGCAAATTCCATATCCCTCATTGGAATTCGAGAGTTTTGGATGAAACTCTTAGTAGGGTATGGGAGACTCACCATTACCAAGCCCACCTCAGAAGAATATCATATTGGCTAGCAACAATAATGATGAGAGGATAATGCTTTAGCCATTTACAACTTTTGTAATTACCCATCTAATTTGGCCTCTAGAAAATGATGCCTCAGAAGAATATCATATTGGCACCATTGCACTTAGTTAAGTCATTCCCACCATGCTAGTTCAAGTAGGGGTTCAAGAATGGCCTCAGAAGAATATCATATTGACCATACTCGTTGCCTACCTTCACTTCATCATATGTTTATAGGCTTCTCCTGAATGTAAGCACATACTTTGCATACCCCAGAACTGGATGAATACGGTGTATGAGTCACAAACGATTGAAGCCCACCATGGTGGAAGGCCTATGAAGAGATGTTCAAAGCATCTCTCGCTTATCAACTTAATAATGGTTTGGTTGAGGGTTTTAGGTCTCATCACATATAAACATACATTTTAATCTTATTAAAACAATTTGGTCCTATTACAACTATTGGTCCATTTGATTGTTTTTAGTTGTATATAATACTCCCACTATGCTTATAAAACGGTTTTTAAAGCAAGAGTATATGATACTACTAACATAAGGTTTGCATTCATTGATGGACTATATAGTTGCCTTAGGGTCTTAGGATGACTATTAACCTTTGATTAGATCCAACACGAGCCTAGTGTTGAATCTCGGTCTAGGGATGGTGATTGATTTTAGTTACGCGTTTAATCATATTAAGGCGTGTTGTTCCTATTGGGCGTTGGACCCCCTACTTCATTTTCATGCATATCAAATAAAACAAGAAAATGAGTACTTCAAAGTAAATATGAGCTTATGCTCTTTACAACATTTGAATAATACAAATTACTTTAAAGTAAGGAAGAGCTTATGCTCTTTTACAACATTTGATCAAATCAAATTACAACCAAAATCTAATCTACACATTCCCATGGTTCAAACAAATTTGAGACGGCCTTTCATATAGCTCAATTATAATAGGCTTAGGTTCATAATCACCCTTTCTTTAATTAATTAACACTTTAACCAATTAAACTTGAATGCAACATTTTCATTTGGTTTTTGTATCCATAGAATTGATTTAAATGGAGCTAAATGAAATGAAAATCCAATTCTCATTTAAAGAGACAAAACCATTTTGTTATCTACCTAATTTGGGCCAAAATGCAATAACCTCAACTTTTTGGGCTATGTTGCAAAACTTAAACTTTTGAGCTCATTTTGTAAAAACACAAAAGTCCACTACTTCATATAATTACAACTAGAACCCAAAAATTTCAACAAATTGAAAAACTTCATTAAAGGAACAAAACAATTTGTCCTTTAATGATTTTGGGTCTTTACGTAAATACGTAAACTTTCGGGGTCAAAGTGCAAATACACAAAAGTATCAAAACTTTATGTAATTGCATAAAAGCCCCAAAATACCCTATTTTAATAGGGTGGCCGGTTTTGGAGAGGTTAAAGCCACAAAACTTTGAAATTTTTTTAACAAAGCCTTAAAGTCATGCAAGTGGTGTGTGTGAAAGGGAATTAATCCTTACACACCCATCACCATTTCTATCACCTTTCAAAATAAATATCTAACATATTTAAACATTAGAAAAGCACAAAACAAAAACTTTATGAAATAAATCAAAACTTTGAATCAAAAACACCAAACTTTTTGTTCTTGGCTAAAATATCAAGAACAATGAAGAACATTCATGAAAAACTCAAAAAATCTCCATGAACATTTTTCACCCAAAGACATCCCAAAACCACTCAAACTTAAGGGAAATAACATATAACCAAACTAGGGTACATAGGGGTTCCAAAAGTTACTCAAAAACACTTTTAACAAGTCAAACATGAACCCAAAAATCCACCCTTTGGATTTGGCCGAATTTTCCCAAAAACATGGCACCAAATTTTAGCTTCAATATTCATGCTCATATGAACTAAATCTACAACATTTGAGATGGCAAATTTTCTAACAAAATTTACATTCAAAGAAGCAAGAATAAAGCTTGTAACAATTACAACATTCAAATCATAAACTATGAAAATACAAAACCCAAAAGGATTCACCAACTACTAGACCTAGGCTCCGATACCACTTGAAGGAAATTTTGTGAAAAACATGTTCATTTCAGCAATATCTATAGCATGCAATTAACAATTAAAATGCGGAATCATACTTGTATGCACTTAAAAACAAAACATTAACCATGAAATTCAAAGCCTAGTAGATTGGTGAACCAAGACTCAACTCAAAATAAAGTGAGTTGAGAAATTTATACCTTTGTTGATTCCTCTTTGCATAAGCAAAGGATAATCACCCAAGAGATAGGCCCTTCATTCCCTGCTTCTTAGATCCATGGATTTGGATGGAAAAATTGGTTTCTCCAAGTTCTCAAAATTGAGAACCTCTAAGTCTCCACACCAAGGAAAGATTGATGAAGAAATGAGTGACCTTGGAGGAGAAAGATTACTAGCTAATCCCCTCCAAGGGGGCCGGCCTCTTAGAGAGAAAATGGAGAGATATGTTCTCTCCAATTCTCTAAAAGAAACCCTAAATGAATTTTGGCTATAAAGTCATATTTATACCTTTATTCATTGGAGTGGCAAACTTGAAATTAAAGAAAATTCACTACCCTTCCTCTAAATGGCCGGCCATAGGGTTTCATTGGGCTTTTAAGGCCTTTGTGAATTATTTGTCATTAAGTTGTCATACAACTTAAGTCAATGGGCTTGATGTTCGAAGCCCATTGGGCCTTAAGGCCTAAAACTAACCCGTGGTCTTTTAACAAACTTTATTCGTTTGATTAATTAACATATTAATTAATCCTTGCCATAAATAATTAAACCATTTAATTATTCTTACTCATCTCCATTGTTTCTTCAATCTCTACCTTACACGGTGTACGATCCATTAGGTTCCTTTTAGCGAGGTAGTGGGCGATTAGAACACTTTCAAATCGATTGTGAATTGAAACTTACTTTCAATTCTCCCTTTAGTGATTATACACGTTTAGGGCTTCCACAAACCATGAGTGACACCTAGCAGTATGTCATGGTTACCCAAGCTAATCAGAAGAGGTGTAGAACCTATTCAGTTTAGGATTACAATGCAATACGGTATTTCTCTAATACAATACTCTTGACCACATTGTTTGGTTTGATTCATTTACTTATATGATTACCTTGAATGTGATTTGGAATGACTTCCTAAATCTCATTCATACTCTGGCCAGAGATTCTTAATCATATCATAGAGTATTCTCCCTCAAACGGTTTGAAGGTTAGAGATCCCTTGTTGCGCATTTAATTGCCTCCATGGCTAAGTGGCTTAGCCCCAACTATGTCGTGGACACCCTCTGACGGAGTGACTTTGACATAATCAAAGATCAAGGACCTAACCACAAGACAACTATGATGCCTCAGGTCAAAGGACTACTTTGCATTATCCCAACTATGAGTTCTCATGTGACATGAGTATGAGAACTCCGTGTTCAGTGGACTCATTCGCTATTAAGCACCTACATGCTTGTCTTGGTGTCACTTACACCAATGACTCGAGACTAGTCACTCTCCCTAAGAGAAGACATAGCATGTACTGATCTTAACGGACTGTCAATGCCCAATTGGCAATCCTATGATCAGGAACATTTAGGATATGTATACGAAAGAGAATGGTCTCATGAATCTAACTTGTTTAAATTACATTCTCCTAATTACATATTCCTTGGACTTATCGTTTAAGCATACAACATTTATATGAGACGGCTTAAAACAATAATCTTTGCCCTTGATATTAAACTAGATTAGTTTAACATGTGAAATGTCCGTAAAGTATCATCATATGATTGGTTTTAAGGCACATTTCCAACAAGCAGCGCACCCAACGCAATATCAACAAATTTTACTCCTCGGCCGAGCTCGGCCGACGAATTGGCACGCCCCGCATACAACCGAAGGACGGAGTTAACTTACTAATTACTCGGCATGCGCACCACGTAAGCTTGGTAGTTTTTAGGGTCAACAGCTGGTAATAAAGATTTTGTCACATTTATAGATGATTGTTCAAAGTATTGTTATATTTGATAAAGACTAAGGATGAAGTATTTGGTAAATTCAAGATTTACAAAACAAAAGTGGAAAATCAATTAGAGAAAAGGATAAAGAGACTTAGGTCTGATAGAGGTGGTAAGTACACTCTTACCGATCTTAGTGTTTTTTGTGAAGAGCATGGTATTATACATGAAGTAACAGCACCTTATTCTCCACAATCAAATGGAGTTGCAGAAAGGAAGAATATGACCTTATTGGACATGGTCAATGCAATGCTTTTGAGTTTTGGATTACCGGAAAATTTGTGAGGGAAGCAATTTTGACTGCATGTTTTATATTAAATAGAGTAATCATTAAAAACAATACTACTACTCCATATGAAATTTGGAAAAAGAGAACACCAAATCTCCAAGTCTTGAAAGTGTGGGGGTGTTTGGCTAAAGTTGCAATCCCAGAACCTAAGAGAAAGAAGATAGGACCTAAAACCGTGGATACTGTGTTCTTAGGTTATGCTCATACTAGTAGTGCCAATAGATTTTTAGTCATCAACTCTGAAATAAATGAAATTTCGAATAACACTATATTGGAGTCTAGAGATGCAATATATTTTGAAGACAAATTTCCTTTCAAGACTAGAATGCAAAAGCAAGTGGTAGATAGATCATGCTCTAGTACTGACAAAGCCTCCACAAGTATTAGCCATCAAGTTACAATTGAAGAAGAACCTCTAGCTGAACTTAGAAGGAGTAAGAGACCTAGAGTGGAGAAGAACTTTGGTGATGATTTTTATACGTTTCTAATTGAACATGATCCAACAACATATAAAGAAGCCATGATCTCCGTCGATGCTCCATTTTGGAAAGAAGCTATAAATAGTGAAGTTGAGTCTACTTTACAAAACAACACTTGGGAGTTAACGGATTTACAATCCGGTACTACACCAATTGGTTGTAAGTGGGTATTTAGGAAGAAACTGAAGCCTGATGGAAGTATAGACAAGTACAAAGCTAGGCTAGTAGCCAAGGGATTCACTCAAAAGAAAGGAATTGATTATTTTGACACCTACTCTCTTGTGTCTAGGATTACCACAATTAGGATCCTTATAGCGTTAGCTTCAATACACAATTTAGTTGTACATCAAATGGATGTTAAAACAGCATTTTTGAATGGAGACTTAGATAAAAAAAATTACATGGAGCAACCCGAAGGATTTATAGTGAAAGGCCAAGAACATAAAGTGTGTAAGTTGGTTAAATTGTTATATGGACTCAAGCAAGCTCCTAAGGAATGGCATGAGAAGTTTGACAAAGTCATTTTAGAATATGATTTTGAAATTAATGAGCATGAAAAGTGTGTCTACTATAAGGAATGCAATGGACATTGTGTTATTTTATGTCTTTACGTTGATGATATATTATTATTTGGAACAAGTTTGGAAATTGTGAAAGATGTTAAGTCTTATCTATCAAAGTGATTTGATATGAAGGATCTAGGAGAAGCTAGTATTATTTTGGGAATGAAAGTAGAAAGAACACAAGTAGGTTTTATTATAAACCAAGCAAGTTCAATTGAGAAAATGCTTAAGAAATTCAATTTTTTTCAATTGTAATCCTGTCTCGACACCATATGAACCAAGTGCGTGCTTACTTTAAAATAGTGGTGAACCCGTGTGTCAACTCGAGTATTCTCAAATGATTGGGTCTTTGATGTATATAGCAAATAAAACTAGACCCGATATAGCTTATGCGGTTGGAAGGCTAAGTAGATACACTCATAATCCAAGTAAAGAACACTGGAATGCTTTAAGGCGGGTGTTTAAGTATCTAAGAGGAACTATGGATTATTTTATACAGTATAAAGGATTTCGTTATGTAGTAGAAGGGTACAGTGATGCAAATTGGATCACTGATAGCTCCAAAGTGAAATCTACTTCTGGTTATGTATTTTTTTTTTTTTTTTTGAGGAGTAGCTATATCTTAGGGATCTAAGAAACAAACAATAATTTCTAAAAGTACAATGGAATCTGAACTCATAGCTCTTGATACTGCATGTATAGAGGCTGAATGGATTAAGAATTTTTTGCTTGATATCCCATTGGTGAGCAAGCTTATACCTGCCATCTCCATACATTGTGATAATAAGGCTGTGATAGATTTAGTGAGACAGACACATACAAATAAGAAATTAAATAGACATATTAATGTTAGATACAAATTTGTGAGAAGCTTATTAAATAAAGAAGTTGTTTCTTTGGACTATGTGAAGTTGGAAAAGAACATTGCCAATCAATTGACCAAAGGTCTATCTAGGAATCGAGTCCTAGATTTGTCAAGGGGGATGGGCTTAAACCCCTAAGGAAGTCACCTAGGGAAGAAACCCAACCTTTGTGATTGGAGATCCATAATGCGTGACTTATATTCCAGCATTCTAAAATAGGAGATTTGAAATAAAATCCCCTGCACATCCCCATGACATTTGTGCTGATGATATGTGATGTTAAGGAAATACATTGTCTTGAATGAGTTCCAAGGCGGGCAATCTCCCACAGAGTACAGGTCACATGTACTCTTGGAGGACTCACCTAAGTGAGAGTAGTCGTGAGGCCGCGACTGTAAGAATTGGGTTGTTCTCTAAAAACACTCATGAGAATCAAGATTAAGCACATGGCCATTAATAGTGCTAACCCGCGCTAAGTTTTTGATCAATTCTATGTGTGTCATATGTTGTAATCTGAATTAGAGGAATCTAGTTCAAGACTTAATTCACTATGATTCCTTCAGATGAAAACTATGAATACTAAGTGTAGGTTCAAGTCCAAAAGACACCTACACCCATTGCATGGTATACAAATTGCTCAAACTTCCGTTTCTTCAATTGTGTCTATTTTATTCCTCATAAAGTTTTGAATCTTGGGGGGATTGTTGGTTATTTTAATTAATTTAATAATATTTTATTTTAAAGATTCAAAACTTATTATTATTTTATTTTATTTATTTATAATATTTAAGAGTTGTGTTTTATTTGAAAAGTCATATTCCTTTTTAAAAGGGTATGAGGAGTTCTTTAAATATGAAACCTCAGACAGAAAAAAAAAAAACACGCTAAACTTTTCTATCTCCCTCAATTCTCACCTATCTCTCAGTCTATTTACATTCCTACTTCATAATTCTTGGGCAATTGATCACTACTTGGCAATCCCGTCTGCCGTTGACGTGCATATCGGATCAGACATCCTGTGAGGCTTTGGGTTGTATCTTGGAGTTGTAGGCACCGCCATAACCTCCCTACGTGCATCTACGGTTTTAGGGCAGCGACATTGCGCCTCTCTTTGGTTCACAGGCCAGATTTCTTATTCCTTTTTCTCAATTTAAATTTCAAAAGTTTGATAGTGATTATACATTTGATTTGATATATTTGATCATATAAATAATTGGTATTTTTCTGCAATATATTTCTCAGTCACAACTTTTTTTGTTAAATGGTTTACCCTATAAAGAGAAGCATATAGTAACACATTTGTTATAAAGCTAAGCATGTGTTGAGTAGTAATCGAAAACATGGGAATGAAATTAAAAAAATAATAAATAAAATAAATAAATAAATAAAAACTTTCATATTTGATTTTATTGCTTGACACATATATCCTTGAAAATTTGTAGAATAGGAGAAAAATTAGTAAATTGAGGACATGATTGGCATTTTCAAAGAGTTTGAAAAAAAAAAAAAGCCTATTTTCTTAAATTATATTATAGATGGATGATATCTTTTGTATCATTTCTTTTCTGTTGTAGATTCTATGTGTTGCCTTATTATTGATTTTTGTGTTTATGTGGTTTTAGAATCTTTTGTCTTGTCAATTAGTTGTTTACGTTCAAACTTTCAAACTCATCCCCATCACATAATTCAGGATCCTAAATTTTGGGAATTTGTTTTGATGTGGTAAATAACATGCTTTGATGTTTGCATATTGGCCCTAGAATGCAAGAGAGACATCAGCTTCCTCACAAGCCTGCCAAGAGCATCTTCACATCTTCACATCTTCAATGTAGATCTCAACCAGCCTGACAGTTTCAATGCAGCAATTGAAGGATGCATTGGGGTTTTCCTTGTTGCTCACCCTATGCCTGACAAAGAACTTGAAGAAGATTCGGTGACGAAAAAATCTGTCCAAGGAGCCCTAGGAATATTGAAAGCATGCCTAAACTCCAAGACTGTGAAGAGGGTTGTGTACACTTCTAGTGCAGCAGCTGCGGTTTACAGTGACAATGGCCGTGACTCGGTGGATGAAAGTACATGGAGCGACATTGAATACCATAGGTCTCTCAAATTATTTGGGACTTCATATGTGGCTGCCAAGACCAAGACAGAACAAATAGCGCTAAAATTTGCAGAAGAAAATGAACTGGAACTTGTGACTTTACTCCCTCCATTAGTTGGTGGATTTCTCTGCAAAACTCTCCCTGCCTCAGTGTATTTGTCGCTATCCATGATTCTAGGTATGTATTGAGTAACATGTTTTGTGAATCAAAATTACGCTTGCTTTCTGAAAACAGTTTCCTAAAACTCATGGGTACTTAGCAATTTTGACACGCCAAATTTAAACTTTGGCACTTCAGTTGGAAGAAACTAAACTAGGAGTTGTGTCAAAATCGCTACCCAAACTAACCTATATTTTCTCCTTGTACATATTATTTAATGTATGCAGGAAATCAAGATCACTACAAACATCTTATGAGGCAAAATATGGTACATGTAGATGACTTGGTTAGTGCCCATATATTTCTTTTTGAAAACCCTAATGCCAAAAGGAGGTACATTTGTTCATCAAATCAGATAACCATAGATGAAATGTCCCAATTTCTTTCTGCAAAATACCCGGGTTTTCGCATTCCCACAACTGAGTGAGTAGTTTCTTTCTAATATTATTATTACATGCTCGATAAATCAGTCTCCGTCATTTTAATCTCAATGTATATAGCAATTAAATTGTCTATATATTTTTGACATTTCCTCTTGCTTGACCTACAGTTTGTTGAAAGGCATTGAAGGTTACAAAAGGCCTTGCCTCTTATCAAAAAAGCTCTTGAGTTCTGGATTTAGGTTTAAGCATGGACTTGATGACATGTATGATGAAGCAATCCAATGTTGCAAAGAAAAGGGTTTTCTTTAAATCGTGTTTGCAACTGGCATGACCCTCTGATTTGGGATAATATAATCTCTCTTTGAAAATCTAGTCATACGATTTTTATAAATAAGCAACGATCCTCAGAACGAAAGAAAGTTGTTGCCTATACAATTGGGCAAAGGAGTTTCTACTTTCTACAACAATTGCATGTTTTTGTGTTTTACAAATTTTCTTTTAGTGTATAATGTGAGTGAACAATTGAGAAAGTAAATTTTTGGGACGTCTTCAAAAGTTCCAAGATTATTGTAATATGTATGTCTGCATGCAACAATCCATATGATTGGATAAATATAATTTATGGTAATTATCGTGTGATCTATTGTTAAGGCATTCAAATTTACATTTTCAAAATAAAAGCCTCTGAAACTTTTGCTGGGCAACTACATCAACGCCTAGATTCCATATAATTGCACCAAGTTACACCAACGTGTCTAGAAAAAACCCTGTTTTCTAATCTTAATTCCCCAAAACATATTAGATCATACCTAATTTTCATTGCACTAAATTTGACCGTCAACCAAGACTACGTACAATTTTTAAGCGCCCTATAGTTATAAATTGTAAACGTAGATAATTGACACACACGAGATTCTTTCCCTAACACATAATTCAGAGGGAAATTTTCTCAAAAATAATACGTTTTGACTGTTTTTCACATTTTTTTTAGTTGTTAGAAAGTATGAACTAATTGATTACACAAGGCATGTTGTATATACAAGCAAATTGTCGTGATGCATACTCTACCAAATGATCTAAGGAAAAGGATGGATTGCAAAAGAAATTAGTACTGTGGTTGGTCATTTTATATTTTCAATTAATTATCGCACTATACATTTAATATAAAATCCAGATTGATATAATTATAACAATTCGTTAACATGATAATAAAATACAAAGTAAACGTCATTTATCCTGGTGATGGGCTGGACATTATCTATTTAGTATTTAGTAAAACCCAAACACAATGTTAATATTCATTAACAGTAAAGTGACGAAAATTTCCTTCAGATTTTTTTCTAGCTGCACTTTGTTTCAGTTTTTCTACAGTCAAAAAGCGGTTAGCCCTTTTACTCCACCTGTCCATCATCGGTGCATCCTCTCGCATACCTCAACTTCCTTCCTTTTTGGCCGTCCATTTCTCTCCGTCTCAGACTTTGTTTTCTGTGGCTGTATCGCCTCGTCGTTTTTATTCTTCAAATTATTCAGCCTCCTGCTTTGTTGTTCACGAATTAGTTATCAAAGTTGTTTTCTTGAAAATCAATAAGAGGTTAGAAGTTTCTCCCCATTTTTAATTCGGTCGAAATTTGTTCTGGGCTGATCTAATCCAACGTTTGCAGGTAAGAAAGTTGCTTAAATTTTGATTTTTATTGAACTCAAGTAAGTGTCTTCATTTTTTCAGATTGATTTGAAGGAATTTTTTGTCCAAAAAAGCTAGGGTTTCATGATGAGTGTTTTGAGTCTTCCATCTGGGGTTTTGCTTTGTTCAAATATGGGGTTTTGTGATTTTGAATTTACAAATGGATTGAAATTTCCTTTTTGTGATTCACCTCCCACTTAGAACCTAATACTCACTCACCGTTAAAGCAACTTCCTTCTCTCTTCTTCTCCAACCATGGTTGCTGATCCACAGGGCATCATGGTGAATTCTCTGACATATTTGTTTCGGGTTTGGTTTTTGTGTTATCTTTTCTTTGTTCAAATTTTTATGATTTTAATTTTAAAAATCTGGGTTCAAGAAATTTTTTCTGAGTTAATTCATGATATTGTACGAAAGTATGGTTTATTCTGTTCTCTTTTGGTTGGAGGTATGAATTTACTTGGAAATGTTTATTTGCAGGTTGGATATGCCATTTGACAAACTATGGTTTGTTCCTATTTTTGTAATTTATTTTCATTTTATTCTATATTCGTTCAAGTTTCAATTTACACCATTGGAAGATGTTTTCTAATTGGTTATGTACCATCATGCAGCACTCAAACACTCTCAACAAATACCCACTTTCTCCCTCTTTGTCATGACGATTGCTGCGTAGAACAAGCCCCAACGAAGATGAGAATCTGTCCTTCCCAAATTGCACAATTAGAAGATATAGCCAAAGACTTGATATAAATACTAAATTTAGGGCCGGTTTGGTATTAATGTGTTTTGAAAAAAAACTGCTGTGAGAATAAGCGGCTGTGTTATGAGAATAAGCGGCTGTGAAATAAATCAGCAGAGTGTTTGGTAAATTTTTTTATAAAAGTGTTTTTGGAAAAAAAAAAAAAAAAAAAACAGTCTAATAGTGGGTCTTTTCATTAAAGGAGCTATAGCTCTGTGTGCTTTGAAAAAAAACCAGTAATCTAAAGGTGCAAATAACAGCTTCAATTTTTTCCTTTGATTTCAGCTTATTCTCATATTAGCTTCCAAAATAAGCTTTTTTTTTTCAGTTTACCAAACACCTAAAATCCTCACAGTTTTTTTTCATGAGTGCTTCTTTTTTAAGCACATCACTTCCAAACCACCCTTAATAGAGTTGGGTGTTTTGTATCCCATGAACAAATGTTATAAATTCTGATTTAAAAATCAAATATACAAGTAAAATAGTAGGTCAAATTCATTAATAGTTATCTTAACTTCTGCTTAATAGATTTATGTTGTTGCATGTCTGATTTTTTTTTAATTTCTGCATGTTTCATTTTGTTGAATTGTCACTGTTTGTTTTGTTAATTGCAGGTTTATAGTGTTTGATTGATTTCTGTGATGGTGATTTGTTAAGTTTTCCTCTATTTATTCATGTTGTTTTATGAATGATTGCATGTTCTGTATCTGATTTCACTATCCCTTTGGGTGTATTTTTTACGGTGGTTGTTCATCTGTTTTTTCCTTTTATCAGTGCTTACAACCTATATGAGAAGGTATTAATTTGGCTTTTTTTTTTATAGATTATTTATATGTTTTGAATCTTTTTTTGTTTGTTATGTGTGTAAGAATGTGAAATAAACTATCTAAGGTAATCGATATAAATATAGCATATAGGTGTTAATTTGGCTTTTTTTATAGATTATTTATATGTTTTGAATCTTTTTTTGTTTGTTATGTGTGTAAGAATGTGAAATAAACTATCTAAGGTAATCGATATAAATATAGCATATAGAACCTTTTGAATTCAAATTGTTTTATTTTCCCTTTTTTTCTTTTTGTTTATTCAAATTTAGATTGGTTACTTATTTGTTTTCCAGATTAGAGATTTTAATCTTCCGTGCTTCAAACTTGAAGCACGCTGTATTGAAGGGTACACAATTCCTTGCTATCTATGAGGTTTGGTATTTGTTTATTTTTTGTTCCTCTTCTTTAGTTAAGGCTCCTTTTGTTTGAAAAGGTTCCTGCTGCTACTAATGAAAATTTTTCAAGAGGGTTTTCCTTTCTTAAAATGAGTGTCCTAAATGAGTGTCCACTATCTTCACCTCCCCTCCCATCCAAAAACCCACCTTATCCTACCCACCCCCACCTTCTCCGAGCCCTTTCTCCTCTTCACCCCCACCCCCTTCCCCCCGCACCCACCCTCACACCCGCACCTACCCTCCCTCTGCACCCACCCTCTTCCCTCCTCTACACATCTCACTCCTTAAATCCACACTCATTCCTCCCATTTTCACCTCACGAACCCAGCGATGGCAGCATAGACGGGATCTGGATTTTTTTTTTTTGGGTTGAAGGTAGGGGGGTCAGGGGAAGAAGATGAAGATGGGGGAGAAAAGATGAGGAGGAGGAGGTGGGGGAAGACGAACTGAAGGGCTTTTTTTTTTTTTTTTTTTTTTTTTTTTTGTGTTGCAGGGGGAAGAAGATGAAGATGGGGGAGAAGAAAGGAGGAGGAGGGGGAGGGAGGTGCGTCTGCGTGGGTTGTGGGGGGATAAGGTTTGGGGGTTGTGGGGAGGTGTGTTTTAGCTTTTGTTTTTTGTTTTTATTTTTTATTTTTATTTAGAAGATTCAGGTTTTTAAAAAAAATTTAATTTTTTTTTGCCACGTGGCACAAATGTGGCAACCAAGTCAGCGCTTAACGGATCAATAGATGGAAAATGTAACGGATGTATTATTTTGAAATAAAATAGTACGTAAGGTATGAAAGTGAAATGTTTTAAAGGAAAATTAATGAAAATGGTTTGAAAACTTTGAGTTTTAACGATAAGGACAAAATAAAAAGTAAAGTGAATAGTATCAGGTTGGACTTTTTAGTGTAAAAATATGATGTTTTGTTAAAGTGAACAGTACTGCGAGCTTTTCATTAAAACTCCCATGTTTTAAAGATGTATAGGGTTGTAATAGACCTCAAACCTGAGAAGATATTATGTAATTTATCCTAAATTTTATCTTTTGATCCAATGGCGGAGCCAAGATTTCATGACAATGGAAGCTTGACAAAGAAGTTCTCAAATATTGGTTGTCTATATATATTAGCCCTTACGCATGTCTAACATTGATATAATCTTTACCTCAAATTTAGTTTTCTATATATCTTTGACCTTCCAATACTTCTTTATCCAATATTTAGTGTTGAAAAAAAATATTGAATTCGAATCCCAACCTCATTGATTGAAAACAAATTCTTGGTGCTCCATAGTTTTCTTTCAAACCCAAAATATGAACTAAACATGTATGTTTATTTTAGGGGTATGATATTCACATACCATTTTTTACTTCTCACACACCTCTTATTAATTTCTGACATTTGATCTTCTTTTATTCATTCAATCCGACGATCGAAAATTAAGAGAGTGTGTGAGAAGTAAAAAGGGTTGTGTGGATATCACATCCCTTATTTTATTGTAGTTACATTATTGTTCTAAAAATCCATGCCTAGACCCATTCTAGGCGCTAGGTGGCTGACCACCGTCTTAATTAATGTCTAGGCATTTGAAAATTAAAAAATGGCGCCTAGATGTGCTGAGGCGCCCACATAGACTGCCTAGCCCGCTTAGACCCGTCTAGGTCGACTTACTTAGACAAAAAATATATAATTTTCATTTTGCGTTTTTTTTTCAATAAATTGTAAGAGATTTGTTACAGATTTGAAACGAACATACATTATATCCTTATTCTCTATGTTTTCATTATGTTACAATACTTCATAATATTTATATCATTTTATTTTATAGTTTATGAAGAAATTATATATATATATATATATATATATATATATATATTTTAAGTATAAGCAAATACTTATTTACACGAAATATAATAGATTTACTTAAATCCGCCTAATCGGCTTAGGCATGCCTCCTAGCCACCTAGGCGCTAGGTCTCAGCCCGCTGCCCAACTAGCACCTAGCGTCTTTTAGAACCATGAGTTACATATTAAATACTCTAATTAATACACATTTATATTCGATTCCTTAGGTTAGAATTAGATACTAAAATTTAGTGGTAACAAGGGCATCTTGTTTGGGTCAAACGCATGCATTGCCCCCATCTTGTCTCCGCTAGTGTTTTGATTTTTTTGATGGACAAAAATTGAAAGGGTCGTGTGAAACGCAAAAAGTGATGTGTAGATAGAACTCTTTATGTAATTGTGATCTATTAGATAAGTTTACACTTGAAAATGTAGATAATGAATAAACACAAACTTTAAAATTTAAACACATCGAGCTATGATTAATAGGACGGTGAGTGAGCAAAAATGGACTAGGTATTTGGTTGCGAAGGATTAGGAAAATTTGGAAAATTAGCATACTAAAATTTTCAAACATTTGTTTTGCCCACACCGTATGATTATGCGATACGTGTCCAATGCATGCAGATGCAGTCAATCGTTGTCTCCAGAATGTCGTGGACCAATGGAGGCGGATACGTGTAACTCTCCTACGCGCGCTTTCTATCAGACGAACGAGTATACAAGGGCAGCCAAACCAAAAGAAGAAGCAATTAGGCCGTTCTGGAATTTTCTTCTACCAGGTACGAATGTTTCATAGATCTGGTATTCGTGTCGTGTTTTCTGTGTTCGTGTCGTTTTCGTATTATATTCGATATCTTACGGGTTATATCATGTAACGCCCGTTAAAATAAACGGGTAAAATGATCCGACCCGAAATCGATCCGATAATATTAACAGGTAATATGACCCGACCCGTTACTCGTTAAGGAAAATATATTTTAAACCAATAAATAATCAATTGAAAAACATAATACTAAATAAGTATGTACATATCATATTGTTACATCCAAAACATAAAAACGCATTTTTCTTTTAAGTATATTTTCACATACCTAAAGTATTTAATAGTTTTTAAATTAATATAGAAGTGTAAAAAAATATAGAAAAAATATATAAACGCTCGTAATGACAAGTTTTACAACTTTCATGAAGAGCTTAACTTCGAAATTCTCCAATATAATCATATTAATCATAAATTAAAATTTAACCGTTGGTTGTTTTTTACGTTTACACTTCATTGTTCTCATCAAATTTTGTTTTTTCAGATTTTCCTTATTGAAAACTTGATCTATTAGAGGATGTAGGAAGATGAATGGTTTGGATCGTTGATATTATGTTCAGAGTTTTACGGTTAGTGAAAATATTGTTTGAAGTTTATAAAGTTTCAACAAACTATATGACATCGACTCATATTTCAGTTAATCGTAAATATCGAAACGTGATATCAAAGATCTGAACCATTCATCTTCTTACATCCGCTAGATGATTATGTTTTCAAAAAAAAAAATTTAAAAATTAAATTCAGTAAGAAGAATAAAGCGTAAATGGCAATCGACGGTTAAATATAAATTTAAGATTTATGAATTATAGTGTTGAATTTCGAAGCTGACCCCTTCATGAAAGTTGTAAAGTTTGTCACTATGAGTGATTGTATATTTTTTTTTACATTTTTTACACTTCTACAATAATTATTATTAATTTTGCCCTTAAATAAAAAACATAATTCATGAAGTTTTGGAGGATTTTAAAAAGGGAACTTTAATGAAAAGGGTTTGGATCAATATTAATTTAATCAAAAACCATCCTAAAGTTTTCTTTAATAAAAAACACCTCGAAATTAATCATGAGGACAAGAGCCCCAAATTTCATGCGGGCTGGATTACAGAGCCCAAAATGAACAAAATTAAGTTTCCAAAATTACCCCAACGGAAGCCCGCCCTAGGTGAATTAAATGAAGGATTGTTTGGTGCGGGTATTCTAGCAGATTCAGAGATTGCCTTGTCATGGTTTCCTTTTAAACCAGTTCCACCTAAAGTTTCAACCAAAATACCAGATCAAAATTGCTCTCGCACCAGCCATCGTTGCAAGCTCGCTCGCTCCCTAGAGTATTCCATTTGTGGTTGCCGCTATTTTCTACGATCTTCAATTTCAATCAAGATGGTGCTTCAGAACGATAATCGATTTGCTCCATCCACCAGCTGAGCTTGAGAAGAGGAAGCACAAGATCAAGAGGCTTGTACAGACCCCCAACTCTTTCTTTATGATATGGATATTAATCGATGGATGCTTACGCTTTTGGGTTTTGTATTTATTCTTATTCCCTCAAATTTTGGGTTTTGTATTTTTTTTTTGTCGGGGTTTTGTATTTATTCTTATTCCCTCGTATTTATTCTTATTCCCTCAAATTTTGGGTTTTGTATTTTTTTTTTTTTTGTCGAAAGATGAGTTTTGTATTTAGTTTGTTTAGTTTTGAATGTTAAGTGTGATGATACTAGTTTCGAATGTTTTGAACTTGAATAGGATGTCAAGTGCCAGGGGTGCTTCAACATGTGAATTTTTATCCTTTTTTGCTGTTTTTGTTTAAGTATTTATTAAATATGTGCCAGGAAATAAGAGTATTTATTTGTTGTTTAAAAGTGAATGTAATCGAATATGTTTGTGCAGAACCATTATGCTCAGTCACTCGCAAACAGTTGTGGTGTGTGGGAACTGCCAGACTGTGTTGTGCCAGCCTATTCCAAAGGGGAAGGGACAGAAGGAAACACAGTTCAAGAACTTGAAATCAAATTGGTAATTTGATGTAATGTGTCTCATTCCCTTCTTTCTCCTCCTCAATGTCGCTTCTTCATAGTCTACAAATCTCTGTCCACGCATAATAAGGCCCCGGTAATGTCGCAGACCACATGGGAATAGCAGCCGAGTCCCACCACTTGGAGTGGTCTATTGGTATCCCAAACAGCTTAGGAAGATCTGGTAGCAAGCGGAAGAAACCCGAGATCATCATTAGGATGCTCTGCATGCACAACCATTTGATTGATACACCAGGAAGGATATACATGATGGGAAAGAGAAGGGGAAGCTTATCAAGCATTTGAGTGTATCTCATTACCATGATTCCAGCTCATGTTATAATACCCATTAGGAAATTTAATCTTTAGATTGAATAAAGTAAAAGAAAATGAAAATATAGAATGCAGAAGAAGAAAAAAGACATAGAACATGGGTACACTAACTATTTATAAAACTGAACACGAGTACACTATTTTTGAAATTGACTATTTATGAAACTGAACATGAGTACACTATTTCTGAAACTGACTATCTATAAAACTAAACATGGGTACACTAACTAAACACAGGTACACAATTTCTAGAACTGACTACACTGTTACTGAAAATAACTACACTATTTATAAAACTGATTATTTATGAAACTGAGCACGATTACTCTATTTCTGAAACTGACTATTTATGAAACTGAACACGGGTACACTATTTCTGAAATTGACTATTTATGAAACTGAACATGAATACACTATTTTTGAAATTGACTATTTATAAAATTAAACATGGGTACACTAACTAAACACGGGTACACAATTTCTAGACCTGACTACACTATTTCTGAAACTAACTACTCTATTTATAAAACTGACTATTTATGAAACTGAGCACTAGTACACTATTTCTGAATTTGACTATTTATTAAACTGAACATGGGTACATTATTTCTGAAATTGACTATTTATGAATCTAAACCCGAATAATACATATAATATATAGTATAATTTATATATAACAAATATAGTATTATAGCACGTCAATTGAACGAAATCAAATTGCGAATATAATTTCATGGATTTACAAATCAAATGCAACTAAGACTATTTATGAAACTAAGCCAACACTATTTATGAAACTGAATATTTTAGATGCAAGCTTTTTGGACATCTTATTGACCTCTTCCTTGGGACTGAGAAGTAATTGCCTCTGGCAGTCCATGGCGGACTTATCCTTTAAATCTCGACAAAATTCTTTTCTTGGATAATCTTCTCCTGTTCCAAATCACTAAGGGCAGCATAATAAGCCTTCTCCACCTCAAGACCACGGGTTTTCTCTGCATTCATTTTCTCATCCTAAAACTTCTGAATGTTTTCCCTATCGAGCATTTCGGACCTGATAACTTCCATCTCAGCCTTCCTTGCAGAATACCAAGACAAATCCCAGAAGGAAGGAATTGGAGAAGGCAAGAAATTAGTCTCTCTCTCTCTACTCAATTCAATTATGCAGCTGATGCACATCTTCCAATCCCTTCCTTCCTTGAGCTACACAAAGTCGAAACCAAGAAACTTTTTCATGAGTAAATATGCCTCAGTTGTTGTTTAGCTTGGTTCAACGAGTAATACATTTGGTAAGTAAAGAGTAGATAAGGTAATCAAGCTTAAGAAAAAGGGGTTCAAAGGATACAAAAATATTCCAGCAACAAACTCGTTACCTCAAGCGCAAATATAATTTTACTTTTTGTACTTCTCATTATGAAAAATTAAAAACCCATGGTTCGTGCGTATTCTGTACTAGTATATAACACGAATAAATCGAAACCTACTGCATAACATTAAGAAAACAAAATGGAGTACCTGAAGGGGAGGTGTAGTGGTCTCAAACAGCAAAGCATCAGGCTTGTTAACAAGAACATAAGATTTAGTCCACAAACAGCTCAACCCACACGGGCACGAATACAAATTATCCAAATTATCAGTAATCCAAGTCCACACCTTCACCAACACGCTAACATGCTACAGTTTCGACTCCCCCCATTCTGATTCGCAGTGAATTTGTTGCAGAACTGCAGCTGCTTGTGCTTCTCTTTCAAACGGGAGCAACCCACTTTGGCACCCCACTTCCTAAATGCGCCGATTCAATGGGTAAACGGGTCAGGTGCGGAATTCGAGGAAGCTGCATAAGAAGAGTATCGAGAATGCGCCGCTCATCATGAAGGCAATGTTGAAGGAGTTAAAGGGCTTTAATTGCATACATGGGTTGGTTCCAATCGGCGGCAATTTTAGCAGTTGTTTGTTATCTTTCTCCTCTCTTAAATGATCCAGCTATGAGATTTTCGAATGCTTCGCAAATTATAGTTTCATGACATGAATAAACTAACGGACAAATAACAAACAGAAAAAATAAAAAATCATCGGGGGTAAAATTGGAAACACATTAGATTATTTTTGTTGGGCCATGTTGATTGGACTGATTAAGTATTGGGCTTTGTCCTAACCATTAAATAAACTTATTATATGGTTTTTGGTTAAAGTTTAAAGTTTTGAAGCCCTTTTCATTAGTTTTCCTTTTTAAAAATCTAAACAATAATGTAAGTGAAACCATTATCTACTCGTGGAGGAATAATGATGACTCATGAGTGTTTATATATTCTTTCACATTTTTCATACTTGTATGTATGTCTTCTTAGTTCTTGCCTATACAAATACTATATTAGTTTATTTTAATTTTGGACATCAACATATTAAGTAAAATTTATCATAGTAATGATAAGGAACTCTTAATAAAAATAAATAATGACTAAAACTTTTTTTTTAAACTTATATAGAATAATAATACAAAACTATATATTTAATATAGAATATATTGTATATATTAATATGGCTATTGTATTTTATAATAAATCTTTTAGTAATTAAACTTTAAAATTATCAAAATAATTTTTTTCTTAACGGGTCGAAATGGGTTACCCACATGTATACCCGTTAAGAACCTGTTATTAACGTATTAACAGATCACCCGATAATGACCCGAAACCCGTTATTTTCGTGTCATTTTCCTGTTGTGTCAGAAACTGCCGGGTCTACTGTTTCATCTTTTTATTTTCCTCTCCCATTTTCTTGGCTGCCAAACAGAATATAATGAAGTTTTAATTTCTCTGTTCGATTTACTGTCCATAGAATCTTATGTCCCTAATTTTAACGTACATTCATCTATTTTTCTACTATCCGTGATCATCTGCTCCGTATCAGTCGTAGAGCTCGCTTGCTGTGACGGTTTTAATTTTCATTTGAATTTCATGAGTGTTTAACGTAATTATATCTCGGGAATGGTTTTATTCGAATTTTTTTTGGTTAATGACTTGAATGATCGTTCGCTTACATGTTAATGTAGTGGTAAATACACATTTCGATAACTAATTAGTTTTGTGTGATTAAGTTTTATGATTTTCTCTAATTATATGAAATTGATGTGTTGATAATTTTGTTTTGAATCACTTGCCTTTGGTAAGTAACTAATCGATTTTATTTTTAATCAATTATATGAAATGCTTCAAAAGTTAGATTTTGAGTCGTATATTTTGTTGTTTTGTAGATTAGCATAATAGCATACCTAATTGAACTTAAAACAGTGGTTTTTTGAACATTTTTATTCGAGGTTTTTAATGTGTTATTATAAAGAATAATATATACAGAGATTTTCTGATTCCAGAGGGATAAACACCAACAAAATGCATAGTGAAAGAGACACTAGAGATGGTGTTTCTCGATCACATGGATTGTTAGATGGTTTCCAGGGATTTGGGTCCAGAAGAAGGATGTTCCCTAGCCTTTTTGGTGGAAGGGATCCATTTGGTGATCCGTTCTTCAGTGGCCCGATTGGTAGCATCTTCGAGTCTAGTATGTTCAGTCCAAGTTCCGTTTCTAGTGATACACCGGGGAGTGGTAGAGCCAACAAAATATCAGTTTCAGGCAAAGAACCATCTATTGAGCATCCAGATGATGTTGTGGACGGTAGTGAAATTTCCACGTCTTTGTTGCTTAGAAACTGTTAAGGGTTATCCTCTACCTTGTAATTTAAGTTGGCTGTAAGATGCTGATGGTTGCCATGTTGAATCTAGCAGAGAGGAAAAGCAAGGATGTGACGTATAGAAATGACCGCAACAATGTGGAAGGCGCACAGTCTCAGGGCCATAATTTCTCTGTTCAGACTTGCAGAGTCACATGTGGTGATGTAGATGGAGCGTATTACACTTCTACAAGAACTAGAAGGGCAGGCGGTGATGGCGTAAGTAATTTTTCTGGGATTTGATTTTTCATTTGCATAATTCTTTAACTTAAGCTGTGATTGTACATCAGGTAGCGCTTGAGGAGACCAAAGAAGCAGATAAGACAACTGGTCAAGCAACACATAGGGTTTCGAGAGGACTTCATGACAAGGTAAATTTCTTTTGTTCGTTAATACAGCCTATAGCAAGAACAAATGAAGAATGGCTATAAAACCTATAAAAAGTTGTAGTTTGAGGCATTAGGCATTTCCTGGAAAGGAGCAGTCAACTAAGAAATTGATGCAAAAGGGTTACCGACCTTTTGTACTGAACACTCAGAGTCACCCTTTTCCGTTTTCTTACGGTCAAATATGGAGCAAGTGTATGGAGTGGGTTTGCTCATTGTATTGCTTGAGGGATTAATCTCATGTACGTGAAAACCATGTTACTATCTTGTTCAAGTTTAATGGGACTGGATTGTATGCTATTGTTTCAGAATATATTCATTTCTGCCCATTTTATTTTCTCAATCTGTGGTTTTTGTTATTGTTGCATAGATCATTTTGTGGCTGTTATTAATTCAATCTCTTTCTCAAGTCTTCTAAATAAGCATCACGAAAGGTATCAGAAAGAATTAATTATGAACTTATTAGCGGAATTAAGATGATTGTGTTGCTTATGTAGGGCCATTCTGTTACAAGGAAGCTTACGTCAGATGGAAGGGTGGATGTGTTGCAAACTTTACACAATTTAAATGAAGGTTTGTTTGTGCAGCCCCTTATGGTTGGTTAATAAGTGTTATGTTTTAGAAGTATGAACAGTAAAACTGATGTTGCCATTTTGTTGCAGATGAGCTTCCTGGTTTTGAAGTAGCATGGAATGGTAATGTTGAAGGTCACTTGCCTAGCTGGAAACATGAGTTTGATATGCATGGTACATAAGCACCCCCTCCAGCCGCAAACTTTCTTTCCTTTGTGTTTGTTTCTTCATTTATTAATTCTTCGTTCTTGTTAGATGGGATTTTGTTAGCTTTTTCAGCAGATAGTCTTGGGCAAATGTGCCTGCAAATCATGATGTTAATTTCTCCATATCAGCCTAATATTCAGTTCACAGACATTATTGATATGCATGTAGTCTCACATGCGTGAGCATAACAGAGTTCTTTGAAAATGGTCATATAAACTTCTTTTTCCTATAAGGATCAGAACTGATAATGTTTGTGTGTGTGTGTCTGTATATATATGTTCAATGCACTGTAAGTAGTAGAAGAGAATGGTATGTGTTGCAATACCAGTGAAGGTACATTGGCAATAATAATGCTCCTATGGCTTTCTATTTAAATGGTTATGTTAGTGCAGAGTGCTGGGTGTATGATTTAGGAAAGATATACATCCGCCATACCTGTGAGTTGTCTGTACAAGTAATGTTAGTGTTTGTTCTACGGTTCCTTTCCTCTTCCCTCCTCTTTCTGGGGAGGTTTTCGAGTGTTAACTTCCTTGTTGGTGTGTAATTGTGTATGCTAGACACCATAGGGAATGTTGCGTTTCAGAATTCAGTATTTTTAACCAAGTAATGAATGATATTGGTACGACAAAATATCTATAGGTTCCGGTAGCAGAGAACAGATGGGAAAAGCGTTTTTGGCAGGGGCTTCTTCCACCTTCATAGCAAACGCAAAGCACCAGAGGAATGGGATCAGATAACGCTGTGCGGATTACCTCTGACAGGAGGACCAAAAGGGTTGTCAGAATCAACATAGACTAAAACATGGTAGATGTCAAAGTATGCAGATAGTAGTTTTACATGTTCTTCCCAAGTGTCCTGAGAATACTTGGTCCTCCCATTCGTCTGAGTAACTTTCGAGCTGTCCATTTGTCCTGAGAATACTTGGTCCTCCCATTCGTCTGAGGCCGCACTTGCCTACTGCCTGGACGTACATGGTTACTTCTTTCATGGAGTATGGTGCGGACAAGCTATGCTGTTTACTGCTTTGTTTTCCCAGCTAGAGGAGGAGTTACTCCTGTTCCGGCAGTTTTGGTTCTTCCACCGTCCGTTCAGGTTCCATCTGGTCATTTGGGGTGATTTAGGTTTGTCCAGATTCTACTGACAACCAGATTTTCCAGGTAGCTCATCCATATGACATGATCGTAGTTAGATTCGTTGTGTTCCTACTTCTCTGTGTACGTTGCGGCAGATGTAGATATAGTGGTGGTCAATGTCACTCCCTTAGAGACCGTCTGGGGTTACCTCTTTGACACATGCACTCGTCAAGTGACCCTAAGTTGTTGATGGTTCCCATTCGTTGTCGAATACAACAATTTTGTCCCAAAGTATATTCGATGTTTCCTTTATTACTGTTCTATACACAAGTGATCATACAAATGTTATGTGATCAACTCATATGGTATGCTTGTTTACTTCAAAACCCACAAAGTCAGTGGCCAAACCAATATTATCTGTAGCTTACTCCAATACCTTAGAAGTTTAATGTGATAACATCGGATGAAACGTTGTTACAGAGAACTGGTGTAGGTGTGAAAAATGCGAGCCACATCGATGTCAAAACTAATAATGTAGCAATCTCAAAGAATTTCAACGTCAACTCGGCAACAGGCTCGATATCATAAGTTACAAGGGATGAAACAACAATCAGGGAGAAGAAATAGCTGTGCTGAAAACTTTGAGAATATCACCTGGTGAATTCGTTAAAACATAACTAGTTCAACTTCCTACAATCCAGATCTGTATTCTCATCCACTGATAGCAAATATCTCATTAGAAAGAAAAACAAAATTTCAAAACAGCATTAATTTTAACAGTACCACGCGTAAAACTGAATAAGTGAACAAGGTTCTTAGATGACCCGGCATCTTAATCTTCCTCCTCCCCTTCATTCTCGGCAATGTTGAAGTACCTCAGTTCGTAGACGTTTCTATCCTTGTTGGAAGCAATCACTCGTAGCCAATCTCGCACGTTGTGCTTCTTTAGATACTTCTTTGTCAAGTACTTCAGATACCTGAACCACCAAAACAACAAAAATATTTGTAAAACTACACAAAAACTGTACTCCATTTTTCAGTTACAGTTACAGGCGAAGTACTTGTTTAACCTAGGGTTGCATAAAATGCAAATAGAAACCTAAAATGGAATGCCGGATGAGTCACAATCATCCAACTAAACAAAGAGACTAAATCCTTTTTTTTTTATTTGTTTGAGATTATTATTTCAGGATTTTAAACACAAAATGATATAAGCTATAAGCTCGAGCTCTACAAAAATGACGGTTTAACAAAATTAACAGAAGAGTCAAACAAAGGATCAAATGTTAATATTTGTGAACGACATAGAATTCAGTTGAAATGAGTACCTAGGAGTATTTCAAAAAATCAACTTCACTATGCGTTAACCTTCAGATGGCTATGCAGATTTGCTCTAATATCTACAAGCATTTGACAGTTAAAATGTAAAATAGCTATCATCACAGAGACGGCAAGTCATCAGAGCAAAATTCAAAGGATGCTCTGATGACTTCAATGCATGTTAAACATCAATGTCTGGATCAAGACACAAATATTACAAAGAAAGTCAAGCCAAACTCACCAAGCATAAAAAAGAATGCATGAATTCAATAAATTAACCACACCTTCAATTAGTCATACAAGAATTAATCACGAAAGATCAACAAAAATACCTCTTTGAGAAGTTGCTGTCAGAGGTGACAGTGATCTTGCTCTTCTCACGGGTCACACTGACAGCATCGCCAAGTGCACCAGCCTTGCCTCCGACCTTGATCCTCTCCTGAAGAAACTTCTCCAGGGATGCAATGTCCATGATCTTGTCCTCCACAGGCTTTCCACAGTCAATGGTAAAAGTCACACCCTTTTTTTTCCCCTTGGGACCTGCTGCTGCAGTTCCTCGACTCATTGTCGATTATCTCCTGCTGCCAAAATACAAAACAAATATAGGCCCAACATTAACGAGAACAAATACCGCGTTTGCATACATCTTTGTACATCAAAATATGCATACAAATCACACGAAACAAATCAATGTATTAAGATTCGGCACCACCGCACACACACCGTATATGTCCAAGTCTATACACAAACATATATATATATATATATATATATCAATTATTTCCTTGTAAAACCTGATAATTACATCACTGAGTATAAAACTTCAAAAGTTCACACGAATACCAACCGAAAGGTGAAGATTTCACATTTTAACTACCACTTCAACCCAAAAGCACCATGAATTTAAATCCAACAAAACCACCAACGACTTCATTGAATTATAATAAAAACAACAGTCTGAACTCTGAATTATGAACCTAAGAATCTAGCAATTTCGAATCCAAGAACAACGCCACCTAAAATCTGAATTAAACCCAAAAATAAATTATAAAAACAAAACAAATCCACTGAATAATATAGTGTTATCACAGAAAAAATAAATTAATAAATCATCTGCAGGATGCGACGGAGCCACACAAAGGGTTAACAAGTAAACGAAAAACCAGAACGTACCGGGAGTTGAGAGGGAAGGGGGTGATGGGTTCTGTTTGGAAAATGAGAGATAACAGAAGACGACCAAGAAGGTTAAAGCTCGGCGGCAGAGTGCTAATATACAGGAGGAGAAATGAGTTAGGGTTTATCAGGCTTTTGTAGACTATTGGGCCGACTTTGCGGGCCTCCCTTATTGCGTTTGGTCCTCTTTTCGGCCTTTGGAAAACGATGTGGAATTCACTCAGTTAGGGTATTATTTGAGACGATTTTTTTTTTTTTTTAACAAATAATATTATCTACACTATGGGGTGGGAGAGTGGTTAAACCTCACAATGAGCTTCACAATTTACTAGCAATAATGTACTTCAAATTTTCCTTTGGATAAAACCGAACCTAAGACCTCTCACTTATCAGTGAAGAGGAATACCACTAGGCCGTAGTATTAAATGACTTTGAGACGAAACATAGTACTTGATATAAAAAACCATGTTAGCAATGGAGCATGCCTATTTTCATATGTTAACTTAGGAAAAGACAGACACGTAATTACTAAAAGCTAGTGCAAGTATAAATCATGGCACTTTAAAGAAATATTTTTATTTCATCTTAAATTTTTATTTGTAACAGTATTACATATATTTAGAAACAAAAGTATCACTAAACTAATATTTAGTTGATAATCACATATTTAAAGTGCATAAATTACTTGTAAAAACTAAAAAACGCCTCTCTACATGTGGAGGAAGTCATAAAATGTCCGTTTGTGTGTAAATAATTAATTTTTATCAGATAGTATATAATTTTGTTGATATTTCAATTGTCGGATTTGATCCATAAACAAAAAATTGTTTGCCTAAAGGTATGGATTAAATTCATATTTGGTTTCTACAATAGCGGTAGAGGCTATGGAGGGCAAATCCATTATAATGTATTATTTATTATACATCTGCTTTTTAGTTAAAATGGTCATTGAGATTGATATAATTCCTCATTTTAGTCCCTGATATTTGAAGTTGGTAGAAGTGGTTCCAAAGTTTGTCCACTATCAATCATTTTAGTCATTCTTTTAAAATTTTCCATTATATAAGGATAAAATGGCAAAAATACCCTCCATTTTTGTCAAATCACTTTGGCCCATTGTTTATTAAATAGAGGTTATTTTTATCATTTTGGTCCTTATTTAACTGGATTTTTCATGGAAATACTAAAATGATTAATAGTGGACAAAATCAGAAACCACTTTTATTGATTTCAAATCTTAAAGACCAGATGAGTTATGTCAACCTTAGTGACCATTTTGGTAAAAAAAAAAGCCCTTTTTTAATAGTACCATCTTTGTTAACCAAAA
The DNA here is from genome assembly GCA_963082935.1 of Malus x robusta. Classification (NCBI taxonomy): domain Eukaryota; kingdom Viridiplantae; phylum Streptophyta; class Magnoliopsida; order Rosales; family Rosaceae; genus Malus; species Malus x robusta. Next base: position 20,426,895 of record OY720334.1, on the reverse strand, counting down.
ATGTGAAAAGACCATCTAACCCTATTACACAAAACTATAGAGTCAATTAGACACAAAATAGTTTTACGATTTTGTTCTCTCTCTCACAACTAGTTAACCTTATCAGTTGTCCTCATTTTTCTTCCAACCCCCCTCTTTCCACAGTTTCTTCCAAATAAAATAATTTTTTAGTAACGAAATAGTTAAGAAGAAACAATTGTTAAGATATGAACAACTTCTTCAACGATCAAAAACCGTTTGAAAGTAGTCACCAAAAAACTTTAGCGACCAAAACCATTTATATTTTCTCCTTTTTAAAATTTTATCTTTAAAATTTTAGTAACCACATACATAGCTTGTGAACAATTGCTAGTATTTATTTAAGGGAGAGAAGGATTTGGTGAAACATGTAAAATACCAACAAATGCACCTCCCTACTTATAATTGTTCAATCTCCACGGGCCGGCGGAAGAAGGAGCTATCTTGCACTTCCTCAATGAAGATGAGATACTGAAGAGATCTACAATGCTCTTGTCCTTTTGGTCGGTTGGGCTGAAAACTGAGACGAACCAGTAGACCCCGCCGACGAAGAGAGCCTCAATAATAGAAGAGACTGAGAGCGTCCATTCGACTTGCGAAACTGTAGAAAAATAATTTTGAGCCTGCCATGGTGGCTGGGTGGAGATGGTGTCACGTAGGTACGGGTGGGCAACGGTTATGGCGGACGGATAACCGCGGTTATTTACCCATAACCGTTTATGCTCATACCCGCATAATCATTTACTCGTTGGGTAATTGCCTAAACAGTTATACCCATACCCATAACAGTTTATAAACGGTTAACCATACCCATAATCGCATACCTATTTAACCGTAACCGTTTAATACCCGTTTACCCATTTACCCTTTTTAACCCGTTTATCTTTTTTTTTTTTTTTTTTTTACCATTACCCAGTTTTCACTCGTCTACATATTTTTTAACAACTTGAAAATTAAAAAACAAAATTGTCATAATTTGTTTTTTATAACAATTAAATAACATTATAGGTACATTCATCGTACATTTCCGTATTTTAAATTTTTATGTACTTATACCATTCCAATAATTGAAATAATAATTTACAAATGATATTTTTAATTGATATAGAATGAAAAAGCAAGAAAATTAGTTTTAAAAAAACAAAATTGGAATATAGGATAAAGAGAATCAAGGTTGGGGAGTTTCGATTTCAACTTCAAGAGAAAGAGAATCAAGGTGAGCACTGCAAACAATCTCAGTATTGTTGCTTCTACCTATGCATTCACAAAAACAACCTTCATTTGAAATGGCTTTTATGACAGGAATTGAGGCAATAGTTCGAGATGAAAGGATGGGCGTCGAAAGACAGCTATTGAGAGCCCGATGCCATTATATAATAAGATCGTACACAATCAAACATTCGATCAACGATCATGCAGATAGATCAACAGTGAATCCCTCAGAAATGCAGATAAATCAACATTGAACCTCAAATTTTCAGATTAGGCAACTGCGATCACGTCACGATTTTTGTAATTGAATACAGAAACAGAAATATTCTAAACACCCAAAAAAAGACATTCTAATCTTAGTGTCTAAATACAACAAACAGTGAAGCATATGAATTTCCAATTCCTTACGGGCACGCATCAGTCCTTCCTCAGCTCCATATACTCGTACCGGGTGCCATCCGCATTCAGGACAACAATCTCCAAGCTGTCACCCTGTATCACATCCACGACACATTAAAAAGCGTGGTTCCATGAGCTTAATATAAAATGGACTGATATTTAAAAAGACCGGAAACCTACAGTGTAAATATCTCTTTCGGTTGCAGATGCAAAACAAGTTTTGACCAAGTCGATTGCTTCTGCTTCAGACAGCGGTGTGACAGCATCCTGCACAGTCATAAATTGTAGAACAATTTAATAAACAGTTTAATAACAATCAAATATGCGGAGTCATAGCTTGTGGGACAGATTAATAACAAACAAATAACCACTAGTACGATGGAAACTAGTAAACAAAATCAACAAACCTGGGCGGGCAATAGGAGCGGGCTAGGAGACTTCAATTGGTTGTCCAGGAAAGGAATGATAAGTGTAGAACCAGAACCTTGGGAGCTATACCCAACCCTCTCGTAGGAACCAACAGCGTCGTATGTGAATACACAACCCTTACCTACAAATTATTAATGAAAATGAGTTGTTAGCCAAGAAAAGTCTCAACTAGCAGCCAAAGGTTTTAAACTCTAATGTTTACCTTCACTATCTAAACCACCCAAAACATTAAAAGCATAGTAGGGGAAGAAACGCTTGTAGTAAAGGGTGTTGGAAAGCAATTGAGCCATTGCAGGGCAGCTCATTTGTTTGTTATGTTGATGCTGATACGTCTGGGAAACAATGAAACAAGGGATGCATCATCAGTTCTTGACATAACTCAATATTTATTTCATGCCAACATAAATAGATATAGCCTACATATGGTCAAAAAGGTCCAACAACATCTGTTGCAACCAAAAAGAGTCCAGGAAAAACAAAGTATTGCAATAAGATTTTGAAGCCTCACCAAGTGCTTAGCTGCCAAATGCTTTTGCAAAGCTTTCACATCAGCTTGGAAACCTGAAGATGCCAATACAGCTTTGTCCGCTCTGCAAGTTTAAAAGACAAAAACAATAATACTTTACCCATCATCTAGTAAATGTGAACAGAAACCACATTTCAATCTACATAAATGAGTATTGATATTATAGCAAGATGACTACTAAGAGCTAATGTACTCTCCTATCTTCATATGATAGCCACTCTCTTTCTCTTCTATCTTCACCTTTGCTTCCCTCAGTGAGCTCCCGCACCTTATAACTGAGAATTTTTCAGGTATATCTGGAAGTTATATCATAAAAACTAGGAAAGGGAATTTTCCCTATGCCAGAAGTTGAACCAATTTGCTTCATTTTTATTTTTTTATAATAAACGTTTATCATTATGCTTCATTATAATAAACTTTTATCATTATGCGCAGCTTCCCCAACTAATTTATCACCTTTGCAATCTGGGGCCTACAGATCACTCTATTTATACCATCTGTAATGCCAGACTGCTTCCTTATGGCTAGCTACCTTTTGTTCTCAGTCCCACCTCTGTCTCTTGCTGCATTGCCTTCAAATTCCTGTTTCCTCAACATAGCTCCTCTTATCTCTTTAATTTTTACGTTCCAAATGATTTTTTAAGCATAACCCAACTTCTAAAATTAGTACAGTACGGATTGGCAGGGTTTTAGAAACCTCTGGGGTCTTCAGCATCAGCCTTTAGACCAGGGTTCTTGAAAATCAGGCCTGAAAATAGGCTAGGCACTCAATCCTAGAATCTTCATTTCATCCTCATTTGTTTTCACCTTAATTTCGTACTTTCATTCTTTTTTATACTTCAATTAAGTACCTTTGATTTGGCTTCTGCATTTCACACCAAGCACTAAGAACATGGGCCTGTACCGAGCTACTGCCTTGACCTAGGATTCTTTTCCTCACATCAGGTTGAATATAGAAGCTTCATTTCATAACTCGATCATTGTATTTCTTATTAATAATAGTCGTTTATGCCGACCTTGATTCTATATATCATTGTATTTGAGATATTTGATAAGAAATACATAAATGAACATAAACCCTAAATCCCTAATTTATAAGCGGCCTCAACAATAGTCACTAGTCAATACAATAGTAATTGTGAGTAAAAACGCCCCCCCTAACCATGTACAGAAACATAAAAAACACAAACCCAAGTTGTAATCAAAATTAAACCTAACCATAAGCAAAATTAAATCAGATAAAACCCCAAAAACGCCAACAAAAAATCCTAAAAGCAGTAAAATCAGATAAAATTATACGCACCAGAAGCCTGCTTTCAAAAGTCTAAGACTTTCGACTCTCCGAATTCAAGTGCACAAATATAAACATTTAGAGAAAAAAAAATAATAAAATACGAAAGAAATTTGTATAAAAGCCTAGCGTACAATTTGCAGATTTTGGAGTAGTCGCGGGTGAGAATACTGTAACCAGTCGACATCCGAGTATCGGCAGCAATCACACAGTAGTTGGCTCCGGCGATCGCAACGCAGGATCTGCAATCAGCACGAAAACACTAAAATTCCCCAAAAAGCAAATAAAAAATAAAGCGGAAAAACGATGACAACAGTTATCGTAGGGAAGGAGGGAAGGAGAGAATACATACCCGCCATTGTTGTCGTAGGGGGACCAGTTAGCGTGCTGCTTTGTCATGGTGATCGGTATGGTTGAAAGAGAGAGAGGGATTGAGAGAGGAGAGAGAGAGCAAGATTAGGGCTTGGAGCTAAGTGGAGGATGAGCCCTCTGGGGCACAACACTTCGCTTTTCTTCGTTCAGATCTCTCGGTGTCGTTTGCTTCAAGAAATAAATCAAGTAGACGGTGTCGTTTTGGTTTTAGGGAGGGGGGGGGGGGGGACTAGGACCAACGAGCAAGACCCACATAGTTCTAATTACCTAAAATTACGTTTTGCACCCACTACTTAATGTTAAGGTTCTAAAAGATGCTAATCGCTAGTCGAACAACGAGTTGGGGCCTAGCATCTAGGCGGCTAGGTGGGAATTAGGAGGGCATCTAGGTGTGTTGGGCGGATTTGAGTAAATTATTATATCTCATATAAATAGTGTCTATTTTTACTTGGAAAAAAAACCTATACTAGTATTGGATGACATTGCATGTAATATTTCTTTATTTTTATTAAAGTTACTATAAAACATATGAATAATTACATTCTTATACTTGAAATTTTCAAATATTAAAAACTTTATGTAGGCCCACTAAGTCTAATAAAAAACCAGAAATGAAAAAGCCCATTAACTTTCTTTTGTTTTATTGTTGTTTTGGACGTTTTTGGTTGGGTCAAGAAGGCCATTAAATTTTAAAGTCCATTTAGCTTTCGAAAACAAAAAGTTGCGGATCCACTTAAATAGGCTATAGCAAATGACGATGTATAATATAGGTCATTTAAACTATTAATCGTCTTCATCTTCTCACCATGTGCTCCTGCTAATACATCTTCTTGTCGGTGGCCACCAAACTTCACGCTTTTTGTTTTGGATGCAATTCTTTTTCAGACAAATTCAATCGCCTAGGCAAATCTCCCAACTGCCTAACCCTGCCTACTCCGCCTAGACCCTCGCTTAGGCGCCGCCGAATGGGTTTTTTGACTTATCAAACCATTTGACCTTAATCGGAATGGCTGGCCACCGCCCACCGCCTAGGCCGATTTTTAGAATACTGACTTAATGTAAAGTTTTTATTTTGACTGATCAACTTTTGTGAATGATGAGTTTGATACTAAATTAATTCTTTGTATGGTTTATTTGAGAGTATATTTGGAAGTGTTTTTAAAATGACTAAAAGAACTTGCAAGTGAATATTGAAAAAACACTTAAAAAAAATGTTTATGTTGTAGCCTATTTTATCTGACAAGAAGAAGAGGGTCGACGGCAAGGGTAGAAAGAGGAGAGATGTGTTTGTAGAATCCAATGTTTTAAAAGGCTCACCTTAGGGCGCGCCTGCCTAGGCGTGCCTCAGGGGCTATTTTTTTTTTTTAAAACTCCCAAACCCAAATTTTGGGTAGGTTTTAATATAACATATGTATATGCTCAACATATATATTTAAAAAATGGGGAAACTTGATATCGGTCCAATTTTTTGAGCCAATAGTATGAATAGTCCAATTTATTAAAATAAGTCCAATTCCTTAAATCTTATTATTTTATTATCAATAATTATCTCTTCAATGATAAGATTTATATTAAAAAAAATTATATGTATATGTTCAACATATAATATATGTAGGTTTTAATATAATATATGTATACGCTTAGCATATATATTAAAAAAATTTAGGTCTCGTGAGGCTTTGCCTCACACCTCACGCTTAGACCGAGCTATCCCTCGGACGCGTCATGATGTGAAATATATAAGCACACAAATTAAACCCTCTTTTTATCAATTGTAGTGAAGAATGTAAGTAGGGATCGTTCTAGGCCGGGGATTAGGAGGGATTGCTAAATCACTTGAAAACTGACTCAAAACGTAAAAACAAAGTTAAAACACTAAACTAAACTCAAAGAATGCAAAACTAAACTCTAAAACACTAAAACAAACTAAAAAAACTCAAAACAACACATAAACACTCAAAACTGCCTTTAAAACACAATCTGGGCATTTTTGAACACCAAACACAAATTTGGACGAAAATAGGTTATAACTTGACTTAAGACACTTAAAAATACAAACTAAATTGATCCCTAACTAATCTAACACTTCAAAATAAAGGGGGATTTGATTTTGACGAAATTGAAAACAAAATAAAAACTTTGTAAACTAAAACAGATTTTAAAACGAATTTGGTTAAAGTGAATGGATGGGAAGCTAGCTAAGGGGTTCTTCTCCACATATGTCACACTTGCACACAAAACGATTTCCAATTGCGTTTCAATGAACCATGAATTCTCAACGCCCCAGATTAACCGTGAATTGCACTAATTAACCCTCAGATTTTCCTAAAGTTATTGAATTGGATGATTGCATACAATAACCCAAAGCATTCCCCACAAGTTCCCTACATGAATTGCATAATAGAGATACAAGCAAGAATCATTAAGTTCTACGAAAACCATAAGCATTGACGAGACACTTGTTACTATGAATTGAATTCACACAAATCAGTTTTAATTCATATAGATAAGCAAATTGAATTCACAACTTACGAAACACAATTAGAAGTAATCAAATCATATAGCAAGCATAAAACATGGTTTCGAATCCCCCCCTAGCCAAGGGGGGTTTAAGTTCTCATACTCACAAAACAAAGATAAACAAATTTAGACATTGAGAACAAAAGAAAGAAAACACCTAGACGCTCCAACGATCTAATCTTGAACAGCAAGCACGCCTATGGACTGTCTTCCTTCCTCCTTGCTTCGGCACAAGACTTAGGGACAGATTCTTGGGGTTATGAATGGTGTAGAATGGATGGGGAATGGTATGGTAGTGTTTAGGATGGATGGGTGGTGCGGCAAGGGGTGGTTTCTGGCAGGAATTATGGAAGAATGGTGATGAAAGGCTCCAAAAGGCTCTAAATTGCATCGTTTTGCATACTTTGCCCTTAAAACCTGAAAACACATGAAACTAGCTTAAAAGCACTGTTCTAAAAATCCCCGCCTAGCGCCGCCTAGGCCTCGCCTAGGCGCTAGGCCCCAGCCCATCGCCCCGATTAATGCCTAGGCCCCAGCCCACCGCCTAGCCCTCCTAGGCACCCGCCTAGCCCGCCTAGGTTGCAACTCATTTAGACAGAAAATACATAACTTTCATTTTGCATTTTGTTTTTTTCCAATAAATTGTAAAAGACTTGTTGCATACTTGAATGAACAAACATTATATCCTTATTTCACATGTTTTCATTATGTTCCAATACTTCATGATATATATGCATTCTATTTTGTAGTTTATGATGAAATTATATATATTTCAAGTAGAAGCATACACTTATTTACCTGAAATATGATAGATTTACTTAAATCCGCCTAGCCGCCTAGGCGCTAGGCCCCAGCCCGCCGCCCGACTAGCGCCTAGCGACTTTTAGAGCCTTGCTTAAAAGACTAATTTAACTAAGAAAACACAACGTAAATGCACAATAACAAGCTCACTAAGTCGCATAAATATGCTCCTATCACCTCACCCACACCTCACGCTTTTAATACACTAGTAGAATCGTAGGGGAACTGTGTGTTAAGGATCTGTTATCCCCCCCCTTACGTAGTGCCTTTATTTATAGTAGTAAAAGGAGAGAAGAAATCCTTCATCCCTAAGAAATACAAGTCCATATAGGAAAGAATAACTAGAATCAAATCTAATCAAGGATTTACACAATCACACTTAAATTAGGAAAGTTCACAACACTCCCCCTTGAGTGTGTAAATACTTAAGATAGATTCAACATCATGTAGAAGTTGAGGAAGTCGACTAGTCGGCACTAATTCTGGGAACAACGCTTATTCTGAATAAGGTAGGAACTTGCACAAAGTAGTCTCACTAAAAAAACCCTAAGGCTATGGCAAAAACCCATGTAGAGACAAAATCCATAGTCTAAGGAAAAATGCGTGAGAAATGCAAAAGTCAAAAGAAATGTCTACGGGATGTCATCAGGGATATGACAAGCACAAGGTGGGTGCCTAATTAAAACCTAGTTAGGTAGCAAAAACCAGTGGGAAAAATGCTCTGAATCATAGGGAAAAAGAGTACATTAAGATCAAGCAAGTATCTTCAAGATACTCACCTTGAGTTTGACATAATTCCAAAGAGAAATAGCAATGTTACAACTTAGAAATTTTACGCATACCAATTCCTTGAACAAGCTTCTGGTGATTTGGTGAAGAGGTCAGCTAAATTGTCTTGTGAACAGATTTGCGTGACTTTAATCTTCTAATACTCCTTGTTGTTGATGTGAGAAGAAGAACTTTGGTGCAATGTGCTTGGTGTTGTCTCTTTTGATATAACCCTTCTTTAGCTGTTTGATGCATGTTGCGTTGTCTTCAAAGATCATTGTTGGAACATCTACGATGGGGTATAGATCGTATGACCTTCGAATATGGCCCACAACTCATCTCAACCAAAATCATTCATAAGTTGCTTCATGTAAGGCAAGAATTTCAGCATGGTTAGATAAGTATCCTATGTTGACATAACCAGTAAGGCGATAATCGACTCGAGAAGCAAGGGGTGCAGCATCACTCGACGTTCCGTATGGATATAACAAGCCTAAATTCGTAGTACCCTTAAGGTAACAGAAGATGTCTTTCATGCCAGTCCATGTCTGCGTGTTGGTGCATTATTGTATCTTGCCAAAAGATTAACAGCGAAGAAGATGTCAGGTCTAGTGCATTGAGCTAAGTATAATAAAGCACCCATCGCACTTAGATAAGGAACTTCAGACTCCAAAATCTCTTCATCATCCTTTTTTCAGAAGGAATGGATCTCGTTTTGCATCTAGCGATCGAACGACCATAGAAGTACTCGAAGGCTTCGCTTTATCCTCGTTAAAACGGCACAACACCTTCTGGGTGTAGTTCGTTTGATGTACTAAGATTCAATCTGAACGGTGCTTTATCTCGAGACTGAGATAGTATCGAGCCTTTCCTAGATCTTTCATCTTAAATTCCAATTTCTAGTGCGCAACCGTTCTCGCCAGCTCTTTAGGAGTTCCGATAAGGTTCATTTCATCGACATATACTGGCACTATCGCAAAACTGGAATGTGACTTCTTAATGAACACACAAGGACATTGTTCGTTGTTCACATATCCTTGACCAGTCAAATACTTACTCACACGGCTATACCACATTCTTCCAGATTGCTTCAAACCTTAAAGTGAACATCTCAGCCGAATTGAGAGCGTGTTCCGGGGTTTGAAAATATTTGATTTAGTCAATGTAAGTCCTTCGGGAACTTTCATATAGATTTCCGTATCAAGATCCCCATAGAGATACGCAATTAATACATCCATCAGCTGCATACTTAGTTTTTTGAAAACTACCAAATTGATAAGGTAGCGCAAAGTAATCACATCCATAACCGGTGAATAAGTTTTGTCATAGTCAATCCGGGGGCGTTATGAGAAACCTTACGCAACAAGACGAGCTTTGTAACTCACAATTTCGTTCTTCTCATTACGCTTCTGAACGAAAACCCACTTGTAGCCAACGAGCTTTACATGTGGAGGAGTATGAGCTACAGGTCCAAACACCTTACGTTTCGCAAGTGAATCGAGTTCGACTTGGATTGCTTGTTTCCAATTTGACCAATCGGTTCTAAGTCGATATTAATCAATGGAATGAGGTTTAATGTCATCGTTCAACATGATCTCAATAGCTACTGCATATGTTAATGCATTATCGACGATCATCTCATTTCTACACCACACATCATCTAAGCTAGCATAATAGACCGAAATCTCACGATTCTTGGAAGGATGATTCGTCTCTTCAAGGACGCTTCATAATCTATAATTTCCTCATGAGTTGGATAAAATGAGTAAGCGATAATCAGATTCACGGTAGGCTCTACAAAAGCCTGTGTCGTGGTTTCTTCTTTCGAAGGGTGTGAATCCTTTGAACCAAGAAGTCTACCATGCTTTTGTGTATAAGCAGATGATTGGCTAGCCACTAATGTATGTGGATCATCAAGATTGGCATCCCGGGCCTCCAAGAAGGAAGTCCGTCGTACATTTGGTACATCCATCTTTGCAGGAGCATTCACATATGGAATATGTGATCTTGTCAAGCGTGCTAGATCAGTGAAAACATCTGGCATGCTCTGGAGATCTAATATGCATTGCACTTCAATTTTAGACTGAAAGGTGCGGGGATTTAAATGAGACAAAGTGAGAGTCATCCATGATAATTCGCGTCGTTCTTCAGCAACGTTGACGTTCTTATCTCCCCTTAATGACGGGAAGACTGTTTCATACAAGTGACAATCTGCAAAATGAGCGGTAAACAAATCGCCTGTCAAAGGTTCTAAGTAATGAATAATCGAAGGAGAATTATATCCGACATAGATTCTAACCTTCGATGAGGCCCCATTTTTGTATGTAAGGAAGACGAAATCGGCACATAGACTACACAACTAAAAACGTACAGATGTGATATGTCGGGTTCGTATTTGGTAACCAATTGAGTGTTGCTTTATGGGTGGGTCGCAACAGGCCTCAGGCAGACCAACATGGTTGCGTGCAATATTGCATGGCCCTAAGCAGCGATTAAGAGCTTGGTACGTATGACTAACAATCGAGCAATCATAAGCGCTTAATGAATGCCTTTGCCAAGCCGTTCTGGGTGTGAACATGAGGTATTGGATGTTCAACTTCAACCCCAACCAACATGCAATAGTCATCAAAAGTTTTAGATGTGAATTCTCCAACATTATTCAATAAAATAGATTTGATCAGATAATCAGGAGGGTGAGCTATAAGCTTGATAACTTGAGCCAATAGTTTGGAGAATGCAGTGTTCCTTGTGGAAACGCTAACCAAAACCAAAACCATAAAATATCTAAAATGGTCCACATGTAGGGTGAATCGGTCCACAAATGTCCCCCTAAATCTGTTGTAGAAAAATGGGAGGATTCGAACGAATCTTGTCATAAGAAGGCTTAATAATAAGCTTTCCCATAGAACATTTTTGACATGCGATTCCTTGATTTAAACCTAAACTTCAGGTTAGTGGATGCCCGTGTGATGATTTGAGGATACAACACATCACTATTCGTCCATGATGTCCCAAACGATCATGCCAAAGTGTAATTTCGTGCGTGGTCTCAGAGGTAGAGCCGTGATAGGAGCATATTTATGCGCCTTAGTTAGTTAGTTCTTATGCATTTATGTTGTGTTTTCTTAGTTAAGTTAGTCTTTTAAGCTATTTTCATGTGTTTTCAGGTTTTAGTGACAAAGTGAGCAAAAAGATGCAATTTGGAGCATTTTGGAGCAAAATTGGGCTAAAATGGAGTTCATGCACATGAAGCACAAAGGATGGACGAATTTGAGGGATTGATGAAGCTAGGAAGGCGTTTCAAAGTTGAAGAATTGAAGATACAAAGTTTCCTAGTTGAAGTAGGAAATGGCTTAAATGAAGGATTCCTAATCAATGTAGGAGTCCTAATTGAAGATGGATTCCTAGACGTATGAAGTTTCCTACTCAAGCAAGTATTCCTATATGAAGAAGAAGAATTAAAGCCAAAGAATCAGCTCAAGAGAAGGATCTTATCCAAAACCTCATCCATAACCTTATCTTAGCTTATCTTATCCAAACAAACCTTATCCTATCCTATCTTATCCTAATCCTAAACTATCCATATTTCAGCCACTTAGGAGGGTTTCTAACTAGATTAGGATGCTTAAAATCAGATTTCTAGAAGACCTTATCTTATCCTACAAAGATGGCGCCTAGGAGCCTTTCTAGAAGTCTAAAAATCTGCCTTGTATTTCTTTTTAGAACCCATCCTTTTGCCGTGAGTTTTCACCCATTTCCTTTGGGATTTTGGTTTCTAGAAGCCTTATCCTTTGACACTCTTTGTGCCGCATCTTATCTCCCACTCCCTTTGGGTTTTTGACTTGTTTTCCTTATAGGACTGTATGTTATTATCCTATGCAGATTAGGCCTTTAAAACCTTGTCCTTTGCTACCTAGGAGATGGGATTTTCAGCCTATAAATACAAGCTTTTGCCGCACCTATCATTTACCACCCTCTACCAGATTTTCACTACACCATTCACCCAAACATACCTCATTGTGCCGTGAGTTTGCAAGGAGAAGAAGAAAGAACTCTTGGAGCCGTGCATGCCATTCAAGATGTTGGATTGTCGGAGCGATTCTAGGTGTTTTCTATCTTTATGTCAATGTTTATATTTATTTATCTTCGTTTATTTGCGAACATGAGGAACTAATTTCTTTATAGTTAGAGGGGAATTCAAAGCCATGATCATATGTTTTATATGACTTGATTTCTTCCAATTATGATTTCATGAATCGTGAATGTGGTTTACTTATCTATTTGATTGATAACATGTTTATGTATGTTGATTGAGGGTCGACACTTAGTTTGCATGCATGAATTTGATGCTAGAGTATAAGGGAATTTCACCTAATCGTTATTAACTTATATTCATAAGTAGTAAAAGTCGCTAGTCACGATTGTGTTAAGTAAATCCTAGGCAAGAGTAACATGCGTATCCCATAGTTATGAATGCCTCGTCAATGCTTATGATTTCCATTGAACTTAATGATCTTTGATACGTGTCTCTATCATGCGTATTCCATAGTTAGGGTCCTTGATAAGAATAATTTGGTTGTAATGCGTATTCCATTCAATTCAATGAATCTAGGGAAATCTGAGAGTTAATTGGTGCAATCTAGGTAATTTGGGGCATTGTCATTCATGGTTTGTTGAAAGAGTAATTGGAAATCGAGTCGTATGCATATGTTTTGTGTGTGGAGAAGGAACCTTCTAACTAGCCTTTCACCATCTTAATTTACATCAAAATCGTTTTTGTCAAGTTTGTTTTCAAAGTTTTTGTTTTAAAAGTTAAATTCGTCCAAAACAACCCCCTTGCTTTTGAAACTTGTTTTTAGAGTCAAAACGTGTTTCTTTTAAGTCTTTTGAGTCTTTGAAGTTCTAAATTCGTCCAAATCACTTGTTAGGTCTAGAATTGAGTCTTTTTAATTGTTTCTTGCTGTTTTTAGTGTTTTAAGTAGTTTTGAGTCTATAGAGTCTAGTTTAGTGTTTTTTAGTCTTATTTGTGTTGATTAGCACCCCTAGTTAATCCCCGGTCTAGAACGATCCCTACTTGCATCATTACTACAATTGTCATCAATAGGGTTTAATTTGTGTGTCAACATAATTTTCACATCAAATTTTGGCGCCGTTGCTGGGGATTAGCAAAGTTGCTAATCCCTTGGATTGTTTTATTTCAATTTGTTTTAATTGAGTCCAGATTTTTACTTTGTTTTTGTTTCGTGTTTTTAGGTGCTAGTTTATGACTCGGAGCTCTCATCCAGTTCGTGAACACATCTTGGACTTTGATGACGATTTTGAACGAGAGTTGAGACGAAAGAGGAAGAATCCAGAACCTAGTGAATCAAGTTCAAATTCAGAAGCCGAAGTTGAGATTGAGGAAGAGGAACCCACGACATAAGTGGGTGAAGTTGAGACAGTCCTGGCACAAGACAATCGTACAATCAAGGAGCTTTCGGCTTCGGGATTGGACAATGCCGCACCTCTATGTATTCAATATCCGGCGGCTGCCCAAGGAAAGACCGAGGAATTCGAGTTAAAGTCAAGTTTGCTACACCATATTCCGAAGTACCATGGGTTGTCCATGGAGGATCCGAACAAGCATTTGAAAGAATTCGAGGTGGTGTGTTCAAGCATGACTCCAATCAATGTCGACGGGAGTATATTGAAGATGAAGGCCTTTCCCTTCTCTCTCATGGAAAAGGCGAAAGATTGGTTGTATGAATTAGCTCCCGGAACGGTCACATCTTGGGAAAGCATGAAACGAGCGTTCTTGGAGAAGTTTTTCCTAACTTCTCGAGTCATCCTCCTACGAAAAAGGATAAGTGGAATTCAACAAGAAGAATGTGAGTCTTTTCCTACATATTATGAACGTTTTAAATTTCTTGTTGCTTCTTGTCCACAACATCAAATGAAGGAGGAGCTTCTTCTACAATACTTCTACGAGGGACTTCTACCAATCGAACGACAAATGCTAGACGCCTCGGCGGGAGGAGCTTTCGTGGACAAGACCCCCACGGCAGCAAAGACTTTGATTGCCAATCGAGCGTTGAACGCTCAACAATACGAAGGTGTTGGACAAAGAAGCACTCCACGGCAACACCAAGTGAATGAGGTAAGTGCCATAACCGAACTTCAAAATCAAATGGCTAACCTTACTACGTTGCTTTCTCAGGTTGTGGAAGGGCCAAAAGTTCAAAATGTAAGTGCGTGTGGTGTATGTTCCATGCAAGGACATCCTACGGACACATGCCCCCAATTGATCGAGAACGGAGGGTGGGAGACCCTCAATGCCGTGGGCTTTGGGCAGCAATACCAACAAAGGAATAATCCCTTTTTGAACACCTATAATCCCGGTTGACGTGATCATCCTAATTTCAAATGGCAAGAACCCCAACAAGGCCAACAACAAAACACATTTCGGTAACAACCCCCGGGTTTCTATCAAAAGCCATTCGCACCAAATCAAACTCAAATACAATCTGCTCCAACAAATTCAGGTACGTCCTTGGATAATGATACAATCCTTAAATTACTCAACACTTTGTCTCAGGGGCAAGAGAATCAAACCACAGCATTGCAAAGCCAAGCTAAAAGGGTGGATCACTTGGAAAAGCAAATAGGGCAGATTGCGGAGTTTGTAGGACAGTTTCGAGACCAAGGAAGACTCCCTAGTTCAACCGTTGCAAATCCAAAAGGGGGATTCGAACCCGCCAAAGCAATTACATTAAGGAGTGGAAAACAAGTTAGAACCGAACCCCAAGCATCCAATTCAAGTAAAAAAGAGGATGAAAAGCTACTGTTTGAGGAAGAACCCCAAACCTCAACCACGGCAAGGAATGAGAAAACAATGACGCAGCCTCCTATTGCACCTTTGCCGTGTCCTACACCTAAGGTAAGTCATAATTCGACCCAATCAAGTTCTATTCCACTAAACGTGCCCTTTCCTAACAGGTTTATGCAAGCCAAGAACGACGAGGAGGAAAAAGACATTCTGGAGACGTTTAGGAAGGTGCATGTCAACATCCCACTCCTCGATGCAATAAAGCAAATCCCGAAATATGCTAAGTTCTTGAAGAAGCTTTGCACAACAAGGAATCGGATTCGGGAGAAAGAGGTGGTACACGAAAGGAGAATGTATCTGCATTGTTGCAAAGAAAATTACCACATAAATGCAAAGATCCAGGTAGTTTCACTATCCCTTGTGTTATTGGTAATACGAGGTTTGATCATGCTATGCTAGATTTAGGTGCATCAATCAATGTCATGCCATATTCTGTTTATGCATCGATGAATCTAGGAGAGCTTAAACATGATGGTGTTATTATTCAATTAGTTGATCGATCTAATGCATATCCGAAAGGAGTTTTAGAGGATGTTTTGGTGCAGGTAGACCATTTGATTTTTCCTGCAGATTTCTATGTGTTTGACATGGAAGATTCGGTACACTCTCCATCATCACCACTCTTACTTGGACGTCCTTTCATGAAAACAGCTCAAACCAAGATTGATGTGGCCGAGGGAGCAGTCACTATGGCGTTTGGTGGTGATATGATTAATTTCAAAGTTTCCGAATCTACTGAGAATACTAATGATGTTCATTCTTGTTGTGCCATTGATGTAATTAAAAGTAAAAGGCAAGAACGTTCAACACCAATCAAGAAGATTGCATTTCAAACTATCAATAAAGAGGGAATTGGAGTAAAACACAAGGATTACACGACCACAACCCTCAAACCCCCAAATCTGGCCGAGAGCACCCCACATGCATTTGTTGATTGTGCTGCCGCTTCCTTGCCGAACATTGGTAAGCCACCTATTCCGATTTCGATTCCCATTTCAACTAATAGGTTGTTACCTTCTTTGGTGCAGGTACCTAATCGAATGCAAGGTGGTGGGGAAGTTTACATTGATTTTTGGAAGCACAAGGACCCAATCAGGAGGGATTACTATCCCCTTCCATTCATAGAGCCAATGTATGAGTATTTTGAGGAGCATGACGTGGAGGATGTATCCCTCGATGACGTGGGCCCTATTCAAGCTTAATTGGAGGCATCGTCCGGCTGGAAGACGTTAAAGCAAGCGCTTCTTGGGAGGCAACCCATGCAAATAAAAAGGACCTAGGAAGCTCCAGCATCATAATCAGATTTGCGTTTCTAAACCCTACTCTTTATTGCTTTTACTTTGCCATATTTGTCATGTTTGCTAGTTGTGTTATTTGCTTGTTTTTGTGTGAGTCTATGTTTGAAACATTGAGGGCAATGTTTGGTTTAAGTGTGGGGGGGTAAACAAAGTGTTTTTGTGTCAAATTCGTAGGATTTTACCACCTAACATTTCAAAGGTTGTTTTTCATTGTTTTTTAGTGTTTTTAGAATGTTTTGATGTGTTTTTATGTGGCTTTACCAGAAAATCCGAAAATTCAAGAAAAAATTTGAAAAAAGTTTTGAAAAAACCCAAAAAAGAGTCGTTTTAAAGTTGTTTTTGTGTGTTTGTGTCTTAGAGTACCTTCCAACACAATGATGAGGATTTGGTTTTTAATTGCATGACGGTTAAAGAAAGTTACAAACATGGATGGAAGTTTGATATGCTCTTTTGTTTATGCTTGGTCATCGTTGTTGTTTACGAATTCACATGTAATCACAAAGAAAAAAAAACAGTTTTTGTAACATGCTTGAAGGAAGTAACTCAAACTAACGCTACAACCTTGTGAGACTTGAGCCTAAACGTTTATTTGGAGAGTTAAAATCTGTGAATTGTTGTTTTCTAAAGTCGTTGCATGATCTCATCATTGTTTGCTTGGTTACTACTTAGAAGGCGTTTTATCATTATAGATCCAAATATTAGAACTCATACCCATTTCATTCAAAGCTTAAAATTGAGTGCATAACATATAACAAGATGAAGTTGTTTAGTAGTTATCACCAAAGCCAAAAAAGCCTTCAACCCATGCATTTGTTTTTGTAGGATTAACCCCTTTGAGCCTTATTTAGCCTAATTTTGTTGTTAGCCACATTATCCTTACCTAGCCTAGAGTAGGACTATCCATACCCTTGTTCTTAAAGGATAATAAAGCATGACTTAGAGGGAATTCCTTTTGATCAAGTTGTGCAGAAAACTAAGTGTAGGGAAAGGGAAAGTTTGTGTGCCAAAAGAAGTAAGGAGGGCACAGGTTAGACAAAAGAAAAAAAAAGAAAAGTGTGAAAAGTATGAAAATGAGTTGAAAGAGCATAAAATGAGCTCTAAGTTGTTGGTTGTTGAAGCAAGGGTCCAAAAAGTTGAATTAGACCCTAAAGTGTTGTATGAGTATTCCCCTTGGGTTTAAACATTGATTTTTGCATGCAAAAGTGAATTCTAAGTGTCAATTTCATTACTTTGCTTATTATTCTTTAAGAATGTTTATTTATCCTTACCTTTCTTTGTTAGCCAATACCTTAGCCCCGTTACAACCCTTTGCTTCTATCTTGATTGTTATGTGTTTCAATATGTGGAGTTTGGAATTGGTATGAGCATATGATATCCCTGGTTCTCGCGTCTAAGTAGTAGCATTCCATTCATGAGATCATATACATACATTCATAATTCCAGAAAATGCTTTTATTATCATAACATATGTGAGCATTAGTTTTCATATTTACATCAATCTTCTCACATATAACTAGTGTAGGGTGTGTAGTCAGAAAATCTGAGTGAAAATTGAGTGCATATCTAGTGAGGAATTGAGGGATTCTCTAAGGCATATTACTACATTCAAAACATTGTTTTAATTGATTAAATGTGAGCTAGTAAGTGATGACTATGATTAAGTATGTGCTCGAGAGTATGGATGGCTAAAATCTATGTGAGTAGTAATCTATGGCGTGTCATGTACCATTGGAAATCCCTGAGGCGATTGTTGGAAGGTTTAGGTTATGTTTTGTTTCGTTGTTTTGCTCGAGGACTAGCAAAAGCTAAGTGTGGGGGAATTTGATAGGAGCATATTTATGCGCCTTAGTTAGTTAGTTCTTATGCATTTATGTTGTGTTTTCTTAGTTAAGTTAGTCTTTTAAGCTATTTTCATGTGTTTTCAGGTTTTAGTGACAAAGTGAGCAAAAAGATGCAATTTGGAGCATTTTGGAGCAAAATTGGGCTAAAATGGAGTTCATGCACATGAAGCACAAAGGATGGACGAATTTGAGGGATTGATGAAGCTAGGAAGGCGTTTCAAAGTTGAAGAATTGAAGATACAAAGTTTCCTAGTTGAAGTAGGAAAGGGCTTAATTGAAGGATTCCTAATCAATGTAGGAGTCCTAATTGAAGATGGATTCCTAGACGTATGAAGTTTCCTACTCAAGCAAATATTCCTACATGAAGAAGAAGAATTAAAGCCAAAGAATCAGCTCAAGAGAAGGATCTTATCCAAAACCTCATCCATAACCTTATCTTAGCTTATCTTATCCAAACAAACCTTATCCTATCCTATCTTATCCTAATCCTAAACTATCCATATTTCAGCCACTTATGAGGGTTTCTAACTAGATTAGGATGCTTAAAATCAGATTTCTAGAAGACTTTATCTTATCCTACAAAGATCGTGACTAGCGACCTTCACTACTTGCGAATATAAATTCATAACGATTAGGTGAAACAAACTTATATCCTAGCACCAAATTCAAGCATGCAAATTAAGCGTGCACTCTCAACCAACATACAAGAATAAGTTCTAAATCAAACGGTTAAGCAAATTGTATTCACTACTTATGCAACAATCACTGAAAGTATCAACTTATTTCACATATATAATCATGGTTTTGAATCCCCCCTAGCCAAGGGGGTTTAGTTCCTCATACTCGCAAAGCAAAGATACATAAATTTAGAAATTAAAATCCAAAGAAAGAAAACACCTAGAACGCTCCAACTTGGCAGCAAGCGCATCCAAGAATTCTCCTTCCTCCTTGCTACGGCAGAGAAGTTTAGAACAGGTTTTTGGGGTTATTTATGGTGTAGAATGGATGGGGAATGGTATGGAAAGGTTTAGGGTTGATGGGTGGTGCGGCTAGGGGTTGTTTTTGGCAGAAATTATGGAATATGGTGGTGGAAAGGTGCGGCAAAGAGCAAGGAACAAATTCTGGCGTGAATGATGTGAATGGGAGATGATCCCTTCGGCATAGAATGAAAACACATATATATAGGCACCACAAACCCTAGAGAAATCAGGTTAGGAAATGGGCTAGGGTTTAGGTGTGGCAAAGGGTGAAAATCCACAAGGAATTAGGTTAAAACAATCAGATTTTTAGTGGGAATAAGGCCTAAGGTGCGGCTAGGGTTAGGGTTAGAGATGGGCCTTCTAGAATGCCTTGCAAGGCAAGGAAATCAGATATTCTAGAGGCCTAGGTGCGGCTAGGGTTAGGGTTAGAGATGGGCCTTCTAGAATGCCCAAAGCTAAGGATAGAAACTCTCAAAAATGGAAACCTCCAAGAATAGAAACTTCCAACTTTAGAAACTTTTCCAATTCCGAATTCTTTGTTCTTCACTTTCATTTCTTCATTTCTTAAGCTCCTTTGACCTTTAAACTCGTCCATTCCTTGTGCTCCATTAGCATACACAACATTCCAGCTCAATTTTGCTCTAAAATGCTCCATTTTGCACTTCTTTGCATACTTTGTCTCTAAACCTGAAATTGCACGAAAATGACTTTAAACACTAAAATAACTAAAGAAAAACAACATAAATGCATAAGAACAAGCCAACTAAGTCGCATAAATATGCTCCTATCAATAAGTGGCAGCACACCCATATTTAAATCTTCCAACATGGCCATGAAAAATAGTGAACGAACTTTGAGGCCTGGCCACCAAGTGTTTCACGTGGAAAACATCAGGGAAAACAAGTATCAGAAGCCTAACTGGAATCCAATATGTTTCTATCCTGAGAAAGAAAGAGGTATCATCTACCATCACAACTACCCACTGATCGTGGAAGCTCACATAGCCAATTTTGAAGTATGACGAATCCTGGTAGACACAGGGGCTTCGGTCAATATCATGTTTGCTGAAGCTTTCAGGGCACTTAATGTAGCTGAACACTTGCTCGATCACTCGGTTTCTCATCTGATAAGCTTCTCTGGTGATATCGTGCAACCTTTAGGGAGCATACACTTACCTTTCACCATTGGTACAAGCCCTTACACAGCTACCATTACCATTAACTTCCTGGTGGTTGATTGCCCAATGGCATACAATATCATCTTTGGATGCACATGCATCAATGATCTCAAGGTCATGGTATCCACACATATGTTGTTGATGAAATTTCCAACCCATTATGGCAATGGTTGCATTAGAGGAGATCAACTTAGTGCACGGTCATGTTACAACACTTCGGTCGAGCAACAGCACCTGCTTGTGCCCAAGGAAACCCTTTCTATACATGACCAAGTCATAAAGACCAGCCCGGACGAAGCCAACTTGGATCTTCATGGTGGCAATAGTCAACCCAACGATCATCGAGATGACTCTTTCACCCAGCAAACACAATCCGCTGAAAAGTTGGAGAAGGTCTTTATCTCAAAAGATTATCCAAATCGCATAGTGAAGATTGGCACCACCTTGTCACCACCCATTTGGTTGGCATTGATCTCCTTTTTACAAGAGAACACTGAGGTCTTCGCTTGGTCATACGAGGACATGTCAGGCATCTCTCCCGATATCATCTGTCATTGCTTGAGTATTGACCCCAAGACCAAGCCGGTAAGACAGAATCGAAAATCTTATGACGCTGAACGATATGAAGCAATGAAGGCAGAAGTTGAAAAACTCAAAGGCATAGGCTTCGTTCGCGAAGTCAATTATCCAACGTGGGTAGCAAATGTTGTCCTTTTTAAGAAGAATTCGACCAAGTAAATTCTCCTGCTCCAAAAGGTCTTGTGGAGAATGTGTGTCGACTACACTGACCTAAACAAAGGATGCCTGAATGATAACTTTCCTCTTCTTCTCATTAACAAACTTATAGATTCTACGGTAAGGTGTGAACTCTTGAGCTTCATAAATGCTTACTCAAAATACAATTAAATCCTCATGAACCCTTCAGACCAAGAATACACAGCCTTCATTATTGACAGGGGACTATATTGTTATAAAGTCATGCCCTTCAACCTAAAGAATGCAGGGGCGACTTATCAGAGACTAGTCAATTCAATGTTCGCCGAACAGATTGGGAAGAGCATGGAAGTTTATGTTGATGATATGCTAGTCAAGAGCAAACATGCTGACCAACACATCACTAACCTATCTGAAACTTTCACCATTCTGAAAAGGTATCAAATGAGGTTGAACCCCAACAAATGTGTCTTTGGCGTAAGCTCTGGCAAATTCTTGGGCTTCATGATTAGACAACGAGGCATTGAAGCTAATCCTGAGAATATCAAAACAATCATCGACATGAAGGAACTGGTAACTTCAAAAGACATCTAGAGCCTTATTGGGAAGGTGGCAACCTTAACCAAGTTCATTTCTAAGGCCACAGACAAATGTGCTCATTTCTCCAAAGCACTTAAAGGAAGTAAGAAGTACATTACATGGACTGATGAATGTGCCGAGGCATTCAAGAACCTTAAAGACTACATGAGTAAAGCCCATCTCTTCTCCAAACCTGAAATTGGTGACACTCTCATTGTCTATCTGTTTGTTTCGGTTTCAACGGTCAGTTCCGTTTTCATTCGAATGGATGATAATGTCGAACGACCTGTTTACTATGCTAATAAGGCTCTACAAGATGCGGAGACACGATACTCCAACATTGAGAAATTAGCTCTAGCATTGGTCATGACTGCTCGGAAGCTTCGCCCCTATTTCGAAGCACACTCCATCATTGTACTTACCAATCACCCCTCTTCGATAGCACAGGGTGAGTTTAACATCTCCTACTAACCAAAGTTGGATGAGAAGGGCCAAGTAGTCACAGATTTCATCACCGAATTCACTTATCCTGTTAACATTGCTTCTATACTTGAAGCGATGGCTTCATTACCCCCGGAAGCTCAGAAGATAGAACCAACTTTCCCATTATGGACTCTATATGTTGACAGCTCATCCAACCAACAGAGCTGTGGAGCAAGACTAGTCTTGACTACCCCAGACAAAGTGGCAATGGAGTATGCTCTTCGTTTTAAATTCAAGGCGTCAAACAATGAGGCCGAGTATGAAGCCCTCCTAGTAGGCTTACGTTTGGCCAAACACCTCGAGGTTAAATGAATTGATATCTTTAATGACTCCCAATTAGTGGTTAACCAGGTCACCAACAACTTTGACGCTAAAGATAGCTCCATGGCAGCATATCTTGCATAAACACAACTGTTGCTCAAGCACTTCCACTACCAAATCACCTAAGTTCCTCGAGCGGCAAACAGTCATGCAGACACTTTGGCTCGCCTCGCCTCAGTAGTAAAAGACAAGATTGGGAGAAAAATTCAGGTCGAATTGTTAGCAGTACCAAGCACCATGGCCGCAGAAGTGTGCAACTTACAATAGGGGGATAGTTGGATTACCTCGATTTATAAATTCTTTGCTCATGGCACCCTCCCAAATGATAAAGTCCAAGCTAAGCAGATTCAATACAAGTCTACTCATTACTTATCATTAATGACCAACTCTACAAGCGGGGTTTTAACTTACCATACCTAAAATGCCTTACGCCCACGGAGGCGAAAATTGTCCTTTGAGAAATACATGAAGGAGTTTACAGAGATTATGCTGGATCTCGATCCCTAGAACACAAGGCTTTTCGCCAAGGATATTACTGGCCAATACTCCACCAAGATGCCATTAGAATATCTAGCTCATATGATAAGTGTCAACGCTATGCAACTATTCCTCACTTCCCTCCCGGGCCACTCATTCTTATGATCAACCCTTGGCCCTTCGCCCAATGGATACTTGATTTGATCAGCCCAATGCCTGCAGGGAAGGGCAAGGTTCGCTATACAATCGTTGTAGTTGACTACCTCACAAAGTGGGCCGAAGTAGAACCCTTGGCAACCATTACTGACTAAAAAATAGAAGACTTCGTATGGAAGAACATCCTTTGCAGATTCGGCATTCCTAATGACATAGTCACTGACAACGAGCAACAATTCGACAATAATAAGTTCAGGATGTTCTGCTCTAAATTCAACATCAATTTATGTTTCGCCTCCCCAGCTCATCCCCAGTCTAATGGACAAGTTGAAACCATCAACAAAATAATCAAGCACACTTTGAAAACCAGCTTGGACAAGGTTAAAGGCTGCTGACCAAAATTTGTACCCCAAGTTCTTTGGTCATACCGCACTTCGTTTCACTTCAACAGGAGAAACTCCATTCTCACTTGCTTTTGGTATAGAAGCAATTGTCTTAGTTGAGCTTGAGCAAGCAACATTCCGAGTCTAGAACTACGTGCAAAGCAAAAATGACAAACAACTTACCCTCAACTTAGATCTAGTCGAGGAACACAGAAACCAGGCTCACTTGAGGAATGTCGCCTACAAGCAACGCATCTCCAACTACTATGACTCAAAGGTCAAACCTCATTCTTTCAAAGTGAGGGATTGGGTATTGAAGAAAAGATTACTGTGCGACAGAGTCTCGAGTGAAATAACACTTAGTCCAAACTGGGATGGACCATTTGAAGTTGTTAGCATCAGTCGCCCTGGCTTCTACAAGCTCAGAAGCTCCGATGGCAAGACCCTTGGCCATCCATGGAACGCTGATCACTTGAAGTACTATTACAAGTAAATCACATTGTACAAGTGTTAAGCTTCAACCATTCAGCATCCTATGTAACGAAGACCATTTGACATGAATTCAATAAAGAGGTGATTTATAGAACTTAGTCCTAATCTTCTTACATTCCTAGCAATGAAACAGTCGGGTTCAAAGCTTTAACATGATTGCTCCCCACATGAAATAAAGTCTAAGTATATGCCAATAAGACTATACGAATAAACGAACAGCTCCACAGTATATTCATTCAATCTTACCCAAGTTATGGCTTATATCCAAACAAAGGATTTGCTCAAACATAGCCAAGCATTCATCAATGATAGTGCAAATACTTGGCAATTAACATCAAACTATACCGCGCAAAGTCATAAACATCCATAAATAAAAAGCTCTCAGGCTTACAACATGGCACATGCCATACAAATAACAAACTAGTACATCCAGAGTACATGGCACGTGCCACACAAACAACAAACTAGTACATCCAGAATACATGGCACATGCCACACAAACAACAAACTCGTACATCCAAATTACATGCAGAAAAAAGGGCACTATGAGTCATCCTCATCTAAGGCCGAACCCCTCTGCGTTTCAACCCCATCGCCATCACCACTATCCTCAGCATCTCTAGGACCATCATCAATCTTCTAAGACTACTCACTGATATTAGCCTCATTATTAAAGTAATCTTCACTACTAGGATCAACTGCTAGGACGAAAGTTTCACCTTTTTGTCGGTACTCATCCATCTCATCGTGGTACTTTTGGATAATGTTTCCATTGTCGTAATACCTAAGGACGGCCATCCATTTCCTTTTCTCAAAATTAGTCGCCCGGATGCAGTGAGGTCTAAAGGCATCGTGAAAGGCCTGGGAACCTAAGAACTCTTGCACGGCAATGTTCATCTCAGTTGGGATACTCTTCTTTAGCCTAGAAACCTCAACCAAGGCACTATCCAACTCCCCTTTAACCTTGGAAACCTCGAGGATAGTTGTCTCTAACTGTTTCTTAGTCGCTTCCAATTGTTTCTTGAACCTCATGTTCTCACCATTCCGCTTCTTCAAACTTTCAAATTTTTTATCCTTAAGGCGGATGGCCTTAGCTAAAGCTTTGCTCATTTTTCTGGCGTCATTCACAAGCTACTTATTCTCTTTAAACTTTGCCCTGTATCGCTCGACCTTTCGTAATCTGTCGTCGTACTCGATCATGACCTACATGACAAGATGATCGTCACTGCCAGGAAAAAGAAAGGAGAAAGTAAAGAAATGACAGAGTAACACTTACATAAGAAGATAGCCTCATCATCCGGTCACAATCTAATTCGTTCTCATCGAGCGGCTCACCAAGCTCGTCAACCGTGGATCAACGTTCCGCCAGGCAATTATTGACATACCTAAAACTACTTGGTTGCATGGGAACCTTCAAGTCTTTCCAATAGATGCTGCCAACATCTTCCTTGTACTTCCTCTTACGAATATGATTGATGGTAGGAAGAGGAGGCACCAGTCGTCTCTCCTCCCCTGCAACTATGGTAGCAGCACACCCGATGGCCTCAGCTTCAGCCTTCTTTGAGGCAGTAATCTTGAGGACCTCATCTTGCAACTTAGGTCTAGGGGTTGGCCTCACCCGGTGCTTACGAGCTCATTTGTGAAACAAAATGTCATCTACGAGAACTGATATAGGTGTTTTCCCTTTCTTGGCGCTAGTCCCCTCTTTCTTGCCTACTTTATCCACTGAATAAGAAAAATCAAAGTAAGGAATGCAACTTTGTAAAAGAAAGAGGGGGTGAAATGAAAGATACAACTTACTTGCTCATCTCTGGCACTCCGACACTAGGGGCTGGAAACCGTACTTTCGAAATAAGGGTCATAGCTTGCCCAAGTGTCTATCCTATTTGGGCACCCTCAACACCTTCTCTACGTCAACTAGCTCCCGTTCGAACAGCTTGATGGTCCCTTGCGTCACTGCACGAAGAAAAATGTTAGAAGCAAGAGAAAATCACAACAAATATCAAATAATGCAAACAATGGATACATTACAACCTACAGTCTGGAAGTGAGTAGGAACACGTCGCTCAGGCGTGACACCCTTAACATACTCCCAATCATTATAAAGAAAGCACCAACGATTTTTCCAAGTGCAGTATGCCTTTTTCTTACCAAAGACAATACGCTATCTCTCACTCCAACATGCACACTCGGCATACTCAGTGCATGCTTTCATCGAGTGCATCTTATAGCAGTAGCGCCACTGATGAAATGAAGGCTTACCTAACCCACATTCCATCCAAATAATATAAAACTCGATCAAGGTATCCCAAAAACCAGGGAGTGGTTCAGAAGACAATTTTTCATGATGCACCAAGCGTATTCCTACACTACAGGGGATACTACATGACTGCCTTAGGGCCTCAAACTGTTTTTTACTATCTAACAAGTTGTTCTCTAAATGGTTTGATGTGAATTCAGAACGAAATATGGGTATGGCGTCAAAAACAACCCCCTCACCCACTGACATGAGGGAGGAAGAACCAACATTGGCAAAGGTTTGACAGTTCTGAAAATCATCCAATGTTTCTTTTGTACAAGACTCTAACAAAGCCAATGAAGACTCCGACATCGCAGGCTCAAACCTAGAGCTAGAGCTAGGGGAGCCCTCATCACTAGGACTTCCATGCTCTGACATCTACAACAAACAGAAACAAACTCTATCACTACATGAAAGATCGAAACATAAGGAAGTTCCTAGGGTATGAAGAAAAGCTCAACCAATTCATTATGTTCTCAACCAAATACATTTGATATAGTGGAGAAGACTACTAAACTGAACTGAAAATGGTGAAAGCATTTGATATAGTGGAGAAGACTACTAAACTGAAAATGGTGCAAAGCACTGCCGGAAACCCTCTTAACTATAAGAGCACTTTGTCTCCAAAAATCACTACAAAATGAGCAAATGAAGACAATGAAAAGAGTGGAAACTTATCATTCTTATTAGACTTGGCATTCGTGTCGTGTTTTCCGTGTTCGTGTTGTTTTCGTGTCATACCCGATATCTTAACGGGTCGTGTCGTGTAACACCCGTTAAAATAAACGGGTAAAATGACCCGACCCGTTACCCGTTAAGGAAAATATATTTTAAACCAATAAATAATCAAATGAAAAACATAATACTAAATAAGTATATACATATCATATTGTCACATCCAAAACATAAAACACATTTTTCTTTTAAGTATATTTTCACTTACCTAAAGTCTTTAATAGTTTTTTAATTAATGTAGAAGTGTAAACAAATATAGAAAAAAATATATAAACACTCGTAATGACAAGCTTTACAACTTTCATGAAGAGCTTAACTTCGAAATTCGCCACTATAATCATATAAATCATAGATCAAAATTTAACCGTTGATTGTTGTTTACATTTACGCTTCATTGTTCTCATCAAATTTTGTTTTTTTCAAATTTTCTTTTTTGAAAACTTGATCTATTTGAGGATGCAAGAAGATGAACGGTTTGGATCGTTGATATTATATTCAGAGTTTTACGGTTAGTGAAAATATTGCTTGATGTTTATAAAGTTTCTACAAACTATATGACATCGACTCATATTTCAGTTAACCGTAAATATTGAAACATGATATCAAAGATCTGAACCGTTCATCTGCTTACATCCGCCATATGATCATGTTTTCAAAAAAGAAAATTTAAAAAATGAATTTAGTAAGAAGAATAAAGTGTAAATGGCAATCGATGGTTAAATATAAATTTAAGGTTTATGAATTATAGTGTTGGATTTCGAAGTTGACCCTCATGAAAGTTGTAAAGTTTGTCACTATGAGTGATTGTATTTTTTTTTTACATTTTTTACGCTTCTACAATAATTATTATTAATTTTATTAATTTTTCCCTCAAATAAAAAACATTATTCATTAAGGTTTGGAGGATTTTAAAAATCTAAACGATAATGTAAGTGTAGCCATTATCTACTCGTGAAGGAATAATGATGAATCACGAGTGTTTATATATTCCTTCATATTTTTCATACTTGTATGTATGTCTTCTTAGTTCTTGCCTATACAAATACTATATTAGTTTATTTTAATTTTGGACAACAACATGTTAAGTAAAATTTATCCTAGTAATGATAATAAGGAACTCTCATAATAAAAATAAATAATGACTAAATCTTTTTTTTTTTTAATTATAGAGAATAATAATACAAAACTATATATTTAATATAGAATATATTGTATATATTAATATGCCTATTGTATTTTATAAGAAATCTTTTAGTAATTAAATTTTAAAATTATTAAAATAATTTTTTTCTTAACGGGTCGAAACATGTTTCCCACGTGTTACCCGCGTGTATATCCGTTAAGAACCCGTTATTAGTGGGTTCTTAACGGGTCACCCGATAATGACCCGATAAGTTATCGTGTTGACCCGAAACCCGTTATTTTCGTGTCATGTCAGAAAATGCCGGCTTCATCAAAAAAATTCAACCACAATTCTCAAAAGCTCCACACACTCTTGATCAAGATAGTGTGAAGCAAAATCAATTTATGGTGCCAACAAAAGCTTCATTAATGGAGTTCAACCACAATTCCCAAAAACGTCACACACTCTTGATCAAGATAGTATAAAGCAAAATCAATTTATGGTGCCAACAAAAGCTTCATCAATGGAGGGCCACTACAATTCTCAAAAGCTTCATACACTCTTGATCAAGATAGTGTGAAGTAAAACCAATTTATGGTGCCAACAAAAGCTTCATCGATGGAGTTTAACCACAATTCCCAAAAGCTTCACACACTCTTGATCAAGACAGTGTGAAGCAAAACCAATTTATGGTGACAACCAAAGCTTCAACATCAAACAAAGCTTCATCAATGGAGAACAACTACAATTCTCAAAAGCTTCACACATTCTTGATCAAGATAGTGTGAAGCAAAATCAATTTATGGTGCCAACAAAGCTTCACCTACAAAACTTCAACACAAAAGCTTTACCTACAAAACTTCAACACCAAAGCTTCACCTACAAAGATTCAACACAAAAGCTTTACCTACAAAACTTCAACACCAAAGCTTCACCTACAAAGCTTCAACACAAAAGCTTCACTTACAAAAATTTCACATACAAAGCTTCACCTATTAAAAAAAAATTCAAAAATTCAAAAATTCAAAGAAAAAAAGGGGGGGGGAGGCTAGGCCTCCCCTTCTTTGGGCCTAACAACTTTCATACCAAATATATATGAAGGAGGAGTTTTGGGCCACCATTTAAAAAGAAAAATGGTGAAGTTTTGTTACTTTGGAAAATTGGCTACTAGCAAGACACCTCATTTGTCAACTCCCTCGACCGAGACTTGGGGGACTCCTACCACATGCTACTACACCTCGGTACTCGAAAGTTTCACGACTACTCAGTGACTTAGATCTTTCAAGTCCCCAATCGAGAAGTTTTCCTTACTCAGAAAATTAAGAGAGCACTATTTCAACCTACATAATCCACCCATGAAGTTTCAACATGCAAACTTCAACAACAAAAAATTCAAAGAACTCAGTGAAGTACTGTATTTAACACAATATGCTGAAATGAAGCAAAACTTATTTATTGATATCTCCGATAAGTTACAGATATGTACATATGTATGAATCAAAGTAAACAAACAGGAGGGAGCCTTCACAAAGGTTGCTTATGAAAAGTCTCAGTACTCGACAGAGCCCCAGAAAGAGGAGGCACTGGAGGTTGATCATTTGGAGCCTCAGTATTAAGCAGAATCCCAGGAAGAGGAGGCACCAGAGGTTGATCATTTGGAGCTTCAGTACGTGGTACAACCCCATAAGACGAAGGCAATAAATATCTTTCGAACAAACCCATAAACTTCTGATGATCAAGTAAAATCTGACCATCAAATTCCTGTAGTCGGTCAAGCTTCCTCTTTATGCTTGTAGCATAATCATGTGCGAACCTGTGCAACTATTTATTCTCGTGCTTGAGCCCTCTGATCTTATGTTTGAGACTTATCACTTCAGCCGCCAATGATTCAACTTGGCGGGTTTGAGCAAATAGGCGTTGGCCATATTAGACATAAAACCTGCACATCGAACACTGAGAGCCAGAGAATCCTTAACAGCCAACTCATCCAACCGTTTGGAAAGTAGTATGTTATTTCTGAGAGTGAGAAGATTCATGGCCACCACCGCAGCGGTCATATCATTCTTCATCACAGAGTCCCCAATGGTAAGGGGACCAGTAAGCAATAAGAAGGATGAGCGTCATATGTTGTCTTGAGGAGACATGGCTACCTCTTCCACCACATTCAAGTTCAAACGATGGTCGGATGGGCCAGACAATTTTAGAAATAATAAAGAAAAAATGAGGTACAGTAAATCTCAAAAATACAAATATAAGGGAGGAATTCATATAAGCAGTAACTCTCTGAACGTACTTTTTGAACACAATTGGTGCCCCTATAAAAGAAAGGGCAACAGGGCCATTTATTCAAAAATTGAAGAGGCACCACTCTTCCGATTTCGAGAAGCAAAATTTCCTGGGTAAGATTTGTCGACAATCTCCACACACAACATTAGCTCATTGGATACCACAGGTAACTTTGCCAAAGATCTTTAACAAAGTTAAGACACATAAATTTTGAAGGTCCAGTTACCCTACTATTACCCACAATGGTAAAGGAACAGCACTACTGCTTGATAACTGGAAAATCCCTATGTGTGTCAACCTTCGTGCTCCGTGGCAAAGCAAACTTGCAAAAATGCCCAACCTTTCCTCATATCCGAGAAAGCACTCCCAACAGGATTACTTGCTTAAAAATCGAAAAGGCATCACTTTCCGAATCTCAAGAGCCAGATCCCCAATAGGATTGCTTGTTCAAAAATTGAAGAGGCACCGCTATCCGAATCTCGAGAGCCAGATCCCCAACATGATTGCTTATTCAAAAATCGAAGAAGCACCGCTCTCCTAGTTTCAAGAACCAGATTTTCCTGGATAAAATTTGTCGACACTTTTCACACGCAACATTAGCTTTCAAGGTACCACGGACCACTTTGTCAAAAAAAATTGACAAAATTAAAACACGTGAATCATGTAATTCCCACTACATTGCCATGACCGAGAAAGGTAAAGGAATAACATTACTACTTGTTGTTAGGGAAACTCCTATATATGTCGACCTTCATCCTACATGGCCATGCAAATATGCAAAAATGCTCAACCCTTCCTCATATCTGAGAGGGCACCCCCAATGAGGCCTCTTAAAATACCCACCTATCTTCCCCCCCCCCCCAATAATACCTTTGTAAACTAGCAACACCAGAGCAAGAATATCTCATATCATCAGGGTTAAAAGCAAGAGTATCCCATATCATGCTTTTTCCCTGTCTTTTCCTTTGCCTTTGCTCTTACCTGTAAGACAATGAGAAAGAAAGCAATCAGTCGAAACCTGAAATCAAACTTCTAATCTGGAACTGATTGCCCAAAACCTTTGCCTGGTTGCTCACCTAGCATTGCTCTCGAGTACTCATCCTCAACTGTTGTCAAGGTCACGAATCATTTCGGCAAATACCTCAGAACAGGTGATACGATACTGGCTATTTACATTGAAGTTGCCAAGCATGAATGAGTCGCTGAGAAGTAGTACACTGAATGACCATTTAAATGCAAAGGTTGTGCACCATTTCCACTATGCACAAGATTGAAGCAAAAGGTTCAACATGAGCTGGAACAGATCACTATAGCACGATGCCCTTCGTGCAGAACCGCATAATCCAAACGGAGGAATCTAAATCAAATCCAAGCTCAGCATCGCTGCCCTATCCAAAGAGCTCAAGAAACTTCAACAACATTTCGCTGGCACCGTCGCCAAAGAGCAAAGTCTCACCATACCACATCCACTACTTTGTCAATAGCAAAAGCATCCCATATCATCAAGGTCGAACGAACTATTGATTTGATGGACTTGTTTTAACCCTCAAATTCTTGTGTCGGCCTTATACTCTAGAGGAAACCAGAAAACCTTCCAGCTCAGTTCAAGAATAAGCCTGTTGAAAGTTACTTTTTCAAAAGCAAAAATATCTCTAATCATCTCTTCTCCATGTCATTTTCTTTGTCCTTGTTGATGTCTACAAAATAAGGAGAATGTGAACAATCATCCAGAACACGAGATCAAACTTTCAATATGAGACTGACTGCTTGGAACTCTGATTGCTTACCTTGTATGTCACCTCTTTCGGCAGATCTCCTCGCTCAGAGACTTGGGAGACTCATACTATAGGGTTTGGATCCTCCTTTATGTCACCTCCAGCCCGAAACTTCAAGTAAGCTTCAAGTGAAATTGATACATTACCTTGTGCATCTCCATCAGTTAAAGGTACCACCCTTGGATGAAGGAAAAGTACTTCCAAAGAAGATGCCACAACTACCTATGAGACAGATAAGGCAAGTGAAAATGATACCACACTTCAATACTTAGAAGTTTCGTGATTACTCAGTGGCTTGGATCTTGTAAGTCCCCAACCGAGGAACTTCTTTCACTCAGGAACTTAGGGAAGCACTGTTTGTACCATACTTGACCAATCCTGAAACTACCAAACACCGGTCAACGTTATACCATCAAGGACCCATAAAAGTTTTCCTCTAACCAAGAGACCAATCACAGCGCGACACGTGTCAACATCAGAGGCTAATCACAACACGACATGTGTCAACATCAAAGGCCAATCACAACACGACACGTGTCAATGTCAGAACAAAGCTAAAAAATATCTTCTATAAAAAAAGATCATTCTCCCATAATAATCCCTAATGTCATTTGTACTAAATCTTTCACTAGTACTCACTAAAGAAGAGCTTAAACCTATGTACTTGTGTAAACCCTTCACAATTAATGAGAACTCCTCTACTCCAAGGACGTAGCCAATCTGGGTGAACCATGTACATCTTATGTTCACTTCCCTGTCTCTATCCATTTACATACTTATCCATACTAATGACCAGAGCAATCTAGCGAATGTCACAAACTTGACACTTTCTGTTGTACCAAAGTCTGCACTGATTTTGCGCATCATCAAAGGTCGAATAGGTCTTCTCCAGGAGATCTCTTTGGTCAAAGTTTCATTACAAAACTTGAGAAATGATCGGATTCGATAAACTTCATAATTATATTCATTCACATACTTAAAGTCTTGGAAGTGCAAATGCTACCATTCATGTCTTGCTTCAGGCAAGAAAATGTCCTTTTGGTGATCAAAACAATCAGCCAAAGTGACCCGTGCTCGTGGATCCTCATCAGCAAGATATTCAGTTTACAGGGCATCATAGATATGTCTTAGGATGAAGATCATAGCAGTGGCTTTCTCCACTTCGCCAACAAGGTTGTTCGTCTCATCTTCAATGGCAGGACGCAAATTCCTTGCAGTGAGGTGGAGCTTCATATCTTGGACCCACTTGAGATAGTTTCTTCCAGAGACCTCCAAAGCGATGAAGTCGAGTTTGTTTAAATTCGACATGCTCCTATCACAAAATAAAGGACAAAATGTGATTAGTGCAATGGAGAAAAAAAAATCAATCCATTCACATAGGAGTAGAACATTCATGTTCTAATAGACATGTATTGGTTAAATTTGCATGAAAAAGCTTCGGGTTTTCATGGATGATGTTTTTAAGTGAAAAACTTCAGGTTTTCAAACAAGGCATGTTTATAGAAACATTCAGGTTTCAAAATAATTATGAACTTCAGGTTCATATGTTCCTATAGGCAAACGCAAATATATACACAAAATTATGCAACAAGAAAATATGTTATTAGAACTTTAGCTCTAGAATTGTAATTGAATAATTATTTGGACTTTAGGCCAAAATTAAAGTTTGCGTGAAAAATATAAAACCCATTGGGCCTAAAAATAATTAGGCAATTAAACTCTGAGGCCCAAAAAATTAGACCAAAGCCCACAGATGGGCTAAGTAGACTAAAGTCGTGCGGCCCAAGCCCAAGAATGGGCTGGGATAGGCTCAGGTGGATCAGGCCCCAGATGATGATGGGTTGCAGGCCCAATAGCAACCAAACTGGTTTGCTATAGAAGTTGGGCCCAAGTATATGGCCCAGACGAGGCAGGATCACATATGACGCAACACGGGGGGGATAACATACGCCTGCAGGC
This sequence comes from Malus x robusta, assembly GCA_963082935.1. NCBI lineage: Eukaryota > Viridiplantae > Streptophyta > Magnoliopsida > Rosales > Rosaceae > Malus > Malus x robusta. Next base: position 20,392,616 of record OY720334.1, on the reverse strand, counting down.
ATGACCGTTCAAATAACCATTAAGTAAGTACATAAATATATATCTATCTTAATCGGAGTTCAGTAGCTAACATGTCATATCATAAAACCTATTCCTAGTATATAGTCATCAATCATATATACTTTGAAAAATGTGAAAATCGATAAAGTATGGTATTCCAAAATATTCTCAATAAAGCATGATATCTCATAAAGTGTAAATCTAATTTACTCATAAACGTTTCATAAAACATAACCATTAAATCATGCTTTCATGTATGCAATTCTAATAGTGAAATATGCATTTTAGAAGGGGTCCGCTCACATTACACCGTTAGCGAAGAGTTATGCAAACAAGAGAGGTTGGAAATGCCACGAATATTTGCACCTAAGCACATAAAGGATCCAATTAGTAAAACTATACTAAAATGATTTAATTTTGGAAAACGGACTTCGAAAACGAATTCGGACGTCGAATTACCCTAAAAGAGGTCTCTCGCAAATTTCGCAAAAGTCAACATAAAATATTTTATCCGGGTGGGTTGGTTCCTGGATTTGGGCCGAAGGGCTTCTGGGCTGGGTTTCACATCTAGGTTGGGCTTGGGTTAAAGCCTGGTAGCTCGGCCCAAGGGTTTAGGGTTCTGGGTTTAAAGGGTTTGGGCCAAGTTCCATGGCCCAAAGAATTGGACTGGCTAAGGGTGGTGGGTCGGGTTATACCCATTTTCAGGCCCGGTTGGCCTCTTTCGATGAAAAAGAAGGCCAGAGCTCTCCCAACTCCGTTCAACCTCAAAACCTAACTGAAACCTATCATGTAATATACCAAATTGAAGCCCAAGGAATAAGGATTCGAATCATACCATTTGTTTCCTCTGTTATGGCCAGAGTTGGCTGGAAAACAGCCTGCAAGTCATGACATTCTCATCGGAATCTGGGGAAGTACCCATAGGTGTTTTCAAGTCAAACCTTCACTAAAAACGAGTATAAAACCTTCGATATCGTAACAACATCTATTTGAGACAGAGAAAAGGGCTCCGAGGCTTACGAACTCAGGAATGGTGAAGATTCCCTGGATTTTCCTTTTGTTTTTGCATTGGCTTTCATAGTGTTACGTCTCAGTCTACACTTGCAGAGGAAGAAGAGAAATAAGAAAGGTGATGAGGCCTAAGGGAGATCAGAGAGAGAAAAAGGAAGATGTGTGCGTGGGTGAGGTCGGGGAGGAGAGAAGGTTAGAGAGAGTGAGAGAGTTGTGAGTTTGTTGTGAGAGAAAATAGGGATTTGAGAGTCTTCCTTGGGAGGACACGTGGCAACCAAAGCAATGAGCAGACAGAACTGGGGGACCAAAAAGGAATGTGGCCCCACAAGGCACACAATTTAAAACTTAAAAAACACATTTCAAAAATATCGTTCAACCCAAAGTGGAATTATGAAAGTACCCTTTTGTTTTCGTAAATTCTGAGACGGGTCATCACAATCTACCCTTGTTAAGAAAATTTCTTCCCCAAATTTAAAATAATTTGCTACACTGAAAACTCAAAGGTAGGAAAGAATATATGTATAAAGAAGAAATCAAGTCAGAGTGGTTACATCAAAGAGAAAATGCCACACTGTCTCGAGCAGTCTGCCAGATCCTCTTTCACACCTCTAAGCTCTTACTTTCTTCCCTCATCAATATAAAAGTAAAAAGCATACTTTACAAAGATATAAGGTCAAAATTGTATAATAACATGGTCAAAAATATGTACGTCAAATACGATAACTTCAAAATAGATATGCATTGTCATAAAGATCGAAAAACTCGTACTGAAAATCAAAATCGAAAGTGAAAGTGGGTCTCACCCAAGCATTCGTAACATCACGTACTTCAAGAACCAATGTGTCTTTGGGTCGAGCCCTAACAATAACTAAATAGTAACAACTATTGCAGATGGGTCTACCTGCCCACTTGCTTAACGAACCCAACAAATATGTCATCGATATTACAGTCGGCCACCTGCGATATCAACAACACATTGTTGTCTCGATAAGCAAGCAATAATTTCCTAAAGGTGTAAACATACCAATTTGTCCAACTCTAAGTCCATAACAACACAAGCACACAGTTTCTCAAATCATAAAATCAAACATTCGAAAACCAATTAGTAGAACTCCACTAACCAACCAGTGTTGCCAATAGAATCTATCATACCAAGTATCAAATAGTGCCATACACAAACTGAAAATAAAAGTATCGTCATAACTACTCCAAAAGAGAACGGTGCATACTCCAATCATTCGGAAACCACAAATTGAAAGAACGCAACACGTCATTCAAGATTTAGATAGTTCGTTCAAGACTATTCGACAATCTACAATTAAAAATGTGATACAGAACAAACAACTTAGTACTCAAGACCTTCTTGAAAACTTCACAAAACTTAGGAGTGAAATGCTCATCATGATGAGGTACAAAAGTGACGATACACTAAGAACCAGAACCATGTAAATCGCAAAGCCTATGCAAGCTGATTCATTGAAAATTTCTCTCAGATTTAGCGAACAGCTATGCCAAGAAGGTTAAGTGAACACCCACGAATTTAAGGGTAAAAAAAAGTCCAACAAAGCTAGGAAACAAGATAACTAGAGTGAATGCGTAGCTTTGATACAAGGATACGTATAAGTACCTAACTTGATTATGTGGTGGTAAGTCAAGATGGTTGATTGCGGACTTGACTCAGGAGGTAGTCTAAAGTAATCTGATAGACGAGAACTCAAACTTTTTCCCTATTCCAACTTTCACAACAACTTGTTACAATGATAACCCAAGGATATTCAATCACCAGTGGTAATGATTCACTCGATAGGATGTTAATGGGTGATTGAATAACTGATGGTTCTGGCAAGAACTTTCAAATATGAGGGGTTCTCCTGAATAATCTCTCCGCTATAAAAAAGATACAGAGTGAAATGATATGAAATGTCATAGGGTACACACGAACCCAAAGTTGACTAAAATGCCTTCTAGTACCTGGAGGTGAAATAGGGATTTCGATTGAAATCAATATTAATCGAGACTTCAGTTAAACAAAGTCTAGAATGAAGAATTTTGCCAAGTAGTCAAAAGAATAGTCTCGCGGAATGGTAGATAAAACGTTGAGTGAGTTAATCAACAAATACTGAAATGTCATCATAGTCTCCACGTGTACAAAATGGTTTGTACCTGAAATCTATGGTGACATTCACCCATTTCCATTGGTATCCTTGATAGAAGCATATTTATGCGACTGAGTTAGCTTGTTCTCATGTATTTATGTTGTTATTTCTTAGTTAATTATGTATTTTAAGCTATTTTCATGTGTTTGTAGGTCCATAGGCCTTATGAAGCAATAAGATTGCATTTTGGTGCATTTTGGAGCAGTATTGGGCTTGGAATGAATAGCACATGCATGGAGCAAGGTGGATGGACGAAATTAAAGACTAAAGAGGCTAGGAATGTGTTAAAGAGAAAGAATAATTAATGTAAAAAGGACAAAGAGCTCAGCACAAAGGGGTGTCACTCCACCATTCACCTTTCCATCATTGTCGTGCACCACCATTGCACTCCCTTTGGATTCCTATGTCGTGCATCATCATCCATGTTCCCTCTATTAACTCATTTGTTGCATCATTCCACCTCCCTTTCCTTTCTCTACCATGTGCACAATCATTCATGTTCCCTAGCTGCAACACCACTCCATTTTACCCCCATGTTTTTCATCATCACTTCACTTTCACATTTGAATCATTTCAAATACCACTCATTGCACTCAATTGCTACACAATTCCTTGTTCCCTTCATCATTTCAGATTTATGCATCATTACATTGAATCATTGCACTCAATTGTTACACAATTCCTTGTTCCCTCCATCATTTCAAATTTCATGCATCATTACATTGAATCATTGCACTCAATTGCTACACCATTCCTTGTTCCCTCCATCATTTCAGATTTCATGCATCATTGCACTCAATTGCTACACCACTCCATGTTCCCCTCCATTGCCATGCACTTCCTCTATAAAAGGAAGTGTGTGTAACAAAAATTTAGTTCATACTTGGTGAGATCATTCACTCCCATTTCAACACAGCCTTCATCCAAACACATCCATTCATCTTCACATCCATTCCTCCATACAAACAAACCTTCAAACACTCACCAACACCTTGTGCCGTAGCAAAGGAAGGGAAGGAAAGTGCTTGGACGTGCTTGTTGTCCAACTTGGATCGTTTGAGCATTTAGGTGTTTTCTTTCTTTTGTTTCTAATGTTTAAATTCATTTCCTTTCGTTTTATTGTAAATATGAGTGGCTAAACCCTTCTTGGCTAGGGGTGATTTCAAAGCCATGACTATGTGTGCAATATAATTTGATAAATTCCAGTTATGAACTCTTGAATCGTGAATGCAATTGGCTTAACTATTTGATTGATAACTTATTTGTATTTGTTAATTAAGGGTCGACACTTAATTGGCATGCATAAATCCGTTGCTAGAATATAAGGAAGTTTCACATAATCGTTACAAACTTATATTCACATGTAGTGAAGGTCACTTATAAACGATCGGGTTAAATTCAATTCCTAGCATGAGTGACATGATGTCATAGTTGCAAGTGCTTTGTCAATGCTTATGATTTTCATTAAACGTAATGATCTTTGATTGTATTTCTATTATGATGTCATGTAGGGAACTTTAGAAGAATGTTTTGGGTTGTCGAATGATGTCATCCAATCCAATAAAACAAGGAAAATCTGAGAGTTAACTAGTGATGTCACGGTTAATTTGGAGCATTGTCGTTCATAATTCAATGAAGTAGTAACTGGAAATCGAGTTGTTTGCATACATATCATGTGTGGAGAAAAGCCTCTAGTTATCCCATCCATCATCTTATTTCTCAAATTTGTTTTACAATTTGTCTAGTTTTTCATACTTGTTTGTTTGTTTCAACTTCGTCCAAAACTCAATCCCCCTTTACTTTAGTGTGTCTAATTAGTTAGAATCTGTTTTAATTTGTGTTTTTAAATGTTTTGATTCAAGTAAAAGTCAATTTTCATCCAAAGTCTTTCCTAGTGTCTAGTTTAAGTTTATTTAGTTGTTTTAAGTTGTTTTGAGTATTTTAAGTTTGCTTTAAGTCTTGTGAGTCTTGTTAAGTATTTTTAAGCTTAGTTTTATGTTTTTTAGTCAGCTTAGAGGTTATTAGCAAGCCCTCCTAATCCCCGGTCCAAAACGATCCCTACTTACATTCTTTACTATAATTGATAAAAAATGGTTAAATTTGTATGTTAAGATAATTTTCGCATCAATCCTTAAAAGGTCCCCGACAACCCAAGAAGGACAATCATGGGAAATTTCTAACTAAGAGCATTATTTACGACAGTTGCCTGACCATAATGGTACTCGAAGGTGCAATCGACTCACCAATGGGTTCCATCCAGTTTTTCTGTATCCAACCTAACTATTTCTATGTGAAAACACACTACAACTTCTTTGGTAAAAAAGGATGCAACATTTCTTGCTGTAGAGAAAACGTCGTCATATTTTATAGCAAGGAAGATCGTTATCAGCTCTAAGTCACGGATAGGATAGTTCACGTCATACGATTCCAATTGTCTAGGGGGTACACGTGTTACTCGATCATGCTGCATCAACGTGCAGCCAAACATTTAATAATACACCATGTGAGGATTTTCAATTTCCAATGGTCGTAACCCTTTTTGGAAATTGATAAGAATAACGTTTGCTCCCAAAGAAACTCCCAAGAAAATTGTTTACTTTAAACAAAAACAACATCCGAAGAATTTGGTATACAGCTGATTGTCAATGTTTAATGAACTTGACCTAGTGGTTGGAGTAAGCAAGAAGGTTATTGATAGAACAATCGCTGAGAATTGTGCTAAGGATCCGCACCAATTTCCTCAACAAGAGCGAGTCCGAGGACATTGATTCGTTCCCACTAACTAACACCTACTAAACTTCTCAACGTCTAATGTTTACTCGCTTTATCCAACACACACTTCGAATGTTTTGAACAATTTCCATAAAGATATGACTCTACCCACCATTCCTAGGGAACACATGTCACAAAGTGACATCCCGATTCAGATCTAACAAATTCAAACCACTTAGATTTTTTCGTTTCACCACACTCCTGTGTAGACACAACTCTGCCCGCAATTCCTAAAGAACGCTTGTTGCAGAGTGGCATCACCATTTCGAATCTGCAGCTGGTCTTAACCAAACTTCCTCTTATTGAGATTTCTAATTTTAGGTCACTTCATTGTAAAGCCGACTCTGCTCGCAATTCTTAAGGAACACATATTGCAGAGTATCGGTTCGATGTTGAAAGTCGCCCAACAATCCATCATGTCACCAATGAGGCACAATCCTGACACAAAATTTCTTATTCTTCAATAGGATGTGACTATTCACGCATAATGAGGGTTAGACAACCGTGCCGAATGACAACAAATCCGAAAGTCGTGACATCCAAATGATGTCATGACAGACATACTACCACAATAACATAAGATCTTAAGTATTCTTTGAACGAACCACGCTCTGATACCAAATTGACACGCCCGACCCTGATATTCCCCAAACACTAGGGCAATCATTTATTGGCCGACACCTAAAGGTGACAAAGTGATATTAGGATGCATGAGAACTAAGAACAATTAACCGACATAAATAAAACTTGTAAATTTAATTATAACGAATATGCATTTATGGAACGTGTTCAGAGTATACAACTAAAATGAGACACTAAGAAGGAGTAATATAAAATTGAATGAACAAAAGGATGGGTCCTACACCGAGAGGACTCAAAGATGCCGATACGGGAGTGCCTTGACGTCGGGATTGTACGCCTAGATCCTAAGTCTTGAGGGGGGCGCAAAACAAAAACACAAGTGGACCAAGTTGATGTATAAGTACTACAGAAACAGTTAACCTTTAGCGTACTAACCCCCATGTTTAGAAAACTCATATAACATAATAAGTAATAGGTTTTTCTGAAAACCCTGGCATGCCATAAACTTGTCATAAAACATATATTATATAATGTGCTTAGTAGTGGTATATATATAAGGCATATACATATATATATATAATATTTCATTCGCCTGAAGGCATTTAGAATACATCATTATTCATCTGAAGGTTCTACATCACGCACCCGTAGACAGTGTCATTCGCACGTAGGCAGTATCATTCGTCCGTACGCACTACATTTCTCGGCCGAAGCCAATATAAGTATATTTTGACCCGTAAGCCCTTACATCACCCTACCGAGGCCAATATATAGATATCATTCGACCCGTAGGCCCCTACATCACCCGACCGAAGCCAATATAAGTATCAATCGCCTGTAGGCAGAACATACGGATGTAGGTAAAGCGTATGCCCGTAGGCAAAACATATGCATGTAGGCAGGACCATTTGAATAACCATTAAGTAAGTACATAAATATATATCTATCTTAATCGGAGTTCAGTAGCTAAAATGTCATATCGTAAAACCTAATCGTAGTATATAATCATCAATCATATATACTACGAAGAATGTGAAAATCAATAAAGTATGGCATGATATCTCATAAAGTGTAAATCTAATTTACTCATAAACATAACCATTAAATCATGTTTTTCATGTATACATTTCTAATAGTAAAATATGCATTTTAGAAAGGGCCCACTCACATTACACTATTGGCGAATAGCCATGTAAACAAGAGAGGACAGAAATGCCACGAATATTTGCACCTAAGCACATAAAGGATCCAATTAATAAAACTATACTAAAACGATTAAATTTGGAAAATGGACGTCGAAAACGAATTCAAGATGTCAAATTACCCTAAGAGGGGTCCCTGAGCAAATTTCGTAAAAGTCAACATAGAATATTCCAGGAATATTCTTTGATCTTCCAGATAATATTCCCTAAAGGAATATTCCATCCGAGTGGGCTGGTTCCTAGATTTAGGCCGAAGGGTTTCTAGGTTGGGTTTCACATCTGGGTTGGGCTTGGGTTAGAGCCTGGTAACCCAGCCCAAGGGTTTTGGGTTTTGGTTTAGAAGGTTTTTGGGTTAAAAGGGTTTAGGCCAAGTTCTATGGGCCAAAGAATTGGGCCGACTAAGGGTGGTGGGTCGTGTTCGACCCATTTTCAGGCCCGGTTGGCCTCTTTCGATAGATAAGAAGACCAGAGCTCTCCCAGCTCCATTCAACCTCAAAACCTAACTAAAACCTATCATGTAATACACCAAATTAAAGCCCAAGGAATAAGGATTCGAATCATACCATTTGTTTCCTCAGTCGTGGCAAGAGTTGGCCGGAAAACGGCTTGCAAGTCACGACATTCTTGCTGGAATCTGGGGAAGTATCCCAGAGGTGTTTTCAAGTCAAACATTCACTAAAAACGATTATAAAACCTTAGATATTGTAGCAACATCTATTTGAGACAAAGAGAAAATGGCTCTGAGGCTTACCAACTCGGAAATGGTGGAGATTCGCCGAATTTTCCCCTTGTTTTTTCACAGGCTTCCACGGTGTTACGTCTCGATCTGCACTTGCAGAGGAAGAAGAGGAACAAGAGAGGTGATGAGGTCCAAGGGAGGTCAAAGAGAGAAAATAAAGGTGGGTGCGGGGTGAGCTCAGGGATGAGAGAATGTTAGAGAGAGTGAGAAAGTTATGAGTTTGCTGTGAGAAAGGATAGGGATCTGAGAGTCTTCCTTGGGATGACATGTGGCAACCAAAGTGAGGGGGAGGGAGAATCGGGGGACCAAAAAGGAAAGTTGCCCCATAAGACAAACAATTTAAGACTTACAAGCACATTTCAAATATATCTTTAAACCTAAAGTGGAATTACGAAAAATACCCTTTCGTTTTCGTAAATTCCGGGATGGGTCGCACATAGTGCCTTCATTTATAATAGTAAAAAAGATCCAGATTTCGTCATTCAACAAAATAAAATTGTTTCTACTGTGCTGTGAGAATAAACAGCTGTAAAATAAAATTGGTGAGTGCTTGGTAAACCCTTTTTTTTGTAAAAGTGCTTCTAACAAAAAGAAATAGTGTTGAATGTTTGGTAAACTTTTATATAAATTACTGTAAATATGTTAAATGACTAAAAAGAATATGATATTTAATGTGATATAATAATTATCCAAGAGAATAGTATAGGAGCAGTGATTGTAATTTTATAAAATATATGGGGGTATACTTGTCATTTGAAAATTTCATTAAATGTGTATCTCTACTAATTAATGAAACATTCTTTGTCAACCAAAAAAGGGTGAAAAGACAAATTAGTTTTCTATCACACACACAAAATGATGGGCAATAATGTAATTTCACAGGTCCAAATTTTACTTTTTTTTAGTGAAACCTCACATACATGTGATGTTAAAATACCTCCAATATAAAAAATAAAAAAATAAAAAAAAATAATAAAAAAACTCACACTCCTCCAAGTTCTCTCTCTCTCTCCCTCTCCTTCTCATTTTCTAAAAAAACATATTTATACACAAAATGTGTAGGAAAATGCTAGTTAATTACTATTTTTTGAAAAAAAAATTTAGAAGCAAGTAGAATATGCTTCTGCTTTTATATATTTTCTATTGATAACAGTTTAAAAAATATATTTTTAAAAGCACCATAATCTCTTATTTATTGTTTATTTATGTCCTTCCCTTAATCCCATTTGATATATTTCGAATCGGCCACGAACCATTCAACCTTTTGACTAATTTGATTTAGATTGAAAGTAAGTTTTTATGGGAGATAATTCCTACGGCATTTATTATTTTATAGTTTTTATTTTAAGAAGCCAAAGTGTAGTACAACTAGAAATACTTACCTGCCGTAAAACAAGAACTGGATTTCTGCTTGCAGAAACAAAGCAGCAGAAAGATTTATTCCTTAAATTTTGTGTTTTTCTGTGATAAAATAAAATACAAACTGGGAGAAAAGGTCAAAGCGCAGATACAGGAAGACACAGACGAATACACAAAAAGTGGAGAGAGAGAGAGAGAGAGAGGTGATTGGGTATGGAGATGCTCTGGACATGGCTGCTGAGTTTCTTCTTCATTCTAGCGTTGTTATGCATTCTGGGTTATCAGGTAATTCTTCCTCGATTTTATCCCACTTTTTTTTAATTAATTAAATTATTTTATTTTATTTATTCAAAACTCATTGGATTCACAGACTAGGATCATCTGGGTATTTAGATTTCACCTTTATAATGAAATTAGTTTTTCTTAATTATTTTTTTTAATTTGAAATCAAGTATCTATTCGCATATGTTGTTTTGGATTTTCATGAAACTAGAAAGGGGATTTATCTTTTTATTTGTTCTTTTGAAAATTTCCACAATTTTTGTTATCTTTAGATGTAAGTTGACTTAGAAAGCATGTTGCAGAACTTGCAGGAAGGAATTTTGCAAAACTTGTAAATAAAAAGAAATACTCAATGTGTCAAGGCTGTATTTTTTTCTTCTGTCAAATGATAGTTTTTTTAGATTAGAAGTTAGATTAGCCACTGACGGACGGAGTTCTAACCCACTTATGCAAGGGCTCAACTCTTTTCCACCACTATGGTAAAGCGCTACTTGCCAGGGCTGGTTCTTTTACAAAATTTGTAGAAAATATCAGTCTATAGGAATTTTACGTGTGCGTGTGTGCGCATTGAGAATTTAGACATGCATACCGATTTTAAGTTACATTCTTGTGCCGAATAACCTGAGTTTGTAAAACAGAGTAAACAAAAACAAAAAAAATTGATCAGGCATAAGCTTAATTATGATGAAAATACTCCTAGATATTGTGCTGAAATTCTAGTTAAATGAAGGGGAACTTTTGTTTACACTCAATACAGTTTCTTGTCCAAAAGTGTTGATAACTCCTGTTACTACCTACTAGAGTTGTTCTACAAGTCATATTTAGCTATGACACATAAACAGTCTTGCACTGTGTGGTGAATCTGGTTACTTAGTCGCAGTTCTTGAGATTTTTAGATATATGACCCCTGCGAATGTTGAATACAGCTTGTGTGCTTGGTGGACCTCGAGTATGACTACATCAACCCATATGATTCATCATCTCGGATAAACAATGTCATTTTGCCAGAATTTATTATTCAAGGAGTTTTGTGCTTCATTCTTCTTATAGCACGACATTGGTTCATGCTTTTCATGGCTCTGCCACACCTATATTATAATGTCAATTTGTAAGTTTCTTTCTCGCCCATTACTCAAATGTTGTTGTGTCTAGAATTGTATAACTGACGACCTCTGTGTAATCATAGGGTAGAGCTTAAGTTACATATAAATTTAATGTCAACTACATGGTTATGGTTTTTCTTTTTTGGTATGCCTTTCCATATATCCCGTTAATCTTGAAAGAAAAAAATTGCTCATGGTGGATTATGAATTCATCATTTTGACAAATACTTAACTGAAAAGTGGGAAACTTGAATATGATTATACTATAACTTTGTTCCAAGTGAAGCATGCTACATGGTATGTAAAGAAGCTAGGTAATCAACTGAACACTGTAAGAGAATAGTTGTTACAATAAATGATGGTAGCATTCTGGTGTGTCACTGTAACCCCGTTTACATGTTTTTGGTGAAGAACAGGGAATACAGCCCAAACACAACCCCATTTACATGTTAATAACAAGTTGGGATAAGAATTTTATACTTGATTAAAATTTGGTTTTATTGATATTGACATACGGTCAATTTATGAACTGGCAATATTTTGGGTGAAATCTGGATTTTTAGAATTTCTAGTTCTAATAAGACTGACTGCTCAATATTTTTTGGTGAAATCTGGATCCTTACCGTGAACTGTCAATTGGCTGAGAGGCGGTTTGAGAAATTTGTAATATGCTTTAACAAATTAAGTGACATTTCACCACCCCAGATAATGAAATTGTACTATTTCATAACCTCCCTCCACCTGTTACCCATCCTTTCACTGTGCTCCCTCCCTCCCCCTCTCTGTCTGCGTGTTGAACAGCGCCTTCTGCCATTCATAACCTACCTATATGGATGCTAATTCTCAAACTAAATGCACAATGGTCTCTGGACGGCATCATATCATAATATAATTTGGATTGCAAATTATAGAGTGCATTAGGAAATTATACTAATATCGGTGTATTTACTGTATTTTTTGATGTTTTGAATGAAGCATGTAAAACTAGACGTGGAACATTCATAATTTCCAAGTTGTAGAGAACACAATTTATTTTTGTTCTTTAAAGCTGGGCAATGATTGATCATGAAAAGAATCATATTATTACAATTTCATATGATTAGGAGAGTAATAATTTTATTCAGAAAACTTCTTTAGATACCACATTAGAGTTTATCATCATATCTGATATGAACTGTGACTCTTTGTAAGGTACATGACGAGACGACACTTGGTAGATGTGACTGAGATCTATAACCAACTGAGCTGGGAGAAAAAGCAACGCTTTCTTAAGATTGGCTATCTTTTGGTCCTATTCATTCTTTCTTTATTCTGGTATTGTTTTTCATTCCCTTAGTAAATTGTTTGTGGCTCTTTTGAAGTACTCTGGTGGTGCTCGGGTGAAATTAAATTTTCCTTTCCTGTAAATATGGTTTAGGTTGCTTTGGAGCATTGGAGACGAATACGAATAACCAGGCATCATTGCTTCCACCAAGCTTTGTCCATTGTAAGCTATATTACTCTTTGATTTCTGTTGTGTTTTGCGGTTAAGAACCCCATAGAAGTGGCTATTGTGCTTTTATTGTCGGGCAAAAGCAGGTTACTTAACTCAGATTCTTTAGGGAATAAGAAGTGGCTATTGCATCATCGGCTTGCTGGTGTAATGTGTGTCTTTCGCCAAAATGTATCTATATTTCACTAGTTGGCATTATTTTGTATTTTGGTCGACCTTCGTAATCTCTTATCAGAACTGTAATCATTTGCATGTCCTGTTTTGAGCTTTGGTTTATGTGGTTGAGATACCAGGTATGGCGTTTTTCATGAATGAAACTAAGTACTGTGGCTAATTTCAGGTTTTTATGATGGAACCAGAGAGACGGACACTCGTGGATATAAAATCAGGACTTGTGCGTAATTCAGCCTGGTTTTGGCACCTGATTTGTTAAAGTTTTTGTGTATATGGTTTCACTCATCCCTTGTACCCATAAATTACAATGTGAAGCAGCATAAGTTACAATGCGGCACAGAAAATTTTTGCATCCTCCTTTACCCTTGACAAATTGATTTGGGAGCCATCCCCTTTTGGGAAATTTTCCTTTCTCTTCTAGTTATGATCTAATTTGAATGAGACAGTGATGGTGCTTGGGCAAAAGTTATTTGCCGGCATTTCATTCCGCCTCGACTATCTATTTTGTTTTGGCCTTTTTTTCACAATAAACTTCCCATCGAGGTTGCACTACAATGATGTGGTATCTATTTGGCTTTTGTTTGTTGTGTTTGTCATGTTTTTTAGGAATCTGTTGCTAATCTTTTTTATGGCTGTCAGTTTCTAAGCATCTTTAGTGGTTAGCATGTTGATTTGGTACGTCTTTGCCTTTTTCATATTCTTTTGTTGTTTTTTCTGGATATTTTTGTGCAGAAGCCCTTTTTATGTCAGCAGCCCAATTTATGGGTCATTGCGGGTCTTTTTACTAGTTCGGTTATTCAAAAAGCTCGAAACAAGTTTTTTTTTCCGGCTCGTTCAATCTCCTACCATCATCTTTGCATGTTTATCATTTTTGAGCTCGTGCATGGCAGGATGTTTATTCATGGATTCTCTCATGGTTTAAATATTATTCAGCCTATTCCTCGCAAGGTACTTATTTTTCTTCCCGTGTTATGGTCTCCTCATTGGTATCCTTGGATTAAACTTAATATGAATGGTTTGTCTAAAAGAAATTCTTGTCCAGCTGCTTGTGGAGGAATTCTTAGGGATTGTCGTGGTCGGTTTCTTGGTGATTTCTATCAGCGTATTAGCCATGGCAATTATTTTTTGCTGATTTTATGTAATTATTATTAGTATAGAATTTGCTTATCAGAGGAGTTGTTGTTGTGTTTGGTTGGAAAGTGACTCTTCTAGTGTTATTTTTGTTCTCCATTTGAATGATTTTGATCCTCCTTAACTTCTTCGCATGCAATGGTTTACTTGTTTGGGCAACATTCGTGAGACCTTTTAGGATTCTCACATTTTTGAAGAGGGGAATGTTGTCGCAGATAGCTTTTGCTAAAATGGCTCATACACCTCGTAATTGGGTATGTAATTAGGTGCGTAGCCCACATGAAGGACCTGTACCCGAGATTCCCGGCGTTGCCCGCACCCTCTTCGTTAACCCCGACCTCAAAATGACGTTATATTGGTGTATTGTATTCTGTAAATTTTCTTGACGTCACGGAAGAACTCACAGAGGGTCAGGCCGTCTAAGGATGTTTATGGGTTGGTGTCGAAACGGGCCAGCCCGAGTCTTGATCTCTTTCTATGAAGTCATGCGGTTCTGAGTTTACTTGGTGGGTTTGTGATTGGCGTGGAAAAGGTTGAATGGGGTGTTTGAATTGTTAATCCGGCGAACAATTTCCGAAGCTACAGCGACTGAGGCAATGCCGGAGTCGAGACATTCACCAATTATAGGGACAAATCAATGTCGACAACTCGAAGATGGTGAGGAAGAGGGACGAGGGACGAGGGACGAGGGACTTGGAGCCAGAGTCGAAGGGACAAATCAATTAAACGAAGTTTTTACGGCACTTTAATTGCAAGGGCATTATTAGGAAAATTCATCGATTTCCGAATAAGTCTATTGGCTATTGGGGCAGTTAGTCCCACAAGGAATCTTCTTTTTCTCTCCCTTCTCTATTTTCCCTGGTTCCTCTCCATAGTGTTCTCTTTCTCTTTTCTCCCGCTTCTTGACAAATTGAGAGAAAAATCGATGAACGATTCCACCATTTCACGGCGAACCTTGATCATCAACCACCACCACCTTCGCCACTCCACCAAGATTATCCGCAGTGATATGATTACTTTGAGATTACTCAGTAATGACATGAGTATACATTTATACTTGTTATTACTCTGAGATTACTTAGTAATAACATAATTATATATTTATACTCTTAGCTTGTCATTACTTCAAGATGACTCAGTAATGACATGATTACACATTTATATTCTCAGCTTGTCATTTTCTCGAGTTTGCTCAGTAATGACATGATTATATTATCTAGCTTCCACTAGTTACGACTAGTGGATGATATTGTATACTATGCCATTGGTACATATCAACTCAGTATATATGTATCCATCAGCTCTTAGTGTATTTGTGTATATTAATTTTCAATTTTTATGAGATGCTTAGGTTTTCAGAAATTACATGTAGTATTACACATGCTTTCAAAACAAGGAGTTAGTCTGTTTAGAAAATAAATAGTCTTGGAAAACTTTATTTTTTCATCTACTCATATTTTTATGTTTTGCGCCCCCTCATTAATCAGTAGTAGTTGATGTGAGCATCTTCGATTCCAGGCTCTAACCTATCCTTATTATTAAGTAGGTTACCTACTCAGCTTTATCAGTAAAACTGGTATCAAATAACTATGCTTTTGAACTTATGATTATGCATATAATAGAGGGTTGGAGGCCCATCAAGTGTGGCCTTTCGGGGACGTGATGAAATCAGGGCCGGTCCTGAGTTTTTGGATGCCCAATGCGAAAACTCAAAATGTGCCCTTTTTTAATACTGAAATATATGTTTAAAAAAAAATATTTAACGAGGGCTGGAACCCAGTCGAAGCTGGGGGGCTAGGCCCTCACGCCCAAATTATATTACTTGAGAAAATATACAACGGGGGGGACATAGCACCTAAACCCCGACAATCAAAAATACAATTATATACAACCATTCCTAGGAAAACTCCTTGAACAATTTACAACAAAAGCAAAAGACTTTATCCAACTCTTTTGAGTACACGAGCCATTTCCTATCATAAATTTCACCCGTTGGTAATTTTCGATCATAGTAGTGTGAGGGAAATTTTCTAGAGAGTTTGTCCTCAGGATAAATGATATTAGTTTCTCGAATTGGTCCCTTTTCTACAAGTAAGTCTCTTATTTCTGCATTAAGACCATCCCAAACTCTTGGATCATAAATGTTTAAATGGAAAATATGTGCAGAATATTCAATATTTTCCTCTACACCAATATGATCACCATCAACATTTAAATTCACATCACCACCATTTTCATGGTCTTGAGACTCATCACCAACATTTTCTTCTAAATCACTACTATTTTCATGATCATGAGACTCCCCAACAACATTTTGTGACTCTTCATCAACATTATTTTCTCTCAAATTTTCAACTGACTCATTTTTTGTAGAGAAAAATTTATGAAGAGATCCTCTTAAACTTTCGGCAATTTCGTTATCATTTGCCTTTTTTTTCCGTTTCATATTACCAGAGAGTTGTTGTTGGAAATATGCCCTAAAAGTCAATCTTTAGAAGAAACCTTTCAGGACAAATGAATCGATGTATGGATGACTCTTATACATCAAATGGCAAAGACACGAATTAGGATTATCTCAATAAACGATATATGTCCTAAATAGTGTATCCATGGACAATGGATTGATTGAAGAAGTAATCTAATGATGTTAGACTACAGAGACCTTCTTCACATAACCATTATGTCCAAAAGGTTCCTAGTCATTGGATTGTCGGAAGGAAACTGACAATGCTTAGACCGGTACATACTGTGTCCGCTTCAAATGGAAGGATGGAAAGTCTCATCCCATTCGTGTTGTGACACTGAGACAAGTATGTAGGTGCTCATTAAGAGAATGAGTTCACTGAACACAATCGAACGAGAGTACTTGCATGGAGGTCTACTCACATGTCAAGCAAGTAACTCCAATGGTTGGAATAATGTAAATAGTCCTTTGACCTGAGGCATCGTCGTTGTCTTGTGGTTAAGTACTTAATCTTTGATTATGTCAAACGTCACTCTATCAGAGCGTCCACGGCATAATTGGGGTTAAGCCACTTAGTCATGAAGACAAGTGTATGCGCAACAAGGAATCTCTAATCCTCGATAAGAGATGAAGAATACTCTAAGATATGATTCGGGAATCTTCGGCCGAAGTATCGAGCGTATTAAAAGGAAAGCGTTCCTATACGACTCAAATGAATCATATAAGAAGGAATAATCACATTAGGGGTTTGACATAATATTTTCATACCCTAGTAATGTGATTGAGAGTATTGTATTAGAGAATGATCGAATTACATTGTAATTCCAACTGAATAGGTTCTCCGAACTACTTCTACATTAGCTTGGGTAGCTATGACATATGGTTAGATGTCACTCATAGCTTGTGAGTTCTTCTAGATGATTAAATGTAGTCATCAAAGAAGAAGGTGAATTAAAATGAAGTTTCAATTCACTAAGTGATTGAATTAAATATAATCAATTGGATTGGTGCCAATCACCTCACTGCCTTGCTAATTAGAACCTAAAAGGTTGTTCACCAATACACTATTGTAGTGAGTAACTAATGGATGATGGAAATAATTAATTGGATTAATTAAGTGTTGTGATAAATTTAGAAAGTCTAAATAAATCATAAAAGCGATAAAGATCGTTTTGGGCTTAAAGAAACGTTCGAGTTTAATTGGGCCCATTGGGCCTAAACCCATTGGGCTTTTATTCAAGCATTGGATGACTTGAAATAATAAAAGCCCAAAGCCTAAACAAACAACAAAGAGGCCGGCCATGTACAAGTGGAGAGGAGAGATATTTAGTCAAGTTGTTGGCTAGGTTTCTTTTGTCTATATAAGGAACTTTATAGAGATATTGTTCATTAGGGTTTTTGAAGTTTTAAAACAACAAAGAGGCAAAAGAAAAATAGCTCTCTAACAATACAAAGGTCGGCCACCTTAGGGGTGTTTTTACTAACATATCTTACACCTTTTTGGTTATTCCTTCATCCTTCTCACTACACTAGTGGGTGAGGATCTTTAGAGGTTTCCTACTTTGGAAACTTGAAGAGAACCTAGGAGCACTCATTCTATCAAAGTGGAGGAGGCAAGGAGGGAAACTGGGCTCAAGGAGTTCAAGGAACAAAGGGCTTGGAGGTGGTCCATCCTTGGTCTCAAGTCTAGATCAAGAGGTATAGATCTATTCCTTGACTTTGTTTTTAAGTTAAATGTTTTAGATGCATTATATATAAACCTATGAACCTTGAAATGGATTTGCATGACTATAGATTTGTTATTATTTGATAAATTGCTTCTGTTGCTCATGTATATAAATTTTGAATTGTATATGCATGCTAGTCATTTCGAAATCCCATATGAAAACTCATAATTTTCCCTTCAAGTGGTATCAAAGCCAAAGGTTTATGTATAATGTGTCCTTTTGGATTTTATGCATATGGGTATTAATATTATGCATAACATAATTATTGTTTCATTCAAAATATGTTTATCTTTTGTTTTTCAATAGTTGAAAAATGTTAGTCAATAGTTGAGAAAGATATGTATGCAAAAGATGTTTTGTATGCATGAATGAAAATTGAGTTTTGAACTAATTTGACATATTATTTCTTCATTTAAAGTATGTTTATCTTTTGTTTTTTCAATGGTTGAAAAATATAAATCAAGAGTTGAAAAGATATGCATGTAAAAGTTGTTTTGTATGCATGAATGAAGAATAAGTCATGAACAAAATTTTGAGGTTTTGTTCTTTGTGGTTGGCACGGTTTTGGGGTTTTTTGGGCATGTGTTTGTGTTTTATTGTAAGACACTCACACATCATTTTAAAGCTAGAAAATAGAAAACTTGTCACTTAAGTTTTTGGGTTTGAAAAATCACCAAGAATACACAAACCTTGAAAAAGTGTTCATGGTTTTGTTCTTGGTGTTCATAGTTTGGTTTTGGGTGAAAATGTTTTTAGTTGGTTTTCATGCATGGTTTCATGGTTTTGGATGATGTTCTTACCATCCATAACCATATTAAAACCTTTTAAAACCCTAGACTTGTCTAGGATATTTCCATCACTTTTTCATTAAAACCATTTAATGCCAAAACCAAGTGACAAGTAAATTTGGATTTTTTTTCTACTTTGCATTGAATTAAAGCAAGATGGGTGAGACTTCTCATCCCCCTTAATGTGGCCGGCCACCCTAGTGGATTTATCCACTTGGGGTCTTTTGTAATTTGGAAAAAGATATTTTGTACTTTTGAGTATTTACGGTTTGGCCCCTAACTTTTTCTTATTTGCATTTAGGCCCCTACTAACTAAAAAGTTAAAATATTTGATTTTAATTTTGTTAGTTGTTTAAACTCATAATTCTATTATGCCCATATGCACTAAATCTAAATGTTTATGTTGCATTCATTTTTAATTATTTAATTTGATTAAGTAGTTAGCAAAAGGGTGACTATGGACTTATGCCTTAAACGATAATTGAGCTATGAGATAAGGTGCTAAAATCAAATTGTTTGAACCTTGGGAATGTGTTTTAATTACTGTTTTAATTGGACCTTGTCACGTTTGATGTTAATCTATCTCTCCCCTTTTAGTATATGTAATTTATAGGAATTTTTACAAATCGGTTTGTAATTCTTATTACTTCTTAATCTCTATTCGTTAGTTGATTCCCTCTAGTGCTAGACTAGAGTTTCTTTAACTATTGGTAAGGAGACATAACTAAAAGAGGGTTTTGACATGAGATTAAAGATTAAATGGGTACAATGCCCTAATTAGCAATGAATGATTGTCTTTCATTTCTAATGGCTCAATGAAAATGTTTTAATTGGATTGATAAGCACGTAATTAAATTGACACAACCTCCCCGAGTTTATATTCAACAATGTTGGCTCGTTGTTGCAATAACCTAATAAGTCCATGGTCATTCAAGAGCCTAAGATAACTATAAAGTCCAATTTCAAAGGAATGCAAAAACCTTAGTAGTAGTAGTTACTTCCAATATTTGAAAAATTCGTTTTGATATTGATTTGTTTTTCTTAAAACAAATAGTGGGAGTATCATACGCTACTAAACAAATAATGAATACAATTAGTAGTAATATATATCTCCAATATTTTGAAAAATGTTTTGATATTGATTTGTTTTATGAAAACGAATAGTGGGGATATCATATGCTACTAATTTCATTAAACTTGGACTAATAGTTATAATAGGACAATTTATTTGAATATGATTAAATAAATAAAATTGATGAGACCTTAAAATCCCTCAACCCACAAACAATATTAAGTTGTAAACGTAAGAGTGCTTAGAACACTTTTTCGTGGCCTTCCACCTAGGGGTGGATTTTTTTGCCAAATTGTCATGCCAACCGAATTGCCAACCGTGCCATACCGATTTTGTGCCAAATTTTTTGTACCAATCGGTAATGGTACGGTATTGTACCGTACCGAAATTTCATGGTACGGTATTGGTAATGGATACTATTACCATGGTATTACCATACCATACCGAAAATACAATATAATTTATAATTTATATAATAAATAATTATATAACACATATTTATAATATTCCAATAATTTGAAAATAAAACCCTACTTATATTAGCATTGTTGTTGTTGACTTTGATCTCTTAAAATTGTGGAAATCAAACACAAAAGAGTTCCTAATTCTTTCACAAATAGCCAAAATATATTTGTAACCCCCACTTCTACTGTTGCTAGTGAAAATGCATTTAGTCTAGGGAGGAGGGTTGTGAACCCTTTTAGGGTATCTTTGACTCCTAAAATAATGGAGGCACTAGTGTGTACTAGTGGTTGGCTTAGGGCAGGTGAAGTAAACTTCTACAAGGACCAACGGAATATATGCTTCAATTTTACAAGGAAATAGAAGAAGAGAAAACAAGAAATATATGCTTTAATTTTTTTAGTAAATTTGTTATTAAATGGTTTTCAACTTTAATTCTTCTTGCTACTAATTAATATGTTTTCTTTGTTTGTAATGTAGGCTTGACACAAACTCAATCTTCTACAAGTTCAATGCCTCCTCCAAAAGCTTCGACATCTCAAGTTTGAATAACTGATCAATGAATTCTCTTTTTTGAAGTTTACTTCCAATTTTCATTTGGTTTGAAACTTTAATTTCTATTTGGATTGTTAACTTCTATTTGTTTTGGTTCGTAACTTCTATTTGGATTGTAAGCTTAATTTTCATGATGAATCTTGATACTTCATTTGAATTATTATATGTGTGAATTGTGAATGATGAATAATAGATAAATTTAATCTATAATGTATGAGATAAAGGTACAAAAAAAAACGTTTTGCCCTTGAATTGGGTTAAAAAAACAAAAACATATTTTGTCCCAAAACAAAATGGCAATTACCATTACCATTACCATACCATGCCAACCAAACTTTTGGCAATACCGAACTTCGGTATACCGAAAGTTTGGTACGGTAATGGTAATAGATTTTACCAAACCGAAAATTTGGTACGGTAATTGGTACAAGAATTTTGGTACGGTAACCGTACCGAACCCACCCCTACTTCCACCATGGTAGGCTCCAAGCGTTTATGACTTGTACACCGCCTTCACCCTATCATGGGGAAGTGCAAAGTGCATGCTTATATTCAGGAGGAGTTTATTTAAAACATTTGATGAGGTTAAGGTAGGCAACGAGTGTGGCCAACATCGTATCATCGTGAGGTCATGCTTGAACCCCTATCTAAACCGGCATGGTGGGAAAGAACTTAACTAAGAAAAATGATGCCAACATCGTATCATCGTGAGACATTGTTTTCTAGAGGCCAAAAAGATGGGTAATCACAAGAGGTTGTTGTGAATGGGTAAGTGTACCCTCTCATTATTATTGTTGCTAGCCGACATCGTATCATCGTGAGGTGGGCTTGGTAATAGTGAGCCTCCCATAACCCGCTAGGAGCTTTCTTTGAAATCTCCCGGATTCCATCTTGGGGGATATGGAATTTGCCAAAAATGGTGGGTGGTGTCATTCAGTTTAAAGACCCAAATCATTTGACTTAATCAACAATCAATCCAATTATTTTGTTTATGTATATAGATATGGTTGGAAGCACACTCGCGAAAATACTCGACAAACATTGCCTAGAGGGGCACAATTTCCCATCATGGTATCGTAATGTCAAGATTCTCCTAACCTTGGAGAAGATTGTTTACGTGCTAGACAAGGCTCCACCTCACATACCTCTTGGCCCCAACGCCACTGAGGATGAACGTGCTAAGTATGACAAGCACGTG
The DNA here is from genome assembly GCA_963082935.1 of Malus x robusta. Classification (NCBI taxonomy): domain Eukaryota; kingdom Viridiplantae; phylum Streptophyta; class Magnoliopsida; order Rosales; family Rosaceae; genus Malus; species Malus x robusta. The sequence continues at coordinate 20,370,347 of OY720334.1, read as the reverse complement.
GAGGATGATACACAAGTCAAGTGCTATCTGTTGACTTCCATGAATGAGGAGCTACAGAGACAGCACGAGGGCATGGACAATGCATCTTCCATAATACTCCATCTTACGGAGTTATATGGTGAAGGGACGCGCAATCGTCGCTTTAGCATTGTTTGTGAACTTGTGAAGACCAAGATGGTCAAGGGGGCTCCAGTGCATCAACATGTACTGAAGATGATAGGATTCATTGAACAATTGGAGAACCTTGGTACTCCACTTGACGGGGAATTGGCCCATGACTTCATATTGGCTTCTCTTTCAGATTCATTCGCGCAGTTCGTAATGAACTACAATATGAATAAGATGGATAGTACTCTCTCTGAGTTACTAAATATGTTAGTAACTGCTGAGAAGACTATGAAGAAAGAGAACGTTGTAAGGGCTGCTGCAGTAGCCTACAACAAGCCATCCTCTTCCAAGGCCAAGCCGCAGGGCAAAGGCAAAGGGAAGGAGAAGAAGTCACCCACTCCTAAGCCGAAAGGAGGAGTGAGGAAAAAGAAGGCAAAGGAGCCCAAAGGGACTTGCCACCACTGTGGAAAGGAGGGGGCATTGGAGGAGGAATTGCAGGTTATATCTTGCAAGTCTTAAGGACAAACCACAAGGTATGGTTTATGTTCTTATCTTCAATTCTAAATGTTAGATCTTTTAAATATTTATATTTGATATAAAGAGCTAATCACTTGTATAATTGTATATAGGTGGAGAAGCCAAGTAGAAGATGAACAAGCAAGGAAAACGTGGTGAAGGGTTCGGCCACTGTATTTTTTGCTTACTACTTAGGAAGTTTGTTAGGCATTAAAGATTGTCTTTAAACTTTCTTATTTTGTTAAGAACGTATTATGTGGCTTCATATGATGGAAGACCACTATTAGTGCCTAAATGTATAAAGGTATTTAAATTAGTCTCTAAATGTATAGAGCTAATATTTTTTTTGTATTAAACATTATGAATGTTTGAAATATCATATTAATGTAATATGATGAATGCCTTTTTAATATACTATTTCCTTAAAGTAGTGTTATGAATTGAAAATTGTCTTATAGTATCCTAAATGAGATACAAGAGTTATATCACTTATTGTAATATGATAACCAAACTTTAGATTTATCAATTATGGATAGATCTCACATGTAGGACATAAAAGGATACAATGAATCTTTAGATTTGGTTCCATTTGTCTACTTATGAGTTCTATATGAATTGACAAAAGTCTAGAGTATCCTTTCTTGAAGAAAAGGAAGATCACATTATAATGATATAAGTAATAAGAAAAACGTTTCTTATATGGTTATCACTTGAAACACAATGATCAAGATCACTCTTGATTCAATTAGTAATTTTGAACAACTAATTGGGCATTCTTTAAAAGGTTTTAAAATGTCAATTGTGTTAGTGATTAAACCAAGAAAGAAGTGTCTAAATCTATAAAATTGTTTAAAGACTTTAGTCACTTAATAACAAGACATTAACTTAGTGAAGATTGAAACAAATAAGCTTGAAATGTTTTAAAGCTACTACACAATGTCTTCTTCCAATATACTCCACTTTTATACATTTTGAATGTATGAAGTGATTTCTCATTAAAGACATGAGAAATAGTGGGAGGTGTGAAAATAGATATAAACTTGAATATGATTGGTTTATAGTTGTCTAAAGAGTAATAGTATTTGACTATTATTAAGAGTTTGCTATTTTAATTGTTAAAAGACTCAAGCTCTTCAAAACGTTAAAATTCTATGTTGTGTGACATTCTAAAGAATAGTCTTTGAATGTTGGTTTAGTCAACCTAGCATAAAATGGTTATATGTTGGGAGTTGTCCATCATTCTCTTTTATAAGAACAAGCTAATAAACAAAGGCATATGGACAAGTTGATGAAACAAAAGGGATAGTTTCAAAATGAGTCACAACATATGGTTTAACAACAAGACAATCCAAATTCAACATCTCATGTAACTATATTGCTCTATGTAGTTTTGATAAAGAATTATATCAACCACCTAGAAGGAATGGTTGAGTTTCTATAACCTTAGTAGGAGCCATGCTTCCACTAAGGACTTGGATAATTCTTATATGACTACATTAAAGGTCTTAATATGACTAAAACTTGTAGTATGGTGTATGACACCATATAATTAATGGACTTGATAAAACAAGTCACATATTTCAAATGGAATTACTTTAGAAGGAATTCTTTTGTATGTGATTCGTTTAAATAACTTGTGTTAACTAGAGTTGTTGATAGTCTCAAAATAGTTGAGACATCATCAATGAGCTAATGGATCTTAATGATTGTCAATGGATCCAAGACAAGTTAGTGGGAGCAATACGCATTCAAATCAAGAAAATATAAGTGTTAAGTTTTTTTTAATGAATGCTAAGTTACAACAAGGGCAGTGGGAGTGATGTCATATTTTGAGCAACAAGATATGAATAAAGTCTATTTGATAGACTTGATTAAACATAGATGTTACTCGAAAAATGACAAAACATGACACGGTCAATTTTGAAGTATAGACTTGAAATTAGACTTATTGATATAGCAAGGCTCTCTCAATAATGTTATATGGGAATTAAATCTCAAAATATTGTAGATTTAAGAAAGCATTTTCCTATGTGATAGGAAATAACTTTCATAACCCTTATAATGAATGTGTCATAAAATCACAAAAGGGACATATGTATTGACTTGTGAAGTAAATATCCAAAAGTTGAGAACCACAGTGGTTATCACTTTAAGATATTACTATTTCCCAGAATCAGAACCAAAGCAATTGAAAGAGTATTATTGCCTTTAAGAAAGAAACATCAGAATGGGACTCTGGAAGCGTGCATTCACTTAGGTTGTTAACCAAAGTGAAAATAAGCCATTTTAACAAATGGAACTTCATAATGGATGAAGTACTAATCATATGAATGAATTGTTAGTATTATACTACAATGGTCTCAAGGTTGGAGCAAAATTTGTATAAAGTATACAAACGAAATATATGTCGATATATAGTTTCAGAAACTGCTTCAAAAGGTGTTTTGAATGGAAGAGGTTCTTTTAGAACCGATGATTGAATCCAAACCATAAGGTCGTTAGTAGGATACTACGACGTAATGGGGCGATAGCTCAAGCCATGGAATCAAGGTCTCATCAAAGTATTCGAACACAATAAAGAGACATCATTAAATGTTTTGGAAACATTTGATAAGTAAATCCCTTTTAAATAATAAAAGGGATTAATACATGACCAAGTTAACCTACGAGCATAAGCTCTATCAACTAGATGTATAGGATACACTAGTGATTGACTTTAGTGCAAGTGGGAGATTGTTGGAAATATGTCCTGAAAGTCAATCTTTAGAAGAAACCTTTCAGGACAAATGAATCGATGTATGGATGACTCTTATACATCAAATGGCAAAGACACGAATTAGGACTATCTCAATGGATTTATTGAAGAAGTAATCTAATGGTGTTAGACTACAGAGACCTTCTTCACATAACCATTATGTCCAAAAGGTTCCTAGTCATTGGATTGTTGGAGGGAAACTGACAATGCTTAGACCGGTACATACTGTGTCCGCTTCAAATGGAAGGATGGAAAGTCTCATCCCATTCGTGTTGTGATACTAAGACAAGTATGTAGGTGCTTATTAAGAGAATGAGTTCACTGAACACAATCGAACGAGAGTACTTGCATGGAGGTCTACTCACATGTCAAGCAAGTAACTCCAATGGTTGGAATAATGTAAATAGTCCTTTGACCTGAGGCATCGTCGTTGTCTTGTGGTTAAGTACTTAATCTTTGATTATGTCAAACGTCACTCTATCAGAGCGTCCACGGCATACTTGGGGTTAAGCCACTTAGTCATGAAGGCAAGTGTATGCGCAACAAGGAATCTCTAATCCTCGATAAGAGAGGAAGAATACTCTAAGATATGATTCGGGAATCTTCGGCCGAAGTATCAAGCGTATTAAAAGGAAAGCGTTCTTATACGACTCAAATGAATCATATAAGAAGAAATAATCACATTAGGGGTTTGACATAATATATCCATACCTTAGTAATGTGATTGAGAGTATTGTATTAGAGAATGATCGAATTACATTGTAATTCCAACTGAATAGGTTCTTCGAACTACTTCTACATTAGCTTGGGTAGCTATGACATATGGTTAGATGTCACTCATAGCTTGTGAGTTCTTCTAGATGATTAAATGTAGTCATCAAAGAAGAAGGTGAATTAAAATGAAGTTTCAATTCACTAAGTGATTGAATTAAATATAATCAATTGGATTGGTGCCAATCACCTCACTGCCTTGCTAATTAGAACCTAAAAGGTTGTTCACCAATACACTATTGTAGTGAGTAACTAATGGATGATGGAAATAATTAATTGGATTAATTAAGTGTTGTGATAAATTTAGAAAGTCTAAATAAATCATAAAAGCGATAAAGATCGTTTTGGGCTAAAAGAAACGTTCGGGTTTAATTGGGCCCATTGGGCCTAAACCCATTGGGCTTTTATTCAAGCATTGGATGACTTGAAATAATAAAAGCCCAAAGCCTAAACAAACAACAAAGAGGCCGGCCATGTACAAGTGGAGAGGAGAGATATTTAGTCAAGTTGTTGGCTAGGTTTCTTTTGTCTATATAAGGAACTTTATAGAGATATTGTTCATTAGGGTTTTTGAAGTGTTAAAACAACAAAGAGGCAAAAGAAAAATAGCTCTCTAACACTACAAAGGCCGGCCACCTTAGGAGTGTTTTTACTAACATATCTTACACCCTTTTGGTTATTCCTTCATCCTTCTCACTACACTAGTGGGTGAGGATCTTTAGAGGTTTCCTACTTTGGAAACTTGAAGAGAACCTAGGAGCACTCATTCTATCAAAGTGGAGGAGGCAAGGAGGGAAGCTAGGCTCAAGGAGTTCAAGGAACAAAGGGCTTGGAGGTGGTCCATCCTTGGTCTCAAGTCTAGATCAAGAGGTATAGATCTATTCCTTAACTTTGTTCTTAAGTTAAATGTTTTAGATGCATTATATATAAACCTATGAACCTTGAAAGGGATTTGCATGACTATAGATTTGTTATTATTTGATAAATTGCTTCCGTTGCTCATGTATATAAATTTTGAATTGTATATGCATGCTAATCATTTCGAAATCCCATATGAAAACTCATAATTTTCCCTTCAGTTGTTTCCTAAAAGACATGGCTTCGATAATTTATTTGCAAAGATTACCTACACATGATATAACAAAAATTTCCTATCAAAATTATCATTCCAACAAATATTATATATTATAAAAATACGAACATATAGTCTAACATATTATAAAAATTAAACCTAAAAATTGGGTTTGAAATGAAATAAAATAATTCAATTCATCAACAACAACAATTCTATACATCAATTATCATATAATTCTATGTCATTTGCAAAATTTTATATTAAATTATGAATTGATAATTCAAATTTTAAAAATTAGTTTACCTCAAAACTCAAAAGGGTTGGTGGTGAGTGAATGCTTTTGGCACGTGCATTTGCAGCAACCAATGAATGGTGATGGGCTTGGCGCTGCTGAGGAGGAGGGACAGGTTCTGTGCAGCTGAAAAGGGAGCAGAGGGTCTGACGGCAGGGAGGGAAATGGGGAACAGGGGGGGATATCGGGAAAGGGGGAGTGGGAATATGGGAATAGGGTTAGTGGGGACCGAGTGGTCCTTTGATGTTGTTTTGTATTACTTTTTTTTTTTTAATTTGTGATGCCCTGGACCGAGTGGTCCTTTTATAACATATCTTGGGCTCTTGCTCTCTAGCCCCTATCTGGGCTTTGGACCTTTTTTTTTTTTTAATACTTAGTTATTTGGGTTATTTTTGTTGGTGCCCCCTTTAGTTTTGGGCCCTGGACAGTTGCCCCTGTGGCACTGGGCCTGGGCCGGGCCTGGATGAAATAAATGTGGTTACCTTCAAGTATTTTAGTTTGAGCTTATTCCAATTTTGGGAGACTTTTATTAGTTGATGCATACTGCGGCTCGGTTTGAGTGTTTAGGGTGCGTTTGTTGCACCGGACTGTCTCAGACTGGACTAACTTCAGGGACTAAGCTGGACTGACTTAGACTAGACTAAGATGGACTAGCTTAGTGAAACGTTGGATGTAGTGTCCGACTAAAAAGCAGAATATAAACAAACTATAATATTATATTATTTAACACTTATCTAATAATATTTTATTATTTTATCTAACAATATTAATTTAACCCTTTTCTTTCTTTTTTCCCACCCTACCTCTCTCTGGAACTTTCTCCCATCTCTTCCCTCTTACTCCATCCATTCTCTCCTTTCCTCCTTGTATTTCTTGCAAAACGCAGTCTTTTAAAACAAGGTCATGGTAGATCTTTCAAGACAAGCGCATCCCTTTCACCCTATTCCTGCCGTTAGGCATCTCCACCTTCCTCACCTTTTTTCTCCCAAATTTTTTCGAATCTCTCTCCTCCCTCTGATACATGCGTCGGCTTCTCCGTCTGCAATTCCAAAACGAGATAGCCATCTCAGAATTTTCTGGGAAAAAGGAAGAATGTTTGCTGATCAGCTTATCCCATTGTTTTTATTGTTTTGCATTTTTTTTTTTGAATTTTGGTGGTTCGATTTTGAGATTTTGGCAGTGGGAGAAGCTGATTTGGGGGTGGGTAAACAGAGACGAAGCAGCGCACAGACGATGTAGTGCAAAAAGGAAGCAGATTTGGAGACGGGACTAACAATCCCATACATTTCGGGGTGACTTGCCAAGGCTATCTAGCGAAGGACTTAGTCTCATTAATGCTAGTCCTTCTTCACACTAAATACGGCTTAGCAATCCCAATTAAGCCAGTCTAGTCCAACAAGGTTTAGTGAGGGCAAACAAACGCCCCTTAGTATAATAAAATAAAATAATAAGTAAACGTACGCGAATGAAATATTTTAAATGTGTGAGGTTGCAATTAAATGCAAAGCTGAGGAGCAAAACGTAATTTAACCTTAACAAAACCCTAGCCGCAGTTTGATCCCTCTACATCCTCCTGCTTCCATCTCTCTGCAAATCTTCATCTGCGATTGCTGGCAACTGGGTTTGACAAAAAATCTAATCTAACCATAACCAAAGCATCTCATTCCTCCTCTTCAATCACCTCCCTTGACATCACCGATCACTCCTTCTCCTCTTTGATTTGAACAGCGTCATCGCCGTCAATAACAGCGAATTTGATGATCTATTCATCGCCATATCGTTGGAGCTAACCGATTTGGAACCGATTTGAACCGAAAAGTCGGTGAGCGACTCAGTCGGTATCGGATTCGGTTGTAGAATTGGGCATTACCGAAGCCCTCGATTCTGCAGTCGGTTCGTTGATTGTCAATGGTTTGTCTTTGATCTTTGATATCTGGCTTTCTTGTTGATGTTATGGTGCATTGTTTGGTACTTCTTCAAAGTTCTTACCGTGTGGATGCGTGTTTAATTTTTGTTAGCGTTTAGGATGCCTGTGATAGATGTTGTAGATTTATCTAGTGACGATGAAGTTGGGGAGAGAGAGGAGGTGGATGTGAAACCTGTTAAGTTGGAGCCAGGTCTCATTGGAATGCAATTGCAGCGGAATGACAAGCCTAAAGCTCGAATAGCGAAGCATAAAATATCGAAAAACCCGCGTGGGATTCGAGAATCTGAAGAAAATAGGAGCTCAAATGCTTTAAGTCCCGGTCATAGTAGCTCTAGTATATTAGACCAGGGGCAGTCTCCGGTGGATGATACCGGCGTCTCTTCTACATCAACTTTCAGTCCGGCACCGCTTTGCCGGCAGTTTTGGAAAGCTGGGAGCTATAATGACGCTGTTGGTTCTAAAGTCGCATTTCAAAGTACTCTACTATCTACTGTTATATTTTTGTTGTTTTTGAACTTGATTACGTCCGGAATTTCACTAATAATGTTTACATAACATTCCTTAGATGGCAAAAACTATCTACATGTCCATCCTATGTTCCTTCATTCAAATGCCACTTCGCATAAATGGGCGTTTGGCGGTATGTTCAATCTCATTTCATCTCTTCTTTCTGTATGTGATTAGTGAATTCAATCTTACTACTTTCTCCCTGTTTTCAGCCATTGCAGAACTACTTGACAATGCAGTTGATGAGGTAAGTTATGAATCTTTATATTTTACTGTTTCTATCTCCCCGCACTAGTCGAGAATAATAGCTTCTTTGAGGAGTTCTGTGATAATTATGTTAGGTGGAGTTCAGTATTTCAGTAGGATCTTTCGTAGTTTTCTGAAGTTTGTGAGCAGGCGATGGGTTCCTGTTCATGATATTTGCTCACCTTTTGTTTTGTTTATTTTTTTATGGATTTTCCCTTGGATGTTATTGTGTTTTTGCCTAGTTTGACCTATCTTATCATGCTTTTCATTCCATTCTCTTTCGTTGTTATTTTGGATAGATACAAAATGGGGCCACTTTTGTCATTGTAGATAAAATCTTGAATCCAAGGGATGGAAGTCCGGCATTGTTAATTCAAGGTATTGTATTTATGCACAGGAGTTTTTATTTTTATCTTTATCAAAATCTTCAATATTCAAGTGTATTTAGCTGACTTTTGGTTCCAAAATTTGATACTTTATATCTAGATGATGGTAGTGGGATGGACCCTGAAGCCATGCGGCGTTGTATGAGTTTTGGGTTTTCAGATAAGAAGTCAAAATCAGCCATTGGACAATGTATAAGTTTTACCATTCACTCTAAATTCTGTTTTACTATCTCCTTTGGCATTTATTGGTTGACTTGTAGCTTTCCAGATGGAAATGGTTTCAAGACTAGTACCATGAGACTTGGCGCGGATGTTATTGTTTTCAGTCGCCACCAGGATACAAGGTTTCATCCCAATAGTTATATTATTTGTGTTTTCATAAGTGGCCCAGAAACATGTAATTGGTGATCTGAAAGTGTTTGGACATGTGTACTTTCCATTGCATATTAAAGAGAAAAGGAATATTTCTGGAATTCTGCACTAGTACTGATTCTCTTTTTCTATTTCCTGCCCGGGGGGCCGGGGGGGGGGGGGGGGGGAGGGTGTGGTGGGGCGATAGAGGACAATGTTAGGAGGATCAGTAAAATGACTGTTGAAACATTCAAAGAACATTTTTTTTTTGTGATAGATGAACTTTTTTAGTCCATGAGTTCATTTGAGTGTAAAGAAATTGGGAAATGTTTTAGTTCATACAATTTTTTGATTCGTATGGATGTCTTTATGTTTGTTTCCTGGTTATTCTGCTGTGCTGTTTGTTAATTTAATCTTTGTTTTTACGCTTTGCTGCTGGACTTGTTTGAGTAGTTTTTGTTAAAATGAACCACCACCGCCACCGTATGTATTAATTACATTTCTAAATGTAACTGATAGCTCTGAATGTGGTATAGGAAATCCTTATGACAATCCTTTTCCTGGTTATTCTGCTGTGCTGTTTGTTAATTTAATGTTTGTTTTTACGCTTTGTTGCTGGACTTGTTTGAGTAGTTTTTGTTAAAGTGAGCCACCAACGTATATGTTAATCCAGCTTTAAAGTTTATACTTTTGTGTTAAGTTGATGTGGTTGTTTCCCTATTTCGTTGGACAGGACATTGACTCAAAGCATTGGTCTCCTCTCTTATACATTCTTGGCACGAACAGGCCATGACAGAATAGTAGTACCGATGGTGAGTTTTGTTGCTCGAGCATCTGATTGTGTTAGAGTGCTTATCCTCCTGTTATATAATCCGTGTGATGGAAATAAAACAGAATGCAAAATGTTGTTTATTGTTGTATAGGTCTTCGGTTTATGTATGATGTCTGTTGCAATGCCCTTTTCATGTACTTGCAACATGAACTGAATATTTGATGATGGAGCTTATGCACTAGATCTCAATTGTTTTGTTGTTTTTGGTTCCATGGGCTGTTGAAACGCTGCTTGTCATTTATGCCAATCCCTCAATTAATTTACTCCTAGATATAGTATCCTTGAGTAACAGCTCATGTCCATTGCAGGTGGATTATGAATTCAACACATTAACTAATAAATTAGAAGTTATGCATGGGAAGGAACATTTTATGTCTAATCTTTCCATGCTGCTACAATGGTCCCCATATTCAACTGAGGCTGATCTTCTAAAGCAGGTGATTCATAAAATACGTTTCTTTTTATTTTTTATTTATTTATTTATTTATTTATCTGTATGTGATGTATTATGTGTATAAGATTCATGAGATCCTGCAAGTGTGGGCAACCGGCCACTCAGATTTGTACTCACAAGATTGCACTTAAGGAGTTTTTTTTTTTTCCTTATCTTTCTGTATATTTGTAGAGGTCGCACTTGGTGCGATGGCAAGTGCCTTCGCCCATGAGCGGTAGGTCTCGGGTTCGAGACTTGGGAGCAGCCTCTCCATAAATGGGGGTAAGGCTAGCCGACATTCACCTCTCCCAGACCCTGCGTAAAGCGGGAGCCTTGTGCACTGGGTACGACCTTTATCTTTCTGTATATTTGTAATATGATTAGATATTATTACTCTTGATGGTGTATGGTTTGGAGGTCATCTGATTTTGAAAGTTAATCCAAGCCTTAACAAAGAAGCCATTCCTTTCTTTCTATATTTATTGTGTATTTGTCAAAACAAAACAAACAAAATAGGGGCTAGGGATAGAACAGAAGGGTTAAAAAAACTGAAAGCAAGAAGAACTCACCTGCTTAGCGCCAGACCATGAAAAAGAAAGAACTTGATGCATGAACAAGGGATTAATAGATTTGATTGTTATTTAACCTGTTTTTCAAAATATATATAATATATTATGTGTTATTGCAATTTCATTTCCTTATTCATATCCTAGTCTTTGGAGACTTTCTGCATTGTGTCATATTGTATAATCCCCCATCAAGACCAGATATTGTATATCCCACTTACTTGTATTGTGCAACTTAGGTCTGAATATGGTATGCATACACGTTAATTTAAGGTTACTCTTATTTGAAATCTACTGGAAATATGGACAATTTCACCTACTCTAAGTGAACAGGTGGTATCACTACTAAATTCCATTGGTGTTTCATGCTATTTGGATGGCTTTCATAGTTCTTTATGTCAAGCTTTGCTGATACATATGTTCATCTGAGTTTGATCTATTTTCATTTGCTCTTGAGATGACAGTTCAACGACATTGGAGCTCATGGTACAAAAGTTATTGTCTATAATTTGTGGTTCAGTGATGATGGGAATCTGGAGCTAGACTTTGATACAGATCCTGAGGTTGACAATTCTTTCATATCATGTGCTTTTCTAGTTTCTTCTGAAATGTAATTTGTACTCATCTGTTGAGGTGGCTTTCTGTGACTTGTGTTGCAGGACATTCGCATTAGTGGGGATACCAAAAAAGTTGACACTAAATTTAAGACAGTAAATGAAGAGCACATTGCAAACCGTTTCCGTTTTTCTCTCCGTGTAATACTTTGTAGCATATGCATAATTGATTTATATATACAAAAATGTGTTTTAGCAGAATTTGATAGTTTCCTTATGCTTCACAGGTATACTTGTCCATCTTGTACTTGCGGATACCACAAACCTTTCAAATAGTACTTCGAGGGCGAGTTGTTGAGCATCATAACATTGCAAATGATCTAAAGTTTCCAGAATTTATCTTGTATAAACCTCAAAGTGGAGGTTCTGTGGAGGTTATACTGAATTTTTAAACATTTCTAATTGTGGTTTTACTGCTAAATGAATATTTTCCATCAGGAAAAATTGAGTTGTTATTTACCTTTTGAATTATTCCCATCTGTTTGCTCTTTCCTTAAATTTGTAATGGATTCTCCATGCAGGGTCAAGTTATTACGACAATTGGATTTCTTAAAGAAGCTCCACATGTCAGTTTCCATGGTTTCAATGTGTATCACAAAAATCGTCTAATACTGGTTTGTTTTCCTTGCTGATTTGACATTCTGCTGATGCTGCTTGCTATCAATTAATTTTGAGGAGAACATTTATTTTGTTCTACACTATATTTTATTTTTGGACCAGTACAAGAATGTTCATACTGGCACACATGCAGAGAAATGCATGCATACACTGTAGGATTATGTGTATCACAAAACCATCTAATACAGCTAACTTCAGAAATTGTAATTTCTGCTGGCGGTGTTGGCTATCAACATAATTTTGAGGAACCATTTTCAATTTATGTTCCCACTATCTTTACTCCCGCACTCACATACACATATGCCTCCCTCACTCTCTCCTTGAATGTTTTTAGTTGGTCATTTATATTGTCACTACATGTATAATATAACTACTGCTGGTGGGAGAACACAAATTTTCTGTCGCAAAGATTGTAAGATCAAGACAGCCTTAGGAATGTATGTCTTGCCCTAGGGAACTGGTTTATGTTTTAGTATACAACAACAACAACAACAACAACAACAACAACAACAATGCCATATCCCACTAAGTGGGGTTGGCTATATGAATCCTAGAACACTACTGCACTCGGTTTTTGCACCTCTTCCGTTAGCTCCAAGTACTCCATGTCTTTTCTTAGAGTCTCTTTCCAAGCCTTCCTAGGTCTTCCTCTACTCCCTCAACCTCTGTCTCATAGTTGCATCTTCTAACCGGAGCATATATAGGTCTTCGGTTTATGTTTTAGTATAATGTTTGCTTAATGGAAAGGGGTGTGCTACTGAAAAAAAGATGTGCAAACTTTTTGAAATGCGTACATAGTCTATTCCACATATGTAAAGCCTAAAAGCTTCCATTCAATGATTTTGTTTTTCAACTGTCTTCTCTTCTTTTGCAGCCTTATTGGCAGGTTGTGAGCTATTCAGACAGTAGGGGTCGGGGGGTGGTTGGTAACAACCTGCTAAATCACTCTTTTTATTGGGCTCTTTTTCTTTTTGTGTATCGGTCATTATAGGCTAATATTTCATTGGCTACTCTTTAGGTGTTCTGGAAGCAAATTTTGTTGAGCCGAGTCACAACAAGCAAGATTTTGAGAAAACTAATCTTTTTCAGAAACTTGAAGTTCGCTTAAAGGAGATGACGTGGGAATACTGGTAATCTATTTTCCAATAGTAATCGTCTTTATTTTTTATCTTTGGTTTGGGTCTTTGAAATTCGATGATAGAAAAAAGCTTCATTTTACTCATGTCTCTTCCATTTTGTGTAAAATGGGTAACTTTGCACAACCGAATAAATTTGATTGTTTTCCTTTACTTTTATGTATCATTGTGATGAACTTGATACAAAACTTGCAATTGATTTATTTGAGCCATGAAGCTGTTTGGCTGTTTGTAATATTAATATAGAATGATCAGCTGGCTTGTATTAGAACTCACATGGGGACCCATATATGTAGCCCTCATCCATGTCAATTTAACATGTAACTGGTACTGGTATGGCCACTGGATGCTTCAACTACATGTAAAATCCAACAACGCACCGACATGGGACTTAACCTGCATCATTCATACATGAGCCTATACTGCATTACTGTTTCTTTGCAAATGTCTTTTGAAAAAAAAAAATGGTGGCTGCTATTTACCTGATGCATTGTATCGAACTTTGGCAGGGATTATCATTGTGGGTTAATTGGGTATCAGGTAAAGAAGAAACTTGCGTCACAGGTTTCATCTGGTCCTAAGATTACCCAACAGGTTTCATCTAATGGTGCGCCACCTAGTGGTGTTCAACATGTCAGATTGGGTCAAAGTTTCCCTGCTGTTGGTAGTAAAAAAGAGTCACTTGGAAGATCTGAACAAGGTAGCTGCTTGAGTTGTGATCAGTTTTTTCTTGATTAATCTTACTGACTGGTGATGGTGCCTTTTGTTGTAGTGGGAGGGATGAAGAGGAAGGAACATGGTGATATTCTACCGGTCAAAAATGTTAAAGTGGCCAAGGTGGTTAACGAGAAGAGTCAGAATGTACAGGTCAGTGGCAACTTGTTTAAATTGTCACTCTTCCATCCTTGTGGAAAAAAGTGTGTCAGTGTATATTGGATATGCCAGCTTATTTATTTTGAGTTTCGATTGGCTATGGGAGAACTAGAAATAAATGTAAAACTCATTGTTATTTCTGTGTTAAGTTGGTTTTGTGTGTTTTACTAAGAATTATGTACGTTAGCCAGTGTAATCATGTTGACATCGGGTCACTCCAGTCTATTAAGATATGTGTGTGCCCTGTTTTTTAGATTATGGACTCATTTTTGCTCTCAAGATATTCAAATGAAAATATGAAGTCTCTGATTTTTTTTTATTTTTTTATGCATTGTATTTTCTGTAGCTGGTGAGTCCTACTGGAGACCAGCGGAAAGATCAAGAAGCTGTAAATTTGATGCAAGAGAACAAAAAGCTTCGAGCTGAGTAAGTACATGATTACCTGCTTCATTATGCTGATTCCATCACTTGAACAATCATTTTTTTTGGCAAATTAAGAGAGTTTACTTCCTGAATATTTTAAAGGTTCTTAGCTGTTTGTTTCACCTTGTCAGCTGCTTGGAATATGAGAAGAGGAATGAAGAACTTAATCTCAAGGTACGAAAATTACACTGAATAATTACTTTAATCGAGTATTTAGCTTTTGTACTTGCGTCCTTAATTTTCTTTTTGTTGTTCTCAACTGTCTGAAAAAATGCAAAGCTTGAGAATTAGGATTCTTGATGCACTTCTCAATCCAACTGTTTTCAATGGTCACCTACACATGTATACTTGAAGGCTCAAAGCTATTCTAGGGATCAGTTACTTTGGCATTCGGCCGGTTCTTTTAGTCTTGGAAAAGAGAAATAGGCTTTGGTTTGATATCTGCATTTGCAAATCTGCTTTAGATATGTATCGGGAGAATTGCATACTCCAGACTTTCAGGATGGTTTTACGTTTTTACTTTATCTACGAAAGCACACGTATCTGTGCTTCCCTACGGCCTCTTGCCTGATCTTCTCCACCGTTGTATGAAATTAACACCAAGAAAATCTTAAGGAGTTTACCTTGCTTAGTTGTGAAACTGAAAGGTTGTACATTATGCCCGCCATCATCTGAACCTTAACTATTGTTAATTGTGCAGGCGACACAGCTTAGAAATGCAATAAAAGAGCTCGATGACGAATACTCTCGGATGATGGCTGAATTAGAAGCTTTGGAGGCTGTCAAGGAAGAAAAGGGAATATAAATGTAAATAGTGTGTTGTATCAGCAATTCTTTCATTTGTTAAACCTTGCTGTGCCATGTATGCATAGGTCGGTGTAGCCTTCAGTTTTCAACCCTTAGGATGATTCGTTGCAGCTGAAACCTAGGGTCTGTAATTTTTTCGTTTTGTATCGAGTTTTACTGATGAATTAGAGCCTAGAGCCTGCTAATTTCACATTTAGAAAGCAAGTAGCTTTTCTGTCATGCTGCACTGCCAGATGTTTTTGCCGTTTCGACTTGGTTTTCGAGTTTAGTGGATCATATGTATTAACTTATGGATAGTTTAGCTGCGCGCAGCCCCTTTCTATCACTGTTAATGTGGTTGTTTAATAATACTCCATGCGTACATATTTATTGCGTAAAGGTCTGGGGAGACCGTGCTCGAAATTTGTATTAACGCACAAAAAACAGGTGAATTTGCCGTAGAACTTTCGAATCCATTTCGTACGCATTTTTCTATGGCTGATGCCGATCATGTGTGCAGATTTCCTGGATTTGTGTCAAAATTAGGGCCAAGTTGTTGGACTTAATTATGCAAGTAGAGTGAAATATAATCATCCGAAACGGAGAAATTACTGAATCCTTTGTTCCAGCCCTGGAATTAGACAAGGAGACCCCTATGTGTATGTATATTTTTTATGTATGGAGAAACGGGCGCCACCGTCGCTACAGTTGTGGATACATTTCAAATCGCTTGTGACATCCACTGTTGATGTATCCCCATCGGCGAGATATATAGTATAGATATACCCCAATCGTCGGAACTCATCTTTTGTCACATAAACTTTATCATCATTGTCCTTCTTGATGCTCTTAAGCGTGACGATAATGATGAAACCTTTGGACTCTAATTTCTGAGCGCCCATGGGAAAGCCCGATCCATTGGAATTAGACCCGGCAGTTTCTTACACGACACGAAAATAACGGATTTTGAGTTAATACGATAACTAATCGGATCATTATCAGGTGACCTATTTCGACCCGTTAAGAAAAATAAGTTATAATTTTAAAGTTTAATTACTAAAAAATTTATTATAAAATACAATAGCCATATTGTATACATTGGTATATTCTATATTAAATATGTATTTTTGTATTATTATTCTATATAAGTTAAAAAAATTAAGTTTTATTCATTTATGTATTTTCATTATGAGAGTTTCTTATCATCATTAATAGGATAAATTTTACTTAACATGTTGTCCAAAATTAAAATCAACTAGTATAGTATTAGTATAGGCAAGACATCCTTACAAGTATGAAAAATATGAAAGAATATATAAACACTCGTGATTCATTATTCCTCCACGAGTAGACAATGATTACACTTACATTATCGTTTAGATTTTTAAAACCCTTCAACCGTCAGGAATTAGTGTTTTTTTATTTGAGTGTAAAAATAATAATAATAATAATAATAATAATTATTGTAGAAGTGTAAGAAATGTAAAATACACACACACACACACAATCACTTGTAGTGACACGCTTTACAACTTTTGTGAAGGGGTCAACTTCGAAATCAGACACTATAATTTATAAACCTTAAATTTGTATTTAACTGTCGATTATCGTCTAGGCTTTATTCTTTATATTGAATTTCATTTTTGAACACATGATCTTCTAGGGGATGTACGAAGATGAACGGTTCGGATCTTTGATATCACGTCCCGATTGTAGACATTGAAATTTCGGTGAAATAAGTATTGGCAATTGTATTAAAATTACAACCCCCATTCATTTCACCTACATCGTACACTCACTTCACATACATCATACACTCATCCCACCTACAACATCCACTTACTTCACCAAACAAATGGATGGTGGTGATTCATTCTCAAAGCCTATAAATAGGCTTCTCCATCAAGCAATAAGGGGAAGGAGGAATTCACACACATTTTCTCTACTTTCAAATTGGAAGAGAATTCATACCACACTAAAGCCTTGAAGCCTCGAAACTCTAAAGCTCTCAAGCAAATCCTGAAGAATCAAGAAAGCCCTCTTCGTTCTTTGTCAAAATCCTCCTTCAAGATCAAGCCCCAACGGCCCTTGAAGAAACTTCCACTAATTCAAGATCAAGCCCCGATGGCCCTTGAAGAAAGTGTTCATCATTCATCATCCGTTCATCCTAAAGATCAAGCTCCGACGACCCTTTGGATCAACAATATCAACAAATCTACCCATTACAAAGATAGAATAAGAGGCTAAATTTGTAGAAGAGATTGTAACCCCTAAATCATTAATACAAATATTATTTTGTACACGTGTTCTTGTCTCGTTCATCGCAGAAATTCCCGTGTTTACACCAATATTTACAGTTAATTGAAATAGGAGTCGATGTTATATAGTTTGTAGAGACTTTATAAACCCCAAGTAATATTTTCACTAACGGTAAAACTCTGAACATAATATCAATGATCCGAACCGTTCATCTTCATGTATCCTCTAATAGATCATATTTTCAAAAAAGAAAATCTGAAAAAACAAAATTTGGTGAGAAAAATGAAGCATAAATGTAAACAACAATTGACAATTAAATTTTGATCTATGATTTATATAATTATAGTGGCACATTTCAAAGTTAAAGTCATTCACGAAAGTTGTAAAGCTTGTCATTACGAGCGTTTATATATTGTTTCTATATTTTTCACACTTCTACATTAATTAAAAAACTATTAAAGATTTTACTTAAACAATAGCCATAGGATAAATGAGAAGAGAGTGCTAATGTAGAAAGCCTCACTAAAAATATCATCAATATAACTCTTGAAGACAATATATCAAGCCAAAGTTCCAATATTGTTTCCCATGGTGATTGATGAAAATTGAAGAGTTTGATTGTAAGAAAATGTGCAAGGTTCCAAACCTTGAAACATAACTCCCTTAATTTTGCAAATCTTTTGAACATTTGATATTTTGTAATGTTCTAATGTTTTTTTTTTAATTATTATGCTCTTATTTTGGGTATGTATATATGTAATACCTGAAAGACAAATGTGTTTTTATGTTTTGAATGTGATAATATGGTATGTATATACTTATTTAGTATTATGTTTTTCATTTGATTATTTATTGGTTTAAAATATATTTTCCTTAACAGGTAACGGGTCGGGTCATATTACCTGTGAATATTATCAGGTCAATTTCGGGTTGGGTCATTTTACCCGTTTATTTTAACGGATGTTACACGACACGACCTGTTAAGATATCGGGTATGACACGAAAACAACACGAACACGGAAAACACGACACGAATGCCAAGTCTAATTAGAATCCAGTACTCGCACCAAACGATGCCGTTACATAGTCACCAATGATTCTCTTCCCCCTAAAGATTTGGGAGAAGGGTATTAGTGTTTTAACTCAAGGGTATATTAGAACGTTTACATGAACTTTTTATTAAATTTGTAAAAATAACAAAAGGCAGGCTAACAATCTTTTTGTGGTAGAAAATATGTCTAGTTTTCAAAATTCACCAAAACTAGGGCTTGTTTACTTAACAGAAATAAATGGAATAAGTAAGGAATGTGAGAACTAAGAAAAAGGAAAGTAAGGAAATGACCTAGTTGATATGAAACCTGATATTTAGGTATTTGATTACGGATAGTTAGGGAAGGTAACAATTTTTATTTTTAATTTCTTATGTGTTAGTAAATAAATGAGAATGATTAGAAGTGAACTAGTTTTTACTCCTATGTTTTAAGAATTAAAATGATTATAATTTCCATTTTACTGTGATTATCGCATTTAAGCATGAGAAAAACAAAGAAAGTTGGAATTCAAAAACAAAGAACCAAGACAAACAACACCAAGAATTAACGTAGTCTGGCTATATGTGCCTACGTCCACTGGGCAACAACAATCTTTCACTATATCAATAATGATTGCAACGGATAATCTTGACAAGAATCTAGGATTAAGAATTAACGAAAAACCTGAAAGAATAAGAACAAGAAATACACTCTTTATCTATTTTATTTTCTCTTGCAAACCCTTTGCCCTTACAATATTCTCTCAAAGTCTTTGAGTAGTATACAACTGAATTGTTTAGCTCCACTTCAAAACTAGTGCAATAGCCCCTTTATACGTACAGACATAATAAAGGTCTTCTTCAATAAGGAATACTAATCCTAATTGGAATCTAGTTATGTATTTTTCTCCAATTGAGAAACCAACTCCAATTAAAAAAACAACTTCAATTGGGTAAACAACTTCAATTGGGGAAGCAATGTTAGGTAGTTTTTTTAAAAATGTTTACAAAGGTCTTCTTTCCATTCTCGTCAAAGGTGAATTTGAATCGCATTATTGCTAGTCCATTATAAGGCTAAACCCACTTCCTCTTCTTTTAGTATAGATAATATCGTTGATTAAGAATATGTATACAAAGGTTCAGACTTTGAAATCACTCATAAAAAAATTAGTGGTTATTCATACTTAATCCCATTTAATACAATAAGAATTCAACAAGTTTGTTTGGAGAAAAGAGAAAAACAAGACGTGTGATTGGGTGGAGCAAGGAATTCCTCAATTGACTTGAGCGAATTACTGTTTATTTTAGCATTAGACTAACGAGAAATGCTAAGGAGACTTAACTTATCCGCGTCCGCATCTGCATGCGTTTGGCTCTGGGATTGCAGAAGACCCTGTGCCTAATCTGAACAGGTCGGTCCCTGCTGCCGGACACGGCAACCACACGGAAGAATTTCCGCGCGTTGATAACAAGACTTTGTCCCAGAGTTACAAAATGCAGAAAAAACTATTTTGTTTAGCTTTCTCACGGGTATTCAAAATCCACAGCATAATACTTTTTCAATCCCTAGGGAATTGGAGATTCTTAAGTGTCCCGGATAATAGATCATTGTCACGTGATGAGAGATATATTAAGAACTGTTTTCGGTAGTACACTATAATCTCCCATAGGGAAGAGAGTTTCTTTGATTAGTTACTTTCTTATAGTTAATTACTTTCTAATAAACCTTAATTGAGATCATAATTATCCCTCTGTAGTTGCCAACTAATTGAACCAGGAATTGTCTGGTGGTTACGAAGTTTCATCAATATTGTATTGTGTTTGTGGGAGGACTTTGTTTGGTAAGCAAGCCTCTCTTAGTACGTCACTTCCAACAAACTTGTACTTGTTAATTATCTTCTGCATAGTTCAATAGGTATGGAGTTTTATAACAAAAAGCCTTGATGTTAGGTGGAGTGAGGTTAGGTTACTTAAACTCTTCTTTTCTCATAAATATGATTGATGTGGGAAATTTCAACACGCCCCAATTAGTTGGTCACATGTGGGAGATCCACACATCAGCAATCACGTGGAGCCAAAGGGACTCAACCTACACCCGGGGCCAAGGGGGCCAAAGAGACCCATCCATCACGTAGTAGTACGGTCCCGCTCCCTGGCTTTGATACTATATGGAATTATCAGAGAGACAGGCCAAAGACCCACTTCCTACAATACCGATATTGTCCCCAACTTGTTAATTACCACTTGCACAGTTCGACAGGTGTGAAGTTTTATCACAAAAGGCCTCGGTGTTAGTTGAAGTGAAATTAGGGTACTTAAACTCTTATTTTCTCAGAAATACAACCGATGTGAGACATTTCAACACGTCTTTGCTAAGTTGCTACATTTAAGGGCAACAAATGGTGTTTTGACCAAGACAGGCATGTAATTTCAGCCTAATATATTGGACTTTATCAGGCTCAAAGTAACGCGAATGCAGAGATACTTGTATTTATTGACATCTCATTGATTATGTGGTTTGGTTTGTACAAAACAGTGGAAACACACAATATAAGTTTTATCGCAATCAGGATTTGGTCTCAACGGCTCCGCTCATTATTTGTTCGATCAACGGTCATGTGGTAAATTAGTGACAAGAAAATATCAATAAAAAATGAATTCCTTTTGAATTGTACAAAATTACAACCCTTTTAAATTTAGAACCAAAACCACCAAATGCTAGAATTGTATACTAGATGGACAACTAGACAGATTTCCCACAACAACTAGACTGAATGGATTTGAACAACTAGGCGAATACATTGTAATTGGATTTTGAATAACCATATATGCAAAGAATCAGTAAAGTAGGTCTTTGTTTACTTTAGGATAATCATATAGAATTTGAGAGAAAATGGCATTTCCTGCATGCTACATATCTTCCTACATGAACTCTAATAAGGTGCCATAGCATATCCTTAATAATTCTGATTACTTCAAGACTTCAAAGGTTTGTTTCCTTGATTAAAGTTTTAATAAGATAATTAGAAATAAAAGTAAATGCCTTTTCCTAGGACTTTTGGGTAGATATTCTCAGTGGGAAATATTTAAACTGTATTCGTTTTCTTTGTTCCATAATTATAACTGATGTTGAGTTCATACGTATGCGCTCACACCTAGATGATCTGACGACTTAATTAATTATTTCATAATTATATTCCAAAATGAAAACTTGAATTCCAAGAAATAGTCCAAAATTAATTATTTCATAATTATATTCCAAAATGAAAACTTGAATTCCAAGAAATAGTCCAACAATTGTTATTCTTCAACATTATTATAATATTACACAGCAACTATGTTTACATCATTCATATAATCATATCATATATTACATCACCAACCGAATCCCAACAGTGTCGTTCAAAAAACAGAACTATCAAGAGACTTATTGAACCCCACAATTACTTCAACATCTAAAGCACAAAAAAAAAAAAATAAAAAAATAAAAAAATTGAAGGGGTTAGAAAAACAAAAGATGAGAAAACCTAATAACAAAAACGATTTTAGGTTTTTTCTTTTTTTTTTTTAAATTTTTTTCCTGATGAGAATATAAGTGAAGTTTTTCACATTGAACTAGCATTGAAGAAATATTAGAGCTAGCTAGAGCTGGATGATTGTGACTCTATCGAAGCCATAAACATATGATCATAAAGCAACTCCTCTCTCCATTTCCTTGTGACTTTGGCTATGAAATCCTCAGTTCTCCTCTCCAAGTCACTATCTTTTTCTTCAGCAAAAAATTCTTCACTTTTAGTATCGTCGTCACTACCATCATCATCTTCGTCTTCATCATAACCATCGGAACCATAATACTCACTGCCCTCCTCATAATCACTACTATAGTCACAATAATAATCTTCAACCTTTGGTTCTTCTTCTTTTGAATCATTTTTCACTTCATACCATTCAAGCTCTTCTTTGGATGGCCTGAAGCTCCCTAGCACAATTGTGATAAAGATGACATTAAACATGAAGAATACAGCCACACGATTCGATTTTGCCACCACGATGGATTCGTAGGTGGAAAGAAGAGAGTTGTGGTGTTGTGAAACCGAAAGAGACATTGAGAAGGAAATCAAAAGGATAAGAGGGATTGCTAGACACAAAAGAAAGAAAACCAGTACTGTTGGTGCTGAAACTGCCTTCATATATGCCTTTCTATTACCAAGGTTAGTGATGTTCTTTGTTTGCCCTAAATTTTCATGTAGAAAAATATTTAGAGGGTTCTTTTTATAGCCCAGTTCAGAAGGCCACCATTAAATAATGCACGGCTAAGACGTTTCCTGGTGGGAAACTATGCCAAAAGTCCACTCCTGGACGTTATATATAAAATGCATTACTTATATTGATTACTGTATAAAAATTCTATGAATTTGTATGCATGTCCACATGGCATTCTGTAAAATATAAAATTACGCGTTTGTCAATAACGCTAAGCTTTTGTTATATTACAGAGAAATTTTCCAGCTTCCTTGCTTTTGGGGAATGATGGTGGTATATAATATTCAGATAAACCAAAGCTCTATGTTGAGTGTTTGGTGGTCTATAAAGGAAGATGGATGATCAAGAGTAGGACTTTTGAGCAAAGACATCATTAATTAATTATTTCATAAATAATTATGGATGACTTAAGAGTTAATTAAGGTTTATATTAATTGCCAATTAACCTGCCGCCAATCAGGCCTGCAGACACATATAGCTCTATGAGAAATATAATTAGAATTTTCCTTTTCTTGGTCAAACAATTGATTTGAATCCACGACAAACCATGACAAAAGAAATACTCGGAGAATCTATAAGACAATGTTTCCTTTTTTTTTTTTTGTTTTTTGTTTGGAACGGGATGTTCTCTTGTCTATTATATCGATTGTTTCATATTCACCGCATGTTTTAGGTATACAACATTTCCATATATATGTTTGAGTTTCTAGCAACTGCTGGTGTATGAAATATTAGTACTGATTATCTATATTTTTTTTAATCATTTGATTTCGTTGAGTATTGAAGAAGTTATGAAGGTTTAAATTTTACCTAGTTTCCGGCGAGTTTTCCAGTTTTCCTTCGGACCAGTCAACTTTGCGACTATTTTCCAGCTATCTTGGTCAGCCATTGGGCTTCTAAATTGGTATAATCTTATTTTACAATTTCCTATCTTCATTTTGATATATTATGGATTGAATTTGATTAAGAAACGATTGAGTTACGAAACTTTGAAAATTGTCCAAACTTTCAGCCAACAGCTCCGGGACACTAACAGTGTTTTTAATGGAAGGACCAAAATGATGGATGGTGAACAATCTCAGGGACCACTTTTATCGATTTGAAATGTTAGGGACCAAAGTGATGAGTTATGCAAATCTCAAGGACCATTTTGGTTACTTAGCTTATTTGATATTGTGTGTGATATTGCTGATATGTGTTATTGTTGTATTCATCTTAATATGATTCATTGCTTATATGAATTTGATTTGACAATATTTGATAATATGTACTTTATGTATTATAACTTATTTAGAGTCTAAAACCAGCCATCTTGTGCTTCAGTGTTGAGCCCTCTAGTTCCTTAAATAAGTTTCTAGCGACAAGTGTGAAACAAAGCTCAACCTAGTAAGCTGCCACTGCTAGAACATATGTCATGTTTTTACACACTCCAATCCTTTACCTTTCACCTGCTAATTATGCATTGGGCATGGCCTTTATTTGATCTTAAACCTATTTCATGATGGTTTGATATATATATATATATATATATATATATATATATATATGTGTGTGTGTGTGTGTGTGTGTGTATACATATGTATATTTATATTTGTATACTTCCCTTCATATTCCGTAGTGCATCGTTGAAGCGTACTGATCGTGTTACGGCCAATTTTCTAAAGGGTAGGGAGAGGGTGCGGCATGAGAGAGATAATTTGTAGAAAGCTTAGGAATTGTGTGATTTGATTCTCCCTCTGCCAGTGTTGTATTTATAGTAAACTAGGAGGAAAAAGTATTCTAACAGGAAAAAATCACTAGAATAATGGATAATCTAAAACCCAATCTAATTAAGACTTACACAATCACATATATTAAGTTATGTTCACAACAAAATACTATATAGTTCTTAAGGCAGAAGAATCATGAAGCAGTATTTATTTTAATTGTTGTATAAACCCATTCAGAAAAAACAAAAATCACCAACATTAAGAATAAGATGATTGTTTGTTGTGAAACAGCTGGTTCAATCACTGCTGAAAATGGGAAACGTTGAGATCGTCTAGCGAGTCGAATGGATTATTCCACCAATGTCCCGAATCTTCTCCTTGGGGGGGGGGGTAAGGAATAACCGAAGTTTGGATTTGGAGGATAAAAAAGTTGGTTACCACGGAAGTTACAACGCCTGCATTTGGTTCTGGCCTGGGCATCTCAACGTTTGGCCCTACATTTGGCTCTGGCCTGGGCGTCCCAATATTTGGTTCAAGCCCGAGCGTCTCCACATTTGGTTCTGGCCTGGGCGTCTCAACATTTGGTTCTGGCTCGGGCGTCTTCACGTTTGGTTCTGCCCTGGACTCCTCCACATTTGGTTCTTGGTCGGGCTTCTCTGCCTTTGATGCGGTCCTGCGGTGAAGCTCCCTATGAAGACCTGGTGGTATGTTCAGAGAAGAAATGTAACGTATTCGTTTTAGGGTATATGGATAACCAAAGCACTTTACGATACGAAAATCACGTTACGATCATGGTCTAAAATATCCATAATATCCCGATATTTTCATCGAAATTTCCGTGTTTTTAGACTACCGATATTTTTTTGGACTACTGATATTTCGGATATCATCGATATTTTAGACCATGCAATGTATCTTACCATGCAATGTATAAAGTGTAAAATATTGTACTAATTCATTATATATAAATGATTATGGTGTGTTTAAACTTCTTTAATTAATTACTACATATTTTCTACATTCACAATATTTGGCAGCTCGCTATATAATCAACTTAAATCAGTTATATCTATCATGCAATGCATTTCCTTCCAATTTTTTGTGATAAACTAATAGATAATTGACTAAATAAATATCCTGCAAAGTTTCAATAAAAGTTTTCAAGTTTTTCTTACAATTTCCGTGGTTTTTATTCAATTTTTATTGATATCGATAATATCCCGATATTTCCATTGAAATTTCAGTGGTTTTGGATTACCGATATTTCCGATATCATCGATATTTTATACCTTGGTTACAATACGCAGACATTAGCGGTACAAACACATACAAACAAATAAAAATATATCACATGCGTCCCAGAAAAAAAGAGAAAGAAAAGCCTCACCTGCACAGAAGTGGCAGCTATCAGAGCTCCTCCTACAGCTCCCAGTAAAACACGACCATCAGAATCTGCCAAATGAACAGTCATGGCACCACGCCTAGTTCCTTCCTTCTCATGTATCATAAACGTCCCAGACATTTGAATTATTTTAAATTGACCCTACAAGAAATTTCAATCTATGTTAGAATAACAGAAGTCTCCAATAAGCACATGGAGAACTACATATCCACATATAATTGCTCTTACCAAGAAGCAAAGTTAATCATATATAATACTTAGTTTCACGTATTTACGATCAATTTTCATTCTCAAACCAAGGTCACACACTCATATATATATATATATATATAGGATCTTTTTTTTTTGCCAAAAGTTGGATTAATATTAAATACGAATCGAAATGTTTACATCAGAAGTCAAAGTGTTAAACAACCATTCTAGTTCAAAGCCATCCCAAGAATGACTACTCCCCATACGCACGACATAAGATGCCACCATATGCGCAGCCTCATTACAGGCATGAGGAGCATTTAGAAACTCAATAGCTTCAAATTGTTGCTTCAAAATACTTATATCCCACAAGATACCATCCAAAACCATACGGCCATGAATCATATCAACAAGAACTTGGGAGTCAGTCTCCAATTGTATAGAGGTAAAACCTCTCTCCACACAAAGCCACCCGCATTGCTTCCGCTTCCGCCATAATACTTGAGACACAAGGAATATTGCCAATACCACCAACACCATTGAAAATGCCCACAAAATCCCTG
The DNA here is from genome assembly GCA_963082935.1 of Malus x robusta. Classification (NCBI taxonomy): domain Eukaryota; kingdom Viridiplantae; phylum Streptophyta; class Magnoliopsida; order Rosales; family Rosaceae; genus Malus; species Malus x robusta. The sequence continues at coordinate 20,343,714 of OY720334.1, read as the reverse complement.
GCCACCCACCCAACACCACCTATACCCATCTGACTACACCAAGCACCATCACAATTAATTTTAACAGTTCCAAAAGGTGGCTTGATCCACCCATGAAACCCTGGTCTTCTCACTTGCTCCCCACGGGGAGATTGCTGCACCTGTGCTTCATCACATCTCACCAACTCCTCCCATTGTTGTTTAAGTAACTGTATGGCAACAAGGGGTTCTATGGCAACCTTATCAAAAACCAAGGTGTTACGACATTTCCATATCCTCCATAAACCACCAACCACTCATCGCATTAGGTCACAAGCCTCCCCTTCCTTACCATGTTTTGCTAATAACCACTTCCAACATTCCAAAAAATCACCCCCTGCCACCATAGCTACATCTAATTCAAGTGGGGAACCAAACCAAAAAGCACGGGCAAATGGGCATCGAAAAAAAATATGTACTTGTGTTTCCACCTCATTTTCACAAAAATGACAAGTAGTCTCCAAACAAACCCCCTGCCGCTGTAAGTTTACATGCATTGCCAAAATGTTCCTACACCCCTTCCAAATAAAATGACATAATTTGGTTGGAACCTTCAATCTCCAAATGTCCCGCCAAACCACATCCTTATTATCAGCCATGCTAGACTGACCCACACCTTTCCGTCCTAGCTCACCATTCCTATTCATTTCTTGCGCCACCATATACCCAGACTTTACCGAATATACTCCATTTCTTGTATAATGCCATACCAATCGATCCGGACATCCAAACCGACTAAGTGGCATACTTAAAATTGTCCGAGCTTCATCTTCACTGAAACATAATTCAATCACCTCCCGCTTCCACTTACCCCCCATATCCACCAAATCGGCAACAAGAGTAGGCATCTCCTTATGACGTGAGTTGGATCTAAAAGTCCTTGGTATAGGCAACCACGGGTCCTTTACAATTTGAATACAGCTTCCATCCCCCACCCGCCATCGTTCACTCGCCTTCAAAATTTTCTTTCCTTATCCCTTTCCAAACCCAAGGCGCACCTCTCCTCACTGGTGCATCCATAAATGACGAAGAAGGGTAGTATTTAGCTTGAAGTACTCGAGCCAAAATTGAATCTGGATTACAGATGAGCCGCCACCCCACCTTAGCTAGCATAGCTAAATTAAAATCAATAATCTCCTTAAACCCAAGCCCACCACACACATTCTTTTTTGCAACTTTGTTCCAAGTCATCCAACGAATACCCTTTTTTGTCCTCTGATCCCTCTACCAAAACCTTGCAATAACTTGTTCAATTTCCTTTGCCAATTGGATAGGCAATTGAAAACGTGACATAGTATATATAGGTCGAGCAGCCACAACACTTTTAATCAAAACCTCTTTCCCAACCAGCGACAAAAATTGTTCCGCCCACCCATTAATTCTCTCATCCAATCTATTCCATACTTCCTTGAACACTTTCTTCTTCGATGCTCCAAAATCTGCTTGAATCCCCAAATACTTCCCAAAACCTTCCTGGTGTTTAATCCCCAAAATCTGTGATAATTGATCTTTCAATGCCTTCGAACATCCCATGCTAAAATGTACTGAGCTTTTATCCAAATTAATGAATTGTCCTAACCCCACCGCATACTATTGGAACAAACTCTTGACCGTATGAGCCTCAGCCTCCGTAGCACGACAAAAAAGAACTGAGTCATTCTCAATAAAAAAAAACATGTGATAGAGGATAGGCCCCCACATTTACCGACATACCACGTAGTTGTCCCATCCTCTCTTCATTATGGATTAAGGAAGAGAACACTTCTGCACAAATAAGGAAGAGAAAATGTGATAGTAGATCTCCTTGTCTAATTCCCCTTTGAGGCTTAATATAACCCGTGGTCTCACCGTTTACAACCACACTATAAGAGACCGTTTGCACACATGCCATCACCCAATGGCAAAAAATATTATCAAAACCCAACTTCAGTAACATTGCATTCAAAAATGCCCATTTAACCCGATCATAAGCTTTCGCCATGTCCAATTTCATTGCCATACAATCAACACCCTCCTCATTCCCATGTTGCATAGAATGGAGAATTTCATGCACCACTAGAATATTATCAGAAATTTGTCTACCCGCCACAAACGTTGATTGATTATGACTAATCACTTTGGGGAGAACTCTCTTCAATCTATTTGTTAGAACTTTAGAAATAATTTTATATACCACATTACAAAGCGAAATCAGACGAAATTGGGACATTTTCATGGGATTATCTACTTTAGGGATAAGCACAATATTATTCTGATTCACTTCATCTAACATTCTACCCGAAACAAAAAAGGATTTGACCATACCAATAATCACACCTCCAACCGTATCCCAATGATGATGGTAAAAGCCTGCATTGAAACCCTTTGGGCCTAGTGATTTCGTTGGATGCATTTAATAAATAGCAGATTCAATCTCCACATCAGTGACTGGGGTAACCAACATAGCATTATCCACCTCACCCACCCTAGTCGGCACACATTGCAAAATTTCCCCAAAATGCATAGGCCGATCCGTAGTAAATAAAGAAGTAAAATAATCAACAGCAATGCCATTGATTTGGTTCACATCTGTACACCATGTCCCATCCTCCTCTTCTAGTCCTCAAATCATATTCCTCCTACGACGTTTCAAAGTTTGTTCATGAAAGAACCGAGTATTTTTATCACCTTCTCTCAACCACTGTACTCGGGATTTTGTACGCCAAAATATTTCCTCCTTTCGAAATGCCCTTGTAAGCTCTTCTTCTAACCCTCGAATTCGGTTGACATCAAACACCGGTTGTTGATACGCATCACAGAGTACCTCTTTCAAATGAAAAATCTCCTGTTGTTCATTACGCCCCTCATTTTTCTGCCATGTCACTAACCCGTGCTTGACTTTGCGAAGATTGTGCGTGATATGATGTGCATGAGATCTGCCATGTAAACCACCCCAGCATGCACGCATAACCTCATCACATTTTAGGTCCTGACTCCATCGTGGATCGTACATGAATCGTTTCTTACGCCTAGGTTGATTCACCTCCGTCGATAACACTAACATAGCATGATCCGATCCCTCCAACACTGCATGTTTCACTACTGCTTGTTGATAACTTTGAACCCAATCGTGTGTAGCCAAAGCATGATCCAATCTTTCCTGAATAAAACCTTCTTCTCAACTGTTCCTCCACGTGTAAGGGTATCCTTCAAATCCCAAATTCAATAAACTCGCATGGGCCACAAAATTACGAAATACTCGCATGCTTGCCACAGATCTACCATTCCCCCCCATCCTTCTCTGATTCCAAAAGGAGATCATTAAAGTCCCCCATTAACAAACAAGGTTCTGTATAACCCACTAGACGTGTCAGTAACACTTCAAACTGTTGTGTTCGCTTACACTTCTTTGTAGCCTTTAGATTTTATAACATCCAAGAGTTCTTATTTATTCATTAAATGACATGGATACTTATGTGGATTTTAACTAATATTAATGATGAACATAAAACTGAAAAAACATAAAATCTGAAAAATTAAAAATAAATTTAAAAAAGGAAAAAACCCTGGCTAGCTGTAATCGTGAACACAACATGCTTAAGAATTTAATGTAAGTTAATTTAGGGTTTCAAAGCTGCATCTTTTTCTATTAAGATTCAATTTTATTCCCGATATCAAGATTCAGTTTCTGGGCTTAAGCTCCAGTTTGGGGTTGAGGTGATTTTAAAAAAAGCTCCTATGAAAAAAAGCTGGGAGTGTTTTTGGTGTTTGGTAAACTTAAAAAAAATGGCTTATTTTGGAAGCTGCTGTGAGAATAAGCTGAAATCAAAGGAAAAAGCTGAAGCTGCAATTTGTAGCTTTGGAAAACTGGCTTTTTTTCAAAGCACACAGAACTGCAATGCTCCTTTAATGAAAAGACCCACTATCAGACTGCTTTTTTTTTCAAAAGCACTTTTACAAAAAAGTTTACCAAACACTCTGCTGATTTATTTCACAGCCGCTTATTCTCACAGCACAGCCGCTTATTCTCACAGCACAGCACAGCCGCTTATTCTCACTGATTGAAAAAAAAAATGGAATTCTTTAATAATGGGACAAGAGTTCTCTGATTCTATCTTTTAATCCCCTCTTTTTCTTCAGCCACTTTGTATTGCTTACTTCCCATGACTTGCAATTTCAGACAACCCATGAAAATACAATATTGATACTGAGGATGATTCAAGGGAGGAGAGAGAAGGAAGAAGATGGTGAAAGGGTCGGTTAGGTTGTACGGAGTGATCAAGATTGATAATCCACCATGGGTGATTGAGTTATTGTCATCTTAGTTAACAATGGCCTAGGGCTTTAGAGGAAGATGGAAGCTGGGAAGTTTACGTTATATTGTTCCTTAAAATGTTTTAATTGAATAATCTCTTTTTATTTCCATGTCATTACCACATCATTTAGTAGTTTATTTTGAGTCATATTAGTTTTCTTCAGGACCATTAGATGTAAAAAGATCCAAGAGCTAATATGGAGTGTAAAATATTTGTCAAAATATTTGCCTCTTGATACTATATATGTATGTGTATATTATATCTCGAAATGGAATGAGTATGGCAGACCTCTTGTCTTACGACACCGGCGTCATGAGCCGGATCAATCACTGCAACTTTTTTGAGCATTCCATTTGCAGACATAATGACAATGCCTCGACGTCTTTGTTGAGCAGCTTCTGCAATCTTCCATGCAACATCCTTAAACCAAAAAAAAAACAAAAAGGAAACAAAGTGAAAAGCTCCATTACATATCAAGCAAAAAAAAAAAAAAAAAAAAAAAATTAGAGTTGCATATTGACCAAACACACAGAAGAAGTTATATTGTAAAATATATCATAACAAAATTGTTTTCTATATATAATAGGTGTAGTATTTTTAACGTTTTTCAGAAGAAACTTCTTTTTATTTAGATTAGGATACTGAAGCACTGTTACGACTATCATCAATTTAAGTAAAGCCATTGGAAGTTTCTGATAATGCAATAAACTTTTCCTCACACTTGTTCCTAATCCTTATGATACTTTTCTACATTCTGTAAATTTTTATGTAACCACCAAGGTGAAATTCATGTCAAGGGCAGACATCTAACCAAAAGTAAGTACAAGTCAGGAAGAAACTTCACTCAGTAAATGGTGCTATAATTTACCTCATCAGGACTGATCATATGGGGCATAAAACTGTTGCATTGAGTAATGACTGAACTCCAGTTCCTCCCTGCAAAATAACAATATAGAAGGGCTAGTCTACGGTACTCTTAACAATATAGAAGGGTTAGTCTACGGTACTCTTTAAAAATCTAATTTCAATATTCAGCGCATAACGTTTGCAGTAAATATAATGAAAGCTACTTTTCAGGATAGACCGTGGTGAGCACAAGAATCCCTTGAAATAAACACACATTCTATAATCACTCTCTTAATCCTGAATAGAAGCATTCAAGGTGATAGTTCAACAAGAGAAAATGGAAATATACGGCATCAAATTTTCCACAGAGATGAACCCCTTTGATTTTAAGGTTCTGCACAATAAACATGTGTACTTGAATAAAAAGTGAACCTAATTCGTAAACTACAGTACTAAAGGTCAAATAAGAAATGAAGCCTATAAATAAATAAAGAGAAAGCCTAAACTGCACAATGTAAAAAACTAATTCGACTAGGAATCGTCTCTTCACAGATTTCATGACAAACCAAACAAAAATGGAATATGGACAGACTGATTTGATAAAAAAAAAAAAAAGAGAATGGACTGACCAACAATGAAACCTATAGTTCCAAGCAATCTATGAATATTAGCCAGATATGATATATGGATTCATTCGATTCCTCCCCCATCTGTACCAGCTTCCCATTGATACTCAACCATAATTTTAATCTGTCTTTGTCTAATTCTTTCCTTAAAACCAAATCTTTGAAGTCAAAAGAAACAGTTTGTACCTTCCGAGTATGTGACAGAAACCAAGAGGGAAGATGATGAATCCGAACGACATGTGAGAGAGAACCAAGAGTGAACATAAATTTCTTTCTTTTCTGACACAAACCCGAACACGACAAGGATAGTTTAAATTATCAGGTTAGGGTTAACTATTATAGGAGTGAACTCAAGTTGCCAACCCATGAAAGGAATAACCCTAGCTTAATGACGGGTGAAGGGGTTAAATCTAGCTGAATGACGGCCAAAAGGGTTGAGTTGGAGCATTGAGGAGGGGTTTAGATTTGACGTTTGAGGTAAGTGGATCAATATAACAACTAAAGTTTGATGAGGTTATGAGTTTAGATTGATGCGGATCATTGTGAGAGAAATGAGATAAAAGAAGAAATGGAACGGCGATAAGACCGGGAAAGAAGATCTTGTACTAAATTTTTCTTTTCTGGAAAAAAAATTCAAAAAGAAAGGACCAGATACAAAAAGGAAGCTAAATAAAGATTTCGCTTTATAGCGGGGACTGAATGATCAGTCGGCAGGCTGAGGTGAAAGCGGGCGGTGTAGATAGAGAGAAGGGCGTATAATGAGTAAACGCTGATAGTGTTAGAGTATAGTGTTTTAACATTGTGACACTTGTCACAATCTTACTATAGTTAGTTAGTTAGCTGTTATATGTAACAATATATATAAGAACTCATCATGTAATTACCTACTCATTAAGAAATATAACAGATTGTTCTTCTCTCTCTAGCTTCTCTCTAGTCTCTCTTTCTTTCTCCTCTGTTCTTGATTCAATATACAAGATTACAGTATATGTACAATCATTTGATACAGCTTAACATGGTATCAATCGCCATTGTTGCTTACGCTTGAAGATTCGATCATCTGTTGCTTCTGCCTTCTCTGATTCGGATTGGTTTTTTCTTTCTCGATCCGACTTCGTCTTCTCCAATTTCTCATTTCTGCAATTTCTAGAGTTTTGTATCGTTCTTCTGCTCTTCCTTGGTACTTGCTCAATTCTGCACACCTCGTGTTTGTTGTATTGTCTCACTGACAAGTTGATCTTGAATTCACGATGGTGACTGCTTCGCAACTACAACTCCTTCAATCTCCGATTACGGGCCTGATTTCCTCCATTTCTACGTCGGTTAATGTCAAGCTTGATGATTCGAACTATCTCAATTGGCACTTCCAGATGCAACTTTTGCTTGATAGCAATGGCATCATGGGGTATGTTGATGGTTCGATCGCCTGTCCATCTCAATATGCTTCGTCATCCGTGAATCTGGTATCTCTTCTTCTTCTCTGAATGATGAATACATAGTATGGAAAATGCATGACTGAGCTATTATGCAATTGATTACTGCCACTTTATCACCTATTGCAATGTCTTGTGCGATTGGTAGTACTAGCTCTAAGGATCTGTGGTTTAGGTTAAAGGAACAATTCTCCACTGTATCTAGGACTAGCATTTTTCAGATGAAATCCAATTTGCAAACCATTAAAAAGGGGTCCGATTCGATTTCTCAATATCTTCATCGCATTAAGGAAGCTCGAGACTATTTGTCTGCTGCGGGGGTCTATTTTGCGGATGAAGACATTGTTATTCTTGCTTTGAATGGTTTACCTGCTGAGTATAACACTTTCAGGTGTGTTATTAGGGGGCGTGAAAGTGTGATTTCACTGAAAGATTTTCGATCACAGTTACTTGCAGAGGAAATCATTGTTGACAATTCAGTTCATAATCCTCTTATGACAGCTATGGTTGCTAATACAGGTTCCACTTACACAAAAGGGGCTTCGTTTCAGTCTCAGGGTTTCTCTCCTCATCCTGGTCAATCTCCGGTAGCCACTAGAGGCTTTAAACCCTATAATGGGAACATGAACAAGGGCAAAGGTCGTTTCAATCAGGGCTCAAGATTAATTCTAGACCCATGTTTTCCCCTATGGCACATATGCTTCCCACCTCTAATCCTGGAGTTCTTGGTCCATCTCCTGGTCACCAGTTTGGCCGTCCTTCTGCACCTATGCTTCACATTTGTCAGTTGTGCAATTCTGAGGGACATACTGCCCCATTCTGTGTAGCCTCTTCACACGAGAAAACAAAATGTCACATCTGTGGTCGAAGTAATCATACCACTTGGTATTGCTTCTATAATGATAAGGGTCCAAACTACATGGGAATGCATCACCCTACTTTTGTTTCTCCACAGTCCTCATATGTTATGCAACCACAGCCTTTTCAGTACAATTCATATCAAGCTCCTCCTCAGCATTCCTCATTGACACTTTCTCAGTTTCATGCACAGCAACCCCTTATGCAAGCCATGCACACAGTGCTCAATTCTGCACCTCAGTCATCAAGTTCTTCAGGTCCTTCTCAAGTGTGGCTCACGGACTCTGGCGCCACCAATCATATGAACGCTGATTTGACTAATTTGTCCCTGGCCTCACCATATCCAACCAATGAAACAATTCACACTGCAAATGGGGAAGGTTTGAAAGTATCTCATGTTGGTCATTCTACTATTCATACATCAGTTTCTCCAATCAAATTGAACTCTGTGCTCTGTGTTCCTCAATTAACTCAGAACCTGTTGTCAGTACATCGAATTTGCCTTGACAATAATTGCTGGCTTATATTTGATGCTTTTTGTTTTTGGATTCAGGACAAAACCACAGGGAGGATCCTCTACAGAGGCTTGTGCATTAATGGGCTGTATCCTATTCACTCTTTGTCCACTTCCAATTTCCAGAAGAATAATCAAGCTAAGGCCTTTCTTGGACAACTTGTTCATTCTGATCTGTGGCACCATAGGTTAGGTCATCCAACCAATAATGTTGTCTCTCTGATGTTGCATAAAGCTAATGTACCTGTTCCCAAAACCTCATTACCTATGCTATGTCATACCTGTCTAGAAGGAAAATTTAGCAAGCTACCTTTTCCAAAGCATGTCAATAAGTCGGTCATTCCTTTTGAAACTATTCATACAGATTTGTGGGGTCCTGCACCATGTATATCAGTTGATGGTTATAAATATTACACCATCTTTATAGATGAATGTACCAGATATTGCTGGATTTTCCCCTTAATAAACAAGTTTTCACATCAATTATCTTGTCCCTATACCCCTGAACAAAATGGGGTAGCTGAGAGGAAGCATAGACATATCATTGAAACCACTATCACACTACTACAAACAGCCAAGTTGCCATGTCAGTTCTGGTCTTATGCTTGTCAAACAGCCACCTATCTCATCAATCGAATGCCTACTGTTGTACTTCATAACAAATCTCCTTTTGAGATCCTATTTGGGACATATCCAATGCTTACACATCTTCGAATTTTTGGATGTGCTTGTTTTCCCCTCCTCAAACCCTATAATAGTACCAAATTACAAGCTAAAACCACAAAGTGTGTGTTTCTTGGGTATGCCACAAAATATAAAGGTTATCTGTGTTATCATGTGTCTACAAAGAAAGTGTTTGTTTCTAGGCATGTTATCTTTGATGAACAACATTTTCCCTACACAGATTTATTGACTACATCTTCCAACACAGTTTCAACTGAACATAGAGTTGTCTGTCCATCTCCTAGTTTCAATTGTCATGTACCTATAGTTACTCCAGACAATAGAATTGTCTCATTTATCCCAGAATCACCTCATCAACCTTCTGCCTTGGATTTACCTGAAGTCTCTTCAAGTTCTCAGTCCATTACTGCTCCAATCCAAGTCTCTTTTTCAGATCCCTGTGGTACCTGACATCAGTTCCAATTCTGCATCAGGAATACCTGATTTTAATCCTGATACTCTGCCAGTAGTTTTGCCCATTCCTAATTTGCATCCTATGCAAACCCGAAACAAAAGTGGGATTTTTAAAAAGAAGGCTCTCTTAGCCAGTGTTCAGGATTCTGGGGGAACTGATCTATCCTTGGTTGAACCAGCTAGCTATAAGTCTGCCATCAAAGTACCTGTGTGGTTAACAGCCATGACAGAAGAAGTTAATGCTTTACATGCTCAAGGCACTTGAAGTCTAGTTCCCTTACCAGCACACAAGAACCTGGTTGGATGTAAATGGATTTTCAAGATTAAGAGACACTCAGATGGGTCTATTGCCAGACACAAAGCCCGGTTAGTTGCTAAGGGCTTCAGTCAAGAACCTGGATTGGATTATGGGGAGACTTTTAGCCCTGTAGTGAAACCTACTACAATACGCTTAGTTCTTGCTCTTGCTGCTAAGTTTAATTGGTCTCTTCGCCAGTTGGATGTTAAAAATGCATTCCTGCATGGACTTCTACAAGAGGAGGTCTACATGTCTCAACCTCCAGGTTTTGAAGATCCAAATCATCCTTCTCTCGTGTGTAAGCTGCATAAATCTCTATATGGTCTCAAGCAGGCTCCTCGGGCCTGGAATGACCGCTTTACTCAGTTTCTTCCTTCTTTGGGATTTGAGACCACATATTCTGACTCTTCTCTGTTTGTTAAGCATGTTGGTCATGAAATTGTGCTGTTGCTTCTCTATGTGGATGGCATCATTATAACTGGCAATGCTTCTGGTGCAATTACACAGGTTATTAGTGCTCTCACCATTGAGTTTGATATCAAGGACTTAGGCTTACTCCACTATTTCTTAGGGATTCAAATCACTAAGACTGCAAATGGTTTGTTCATGTCACAAACCAAATATGTTGAGGATTTGTTGGTTAAATCTGAAATGATTGAAGCCAAACCGTGTGATACCCTATGTCTTCCTTACAACAGGTTACTCAAGGAGGATGGGGAACCTTATTCCAATCCTACATTGTATCGAAGTCTTGTAGGAGCTCTCCAATACTTGACTTTCACACGGCCTGACATTGCTTTTTCTGTGCACCAAGTGTGTCAGTTCATGCAGAATCCAATGATGTCCCATTTTACTGCGGTTAAACGCATATTACGATATCTGAAGGGCACATTGCAGTTTGGTATATCATATACTAAAGGAGATTTGCAGTTGAAGGCTTTTAGTGATGCTGATTGGGCAGGGGACCCTAATGACAGGAGATCTACTACTGGTTTGGTGGTCTTTTTGGGTAATAGTCCGATTTCCTGGTCCTCTAAGAAGCAACAAACTGTTTCTCGATCCTCAACATAAGCTGAATACCGAGCTTTATCTTTTACATCCGCTGAGTTGGATTGGATCAAACAGTTGTTAGTTTTTCTGCACATTCCCTTACCTAGTGTGCCTGTCCTCTTTTGTGACAATCTGTCAGCCATTGCCTTGTCTTTCAACCCTGTTCAGCATCAAAAGACCAAGCACATTGAAGTCGACATGCATTTTGTTAGAGAAAGGGTCTCACAGAAACAACTATCAGTGCAATTTGTGTCTTCTCAAGAGCAGTTTGCCGATATTCTTACCAAGGGCTTAAGTGGTCCTCTTTTCTGAACTCATTGCCACAATCTCATGCTTGGTTCATCAACGCATGATCTTGAGGGGGGATGTTAGAGTATAGTGTTTTAACATTGTGACACTTGTCACAATCTTACTATAGTTAGTTAGTTAGCTGTTATATGTAACAGTATATATAAGAACTCATCATGTAATTACCTACTCATTAAGAAATATAACAGATTGTTCTTCTCTCTCTAGCTTCTCTCTAGTCTCTCTTTCTTTCTCCTCTGTTCTTGATTCAATATACAAGATTACAGTATATGTACAATCATTTGATACAGCTTAACAGATAGGACTTACGAGTATATGTTGTATAGTAATTATACAAAACATGATTAGTTGCTAAACCTTAGAGTTTTTGTAAAATATAAGACTCGTAGGCTCGATGAAAACCTGCTGTATTCTAATAGAAACTTCTCACAACTCTAATTATAATATAAAAGCCTAATAACAAAGTAAGGATGGGCGTCCACTTTCAAAGTTATGGTACCTAGTTAATAACTAATGTTTTATTCAATTCTATCATCTTAGAGTATTTGCGCACGAGAGATTCAACCGTGTAACCTCTTCTCTATCTCACTAATCATGCGAGGTTACAACTAAGAAAGGAAAGGAAATAATGACAAACTTTACTTAACTCTTAACTTTAAAACTTATTCTTAGTATCAAGTAGAGAAATCCAAGAGTATTAACTCATAATCTTTTAAGTCTGAAAGCGTTACCACTATAAAATAAACAGAAACAAACTATTAATGCTGACCAAAACTGAACTGACACTATCAAAATTTTGCTATGGATCAAACTCGTAGCACATTTATTATACCTTATTTTGTTACATAACTCATATCATTCTCAAACCCTAACTGCAAATGCTATAAAATGCAAATGAGTGAACACTAAAATGGTTAGAAGATACCCACCAATTGGTTCGGATGCTGGTGTCTTATTCTGATTGTGCTCTGATGGGGCACGTGATGAAGTCGGCACTCTTGGCGAGTATGATCTTTTTGCCGAGGGTGCTGTCCCGTCGGGGCCATACTTCTTTGGCATTCCCTTCTTTTTTGTGCATAGCAGCATTAGATCCACCCCTGGCCCTCCCCCTATAACTGCAAATGCTATAAATGCAAATGAGTGAATACAAAAATGGTTAGAACCAATTGGTTCGGATGTTGGTGTCTTATCCTGATTGTGCTCTGATGGGGCAAGTGATGAAGTTGGCACTCTTGGCGAGTATGATCTCTTTGCCGCTGGCACTATCCCATCGGAGCCATACTTCCTTGGCCTTCCCCTCTTTTTTTATGCCTGAAGTGCTAGCAACATTAGGTAATGACCAAATGGGTACTTGTGAATGTTGCTTAAAAGGGAAGATGACCAAATCTCCATTCACTAGGAAAGGAGAGCGTGCCACTGAAATTCTAGGGTTAATCCACACTGATGTATGTGGACCTATGTCTACTACGTCGAGAGGAGGCTTCTCCTACTATATCACATTCACCGACGATCACTCTCAGTTTGGCTATGTGTATCTTATGAAGTACAAGTCAGAAGCCTTTGAAAGGTTCAAAGAATTCAAGAATGAAGTTGAGAAGAAAACTAGGAAACAGATAAAGATCCTAAGATCAGATTAAGGGGGAGAGTATCTATGTAACGAGTTCCTAGATTTTCTCCAAGAGTGTGGAATAATATCACAGTGGACTCCACCGGGAACTCCACAACTTAATGGAGTTTCTGAAAGGAGAAATCGAACCTTGATGAACATGGTTCGTTCTATGATGAGTTCCGCCAATCTACCAATAAAATTCTGGGGATACACTCTATATACAACAGCTTACTTGCTTAATAAAGTACCTTCCAAATCAGTTTCACAGACGCCCTATGAGATATGGCATGGAAGAAAGCCAAGTCTTAATCACATTAAGATTTGGGGTTGTGAAGCTTATGTCAAGAAGCTTGAAGTGAGATCAGTTACGTGCTATTTTGTGGGATATCCTAGAGAAACTATGAGATATGAGTTCTACCATCCTGACAACCAAAAAGTCTTTGTCGCTAGAACTGCTAATTTTTAGAGGACGAATTTTTTCTCAAGGGAACTATAAGTAAAATGATGGAAATTAATGAGATTAATGATGAACCACAAACGAGCACTCGACAAGTTGACAACCCTGTTCCTGAACCCCTAGCTCCACGTAGATCTGAAAGGGTTAGCAAGCCACCTAAGAGGTATGGCTTAGATAACGACTTTGGAGAATTGCACCTTCTAGGTGACAATGACACAAAGGAGGACCCTAGGGACTATATTGAAGCAATGTCAGACATTGACTCAAAGAAATGGCAAGAGGCCATGAAATCTGAGATGGAATCCATGTATCAAAATCAGGTGTGGACTCTTGTAGACCCTCCAGAAGGTATAGTACCTGTTGGAAACAAATAGGTCTTCAAGAGGAAGCTAGGTGCTGATGGAAACGTGGAGACTTATAAGGCTAGACTAGTAGCCAAGGGTTACAGGCAACGAGAAGGGATTGACTATGAAGAAACCTTTTCTCCTGTAGCCATAATTAAGTCCATTCGGATTTTGCTGGCTATAGCTGCGTACCATGATTATGAGATATGGCAAAGGGACGTGAAGACGGCCTTTCTGAATGGCTACCTAGAGGAAGAGCTCTATATAACTCAACCCGAAGGTTTCGTGTCCAAGTCTGAAAGGACTAAGGTATGCAAGCTTCAGAGGTCCATTTATGGACTTAAGCAAGCCTCCAGGAGCTGGAACATTCGTTTTGATACTGAAATCAAATCGTTTGGTTTTACTCAAAACGAAGACGACAATTGTGTTATTCAAAAGGTCGTTGGGGATGCAGTTGTATTCCTAGTCTTATATGTAGATGACATATTCCTATTCGGGAATGACACTGCAGTACTTTCTTCTGTAAAAGTGTGGTTCTCCAAAATATTCCACATGAAAGATTTGGGAGATGCATCTTATGTACTTGGGATAAAGCTCTATCGTGATAGATCCAGAAAATTAATTGGATTATCCCAATCTATGTACATAGATAAGGTGCTAAGTAGGTTCCAGATGGAACAATCTAAGAAAGGTCTTCTTCCTGTAAGACATGGAATTCACCTTTCTAAGTCCATGGGACCTAGGACTCCTGAAAAGATACGGTAGATGAGTGCTATTCCTTATGCTTCCCCCATAGGAAGTCTCAGGTATGCCATGATATGCACAAGACCTGATATCGCATATGCTGTGAGCATTACTAGTCAATATCAATCTAACCCATGATTAGAACACTGGGCAGCTGTCAAGATGGTCCTTAAGTACTTAAGAAGAACTAAGGACATGTTCCTCGTTTATGGAGGAGCGACAGTGTTGCGAGTGGAAGCCTATACAGACACAGATTTCCAATCTAACGTCGATGATAGAAGTTCCAACTCCGGATATGTATTCACTCTAAATGGTAGGGCTGTTAGCTGGAAAAGCAAGAAACAAGATGTAATTGCTGATTCCAAGACGGAGGCAGAATATGTCGCTGCAACTGAAGCCGGCAAAGAAGCGTTCTGGATGAAGAAGTTCATTACTGAACTTGGAGTGGTTCCAACCATTACATCATCAGTAACTTTGTACTGTGATAATAGTGGGGCGATAGCTCAAGCCAAGGAACCCAGGGCTCATCAAAAGAACAAGAATTTTGACAGGCGCTTTAATATCATTAGAAGATATGCTGCCGAAGGGAAAGTCAACATCCTCAAGGTTGCCTCAGCCGATAACGTAGCAGATCCACTGACAAAGCCAATGTCTCAAATCCAACTTGACCACCATATGGAAAGGATGGGTATTAGATACATGGGAATGTGGCTTTGAGTGCAAGTGGGAGATTTTTGGAAGTATGCCCGCAAAGCCACTCTTTTGATGTAATAGCTTTCGGAATACTTATTGTATTAAACTATTATATGTTTAATGAAGGGAAAAGCTTATTGTTAATCACTATTTATTGTATCATGTGTTTAAGAAATAAGGGAATCTAAGGAAAGTATTTAATCTGAGAGAGAAGTGATCTAAGTAAGTTAGATTGACGAGACTTTTGTTTTATGTTCATTCCTAAAACGTTCCTAGCCATAGGATTTCCAATTTGGCATTGACAATCCGCTAAGGTTAGTATGTGTTATGTCAACTCAAGCGTGAGTATGACTAGTCTCAAGTCATTTAGTGTTGGACATAAAGACAAACACTAGGTGCTCGAAAGGGTAATCGAGTACACTGAACAACGATCAAAAGAGAGTTCGAACATACATGTCATGTAAGAACTCGTTAGTTGCAATATGCAAAGTAGTCCTTTGACCTGAGGCATCATAAATGTCTAATGGTTAGGTCCTTAATCTTTGATCATGTCAAAGGCATTCCATCGAGAGTGTCCACGACATTGTTGGAGTCAAGATATCTAGTCATGTAGGCATATGAATGCACAACAAGGGATCTCTAACCTTCCATGATGGAGGGAGAATATTCTAAGATATGATTCAGGAGTCTTTGGCCAAAACATATGAATATGACTTAGGAATTTTGTTCCAAATCATATTCAATTGAATCATATAAAGAAGTATCACATTGGATAGTAGACATGAAACAAACTATCACTCAAACAATGTGATTAAGAGTATTGTATTAGAGAATAACCGTATTGCATTGTAATTGTAACTGGATAGGTTCTCCAACCACTCCTACTTAGCTTGGGTAGCCATGACATACTGCTAGCTGTCACTCATGGTTTGTGGAAGCCCTGAAGATTATCAAACACTAATCTTCAACAAAGGGAGAATTGAAATGTTGTTTCAATTCACAATCGATCGGTAAGAGTAACAATCGCCTACTGCCTCGCTAATTGGAACCTAATGGATCGTACACCGAGTAAGGATGAAAGTGAAGAATATAAATGAGATGGATAAGCATTTAAATGGTTTAATTGAGAATGGTTAAGATTAATTAATTAGTTAATTAATTTTACGAAAGGTTCATATTAGGCTTTTAAGTTGGTTTTGGGTTTTGGGGCCCAAAAGTGTTTTGGTCCACAAGGCCCATTATGTTTAAGTTGTATGACAACTAAAACAAAATGGGCAATTAGCCTAATAACAAAGAAAAGGCCGGCCATAAGGGTGAGTGGATGCAAACTTGAATTAATTACAAGTTTGCCACTCACACGTGATGTAGTATAAAGTCAACTTTATAGCTTTTTCTCATTAGGGTTTTCTTGAGGCAAAGAAGAGAAACACTTTCTCTCTTTTTCTCTAAAAGGAGGCCGGCCACTTAGGGAATAATTAGCTAGCAATCTTTTCTTCTCTAAGTCATCTATTTCATCTTCACAACTCATCCTTGGTGTGGAGACTTAGAGACACCAAATCTTTGGTGTTCTTGGAGATCATTTCCTCACATCCTCAAGGATCAAAGGAGCATCAAAAGGAAGAAAAACACAAAGAAGATCCAAGGAGCTAGGAGGTGACTTAAAAGCCCTCCACTTGGGTGAATCCTTTGTGTAAACACGGATGAGCTTTAAGGGTACTGAATCTCTAAATCCTTCCTTATCTTTAATATTTTTAAAGAGTCTTGTGGTTCACCATTCACTAGGCTTTGAAGGTCATGGGTTTTAGAATTGTTTTTGAATGCATGCCTACTTTAATGTGTTATTAGTTTACATGTGTTCGAATGTTCTCACATGTTCTTAGCTAGGATAAAATTTCTTCTTCAACTACACACCATCATCGCCACTCCGCGAGTTCTCTAACCACCATCACATTTTTCAGGCCTTGAAATGAGGATATGAACTGTGTAGGAACCCCAAACTCAAGGACTCTTGACCTCTATACAAACTTGAGACTTTCCCGACGAAACTCTGCCGTACACGGCCTTGGTAAGTCTTAAGAATTCACTCCCTTATTCCTTTTCGTGGTCTGTGAATGATATTAGGGTTTAAAACTTGCTTTGGTGGGGTGTGGAGACGGTTAGGATGTGTGGGAAGAAATTCCCCAATTTTTGGCAGAGGAAACCGTGATTAATAGACCACATTTAGGCCGTTCCCTCGGCCAACTCCGACCACTATTCGACTTCAAACCGGTACAAACCTGCTCCCCACATTCCTAGCTTCTAGTTGGCTTTTGAATCATTGCATTTGGTTGAGATTTGAGATAGAAAATAGCTTTGGAAAATATGACTGCATCTAACCATTTTCTGGGCAAAATGAAGAAAACGAGTACCCTGGTACTCGCAGGTGCGTGGGAAGCCACAACGTGGTGGCACGTGGAGGAACTTGAGGTTCTTCCTTAGGTTCCTCGACGTGTTGGACTCGAATTCGCCTTCCGTTTTATGAAATTCGACCGTTTTTAAAATAGTTTCTTTATTAGCCGTACTTTGTACGAAAACACGTTTATATGTTAGTACGTTATGTATTTACATAAATGATTTCATTTCTAGGCGAAACACATCACAAGGACTCTTGATGCTACCAGTTCACTTTTATATTTAGGAACTTTTAGGTTTAAATTTATTCACATTTTCTACATCACTACACTTTATGGCTTCGTCACCCTTCGGGGGTTGGCCAGCACAACTCGATTTGGAGTCTAGGTGGACATTCCTGGTTGGGGTGTGTCAGTTCGGTATTAGAGCATAAGTTGGGCAGTATTACGTTCGTCACACGCATGATGTAAGCATTCTTGGTTCTTGCACCTAAGTGTTGAATCTTGCCACCTCGTTGAATATGAAAGACGTGTTAGCTTTTCCTAAGTTATGGGTTACTTAGACGACTTATTGACATGTTAGAAGAACATTTTGGCAACCACTTCTAGACTTTAAACAAAGAACCTTCATGCCAAGGAAAATCCCAATTCGAAGACGAGTTTGTGGCCCTGAAACGGGCTATTGTGTTGGTAATTGTGTACCAATGAAGACTTTACTCATCAATCCCACTATTATTATCTCGTTTTGATTCCTTGGTAGTATCCATTAGTATAGCATTTATCAAAATTCCTAAGAAGTTTACTTTGGTTGAGATTTCTAGAAATGTCTCGTGTGACAATGTGGTGCTAAAGTGGTAGCACTTAATGGAAGAACATCTGAAGGACATCCATTTTTGGTCCCCGATAGCACTAATCTTTTCAAATGCACTGGTGATCATTCCAGATCTTCAGAGGGAAGATCGACTTTCGTTTAACTTCGTTCTAAAGTAGATTATTAACAAATACCTTTTTCCGGTCTTAGGACATTCCAACCAACCCTAGTTCCCAAATTTCCTTTTGATATTGCATTCGTCATTTTGATGAGTATAGGCATGAGACTACGAGTTGTTATACCTTTGGGTAGCAGAAATCCCAAAAGCAGGAATCAATTTTCCCTAGAATCAACGAAACCACCTCACAGGACTAGTTCCTTACCAATCATCTGAAACCATCCACTTGAGCGGGCTCTAATCTATGATTAGCCTATTATGGTGCTACTAATTGACGATATTGTCCGATATCCAAAAGCCATCAACCAATATTTTGGCAGTATTATTTTTGATACCGAACACAAATACTAGTATCTGGGAATGATACCTTTATGCCAAAATTCTGGTTCACAGTTTCTGGGTACCGAACAATGTCAAAACTATCAAAAATATCATAAATACGTTAATTAGCGATGCGACTGATAGGCTGATTAATAGTAACTATCTGGGCCAAATAAATTAGATCATGGAAACTTTGGAGCAAGTTTTGTATTAGGATAGTAAACTCATAGTTGTTTTAACCTTATCACCCATCTAAGTAAACAAACCCTTTTCCACCAGCCATATTTCTGATCACTTTCATAGACAAACAGTAAAATCGAAGCACGAATTATTTTCCCGCTGTAAGAGCAAAATGAGATTGAGAAAATTGTGAAGACCTTTTAGTACGTGGCATATAGAAAGGAAGCAGTAGGGTACGTTTCGAGGGCGAATATCTTTGGCGTCATTTCTCAAAATTTTACCTAGGATATCATCAAATTGTGAAATGAAGTGCATCATCGATCCATTTTCTCATACTACACCAATTTTCCTTGCGTCTTTTTTAATGACTCCTACATCATTGAGAAAACTTAGTTACAAAAGCTTACCAAGTAGGAATTAACCCAACAAAACACTTTATCTAGGGAACCTCAAACCTATTAGCGAAGGTGAAAGATTGAACCTTAGGATCGTACCTAGATTTTAGCAACTCAATCGGGTGATGATTAAAACCGTTAACCTATACTTCAAATTGATGGTTTGCTCAACCAACTTTTGGAACTCAAGATTTCTTCTGTAGCTTGTCGAATTCATAGTGGGTTTACCAATGACTTTCCCAACTACCCTAACAACGAGAGAAAATTTTCTAAACACCGACAGTCAGCTTTATATCAAATTCCTCAATTGTTAGTCTTGTTTAAATTGGTACTTTTCTTGGGAGACATGATCTCAGTAGACAATATTCTTCTCTTTTCCCCAAAAAGGTTCTAGTGGAAGAAAATTGAAATTCTCACAAAGTGTTGTGAAATTTGAGATATCTTTGGTTTTGCCGATTTCACCGACAATTTGTTAGTGACTTTTCGGCTATAGTGTTTTTCCACACTTATCGATTGAGAAAAGTTAGTCTAGTTTGAGATGTTGGATATGAATAAAATTTCTGACAACGTAAGTGTTGTCACTTTATGAGCAATTTTCTTACATTTTTCGACAACGTCGATAATTTGGAAACCTATAATGACATTTTACCTAGCTGTATTGGTTGGGTATTGATGCAGCATGATGAGATATCTCTTATGTTTCCCAACAATTGAAACCATACGAAATGAAGCATCTTATTCAGGATTTAGAATCAACAGTTATCATTCAATTGAAAATCAGATGACATTTCTCTGTGGAGAAACGTGTCCAAACTCTTTATCAATCTTAGACCTTTAAAATACATCTTCATTTGAAAAGAACAAAATTTCTGATAGCGATGATGGAATAACCAAATCAAAATCTACGATTGCACTATTATGTGTCACCCCAGTTATGCAAACGTAATTACTGTTTACCACAGCAAAAGACATATATACCCTTGAACGCTTTTAGCTTGTCTTATCCCATTTCAGCTAAAATTCACGAGTGTTGATATGGCGTTACTTACAAATCATCAAAGGATCGTTTGAGTGGTTATGATCACTTTCTATGTCCAAATGGAGATGGGGAAATATCACCATAAGCTTTTGGTACGAGGTATCTTGTACATGTGGAGAATATGATAATGTTCGATGATTACTGACCAACTTGACAAGTTAACTCACCCTGATTGTGATTCCATATTCACCTCTTTGTGCTGGAAGGCATTCCAGTCAACCTTGGGTACGTGTCTACTTCGTATTGTTTCCAGGGAAGACATATTGTCTAGGAGAATTGCTCGGACATTGAAGTTTTAGTTGTGACCATTAATTCCTCAATCACCTAACAAATACTTTGCTGAACAAATCTTTACCTTTGGTGATTCAATATTCCGAAAGATATCTTTGTAGCGAGTTATTATGTATGCAATCCAGTTATCTTGTACCTTGGATTAGATGGACTTGTTTTGACTCTCAAATTCTTAAGTGTTCATTTAGCCTTTTCAGCGTAATGTTTCGCTAAACCCGAGTGGAAATTCATAATGAATCTACTTGCTGAGGCATATGTGAATTACAATGTTTGGTTGCCTAGTGTGCATGACACTACTGTATCTCACTGTGATGCGCGTTTCGCTTTTAAGTCTTGGGAAGTCTTCTTGAAGGCCATGTGTATTAAGTTTTGTCACATACCACATTTCACCCTTAGACTAACGGCCAATATGAATGAACTATCTGGACCTTAGAGAACATATTGCTTTTGTATGTTTTACAGTTTTAGCCTATTATGTTAGACACCTATCTATGCTTATGTTGCGTACGACAATAATTATTATTTTCGTTTGGTTATGGTATTGTTTGAGCCTTGGTATAGAGATTCTATGCACAATACATGATTGATAGAAGAGTATTGCGAAAAGGTATTCGAATAATCAAGATTACGATGTAAGAAATTATGTGCTATTGACAATGTCGCTCGAAGAGGTAGTGCGTGAGCACGATTGAGGCTTTGATCAGTTGATGTCTGTGTATATCTCAATGAGGGGCAAGATGGTAATATTTCACCCTCGGGAATTTATCATTTGCTTATTGAGACAACAATGAGTTGTCGGTACTGCGGGCTGCAAATCGTAATATTGGTAACTTATTTGTTGGATTTGTTAAGCAAGTGGACAATTAGGCCGTTTACGTTAGTTTATTATTTATTGTTTGGGCTTGACCCACTGAATACTGCACTTATTCTCAGAGTACGTGACGTTACGAGTGCGTACAACTATCTTAATTCTATATTATATTATATATGTATTTTGACGATATGTTACTATATATCTATTTTTAACTTTAAGTTTTCATAAAAGATTTTATATTTTAGTATTGCATTGAAGGAGGAGGAAAGTTTGAGTTTGGAGGCATGAAAGAGGAATCATTGCAATCTGATTACGACGGAATAACATTCTCTTTTATGCAACCGCTCTAGCTCGATTTCTTCTTTATATATTTTCTATCTATCTTTCGGAGTAATTTATGTATAGCAACGTATTTCAAATTTCAGGGCCGAATTTTTTTTAAGATGGGTAGATTGTGACAACCCGTCACTAATTTTACGATTTTATTGATTTTAAAAGAGTGAACTGACGAAAATGCCCTTAGAGGCTAGATTATTGATTTTCGTTGACCGTCATTTCATGATGTGTATTAGTTATTATTTTATCATATTCTCAAAGATGAATCGAAATTGGAGTTACAGTTAAAATTTTACAAAATATCGAATACTGAAGGCAAATTGGTAATTTAACATTTAGAGATATTTTATATTGTTTTATGAGACATGTGGGGTCCACGTCCCATTCTTTCACCTCTCTTGTGCCTCCCTATCTCTCAGGATGCATTCTTTCTCATTTTTCAAACCTCCCTCATCTTACTCCTCCACTCGATGACTGCCACCTCACCTTTCCTTTTCAGCTCTCTCTCTTTTCTCGACTCTTCTTTCTCCCTTAACTCTCTCATCTGTTTACAACATTGAACGGCCGGGAGGCGAGGTACCACTCACCACGACGGCAAGCCCGCACCTTCACCATACTTTTCTTTCTCTGCCACTTGCTCCACCACCCTTTACCTCTTTTCAGCCCTCTCACCCTGCAAGCGCAGAGTAACTACACACACCATCATTGCCACTCCAAGAGTTCTCTGACCACCATCACACATTTTTAGGCCTTGAAATGAGGACATTGATGCGAAATATATAAGCACACAAATTAAACCCTCTTTTTGACAATTGTAGTAAAGATGTAAGTAGGGTATCGTTCTAGGCCGGGGATTAGGAGGGATTGCTAATCTATTCTAAATTAATTTAAAGATATTAAACAAGACTCAAGGACACAAAACTAGGCTAAAAACTCTAATAACTCAAAACACACTTAAAATGACTCAAAATAATGAAAACAATCAAATTAAACACTAGGAACTGAAATGGACGGAAATTGAATTAAAAGACTAACAATAATAAAAACTGACTAAATAATATAATATAATAATAAATGGGTGTTTGATTTTTATGAAAAGTAAATTAAACTTAAATAAATTACGGAAATGACAAAAACATGAAATTAAAGTGACAAGAAAAATGACGGACTAGCTAGAGGGTTATTCTCCACACATGTTATACTTGCATACAGAATGATTTCCAGTTGCTTTTCGATAAGCTATGAATACTCAACGCCCCAAGTTAATTAGGTCCGCTTAAATTAACCTTCAGATTTTCCTAACGTTATTGAATTGGATGATTGCATACGACAACCCAAAGCATTCCCCACAAGTCCCCTACATGATTGCATAATAGAGATACAAGCAAGAATCATTAAGTTCTATGAAAACCATAAGCGTTGACGAAACACTTGTTACTATGATTGCATGAAACTTATGCCAAGAATTTACTTAACGCGATTGAGATCATCAACCTTTACTACTTGTGAATATAATTCCATAACGATTAGGTGAAATTTCCTTATATTCTAGCATTCAATTTATGCATGAAAATTAAGCGTGCACTCTCAACCAACATACACAAATCAGTTTTTATACGAACGGATAAGTAAATTGAATTCACAACTTATAAATCACAACTGGAGGTAATCAATTCATATTACAAATATAAATCATGGCTTTGAATTAACCTCTAGCCAAAATAAGTTTATTTACATAATATTAAAAACAGAAATAAAAGAAAAACAAATTTATTTACATAATATTAAAAACAAAAATAAAATTGAAGTTTAGAAAGAGTAAACCGAAAGAGGATCTGCTTCAGAGCCAGTCTGCCAGTCACGCTGCCAAAAGCAGCTTCCACGTTTCCTGTCCTCTCCTTCCCTCTCTGACACACCGCAAGGCAAGCTGCAAAGCAGCTTGCTGCTTTTCTCTCGGTTCTGCCTTCACCAGCTGCCAGACGCAGCTTCGTTTCTCCTCTCGGTTTCAAGCTGCGTCCCTTCTTTTTTTTTTTCTGTTTTTCTATTTTTCAACCTTTTTCTTTCCTCAGCTGCCCCGAAGGGCAGCTCCCTCCCCTTCACTTTTGACTCCACGTTCCCTGCTTCTTATTTTATTCCCCTCATTTGGATTCCAGCTTTTCCCTTATTTTATTTTGCTTTTCCTCCTGGCAGCCTAGCTGTCTGTTTCTGTCCTCCCAAACCTTCTTTTCATTTATTTTCTGTTTTTATTCTTCTTTGTTTTTCTAATTCCCTCCTGACAGCTCTAATATTTTTTTATGTTTCCTTCACCAACTTCTCTCTCACTTTTCTATTTTTTATTAATCCTTTCTTCAAACTTTTGTTCAAGTCAGACCCACCTGTCTGATTTCCCCCTTAACCTCCTTGGATTCCTTCACTTTCCCACCGTTTCCTTTAATTTCTTATTTTATTCCTTTTTTTTTTCTTTTTCTTTTCAAAACATAAATCATTTGCTTATTATTATTTTTTTCTTTTCTTTTCTTTACAAAACATAAATATTTATGATGTTTAACAAAAATAACGTAAATAGCTCAAAAATATAAGGAACTAACTAAGAAAAGACGAGTGAATTCAAAGTAAAAATATGTATAAATATGATCCGATCAGACATGAACCGTGTAGAAACCCCAAACTCGAGGACCCTCGACCTCTGTACGAACTCGAGACTTTCCCAACAAAAATCTACTGTACACGGCCTTGGTAGCTGTGAATGATCTTAGGGTTTAAAACTTGCTTTGGTAGGGTGTGGAGGGGGTTACGACATGTGGGAAGCAATTCCCCAGTTTTTGGCAAAGAAAACCGTGACTAATGGACCACATTTATGCGAGATTATGTGATTATGGACATCATGCGCTTATTTACGAGATATTGTGTTGTATTGAATTCTTGAGATATTGCAGGCTACATTAAGTATTTTGGAAATTATACTTGTTTTACGGCGAGGGGTTATTATGTTTTCGAAAAGGTTTTTACAAAACTTTATTTTTAGGCCCACTCACCCTTGTTTTTCACCCCTCAAGATTTTAGCAGCTGAACTTTTGTATCAACGAGGATTCTTGACAAATCTTGGTATAGGTGGTTACCTTCGATGGTATAATTCTCATCCTACTTTACTATACTTTATTTATGCTTTGTCATCACATGCGAAATGAGTTCATTCCTGCTCACCAGCGCACTCTTATATTAGGCACTTTTACGTTTAAATTTATTTACATTTTCTACATTACTACATTTTATGGTTTCGTCACCCTCTGGGTGTGAACCAGCACAACTCGATTTGGAGTCTAGTTGGACATTTCAGGTCGGGGTGTGTCAAACTAGGAAGCTGTCTAGGTTGTCAATTTTCAAATTCTAGATGCACAAAGTCAGATCTAGAGGTCCCCACGCAGACCTCATCTTCTACCCAAAAATAACCAACATACGTCTGTTTGTCTCTCTATCAAACAAAATAAGATGAGATGTGAGATCGTCGTTGACTGGATTTTGGGGAAACTTCTGTTGTTGCTGTTGGATTTTGACACAGCTTATGTTTCCGTCAATCTCATGTGGAAGAAAAGGAAAGGGAAAAGAGGTAGCGATGGGGGATTAGTGCGAGTGAAAGACTGGAAGAGAGAAGGTAGGGGAAGATAGGAAAGTAGGAATTTTCGTTTTTCCTTTCAGGAATTTTTAAACTAAATTAATAAATTTATTTGTTGTAACTTGTAATTGAAATCTAATTTTTAATCAATTAATACTTTGTAATTTGCTTTTTGTCCACGTGGCACATATTTGGCATCCAAGTCAGCACAAATGTGAAATTCACTATTACCACTCATCACTTAACAACTTATTTAACAAATTTTCTAATGTTGTATGAAATTGAAATAAAATATAACTAAATGTACGAGATTGAAATGTTTTAAAGATGTTGTATAAGGTTGCAATTGCACCCAAACTTGAGAGAGTAAAATGTAATTTACTCTTATAAATTTATACTCATATGAAATGAAATTTGTAAAAATCAAAAAGTTAAAAAAAAACACATAAAGTGTTACCGAAGGCTTCCTTGTTAATTTTAAACAGCATAAGCCACCTCTTATGGTTAAACTTTTTTATTATTACCAAATTTTATAAATTTATACTTGTATGAAAAGAAATTTGTTAAAATTGAAAACTAAATAAATACACATAGTGTTTCGAACCTAAGACATCCTCATTAATTTTGGACAACAATGACCACCAATTCTAGTTAAACTTCTTAATATTTTAACCAAATTTTGTAAAATTATACTCTTATGAAAACATATATGAATATACCACTCTAATTATTTTGGTGCCCCCAATTATTTTGGGCCTCAAATAGTCGCCCAACCTGCATTGAGCCAAGAGCGGGCCTGTTGCTAAGAGAATTTACTCCTAAACACAAGATTTTGAAGTTTACACCTTGGAAAAACTTTGATCACAAATGCACTACATAGACGTATAACATTTTTTATTTTTCGAGAAATATAACACTTTGTTTTAATTTCAAAATAGAACAGAAACAGAATATTTCATCAGACTAGAATCAAAATTAGGCTAATTCAAACATAAATCTTCATTTCGTATACATGGTGATGCAGAACATGAAATAAAAAGATGCATTTATTATGGAGGACTTCCAGTACATTTTTTGGCTGATCATAATACTACCTTTATGTAATTTCAGTTTTCTGTCATTTTAATTAGGTTCTTTTTATTTTCTGAAAAAGTTACAAAATAGAACTCAGAGCGTTTCTCTAGAAGGTGGTAAGATTTTGACGTTTTTGTTGAATGAAATATTCAGAGCGTTTCTCTATGCCAGTTTAGTGCCTTTCTCTTATGAGATTGTTTCAGTTTTGTTCTTTTAGTTGTCTATGTGAGATTATTTCAGCTTTTGTTCTTCTAGTTGTCTACGTCGTAGGTTGGTACTAGAACTCAAGTTTATAGGGTTTTCAAGTCTCTCCTTGCACTTGGACATAGTGGACCCTATATACCTATCATTTTATTTAATTTTTATTTTCTCACCACGTTGCGCCCTGGATCATTTAGTTATCAGAGCTTGAGACGGTCTTAGGACTGGCACATAATCTTTGTTGATCGTCAAATCTGACTCAGTTTCCTTTACTTTTATTTAGAGAGTTATACATCACTGGGATGCTCTAGGTGTCTAGTTTTCAACGCAACAAACTGTGAATCAAATGGATTTTAGTGTGAGCAGATATCAGCAAAACATCACAGTGTCAATGGTGTTGCAAAAATAATATCAATTCTAGTGCGGGCAAGGTTGTGTTCATTCAGAATTATTCAACCTTCATGCCATGTATTTAAAGCCTTTCCAGTCTAGTTTCCGAATCTTCAAGTGGTTTTCTAGTCCATTATTTCTCAAAACGATATTAACATTTTACGAAAGCATGTCGCTATTGCCATTAACTAAAAAATGGTTGCTTTAGAATTTTCAAGTAACAACTTCATAAATTTTTATCTTCCTCCAAAGTTCGATAGTTGTCCAGGTAGTTCTTGTGAAAATTGGAGTGGAATATGTCATTATGATTTTGTGTTTGATGCGTTGATGAGCCTATAATTAATTTGGGTACTGGTGGCCAAGAGTTTTCTTTACAGTTTAGAGTGGTTCATCAAGACTTCTATTTGAAGCTTATAAAAAATTTTCATGATGACAACAATCTTGTAATGGAGTTCAAAATTGGACATACAAGAAAACAAATGATCACAATCGTTTTGACAGAAGTGGTAGAAACTTATGCCAAGTTTCAATTGCATGATCCTGGTTTGGTGGATTTTAAAAATGCATCCACCAACAAGAGGTTGAGTGAAAGGATTGATTTGTTAAAGGTATTAAATACTAATGCATTTTATCCTTATCATAATACTATAGTTTGAGTCCAAGAGATGGCCAACCTTTGTATGTTCTATGCAAATGATCTATTTGTAAATTTGAAAAAGAAAACAAAGTATGACAAGGCAGAATGGCTGTAATACTTTGTGATTTGGAATTAAGTTTTTACAAACAAAACTCGAGGACGAGTTTTCTTCGGGAAAGGTAGAACGATGCAGGACATGAAATAAAAAGAGGCATTTGGTATGGAGCACAATACATTATCGAAAGATAAATTTATTTGCGGGAATAAAGAGGGTGTTTTAATACACATTGGCATATTACTTCCAAGACGTTTTTTTTTTTTTTTTGCTGATCATAATATTTTCTTTATGTGATTTCAGTTTTCTGTCACTTTAGTTATGTTCTCTTTTACTTTCTAGATGTAAATTACAAAATGGTTATAAAACCCACTTCTTACTGGAAGGTGGTGAGATTTAGACGTTTTTGTTAAATGAAATATTTAGTGTTTCTCTATGCCATTTTAGTGCTTTTCTTATGTGAGATTATTCAGCTTTGTTCTTCTAATTGTTTACGTTGTAGGTTGATACTAGAACTAAAGTTTAACAGGGTTTCCAATATTACTGCCCTGAATACTTAAGAAGACCTATGTAATGCATTCACAGTCATCATTATATCCTGAATCTTTCAGCGAAATTCCCTTGTTATAACCTCAATGTAAGCAAAGAAGTTGCCACGGGATAAATATATGGTAAAATTAGACATAACTTTGACATACTGAAATAGAAATGGCAATAGAAATATAATGGATGGAAACAACAGTTTGTTCCAGAAAGAATAGATTGTTCACCTTGTATTACTCCTCTTGCCAACATTCTTCTTGACACGCAGCCAACCACTTCTTAACCTTTTCTAGTATTTCTTTCATGCTTAAAGCTTCCTCTTGAACCCTACTGATTTGGAGATCAATCTGTTCCAACAGGCATGCAGGGTCCAAATTTCTCGCAAAGTGCAAAAATTGCTAATGAGAGGACATTTGAATTTTCTATGAATGGTCAAATGGTAAGACTTTGCTGTTCTAAGGCACCAATTTAAATACTGGTCCGAAAGGGCATGGGTTTGAATCCCATTCTTGATATATCACTTAGTGGGATAAGGCTTTGTTATTGCTGTTGGTCAAATGGGAAGACCTACACAAGAAATGGCAGTTTTACACATCAAAAATATACAGTCAATGTGCCATCACCAAGCTCTCAATAAAGCTATCAAGTCTCTTAGTGTGATAAACGTAACCATTAATTGGATGGCAGCTATAAATTGCAGTAAGGAATAGATAGACAATATGAGGGATGAAACCAATAGAAAGAATTATCAGACTCTACAGCTTGAATTGAGGATTCCATTCAACAAAAGGTTTCTGTAACCATGTGAGACCGCTTGCATATCTCATCCAGTTCCAACTTCTTTTTCTGAATAATCTCTTTTAGCTTACTTGATTTGAGTTACTGCAACTTTGACACTTCTACCTCAACCTGTAGAAGAAAGTCTATAAAGTTAGCGAAGTATATTTGAGATCAAATGAGTGCATAACAAATATTTTTGGCTCTAAAATGAAACTGAAATTAGAACACTCACATGATATAGAACCTCTGTAGACAGCACGTCAGGCTCAGTGATTTCAGATTCTGAAGCAGCTATATGACTAGTTACATTATGCAACTTATTTTGTTCCTCTATTGGTGTATCTATCAGATTCCACTATCCCAGCAGAACAATGGCTTGACCTTGAAGCTGTTACAAATGTAATGGTCATAGAGGCTAAAAATAAAGTGATAATAAAATTACATGTTTCGCAACAAGAAAAATACAACTGCTTTTTCAATCGTTGTTCCAAGTTTGCCAAGCTATCAACTGAAATACTCCTAAGTACCTCTATACACTCTTGTTTGATTTTTAGAAACATTGCACCCCTTTCGACATCAGGCGCTCCAACTTCATACCATATTTTCGGATTTCAGATATATTAAAGTGATGAATGACCAAAAATAAAAACTCTACAATCCAGATTACCATATAAGTAGAACTAGTTAAATACCTACAGCTCCTGCAACAAAGATTTAAACTTTGTTTCCATATGCGCAAACTGATTACTGCCTTGCAGATTGAATATAGTGGTACTGAAAATGGCAACAAACTCTGTAACTGTAAGATTCCCGTGAGAAGAACTCACAGCTAAACTAGCAGAGTTTCAAATCCTTCAATTATGAGAAAGAAAAAAATGTCAAAACATACTACATTCTCAAAATGTATGCCTGTTTGGGATTGTTTCAGCGGCTTTCAAATGACCAAAAACAATTTATATAACATTTGACTAACGTGTTCAAAAATCAAACCCAAATTGATCGGTATGCATGAATTTGGGCATATTACATTGTCTCTAGATTCAAAAACCTACATGATTAGATCAAATGACCTTTGAAACTATAGAAAACTATGAGTAACTCAAACTAATAAGTACATTCGAATCCAATGCAGACTATTTGGTTTGTTCTAAAGCTTCTTTAGTCCTGTAGGAATTCTGAGTAATTAATTTCTTTGAAAAAAATCGTGTATTTTACATTATATAACAGATACACTTTGTGGAGCCAAAAACGATCACAAAGTGACACGTGGACTTTGGGACAAAAGAAGACAAAAATACCCTTGAGGTATAATGGGATTCCTACGCGCAAGTAGTGGGTAATCATCCTCAACCAATTGAAAAATACTCCAAAAGAGGTAACTATTTCCAAACTATCTCATTTTAGGTAATTATTTCCGAAACTTAATTTCTTTAATATATTATTTAGTTAATTAATTATCTAAATAATATATTCTTCCCATATCTCCTAAAATCATCCCTTAAAATCATAAATAATTGATTAATTAGGGGATCAATTCAATTAATCCCCTAATTGTCAATAAAGTGACCCAAATTAGTAGACAAAACCGGCCACCTCCCTTTGCTCCATACCTTTTCTGATTTTCTCCACCTTATTACCCAAATAAAGCTAGTCATTCAATTTAGTAACTCCCCATTTATTTCTATCATATTTTATTAGCCAATAAAGTGGCTAATTAAACCACAAACTCACCAAAAAATAGACAAAGTGGCCGGCCACTTTCTTAGAAAAGTGGACCAACCTAGTCCTATAAATAGTCACCAATTTTTACCAAACACTCATTCCAAACCTCTTGCAAAAAATCCCAAATATTCTAAACACTATTTCTCTCTAAAATTCTAACTTTGGCATCGGAGGTTCTTCGGCCAAAGCCCCCCCCATTCATCGTGGGCGCGTGAGGCTTTTGGCCTTAACCTAAGGTGCTAGTTGTTTTGTAGGTGCAAAATCGTCCAAGATCGAGGAGGAGAAAATTTGCATCCACAAATTGGTGCTTTCATTGAGAGATGAAATCCACACTCGTAAAAGACTCTCGCGCAAAAATGTTTTTTCTTTGTTTTCTAATCCATTTGAATATTTTTCATACGTTCTTATTTATAGAATTTTTTACTTGCAAAGGTTCTTTGATAAAACGTATAAGAAAAATATAATGGCTAGAAATTTAGAAAATTCCACAAGTGAAAATTCTAATATTCAAGAAATGGGATTGAGGAGATCCGTGAGGCAAAATGAGACAATAAGGGGAACGACATCATCACCATGAGTTTCCACCATGGGAACCACCGTGGTGGCTACCTCGGTAGCCACCCGCGGCGAGGTCCATGTTGCTTTCACCACGCCCACCATGGGAACCACCGCGGTGGCTACTTCGGTAGCCACTCGTGGCGAGGTCCATTGAGCCTTCACCACGGCCCGAGCCGTGCCGTGCCATCCAAGGCTCATAATGCCAAGACCATGATCCAAGCCGTGCCATCCAAGTTTACGTGGACCCAAGCCCAAGCCTCGCATTCACATGCACCACGCATTGAGTAGTCTGCTCCCGTGATCCAGCCTGCTCCAACAATCCAGTCTGCCCCAGTGATCCAGCCTGCCCCCGCAGCCCAGCCTGCTCTCATGGTTTCCCAAGCTGCTCAAGTCGGCCCGAGACAATCTCAACCATTCGGACCAATCATCGAGGCTGAGACGTTTTCACCACATTTCTCCCCAGATTTGACATTCCCCAACTCAAATCTTGCACTTAGAGTCAACCACCCTTTTATTGTTCAAGGAGGTGCATTCCATCCAAGTTCTTCCAATTCGAATGGAGAGCAAAACTTGTCCCGACAAGTCATAGAATTGACGAGCGCCCTTGCACAACAAACTACCTTGGTGAATCAACTTTTACAACGCACTGAGATGCAACGCGCCCACGATGAAGTTTCCCGAAGTAGAACAAGGGTAGACAAGGAGCCTTTTAAGCAGCGACCCGGAAAGCAGCCGTTCAACCCATCACAAGTCGAGCATTCAGACAGTGCACACTCTCGATTGGGCCCCCGAAATAGCGTATACTCCCGTCTTAGCGCGCGGAGGAGCGTGCATTCTCGATTAGGCCCATGAGCAAGTATACATTCACGGTTGGGGCCACGCTTTGATAATCAACATGGGCAACCTTCCAGGCAAAGCATTCATTCGCGATTAGGCTCACAAAGAGTATCCTCCACATTACATCAGAGTGGGCAGCCTGACAAACGGAAGGAAACAATCGTTCAATTCGGCTCTAGTTCCATCGGTAGCCTGCAAAGAAATCCCTCGCTTGCTAGGAATCTATCTCATACATTGCAGCCATGGCATAGACGAGCCGAGCGAGAAGAAGAGCAGCCTAGACCGGTAGATAAAGACCAAGGGCAGCCGAAGACTCCGCTATCCCAACAAAAGCAAATCCAAGAAGAGGTAGAAAGGCTTTTCAATGAACGGATACGTGATTTTTGACGCAACGAAATGGTTGATGAAGAACTAAGGCGAGATATGACCAACATAAGCAGGTCACCTTTCACGGATGAGATCGAGCAGGCAGAGCCTCCACACAAGTTTAGCATGCCGCACTTCACATCTTTCAAAGGAGACGGAGATCCCGAAAGACACTTGAAACATTACCGAAGTGCGATGGTCCTTTATCGGAATAATGACGCCCTTATGTGCAAAATATTCGCTACTACTTTACAAGGCGAGGCACAAGATTGGTTTCATACCTTGCCGGCACGATCCATCCAGAATTTTGATGATCTTTCCTTGGTTTTCACCAAAGAATACTCATCTTATCGTTCGATCAAGAAAAAGTCCGATCACCTGTTCAACGTAAAGAAAAACCCAAAAGAGTCACTTCGCGATTACGTGAAGAGATTCAAAGTAGAGAAGGCGAAGATCGTCGGATGCGACAACTTGATAGCAAGTGCAGCTTTCCAAAAAAGACTACCAGCAGACCACCTACTGTTTGGAGAAATGATCATGAAAGAAGACCTAACTCTAGCAGATTCCTTTGCTCTGGCGGAGAAGCATGCACTTTGGGACGAGTTAGCAGCTGCTCAAAAGAAGGATGAAAAGCAACCCAACAAGGGCAGGGAGGAGGTCAAGCGCAGGGACCGACCCACGACCAAAGAAGGCCCGATGACCAATAACTATTCTAAGTTCTCAATTCCGATTCATCAAATCCTTCGTGACCTCAAGAATGAACCATGGTTCAAGTTGCCGAAGAAGTCAAAAGGAGATACTTCCAAGTTGGACCACACCAAGTATTGCGCATTCCACCGAGGTCCCGGTCACACAACCAACGACTGCTACACTTGGAAGAACTACCTAGAGAAACTCGTGAAAGAAGGCAAAGTCGATAGATATTTGGACAAGCCAGCTGAGCAGCCAAAAAGGAATGCAGACGGAGATGAGGAGCCACCAACTAAGACGATTCGAATCAATGGCATTTTCATTGAATCCGAGCACTTGGGGGCCACTAATAACTCCAAAAAGAGGAAGATCCAGCAGGCTTTACTAATCTCACAAGTTCAAGCAGTCGATACCCAACCTGGACCTATCATTGGCTTCACGGAGCAGGATGCAGAAGGAGTCGACTTCCCACACGATGATGCGTTAGTAGTATCTGTTCAACTAGCCCATGCTATAGTCGACAGGATGATGGTTGACAATGGAAGTGCAGTCAACCTACTTCAACTTTTGGTCATTCAGAAAATGGGCTTGGAAAGTACAATCATACGCCGGGCAGAGGTACTTACTGGATTCAAAGGACACACCTCAACTGCCATCGGCCATATCACACTTGACGTAAAAACACCGCCAGTCGTCTCAAAGCAGACATTCACAATTGTAAGTGACCCATCTCCCTACAATGGGATTCTTGGGAGACCTTGGTTGATCAAGCTGGATGCCGTCGCTTCCGTCAAGTATCAAAAAATCTGATTTCGCATCCTAGGAGGAGGAGTCGGAGAGATCAAGTCTGACCAGGTTTCATCCCGACGATGCACTGTGCAAATGTTGAAAGAATAAAAAAAGAAGACCTTTACCCCCGTAGAGGTTACCGAAGTCCAAAAGGGTAAAGAAATTACCAAATAGCAATTACAATAGGTGGATCGAGAAGATGGCGCCCAAGCAGACAAGATAGGATGGAAACCCGAAAAGGACGTCGAAGACATCATTCTTGATCCCAGCAGCCAGAAAAGATGGCTAAAATTGGCTCACGACTAAGCCCAAATGAGAAGGAAGAACTCACAATTTTCCTTACGAAAAACCGAGATATCTTCGCATGGTCACCATCTGACATGCCCGGTATTGATCCCAAAGTGACCTGCCACAAGCTGCACGTCGATCGAACTGCCAAACCGGTAATTAAAAAAAGAAGACATTTCGCACCCGAACGAGTAGCGATCATCGAGGTAGAAATCGATAAACTATTGAAGGTCGGATTCATAGAAGAGGTAGCACATTCAGCATGGCTTGCTAATGTCGTACTAGTCATGAAGAAAGAGAAGGGCAAATGGAGGGTTTGCGTAGACTACACCGACCTCAACAAAGCATGCCCAAAAGACCATTATCCTGTCCCCCGGATTGATCTATTAGTAGATTTAAATTCTGGAAACCAATTGCTTAGTTTCTTAGACGCATACTCCGGCTACAACCAAATAGCCATGCATGAGCCCAACAAAGAGAAAACTACGTTCGTGATAGAGCGAGGCACTTACTGCTACAAGGTCATGCCCTTTGGCCTCAAGAACGCGGGAGCCACTTACCAAAGGCTAGTAAATATGATGTTCAAAAAGCAAATTGGGGTAACCATGGAGGTCTATGTTGACGATATCATGGTAAAGGGCAATCAGCAAACAGATCACATTCGCAATTTAGCAGAAACTTTCAATATCCTTAGAAGGTACAAGATGAAGCTCAACCCCACCAAGTGCACATTTGGAGTATCTTCAGGCCGATTTCTAGGGTACTTAGTAACCCAACGAGGAATTGAAGCACATCCCAAGCAAATCCAAGCAATCATAGAGATGAAATCTCCAACTACCTTGAAGGAGATCCAAAGCTTGACCGGACGAGCAGCCGCCCTCAATCGCTTCCTCTCACGATCCACCGATCGATGCAAACCCTTTTTCAAAGCTATCAAGAGGGCACAAAGAGACAAATGGGATGAAGAATGCGAAAAAGCTTTCCAAGACTTGAAGAATTATCTCACATCACCTCTCTTACTATCCAAGCTGGAAGCAGCGGAGGATTTATACATTTGTTTGGCAGTTTCTGAGGTAGCAGTGAGCTTTGCTCTCATACGAGAAGAGCTGGGGGCCCAACTGCCGGTATTCTACATTTCTAAAGCTCTTCTCGATGCGGAAACAAGATATCCGAAGATCGAAAAATTAATTTTGGCGTTAGTTGTTGCGGCTCGGAAGCTTAGACCATACTTTCAAGCTCATACAGTCATTGTTATGACTCAATATCCCTTACGATCAATATTACATGGTCCAGACGCTTCTTAACGAGTGATGAAATGGGCATTGGAACTTAGTCAATATGGTTTAGTTTTCTGACCTCGCACAGCGATAAAGGCCCAACCTTGGCAGACTTCGTAGTGGAATTCACACCTAGCCTAGGCAACGCAACAGTGCGGCCCAACGACGCCTCAGAAGCAGCCGATAGTACCTTAGCCACACTTACTCCATCCAACCAAGATTTTTGGAATTTGCATGTCGACGGAGCATCCAACTATAAAGGCTCGGGAGCAGGTGTAGTTCTTGTTACTCCAGATGGCTCAATGCTTGAGCAGGCGATCACTCTAGGTTTCAAAGCATCCAATAACGAAGCAGAGTACGAGGCTCTACTAGCAGGCCTCCGAATGGCAAAAGACTTGGCGGTGAAGAAACTCGCAATTCATTCTGATTCCTAACTAATCACCAGCCAGGCTACTGGGGAATACACGGTAAAACACCCAAGGATGGCACAATACCTAGAGAAAGTACGCCAACAGCTTGAAGCATTTCAGACTTACACTCTCACTCAAGTTCCGCGAGCAGACAATGCACATGCAGATGCACTAGCTGGTTTAGGCTCCGCCCTTGACCACCAATTTAAACGCTTAATTCCGGTGGAATATCTAGACAAGCCAAGCATAGAGATGGAGCCGATAGCCGAAGCGTCACAAGTTAGTGTAACTCCCACTTGGCAAAGTTCAATTATAGACTACTTGGTCAACGGCACATTACCCACATAAAGGTTGGCGTCAAGGAAGCTCCAAATTAAGTCAGCACGCTACTATATGTGGAATGGCATTCTCGTCCGAAGATCCTACACCGAACCACATCTCCGCTGCCTAGCACCTCCCGATGACTTGAAGGTTCTAAGCTCAATCCACGAAGGTGTTTGCGGGAATCACTCTAGAGGCCGATCCTTGGCCCAAAAGGCTCTTAACGCATGCTATTACTGGTCTACCATGCACCAAGATGCTAAGGAGTTAGTACAAAAGTGCGACCGCTACCAACGCTACAAACCAGTACCAGCACTACCCGCCAGTGAGCTACACCCGCAAACGAGTCCTTGGCCATTCATGCAATGGGCAATAGACCTAGTAGGACCTATGCCACCTGCCACGGGGGGCAGATGCATGATGATCGTGGCAACCGACTATTTCACCAAATGGGTAGAAGCAGAACCCATGATGACCACGACTCAGACGGATATAGAGCGCTTTATATGGAGGAACATCATTTGTCGATTTGGCATCCTTCAGTCCATCGTCACTGACAACGGCCCTCAATTTGTGGGAAAGGATTTGGCAAAGTTCTTCCAAAAATACGGCATCAAACAACACATGTCCACACTAAGATATCCTCAAGGCAATGGGCAGGCCGAAGCATCCAACAAGACGATCCTCGACTGTCTCAAGAAATCCCTCATCGACAAAAAGGGAAAATGGCCAGATGAGCTTCCGAG
Organism: Malus x robusta; assembly: GCA_963082935.1. NCBI lineage: Eukaryota > Viridiplantae > Streptophyta > Magnoliopsida > Rosales > Rosaceae > Malus > Malus x robusta. Next base: position 20,306,431 of record OY720334.1, on the reverse strand, counting down.
ATGCTTATGGGCATATCGCACCACCAAAAGACGAGCAACCGGTGAAACTCCTTTTTCTTTGGCATTTGGTTTTGAAGCAATCATTCCTCCCAACATCATCGTGCCAAGCATCAACACTCTATTATCAAGCGTTGAGCAGAACAATAAAGAGATGGCCACAAATTTAGATCTGGCAGAAGAAAGACGCGAACAAACCATCACCCGCATCGCAGCCTACCAGCAGCAGCTCATTTCCAGCTACAATAAAAGGGCCAAGATCCAGAAATTCCAACCCGGAGACCTAGTCCTAAGAAAGGCCTTCATCACTGCCCGCAGAGAAGGCTCGAAAAAAATGGACCCCATCTGGGAGGGTCCTTACAAGATCAGCAGGGTAGGCGGCAAGGGTAGTTATACTTTTGCTACCATGAATGATAAAGAGATCGAGAAACAATGGAATGCCTACAATTTGAAGAAATACCATGTGTGACTTCACACTATATCAAGACCCGAAGACTCGAGCAGCTCAACGGGCACCACCTCGTAAACCGAGGGCTATCCAATTATCATGCAGTTTTTTGCAACCAAGTTATTTGCTCATTTTATTTTTCAATAAAGAATTCAGAAGTAATTTGTAACTTGGCTTTATTATATGTCTACAACAACTTATTTCTTTCTACACTTCAAAAGAAGATTGCACCTCCCGAGGGACCAACTGTGCTCTCCAAGGCGGGAGGATAAACTCAACACTCCGAATATCCAGACGTGGATGAGCTTGGCTGCCCTAGTATAACTAGGTGCATGATGGCTTACGCCGGGATTCCTAGAAGTAGCCACAATGGTTTGTTTCAAGGCTTAGCTAGTTGAAGGATTATAGGTCTATCGGCTTAATCCGCAGGGAACCGGGCCCTAGAAACGGAGGGGGCACATTATGCAACATACCCAATGGGCGGTTGCCCTGGAAACCTAAAGCTGCTACTGAGTGCACTAAGGTAGCCTACGGATTTCCAGAAGACTGCCTACGGCTTGCCCTTCGAGCAGTAGAACCACGCTAGACTTATGCAACCGCACATTATTGTGAAAGGTTAAACAAGTTAGCGTGCACACATGAAGATTTTATCCACTGCCGACATGCTACGTAGTCGATAAGTTTCACTTCTATCAAACGCAGAATAACCTACACCAAGTCCTAAAGTGTTGTGATACTTGCTACACAGCCTACGGAATTGGAAAGAGCCAAGGTTGAATAGCCAAGTGGTTATGCGGATTCGTCTGCTTCTGTAAGTAAGGCATCCGGCTGCCAACCCTATGGTTAATAGCTTTGCAAAAGTTCTACATCAACACCTACGACTGCATAGGCTATGTGGGCTTGTCTGCTTATAGAAAAGTAGCACGCCTGGCACTGGCTTATAAGGTCTAAAGGTTAGGGTAAAAAAAAAAAAAAAAAAAGCAAGGATGGGAAAAGCAAAAGAAGCAAGTTTATTAAATTTTATAGCAAAATTGATAAACAACAAGCAAATACCGAAGGAGTTCAAGCAAAAGCAATAAAGGAAAGAAAAGGAAATCCTAAAAGCTACCTAGAAGACTACTCTTCAGTAGCTTGGACATCTCCCAACTGCTCGGTCGTTACACCTTCAACATCCTTGGTGTTTTCAGCAGCAGCATCCTCCGAATCTTTACCCTCGACTGCTCCAGCCTGGGTATCAGCTCATCCAGCTATTTCACCGATAGAAGACTCAAAGGTAAAAGCGAGCAAGTCTTCTGGAGAAATAGAGAAGGTCTCGAAGTCTTTACCGAAAAACTCAAAGTCAGACGGCCGCCCATAGAGATGATCTACATAGCCCAACTTGTAGAAATCAACTTGATTCTGAATAAGCGAAGCCTCGAAACCACCCTTCTCACTCTTCAACTGCTCATTTTCCTCAAGCAAGCAAGCACGAACCCGCTGCAACTCCTCAATTTCCTTCTTCAGATTGTCGTTGGTCTTCAAAACACCTTGAAGTTCCGACACTTGAGGCTCAAGCATGTCAACAACCTTTTTGAAGTGGATCACTTGGTCGGAAGTAGCAATCAATTCTTCATCCTTTGCATAAGCAGCGGAGCGAAATTAAGATATGGAACGCTCAAGATCTTGAATCTGAGGTATGTAACGCTCGATTTCCTTCTCTGCACTTTCATACTTTATTTGGATCGCATCAAGCCTAGTCTTTAAATCCATGATTTCTTGGCGAGCGGCCTCAAGCTGCAGAAAAGTGGGGGCAGAAGTAGTAGATTCCTTCAAAGCAGCAAGCTCAGATTCCAATTTCTTGATTTTTTCGACCGAGGAGTAAGCTTTGGCAGCCATAGTTCTTACCATCTCTTTAGCAGCCTTGGTGTCCTCTTAGTCAAGGAACATAGACTCGGCTGCCAGAATTGTTGTTTTCTGCATCATGGCTAGCAGAGCAGTCTTCCTATACTCGGGGGTATGCTTTGCAAAAAGACTCGGACCAACAATCTCCTTGACGCCATCAACAAACTTGGCACATACATCCATGTCTTCAAGAATATCTGGTTTCAAAAGCGCACAAATCTTAGCAGCTTCCCCAGAAACGGCCTTGGCGGATTCTTCAAGCTTGCTTGAATGAGCAGCTTCATTCTTATCAGCAGACGAGTTGGTTGCAACAGTGGGAAAAGCAGTTTTTGGCGCCACTTTAGCAGACAGGGGCGCCAGTTTAGCAGACAGGGGCATCTTATCACTTTTCATAGCAGCAAGCCTCTTCAGGGGTAAGCCAGGCTTAGTCTCAGACGGACGCTTCGGCACAAACTTGGGTACCAAAGGCACGGAGGAACTTTTACGCTGAGCAATTTTTTCAGCAATCGAGCTAGCAGCCTTTGAAGCAATAGGCGTTACCGGCACAAATGTAGTAGTTCATTCTTTCTCGCCCTTAGAGGAAGTCAAGTCAATCACAATCTTGGGAGCAGCCGGAGATTCCCCACGAGTAGTTTTCATTTTCTTCTCAGCATGCATCTCTTGAGCAGGCAGGGATTGTTTCTTTTTCCCACCTTCATTGATAGTAGGCTCCATCACAGTGATAGGACGAGCCATCGCGTCTGCCTTGATCCGTTGTATTTCTTCTTTTGGGGGCAGCCCACCCTTTTTCCCTATGAAGAGGACTAAGTAGCCAACGCCACTCACAATACTCGAAAGGGATACCCAGAGCGACATGGACTTTTTTCATGTCTGGAGAAACCCTAGGAGTTGAGCCAAATTCCGAATCTAAAAAAAAAAAGGAAGACAATCAGAATATTGAAGAATAATTTGGCGCTAAAGCAAAGTAGCCGAAAAGACTAAGCAGTCTGCTTACCAGATATGAAGACCATTGGTACACGCAGCTCGGGAGAAGAGTCAGATTCCCATTCTCCACTTATCTCCAAAGTCTCTTTGGCCCAATCATGATCTCCTTTGCTCGAATTATCAAAAAGCTTATGACGAGTTCGCAGTTGTCCAACTCCATCAATACGACCTATGTCAAAGAAATACCAAAATTCGTTGGTGGTTAGTCCCAAGTCAAAGAATTGGTTCAAATTGTGGAACCCCACCATTACTCGGACCGCATTTGGGGAACATTGGGCAGGCGCACATTTCATGGAGCAGAGCACTTCTTGGAAGAAACGTGGCATAGGGAAAGTAAACCCTAACACAAAATAGTAAGGATGGAACTTGATAGCTCTCCGAGTTCCACTGCATGGTTCCCGACTGCTACCATCCTTAACTCGCCTCACACGCACTCCCGACGGAATGACATGCCAATATGCTTCAAGAAAATCTCTAAACAAATCGTCGAAGCTAATCTTGAGGTGAGCAGCTTTGAAGTAGCCAATCTTGCTCAAAGACCCACCTTGACGATACAACGGGGGCACACCATCATTATTCTTGTGACTCGAGGAAGACATGTTTGAAAATTTTGCAAAAGTACAAGGAAGATTTGTTAGAGACCCAAAAGGGCTTAAGGCCCTTCCATTCTCTCCTAGGGCACGGACACAACACAAAAAAAAAAAAAAGAAAAAAAGTTGAAAGCCGCAGGAACCTAGCCAAATTGCCAGGCCCCACGGCTTGGCTAATCATTCACTTAGCAGCGCCCCAGCGCCCAGCAAGAAAAACAAGGACAAATATTTTTTTTTTTCACGGCGTTGCCATGCCATGATTAACCAGATCAGCCCATCACAAGTCTTCGATTCCCATCAAGCCAAGAGTCAAGATCCAAAGATTCCAGAAAATCAAGAAGACAAGAAAAATAGTTTTTTCTTACCTAGAAACAACGAGAAGACGAAGCAAGCAACGAAAGACGGTCCTTTGCACGGGCAAGATGTAGAAAATTGCTAGAGGATGGGGAACAAATATCCTCTAGGCTCTTTCTCTCTTGTAAGGTAGAATAAATTTTTCTCTAAAAGTTGATTTAATAATCCACTTCGGGTGGATTTAAATAAACTTTGAGAGGAATTTATTTCCTTTTCCTAGAAGGATCTAATTTCCTATTAGAAGAGAGAATCAACATCAAAGAGGGAAACAAATTCAAAGTTTCCTAAAGCAAGAAAATCTCTACACCTGTTGCCTTTTTTTGCGAGCAGCCCAACAGGTGTAGGGGCATTTGTGGAGCCAAAAACGATCACAAAGTGACACGTGGACTTTGGGACAAAAAAAGACAAAAATACCCTTGACGTATAATGGGATTCCTACGCGCAAGTAGTGGGTAATCATCCTCAACCAATTGAAAAATACTCGAAAAGAGGTAACTATTTCCATACTATCTCATTTTAGGTAATTATTTCCGAAACTTAATTTCTCTAATATATTATTTAGTTAATTAATTATCTAAATAATATATTCTTCCCATATCTCCTAAAATCATCCCTTAAAATCATAAATAATTGATTAATTAGGGGATCAATTCAATTAATCCCCTAATTGTCAATAAAGTGACCCAAATTAGTAGACGAAACCGGCCACCTCCCTTTGCTCCATACCTTTTCTGATTTTCTCCACCTTATTACCCAAATAAAGCTAGTCATTCAATTTGGTAACTCCCCATTTATTTCTATCATATTTTATTAGCCAATAAAGTGGCTAATTAAACCACAAACTCACCAAAAAATAAACAAAGTGGCCGGCCACTTTCTTGGAAAAGTGGACCAACCTAGTCCTATAAATAGTCACCCATTTTTACCAAACACTCATTCCAAACCTCTTGCAAAAAATCCCAAATATTCTAAACACTATTTCTCTCTAAAATTCTAACTTTGGCATCGGAGGTTCTTCGGCCAAAGCCCCCCCCCATTCATCGTGGGCGCGTGAGGCTTTTGGCCTTAACCTAAGATGCTAGTTGTTTTGTAGGTGCAAAATCGTCCATGATCGAGGAGGAGAAAATTTGCATCCACACACTTTTCTTTAGCAATCTATCTCATATACCAAAATTTTTCATTCTATATCATAGTATAACTCTAATTACAATAATGAATTATGAAACTTTACGATGAACCATAAATTATGAACTTCTAAGCCCTTCCAAATAGTAAACAAATAAGCACAAATGGTAATAATCAAAGGCTTCAAAGCACAACAGAACAGATACTTGTTCCAATTTTGTAATTTGGTACCAGGCGGCAGAATACTCTACAGATAAAAATTCAACTTTGCACAGTACACTAGTCAAATGAGCTAGTCAAATAGTCACAAGTTCGTCAGTGATATAAAGTGCAATTGCAAGAACAAATCCTAATTGACTAGTATGTCTAACTAGTCAGAGTCTACCCAGATCAGTTTCAGAACAACAAATCTCAAACTTGAACACATTCACATATTAGTTCATTATGCAGACAACAATGACAAAGCAATTATGAATTAAAGTATGCTGGATTGACTAGTCAAGCTCACCAGTCAACTAAGTACAGATTCGTCAGTTAATCAAACGCAAATCTACAAATCAAACTTAGTTCACTACAAGGTATCCTAGTCAACAACAATTCAGTTCATTGCTCATAATATGCAGCATAAACTTAGACTCAAACACATATCAATAACAACCCATATGATGCATGAAACATATGCTAGTAAATAAGATATGTGAACAAGTTTAAGAGACAAAGAACACAAGAAATTTTTCACTGGAATAACCCATATTCGGGTAAAAAAACCGGGGACTCACCACTGAGTCCAATCCACTAGTACAAATAAAGTTCTTACAAAGTACCATGCAAAGCTCAATTTCTAGACCTAGTCTATGGAGCAGCTTTAACTTTGTGCAACCTTACTTTGCACGAGTTGAGAATTCTTTCAGTCTTCACAAAGTGGCAGCTCTTCCTGAGCTTTTCACCTTGTGGCACAAAAATGGAGTTCTCTCTAGTCTTCATAAGATGGCAGCTCCTTCTGAACGCTTCACCTTGTGGCACCGAGACCAACACCAAAAAATGCACATGATATGATAATGATGATAGTGTGCAATCTAGATTCAATGATTAGTCAGTTTCTCCGATCAAACAGTTGAAGGAAGAAACTGATGAAAATCTAAAAATGGACCGGTTTAAAGATTTGAAACTTGAAGAACTTGACCACCAAGTTAAAACAAAATCATGAAGACAATGCTACCCTAATATGCAATGATTGGGTGTTTAATGCATGAACATGGTTTTGTTGTTGAGGTTTCAATGAAGAACACAAGAGGTAACTCAAAACTAAAAACACTATTTAAAAAAAAAAGTGAACTTCCTACCCAAAACAAATGAGCATATTAAAAAAGATTTAAGCAAGCAATTTCAAAGATAGATTTATAAATATTCAATAAAGAACATTACCTAGAAAAAAAATGCTTGATGCTCCTTGGGGATTTGAGATGGAGATGAAAGAATAAAGCTCTCAAATTTTTCCTATCTCAGTCAAGAAACAAATGAAACCTACATAATCCTAATAAAAGAAAATGTTTGTTTCAGCATCCAATGACACAAAAGACACTTGTCAAATGTAAAAGCAATCTGACCATATCAATGGTGAAAAACTCAATCCCGTATAAAGGGTGTCAGTCAGCCCATATGGGCTGTGTTCAATTGCGTGCCCAACTAGCTGGATAACAACGAGAAATTCTGACGAGACAATGTCACTAGTTGAAATGCATCAGTAAATTAACGTGAAATGCATATGTATGAACAAACCTTTGAGGTGAAATGCCACAGCCTTGAACACTTATTCCTAGTAGCAAAAACCCTTAAGGAAATATTCTAAAAACTAATTGGAGCATGTGTGACACAATTACAATATTGATAAGGAAATCCAAATACAAAAGTCTGGACTTCACAAATTTCCGTTCAATGTTCCCTTTTATTCCTGTAAAGCTACATAATTATAAATAAATGGAATCAAAGGACAATATCACTCCATAAAATTAAATAGAATTACAAATAAATCACTGCATTGAGTACCTAAAAGTGGAGCATAAAAAACACTACATTTTCCAGGTAGATTTTCCTGGGAAACAAACAAAACGTAAGGAAGAAAACGGACCTTATCCCTGCAGAGCGTTGCAGGTGATCGATAAGATAATGACAAATGCGAATTCTGAAACCTTAGCGAGTGTAAGTAAAGCGTGAGTCTCTCTCTCTCTCTCTCTCTCTCTCTCTCTCTCATTCTCTCTCTCTCTCTCTCTCTCTCTCTCTCTCTCTCTCTCTCTCTCCCTCTCTCTCAGTGTAACGTTTAGATTTTTGTTGCTCGAGGGAGCGCAAAGGAAAGAGGAGGGGAGAGTTATATTAGGAAATGTGAATAATGTATGTTTTGATTAAGACACTGCATCGTATGATTTATGATCAGATGACGTGATGAAATAAAGGACGTATGATGTGGAAAAGGAAGAATGTTTTGAATTTCAAATTTTGATAATGTGGGACCATGATTTTCCAGGATCTAAGTAAAGCTGATCTGAATACTATTACCGTCAAAGTTCGATCATGGACTCACAGCTCCAGGTGGAGCTCTATCAGACGGAGCAAGGTGCCACCATCACTCTACTCTGAAGCACTAGGTGGAGTCCAACCAACTTTGCTGGATGACCGTGCTTGTTCCGCAAGACAAGCGATTTGATCCGGATAGGACACAATCAAATCTTATAAGTCTTGGATTGGCTACAACCTAGTGATAGACGCGCACCGCAAGACCGTGCTTGGTCTGCAAGACAAGCGATTTGATCCAGATAGGACACAATCAAATCTTATAAGTCTTGGATTCTCTACAACCTAGGGATAGACGCGAACCGCAAGTAATCACACTCCAAAGAGAATGCAGTATCTACTTACTAGATATCTTCTAGGATTCTTCCAGTATAGAACGAGGATTCAATCCTAAAAAGGTATTTGTCCCACGGTACAAATACACCAATCTAGGTTCATCTACGATAACGCAATCTAGACACTTGAATTTTATTGCCCTGTTTCTTGAGTCTAAAGTTCATTCACTAGCTTGACCGCCGGAGAGCCTTTGGCCAGCACACTCTCTTGGCCTAAGGTGTGCTTATAGTTGTTTCATTGTTTTGTAGATTGCTCAGGATTACATGGATTTGTGCTCAACCGCTGCTCAAGGAAATGCGCATATTTGGTTCCAACAGTAATCATTCCATGAATTTTCTTTTTTCCAAACTAAATGTTCTTGATTTAATTAAAGGAGAAACTAATGAAAAACCTTTAAAAACTTTGTGCTTAATCATCAAAAGCAAAATTATTTGGTAATACTCAAAATGAGCATGAGGAAAAGATGACAAAGCAGTGCTCTACGGAGACAATTCCAAAAGGCCAGCAGGAAGTTCACGTGGTCTTCATGAAAATAAAAGGTAAAGGACAAAGAAAGGATAGCCACAAAATGAAGAAAAGGACAAGTAAATAAAAACACTAGCACTCATACTTTTAGAAACTGTGCGACAAATTCAAAAACAGAAATTTTGAAGGTCACTTTTAGAAACAGTTGTACATAATTGTACAACTTTTTAAAAAGCATTTTTGTAGTTTAGCGGACCAATTTGTGTATAAGAGAGTCTTCCCTCCTTCATTATAGACACCTAAACTTTAGACATACACACCACTCACTACACCTCAACCCGCAGAGCTTTCGAAGCCTTCCTTTCCTATTTGTAAACTTCCTTCTTTGTAAGCATCCTTTGTAATCATCTTCTGTATATCAATAAAAGAGCAAATGTACATATTCAAGCAATCTTTAGTGTTAAGTAAGTTTTTCTTTCTTTCTTTTAGTGTGTTTGTTTAATCGGACCTTCCATTACAAAATAAGGAAACACTATTGTATTTATATTATTAGCTTACTAAATTTAAAATCATACTTTGTTCGAGCACTATGTTATAGTTGAATATTTTCCATACAAATAACTGAACATAACCAGGGTACCTATGAGTTTTTTGTATGTTTGAGTTCAACCTTTAAGACTTTATACTTGCATTGTGAGTGCCATCATGTTGAAACTTGTCGAGCTTCATGTGCAAGGTTTTAAGTCTAGTTGTTATAATGCTCATCCGACTATTAATTGAGCCTCTGCTTTGAATTCGGTATTAAGCCAAGTTTAGCATTGTAATAGTATAATTATAATAGTAAAGTACCTTGAATATGGAAGTCATCAACAACTAAAGCACACACTTGTTTAATTTGTATGAACACTGTATATTATTATCTTTGTAGACCCTGTCAACCACAACCACTAAGAATATATTATCCTAGACACCTAACTATAACTAGCATAAAAAGAAGATTAGCCTATATTTCTAACTATAACTAGCATAACAAGAATCTGAAGAAGCAGAAGTGTTCTCTTGGTTACCTTGAACATCCTTCATTTATTAATAAATATAAAAACACAAAAATGCAGCATAACGTACTAGCAGCAAAAAGAGCAACAGATCATACTTTAAAGATGTTGAGAAAAAAAAGAGAGTTTTCAAGAAATCAATTAGCCATAACATTAAAAAAAAAATTTAAATTTACTTGAATACAATGAATTTACTTGAATGTTTTTACACCAGGCCAAACAAAATTTGAAAAATAAAGTAATAGAAACAACAAACATTTGTTGACAATTTCATCTTCCTCAAAAGACTTGCTGCTCATAAACAACTTTATCTTTCTCAACTCCTTGTAAAAAATACATGAATCCAGTTGGTGCAACGTTTAGCTCAATACTCACCACATTTATTTAGGGCACACTAGTACAAAAAATACTTTGCGCGACGCAAGTCCTTCGTCTCGCAAAGTCAAAAAAAGTCGCGCAAAAATTAGCCTAACGAACATTCGTCGCGCACCAACAGTTGTGTGACAAAGAAGTGCCCTGCGTCACGCATAGTGGTTTTGCGCGATACAGGTCCCTACGTCGTGCAAAATTACTTTGCGAGATGCGAGTCCCACGTCGTGCAAAACCACTTTGAGTGACGTAGGGACTTGCGTTGCGCAAACCCTTGTTTATTTTTTTTTTGGCAAATATATTTTTATTTAATTTTTAATAAATATTGTAATTAAATTCTAAACAATAATTAATAAACCAAGAAAAAGTATTTAATTATAAAATATATGAACATGTACATATAAGATGTCTAAACAAAAAAGAAAAAACTACAATAAGTAGTTTTCTAGGTTTAATACATCATGCTACTGGGTATCGATCGGGCAAAGTGGCTGGGAAGTCGAAGGCGGAGTAACATCAAGTGCTGGCATTGGGACTTAGAGGTCGGAGATCGCTAAGGCCTGTACAATCATACTCATTTGTTCACCCTGGGCCGCAAGCTGACCTTTTAGGGTTGTCACTTCCTCCTTGAGGGCATTGACCTCTGCTGTGGACGATTTGGAAGAGGAGGCACCCGTCTCATGAACCATTGCCTTCCCCATACATCGAACAACCTTGCCATGATGACTACCGAACTTTTGATCCAAGACCTCAGTCACGATCTAAAGACCTGCATCCTTGGGTACAATGACGTCCTCGATTAGGGTCTCTAGGGGAAGCTACGATGTTGCTTCTTGGAGAACAGCAGTGCACATTGGTCACACTCCGACTATGAGTGATCAACTGCGACATCTATACACTTTTTGAACCATAAAAATATAACATTAGAAACTAATCCTTTCTTGCATTTGAAATTAATCAATTAGCAGCCAAAGTAATATAAGTAAGTAGGTTACCAACATTCTTAATTTGAAGAGAGGTAACCTATCCATTTTCATAACCAACAAAAAAAGTGCATCAAGTGAAACAAAAAAGAATGGGTAATCCGACACTGGGAATCTATGATAAATTTTAAAGATTATTTGAATCATTATTTATAACAACTAAAACTTGTTTTAGGATGCTTAATAAACACTCGAGTAAGCAGACATTGTAATCAATCAATGGTACCAAAACTTCATTACACTAATTGATATGATCAAAGTACCGTACAAAAACAGTTTACTTCGTACAAGCCATTCAACCAAACACATGACCATAGAGACTAACTAGTAAGCAGGTAGGAAGGTAAGAGAAGCAACTGATGCTCTTAGGGGATTTAAATCCCATAATGTTAAGTCGAGATCTAAACACCTTGAGAAATGTATGTTCAAGTTCCAATAACCAGCAAAAGATAACTTGCATAGTTCACCAGGAACCAACTATGTTAGTTCCTAATCAATGAGATTCACAATTATTCTAGGGAAGAAGTTAGAATCGATATGCATGGATGCAACAAATATTCATGTTAATTATATATACGTATACATATATTATGAAGATCGACCTGGGTTTTTCAGCCCAACAGAGAGGGTCAAATGGGATACACGAAAAGCTGTTGAAGGTAATAATACCTAGAAATTATTACATTACAAAAACCCTACCGATATATTTAAGCATGCATTCAAATTTGAAAGTATAAAGAGTGATTTTATACTGATGAGCTTGTTGACGTTCTCTGACATAAGTGGGTCTAATATGTCAATTTTTTATTCTAAATAGTTTAATTGAAACATAAGATAGTACTGTTGCTAAACTATATGTGTTACTAATCAGGGAAGAACAAAGAAGAAGCATTGGCTAAATACATCACAAAGGTGAAGCAGCTGCGACAACAAGAAGTAGCCTCCACATAGATCATACAACATTAATGGAGTTCTATATCTATATCTTAAACATTTCCTAAGTGTTTCAAGAAGAAAACACATACCAGAATGTAATAAATCAATAATTTTCAATTTCCACAGCTTCTGCTTTATAATTAAGTCATGATGTACTGCACTTATGAGTAGGAATGTTTTTCAAATAAGAGCTCTAAACAAGCTGTTGTCCAGATTTGAACTTAGTTGTCCATAGATTTGAACTGAAGAATTCTTCAAATAATGGAGATGCAAATCCCATAAACTAGGGCTTTGAGGCTCTAATGACTTGGTTTACAAAGAATGAGATATAAACCTAGAATCTACAGATTCGCATCGTAATCAATTACGTTTGTATACTGAGACTTACTTCAGAGACTAAAAACATAAGATCCATAGAATATCAAGAATCATAAGATCCATAGTCCCAATATTTAGCAATTGTAAAAAAGAAAAAAATGTGTCGAGGAATCGTATAAACTTTACAAATTAGTAAAAATCTGCCTCTTGTTGACAACCAAAGACAAAAGTGAGAACAAACATCCAGTTTATTTTCAACGAACACACCATCTTTAATCAAGTGAAATGTTCATCTGACTGTAAATGTGGACAAGGAAATGCTCAACTGATAAAACAGAATGGAATTTGGGGTATGCCTATGTGTATCCATCAGCTAAACATTATCTATACATTTCCTCCAATCATTTGAGTCAAATACTGTAAATTCTAACAAGAAAATGACACACATAATATTATAAATAGAAAGAAAAAAATTGAGGACATTCAAAGAAGAAAATAGTGAAGGAATAGAACCAAGTCCTCGAGCAATATGCTAACCTGGGTCAATACTTGCTAGCTGGCTGGGAATTGAAAATCTATACCCAAATTGCTTCAAACTACAAACAAGGAACAACAACAATGAAATTCTTTAACCCTGAAATTCAGCCCATTTCCTAATAATTTATCCCAACTAAAAACCCTGATTCAATCCCCATTTCAAAATTAAAACCCTAATTCCCATTTAAAAAATTTTAAACCCTGAAATCCATCACATGCCCTAGTAATTTATCCCAAATTAAAACCCTAAATTCTAAAATTCATCTCAATTCTCAATCAAAATCCTTAATTTCACAATTTCACAATTTGTAATTAGACTTACTTTCAAGGAGAGATACGAGCATGACGAAGGGGTAGTGGTTGCTCGTCGTTTAGAACGAGAGAGAGAGAGACAACCGAGAAAGTAGTGGTGGTGGTTGGATTCGAGATTATGAAGAGGAAAGAGAGGTCTGGGTTCAAGATTTAGGGTTCGAGCTTGCGAAGAGGAGATAGAGGTCTGCGTTAAAAAAAAAAAAAAAAGATGAGGAGGAAGGCTACGAGAGAGGATGAGGAGGGTGGGAGAGAGAGGGAGAGAGAGGGCGAGATGAGCAAGAGGAAAGAGAGAGACTGAGTGAAAGAGTTCAGGTGTGGGAAACTTTTGTCTAAACTTCGGAAAATTTAAAAAAAGCGCCCATTTGCACCGCCAAAATTATCCCAAATTGCGCGAAGTAGGTTTGCATTTTGACATCGTGCAAAGTGTTTTTGCGCAACAATAGCATTATGGCGTCGCACAAGGTATCTTTTTTTTTTATTTATAATTTTATAAAATTTACTGAAAATGTGACTTTACTCTCTTCAAATTCAATTTTTTTTTACATAAAACCCACAATAATAATCCTAACAAAAACCCGACCTGATCTACAATAATAAATTTGAACATACTTAATAAATATACATATCATTCAATTTCTTAAATGTTATATGTACAAAATAAATAAATTTAAATCTACTTAATAAATATATATACCACTGAAATTGATGGGATACGCATTGTACAAAACTAGTTTCAAAGATCAAACTGTCAAACTTTTTTGTATATACTTCGAGATCGCATACGCCAAAAATCGCAAAAAATAAACATTCAGAGATCAAGTAAAGGGACACAATTTTTTGATGGTTATAAACGAAAAATCATGATTTAACGGTTATTTTAACTCCGATTTTGATGATTTTTTATAGCAACACTCCTTGATCCTATGAATACAATGAATGAATTCGATCTTCAATTTATAATATTTACACTAGTGGATACCACAAAATCTTATGTTATACTTAATGAAGTATAAATAAGTGCTAGCGAATTTATCATTTTGATAGGGTATGCATTGTGCGAAACTAATTTCAACGATCCAACCGTCAAACTCTTTTGTATATACTTCAAGATTGCATACGCCTAAAATCGCAAAAAACAAACATTTAGAGGTCAAGTAACGGGACAAAACTTTTCGATGGTTATAAACAAAAATCACGATTTAACGATAGTTTTAACTTTGATTTTGATGATTTTTTTTATAGATACACTCCTTGATCCTATATGAATACAAAGAATGAATTCGATCTTCAATTTATAATATTTACACTAGTGGATATCGCAAAATCTTATGTTATACTTAAGTGTTAGTGAATCTATCATTTTGATGGGGTACGCATTGTATGAAATTAATTTCAATGATCCAACCATCAAACCTTTTTGTATATACTTCGAAATCGTGTACGCCTAAAATCGCAACAAAACAAACATTCAATGATCAAGTAATGGGACAAAACTTTTCGATAGTTATGAACAAAAATCACGATTTAACGGTAGTTTTAACTTCGATTTTGATGATTTTTTATAGATACACTCCTTGATCCTATATGAATACAATGAACGAATTCAATCTTCAATTTATAATGTTTACACTAGTGGATACCACAAAATCTTATGCAATACTTAAGTGTTAGTGAATCTATCATTTTGATGGGGTACGCATTGTACGAAACTAATTTCAACGATTCAACCGTCAAACTTGTTTTTTTATATATTTCGAGATCGTGTACACCTAAAATCGCAAAAAACAAACATTCAGAGATCAAGTAACGGGGCAAAACGTTTCAATGCTTATAAACAAAAAATCACGATTTAACGGTAGTTTTAACTCCAATTTTGATGATTTTTTATAGCTACACTCCTTGATCCTATATGAATACAATGAACTAATTCAATATTCAATTTCAAATATTTACACTAGTGGATACCACAAAATCATAAGGAAGAAATAATTTTGTTTTGAAACCATTCATTAAGGTCTACAAAAGGTGATTAAATTTGCCTGGTTGCAGAAATTTTATTAAACTAAACTTTTAAAAGGTCACATTATATTCGCACATCAGTTTACAAAAACCATACAAAAACAGTTCTCCAAACTTCACTTCCTCATTTTGTACTAACCCATCCTCTCAGAGGACTAAGAACAGTTCTCTAAACTTCACTTCCTCATTTTGTATTAACCATACAAAAGCAGTTCTCTAAACTTCACCTCAACAATAACAAAGCAATTCGTTCTAATTTCTAAAGTTTAAAGAGGGGAAAGCTACATCTGTTATCTTTCAGCACAGGAGAAAATATCAAAAATCCTCATTTTGTGGGCAATTCTTGGGAAGGCACTGTCTCATAAGCAGCAATTGTGGATGTAGAAAGGAGAATATTACACTCAAGTGTTCAGCCATTTTCCACAATCTCATGGATGGCTTCACTGACAGCTCCATCCTCCGATTTAACAGTAAGTTTCATCACAACCTCTTTCCATGAACTTTCAATTCCAAATAACAACTGCACATGGACCTTGAGATTTTGCAGAATGCAATGCATACTTGTCTGGAACCAATCCTTTCTTATCAGTGACACCATAACACAGCAAAAGCTAGAGAGAGAGATAGTACATAAAGTCAACATACAATATGTAATCTGCTACACATGCACAAGGAATGTACACAGCTAGATTATCTAAGGCCATTCGACTATGTCACGATATAATTTCAGTACGTGGAATCTGATAACTAATGAAGTACAAGGCCTGCTTGCACATGAATGACCAAGATTATTGCGGTCTCAACTATACAATGCTACGCTCATGTGCCCCAAATTCACAACCATTAGGCGTCAACAACTCAGCCCAGCAAAACCAACTTCAAAAAAGCTTTAGGAGGTAACTAAAATAATTAAGATTGAAAGATGCAAAAGAAAATTGCAGTACTGTCACATCTGAAAAGCCAACGAAACTATCAAGCTCTCCAAAATGAGCCTGAACAGGAGCCTTAGATTTAGCAAGCTCCGATGGCGGCACTCCATAAAACGCAACAACAACATTAACGTTAGGGAGCAAAACAGAACTTGCAATTGAGAGAGCACCACACATGCAAAATCCAGCAACACCACCTATTTTGACTAAACAATAGGTTAATTAACAAATGACTTTACTTTCTAAAACACATATCATAACTGATTCATATCACTATAAATTTTACACACGCGAAGGAGGACTCATTTAAGAAACATGGCAGAAGCTTACCATATTTCGTGGCCAAATTGTTCTGTGGTGATTTCTGTTACAGTACAAACTAGGCATAACACTTACCACATACTAAGATTATGTCTTAAAAGAAATCATACAAAAATGGCAACGCATCAAGAAGATACTTAGCATATGCAGCAAATAATTCAACCAACACATATAATATTAGCAAAAGCTCAACGGATTTAATCCTTGCTCTATTTTTTGTCGCTCTCGGTTATCTTATTGTCTACAGCTGTAGTTGTAGCACAGATTTTGAAGCTAGATGAAGAAATCCAGAAATCTCAGTTCCCAGATGGTTTCTTGTTTGGAGCAAGCACTTCATCTTATCAGGTACCCTTCTTCTTCTTGTAGTTATTTTTTATCTTTGCTCTGCAACTATGTGTCTGAATGTTAAATTCTCTATTCAATTTCAATTTGATAATTAAGATTGAAGGTGCTTATTTTGAAGATAGAAAGAGCCTACGCAACTGGGATGTTTATACTCACATTCCAGGTAATTAAAGAAGAAAATTTAAGGGTAATTAGTTGCTACTCTTAATTTTGATATTCACTCAAATTAATGTCTTAATACATTCTCTGGGGATATATGCATATTGGTTCTCCATTTTGTTGGCTAGAATTCTACCTGGTATGTTGTTTTTATCTAGTCTTTGTCTTAATTTGGATTATTCTGGTTAGTCTTGTGCTTCATACTTTTATTTGGTTATATTAATCTTGACAGCATGGTTCTTAATTTCAACATCCTCTGTAGTTGAGAAATCTTGACAGCATGAAATGTGAGGAAACATGACCATACACCGAATTTAGTCAAAATGTTAAAAGAGAAATCCGCAGTGGAGAACAAGTTCAAGGGAAAATGCAGAACAAAAAAAAACTCAATTCTCATTCATAAATCCAAGATGATCCAAAAACAAAATACGAACATGATGGACCAAAAACCGTCAAGGGTATGCACAATCTACAACGAACAGCAAAACTATGATAGGATCCCGTAACGACTAAGGTATGCACAATCGCAAGCACAAACGGTAATGATTACTGAAAGGAAATAATTAGTTGAAATGCTACAAACTGAAGCAAGAATTAAAGAGCATCAGCAGGCATACAATTTAGGTTCAACTCTCTGCAGCTAAAAAGGAACAAACATCTCTAATCAAATAAAAAAAAATTGAAGACTTTGATCATGAGCAACATAAAAAAAACAATCGAAACGACAGGACAGAGGGTTTGGGAGCTTACATTGGTCTGGAAATCGACTTGGGAGCTTACATTAGTAGTTTTAGTTTGAATTCTCAATTCAAAGTTACATATACAAAATCAAATTGCTTACCGGATAGGAATAGATCGAGGAAGGGAAAGGATTGGAGAAGGTTTTGAAGAGATGGGGGAGGGAGGTACCTGCTGAAATTGGTTTGCAGTTTCTGCCTCCCAAACTGATTAAGTGAAAGGAAAAAAGTAGTTGACTTTGCATAAAGAAGACTGGCGTCATGCAAAGCTGGGAAAAAAACGGTAAAGACTGGCGACGTGCAAAATTGTTTTGCATGACGAATCAAACGTTGCACAAATGGCCTTTGCACAACGACACTTTGCACGATGAAGACTGGCGACGTGCAAAATTGTTTTGCATGACGAAGGTGCACCTACGTCACACAAAACAGTTTTGCGCAACACCAGTCTTCGTTGTGCAAAGTGCCGTTGTGCAAAGGCCATTTGCGCGACATTTTTGTGTTTATCATTGCGCAAACATACTTTGCACGATGAAATTTGCTGCGTCGCGCAAACATGTTTTTGTACTATTGGCAGCACACATACAAAAAAAAAAAAGAAAAAAAAAACATGAGCGCATAATGGAGACTATATGATCTATCGATGCAGAGACCATGCTCATTCTGGGTTAAGCGTTTATACCTGTATTTCTGAGATTTGTGGACATCGTGGCTGCCGTTGCTCATTTTTCTTGCGGATCTAAAGTCTGACGTTGCTTCCATTCCTTGTGTTCGCCATCATCTCCGGTCGTCGTCTACAACACAAGCTCATGGACATGCAAATACATTAGGCTCAGATTTCACTATTGCATTTGTGCTAGAATTAAGAAATTAATGAGGAGACGAGATCAATGTATTTTACCTTTGTGTGTCGCAAACCGAGACGGCTGAAATAGGTGAGTGGGGCTCGGGTCTACAAAGAAATGAAGGCAAATTTGTGTTTAGATTTGCAGGTTTCAGAATATGGAGCTGCAATGCGAAACTAGAGAGAAGTGATGGATGATTTCAGCTTGGAGGATTAATTTGACAGAAAAGAGGGGAAGCTTGGGTTTTGATTGTAGGCAGGTAAGGTTTTTCTGAAAACAAGAAGAATGGAAGAAATTGCAGGAGAAAAATGGAGAGAGATGGGGTAAACGGCACATGAGGAATGGCAACAATGAGAAAAAGGAAGTTGATAACTCAACTTATATACTAACTTGCTAGGGTTTCTCCCACGCGAGTGATAGACGCATATTTATACGACTTAGTTAACTAGTTTTCTTGCATTTACGTTATTAGTTCTTAGTTATTTTAGTACTTTAAGCCATTTGCGTGTGTTTGTAGGTCCAAAGGGCTAAGGAAGCAGGAAAGTGCATTTTGGTGCATTTTGGAGCAGTTTTGAGCTTGGAATGGATTACATATGATATGAGCAAGATGGATGGACGAATTTGAAGACAAAAGAGGCTAAGAACATGCTAAAAATCTGGTGAAACAAATACAAGTTGCAAGAAGGGATAAATTTCTAGAAGGATTGACCAAAACTTCACTCAAAACCAAGAAATTCTTCAATGCCGTGGGCATTGATTCACTTTCACCAGAAATTTGAGTGATGATGCAATGCTTAAATCACCATGACATGTGAGTGGATGATGCAATGCTTAAATCACCATGACATGTGAATGGATGACTCAATACCTAACCCACCAATAATTCCCACTCTTTGCCATGCTCACCTACTCAATTCCACCAACATTTTGTGTTAAACAAGTCCATCCTCTTCCTATAAATACCATGGCATCAACCTCATTCAAATCATCCAGAAATGAACCATTCTCCAAGCCTTTCCTTGCCTCTCCTACATATCTAAACCCCTTCCCATCCATTCCTCCAAATAAACAACCATTCATACACATTTCCATTAGTTCCAAGGCTTGCAAAGAAGGAGGAGTGCTTGGAGTTGTGCTAGCCATTCCATTGGAGTTGTTGGAGCATTCTAGGTGTCTTCTACTTTGTTTCTCTATGTTTAATATCAATTGTTTTTGTTTAATTGCAAGTATGAGGAACTAAACCCTTACTTAGCTAGGGTGAAGTTCGAAGCCATGAACATGTTTGAGATATGAATTGATTTCTTCCAATTGTGATTTAATAAGTTGTGAATGCAATTCAATTAACTGCTTTCTTCAAAACTAATTCTTGTATGTGATTAAGGATGCATACTTAGTTTTCATGCATGAATTTGATGCTAGGATATAAATGAGTTTCACCTAATCGTTACAAGTTTATATTCATTGGTAGTGAAGGTTGCTAGTCACAATCGCGTTAATTGAATTCTTGGCAAACGTATCATGCATTCATAGTTACGAATGTCTCGTTAACACTTATGATTTTCATAAAACGTAATGATCTTTGATTGTATCTCTATTATGCATTCATGTAGAGGACTTTTGGAGAATAATTTGGATTGTCGTATGCATTCATCCAATTCAATAAATCAAGGAAAATCTGAGGATTAATTAGTGCATCACGGTTAATCTGGGGTGTTGAGTTTCATAATCTATTGAAAAACAATTGGAAATCAATTCATGTACAAGTGTGTCATGTGTGAAGAATGGATCTCTAGCTAATCCATAAACCATCTATTTAGTTTTACTTTTTGTTGTTATCTCAATCTCATCCAAATCAATACCTCCCATTTACTTTCTTGTATCGAAGTGTGTTTAAGTTTGTTTAGTTTGTGCCTTAAAGTGTTTTGAACTCTTTGAGTCTAGTTTAGTGTTTTAAAGCCTACTTTTGTGTTTTTAAGTTTCTTCTTATATTCTTGAGTCTTATATTTGTTGATTAGCATCCCTAGTTAATCCCCGGTCTAGAACGATCCCTACTTGCATCATTACTACAATTGTCATCAATAGGGTTTAATTTGTGTGTCAAGTAATTCTCA
This sequence comes from Malus x robusta, assembly GCA_963082935.1. Classification (NCBI taxonomy): domain Eukaryota; kingdom Viridiplantae; phylum Streptophyta; class Magnoliopsida; order Rosales; family Rosaceae; genus Malus; species Malus x robusta. The sequence continues at coordinate 20,285,707 of OY720334.1, read as the reverse complement.
CATCAGCGAGTGCACTAGCACGTGTGGCTTCAAAGCTTAGTGCCTTTTGCTGCCTCCAGGTCGCGAGTTAGACTCCCAGGGTGTCCATTCCCTTTTTTTTCCTGTTTTATTTGTTATTTTATATATATATTTTTTTGTTTTCTATAAAACCATATGATAAAAGTGGCAAGAAAAGGCAATTTGGAGCATTTTAGAGCAGTTTTGGGTTTGGAATGGACATCATATGAATGGAGCAAGGTGGATGGACGGTTTTGAAGATCAAGAGAGGCTAGGAATGTGCTAAAGAGTTGAAGAAATTAATTCAAGACATAGAAGATAAGGAATCAGCTAAAAGGAAGGAGAATAAGAAGCTTGGAGTCGTGCCTGCAATTCAAGACATTTGGATTGTTGGAGCATTTCTAGGTGTATTCTATCTTTTATTTTCAATGTTTAATTTCAATTGTCTTTGTTTAATTGCAAACATGAGGAACTAATTTCGTTTTAGCTAGAGGTGAATTCAAAGCCATGAACATATATGTGATATGAATTGATTACAACCAGTTATTGTTTCATAAATCGTGAATGCAATTTACTTATTTATTTGATTGATAACTTGTTCTTGTGTGTTGATTAAGGATGCATACTTAGTTTGCATGTAGGGATTTGATGCTAGAATATAAGGGAATTTCACCTAATCGTTATGAACTTATATTCACAAGTAGTAAAAGTCACTAGTTATCATGCAGTTCATAGTTACGAAGGCCATGTCAATGCTTATGATTTTCACAGAACTTCATGATCTTTGATATGTATCTCTATTACGCAGTTCATGTAGGGAACTTGATAAGAATAATTTGGTTGCGTCGCTAAATCCAATTAAATGAATTTAGGAAAATCTGATGGTTAATTTGTGCAGTTCACGGTTAACTTGGGGCATTTTCGTTCATGGTTTATAGGAAGAATAATTGGAAATCGATTTGTATGCATATGTGTCATGTGTGGAGAATGACCATGTAGCTAGCCTTTCACCCCCTTAATTCACCCAATTTTGTACCCTTTAGTTTGTTTCTGCAAGTTTGTTTGTTTAAATTTTAAATTCGTCAAACAACCCACAATTTAGTATTCTTAGTCTTTTTAGTTTAATTTTCGTCCAAACTTCCCTTTAGTTCTTGTTTCGAGTCAATTTAACCTGGTTTGTGTGTTTTGAGTCAGTTTAGCTTATTTTGAGTAGTTTAAGTTTAGTTTTCTGTTTTTGGAGTCTAGTTTTGTGGTTTTGAGTTAAATTTGTGTAGAATAGCATCCCTCCTAATCCTCGGCCTAGAACGATGCCTACTTGCTCATACTACAACTGTCTAAAAAGGGTTTAATTTGTGTGTTAGTCTTTACCACATCAAATTTTTGGCGCCATTGCCGGGGATTAGTAAAATTGCTAATCCCTCTATTTTTTTTGTTTTTTTTTCTTTTTCTTTTTATTTAGTTTTATTTCTTTGATTTCAGGTATTAGAGAAGTAAGACATGACAATTGCTAATCTTCAAGCTCAAATGACGAATCTTACTTCTCTTTTGTCGCAACATATCAAAAGTACTGCAATGCAAAGGGTGGCTACATTTGGTGTGTCCTCTAGGCAAGGATATCAAACTAATCAACATCCTCAATTAATTGAGAATGGAGGTTGGGATGGTGTCAATGCTTGAGGTTATCAAGGCCATAATCAATCAAAGAACGACTTATTTTCCAACACGTAAAACCCAGGTAGGAGAGATCATTCAAATTTTATGTGGAGGGAACCTCAACAAGTTCAACAAGAAGGAGATTGGCAGCAACCTGAGGAGTTCTATTTAAGACCTATGCAGCCTTCCCTACAACCTTCCCAACCAAATTCAGGTTCGTCAATGGATAACGATAAATTCTTCAAATACTAACTTTGTTGACGCAAGGATTACAAAATCAAGCCAAAGAGGTGGGTGAATTGAAGAATCAAATGGGGCAAGTGGTGAAATTCATGGGACAATTTAGAGAACAATGCAAACTATCTAGTTCAACCAATGTAAATTCAAATGGAGGATTTGAAACCGCCAAGGCAATCACGTTAATAAGTGACAAAGAGGTTGGAACCAACCCACAAACATCCAAATCAAGCCAAAAGGAGGACGAAAAGCTACCGCAAGAATAAGAAAAGTTGGACAAAGTCACAGCAAGGGAAGAACACCCTTTACCGCAACCCCTTACGAACCCTATGTCGTCCAATACAGGTAAGACTGGTTCAAATTCAGGTTCTTCTAACCCTATTCTACCAAATGTGCCTTTTCCTGGCAGGTTTATGCAATCTAGGAAAGAAGAGAATGAAAAAGACATTATAGAGACTTTCAGGAAGGTGCAAGTCAATATCCCGCTTCTTGATGCTATAAAGCAAGTTCCAAAGTACGCTAAGTTTTTGAAGAAGCTTTGTACAACAAAGAAGCGGATTCCGGAGAGAGAGGTGGTACATGTAAGTGAAAAATCTCTGCAGTTTTGTAACGAAAGTTGCCACCTAAATGCCAAGATCCAAGTAGTTTCACTATCCCTTGTGTTATTGGTAATACAAGGTTTGAACATGCTATGCTGGATTTAGGTGCCTCCATTAATGTAATGCCATATTCTATTTATGCATCTATGAATCTAAGAGAGCTTAAAAATGATGGTGTCATTATTCAATTGGCTGATCGATCTAATGCATATCCGAAAGAAGTTTTGGAAGATATTTTGGTGCAGGTAGACCATTTGATTTTTCTAGCAAGTTTTTATGTGCTTGAGATGGAGGATTCAGCCCACTCTCCACCATTTCCAATCTTAATTGGACGATCGTTCATGAAAATAGCCTAAACCAAGATTGATGTGGCCAAGGGAGCGTTAACTATGGAGTTTGATGGCGATATGATTAAATTTAATGTTTATGAATCTGTTAAGAATTCTAATGATGTTCGTTCTTGTTATGCCATTGATGTGAATAAAAATATAGGGCATTGATGCGATGAAAGTTAAGCACTCAAATTAAACCCTCTTGTTGTCAAATTGTAGTATAAATGCAAGTAGGGATCGTTCTAAACCGGGGATTAGGAAGGCTTGCTAAAACCTTTAACTTACTCAAAAACATAAAAACAAAATTAAAAACGTTTGAATAGACTCAAGGGACTCAAAACAGATTTTAAAGATTCAAAACAACTTAAAAACACTCAAAACTGCCTAAAAACACAAACTGGGCAGATTTGGATTCTAAATCAACTTTGGATGAATTTAGTGTTTTGGCTTGAATCAAAACACTCAAAAACACAAACAAAATAGAAATTTAACACTTTGAAACAAGAAAGTAAAAAGGGGGTTTTGGTTTGGATGAATTTGAAATAAACAAGCAAGTTATAAAACTAGGCAGATTATAAAATGAATTTGAGAAATAAAATGATGGATGGATTAGTTAGAGGTCCGTTCTTCACACATGACACTCTTGTACATGAATCGATTTCTAATTGCTTTTCAATAAACTATTATGCTCAACACCCCAGATTAACCCTGATGCACAAATTAACCCTCAGATTTTCCTTTACTCATTGAATTGGATGAATGCATGTGTCAACCCAAATCATTCTCTAAAAGTCCCCTATATGAATGCATAATAGAGATACAATCAGAGATCAGTACGTTCAATGAAAATCATAAGTGTTGACGAGACAATTATAACTATGAATGCATGATACAATTGCCAAGAATTCAATTAACGCGATTGTGATAAACAACCTTCACTACTCATGAATATAAACTTGTAACGATTAGGTGAAACTCATTTATATTCTAGCATCTAATTCATGCATGAAAATTAAGTATGCATCCTTGATAAACATACAAGAATCAGTTATGAATAAAATAGATAAATGAATTGCAATCACAACTTATCAAATCACAATTGGAAGAAATCAATTCATATCTCAAGCATGTTCCTGGCTTCAAACTTCCCCTAACTAAATGGGGGTTTAGCCACTCATAATTGCAACAAAATCAGAAAATGAATTTAACATTGGAAACAAAAGAAAGAAAGCACCTAAACGCTCCAACGACCCAAGTTGACAGCATGCACGTCCAAGCACTTTCGTTTCCTTCCTTTGCTACGGCACAAGGTGTTGGTGAGTGTTTGAGGGTTTGTTTGTATGGAGGAATGGATGCAAATATGAATGGATGTGTTTGGATGAAGGTTGTATTGAAATGGGAGTGAATGATCTAAAAAAATATATAAACTCCATTTATGTTACACACACTTCCTTTTATAGAGGAAGTGCAAGGCAAAGCATGGGTAAAATGGAGTAGTGTTGAAATGATTCAAAGGTGAAAGTGAAGTAATGATGCAAAGCATGGGTACAATGGAGTGGTGTTGAAATGATTCAAAGGTGAAAGTGAAGTAATGATGCAAAGCATGGGGGGTAAAATGGAGTGGTGTTGCAACAATGAATGCAAGTAGGGAACATGAATGATTGTGCACATGGTAGAGAAAGGAAAGGGAGGTGAAATGGTGTAGAAATGAGTCAAGGGTTAAGGTGGAGTGATGATTGATGCAAGAAATTTGGAATGATGGAGGGAACAAGGGTGGTGCTAGGCAATGAGTGAATGAAATAGACAAGGAATGTTGTTGGAACTTAGGGACATTGAGGATTAGGAAAGATTAAATCAAAATAAGGTAATCTTGACTCATGTTTCTTATTTGGTTGCTGAGCTCTTTGTCATTAATTATTCTTTCTTTTTAACACATTCCAAGCCTCTTTAGTCTTCAATTTCGTCAATTCACCTTACTCCATGCATGTGCTATCCATTCCAAGCCCAAAACTGCTCCAAAATGCACCTTATTGCTTTATAAGGCCTATGGACCTACAAACACATGAAAATAGCTTAAAATACATAATTAACTAAGAAATAACAACATAAATGCATGAGAACAAGCTAACTCAGTCGCATAAATATGCTCCTATCAAATTCCCCCACACTTAGCTTTTGCTAGTCCTCGAGCAAAACAAAACAAACGAAACAAACAAAATATAACCTAAACCTTCCAACATTTGCCTCAGGGATTTTTAATGAAACATGACATGCCAAAGATCACCACTCACATAGATTTAAGCAATCCTTACCCTCGAGTATATTTGATAATAGTCACCATTCACTAGCTCGCATTTAATCAATTAAAACAGCATTTTGAATGTAGTAACATGCCTTAGAGAATTCTCTCAATTCCTTACTAGATACACTCTTATTTTCACACAAGAATTTCTGACTACACTCCCTATACTAGGTATATGTGAGAAGATTGATGTAAACAAGCAAACTAGTACTCACATATGTTTTTCGACAAAGAAACAATTTCTGGAAGTATTAATGCATGTATATATATGATCTCATGAACGGATTGCCACTACTTAGAAGCGAGAACCAGTGATATCATATGCTCATACCAATTTCAAACTCCACATATTGAAAAACACAACACTCAAGATGGAAGTCAAGGGTTGTAATGGGGTTAAGGGCGTTGGCTAACAAAGAAAGGTAAGGGTAAACAAAAGTTCTTAAAGCAATAGTGAGCAAAGTAATGATGTAGGTACTTAGAATTCTCTTTAGAATGCAGAAATCTACTTTTAAACACAAGGGAAAATTCATGCAACTCATGCATTTATTTTTCACGAATTTTTCTCTCTGCCGTGCCCAATTTCTTTGGCACACAAAAAAAAAAACACAACTTTGAAATCTAAATTCCCCCACACTTGTTTTCTGCAATAATGTTGATCAAAATGAATTCTTTCTAAGTTATGCTCCACTATACTTCAAGAACAAGGGTATGGATAGTCCTATTCTAGGTTAGGTGGAGATGATGTGGTTTAACAAAGAAAATAGACTAAACAAGGCTTAACGAGGTTTAAACCTACAAAACAAATGACAAAGGTGGGTTTAGCTATTTTGGCTTTGGTTCACTAAACAACTTCATCTTGGATATGTGTTATGCAAATCAATGTCATGCTTTGAATGGAACGGGCATGAGTTCTAGTATTTGGATCTATAATGAGGAACGCATTCTAGGTAGCAACCAAGCAAAGAATAATGAGATCATACAACGATTTTATAAAACAAAAATGCACATATTATTAACTCTCCAAATAAACGTTTAGGCTCAAGTCTCACAAGGTTGTAGCGTACATTTGAGTTCCTTCTTTCAAGCATGTTACAAAATTGATTTTTCCTCTATGATTGCTGTGAATTCATAAATTATAACCACAATCAAGCATACATCAAAGAGTAAATCAAATTTTTATCCATGTTTATAACTCTCTTTAACATTCATGTAATTAAAAACCAAATCCTCATCATTGTGTTGGAAGGTACCCTAAGACACAAGTAAACACACAAAAACAACTATTTTTGGGTTTTTCAAAACAATTTTTCAAATTTTTATGAGATTTTCAGATTTTTATATCAAAACACACTAAAACACTCCAAAACAGCTTAAAAACACTTAAAAAAACAGCAAGGAACAACACTAGAAGTAATGGGTGATAAATTTCTACGAATTTCATGCAAAACAATAGTTACCCCCCACACTTAAATCAAACATTGTCATCAATGTTTTAAGCATAAACTCACACAATAACAAGCAAACAAACAAACAACGAATAAACATAACAAGTATAGCAAAGTAAAAACCAGACAGAGTAAAGTTTAAGAACGCAAATCTGGTTTTGGAGATAGATGATCATGTTGACTTTCCACAACGTTGATCTTGAACTGGTTTGGAATTCTGAGCGAGGAATATGAGAGTTCCCTGATTTGATTGTGTAGTTTGATATGCTCTTTGGTTAATACTTGGTTGTAGTTGTCATTAACGAATTTACATGTAATCACAAAGGAAAAAAAATTAGTTTTTGTAACATGCTTGAAGGAAGGAACTCAAACTAACGCTATAACCCTGAGAGACTTGAGCCTATTCCTTGTTTGGAGAGTTATTAATATGTGAATTCTTGTTTTCTGAAATCGTTACATGATCTCATTATTTCTTTGCTTGGTTGCTACTTGGAATGCTTTTTCATCATTATAGATCCAAATATTAGAACTCATGCCCGTTTCATTCAAAGCTTAAAATTGAGTGCATAACATATAACAAGATAAAGTTGTTTAGTTAGACTAGAGCCAAAAAGCCTTATTCCCTTGCATATGTTTTGTAAGTTTAACCCCTTTGAGCCTTATTTAGCCTACTTTCTTTGTTACCCTACATTATCCCTACCTAGCCTAGCATAGGAATATCCATACCCTTGTTCTTAAAGAAAAGTGGAGTATGACCTGTTGGGAATTCCTTATGATCAACATTATGCAGAAAAACAAGTGTGGGGAAGGTTTTTCATTGGAAATCTATAAGGTTTTTCCTTTTAATTTAAATCATCTTTGTTTAGTTGCAAATATGAGGAATGATAGGAGCATATTTATGCAACTTAATTAGCTTATTTCCTTACATTTACTTAATTAGTTCTTAATTATTTTAGTATTTTAAGCTATTTTCATGTGTTTGTAGGTCCATAGGCTTTATGAAGCAATAAGGTACATTTTGGTGCATTTTGGAGCAGTTTTGGGCTTGGAATGGATAGCACATGCATCGAGTAAGGTGGATGGACAAAATTGAAGACTAAAGAGGCTAGAAATGTGTTAAAGAGAAAGAAGAATTAATTTAAAGAAGATAAAGAGCTAAGCAAGAAAAGAAGAAACATGAGTCAAGTTACCTTATTTTGATTTAGCCTTTCTTAATCCCAATCAAACTAAGTTCCAGCCACAAGGAGGGTTCCCAAAGATATTAGGACACTAAATAAAGGATTCTAGAAGCCTTAATCTCAGCCACAAAGGGGTGTCACACCACCTTTCACCTTCCTTGCCGTGCACACCATTCTTGTCCCCTCCATTGTCTCATTGTTGCACCATTTTATCACTTTCACTTTCCTTGCCTTACACACCACCCTTGTCCCCTTCATTGTCCCCTTGTTGAACCATTCCACCACCTTTCACCTTCCTTGCTGTGCACACATCCATGTCTCCCTCCTTGCAGCCTTAACCTTTTGCCTTTCCTTCCATTTTCCTTGTCACACCAATCACTTTCTTTTCCTTAGTTGTGCACTCCTTCCCCTTTCTTCTAGATTTCTACCACAACTTTCACTTTCACGTTCACTTTCACTATTGTGTCATAACCATTCCCTTTCCTTTGCCTTGTGTCCCCTTCCTTGTCCCCTTAACCTTTTCCTTGGATTCTAATTTGATTTAGAGTTAAAAACCATGTACAATCATTACTTTCTTTCCCTTGGTTTTTCTGCTGCACCCTAGCTGTATTTCTCTAGTGTTTTGACATATTTTGCTATTTAAGTAGGTGTGTGTAACAACCATTGGGCATTCATCATTCATCCACTTCCATACACACCATTCACTACCAATCAGACAATCAGAAATACATAAAAAAAATCATCCTTTACCGCAGCCATCATTCATCCTAAACACCACCATACCTTTTCCCATCCATTCCTCCACAGATAACCCTTCAAACCATCACCAATACCTTGTGCCGTAGCAAAGAAAGGGAAGGAAAGTTCTTGGACATGCTTGCTGTTCAATTTGGATCGCTGGAGCGTTTAAGTGTTTTCTTTCTTTTATTTTCAATGTATAAATCTGTTTACCTTTGTTTTGTGAACATAAGGAACTAAACCCTTTTTGCTAGGGGGAATTCAAAGCCATGGATATATTTGCACTATGCATTGATTACTTTCAGTTGTAATTTCATAAACCTTGAATGCAATTTACTTAACGGCTTGATTAATAACTTATTCTTGTATGTTAAATTGAAGGTCGACACTTAGTTTGCTTGCATGAATTTAATGCTAGAATATAAGGGAGTTTCACCTAATCGTTATGAACTTATATTCACAAGTAGTGGAGGTTGCTAGTCACGATCGTGTTAAGTAAATTCTTAGCATAAGTATCATGCAATTCATAGTTACAAGTGCCTTGTCAATGCTTATGATTTTCATAAAACTTAATGATCTTTGCTCGTTTCTCTATTATGCAATTCATGTAGGGAACTTGTAAGGAATAATTTGGGTTGTCGCATGCATTCAACCAATTCAATGAAACTAGGAAAATTTGAGGGTTAATTAGTGCAATTCACGGTTAATCTGGGGCATTGAGGTTTATGGTTTATCGAAAGAACAACTGAACATGAATTTGTATGCAAGTGTGTCATGTGTGGAGAAGGAACTCTAGCTAACCAATCATCCATATTTTTCCCTAATTTCGTGCAAATTTCTCTAAGTCTTTAATTTACTTGTTCTACTTTCAATTTCATCAATGCCCCTTTACTTTGTTAAGTCATATTAGTTAGAAACTGTTTTAGTTTGTGTTTTTAATGTTTTAAGTCAAGTTAAAACTAATTTTTGTCCAAATTCACTCTTAGTGTCTGTTTTGAGTCTATTAGCATGTTTTCTGCTGTTTGAGTCATTTGAGTTGTTTTAGTATATTAGAGTCTAGTTTTGCATTCTTTGAGTCTAGTTTAGTGTTCTAAACTTAGTTTTACATTTTCAAGTCAGTTTCAAGTGTTTTAGCAATCCCTCCTAATCCCCAGTCTAGAACGATCCCTACTTATACATATACTACAATTGTCAAAAAGGGGTTTAATTTGTGTGCTTATTTATTTCGCATCAAATTTTTAGCGCCGTTGTCGGGGATTAGCAACTTTGATGATCCCTTGTTATTTCTTTTTGTTTATTTTTGTATGTTTTTGTTTTAGCTTCTGACCTTGTTTTGTTTTTTTGTTTTTAGGTACTAGTTTATGACTCGGAGTTCCCAACTGGTTCGTGAGCATATCTTAGACTTTGACGATGATTTCGAGCGGACTTTAAGAAGAAAGAGGAATCAACAAGAGCCCTAACCACCTCAACCTGCACCAGATCTTGAAGAAGACGAAATACAAGTGGAAGTGGAGGCCATGACTCAGATTTTTTAGGAAGAACAAGTTATGGCAGTGGACAACCGAACAATCAAAGAACCTTCCGCTTCGGGTTTGGACAATGCCATGCCCTTATGCATTCAATATCTAAGGGTGGCCCAAGACAAGACCAACGAGTTCGAATTAAAGTCTAGCATATTGCACCATATTCCTAAGTTCCATGGGTTGTCCATGGAAGATCCTAATAAACATTTGAAGGAGTTTGAGGTTGTTTGTTCGAGCATGGCCCCTATGAATGTTAATGGGAGCATTTTGAAAATGAAGGGTTTTCCCTTTTCTCTCTTAGACAAGGCTAAAGATTGGTTGTATGAACTAGCACTCGAAACTGTCACATCATGGGAGAGCATAAAACGGGCGTTCTTGGAGAAGTTTTTCCCAAATTCTCGAATTATTCTTCTACGCAAAAGGATTAGTGGCATTCAGCAAAACCAAGGTGAATCATTCCCAGCATGCTACGAGCGATTCAAGACCCTTGTTGCCTCATATCCTCAGAACCAAATGAAAGATGAGCTTCTTCTTCAATATTTTTTCGAAGGACTTCTACCAATTGAACGCCAAATGTTAAATGCATCAGCGGAAGGAGCTTTGGTGGACAAAACACCCACGGCTGCCAAGACTTTAATTGCTAACCGAGCTTTAAATGCTCAACAATATGAAGGCGTTGGTCAAAGAGACAACCCACGACAGCAGCATGTTAATGAGGTAAGTGCTATTCCCGAACTTCAAAATCAAATGGCTAAACTTACTACTCTTCTTTTGTAGGTGGTTGAAATACTAAAGGTATAAAGTGTAGCTGCTTGTGGCGTGTGCTCAATGCACGGACATCTCACGGATAAGTGCTCTCAATTAATTGAGAATGGAGGGTGGGAATCTGCCAATGCTGTGGGCTTTGGGAGCCGAAACCAACCAAGGAGTGATCTTTACTCTAATACATACAATCCAGGTTGGAAAGATCATCTAAATTTCAAGTAGAGGGAGTCCCAACAAACCCAACAATAAAGTGCATTTAGGTAGCAACCTCCAGGATTCTACCAAAGGCCATATGCACCCACACAACCCCAAGCATAACTTGCCCAAACCAAAGCAGGTTCGTCCATCGACAATGATCAAAAGTTTCAATTATTAACTTCTATGGTGCAGGGAATGCAAGATAGAGACAAAAAGGTGGATGAATTGGAGAAAAAAGTAGGGCAGATTGCGAAGTTCATGGGCCAATTCAGAGAGCAAGGCAAGTTGCCTAGTTCAACCGTTGTCAACCCGAAAAGAGGATTCGAATCTGCAAAGGCAATCATGTTGTGAAGTGAAAAACAGGTTGGAGCAGCCCCAAAACCATCTAAATCAGCCCTAAAAGAGGACAAGACATTGTAATTTGAGGAAGAGGAACAAGAGCAGCCCACGGCAAGGGTAGAAAAACCCTTGCCGCAGCCCTCGAAACCTTCCAATTCGTCCAATAAGGGTAAAGAGGTTCCAATTTCGATTATTTCTAACGATATTCCTCCAAATGTACCCTTTCCTCGCAGATTTATACAATGAAAGAAGGAGGAGGCTAAAAAGGACATCCTGGACACTTTTAGGAAAGTGCAAGTCAACATTCCACTCCTTGATGCAATTAAACAAGTTCCAAGGTATGCCAAGTTTTTAAAAGAACTTTGCACAACTGGGAAGAGAATTTCGAACAAGGAGGTTGTCAAGGTAAGTGAAAATGTATCAACTGTTTTGCAACGTAAACTGCCCCCTAAATGCAAAGATCCAAGTAGCTTTACAATTCCATGCGTTATTGGGAATACTAGATTTGAGCATGCCATGTTAGACTTAGGTGCATCCATTAATGTCATGCCATACTTTATTTATGCATCAATGAACTTAGGAGAATTGAAAAATGATGGAGTTATTATCCAATTGGCCGATCGTTCTAATGCTTATCCAAAGGGAGTTTTGGAAGACGTTTTGGTACCGGTGAATCATCTTATATTCCCAGCAGATTTCTATGTTCTAGAGATGGAAGATTCAAGCCATTCTTCCCCGTTGCCAATCTTGCTTGGACAACCATTCATGAAGACGACTCGAACGAAGATTTATGTGTTTACAGGGACTTTGACCATGGAGTTTGATGGGGACATTATTAATTTTAATATTTAAGAAACCATTAGACATCTACTTGAAGACCATTCTTGTTTTTCGATTGATATAATTGATTCATTGACGCATGCATATTTTGATAATTTGAATGAGGATGCCTTGAAAGAACCATTGTACAAGGAATGAGAGTGAAAAATGAAGGGGCAGAATCCAAAGATACCCATGGCATGGATGAGGAGTTCCTTGCCGTGCCTACTTGTGAGGAGAAGGCCGAGATACTTGCAGCCCTTGAAACATTGCCAAGTCATGTTGGTAAGTCTTCTAACCCACTTTCAATTCTTGTTTCTACTAATAAAATGCTTCTTTCAGTTGTGCAGCCACCTTCCCTTGAACTAAAACCATTGCCAAGCTATTTGAAGTATGTCTTTTTGGGGGATAACGAGACGTTGCCAGTCATCATCTCAAGCACACTCACAGCACAAGAGGAGGACAAGTTGGTAAAGGTGTTAAGGGAGTACAAAACAGCCATAGGTTGGACCTTGGCCGACATCAAGGGAATAAGCCCTATCACATGCATGCATCGTATACTTTTGGAGGATGGGTCTAAAATATCTCGAGAGGCTCAACACCGACTCAACCTTCCAATGATGGAAGTTGTGAAGAAGGAGATAATCAAGCTACTTGATTGTGGAGTGATCTATCCAATCTCGGATAGTCGTTGGCTTTCACCAGTTTAATGTGTTCCAAAGAAATCTGGAGTAACCGTGGTGCCAAATGCCGAAAATGAGCTTGTGCTACTCGAATCCAAGCAGGTTGGAGGGTTTGTATTGATTATAGGAAGCTCAATGCCACCACAAGGAATGATCATTTCCCTTTGCCATTCATTGATCAAATGCTTGAAAGGTTAGCGGGTTATGCATTTTATTGTCTTCTTGATGGATATTCAGGTTATAATCAAATTGTGATAGCCCCGGAAGATCAAGAAAAAACCACTTTCACATGCCCCTTTGGTACATTTGCTTATCGTCGTATGCCATTTGGTTTATACAATGCACCTGCCACATTTCAAAGATGCATGATGAGCATATTTTCAGATTATGTTGAGAAGATTATTGAGGTTTTTAGGGATGATTTCAGCGTTTTTGGTGATTCATTTGATTGTTGTTTGAATAATCTTAGTTTGATTTTAAAACGATGCATTGAAACTAACCTTGTTCTAAATTGGGAAAAATGTCATTTCATGGTTAAACAAGGTATAGTTTTAGGTCATATCATCTCTGAAAAAGGAATTGAGGTTGACAAATCAAAGATAGATCTTGTACACCACTTACCCTCTCATACTTTGGTTAGAGAGGTTCGTTCTTTTCTTGGACATGTAGGATTCTATCAAAGATTCATCAAAGATTTCTCAAAGGTGTCCCAACCTCTTTGCCACCTCCTTAAAAAAGAAGTGACTTTTGACTTCAACGAGGAATGCAAGGCAGCCTTCAACCACCTCAAAGAGTTACTGACCACGACCCTAATCATTGTTCCACCTGATTGGAGCCTTCCTTTTGAGCTCATGTGTGATGCTTCCGATTATGCGTTAGGGGCTGTTTTCGGCCAAAGGAATGACAGGAAGCCACATGTTATCTACTACGCATCCCGGACATTGAATGATGCTCAATTAAATTATTCTACCACTGAAAAAGAACTTCTTGCCATTGTCTTTGATTTAGATAAATTTCGATCATATTTATTTGGTACTAAAGTTATTATTTTCACTGATCATGCAACTTTGAAGTATTTGCTCACCAAGAAAGAAGCCAAACCAAGGCTAATTCGATGGATGTTGCTTATTCAAGAGTTTAACATTGAAATTCGGACAAAACAGGGAGTGAAAATGTGGTGGCTGACCACCTAAGCCATATGGTACATGAGGAGGAGTCCTTACCTATTTTGGAAACATTTCCGGATGAACAATTGTTATCCATTAAGGTAAGTGAACCTTGGTATGCAGGTTTGGTAAATTATGTAGTGGCTAAACGAATTCCAAGCACTTTGACTAGACACCAACGTGATAAGCTCATGAATGATGCACGGTTTTATGTATGGGATGATCCATATTTGTGGAAATATTGCCTCGATCAGATTGTACATAGGTGTGCTTGATTATGAGTTTCGTTCAATTTTAAGCTTTTGTCATACATATGCATGTGGTGGTCACTTTGGCACCCAAAGGACAACACTTAACGTGTTACAATGTGGATTTTATTGGCCTAGTATCTTTAAGGATGTTAGAACTTTTTGCATAACATGTGATAAGTGCCAAAGAACAGGAAATATAAGTGCAAGAGACCAAATGCCGCAGGTTCCCATCCTCAATGTTGAAATTTTTGACGTTTGGGGTATTGATTTTATGGGTCCTTTTCCTTCCTCGTATGGTTTCATTTGTATTTTGCTTGCAATTAATTATGTGTCGAATGGGTGGAAGCAAAGGCCACCTAGACTAATGACTTTAAAGTGGTTGCAGATTTTATCAAGACTAACATCTTTTCTAGATTTGGGATGCCAAGAGTGCTCATAAGTGATGGAGGGTCTCATTTTTGCAATCGAACCATTGACGCACTACTCAAGAAGCATAATGTCAAGCATAAGGTCTTAACACCTTATCATCCTCAAACCACTGGGCAAGCCGAGATTTCTAATCGAGAAATCAAGCAAATTTTGGAAAAGACCGTTGGACCAACAAGGAAGGATTAGAGCTTATGTTTAGATGATGCCCTGTGGGCATATTGTACGGCCTATAAAACACCCATTGGGATGTCCCCATTTCGGCTCATATATGGCAAGCCATGTCATCTTCTCGTTGAATTAGAGCACAAAGCTCATTAGGCAGTCAAGAAGTTCAACATGAACATAGATGCATCGAGACTCCATAGGAAGCTCCAATTGAATGAACTTGACGAGATAAGGAACGAGGCGTATGAGAATGCTTGATTTATAAGGAGAAGACCAAGGCTTTCCATGACAAGATGATTCGTGGCAAAACATTCTCCATAAGGCAGAAAGTGTTATTGTTCAATTCCCGTCTACGTTTGTTTCCCGGTAAGTTACATTCTAAGTGGATTATCCTATTTTCTTCGTTAATCACATTATCCTTACCTAGCCTAGAATAGGACTTTCCATACCCTTGTTCTTGAAGTATAGTGGAGCATGACTTAGAAGGAATTCCTTTTGAGTTACATTATTGCAGAAAACAAGTGTGGGGGAAGGGTTTTCAAAGTGTGTGTTTTGTGTACCAAAGTGAAAAGGCACGGCAAAAATGGGAAAAGAAAAAGAAAAGAAAAAAAATATGTGTGAAAAGAAAGAAAAAGAGTTGAAAATAAGTGAGAATGAGCTCACAAGTATTGGTTGTTGAAGAAATGGTCCAAAAGTTTGAATTTGACCATAAGTGTTATATGAACCTCCCTTTGTGTTTAAAGTGGATTTTTGTATTCAAAAGTGAATTATAAGTGTCAAAATCATTACTTTGCTCACTATTACTTTAATAACATTTGTCTACCTTTACCTTTCCTTGTTAGCCAATACCTTAGCCCCGTTACAACCCTTGACTTCTATCTTGAGTGTTGTGTGTTTTAATATGTGGAGTTTGAAATTGGTATGAGCATATGATATCACTGGTTCTCGCATCTAAGTAGTGGCATTCCATTCATGAGATCATATATATACATGCATTAATAATTCCAGAAATTGCTTCTTTGTTTTAAAACATATGTGAGTACTAGTTTTCATGTTTACATCAATCTTCTCACATATACCTAGTATAGGGAGTGTAATTAGAAAGTCTTGTGTGAAAATAGGAGAGAATCCAGTGAGGACTTGAGGGAATTCTCTAAGCATGTTACTACATTCAAAATGTTGTTTTAATTGATTAAATGCGAGCTAGTGAATGGTTACTATGATTAAGTGTATGCTTGAGAGTAAGGATTGCTAAAATTCATGTGAGTAGTGATTTTTGGCATGTCATGTTTCATTGGAAATCCCTGAGGCAAATTTTGGAAGTTTAGGTTTTGTTTTGTTTTGCTCGAGGACTAGCAAAAGTTAAGTGTGGGGGAATTTGATAGGAGCATATTTATGCGACTTAATTAGCTTATTTCCTTGCATTTACTTAATTAGTTCTTAATTATTTTTGTATTTTAAGCTATTTTTGTGTGTTTGTAGGTATATACGCCTTATGAAGCAATAAGGTACATTTTGGTGCATTTTGGAGTAGTTTTGGGCTTGGAATGGATAGCACGTGCATGGAGCAAGGTGGATGGATGGAATTGAAGACTAAAGAGGCTAGGAATGTGTTAAAGAGAAAGAAGAATTAATTTAAAGAAGATAAAGAGCTCAGCAAGAAAAGAAGAAACACGAGTCAAGTTACCTTATTTTGATTTAACCTTTCTTAATCCTAATCCAACTAAGTTCTAGCCACAAGGAGGGTTCCCAAAGATATTAGGACACTAAATAAAGGATTCTAGAAGCCTTAATCTCAGCCACAAAGGGGTGTCACACCACCTTTCATTTTCCTTGTTGTGCATACCATTCTTATCCCCTCCATTGTCTCATTACTGCACCATTTTATCACGTTCCCCTTCCTTGCCTTACACACCACCCTTGTCCCCTTCATTGTCCCCTTGCTGAACCATTCCACCACCTTTCACATTCCTTGCCGTGCACACATCCATGTCTCCCTCCTTGCAGCCTTAACCTTTTGCCTTTCCTTCCCCTTTCCTTGTCACACCATTCCCTTTCTTTTCCCTAACTTTGCACTCCTTGCCCTTTCTTCTAGATTTATGCCACAACTTTCACTTTCACGTTCACTTTCACTATTGTGTCATAACCTTTCCATTTCCCTTGCTTTGTTTCCCCTTCCTTGTCCCCCCTTAACCTTTTCCTTGGATTCTGATTTGATTTAGAGTTAAAAATCTTTCTACAATCATTACTTTCTTTCCCTTGGTATTTTTGCCGCACCCTAGCTGTATTTCCCTAGTGTTTTGACATATTTTGCTATTTAAGTAAGTTTGTGTAACAGCCATTGGGCATTCATCATTCATCCACTTCCATACACACCATTCACCACCAATCACACAATTAGAAATACATCAAGAAAATCATCCTTTGCCACAACCATCATGGATCTTAAACACCACCATACCTTTTCCCATCCATTCCTTTTCCCATCTATTCCTCTATATAGATAACCCTTCAAACCATCACCAATATTTTGTGTCGTAGCAAAGAAAGGGAAGGAAAGTTCTTGGATGTGCTTGCTGTTTAATTTGGATCGCTGGAGCGTTTAGGTGTTTTCTTTCTTTTGTTTTCAATGTATAAATCTGTTTACCTTTGTTTTGTGAACATGAGGAACTAAACCTTTTTTGCTAGAGGGATTTCAAAGCCATGAATATATTTGCACTATGAATTGATTACTTTAAGTTGTGATTTCATAAACCTTGAATGCAATTTACTTAACGACTTGATTGATAACTTATTCTTGTATGTTAAATTAAGGGTCGACACTTAGTTTGCATGCATGAATTTGATGCTAGAATATAAGGGATTTCACCTAATCGTTATGAACTTATATATACAAGTATTGGAGGTTGCTAGTCACGATCGTGTTAAGTAAATTCTTGACATAAGTATCATGCAATTCATAGTTACAAGTGCCTTGTCAATGCTTATGATTTTCATAGAACTTAATGATCTTTGCTCGTTTCTCTATTATGCAATTCATGTAGGTAACTGTTTTAGTTTGTGTTTTTTAGTGTTTGAAGTCAAGTTAAAACTAATTTTCGTCCAAATTCACTCTTAGTGTCTGTTTTGAGTCTATTAGCTTTTTTTGTGTTGTTTGAGTCATTTGAGTTGTTTTAGTATATTAGAGTCTAGTTTTGCATTCTTTGAGTCTAGTTTAGTGTTCCAAACTTAGTTTTACGTTTTCAAGTCAGTTTCAAGTGTTTTAGTAATCCCTCCTAATCCCCGATCTAGAATGATCCCTACTTATACATATACTACAATTGTCAAAAGAGGGTTTAATTTGTGTGCTTATTTATTTCGCATCAAGGAACTAATTTCGTTTTAGCTAAAGGTGAATTCAAAGCCATGAACATATGTGTGATATGAATTGATTACATCCAATTATTGTTTCATAAATCGTGAATGCAATTTACTTATCTGTTTGATTGATAACTTGTTCTTGTGTGTTGATTAAGGATGCATACTTAGTTTGCATGCAGGGATTTGATGCTAAAATATAAGGGAATTTCACCTAATCATTATGAACTTATATTCACAAATACTAAAAGTCACTAGTCATGATTGTGTTAAGTAAATTGTTGGCAAAAGTGTTATGCAATTCATAGTTACGAAGGCCATGTCAATGCTTATGATTTTCATAGAACTTAATGATCTTTGTTATGTATCTATATTATGCAGTTCATGTAGGGAACTTGATAAGAATAATTTGGTTGTGTCGCTGAGTCCAATTCAATGAATTTAGGAAAATCTGATGGTTAATTTGTGTAGTTCACGGTTAACTTTGGGCATTGTCGTTCATGGCTTATAGGAAGAATAACTGAAAATCGATTTGTATGCATAAGTGTCATGTGTGGAGAAGAAACCTGTAGCTAGCCTTTCACCCCCTTAATTCACCCAATTTGTACCCTTTAGTTTGTTTCTGTAAGTTTGTTTGTTTAAATCTTAAATTCGCCAAAACAACCCCCCATTTAGTAGTCCAAGTCTTTTTAGTTTAATTTTCGTCCAAACTTCCCTTTAGTTCTTGTTTTGAGTCAATTTAACTTGGTTTGTGTGTTTTGTGTCAATTTAGCTTATTTTGAGTAGTTTAAGTTTAGTTTTCTATTTTTGGAGTCTAGTTTTGTGTTTTTGAGTTAAATTTGTGTAGATTAGCATCCCTCCTAATCCCCGGCCTTGAACGATGCCTACTTGCTCATACTACAACTGTCTAAAAAGGGCTTAATTTGTGTGTTAGTCTTTACCACATTAGGATCTCTAACCTTCAAATCGTTGAGAACGAATACTCTATGATATGATTAAGAATCTCTGGTCAAAGTATGAATCAGATTTTCAAAGTCTATCCAGATCTCGTTTAAGGTGATCATATAAGTAAAAGAATGACATTAGATAGTAGACATAAATAAACTATCAAACCAAACAAGATGATCAAGAGTATTGTATTAGAGAAAGACCGTATTGCTGTCGGAAATATACCATACAGCCAAATATATGATGATACTTTACAGACATTTCACATGTTAAATTAATCTAGTTTAATATAAAGGGCAAAGATTATTGTTTAAAGCCATCTCATATAAATGTTAAATGATTAAACGATAAGTCCAAGGAATATGTAATTGGGAGAATGTGATCTAAATAAGTTAGATTCATGAGACCATTCTCTTTCGTATACATATCCTAAACGTTCATGATCATAGGATTGCCAATTGGGCATTGACAGTCTGTTAAGATTAGTATGTGATATGTCTTCTCTTAGAGATAGTGACTGGCCTCAAGTCATTGGTGTGACTGATACCAAAACAAGCATGTAGGTGCTCAATAGAGAATGAGTCCACTGAACATGATCAACAAGGAGTCCTCATACTCATGTCACATGAAAACTCATGGTTGGGATAATGCAAAGTAGTCCTTTGACCTGAGACATCATAATTGTCTTATGGTTAGGTCTTTGATCTTTGACTGTATCAAAGTCACTCCGTCAAAGGGTGTCCACGACATAGTTAGGGTTAAGTCACTTAACCACGGAGGTAAGTGAATACACAACAAGGGATCTCTAACCTTCAAACCATTGAGGGCGAATACTCTATTATATGATTAAAAATCTCTAGCCAGAGCATGAATGAGATTTAGGAATTCGTTCCAAATCACATTGAAGGTAATCATATAAGTAAGAGAATCACATTGGATAGTGGACATGAATAAACTATCAAATCAAACAATGTGGTCAAGAGTATTGTATTGCATTGTAAACCCAAACTGAATAGGTTCTCCACCTTTTTCTTATTAGCTTGGGTAGTCATGACATATTGCTAGGTGTCACTCATGGTTTGTGGAAGCCCTAAAGGTGTATAATCACTAAAGGGAGAATTGAAAAGTAAGTTTCAATTCACAATCGATTTGAAGAGTTCTAATCGCCCACTGCCTCGCTAAAAGGAACCTAATGGATCGTACACTGTATAAGGTAGAGATTGAAGAAATAACGGAGATGAGTAAGGATAATTAAATGGTTCAATTATTTATGGCTAGGATTAATTAATATGTTAATTAATGAAACGAATAAGTTCGACCTCGGGTTAGTTTTGGGCCTCAAGGCCCAATGAGTTTCGAATGTCAAGTCCAATAACTCAAGTTGTATGACAACTTGAAAACACCAAGGGCATGAAAGCCCAATGAACTCACATGGCCGGCCATAGAGAGTGTGAGGGAGAATTAGTTTTAATTTCAATTATGTTACTCGATGTAAGTGGTTATAGAAAGGAAATTATAACTCAACATAAGGGGTTTTCTAGAGAGAAGAGAAAAACACAAAAATGCTCTCGCTTCTCTTAGGAGGCCGGCCATCCTAGGAAGAATGGACTAGCATCCATTTCTTCCTAGGTCACTCATCTCTTCCTCAATGCTCTCCTTGGTGTGGAAACTTAGAGGTTCCCTTTCTTGGGAACTTGGAGAATCCATTCCTTCATCCATATCCAAGAAGTCATAGAGACAAGAAGCCATGGAGCCAAGAAGTACAGTTTCTTCATCCACATCCATGGAGCTAAGGAGCAAGGAGACTAAGGAAAGAAGGCTTTTGCATAGGTGAATGTCGTTTGCTAAGCAAAAAGGTGCTTCAAAGGTATAAAAATTTCTCAACTCTTTTATTTAAGATTTGAGTTGAGTGTTGGTTCACCATAACAACTTGGTTCACCATAACAACTAGGCCTTCAATTTCATCGGTAAAGCTTTGTTTTTTAGTGCATACAAGCAGGATTCCACATTTAATTGTTAATTGCATGCATAGATGTTGCTCAAATGAATTTGTTTTCACAAATTTTTCCTTCAATTGCATTGTAATCACAAACTGAATAGGTTCTCTAACCTGTTCTGATTAGCTTGGGTAGCCATGACATACTACTAGGTATCACTCATGGCTTGTGGAAGTTTTAAAGGTGTATAATCACTAAATGGAGAATTGAAAGTAAGTTTCAATTCACAATCGATTAGTAAGATAATGATTGAAGGAAATAACGAAGATGAGTAAGGAAATTAATTGTATATGGCAATGATTAATTTAAAGTTAATGAATCAAGAACAAAAGGTTTGTTTTAGGCCTTAAGTTGGTTTTGTATTTCGGGACTCAAAATGGTTTTGGTCCACAAGGCACATACGGTTTAAGTTGTGTGACAACTAAAACAAAATGGGCAATTAACCCACTTACAATAGGGAGGCCAACAATGCTTAGAGAGGGAGTGGTTTTGGACTTATTACAAGTTTGCCACTTCAATGAAGATAGGTATGAAAGTAACTTTATAGCCTTTTCTTGTGTAGATTTTTTGTTTAGGAAGGATGAGAGAAAATATGCTTTCTATTTCTCTCTAGAGGGGCCAGCCATCATGTGAGAACATTGCTAGCATTTTGTTCTTCCATGGTCACTCATCTTCTTCCTCAACCATCTTTGGTGTTGAAACTTAGAGGTCTCCAACTTTAGGGACTTTTGGAGAACCCATTCCTCCATCCATATCCAAGAAGTCATGGAGTCAAGAAGCAAAGTTCCTCATCCATATCCATGAAGCCAAGGAGCAAGGAGACAAAGGATAGAAGACCTTCGCATGGGTGAATATCCTTTGCTAAACAAAGAGGTGCTTCAAAGGTATAAAAGTTTCTCAACTCCTTTCTTTAGAATTTGAGATGAGTGTTGGTTCACCACAACTACTAGGCTTTGAATTTCATGGTTTAAGTTTTGTTTTAAAGTGTATAGAAACATGCTTCTGCCATTGAATTATTAAATGCATGTATTATGTTGCTTAACTTAGTTTTTCACAATTTTCCTTCAAATGGTATCAAGAGCCTAGGTCTAGTAGTTAGCGAACCCTTTTCGGTTGTATTGTTCACAGCTTGATTTGAATGTTGTAATGGTTACAACTTTATTCTTGCTTCTTTGAATGCAAATTTGCTTGAAATTTTGTCATCTCAAATGTTGTAGATGTAGTTCATATATGCATGAATTTTGGAGCTAAAATGTGGTGCCTTTTGTTTGGGGAAATTCAGTGAAATCCATGGGTGAATTTTTTGGGTTCTTGATTGTCTTATTAAAAGTATTTTAAAGTACATTTGGAACCCAAAAGTACCCTAGTAATGCTAATATGTTTTTCCCCTTAATTTTGAGAGGTTTTGGGGTGTCTTTAGGTGAAAAATGTTCGTGAAGCTCTTATGTGTTTTTATGGATGTTCTTCATTGTTTTTTATGTGTTCTTCATGTTCATAACCAAGAACATAAAGTTTTGGGTGTTTAATTCAAAAGTGTTTTTGAATTTGTTTAAAGATTTGTTTGTAATATTTGATGTAAGATGATTTGCACTATTCACATCACTATTCATGTCAACTTTTTCCATGTTTCATGGACATCACCTATCACCTTTTGTTTTAAAACTTGCAAAAAGTGTCTCAACCACACTCCTTCTACCAAAACCAGCCACCCTATTAAAGTAGGGTAATTTTGGGGCTTTTATGAAATTACATAAAGTTTTGATATTTTTGTGTATTTGTACTTTGACCCGAAAGTTTACGTTGATAGGAGCAAATTTATGCGACTTAGTTAGCTTGTTTTCTTGCATTTTCATAGCTAGTTTCTACTCATTATAGTGTTTTAAGTTATTTTTGTGTGTTTTCAGGTTCAAATGACAAAGTTGGCACAAAAGTGCAATTTGGAGCATTTTTGAGTAATTTTGGGCCAATAATGGATTGCACATGTATGGAGCAAGGTGGATGGACGTTTTTGGAGTTCAAAAGGTAGGAATATGCTAAGGAGATGAAGAATATAAAGTCAAGACAAAGAAGATAAGGAATCAGCTAAAAGGAAGGAACATTATCCAAAACATGATCCAACCTTATCTTATCTTATCCTATCCTAATCCTATCCTACCTTAATTCCAGCTGCAAGAGGGACTCCTTATCACATTAGAATACCTAATATCTCATTCTAGAAGCCCTAAAACAATGCAAATAACCAGATTCCTTTTCCCCTACCAATCTGACGAATTTTATTCCTTTTCTTCTAGAAATCTACCAGAACACCCCTTTCTAGAAGCCCTATTGCCGTGTATCCTACTTCCTTACATCCTAGGATTGTGCAATCTTTTTTCCTTCAGAAATTGTGCAAACCCTAGCCCTATAAATACACCAAATTCACACCATTTAGAATACCACCCTCTACCATCAAATCACCACTCCCATATATTTCTACACCACCATACACCACATACAAGAGAGCAATTGAGAGATTTTCAGAGAGTTTCAAAGGTGTGCCGCAGCAAGGAGAATGAAGGAAGGAAGAAGCCTTTGTGCCGTGCCTGTGCCGAAGCTTTTGGGAGTGCTGGAGCGTCTCTGGGGTGTCTTCTATCCTTGTTTTAGTTTTACAATTATGTTGATTTCGTTGTTAATTTATGCAAACATGTTGAACTAATTTCTTTATAGTTGGAGGTGAATTCGAAGCCATGATTATATGTTTTATATGAATTGATTACCTTCAGTTATTGTTTCTTGAGTCTTGAATGTGATTTGCTTATCTAAGTTATCAAAACTTATTTATGTATGTAGATTGAGGGTCGACACTTAATTTGCATGCATGAATTTGATGCTAGAGTATAAGGGAGTTTCACCTAATCATTATGAACTTATATTCACAAGTAGTGAAAGTCACTAGTCATGATTGTGTTAAGTGAATCCTTGGCAGGAGTATCATGCTCTTCATAGTTACGAATGCCTTGTCAATGCTTATGGTTTTCAAAGAACTTAATGACCTTTGATATGTCTTTCTATCATGCTTTTCATAGTTAGGGAACTTGATAAGGATAATTTGGTTGCGATGTGTATTCCATCCAATTCAATGAATTAAGGAAAATCTGATGGTTAATTTATGCTATCACGGTTAACTTGGGATGTTGTCATTCATAGTCTAAAGGAATAATAACTGGAAATTGGTTTGTATGCATATGTCATGTGTGGAGAAAGACCCTCTACCTAGCCTTTCACCCTTTTTAATTCACCAAATTCGTTTTTTATAAAGTGTTTTATGCAAAGTTTCTGTTTTAAGTTTTAAATTCGTCAAAAACAATCCCCCTTTCATTAAGTCTTGTTAGTTGAGTTATAATCTGTTTTCTTTTAATCTTTTGAGTCAAGTTAAGTTTATTTTCGTCAAAATCATTTGTTAGGTCTAGAATTGTCTTTTTTATTATTTGTTGTTGTTTTGAGTCATTAAGTCAGTTTTAAGTTTATAGAGTCTAGTTTAGTGTTTTTGAGTCTTATTTGTGTTGATTAGCATCCCTAGTTAATCCCCGGTCTAAAACGATCCCTACTTTTATATACTACAATCATAGGGTTTTAATTTGAGTGTTAGAATATTTCACATCATACATTTTTACGTAAGGGCCCAAAATCACTAAAGGACAGATTGTTTTGCTCCTTTAATGAAGTTTTTGTATTCGATGAAATTTTGGGTTCTAGTTGTAATTACATAAAGTAGTGAACTAATAAGAGTGACTAATAAGAAGTAGAAGATTTATGAGAGAAGAGAAAGTACTTCACATTTGGATTGTGAATAAAGATAAAGATCTCTGCGAAAGCAGGTAGTACTTACTTCCTCATATGAACTACCAAAGAAATTGGCAAAACAAAGATTGCCTTGACATTCCAATTTGAATAAAGAACTTAATTCCGTCACTATAGTTTTAAGAGATGGATGAATTTTTTGTTTAACAAAATATTGTTCTTTATTAATGAATAATTGGATTATTGTAATCTGATTAATTGCCTCTATATTGTAGAGATGATGTGGTAGTGTTAACTATTTAGAATATAATGATGCTTAAAACCCAAAAGGTTACAAGGGAGTGACTAACCCTACTGAGTTGTGACACCTCTAAAACATAAATTACAAGTTAGTCATACATGGATGCTTTGGTTCGTTAATTATTATCAAATACCCGTATATAGGATATAAACTTCTAAGACAATATGATTGTCAATTACAATGTCTTCTAAAATGTTTCATAACTCCATAAGATGTAGTTGGAAAGAAAGATAAGTCTTAATCAAGTTAAGATTTGGGGTTGTCATGCGTATGTCAATTGACATAATGCATGTTTGCTTAAAGAGCAACGTTTGTATGAGCATTATCTTGTTGGATATCACTTCTATATACCAACTAACAAATGTTGTTTGTTGGATAGTTTATTGCATTCTTACAATAGGATTTGCCTAAGATAGAGCAAATGAACGAGATAGAGAACTCAAGGAATGGGTTCTTTGAGAGACAAGATGATACACAACAAATGTAACAACCTAGTTCCTACACCAAGAGCTCCAAGATAGTTGAGGAAAATCTATAAACCATCTCAGTTGAATGGTTTGAACTTTAAGACCATGTCATAGAGTTAGGCCTCTTAATTCGAAAGAAATAAGAATGAAGATCCTTATGACTACATTAAGTGTTGTATTACATATACGCAAGGAAATGATATAATATCATTTGACCCGAAATAGTGAAACCTTCATAGTTAATTGATAGCTTAAGGTGCAATCAAAGAGATTGGTTGACTTGGAAGAAACCATCTTGGACTTAGTCTTGGTTTCAATTAATTCGAAGATTGCTTGCTACAACTAAACGGTAATTCAACGTTTGGACATAGTATGAGTTTCCGAAACCATTATCAAGATAATCTTGATAATATATGTCTAAGACTACAAATCACAAGATGTGTAAGTTGTAGAGCTCCATCCATCATGAATCTAAGCAAGCTAGTGGAAGCTATAAGCTTCTCATGAGAAAACGATCAAAACGTTTGATTTCTCATGAAGATGTAAATGAATCTTTTGTTTACTATGTTTACAAAAGGTTAGTGGGAGTTAATCACATTCCTAAATTTGAACATATATATGATATTTAATGTTGGAAACGAAAGAAATTCTTCTTCGATAAAGTTATGACTTTAAACGTTCTATAATGGTATAATGTATATGGGTGACATAGTCTATATACTTGGGATATAAATCTATAATGATAGATCTCAAGATATAACTAGATTATCTTAATCCTTATTGACAGACGATAGATGTAGGAAGTTTCTCAAATGATAAACTTCAAATGGAAGGATAATTTCAGTCAGACTGGGAAGTTACTTTTCTGAAAGGGAATGTACCCTTTGACTCCCGAAGAAACATAATATGTAAATAGAATCCTTTATGCATACGCAGAAAGGTGATTTACGTATTTCATTTTGTATGAAAAACATTGATATGAGTTGTATCAAGATCGGTACAAAACGATATCAGTGCAAGCCCATGATCAGAACCATGGCAACTATCAAGTGAGTCCTTACGTATTTAAGAAATACTAAATGATAGATTCCTCAAGAATGAGGAAAATTAGATTAACTAATGGAAGCATAAATGTATTAGATTATGAAACTAATATAGTATCCATCATTGGATAACTCTTCATTATGACTGAAGAAATAATTGGATATCTCTTTATTATGACTAAAGAGATATTTGGGTGGAAACACTAAAAGTCTAGTGTGTTCCATCATGCATGCAAAA
Organism: Malus x robusta; assembly: GCA_963082935.1. Lineage (NCBI taxonomy): Eukaryota > Viridiplantae > Streptophyta > Magnoliopsida > Rosales > Rosaceae > Malus > Malus x robusta. The sequence goes on along the minus strand of OY720334.1, from coordinate 20,258,754 downwards.
TATATTGCCATATAAAAGCTTACAACAATGTTGTTTGGATGGGAAGGTTCATGTATGAACACTTCATCTGGTTCCAAACAGAAAACGTCACTAGTGTACCCACACCACGACACTAATGGGGCGATAGCTCAATCCAGGGAATCAAGGTCTCATCAAGATATGAACATAATTGAGAAACTAAACCACATGATTAAGAATCAGGTATAATGGTGACGTCGTTAATCTCAAGGTTGCTTCTATGGATAACATATAGATATTCACTGTCTGGGCTTACTACTCAGCTATTTTTTAAATGAATTCATAAGAGGTATCATCATTGATAACACAACTGATTGACTCTAGTGCAAGTAGGAGATTGTTGTGACTGGTCTCGAGTTAATTGGTGTGAATGACACCAAGACAAGCATGTAGGTGCTCAATAGAGAATGAGTCCATTGAACACGATCAACAAGGAGTTCTCATACTCATGTCACATGAGAACTCAAGGTTGGGATAATGTAAAGTAGCCATTTGACCTGAGGCATCATAGTTTTCTTATGGTTAGGTCCTTGATCTTTGACACAATATTTGATTGTGTCAAAGGCACTCAATCAGAAGGTGTTCACAACATAGTTGGGTTAAGCCACTTAACTATAGAGGCAGGTGAATGCACAACAAGGGATCTCTAACCTTCAAACGGTTGAGGGCGAATACTCTATGATATAATTAAGAATCTCTAGCTAGAGTATGAATGAGATTTAGGAAGTTGTTCTAGATCACATTCAAGGTATCATATAAATAAGAGAATTACTTTGGATAGTAGACATGAATAAACTATCAAACCAAACAATGTGATCAAGAGTATTGTATTAGAGAAAGACCGTATTGCATTGTAATCCCAAACTGAATAGGTTCTCCAACCTCTTCTGATTAGCTTGGATAGCCATGACCTACTGCTTGTGGAAGCCCTAAAGGTGTATAATCACTAAAGGGAGAATTGAAAGTAAGTTTCAATTCACAATCGATTTGAAGAGTTCTAATAGCCCATTGCCTCGCTAAAAGGAACCTAATGGATTGCACACCATGTAAGGTAATGATTGAAGGAAATAACAAAGATGAGTAAGGACAATTCAATAGTTTAATTGTATATGGCTAGGATTAATTAAAAGTTAATTAATCAAGAATGAAAGGTTTGTTTTAGGCCTTAAGTTAGTTTTGGGTTCGGGACTCAAAAAGGTTTTGGTCCACAAGGCACATAGGGTTTAAGTTGTGTGACAACTAAAATAAAATGGGCAATTAACCCACTAACAATAGGGAGGCCGGCCATGCTTAGAGAGGGAGTGGTTTTGGACTTATTACAAGTTTGCCACTCCAATGAATATAGGTATAAAAGTAACTTTATAGCCTTTTCTTGTATGGGTTTTTTTCTTTGAGGAAAGATGAGAGAACACATGCTCTCTCTTTTTGCTAGCATTTTGTTCTTCCATGGTCATTCATCTTTTTCTTCAACCATTCTTGGTGTCGGAACTTAGAAGTCTCCAACTTTGGGGACTTTTGGAGAACCCATTCATCCATCCATATCCAAGAAGTCATGAAGCCAAGAAGCAAATTCCTCAATCCATATCCATAGAGCTAAGGAGAAAGGAGACAAAGGAAAGAAGACCCTCACATGGGTGAATATCATTTGCTAAACAACTTTGCTAAACAAAGTGGTGCTTCAAAGGTATAAAAGTTTCTCAACTCCTTTCTTTAAGATTTGAGTTGAGTCTTAGTTAACTACAACTGCTAGGCTTTTAATGGTTTAAGTTTTGTTTTAAAGTGCATAGAAACATGCTTCCGCCATTTAATTGTTAAATGCATGTATTATTTTGCTTAATGAACTTAGTTTTTCACAAATTTTCCTTCAATTTAAGAGGTATAGAACAAATTAATATAGTAGGTAATGTATTTAATTTAAATAATGTAGATCCACAAGATTGGGAAAAAACAATAGACAGATGGGACTCCCCATGTCATGTTAGGGGTGCAATTTGAAACACTGTTTCCAATTCTACAAGCTGAAAATTCCATAAAGAATTCTATTATTTACTTGAGCTATAAGCCCCTTGTATATAACTGAAACTTATTAATCAAGACTAATTAACTATGTATGATATTATTTAACTTTTAGGCATTTGGGTTTGAGAAATGGTGGTGCTATCCACACTTTCTTTTACCTTCTACACATTCCATGTTTATTTTTTGTCCTTTAATCCTCTTCAATTTATTCAATTCTCAACAATCGAAGATTGAGAGAAGTATGTGGAGGTAGAAATGAGTGTGTGGAAAGTAAAATTTCCAAATCCAACTATTTTTAGAAATTTGGAATGTAAATTGGAATGCATTTTGGGGATTCCTATAATTCCAAATTTTTCCAGAATGTTTCGAACTTATTCAAACAAAAAAAGTTCCGAAACATTTCGACCTTTTATAGTTATTTACTCAGATTATTGCATTTTGTAATCAATTGGTATATTTTATTATTAGTTTTGGATACCTTTTGTTCATTGTTATTATATTATTAAACATACATTCTCATATACTATATATAAAAGAAATAATAATAAATTGCATGTATAAAAAAGTTCGAGAATATTCAAAGACATATAAATTATGTGAACTTAACCTAAACTAAAAAACATACCATAAAAGGACCAAATAAAAAATCAAGAGAAATACCAAGTGTGAATGGAAACAAAATAAAAAAATCATACTTTCTCAGGGCAGTTTAAGATTGTTGTGCTTCTTAAAATCATTGCTTCTGTTGTGTTTTAAGAATAATCAATTATTAAATAAAGTAGTTGAACATTTAGTAAATTATATATGGTAATAAGGTTGTTGACGACATTGGTAGTGGTGGCGACGCAGTGGTGGGGTGTAATGGTAACAATGATCCTAGGGATGATAGCGATGACGGTGGCGTTAATTGTGGTTGTAGTTATAGTGGTTGCGGCAATGAAAGTGGCAACTTTGTTCTCCAAAAAATGAAATAAATGTATAATGATAGGTAATATTATTTGTAAAAACTAATAAAGGTATTACAAGAAAGACTCAACTTTTTTTATTTTTATTAAAACTGCTCTCCGATTACTTTTGAAAGGCAAAAGAAAAAGGAGGACAGAAAAGAGAGAAAGTAAATAAAATAATAAATAAATAAAAAACAAAAAACAAACCAAAGAGGAGGAGAGAAAGAAGAGAGAGAAAGTAAAGGGCAAAAATAGAAGGGGCCCTGTCCTGGGGATGAGACTTTGGAGTGACAAACCCTCTCTCCCCGTCTGCTGCTCTGCTGCTCTGCTGCGTGCGTGCCTCACAAAAATTGAGAAAATCGAAAAACAAACTCAAAAAGCATCAGAAAACAGCAAGTAGCAAAAAACAGTAGAGCAAGAGAAGAGAGGATTACTAGAATAAGATACTTTTTGAAAACAAGTTTTTCAATTCAATTTCTATGAATCCTCACAAAACAGAAGATCTCTTCCACCATCATTTCCACCACAGCCACCATGATCTGGGCCCACCTTCCCACCAGATCATGGAATCCCATCCCTCCATTTCACTCCCTTCAGACGACGTCGTCCTCCACGACCCCGTCTTCCCCCTCCCCCCGGAAATCGACCTCTTCCGCTCCCCCTCCTCCTCCCCCTCCCACTCCTCCGACGAGAACGACGACGTCTCGAACCCTAACCCCAAATCCGACCCCAAATCCCAGCCCATCTACATCTCCCCGGAGCCCCACATCTCCTCCCAGTTCTACACCTTCAACCCGGAGTCTCATTCCCTCATGATCAGGTGCATCCTCGACGCCCGTCTTGCCACCCCCGCCGAGATTCGCGCCGCCACGCCTCGCCCTGTCCTCAAGTCCTGGCGCGCCGTCTGGAAGGACCGCAACGAGGACACCGCCTACGTCACCGCCTGGAAGCGCATCCAGGACAAGCTCGCCGCCCACGTCGACCAAAACGGTAACGAATTCTTGTGTTTCAAGAACAATAATCAGCAATTCGTTTCTCACATTAATCAGTGGCAAGACATTGTTATGAGTTTCCATAGCGATGCCGATTTGAAGCATTTAGGGTTGAAGGAAACCATTGATAGGATTAAGCAGGTTTGGACTGTAGGTGCTAAGTTTTATGGAATTCCTGAGAGTTACATTAGGGTTTGTGTTGCTGCATGCCCCGTTTGCTCCACGGACAGTTCGGGGCTTGCCGGGAGGGGCAAACGCCGGCGGTTTGAGTATACCGAGTCTTTTGATGTGCCTGCTAAAGAGGTGCCCACTAGGCTTCAGCAATTGGCTGCTAAGCATAAGGTGGTTCTTTGTATAAGGCAGAAGTATATCAGGTATAAGCCCTTTATGGCTGAGGTTAAGGACTATGCTTGTCATAGGGCCGGGGAGCCCGTGGCGAAGAAGTCCAAGATTTTGAAGAGGGAGCCGTATGCTTCAAAGAGGTGTGGGTGCGGGTTTCGGATTAGGGCCATTGTTCCGATTACGAATTACAATGAAAGGGACAAGACTTTTGTGTATCAGGAGGAGGGGGTGGCAGTGTTTAAGCTGTATGCTGTGCATTCAGGGCATGAGCCGGGTCCTTTGGACGGAAATGCGAGGATTATGCATCGGGTTGTGGGGCACAAAGGTGGGATTTTTATGGATCAGGATACTGTGTATGGGGTCAGTGAGGAATTGGACAATGATGGGTTTGGATTGTTCGGGAAGGATGAGGGGGACATGCAGTTTTTAGTGATGCAGCAGGTGCAGGAATTGAGAGCTGAAGTTGGGCTTTTAGAAGAGAAAATTGTGAAAATACCGCAGGAGCTTTTGAGTTCAGTGTCTCGAGATTTGTTTGATCTCGTGAATAAAGTTAGACAAGTAGGAGAGGAGAGTTCAAAGCCAATGGATTTGCTACACGATAAGACGCTTGCAGGTGATATTTTGGTTGGGGATAATGATTTGGCCCATTGGAGTGATCACCATCATGAACGTTTATATGGAGATGGCAAGGACACTGATTTGATTGAGGATGATGAAGACAGTTTTGGGCGAACTCTTGGGGATGGTGTCCCTTGGGAGCAGCTGAGGGAAGACTGCAGGACTCCGAAAGATCTGATCGGTGACCCTTGTAAGCCCGAAAAGTGGTTGAAGTGCAGTGAATTTGATGAGAAGAGCATGCTTGATTGCGAGGATACTAAACTAACCAAGTCCTTAAGACATGATGAGGGTATAGGGGCAGATGTAGGTCTTGTTGGTATACAGGTCGATAGCTTCTATCAAGCGAATTCGAAATGGTTTGATTCTCCTTGTGGGTTGGACCCAGCTGCAGATTGTGGGGATAATACATTCAGGAATGGGGAGATTGTTTAGTCCCTTGAAGAGCTGTTTAGGCCTTTCTAACATAGTTATGGGTGTATATTGTCCCTTTCTGAAGCTGGAAGTGGGTTGTACATTTATGTATACAGAAGACTTGGAGCCTCAGACAGACTAGTAGGTTCCTTTACTTTGTGTTGTTCTGTAAAGTATAGCCGATGGGGCTTCTGCACATAACTTATTCATAACTATTCGTTAACCATGTTCTGGGTATTCATAATTTTCAGATTGGTTTTATAGCTCATACGGCTAGGACATCACCATTTGTTAAGTTCTGTATGATTAATGTACTTGTATTTCGACCTCTGTTGTTATTGAATTTATCATTCTCTGCAAAGTGTGCCTCCCCCCCCCCTCTCCCCCCCTCCCCTCTCTCTCTCTCTCTCTGGTGTTTATAGTCTTCTGCATCCGAAATCACTCCATCCACTCAGCTTACATTCTTCAAACTGCACCCGTACGTTCCACATAGTTACCACTCTACATGTTTGCATAAACGTAAGTTGTGTGATTAATTGTGAAGGTTTTACAGCTTTGATTTCTCGGATCAAATTGCATTGGAGGATAGTGTGATTGACAAACCTATAATGTCAAATGTCTTGCAAATTTGTGATTTGGTCTGTTATTTTCTTTGTTTAATGGTTGGAGTATATTCCAGAAGTTGTTTAGTGCTGGAAAGTGGATCTGGGTGGACGGTTCTTGATCATTTACAGGTCCTGCTTTTTGTTTGTCGATTGTGGGTAGTTATATACATACATATGCCCTTAGTTACTGCCTTTGCTTGGATCATATATCTGCACCTCTAACTGGCCCATGGATGATGCCTTCAGTTTTTGACGGTCTACTGTGCCTCCAACTGCTCTTAATGTCCTCAAGAGTGAAAGCGGCTTTCGTTCTAGCTACGAACAGTACCAGATACTGAGTTGTGTGTAAATTGGTATGTTTCTCACTTCATCAAGTTCCATTTTTGGTTTTTATGTTTACTTTTTGGGTTTTGTTTTTTTTTGTTTTTTTTGTTGGTTTTGTGTTAGAATGAGCTCGCCTATGTGGTTTAGTTTCTAACTTTCTATAGAAATATGGCCCCCCAGTTTTAAATCATCATACATTAAGATATCTTGGGCATGATTTATAGTGGGTGTGTTCACTTGAGAGTATTTCCTTATTCCTAGTTATGTCAAACAGGATATGGATTAAGAGTTTAGAGATTTCCAATCGGATATTTCAAATACGATCCGAATTGGATAATCAGATTATATATGGACTTGGGATATGGAATAAGGTTGATCCGATTCGGTTACAAGTCTAATTCATACGCAGAAAGATTCAAATACAGGAAATAAGGCTATTATTGTCATTTCAGTTTTGGAATCCATTTGTTCTTGCTGGACGAGACTAAAATATGAGTGAATTTTGTATTTATTTGGTCAACAATAGTTTTCTGGAAGGAACTTTGAATGTCTTGTTTGTAGTGAAGACTTCAGAGAGCAGTTTAAGAAAAGTGAAGTTAGTAATTGAATAATTAAATAATTAAATAAGAGGGGTGCACAATGCAGTGCACATGGGATGAGGACTGCATCAACTGCATGCGTTTCAATTTTTAAGCGCGCGCACACACACACCAAAGGGATCTCTATTTTTGGATAAAAGTGGGTGCTAGTTGTAGCGCTCACTTTACGCCAAATTTCAACTTCCAAATTATCTATTTTATAAGTCTCGATTTATAAATTATCCTTACATAAATACAATTTAATTCAAAATCATTTGCCTATTTTTCATTTTTTCTTGTAAAACAAAATGTTCATCAATTTCTTTAAACTCCATTAGGTGTTGCAAATATTTCTCATCATTGAAATTCGAAGTGATGTGAATTCCATAACCAATCTCTATTTTTTTTTTTTTTTAAACGGAAATCTCTTCCCTTTCAAGACCTCGTATATTATGTATGCATATATCTTTATTTGCTTTTATATTGATGCAAAGCATGCTAAGAGATTGTAACGCTTATTTTTTGGATTCCTGACAGATCTTTGTTTTTACTTGCGTTATAACCTGATTAGTGTCTGGATCGTGACCAACACACCTGGTTTGTGATGGTTTTTTGGGGCTTGACTTTGGATGATGAATATTCAACCTTTTAGAGTTGTAACAATGCTAAAAAAGGTAAGTAGCACTAATTGAAAGCTAGTTGAGAAATTTTCAAGGAACCACTTCCCCATTGAACTTAAATATGTTGTACAATGCCAGTAAATTCTTGTTAGGCTTTCAGTGTGAACCTTCTTTTTAGAAAAAAAAAATACATTGCTTTTTAAATGTATGTGTTATTTCTACTGGCGCGTAAATCACAATTTGATAATGTGTATAATTTTTTTTGTGATTTTTTTAAGTTTTGCTTGTGCATTAAACTATAATTTGCATATAGAGTAGAATACTAGAATGGCTCCTAACATGTGGCAGGTTGTCCTTTTGGAAATCCAAAGTACATTGTATCTAAGTATGCTATAAAAATTAAGGAGTGTGATATCCACACACCCCTTTTTACTTCTCCCACACTTTTTTAGTTTTCGGCTATTGGATTGGATGAATTGAAGAAGATACAACAACAACAACAACAACAAAGCCTTTTCCCACTAAATGGGGTCGGCTATATGAATCCTAGAACGTCATTGCGCGCGGTTTTGTGTCATATCCTCCGTTAGATCTAAGTATTCTAAGTCTTTTCTTAGGGTCTCTTCCAAAGTTTTCCTAGGTCTACCTCTACCCCTTCGGCCCTGAACCTCTATCCCGTAGTCACATCTTCGAACCGGAGCGTCAGTAGGCCTTCTTTGTACATGTCCAAACCCATTTTGTGTACGTGTTGATGCTTCACCGTCCAACATTTTGTGCCATACAGCATCGCCGGCCTTATTGCCGTCCAATAAAATTTTCCCTTGAGCTTTAGTGGCCTACGACGGTCACACAACACGCCGGAAGCACTCTTCCACTTCATCCATCCAGCTTGTATTCTATGGTTGAGATATCCATCTAATTCTCTGTTCTTTTGCAAGATAGATCCTAGGTAGCGAAAACGGTCGCTCTTTGGTATTTCCTGATCTCCGATCCTCACCCCTAACTCATTTTGGCCTCCATTTGCAATGAACTTGCACTCCATATATTCTGTCTTTGATCGGCTTAGGCGAAGACCTTTAGATTCAAACACTTATCTCCAAAGGTTAAGCTTCGCATTTACCCCTCCCGAGTTTCATCTATCAACACTATATCGTGTGGGAAAAGCATACACCAAGGAATATCATCTTGAATATGTCATGTTAACTCATCCATTACCAACGCAAAAAGGTAAGGACTTAAGGATTGTTGATGCACAAAATCAGTAAGGACTTTGGTACAACAGAAAGTATTAAGTTTGTGATCTTCACTAGATTGCTTGGTCATTAGTGTGGATAAGTATGTAAATGGATAGAAACAGGAAAGCAAACACAAGATGTACGTGGTTCACCCAGATTGGCTACGTCCACGGAGTAGAGGAGTTCTCATTAATTGTGAAGGGTTTACGCAAGTACATAGGTTCGAGCTCTCCTTTAGTGAGTACAAGTGAATGATTTAGTACAAATGACATAGGTTCAAGCTCTCGTCTTCACTTGCCTTAACTGTCTCATAGGTAGATGTGGCATCTTCTCTGGAGGTACGCTTCCTCCATCCAGGGGTGGTATCTTTAACTGGTGGAGATGCACAAGGTAATGTATCAATTTCACTTGAAGCTTACTTGTAGTTTCAGGCTTGGTCAAACGCGATACAAACCATGTAGTAGGAGTCCCCCAAGTCGCCGAGCTAGGGGATCTGTTGAAAGAGGTGACAAACAAGGTAAGCAATCAGGGCTCCAAGCAATCAGTCCCAGATCAGAAGTTTGATTTTGAGTTCCGGCTGGTTGTTCTCATTCTCCCTATCTTGCAGGCATCATGAAGGATAAAGAGAAGAAAAGAAGAATAGATGATATGAGATACTTTTGCTTTTGAAAAAGTAACTTTCCACAGGTTTATTCTTGAACTGGGCTGGAGGATTTTCTGGTTTCCTCCAGAGGATAAGGCCGACTGAAGAATTTGAGGGTCAAAACACATCCATCAAATCTAGAGTACGTTCAACCCTGCTGATATGGGATACTTTTGCTGTTGACAAAGTAGTGGATGTATCGGCACATGTTCTGTTATGATTGTCTCCACATGCTTCCTTGTATCCTCCTCACTTTCCTTATCTGTTCCTCAGGTAGATGTGGTATCTTCTCTGGAAGCATAAGATGTTGAAGATGGGTACTCGAGAGCAATGCCAGGTAAGTAATCAGGTAAGGGGTTCCAGGCAGTCAGTTCCTGACAGGAAGCTTGATTCCAAGTGCTGACTAATTGCTCTCTTTCTCCTTGTCTTGCAGGTAAGAACAAGGCCAAAGGAAAAGACAGGGAAAAAGCATGATATGGGATACTCTTGCTTTTAACCCTGATGATATGAGATATTCTTGCTTTGGTGTAGCTTATTTGCAGAGGTATTATCGGGGGGGGGGGGAAAGAAAGCTGAGTATTTCGAGAGGCTTCGTTAGGAGTGCCCTCTCAGATATGAGGAAGGGTTGAGCATTTTTGCAAGTCTGCCTGTCTGTTGAGGATGGAGGTCGACATATATAGGAGTTTCTCTAACAACAAGTAGTAATGCTATTCCTTTACCTTGCTTGGTCATAACACGGTAGTGGGAGTGCCAGCTTAACTTGTGTCAGAGCACTTTGAAAAAGTGGTCTGTGGTATCTGGAAATCTGATGTTGCGTGTGAAGATTACAGACAAGCTTTATCCAAGGAGATCTGGCTCTCGAAGTTGAGAAAGCGGTGCCTCTTCAGTTTTCGTACAAGCAATCATGTCGGGGATATGGCTCTCGAGATTCGGAGAGCGGTGTCTTTTCGATTTTTGAGAAAATAATCATGTTGGGAGTCTGGCTCTCGAGATTCAGAGGACGGTGCCTCTTCGATTTTGGAGCAAGCAATCTTGTTGGGAGTGTTTTCTCGAATATAAGTAAAGGTTGGGCATGTTTGCTAGTCTACCTTGCCACAGAGTACAGAGGTTGACACACAAGGACTTTCCAATTATCCAGCAGCGGTGCTGTTCCTTTACCCTTGTGGGTAATAATATGGTAGCTAGACCTTCAAAATTATGTGTCTAAACTTTGTTAGTGTTGTTTCTTTGCTATTCTTTTACCCTTCTTGGTCATAGCGATGTAGTGGGAGCTGCAAGTTTCACGTGTCTAAACTTTGTCAGAGATCTTTGGCAAAGTTATCTGTGGTACCCATGAGCTGATGGTGCGTGTGGAAAGTAGATGATTGAACAGTAAGATTCACGTGCTTTCTACTTCACCAGAAATCTTCAACAGAATGCCCTTAATTTCAGCAAAGCTGAGTGTGCATGTGACAGGTACTGACAAGGCTGAAAAAAGCAGGTGCCTCTTCGATTTCTGAGATCGGCCCTCGTGGTCTCTGAGCAGCCCAGCTTTTGAGAAAGCAAACGCCTCTTCGATTTCTGAGATCGGCCCTCGTGGTCTCTGAGTAGCCCAGCTTTTGAGAAAGCAAACGCCTCTTTTATTTCTGAGATCGGCCCTCGTGGTCTCTGAGCAGCCCATCTTTTGAGAAAGCAAACGCCTCTTTGATTTCTGGGCAGGCGCCTCTTCGATTTCTGAAGCTCCGCCGAGTGCAGATTTTTATAGAGGCTGGCATTAAGTTCCAAAGCACACTTGAATCTTCACTAGTAGAAGCTCCCTTCTTGCACTTTTAAGATCTTGATTTGTCCGACCTCTTCTCTCTTCAACATCTTTGAAAATGTCTGGCCCCTCCGACCGTTGTTTTGACTTGAACCTCGTTGAAGAGGCAGCCACGCCTTCTTCAGACAACATATGGCACCCATTCTTCTTATCCTCTACAGGTCTGCTTACCGTTGGGGATTCCGTGATGAAGAATGATATGACTGCTGCGGTGGTGGCCAGGAACCTTCTCACTCCCAAAGATAACAGACTACTTTCCAAACGGTCTGATGAGTTGGCTGTTAAGGATTCTTTGGCTCTAAGTGTTCAGTGTGCAGGTTCTGTGTCTAATATGGCCCAGCGCCTATTTGCTCGAACCCACCAAGTTGAATCATTGGCGGCTGAAGTGATGAGTCTCAAACAGGAGATTAGATAGCTCAAGCATGAGAATAAACAGTTGCACCGGCTCGCACATGACTATGCTACAAACATGAAGAGGAAGCTTGACCAGATGAAGGAATCTGATGGTCAGGTTTTACTTGATCATCAGCGGTTTGTGGGTTTGTTCCAAAGGAATTTATTGCCTTCGTCTTCTGGGGCTGTACCGCGTAATGAAGCTCCAAATGATCAACCTTCGATGCCTCATCCTTCTAGGGTTCTGTCCAGTACTGAGGCTCCGAATGATCCCCCTCCGGTGCCTTCTCTTTCTGGGGCTCCACCGACTGCTGAGACTTCTCCTAAGCAACCTTTGTGAAGGCTCCCTCTTGTTTGTTTATTTTGACTCATGTATATGTACATATTTGTAACTTATCGGAGATATCAATAAATAAGCTTTGCTTCATTTCAACGTATTGTGTTAAATACACCAAAACCTTCTTCACTGAGTGGGGTCGGCTATATGAATCTTAGAACGCCATTGTGCTCGGTCCTATGTCATGTCCTCCGTTAGATCCAAATACTCTAAGTCTTTTCTTAGAGTATCTTCCAAAGTTTTCCTAGGTCTTCCTCTACCCCTCCGGCCCTGAACCTCTGTCCCGTAGTCGCATCTTCTAACCGGAGCGTCAGTAGGCCTTCTTTGCACATGTCCAAACCACCGTAACCGATTTTCTCTCAATTTTCCTACAATTTCAGCTACTCCTACTTTACCTCAGATATCCTCATTCCTAATCTTATCCTTTCTCGTGTGCCCACACATCCAACGAAGCATCCTCATCTCCGCTACACCCATTTTGTGTACATGTTGATGCTTCACCGCCCAACATTCTGTGCCCTACAGCATCGCTGGCCTTATTGCCGTCGTATAAAATTTTCCCTTGAGCTTCAGTGACATACGGCGATCACACAACACGCCTGATGCACTCTTCCATTTCATCCATCCAGCTTGTATTCTATGGTTGAGATCTCCATCTAATTCTCCGTTCTTTTGCAAAATAGACCCTAAGTAGCGAAAACGATCGCTCTTTGGTATTTCCTGATCTCCGATCCTCACCCTAACTTATTTTGGCCTCCATTTTCACTGAACTTGCACTCCATATATTTTGTCTTTGATCGGCTTAGGCGAAGACCTTTAGATTCCAACATTTCTCTCCAAAGGTTAAGCTTCGCATTTACCCATTCCTGAGTTTCATCTATCAACACTATATCGTCTGCGAAAAGCATACACCAAGGAATATCATCTTGAATATGTCCTGTTAACTCATCCATTACCAACGCAAAAAGGTAAGGACTTAAGGATGAGCCTTGATGTAATCCTACAGTTATGGGGAAGCTTTCGGTTTGTCCTTCATGAGTTCTTATGGCAGTCTTTGCTCCTTCATACATATCCTTTATAGCTTGCATATATACTACTCGTACTCTTTTTTTTTCTCTAAAATCCTCCAAAGAATGTCTTTTGGGACCCTATCATACGCTTTTTCCAAATCTATAAAGACCATGTGTAAATCCTTTTTCCCATCTCTATATCTTTCCATCAATCTTCGTAAGAGATAGATTACCTACATGGTTGAGCGCCCTGGCATGAACCCGAATTGGTTGTCCGAAACCCGTGTCTCTTGCCTCAATCTATGCTCAATGACTCTCTCCCAGAGCTTCATTGTATGGCTCATTAGCTTAATACCCCTATAGTTCATGCAATTTTGTACGTCACCCTTATTCTTGTAGATAGGCACCAAAGTGCTCTTTCGCCACTCAGTTGGCATCTTTTTCGTTTTCAAAATCCTATTGAAAAGGTCAGTGAGCCATGCTATACCTGTCTCTCCCAAGACTTTCCACACTTCGATCGGTATATCGTCTGGGCCTACTGGTTTTGTATGCTTCATCTTCTTCAAAGCTACAACCACTTCTTCCTTCCTGATTCGACGATAAAATAAGTAGTTTCTACAATCTTCTGAGTTACTCAACTCCCCTAAAGAAGTACTCCTTTCATGTTCTTCATTGAAAAGATTATGAAAATAACCTCTCCATCTGTCTTTGACCGCATTCTCTGTAGCAAGAACCTTTCCATCCTCATCCTTGATGCACCTCACTTGGTTTAGGTCCCTTGTCTTCTTTTCCCTTGCTCTAGCTAGTTTATAGATATCCAACTCTCCTTCTTTGGTATCTAGTCGCTTATACATGTTGTCATAAGCTGCTAACTTAGCTTCTCTCACAGCTTTCTTCACCTCTTGCTTCGCTCTTCTATACCTTTCACCATTTTCATCGTTCCTGTCCTTGTATAAGGCTTTACAACATTCCTTCTTAGCCTTCACCTTTGTTTGTACCTCTTCATTCCACCACCAAGATTCCTTTTGGTGTGGAGCAAAGCCTTTGGACTCTCCTAATACCTCTTTTGCTACTTTTCGGATACAACTAGCCATGGAATCCCACCTTTGACTAGCTTCCCCCTCTTTATCCCACCCACACTGGGTGATTACTTTCTCTTTGAAAATGGCTTGTTTTTCTCCTTTTAGATTCCACCATCTAGTCCTTGGGCACTTCCAAGTCTTGTTCTTTTTTCTCACTCTTTTGATATGTACATCCATCACCAACAAGCGATGTTGATTAGCCAAGCTCTCTCCCGGTATAACTTTGCAATCCTTACAAGTTATACGATCCCCTTTCTTCATTAGAAGAAAATCTATTTGTGTTTTTGACGACCCACTCTTGTAGGTGATCACATGTTCTTCTCTCTTCTTAAAGAAAGTGTTGGCTAAGAAGAGATCATATGCCATTGCAAAATCCAAGATAGCTTCCCCATCCTCGTTTCTCTCCCCAAAACCATGGCCACCATGAAAACCTCTATAGTTGCCTGTCTCTTTGCCCACGTGTCCATTTAAATCTCCTCCTATAAATAACTTCTCCATCTGGGCAATTCCTTGCACCAAGTCTCCTAGGTCTTCCCAAAATTTCTCCTTCGAACTCGTATCCAACCCTACTTGAGGTGCGTACGCACTAATGACATTGATGAGTTCTTGTCCTATTATAATCTTGATTGCCATGATTCTATCTCCTACCCTCTTGACATCTACAACATCTTGTGTCAAGGTCTTGTCCACGATGATGCCAACACCGTTTCTCGTTCTATTTATGCCCGAATATCAAAGTTTAAACCCTGAGTTTTCTAGATCCTTTGCCTTAAGACCAACCCACTTAGTTTCTTGTAGGCACATAATATTTATCCTTCTCCTCACTATAACTCTCACTACTTCCATAGATTTTCCCGTTAAGGTTCCTATATTCCACGTTCCTAAACGCATTCTACTCTTTTGAACTCTACCCTTCTGTCCTAGCTTCTTCACCCTCCCCCGTCCAATAGGATCAAAGTACTTCTTTTGTGTGTCTTGTGTAAAGTTGATAGGAGCATATACTCCCAAACAAGTTTGAATGGAGTCGTTCGAAAAGAAGTTTCTATGGCCCCCTTGCTCATTTAACACTGCATCCGGGTGCGGATGGAGATACAACGACCCTTGCTCACTTATCACTGTGCTCGAGCCGCACAGTGCGCTACTTACGGGTGACGCCCTAGCTTGAGCGCGATTTCGTTCTGGATTCATTTTCATAAGGATTCGACGTAACTGTGGAGTGCTGGCTGTCGACTACCTGACGCCCTCCCCCTCCTCCTTTACCTGGGCTTGGGACCGGCAATGTAAGATAAACTTACACAGGCGGAGTTGGATGAATTGAAGAAGATCAACGAACATAAATTAACAATGGGTGTGTGAGAAGTAAAAAGGAGTGTGTGGATAACATATCCCAAAAATTAAATGCTTTCAAAATATATTAAGTTTTTGTGGATAAAATATGTTTGGAAAAGAAAGAAGTTCTGAGATTCATTGGCTTTTCAATGGCTTAAACCGTGTAAACCCAAGAGTGAGGTTGGTCCGGGATTTAATAATTTGTATGCTTTTAATTTAGCTTTGCTTGCCATTCAGTACAACAGTCTAGTGGTATTCATCTTCACTTGTAAGTGAGAGGTATTAGGTTTGATTCTTATCAAAATCGAATTTGAACCACATTATTGCTAATCCATTATGAGGTTTAGCCTACTCTCCTACCCCCTTAGTGTAAATAATATTATTTATTCAAAACAAAAAATTGTCGATACTCCTTTGCGACAACCTAACTTGTTCATGTGTTGTTGTCGATACTCCTTTGCGACAACGTAACTTGTTCAAGTGTTGTTGAGGCTCGAAAGGTTGTTTGTAACGGGAGCTTGATTAGTGTTATTGAGGCTCGAAAGGTTGTTCGTCTCATATCAAAATATGGGGCGACAATTGGTTGCCTCGAGAATCTTTTTTCAAAGTCCGCAGCCCAATTCCTCTTGGAATCAATGGATTGGATAGAACATTATTCACATTTCAAATTTTAATTGATGAGGGGGGAGTTATTTGGAATTTGCAGTTAGTTAATGCAATTTTCTGTAAGGAGGAAGGTCGTTTGATTCAAAGCATTCCTTTAAACTTTATACAACCACATGAACAACAAGTGCATACCACCTTGCATGTACGTGTAGGGAATTGAATGGACTTGAACCAAGCGGTCTTCGATTTGGGGGGGGGGTCATGTTTAACAACTGATATAACAGAAATGACACATGACATTATCCTAGTGAATAAATATGTTAATATAGTTATGGTGGTTAGAAGGGTATTATTATTATTGTGATATTTGGGCTATATAAGGAATTGTATAACTTTCATTACAATCATCTTGTAATACATTTGGTTATCAGTAATACAGTTTCTCTTTCTTCCATTTATCAATTATGCAATTCTTTGATTCTTAAGCTTTATCTTCAGTAGTTAATGTGGTATCATCGCCGGTGCTAGCTTGTCGCCATCTCTGATCCTGAAGAGGTTTTTTGCTGTTGTGTTTGGAGCTTTGATATAGAAATTCGAGTTGGGTAATTTCGAAGGTTTGGAATCTGGAAGTTGATCTGGAATCTTGAAGGTGATTTGCATCGTGAATCAGGTGAATTCGTCTATTTGTTGTGATTATGTGATTTAGTATATTGTTTGTTTTATGAAGCTGTGATTTCTTGATTTGGTGTGTTAAAGATTTGTTTCATATGAATTGAAGATTTGGGATTTTTGTTAGAATTTTGATGTGTTGTTCCAAGAAAGTGTCATTCTTTCTAGATTTATCTTGGAGTATCATTCTCTAGGATTTGCGATTCTACTGAAGATTAAGGTTTGTACTTTGGAAGAAGAAAGTATCATTTTTCGGTGAATCTTGGAGTGTTATTCTCTCAAGATTGTGAGTTGCAACTTAAAAGTGGAAAGTGCCAGTCTTTCTTTGAAGTAATATTCTCTCTTGGAGTATCAGTCTCCTTGATTAAGTGTATTTTGCTGTGATCTGTATTGATTGAATTCATTTCAATGGCATCTTCATCATTTAGAGTGGAGAATTTGTTGGGTATGCTTACTATAAAACTCAGAGATGATAATTTTGCAAAATGGGCATTTCAATTCCAGTAAGTTCTTACAGGGTACAAACTCTTTGGTCATTTTGATGGCACAACTGTGTGTCCACCAAAATTTGTAGTAAGTACAAAAGTTGGAATAACAAAGGAGGTTACTACAACTTTTCTTGAATATGAGTCTATTGATATGGCCCTTATCAATCTGTTACTTGCTACATTAGCAGATGAAGCAATGGAATATGTTCTTGGTTTTAGGACTACTTTAGAAGCATGGTCAAATTTTATTGAAAGATATGCTTCTATTTCTAAATCTAGGGTCAATCATTTGAAGACTGAACTGCATACAATTCAAAAAGGCATAGATTGATAAGTATTTGTTGAGATTGAAAGCTAACTATTGTGGGGGAAACAATTACTGAAAATGATATTATGATTGCTGGCTTGGCTGGTCTACTTAAGGAATATGCTGTTATTCAAACTGTAATCTTGGCAAGGGAGTCCTTAATTACTCTGAGAGAATTTCGAGCACAATTGCTTAGTGCCTAAAAGGAAATTGAAGGAGAAATGAATTTGTTATCTCAGAATATGTCAACTCTTTTTATTCAAGGTTCTAATTCTGGTTAAAGTTCTGGTTCTGGTCCTACAATGTATGGTCAAGGGTCTGGCTCTTCAAATGCACATCTTCTTCCTCTAATCCTCAGGGCCATAATCACATTCCTACTACCACATGGGGTACTATCATTCAACAACCACATGGTTTGTCTACTCATCCTCCTCATGACTCTTTTGATTCTCAACCATTCTATCCAAATATATCATTATCTTATCCACCATTCTATCCAAATACATCATTAGCGTCTCCTCTAGGACATCCTGATCAATCTTATGGTTATATTTTTGTGGGTCAATCTAATTTTGGAAATCAACAAGGGTTCAGATCTCAGTCTTCCAATATAGTTGACCGGTCATACAATGGTAATCAATACAAGAACAATAACAACAATTATAGAAATAACAGTGACTTTAAAGGAAGAGGGTACAACAATGTTACAATTACTACTCAGGAGGGTTAAGACAAGCACAAAATGGAAATGGATCATGGTCAGGCAACACTGAAATAAGAACAAATGTGGTAATTGAATGCCAAATTTGTAATAAGAGAGGTCATACAACTGCAAATTGCTTTCATAGGAACACAAATACATCTTCTGCTAGTTTTGTTATTGAATGCCAAATTTGTGGCAAAAGAGGACACTCTGCACTCGATTGTTTCCATAAGGGAAATTATGCCTTTCAAGGTCAACAACCACCATCATCTTTATCTGCTATGAATGCATGACAAACAACTCAGTCTATTCCTCAAAATTCATGGATTGTGGATTTAGATGCTTCACACGATATGACTGCAAGTATTACTTCATTAAATCAAGTTGCTCCTTTTCATGGTTCTAAGAACATAACCATTGGTAATGGCTCAAGTCTACCAATTCAGAATATTGGTTATGCTACAATTAAAACCAATGATCATTCACTTATTCTCAGTAAAGTTCTTCATGTTCTAAATATTGCAAGAGTCTTCTTTCAGTTAAGCAATTATGTGCTGATAATAAAAGTTGGTTTGTATGTGATGAATCTGAATTTTTTGTGCATGACAAGAAGACAATGGAGGTAATGTATCATGGAAAAAGTAAGCTAGAAGAGCTATTTCAAATCCCTGTGTTTGACAATTCAAGAGGGTTACAATCTACGACAAAGGATCCAGTTGCTTACTTGGGAAAAATGGTGAAGTCAAGTGTTTGGCATCAAAGGTTGGGGCAAATCTATACTAACTTGACTCAAAAACTGAAAACTAGGCTAAACTAACACAAATAAGAACTAAGGGAGGGGGGTTTGGACGAATTTTGAACTAAAATAACTAAATTGCAGAAACAAAGTGAATTTGGATGAAAATTGGGTGAAAGGCTAGCTAGAGGATTGTTCTCCACACATGAAACATATGCACACAAATCGATTTCTAGTTATTATTTCTATAAACCATGAATGACAATGCCCCAAATTAATCGTGAACTGCACAAATTAACTCTTAGATTTTCCTAAGTTCATTGAATTGGACTTAGCGACGCAATCAAATCATTCTTATCAAGTTCCCTATATGAACATCATGATAGAGATACATATGAAAGATCATTAAATTCTGTGAAAATCATAAGCATTGACAAAGCATTCGTAACTATGAACTACATGGTACTCTTGCTAGGAATTTACTTAACACAATCATGACTAGTGACTTTTACTACTTGTGAATATAAGTTCATAACGATTAGGTGAAATTCCCTTATATTTCCCTGCATGCAAACTAAAAAGGCCTACTTCATAACATACAAGAATAAGTTATCTATAAAACAAATAAGTAAATCATATTCATGCTTGATATGAGCATATTTATGCGACTTAGTTAGCTTGTTTTTTGGCATTTATGTTGTTAGTTCATAGTTATTTTAGTATTTTAATCTATTTTTGTATGTTTATAGGTCCAAAGGGTTAATGTGGCAAAGAAGTGCATTTTGGAGCATTTTGGAGCATTTTTGGGCATGGAATGGATAGCATATGCTTGGAGCAAAAGGAATGGACGAAATTTGAAGTTTGTGCATCATCCTCTCCCTATAAAAAAACCATTTTAGCACACTCATTTCACCCAACACATCCATTCTCCAAACATTCATCCATTACACCCATTACATCCACCCACTACACCCATTACATCCACTCATTACCAAACATCCACCCACTACACCCATTACATCCACTTATTACCAAACATCTGATGTGAAAATTATGTTGACACACAAATTAAACCCTATAGATGACAATTGTAGTATATGAGCAAATAGGGATCGTTCTAGACCGGGGATTAACTAGGGATGCTAATCAATGTGAAACTGACTCACAACGTAAAAATATAATGTAGAACACTAAACTAGACTCAAAGAATGCAAAATTAAACTCTAAAACACTAAAACAAACCAAAAGACTCAAACAGCACTCAAAACACTCAAAACTGCCTTAAAAACACTTTCTGGGCAGTTTTGAGCACCTAACACTAATTTGGACGAAATTGGACTATAACTTGACTCAAGACCCTTAAAAACACAAACTAAATCAATTTCTAACTAATCTAACACTTTAAAATAAATGGGGGATTGATTCTTACGAAATTGAAATTAAAACAGAAACTTGTAAACAAACTTCAAACAAAACAGATTGTGATGAAATAGAATGATGAGAAGCTTAGTTAGAGGGTTCCTTATCCACACATGAACATATGCATATAATTTGATTCCCAGTTATGACTTCAACAAACAATGAATGACAATGCTCCAAGTTAATTAGATTCGCTTAAATTAACTTTCAGATTTCCCTAGATTCATTGGATTGAATGGGATACGCATTACAACCAAATTATTCCTCATCAAAGTCCCTAACTATGGAATACGCATGATAGAGACATTCAACAAAGATCATTAAGTTCAACGGAAATCATAAACATCGACTAGGCATTCATAACTATGGAATACGCATGTTAATCCAACCTAGGGTTTACTTAAACACAATCGTGACTAGCGATCTTTACTACTCATGAATATAAGTTCGTAACGATTAGGTGAAATTCCCTTATATTCTAGCATCAAGTTTAGGCATGCAAATTAAGTGTCAACCCTCAACCCACATACATAAACAAGTTCTTAATCAAAACAGAAAAGTAAACCACATCTAAAGTTCATGAATTCATAACTGGAGTAAATCAAATCATAACCAACATATGTTCATGGCTTCAAATTCGCCTCTAACTAAAAAGAAATTAGTTCCACATGTTTAACATAATTGAAGAACGAATTAAATTAAACATGAAAATAGAAACAAGGGAAGAAAGAACTCTAGAAACTCCAATGGTTGAAGATTGCATGCGGCAAAGCCTTCCTCCTCCAATGGAAGTCACGGCAAGGCTCCTCCTCCTCTCCAAAGGTCACGGCAAAGCTCATCTCTTTGGTGGAATGGATGTGTTGCGGCAAAAGGATGGGGGAAGGTTAGAAAATATGGAAGAATGGTGCTAGATGGCTTGCGGCAAGGAAGAAAAATGGCTAGGATTGTGTTTTTGGGATTTTTGGATGTGTAGAATGGTGTGGCTGGAAGTATGGACGAAAATTAGGTGATTCAACCCTAAAATATGTATTTATAGGCACCACAAAACCCTAGAGAAATCAGCACAAGTAATGGGCTAGGGTTTAGGGTGCGGCAAGGGTAGAGATCCACAATGAATTAGGTTAAACAATCAGATTTTTGCATGGGAAAAAGCCTAGGGTGCGGCCGATTAAGTGGGCTAGGGTTAGGGTTTCTAGAATGCCTTGCAAGGCAAGGAAATAGGTGTTCTAGAACCCTAGGTGCGACATAGGATTAGGGAGATCAGATTTGGCAATGGGCTAGGGTTTAGGTCCACTTAGTTTTAGAAAGGGATTTGTATAACCCAAATCCACAACGAAAGGCCCTAATAAGTCAGAATTTAAGAGAGAATGGGCTAGGAAGTGCGGCTCAAGTCCAAGATGTAAGGATAGGTCATCCAAAAGCCCAACGCCAAGAATAGAAACTCTCAAGAACGGAAACCTCCAAGAATAGAAACTTCCAACATTAGAAACTTTGGTTTCCAATTTCGAATTCTTTGTTCTTCACTTTCATTTCTTCCTTTCTTAAGCTCCTTTGACCTTCAAACTCGTCCATTCCTTGTGCTCCATAAGCATACACAACATTCCAGCTCAATTTTGCTCTAAAATGCTCCATTTCTCTTCTTTTTGCACACTTTGTCTCTAAAACCTGAAATGGCACGAAACAGACTTTAAACATTGAAATAACTCAAGAAAAACAACATAAATGCATAAGAACAAGCCCACTAAGTCGCATAAATATGCTCCTATCAACATCCACCCACTACACCCATTACATTCACTCATTACAACTCCATACACTCCTCTCCCTAGCCTATAAATACATCCACCCTTCACCACAATTTGGAGGCCATCATCCAAAGACACTACATTTCACATCTCACAACTTCATTCACAAACACAATTTCCTTGCCGTGACCTCCATCCATTCATCTAGCCATACTACATCTCACCAATCCATACACTTTCATCTCTTAGCCGTGCAAATCCATTCCATCCATATATCCATACACATCCTAGACACTTATGCTACAACAAGGTGGTGAAAACAAAGGTCCTTGGCGTTTCAAGCTTGGAACTTTGGAGCGTTCTAGGTATACTCCGTTCTTGCTTTCAATGTCTACTTTGTTATTTTCTAATTTTGTTGCAATTATGAGTGGCTAAACCCCTATTTAGTTAGGGGGAAGTTTGAAGCCATGAACATGCTTGAGATTTGAATTGATTTCTTCCAATTGTGATTTGATAAGTTGTGATTGCAATTCAATTATCTATTTTATTCATAACTGATTCTTGTATGTTTATTAAGGATGCATACTTAGTTTTCATGCATGAATTAGATGCTAGAATATAAATGAGTTTCACCTAATCGTTACAAGTTTATATTCATGAGTAGTGAAGGTTGTCTATCACAATCGCGTTAATTGAATTATTGGCAATTGTATTATGCATTCATAGTTATAATTGTCTCGTCAACACTTATGATTTTCATTGAACGTAATGATCTTTGATTGTATCTCTATTATGCATTCATATAGGGGACTTTTAGAGAATGATTTGGGTTGTCGCATGCATTCAACCAATTCAATGAGTAAAGGAAAATCTGAGGGTTAATTTGTGCATCACGGTTAATCTGGGGTGTTGAGTATCATAGTTTATTGAAAAGCAATTGGAAATCGATTCATGTACAAGTGTGTCATGTGTGAAGAACGAACCTCTAACTAATCCATCCATCATTTCATTTCTCAAATTTATTTTCTAATCTGCCTAGTTTTATAACTTACTTGTTTATTTCAAATTCATCCAAATCAAAACTCCCATTTTACTTTCTTGTTCCAAAGTGTTTAAAATTTGTTTTGTTTATGTTTTAGAGTGTTTTGATTGAAGTCAAAACACTAAATTCGTCCAAAGTTGTGTTTGAGTCAAATCTGCCCAGTTTGTGTTTTTAGGCAGTTTTGAGTGTTTTTAAGTTATTTTGAGTCTTTAGAATCTGTTTTGAGTCCCTTGAGTCTATTCAAACGTTTTTAACTTTGTTTTTATGTTTTTGAGTAAGTTTAGAGGTTTTAGCAAGCCCTCCTAATCCCCGGTTTAAGAACGATCCCTACTTGCATTTATACTACAATTTGACAACAAGAGGGTTTAATTTGAGTGCTTAACTTTCATCGCATCAATGCTTTATGAAACAGTAACTGGAGGAAATCGATTCATATAAAACATATGTCCATGGCTTCGAATTCACCTCTAGCTAAAACAAGACTTAGCCACTCATGTTCATAGTAATTGAAAAGCAATATAAAATAAACATTGAAACTAAGAAAGGATAGAAAGAACTCTAGAAATCTCCAAGGCTTGATTGCAATTTGTGGCACAAGCTCTCATTCTCCTAATTGCAGGTCATGGCACACTTGATTTCTCCTTTGAATGCTCCTCAAACCTGCGGCAAGAGCACGACACAACCCACTCCATGAAGGAAAAGGACTAGGCGCGGTAGATTCCTAGGGGGAAAGGGATATGGTGGTTTGGCACAATCTTAGGGCTTCTAGAACTAGATAACATGTGGTTTAATATGAAAAGTTGTCCCCCTTGCAGTTGGAAATTAGGTAGGATAAGATTAGGATATGATAAGATAAAAATTAGGTTGAGATAAAACAAGATTGGATGAGATAAGATAAGGTTAGTTTGGATAATATTTCTTCTTTTTAGCTGATTCCTTATCTTCCAAGTCTTGATTTAATTTCTCCAGATTTGTAGCACATTCCTAGCCTCTTTAAACTTCAAAAATGTCCATCCAACCTGTTTCATGCGTATGCTATCCATTCCAAATCCAAAACTGCTCCGAAATGCTCCAAATTGCCATTTCTTGTCACCTTTGCCAATTGGACCTACCAACACACGAAAATAGCTTAAAACACTCGTATAAATAGAAACTAACTTGTAAATGCAAAAAAGTAAGCTAACAAAGTCGCATAAATATGCACCTATCAAATTCTCTCACACTTAACTTTTGCTAGTCCCAGAGCAAAACAAAACAAAACATAGCCTAGACCTTCGAACAATTGCCTCAGGGATTTCCAATGAAACATGACATGTTAAAAATCACTACTCACATAGATTTTAGCTATCCTTACCCTCGAGCTGATACTTAATCGCAGTAACCACTCACTAGCTCGCATTTAATCAATTGAAACAATATTTTGAATGTAGTAACATGCCTTAGAGAATTCTCTCAATTCCTCACTAGATATACTCTATATTTTCACACAGATTTTTTTACTACACTCCCTATACTAAGTATAAGTGAGATGATTGATGTAAATATGTAGACTAACACTTACATATGTTATAACAAAGAAGGCACTTTCTGGAATTATTAATATAACATGTATATGATCTCATGAACAGAATGCCACTACTTAGAAGCGAGAACCAGGGATTCCATATGCTCATACCAATTTCAAACTCCATATATTGAATAACATAACAATCAAGATAAAAGTCTAAGGGTTGTAATGGGGCTAAGGTATTGGCTAACAAAGAATGGTCAAGGATAAATAAAGGTTCTTAAAGTGATAGTAAGCAAAGTAATGAAATCAACACTTAGAATTCAACTTTTGATTGTAGCATCTAACTTTAAACACAAAGGGGAGATTCATACAACTTTAGGGTCAGATTCACCCTTCTTCAACAACCAATACTTGTGAGCTCATTCTCACTTATTTTGAATTCTTTTTCTTTCTTTTCTACACACTTTCCTTTTTTTTCTTCTTTCTTTTCCACATTTTTTTCCTTCTCGTGCCCTTCTCTTTGGCACACAAAACATACAACCTCATAGATTTCCAATGAAAAACCTTCCCCCACACTTGTTTTTCTGCATAATGTTGATCGAAAAGAATTCCCAACAAGTCATGCTTCACTATTCTTTAAGAACAAGGGTATGGATAGTCCTATTGTAGGCTAGGTAAGGACAATGCTGGTTAACAAGGAAAATAGGCAAAATAAGGTTCAAAGGGGTTAAACCTACAATACATATGCAAGGGATAAGGCTTTTTGGCTCTGGTACACTTCATCTTGTCTGTTATTCAATCAATTTTAAGCTTTGAATGAAACGGACATGAGTTCTAGTATTTGGAACTAAAATGATGAAAAAGCATTCCAAGTAGCAACCAAGCAAAGAAATAATGCGATCATGCGACAACTTTAGAAAACAAGAATATCACAAATTAATAATTCTCCAAACAAAGTATAGGCTCAAGTCTCTCAGGGTTGTAGCGTTAGTTTGAGTTCCTTCCTTCAAGCATGTGAATTCGTTAATGACAACTACAACCAAGTATTAACCAAAGAGCATATTCCACCCATGTTTGTAACTTTCTTTAACAGTCATGCAATTAAAAACCAAACCCTCATCATTGTGTTGGAAGGTACCCTAAGACGCAAACAAACAACAAAAACGACTCTTTTTGGTATTTTTCTCAAAATTTTTGATTTTTTTTCAAAATTTTCGAATTTTAACTTTAAAACACAATAAGACACTTAAAAAATCAATACCCCAAACATAAAAAATCTCAACAGAAAAGATAAGGGTTTGCGGCATTTGATCTTTTGCACCTATATTGCCTGTTCTTTGACACCGATCACAAGTCATACAAAAAGTTCTAGCATCCTTAAAGATAGTAGGCCAATAAAATCCACATTCTAAAACCTTAAGTGTTGTGCGTTGTGTGCCAAAGTGACCTCCATATGCATAAGTGTGACAGAAAGTTAAGATTGAATTAAACTCAGAATCATGCACACATCTACGAATAATTTGATTAGGGCAATATTTCCACAAATAAGGGTCGTCCTACACATAAAACCGTGCCATTTTCTTACGTTTATCACGTTGGTGCCTAGTTATGGTTCTTGGAACTTGTTTAGACACAATATAACTCACAATATCAGCATACCATGACTCACTTACCTCAATGGTCAACAATTGTTCATATGGGAATGCCTCTGGGATAGGTAGAGGGTCTTCTTCATGTACCAAACGGCTCAAGTGGTCAGCCACTACATTCTTACATCCTCGTTTGTCCCTAATTTCCACGTCAAACTCTTGAAGAAGAAGCATCCAACGAATAAGCCTTGGTTTGGCTTCTTTCTTTGTGAGTAAGTACTTTAAAGCTGCATGGTCAGAGTAAATTATAACTTTAGTACCAAGTAAATATGAACGAAACTTATCTAAAGCAAACACAACAGCAAGAAGTTCTTTTTCAGTGGTAAAGTAATTCAATTGAGGATCATTCAAGGTTCAGGATGCTTAGGAGATGACGTGTGGCTTCTTGTCCTTCCATTGTCCCAAAACAGCCCTTAAAACATAATTTGAAGCATCATATATAAGCTCAAATGGAAGGCTCCAATCTGGTGGAACAATGATAGGTGCCGAAGTTAAAAATTCTTTGAGGTGATTGAACGTCTTCTCATATTCGTCATCAAACACAAACGGCACATCCTTTTGTAGAAGTCGGCACAAGGGTGTTGAAATGTTTGAGAAATCTTTGATAAAACGCATTCTTACATGGTGATCTTGAGGAAGAAGTCTATATGAAGCAACCTCAAAGATTTGTAGATCCTCTTGTCTAGACTATATGTGTAAACTCATAAAGTCTCTTTATAGGTTGAAACAAACTCCAAGAGCTTGGAACTCAAAGTTTACAAGTTACCTTCCATCTCTGGGATTTAAAACTTCATTATCTGATAACAGTTTATTTGTTAAAGTGGATGAAGGTGATATAATTCTACTCTTACTCTATGTAGATGATATAATACTCACTGGTTCTAATCCCACAAAGATTTAAGCAATTATACATGATCTTGCAGAAGTCTTTGACCTCAAAGATATGGGAAAACTATCATTCTTTATGGGTTTGCACATTTAATACAAAGAAGATGGTTCATTGTTCATAAGTCGGTCAAAATATGCAAAAGAATTACTGAAAAAGGCAGCGATGGAGACATGTAAGCCAACTTCCACACCATCAAAGCCTTATACACAATTGCTTGAAAACGAAGTCATTCCTCTCCCTGATCCTAGCCATTACAGAAGCTTAGTAGGGGCTCCCCAATATCTAACCTTCACTAGGCCAGATATTGCCCATGTTGTGAACATGGTTTGCCAATTTATTACATCTCCAGCCGATCTCCATATGCATCTTGTCAAAAGAATCTTGAGATACTTGAAAGGTACCCTAGACTGTGGTTTACACTACAAAAAGATTTCAATCTTATAGCTTACTCCGATTTAGATTGGGCTGCAAAGATTAACACTCGAAGATCAATTATTGGTTTTATGATTTACTTAGGAGTTCCAGATTAGTTCCAGATGCATAATTGGCTCAAACTTCACTTGGAAACTCCAAGCTCAATTTTTGGGGGGAATAAAAATGACACATGGCATTATCCTAGTGAATAAGTTTGTTAATATAGTTGTGGTGGTTAGAAATATATTGTTGTAATTGTGATATTTGGGCTATATAAGGAATTGTGTAGCTTTCATTACAATCATCTTGTAATAGATTTGGTTATCAGTAATACAGCTTCTCTTTCTTCTTCCATTTCTTAATTCTGCAATTCGTTGATTCTCAAGCTTTATTTTCAGTAGTTAATAATGTTAAGTTTTTGTGGAAAGGATCTTGTTTGGTTACTCTGCCAACTAGGGCAAACCTGGTAAAGAGGAGAGTCATCGTTGAATCGTTGATGCCTCATATATGTTTTGTGAAGGGGCGGTGGAAACGGTACAACACATTTTGAGGGATTGCCCAATGACGGATAGGATTTGTCTTTCGAGCTCCCTGGCTATTCGACTCAATGGAACAAGAAACGTTATCTAAACGGAGTGGATTGCGAGTCTAACCCAATCACTGTCAAAAGACAGTTTCAACCAATGGACATCCACTGTAAAACTCAAGGGTGGCACGATCGGGCTTGTCATTAGATCAACCAATTAGGTTCAGTGAGCCTTGAGTAATCACAAATATTATTCATGAGGATAGTACAACCTTGTAATTTTTTGGGCGTAGGACACTCTTTTTCCTTCAATTGGGTTGAAATTCCCAGCAAAGTTTTACTAAGGCTCAGAATAAATGGACCTTATCCTCGTATATGTACTTATTCTTTTTCTTCATATCAATGAATATCATACTAAAAAAAATGTTTGGAAACAAATCTATACTATTATGCTATATCATTCAACATGATATTGAAATTTAAGAGCAATTAATTTTACATCCAGCTTATATAGTGTATTTAGTCATATTTCAAATCCAACTCAAATACATGGCATCTATTTTACTGGTATTTCATATAATCAAGACACTGCTGACAATGCAACAATGAAAAAGTTGATAGTCTACTTGGGTTATTGTTTGGACACAAATTAACAGTTTTGGGCCGAGAGCGAGATATTCTCAAGAAAAGCCCAGCCTAAGGAGGGTTGGCCGAGTCCTATTAGAAGTCGATTTCATCGTAAACCTGGATAGAGCTTCAACTAAGTCTTTGACACAATAAGGAATATTCTGATATCAGTGATGCCTTGAATCAAGGAGAATATACTAAGGATCAGGGATTGAATTTGGAGGATAATAAGGCTGGGTTCATAGTCCTAAAATGCTAAGAGTGGCTAAAGCCCATTCAGAATGGATAAGGGAGAGATCGAAGAATTATAATCCGAGTGGGATTCTACTTCGGCCATGTGGGAAATTATTACTATAAATAGATAAGGGAGTGCATCATTTAAGGCCCCCTTCGAATCAGCACGCAAATCTGCTCTGCGTAAACTCTCGCTCTACACGAAACCTCTCTAACATCTTGAGGTTTTTATTTAACCCTTTTTCTTGCCAACACATCTTTAGTTTGGATAAATAGCATTGTGAAGGCAACCAGCGACATCTTCAGTTTGGATAAATAGGACCGGAGCCGTAGAATCAACTGACCGAGTAGCACCTGCAGTTGGTGCAGTTAATTAGCTTCTTGCTCCACTAGAATTACTCTAGACACCCTAAATGTTTGTTTTCCACTCCTTTTTTGCATAACTCTGGTATTGAATGCCTATAAAATAAAACAATTAAATTTAGTGCATTTAACCCATTTGAATATACAAAGTTTAGAGGAAATAGATGATAAAAATATATGAAAATATGCACCCATCAAATACCCCCAAACTTAGATTTTGCTTGTCCTCGATCAAAACAAAAGAAAAAACAAGAATGCGACAAGAACAAATTATTAGCTAACTTCCCAAATTGCAATCTTAGAGAAAAACCAACCATGAGATAACTTTCAAGAAATAAACAACAGTAGTTCAAGATAATATCCAAGAGTTAACCAAATTTGAATCGAACCAACTTGTAGTGTAGTGTGTGTAATAGTCATACCAATGCAATTATAAGCTTCTTAAGATCATTATATGCAAACTCATGAGCTTTTCACAAGGCATATACTCATTCACTCATATTTGTGGGTTAAAGTATTTCACTCAAATGATCTCACAAAACATGTCATCATATGCTTGCTTGTTCACCTAGCTCGGTATCAATATCAAGTAATTTTTTGGATCAAAAGATCTTTATTATGGTTGTAATAGGGTTAAGGACTAACTGGCTACACAAGAACAGGATATGGAAAATACAAAAATCTAAGAAAATTGGAACATTAGAACATTTCTTCACACTAGAGAGATTCAACTATACTTTCAAACCACTTGAAGCAACTTTGAACATAAGAACATCACTCTTTTTAACAAGTAGACAACAGTTTTTTTTTCTTTTCAATTATTTTTTTTTTCTTCTCATCACTTTTTTTCTTTTCTATTAGGGGTTTTATCACAAATAGTCCATGAAATTGACCATCACCATCAAAATGGTCCCTGAAATTGAAAATCAATCAAAATAGTCCCTAAAAATAGTTGTCGCAAATCAATGTGGTTCTTCCGTCACAATTCTATTAAAAATTCTGTTAAGTGATGATGTAGCACATAAATGGGCCCCACAAGATTTACGGGTTTTTATGACTAATGGTCCTTGAAATTGACCCACACCATCAAGTTGGTCCCTGAAATTCAAAATCAATCAATGTAGTCCTTGAAAATAGGTTCGCAAATCAATATGATCATTCCGCCACAATTCTGTAAAAAAATTTGTTCTGTGTTGATGTGGGTTTAATAATTAATTAAAAAGGTTGTCTAAATACCTTTTTGCACAATGAATTTTTTTTCTTCTTATAGTAGGGCCTACTCTGAAAAGAGATCATTTCCATAAATTCTCAAAGTCACAAGGCCTAAGAGGGGGTGTGGAAATATTTGTCAACCAATAATAAACGCACCTCAATTATAACCTCACTATCTCAAGGCAGATGATAAGCTCATATTTATATATATTTTACATAAAATTCACTTGTCTTTTCTTAGTTAGTTCCTTATATTTTTTAGCTATTTACTATGTTTTTGTGTTTTGTGTGATTTATCAAGCAAAGAAAAGAAAAGTAGCACAAGTGAGATATTAAGTAACAAATTCATCAAAACTGCCTGTGCAGATTAGCTGACTTTGGAAGCATGTTACGAACAACTCAGAATGAATGAGAAAATGAGCCTTATATGCTTGGAAAGCTACGGATGTCTATTTTCTGAAGCAATTACGGATTGTTAATATCATTTTTCTAGAAGAAGTTATGGGCATTGTAACACTGAAAGGTTCAGAAAAAGGCTAAGCAGATTTGGCTAATAAAATGAGAAAGTAAAGGCACTTGTTTGGTGTTTTGCTTTGTCATCAACACTCAGCAGCAAATGGGGTTATGATTGCACTCATTTGGCTTTGGAGCAAATGGAAATGCACAGCTAGAAAGAGAAGGCATGGCACATGCAAAAGAGAAACATAGAAAGCTACACACATGCAAACTGCATAGCATGGAAGGCTTGGCATGGGCAGAAAATGGGTGGATTGTTGGCTGAAATAATGAAGAACATGTGTGTGCAATTGCAAAGGGAAAACACACACATATGGGCAAAGGAAACACACACACATGGGCATAGGAAAGACACACACATGGGCAGAAAATGGGTTGATTTGTGGCTGAAATGATGAAGAACATGTGTGTAAATGTAAAGGAGAAACATGGCAGAAAATGTGTTTGTTTTGTGGCTGAAATGATGAAGGTCATGTGTGTGCAAATGTAAAGGGAAACATGGACATCACACACCCATACAAACTGCACATGCAAGGAATTGAAGTGGTCCTCTCCTTAGCCTATAAATACATCCACAATTCCCCTTCCTAAGAACAATCTTGATCCATCGAAGAAGAGTGATATTCAAAAACACAAATACCATCTTCATCCATTCATTCCCACATATCCATACACATCCTAGACATTTGTGCTACAACAAGGTGGTGAATACAAAGGTTCTTGGCGTTTCAAGCTTGGAAGATTTGAGCGTTTTAGGTGTACATCATTGTTGCTTTTAATGTCTACTTTGTTATTTTCTGATTTTGTTGCAACTATGAGTGACTAAACCCCTATTTAGTTAGGGGGAATTTCGAGACCATGACTATATTTGCAATATGAATTGATTACTTTCAGTTGTGATTTCATAAATTGTGAATGCAATTTACTTAACTGTTTGATTCAAAACTTATTCTTGTATGTTAATTGAGGGTCGACACTTAGTTGGCATACATGAATTTGATGCTAGAATATAAGGGAGTTTCACCTAATCGTTATGAACTTATATTCACAAGTAGTGAAGGTTGCTAGTCATAATCGCGTTAAGTAAATTCTTGGCATAAGTTTCATGCAATTCATAGTTACAAGTGCCTTGTCAATGCTTATGATTTTCATATAACTCAATGATCTTTTCTCGTATCTCTATTATGCAATTCATGTAGAGAACTTGTGAGGACTAATTTAGGTTGTCACATGCAATCATCCAATTCAATGAAAATAGAAAAATCTGAGGGTTAATTTGTGCAATTCACGGTTAATCTGGGGCATTGAGATTTATGGTTTATCGAAAGAACAACTGAACATCAATTTGTATGCAAGTGTGTCATGTATGGAGAAGAACCTCCTCGCTAGCCTTCCATCCATTCAATTTACTCAAATTCGTGCAGATTTCATTAGTTCTTGAATTTACTTGTTTTGTTTTCAAATTCATCAAAACCAAAACCCCCTTTACCTTGTTGAGTCATATTAGTTAGAAACTGATTTAGTTTGTGCTTTTAAGTATTTCAAACCAAGTTGAAACCAAAATTCGTCCAAAAGTGTGTTTAGAGTCCAAATCTACCCAGTTTGTGTTTTTAGGCAGATTTGAGTGTTTTTAGCTTGTTTTGAGTTCTTTGAGTTTGTTTTGAATTCTTTGAGTCTAGTTTAGTATTTTTAACTTTGTTTGTATATTTTTAAGTCAGTTTAGAGATTATTAGCAAGCCATCCTAATCCCCGGTTTAGAACGATCCCTACCTGCATTTATACTACAATTTGACAACAAGAGGGTTTAATTTATGTGTTAAGAAAATTTTTGCATCAAATTTTTGGCGCCGTTGCCGGGGATTAGCAATTTTGCTAATCCCTTGTTATTTCTTTTTTTTTATTTTCATGTGTTTTTGTTCCTAGTTGATGACTTTACTTGTTTTCTTGTTTTAGGTGGTTTATGACTTGAAGTTCTCAACCTATTCATAAGCACATCCGTGACTTTGACGACGATTTTGAACGAACTTTGAGATAAGCAAGGAATCAACAAAAACCCCAACCATCTCAACCTGCACCAAATCTTGGAGAAGACAAAGTAGAAGAGCAAGAGGAGCCCACGACACAGGTTGTAGAGGAAGATCCCAACATGGCAGCAGACAATCGAACAATCAAGGAGCTTTCCGCTTCAGGATTGGACAATGCCACTCCCCTATGCATCCAATACCCCATGGCTGCTCTAGGGAAGATGGACGAGTTCGAATTGAAATCAAGTTTGTTGCATCACATTCCTAAGTTCCACGGGATGTCCATGGAAGATCCTAATAAACACTTGAAGGAGTTTGAGGTTGTTTGCTCGAGCATGACCCTTGTGAACGTTGATGGGAGCATTATAAAAATGAAGGCTTTTCCCTTTTCTCTCTTAAAAAAGGCTAAAGATTGGTTGTATGAGCTAGCCTCCGAAACTGTCACATCATGGGAGAGTATGAAACGGGCATTTTTGGAGAAGTTTTTCCCAACCTCTCGAGTCATTTTACTACGCAAAAGGATTAGTGGCATTCAGCAAAACCAAGGTGAATCCTTTCCCACTTACTATGAGCGTTTTAAAACCCTTGTTGCTTCATGTCCACAACACCAGATGAAAGAGGAGCTTCTTCTTCAATATTTAGGGCTTCTACCAATTGAACACCAAATGCTAGACGCCTCAGCGGGAGGAACTTTGGTGGACAAAACACCTATGGCTGCCAAGACTTTAATTGCTAACCGAGCATTGAATGCTCAACAATATGAAGGCGTTGGTCAAAGGGACACCCCACAACAGCAAGTGAATGAGGTAAGTTTCACATCCGACATTCAATCATAATTAGTTAATCTTACTTCCATTGTCTCTCAGATGGCCGAAGGAATGAGGATGAAAGAACCAAGTGTATGTGGTGTGTGTTCTATCCAAGGACATGCCTCTGAAAAGTACTCGCAATTGATTGAAAATGGTGGATGGGAAAGTGCTAATGCAATTGGATTTCAAGGCCAAAACCAGCCAAGGAACGATCCATATTCTAATATGTACAATCCAGGTTGGAGAGACCATCCAAATTTCAGGTGGAGGGAGCCCCAACAACCCCAACAACAAGGAGGCTTTAGGCAGCAACGTCCGGGCTTCTATACCAAGCAATACACTGAAGGAAATATTTTGTGAAACATGTTCATTTAAGCAACATCAATAGCATGCTAATAACAATTAAAAGGCGGAATCATGCTTGCATGCACTTAAAAACAAAACATCAACCAAGAAATTCAAAGCCTAGTAGATTGGTGAATCATGAATCAACTCAAAAACAAAGTGAGTTGAAATTAATACCTTTGTAGATTCCTCTTTGCATAAGCAAAGGCTAATCACCCAAAGAGATAGGGGCCTTCATTCCTTGCTTCTTAGATCCATGGATTTGGATGGAAGAATAGGTTCTCCAAGTTCCCAAAATTGAGAACCTCTAATTTTCGACACCAAGGTTCGATTGTAGAAGAAATGAGTGACCTTAGAGTAGTAGGATTGCTAGATGTACCCTCCAAGGTGTTGGCCTCTTTAGAGAGAAATGGAGAGACAATTCTCACCCATTTTCCCCCAAAATAAACCCTTATTTCACTTAATAACCCTTAATGAATATTTAGTTATAAAGTCATTTATATAGTCACTTCTTTAAGTGACCTAAACAACCAAAAACCCTAATTCATTTCTTCATGGCTGGCCATTTAATGGGATTTGGGCTTTTGGGCTTTAATGAATCTTTATTCATTAAATTGTCATACAACTTAAGTTAATGGGCTTGACGTTCGAAGCCCATTGGGCCTTAAGGTCCAAAACTATCCCGAAGGTCTTTAACGAACTTATTCGTTTGATTAATTAACATATTAATTAATCCTTACCATAAATAAATGATTAAACAATTTAATCATTCTTACTCATTTCCGTTTAATCTCCAATCTACACCTCTTACGGTGTGCGATCCATTAGGTTCCTTTTAGCGAGGCAGTGGGCGATTAAAACCATTTTACATCGATTGTGAATTGAAACAATTTTCAATTCTCCCTTTAGTGTTTACACACGTTTAGGGCTTCCACAAACCATGAGTGACACCTAGCAGCATATCCTGGTTACCCAAGCTAATCAGAAGAGGTTTAGAGAACCTATTCAGTTCAGGATTACAAATGCAATACGGTCCTTCTCTAATCTAATACTCTTGACCACATTGTTTGGTTTGATAGTTTATTTTCTCATGTCTACTATCCAATGTGTGTCTTGTGCTTATATGATTACCTTGAATGTGATTTGGAACGCATTCCAAAATCTCATTCATACTTTGGCCAAAGATTCTTAATCATATCATAGAGTATTCTCCCTCAAACGGTTTGAAGGTTAGAGATCCCTTGTTGCGCATTCACTTGTCTCCATAGCTAAGTCACTTGACCCCAACGATGCCGTGGACACCCTCCTGATGGAGTGACTTTGACATAATCAAAGATCAAGGTCTTAACCACAAGACAACTATGATGCCTCAGGTCAAAGGACTAATTTGCATTATCTCAACCATGAGTTCTCATGTGACATGGAATATGAGAACTCTTCGTTGATCGCGTTCAGTGAACTCATTCTCTATTGAGCACCTACCGTACTTGTCTTGATGTCACACACACCAATGACTCGAGACTAATCACTCTCCCTGAGAGAAGACATAGTACGTACCGATCTTGACGGACTGTCAATGCCCAATTGGCAATCCTATGATCAGGAACATTTAGGATGTGTCTATGAAAGAATGGTCTCATGAATCTAACTTCATTAGATTACATTCTCCCAATCACATATTCCTTGGACTTTATCGTTCAAGCATATAACATTTATATGAGACGGCTCAAACAATAATCTTTGCCCTTTATATGTTAAACTAGATTAGTTTAACATGTGAAATGTCCGTAAAGTATCATCACATGATTGGCTTTAGGGCACATTTCCAACAATCTCCCACTTGCACTAGAGCCAATCAGCTTGGTCATCTTGATGATACCTTTTCTGAAGTCATTTCATAAATGGCTGAATAGTAGTACTAGACAGTGGATATCTATATGTGTTATCCACAGAAGCAACCTTGAGAATAACAACGTCACCATTATACATGATTCTCAATCATGTGGTTCAGTCTCTCATTTGTGTTCGGATCTTGATGAGACCTTGATTCCTAGGCTTGAGCTATCGCCCCATTAGTGTCATACACTTTCTGGTTGGAATCGAATAGAGAGTTCATAAATGAACTTTCCCATCCAAACAACATTGTTGTAAACTTCTATATGGCAATATATCTTGCATTCATAACGGAACACACTAAAGTCATTACTTTAATGTTTCCATCCAAATATCTCTTTAGTCATAATAAAGAGATATCTGTTTATCTCTTCATTCATAATGAAGAAACATACAATGATGGATTAGATTCATAATCTAATACATTTACGCTTCCATTACGTTACTCTTATTCTTCCTCGTTCTTTGAGGAATTTATCCTTTAGTATTTCTTAAATACTTAAGGACTTACTTGACAGTTGCCATGGTTCTGATCCTGGGCTTGCACTGATATCGTCTTGTACCGTTCTAGGTACAACTCATATCAGTGTTTTTCATACAATATGAAATACATAAATCACCTTTCTGCGTATGCATAAAGGATTCTATTTATGCATTATTTCTTTGGGAGTCAAAGGGTACGTTCCCTTTGAGAAGGGCAACTTGCTAGTCTCACTAGAATCGTCCTTCTATTTGAAGTTTATCATCATATGAGAAACTCCCTAGCATCCATTGTCTATTATTAGGGATTGATATAATTCAATTATATCATGAAATATATCATTATAGATTTCCATCCCATGTATTTAGACTATATCTCCCATATACATTCTATCTTCATATAATGTATTAAAGTCATAACTTTAACGAAGAAGTATTCTTTTCATTTCCAAAATTAATATATCATATATATATTTAAATTTTAGGAACATGATTAACTCCCACTAATCTTTTGTAAAACTAGTAAACAAAAGATTCATTTACATCTTTAT
This sequence comes from Malus x robusta, assembly GCA_963082935.1. Taxonomy (NCBI): domain Eukaryota; kingdom Viridiplantae; phylum Streptophyta; class Magnoliopsida; order Rosales; family Rosaceae; genus Malus; species Malus x robusta. The sequence goes on along the minus strand of OY720334.1, from coordinate 20,221,696 downwards.
GAGAAATCAAACGATTTGATCATTTTTCTCATAAAATGCAAATAGCTCCTACTAACTTGCTAAGATCCATGATGGATGGATTTCTACAACTTACATGTCTTGTGATTTATAATTTTAGACATATATTATCAAGACTATCTTAATAATGTCCAAACATTGAATCACCATTTAGTTGTAGCTAGCAATCTTCGAATTAATTGAAACCAAGACTATCTCAAAGATGGTTTCTTCAAAGTCAACCATTCTCTTTGATTGTAGTCACCTTAAGCTACTAATTAGCTATGAAGGTTTCATTATTTCGAGTCAAATGGTACTTTACCATTTACTTGAGTATATATCGTATATGCACTCAGTGTAGTCATAAGGATTTTCATTCTTATTTCTTTCGAATTAAGAGGTGCAACTCTATGACATAGTCATAAAGTTCAAAACCATTCAACTGAGACGGTTTATAAATCCTTATCGACTACCTTGGAGCTTGTGGTATAGGAACTAGGTTGTTATATTTGTTGATTACTTTCTTGTCTCTCAAAGAACCCATTCCTTGAGTTCTATCTCTCGTTCATTTGCTTTTAGGCAAATCACATTGTAGAATTACAATGAACTACCCAACATAACAACATTTGTTAGTTGGTTTATAGAAGCGATATCCAAAAAGTTATTTTAAGGATATCCTACAAGATTGTTATCTAACAAATATTGCTTATTAGCACACAACCCCAAATCTTTAACATGCTTAAGATTTGTCTTTCTTTCTAACTACATCTTATGGAGTCATGAAAATATTGGAAGATCTTCTCATTGACAATCATATTGTTTTAGAAGTATATATCCTATATATAGGTAACAGATAACATCTAACGAACTAAATCTTATTCAAGTTCGTTCTTCTCCTAATGGAGAAATACATTATCTTATGATGCTTATTTCCTTGATATCTTTCAAGGAAACTCATCTAAAGTGTTACCTTTCCTTGGATCAAATCTAAGGAGGTAAATACTTTAGACGTCTTACTCATCAACTTACATTTCTTGAATTCTTTGAAACATTTTGCAAAGTATTCGGACTTGTGTTTATTCAAAATAAACTATAGTCCAACCGAGAGTGATCTTCGGTGAATGTTAATCAACATGAGTAGTATTTATGTTTGTGGACAAGTGCCACTAACATCTAAGTGAATTAACCTCAACATCCTTGTGATTCTTTCTTCTTTCCAAAAGAATAAAGATTCGAACATTTCACCTCTATACAATTTTAACAAGAAGGTATTGGATCCGGATCTAACGATCCAAAGCATCCATCTTTCACCAACTCATAACTTATGTTTTTAGAGGAATCACAACTTTAGTTGGGATTAGTCACTACCTTGCAACCTTTTGGGTTTTAAGCATCATTATTTTCAAAACAGTTAACACTACCATATTATCTCTACTATAGAGATAATTAATTAGATTACCATAATCCAATCATTGATTAATAAAGAACATTGTTTTGTCAAACAAAACATTTATCCATTTCACATAGTGACGGAATTTAGTTCCTTAAAATTGGAATATAAAGACAATCTATGTTTTTCCAATTTCTTTGGTAGTTCATATGAGGAAGTAAGTACTAACTGCTTTCGCAGAAATCTATATTTTATTCACTTTCCGAATGTGAAGTACTTTCTCTTCTCTCATTAATCTTCTACTTCTTATTAGCCACATTTTTACAACGATTGTAAAACATAGTTACTAATACGGAATCAAACATTCAAGTAGAAGAACCAACTGTTTTGAACTATTCAAGAACATTTACAACACCTTCGAAAGGTGTGTTCTTGACACTTGCAAGACATTTCTTGCAAATACCCCTTCCAATGTCCATCCTTTCATAAAGAAAGTTTGTTCCCTTGGAGTTATTTATCTTCTTTATTTGACTTTCACCTTTGACTACATTAGTCATGGTCCCTAAACTCCCACTATCTCTCTTGAAACCTTTTTCAATTGTGTTATACACATCAAACATTTTTGGAGAGAATGTGGTTATTTTTCACTACATAGTTTACAATAAACTTAGTGAACGATTAGGATAGGGACACAAAGGTGAAGTCCTTGCCTAGTTCCCGTCTCTATAAGTGGTTTATCACTTCAACACTCAATGATTCAAAATCATCATAAGTCCATGTTAATGGACTATTTTTGTCAACCAACCATTATGTTCTAAACATAATTACAAACCTTCAAGAGTTGTACAAGGCAACTCTTATTTCTTCACACAACAAATTGTAAGTGAAGAAACATGGCACATAAAGTGTTCATGCCTTTGTGCTTTCTTCTCAAGTTCTTTGTTCATGTAACAAAGAAACAAGCACTAAGTGTTTGCATTGACTAAGGGTTGTTCAAAGCAACTCTTATTTCTTCATACAACAATTTGTAATTGAAGAATTATGACATTAAAATTGTTGTCCTCTTTATGGTAGACTTTTCTAACATGTTCTTCCAATGATACATTATCATTAGGAAGATTGTGAGGATGAGACTACTTAGATATGTATACAATCCATTTAAGACATTCTTTGGGATTGTGGTACCAAGTCCGGAAACTAAAACATTCGTTTTTGTCAAGTGTTGGATAGCGTTTGCAAAGATATTGGTAAACAAATACATAACGAATGTAACTTGATTGATTTTAAACCATTTGATTCGGGTCTTTAAATCAAATAGTACCACCCACTATTTTTGGCAAATTCCATATCCCTCATAGGAATTCGAGAGTTTTGGATGAAACTCCTAGTAGGTTATGGGAGGCTCACTATTACCAAGCCCACCTCACGATGATACGATATCGGCTAGCATTAATAATAATGAGAGAGTACGCTTACTCATTTGCAACTAATGCAAGTACCCATCTTATTTGGCCTCTAGAGAATGTAACCTCACAATGATATGATATTGGTTCCATTGCACTTAGTTAAGTCATTCCCACCATGCTTAGTGTGTGAAGGGGTTCAAGAATAGCCTCACGATGATACGATATATAGCTATCCTCGTTGCCTACACTCACCTCATCATATGTATATGGATTCCTCCTGAGTATAAGCATGCACTTTGTACTCCCCCATGATAGGGTGAAGCCGGTGTACAAGTCATAAACGATTGGATCCCACCACGGTGGAAGGCCACGAAGAGATATTCTAAACATCTCTCGCTTATCAACTTAATATTGGTTTGGTTGAGGGTTTTAGGTCTCATCACATACAAATATACATTTTAATCTCTATTAAAACAATTTTGGTCCTATTACAACTATTGGTCCATCCCATTGTTTTAGTTGTACATAATACTCCCACTATGCTTTTAAAACGATTTTTAAAGCAAGAGTATATGATACTACTAACATAAACTTTGCATTCATTTGATGGACTACATAGTTGCCTTAGGGCCTTAGGATGATTATGAACCTTTGTTTAGATTCAACACGAGCCTTGTGTTGAATCTCGGTCTAGGGATGTTGATTGATTTTAGTTACGCGTTTAATCACATTAAGGCGTGTTGTCTTAGGGGCGTTGGACCCAACTACTTCATTTTCATGCATATCATATAAAGCAAGAAAGAAGTACTTCAAAGTAAAGGTGAGCTTATGCTCATTACAACATTTGCATATAACAAATTACTTTAAAGTAAAGAAGAGCTTAAGCCCTTTTACAACATTTGATCAAATCAAATTACAACCAAAATCTAATCTACACATTCCCATGGTTCAAACAAATTTGAAACGCCTTTCACATAGCTCAATTATATTAGGCTTAGGTTCATAATCACCCTTTAATTAATTAACACTTTAACTAATTATTGAATGCAACATTTTCATTTGGTCTTTGTATCCATAAAATTGATTTAAATGGAGCTAAACAAAATGAAAATCCAATTCTCATTTAAAGAGACAAAACAATTTTGTTCTCATCCTATTTGGGCCATCATGCAATTAACCTCAACTTTTGGGCCATATTGCAATAACAAAAACTTTTGGGGTCACTTTGTATAATACACAAAAGTCACAACTTCATGTAAATACAACTAGAACCCAAACTTTAATCAATGCAAAAACTTCATTAAAGGATCAAAACAATTTGTCCTTTAGCGTTTTTGGACCTAAACGTAAAAACGTAAACTTTTGGGCCAAAGTGCAAATACACAAAAGTATCAAAACTTTATGTAATTGCATAAAAGTCCCAAAAGTACTCCCTTTGAGGGAGTGGCTGGTTTTAGGGAGGGATAAGGTTGGTGTGTGTGTTGATTTGTGAGTTTTGTCAAAAACATGCAAGTGTATGTAAAAGGATATGTTTATGATATAATTCAATCATTATTATTTCAATGATCATTTATACCAATAATTAACACTTTAAATACATGATAAATCATTTAAAAACAAATCACATAAACTTTATGAAATAAATCAAAACTTTGAATCAAAACACCAAACCTTTTTGTTCTTGGCAAAAACAACAAGAACAAAGAAGAACATTCATGAAAAACCCAAATTTTTCCATGAACTTTTTTCACCCAAAAACATTCCAAAACCATTCTTACTTAAGGGAAATAACATCTAACCAAACTAGGGTACTTAGGGGTTCCAAAGAACACATTAAAACACTTTTAACAAGTCAAACAAGAACCCAAAAATTCACCCTTTGGTTTTGGCCGAATTTTCCCAAAAGCATGGCACCAAATTTTAGCTCCAATATTCATGCTCATATGAACAACATCTACAACATTTGAGATAGCAAATTTTCCAACAAAATTTACTTTCAAAGAAGCAAGAATAAAGCTTGTAACAATTACAACTTTTAGATCACAAACTTATGAACCACAAAACCCAAAAGGATTCACCAACTACTAGACCTAGGCTCTGATACCACTTGAAGGAAATATTTTGTGAAACATGTTCATTTAAGCAACATCAATAGCATGCTAATAACAATTAAAAGGCGGAATCATGCTTGCATGCACTTAAAAACAAAACATCAACCAAGAAATTCAAAGCCTAGTAGATTGGTGAATCATGAATCAACTCAAAAACAAAGTGAGTTGAAATTAATACCTTTGTAGATTCCTCTTTGCATAAGCAAAGGCTAATCACCCAAAGAGATAGGGGCCTTCATTCCTTGCTTCTTAGATCCATGGATTTGGATGGAAGAATAGGTTCTCCAAGTTCCCAAAATTGAGAACCTCTAATTTTCGACACCAAGGTTCGATTGTAGAAGAAATGAGTGACCTTGGAGTAGTATGATTGCTAGATGTACCCTCCAAGGTGTTGGCCTCTTTAGAGAGAAATGGAGAGACAATTCTCACCCATTTTCCCCCAAAATAAACCCTTATTTCACTTAATAACCCTTAATGAATATTTAGTTATAAAGTCATTTATATAGTCACTTCTTTAAGTGACCTAAACAACCAAAAACCCTAATTCATTTCTTCATGGCTGGCCATTTAATGGGATTTGGGCTTTTGGGCTTTAATGAATCTTTATTCATTAAATTGTCATACAACTTAAGTTAATGGGCTTGACGTTCGAAGCCCATTGGGCCTTAAGGTCCAAAACTATCCCGAAGGTCTTTAACGAACTTATTCGTTTGATTAATTAACATATTAATTAATCCTTACCATAAATAAATGATTAAACCATTTAATCATTCTTACTCATTTCCGTTTAATCTCCAATCTACACCTCTTACGGTGTGCGATCCATTAGGTTCCTTTTAGCGAGGCAGTGGGCGATTAAAACCATTTTACATCGATTGTGAATTGAAACAATTTTCAATTCTCCCTTTAGTGTTTACACACGTTTAGGGCTTCCACAAACCATGAGTGACACCTAGCAGCATATCATGGTTACCCAAGCTAATCAGAAGAGGTTTAGAGAACCTATTCAGTTCGGGATTACAAATGCAATACGGTCCTTCTCTAATCTAATACTCTTGACCACATTGTTTGGTTTGATAGTTTATTTTCTCATGTCTACTATCCAATGTGTCTTGTGCTTATATGATTACCTTGAATGTGATTTGGAACGCATTCCAAAATCTCATTCATACTTTGGCCAAAGATTCTTAATCATATCATAGAGTATTCTCCCTCAAACGGTTTGAAGGTTAGAGATCCCTTGTTGCGCATTCACTTGTCTCCATAGCTAAGTCACTTGACCCCAACGATGCCGTGGACACCCTCCTGATGGAGTGACTTTGACATAATCAAAGATCAAGGTCTTAACCACAAGACAACTATGATGCCTCAGGTCAAAGGACTAATTTGCATTATCTCAACCATGAGTTCTCATGTGACATGGAATATGAGAACTCTTCGTTGATCGCGTTCAGTGAACTCATTCTCTATTGAGCACCTACCGTACTTGTCTTGATGTCACACACACCAATGACTCGAGACTAATCACTCTCCCTGAGAGAAGACATAGTACGTACCGATCTTGACGGACTGTCAATGCCCAATTGGCAATCCTATGATCAGGAACATTTAGGATGTGTCTACGAAAGAATGGTCTCATGAATCTAACTTCATTAGATTACATTCACCCAATCACATATTCCTTGGACTTTATCGTTCAAGCATATAACATTTATATGAGACGGCTCAAACAATAATCTTTGCCCTTTATATGTTAAACTAGATTAGTTTAACATGTGAAATGTCCGTAAAGTATCATCACATGATTGGCTTTAGGGCACATTTCCAACATACACACCAACACAAGCCCCACAACAAGCTGCCCAAAATACCTCAGGTACATCTTTAGATAATGAGACACTTCTTAAGTTACTCACCAATTTGTCTCAGGGGCAAGAAAATCAAGCCAAAGCAATGCAAAACCAAGCAAAAAGGGTGGACCAAATGGAGAAGAAAATTGGGCAGATTGCGGAGTTTGTAGCACAGTTCAGAGAGCAAGGTAAGTTGCCTAGTTCAACCGTTGTCAACCCCAAGGGAAGATTCGAATATGCAAAAGCCATAAGTTTGCGAAGTGGAAAACAAGTTGGATCTGAGCCCCAACTGTCCAATTCACGTTCCAATGAGGTTGAAGAGTTGATAATTGAAGAGGAGGAGCAAAGCACCCCTACGGAAAGGGTGGAAACAGCTTTGTCGCAGGCCCCAAAAGTTCCTAAACCATCCAATTCGGCCAACAAAGGTAAGGAAGTTCCAATTTTGATTAATTCTAATGTTGTTCCTCCAAATGTACCCTTTCCTTGTAGGTTTATGCAATCAAAGAAGGAAGAGGCTGAAAAGGATATTTTGGAAACATTTAGAAAAGTTCAAGTTAATATACCACTTTTGGATGCAATTAAGCAAGTTCCAAGGTATGCCAAGTTTTTAAAAGAACTTTGCACAACTAGGAAGAGAATTTCGAGCAAGGAGGTTGTCAAGGTAAGTGAAAATGTCTCAGCTGTTTTACAATGTAAACTACCCACTAAATGCAAGGATCCGGGAAGTTTTACCATTCCTTGTGTAATTGGTGATACTCGTTTTGAATCGGCCATGTTAGACTTAGGTGCATCTATAAATATCATGCCTTATTCAATCTATGCATCTATGCACTTAGGCAAATTGAAAAATGATGGTGTGATTATACAATTGGTCGATCATTCTAATGCCTATCCAAAGGGAGTTTTGGAAGATGTTTTAGTGCAGGTCAATCACTTAATCTTTCCGGCGGATTTCTACGTGCTTGAAATGGACGAGTTGAACCACGCCTTTACATTGCCCATCCTCCTTGGACGGCCATTCATGAAAATGTTGGAAATATGCCCTGAAAGTCAATCTTTGGAAGAAACCTTTCAGGACAAATGAATCGATGTATGGATGACTCTTATACATCAAATGGCAAAGATACTAATTAGGACTATTTCAATAAACGATATATGTCCTAATTAATGAATCCATGGACAATGGATCGATTGAAGAAGTAATCTAATGATGTTAGACTACAGAGACCTTCTTCACATAACCATTATGTCCAAAAAGGTTCCTGGTCATTGGATTGTCAGAGGGACACTGACAATGCTTAGACCGGTACATACTGTGTCCACTTCATATGGAAGAATGGAAAGTCTCATCCCATTTGTGTATTGACACTAAGACAAGTATGTAGGTGCTCATTAAGAGAATGAGTTCACTGAATACAATCAAACGAGAGTACTTGCATGGAGATCTACTCATATGTCAAGCAAGTAACTCTAATGGTTGGAATAATGTAAGTAGTCCTTCGACCTGAGGCATCATCGTTGTCTTGCGGCTAAGTACTTAATCTTTGATTATGTCAAAGTCACCCCATTCGCGGATGTCCACGGCATAATTGGGGTTAAGCCACTTAGTCATGAAGGCAAGTGAATGCGCAACAAGGAATCTCTAATCCTCGATTAGAGAGAAAGAATACTCTAAGATATGATTCGGGAATCTTCGGTCGAAGTATCGAGCGTAATAAAGGAAAGTGTTCCTATACGACTCAATAGAATCATATAAGAAGGAATAATCACATTAGGGGTTTGACATAATATATCCATACCCTAGTAATGTGATTGAGAGTATTGTTTTAGAGAAGGATCGAATTACATTGTAATTCCAACTGAATAGGTTCTCCGAACAACTTCTACATTAGCTTGGGTAGCTATGACATATGGTTAGATGTCACTCATAGCTTGTGAGTTCTTCTAGATGATTAAATGTAGTCATCAAAGAAGAAAGGTGAATTAAAATGAAGTTTTAATTCACTAAGTGATTGGATTAAATATAATCAATTGGATTGATGTCAATCACCTCACTGCCTTGCTAATTAGAACCTAAAATGATTGTACACCGATACACTCTTGTAGTGAGTAATTAATGGATGATGGAAATAATTAATTGGATTAATTAAGTGTTGTGATTAATTTAGAAAGTCTAAAGAAATCATAAAAGCGATAAAAGATCGTTTTGGGCTTAAAGAAACGTTCGGGTTTAATTGGGTCCATTGGGCTTTTATTCAAGCATTGGATGACTAGAAATAAATAAAAGCCCAAAGCCCAAACCAACACAAAGGGGCCAGCCCTTGCAAGTGGAGAGGGAGAGATATTTAGTCAAGTTGTTGACTAGGTTTCTTTTTGTCTATATAAGGAACTTTATAGAGTTTTAATCCTTAGGGTTTTTGTGTGTTTTTGAACAACAAAGAGGCAAAAGAAAATAGCTCTCTAAAACCACAAAGGCCGGCCACCTAGAGGGTGTTTTAGCTAACCATCTTTCACCCTTTTGGTTATTCCTCCATCCATCTCACTACACTAGTGGGTGTGGATATTTAGAGGTCTTCTCATTTGGAGACTAAAGGAGAACCTTGGAGCACTCTTACTAACAAAGTGGAGGAGGCAAGGAGGGAGGCTAGGCTCAAGGGCTTTAAGGAGCAAAGGACTTGGAGGTGGTCCATCCTTGGTCTAAAATCAATATCAAGAGGTATAGATCTAAACTTTCACTTAGTTCTTTACTTGAATGTTTTAGATGCATTATATATAAACCTATGAACCTTGAAGGGGATTTGCATCACTATAGCTTTGATATTATTTGATAAATTGCTTCCGTTGCTCATGTATATAAATTTGATTTGTATATGCATGCTAGTCATTTAGAAATATCATGTGTTAAACTCATAATTTTCCCTTCAGAAAACAGCTCAAACCAAGATTTATGTAGCCAAAGGATCAGTAACTATGGCATTTGGTGGTGATATGATTAGCTTTAATATTCCTGAATCTATTGAGAATACTAATGATGTTCGTTTTTGTTGTGTCATTGATGTGATTGAAAATATAGGGCAGAAACGTTCAACACTAATAAAAAAGAAAGTACCTCGAACCACAATCGAGGAGGAAATTGGAGTGAACAACAAGGAGTGCACAACCACACCTCTCAAAACCCCAATTCTGACCGAGAGCAATCCTTGTGCATTTTTTGATAGTGCTGCCACTTCATTGCAGCACATTGGTACGTCACCTAACTCAATTTCAATTCCCATTTCAACTAATAGGTTGTTACCTTCTATGGTGCAAGTACCTAATCGAATGCAAGGTAGTAGGGAAGGTTACATCGATTGTTGGAAGCAACACACCAAAATCAGCCAGCACTTGGTATCAATCTTCCGATCTAGAACCGACTGCCTGGAACCCCTTCTTGATTGCTTACCTAGCCCTGCTCTTGAGTACTCATCTTCAACATCTTATGCTTCCTCTTCGTCTACCACATCTGCCTGGGGAACAGATAAGGGAAGTGAAAATGATACCTCGAAGCATGTGGAGACAAGGTACTAATTCATCTTTAGCTATGGACAAGGAGAAAGAAAGCAAGAGGTGGGCACTTGGAAAGATTGAAGAAAGAAACAGACTAACACCTTTACCTCATGCCTGCCCGTCGTGCAGAAGAAACAAGCAGAGAAGAATACAGACTGCACAATCAAATCAACCCAGCAGAAAGAGTCTGATTTGAAACCAAGGAACTCTCATATTCCTCACCCAGAATTCCAAACCAGTTCGAGATCAAAGTTGTGGAAAGATAACAAGATCATCTATCTCCAAAACCAGATTTGCGTTCTTAAACTCTACTCTGTCTAATTTTTACTTTGCCATACTTGTCATGCTTATTCGTTGTTTGTTTGTGTGAGTTTATGCTTGAAACATTTAGGACAATGTTTGATTTAAGTGTGGGGGGGGGGGGGGTAACCATTGTTTTGCATGAAATTCGTAGGAGTTTATCACCCATTACTTCTAGTGTTGTTCCTTGTTGTTTTAAGTGTTTTTAAGCTGTTTTGGAGTGTTTCAGTGTGTTTTGACATAAAAATCCAAAAATCTCATAAAAATTTGAAAAGTTGTTTTGAAAAACCCAAAAATAGTTGTTTTTGTATGTTTATTTGTGTCTTAGGGTACATTCCAACACAATGATGAGGATTTGGTTTTTAATTGCATGACTGTTAAAGAGAGTTATAAACATGGATGAAAATTTGATTTACTCTTTGGTGTATGCTTGGTTGTGGTTATAATTTATGAATTCACATGCAATCATAAAGGAAAAATCAGTTTTGTAACATGCTTGAAAGAAGGAACTCAAATATATGCTACAACCTTGTGAGACTTGAGCCTAAACGTTTATTTGGAGAGTTAATAATATGTGCATCATTGTTTTCTAAAGTCGTTGCATGATCTCATTATTCTTTGCTTGGTTGCTACTTAGAAAGCGTTTCATCAGTTAGTTCCAAATGCTAGAACTCATGCCTATTTCATTCAAAGTATGTTATTGATTTGCATAATACATATTCAAGATGAAGTTGTGTAGTGACCACCACAGCCAAATTGTCGTGCCCTATTTCATTATGTGTTTAAGTTTAACCCCGTTGAGCCTTGTGTAGCCTATGTTCTTTGTTAACCCATAATATCCTCACCTAGCCTAGATTAGGACCATCCATACCCTTGTTCTTGAAGCATAGTAAAACATAATTTAGAAGGAATTCCTTTTGTTGAAGTTTTGCAGAAAAACAAGTGTGGAGGAAGTGATTCTTGTGTGTGTGTGTGTGTGCCAAAGTCCTTAATAAGGCATGGGTAGAAAAGGAAAAGAAAAAAAAACATTCGTGGAAAATAGAATGAAAAGAAGAAAAGTTGTGAAAAAGAGCCCTTAGTGTTGCATGAATCTTTCCTTTGTATTTAAAAGTTGATTCTGCATTCTAAAGTGAATTCCAAAGTGTCTATTTCATTGCTTTGCTTGCTATCCCTTTAAGAACATTTGTTATTCCTATCCTTTCTTTATTAACCAATACCCCAAGCCCCGTTACAACCCTTGACTTCTATCTTGAGTGTTATGTGTTTCAATTTATGGAGTTTGAAATTCGTATGAGCATATGGTGTCACTGATTCTCGCATCTAAGTAGTAGCGTTCCATTCATGAGGTCATATCTAAACATGCTGAATAACTCCAGAAAATTGCCCTCTTTGTTATACATATATGTGAGTGTTCGTTTTCATGTTTACATCAATCTTCTCACATATAACTAGTGTAGGGTGTGTAGTTAGAAAATGTGTGTGAAAATAGAGAATATCTTGTAAGGAATTGAGTAAATTCTCTAAGGCATGTTACTACATTCAAAACATCGTTTTAATTGGTTAAATGTGAACTAGTAAGTGGTGACTGTGATTAAGTATGTGCTCAAGTGTTAAGTTGACTAAAATATGTGGGAATGATGATTTTTAACTTGTCATGTGCGTTGGAAATCCCTGAGGCAAACGTTGAAATGTTTAGGTTGTGTTTTGTTTTCTTTATTTTGCTCGAGGACTAGCAAAAGCTAAATGTGGGTGTATTTGATAAGCTCATATTTATATATATTTTACATAAAATTCACTTGTCTTTTCTTAGTTAGTTCCTTATATTTTTGAGCTATTTACTATGTTTTTGTGTTTTGTGTGATTTATCAAGCAAAGAAAAGAAAAATAGCACAAGTGAGATATTAAGTAACAAATTCGTCAAAACTGCCTGTGCAGATTAACTAACTTTGGAAGCATGTTACGAACAACTCAGAATGAATGTGAAAATGAGCCTTATATTCTTGGAAAGCTACGGATATCTATTTTCTGGAGCAATTCACGGATTCTTAATATCATTTTTCTAGAAGAAGTTAGTTATGGGCATTGTAACACTGAAAGGTTCAGAAAAGGGCTAAGCAGATTTGGCTAATAAAATGAGAAAGTAAAGGCACTTGTTTGGTGTTTTGCTTTTTCATCAACACTCAGCAGCAAATGGGGTTATGATTGCACTCATTTGGCTTTGGAGCAAGTGGAAATGCACAGCTAGAAAGAGAAGGCATGGCACATGCAAAAGAGAAATATAGACAGCTACACACATGCAAACTGCACAACATGGAGGGCTTGGCATGGGCAGAAAATGGGTGGATTGTTGGCTAAAATAATGAAGAACATGTGTGTGCAATTGCAAAGGAAAAACACACACATATAGGCAAAGGAAACACACACACATGGGCAAAGGAAAGACACGCACATGGGCAGAAAATGGGTTGATTTGTGGCTGAAATGATGAAGAACATGTGTGTAAATGTAAAGGAGAAACATGGCAAAAAATGTGTTTGTTTTGTAGCTGAAATGATGGAGGTCATGTGTGTGCAAATATAAAGGGAAACATGGACATCACACACCCATACAAACTGCACATGCAAGGAATTGAAGTGGTCATCTCCTTAGCCTATAAATACATCCACCATTCCCCTTCCTAACAACAATCTTGATCCATAAAAAAAGAGTGACATTCACAAACACAAATACCATCTTCATCCATTCATTCTCACACATCCATACTCATCCTAGACATTTGTGCTACAACAAGGTGGTGAAAACAAAGGTCCTTAGCGTTTCAAGCTTGGAAGATTGGAGCGTTTTAGGTGTACTTCATTCTTGCTTTTAATGTCTACTTTGTTATTTTCTGATTTTGTTGCAACTATGAGTGGCTAAACCTCACCGTTCTTTGCATCACCAGACCCCAGGGAAGCGCCAAACAAGCTCTCCAAGATTAAGGTTGTGAGGATGTTGATCGCCTAATGTTAACGGTGATGTCCTAGAAGTCGTTGCCAATTGGCCAAGCCATCACTAAAGGTGATTTTGATCCAAGTTCAATTCGGTGAAGTCTGTCGAAGTGTGTATCTTAAGAATTTTTTTTAATAGAATAGAGAGCAATGGAGGTGGAGAAATGCGGACTGGGATCGAAGGTGATTGTAGGAATAGGTTTTGGGTTGACAATTTTTTTATTAACTATGAAATTATTAAGCCTATTTATAATTATTTTTTAAATCTAATTAGACTTGTGATATCCATTTATGTGTCACATTAGCATATTACAAAATTTTTGACAGATTTGTGACGGAAGAACTGCATTGATTTGAGACACTTGCAAGACTACATTGATCAATTTTCATTTTCAAGATCATTTTGATGTCGCGGGTCAATTTTAGGGATCATTTTGATGTCGCAGGTCAAATTCAAGGAGATTTGTGAGAAAGAAAAGACTTATGGGGCCCATTTATGTGCCACATTAGTACTTAATAGAATTTTAACAGAATTGTGACAAAAGGACCACATTGATTTGCAACTCCTATATTTCAGGGACTACATTGGTTTTTCAATTTCAGGGACTATCTTGATGGTGAAGTTTAATTTCAGAGAACATTTGTGATAAAAAAAAAAAAAAAACCTTTCTATTATAATATTTAAGCCCCAACACCTAGCATTCTCTCCTTTAAAAAAAATATTACTCTGCAAGCTTTTTAAACGGGTAGGAAATTCTTTACAAGGCTAGCTAGGGATAGGTTAATGAAGTAAAAAATAAATAAATAAATAAAAAAGGCTCAAAATGGCTAACTAGGGAAAATAATCATAAAGGTTGGCTAGAAAGGCTCAAATGAAAGAAGAAAAAAAGCCTATGTTATTTGTAGAATTTTACATAAATTGATGAATGTAACGAGAGGTATAAAGCAAGTTCTAGAGATGCATAATGGTTCAATCTATTTTAGGCTCAAAAGCTCACAAGGATTACATAAGCTCACTAGATTCACGTATGAAAGTTTAAATCATGCTTTGGTTTCATATCAACAAGGCTATGTGCATATAAGTTTTACAAATCATGATAAAAAAAATGGTTAAAACAAAGTTAATGTAAAGAACTAATGTCAAGATTAAATTTCTTGAAAATTATGAAAAAATGTGATAGGAGCATATTTATGCAACTTAGTTAGCTTGTTTTCTTGCATTTTCATAGTTAGTTTATGTTTATTATAGTGATTTAAGCTACTTTCGTGTGTTTGTAGGTCCAAATGACAAAGTTGGCAAGAAAGTGCAATTTGGAGCATTTTGAAGCAGTTTTAGGCCAAGAATGGATAGCACATGCATGGAGCAAGGTGGATGGACATTTTTGAAGTTCAAAAACGCTAGGAAAGTGCTAACGATCTGGAAGAAATGAATTCAAGACAAAGAAGATAAGGAATCAGCCAAAAAGAAGGAACATTATCCAAAACATTATCCAACCTTATCTTATGCAAACTAACCTTATCTTATCTTATCCTATCTTATCCTAATGTTATCCTACCTTAATTCCAGCTGCAAGGGGGACTCCTTATCACATTAGAATACCTAATATCTAATTCTAGAAGCCTTGTGTTTATACCATACTTAGGGCCTCCGTATTTTGACCTCGTATAAATACTCAGATGACTCAAATGTAATTATGTAATAAATGAAGGGGCAAATATGTAAGAAGTGAGGAGCCCTTATTCTATAAAAGGACTCCTTACCCTCCTCATTGAAGGAGGCCAATTCTTAGGCCTGAGATCTCCAAAGCTCCCTCACCCTCTCAAAGTCTATCATATTCAGAGCAAAGCCTCACTTTCATTACAGAGGCTCTCTCCCTCACAATCCTCTCAGAGAAATACAATATCAATGTTGACGTAACCCAAACATTGGGATGAACCATGATACATCTTGTGTTATTTACTTTCTTGCAGATTCACAGTCGGATTTACGTTGTTATAAGACCCCCAGTTTTGTGCATCAACATTTGGCGCCGTTTATGGGAATCGACACGAAAAGCTATGTTGGTTCTCTCTAAATTTTTCACACTCCACCTTGAATTTGCAAAAACCCAAGAACCAAAAAAATCACTCTTTGGGCTTTTCCAGAAAACCTTCGCAGATCTCTTTCTCTTATCAGCCACTCTCCCTTTCTAGAAAAACCTCTGTCCATACGGATCCCCAAAACCTTTAATCTCTCTCTACAATCCTTTCATTTTCTCCCTATTTTTCATTTGAGAATTTGTTTTACAAAAAAAAAGCCATTGGAGATGACAATGCCTTGGTCCGATTCCTTCACCGAGTCAACTCGGAACCCGACTCGCCGAACTGTGCCCAACCCATTTGATAATGTCTCTTAAGAATTTGAGCTCAAAGTCACTTAGAACCAAGGCGATGGAAATGGCGGTATCAATTTCGATGCCTATGAAGACATCTCGGTGGAGGCGAGCAACGAGGACATTCCACTGCCGATGGACACGTTTGTCGAGATCAATTTGGCTGGTGCAAGTACGTGAAGCCCACGCCGATTCAGCGCTATGCTATTCTGATAGCCATGGTTGGCCGCGACTTGATGGCCTGTGCTCAGACTGGGTCCGGCAAAACGGTTGCGTTTTACTTCCCCATTATCAGTGGGGTCTTAAAGAACGGTGTGGGGTTGTCACCGGCTCACGGCGTGTGCCTCTCCGCCCTCATCTTGTCTCTAACGAGGGAGCTGGCTGGTCAGATTCATAAGGAAGCTAAGAAATTTGGTTATCAGAGTGGGGTGAAGATTGTTGTTGGTTATGGTGGAGCTCCAATTTCTCAGCAGGTACGTATTTTGGATAGGGGTTGTGATATCCTTGATTCTACAAATGGAATTTTGGTTTCTAGGAATGGTGAAGCAGCAGAGGAGGATTGTGGTGTATGCTATTGTTGTCTATGTTATTCTGTTTTCTTCTATTCTCAATAAAAATAAATAAATAAATAAAAAACCAGGAGAATAGGTATGAAACTGAAAAGAAACCCAGAAAGAAACCCATTTTCCCGAAAATGCTATGGATTCAGAGAAGCCAATATCTAGGCAAGTTCCAGGAGATGGAGATCAGGACCAGATACCTCCACCAAATGGAAAGTGCGATCTTTTCTCCACGGCAGTTCCTGTTCCACGTCCATGGCTCCACCGCTGGTGACATCTGACTGGAAAAACGGTGAAGGTAAAGCAGGTTTCGTTAAACACCCAGCTGGAAAGTGGTCTAGCGACCACGATGATAAAGGAATTCAGACATCTAATGATGCCAAGCTGTTTGCCATCCCACTACAAGGTCCCAGCAGCAACTAGGCCGAAAACAAATCCCAGCAGCAACCAGGCCGAAAGCAAAAGTAAAGCAGAAAAAATCGAGAAAAAACAGAAAGCAAAATGAAGGCACATGGGGACACTGCAAAAGCAAGGAATAAACACCCCACCAGAAAGATGTGATTTACTTTTCTTACTTTTGAATGATGTGGTTTATTTTTCTTATCTTTCGGAGATATTTGTATAACCTCATCAGAGGGTAATAATAAAAAATAAAAAATGAAAAAAAAAACGGCAAGCCCAAAATAATGGGTTGGAATGTTATATGGAGGGCGAAGACCCATATGCCCAAAATAGCCAGGCCTTCTATTATCACCAACCAAGTGATCAAAAGTACGTTCAGTACTACAAAAAATTATTCGGTAGCCTGCCGCTATTACCAGGTGATCAAAAGTACGCCCAGTACTCCAAAATTATTCGGCAGCCTACCGTTATTATCACCCACTAAGTGATCAAAAGTACGCCCAGTACTCCAAAATTATTCGGTAGCCTGCCGCTATTATCACCAACCAGGTGATCAAAAGTACGTCTAGTACTCCAAAATTATACATAAGCATCACTCATGTCAATCATACATAAACATTCATGAGCATCACTCATGGCAATCATACATAAACATTCATGACCATCATTCATGAGCATCACTCATGCAACATCCATGAGCATCACTCATGTGAATCAACATAAACATTCATGAACATCACTCATGTCAATCAGCTTCGAAAGCTTCATTTACAGAGCTCCAGCTTCGAGAGCTCCAACTTCAAAAGCTTCACTTGCAAAACTTCACCTACAAAGCTTCAGTGCAGGGTATACAAATACCGCCTCCTAACAACCGTCACTTCGGCCCATACATGGATTCAATTTGAAGTCTCTAGCCAACAAACTTTATTGACCGAAAACTTGGGGGACTACATTATATACCATGTATTGGGCCTTAACTGGGCCTCATGAAAAATACTTGGGCGACTTAGCCCATTATTTATGTACTGAAAAACGAGCCCTTATTCTATAAAAGGGACTCCCTCACTTTTATTAGAGAGCACTCATTATTCATGTACTGAGGAGCGAGCCCTTATTTTATAAAAGGAACTCCCTCACCTTCATTAGAGAGCATCGCCGCCTGCTGAGCAACCGCCTTACCGCTAGCATCACTCCTAACCCATCACTTATTTATTGAGAAGTGAGCCCTTATTCTATAAAAGGGACTCCCTCACTATCATTAGAGAACATAGCCGCCAACTGAGCAATCGCGAGCATCATTCCTAACCCATGACTTATGTATTGAGCAGTGAGCCCTTATTCTATAAAAATGACTCCCTCACTTTCATTAGAAAGCACCCATAATTCATGTACTGAGAAGCTAGCCCTTATTTTATAAAAGGGACTCCCTCACCTTCATCAGAGAACATCGCCACCAGCTGAGCAACCGCCTCGCCGCGAGCATCAACTCTAGCCCATATTCATGTACTGAGGAGCAATCCCTTATTTTATAAAAGGGACTCCTTCACCTTCATTAAAGAGCATCGCCGCTAGTTGAGCAACCGCCTCGCCGCGAGTATCAACTCTAGCTCATATTTATGTATTGAGGAGCGAGCCCTTATTCTATAAAATGGACTCCCTCACCTTCAACGCCGCAAGCCGAGCCAACCAAAGCAACATAAGCCACAAACCGAGCAGTCTCGCAACATGTACTACTTCTAGTTGAGCATCACTTCAGATTGAGCACCGCCTTATATCGAGCATCAATTCAAGACAACATCTAGTTACTTCGGCCCACACATGGACAAAATTTCAAGTCTCCAGCCAAAAGACTCTCTTGACTGAAGACTTGGGGGACTACTGTTTATACCATACTTAGGGCCTCCGTATTTAGACCTCGTATAAATACTCAGGGGACTCAAATGTAATTATGTAATAAATGAAGAGGCAAATATGTAATAAGTGAGGAGCCCTTATTCTATAAAAGGACTCCTCACCCTCCTCATTGAAGGAGGCCAATTCTTAGGCCTGAAATCCCTAAAGCCCCCTCACCCTCTCAAAGTCTCTCACATTTAGAGCAAAGCCTCACTCTCATTACAGAGACTCTTTCCCTCACAATCCTCTCAGAGAAATACAATATCAGTGTAGACGTAGCCCAAACATTGGGGTGAACCACGATACATCATGTGTTATTTACTTTATTACAGATTCAAGGTCAGATTTACGTTGTTCTAATACCCCCGGTTTTGTGCATCAACACCCTGAAACAATGCAAATAATTTGATCCCTTTTTCCCCTAGAAATATGATGAATTTAATCCATTCTCTTCTAGAAACCTGTTGTGTATCCTACTCCCTTTCATCCTAGGATTGTGCAATCCTTTTTCCTTCATAAATTGTGCAAACCCTAGGCCTATAAATAGGTATTCATCACCACAATTTTGGGCACCACACATACAAGAGCCAAAACATCATAAAATACATACTTTTGCGTAGATTTGCAAGGAAGGAAGGAGAGGAGATCCTTGGAGTCGTGCCTGCCATTCAAGTTTGGATTGCTGGAACATTTCTAGGTGTATTCTATCCTTAGATTTAGTTCAATGTTTGTTTTAATTTGGTTTTATGTTTTCAAAGACATGAGGAACTAATTTCTTTATAGTTAGAGGTGAATTCGAAGCCATGATTATATGTTTTATATGAACTGATTACGTCCATTTATTGTTTCTTGAGTCTTGAATGTGGTTTGCTTATTTGAGTTATCAAAACTTGTTTATGTATGTAGACTGAGGGTCGACACTTAATTTGCATGCATGAATTTGATGCTAGAGTATAACGGAGTTTCATCTAATCATTATGAACTTATATTCACAAGTAGTGGAAGTCACTAGTCATGATTGTGTTAAGTAAATCCTTGGTAGGAGTATCATGTTTTTCATAGTTACGAATGCTTTGTCAATGCTTATGGTTTTCAAAGAACTTAATGACCTTTGGTATGTCTTTCTATCATGCTTTCCATAGTTAGGGAACTTGATAAGGATAATTTGGTTGCGATGCATTTTCCATCCAATTCAATGAGTTAAGGAAAATTTGATGGTTAATTTGTGCTATCACGATTAACTTGTGGTGTTGTCATTCATAGTCTAAAGGAATAATAACTAGAAATTGGTTTGTATGCATATGTCATGTGTGGAGAAGAACCCTCTAACTAGCCTTTCACCCTTTTAAATTCACCAAATTCGTTTTTATAAAGTGTTTTATGCAAAGTTTTTGTTTTAAGTTTTAAATTCGTAAAAAACAATCCCCCTTTCATTAAGTCTTGTTAGTTGAGTCATAATCTGTTTTCTTTTAATCTTTTGAGTCAAGTTAAGTTGATTTTCGTCAAAATCACTTGTTAGGTCTAGAATTGAGTCTTTTTTTATTGTTTTGTGCTGTTTTAAGTAGTTTGAGTCAGTTTTGAGTCATAAGAGTCTAGTTTAATGTTTTCATGCCTAGTTAAGTGTTTTTAAGTCTTATTTTTGTTGATTAGCAGCCCTTCTAATCCCCGACCTAAAATGATCCTTACTTTCATATACTACAATCATAGGGTTTTAATTTGAGTGTTAGAATATTTCACATCAAAATGAAGACCGAATCTAATCACTGATTTGGGAAGTAGCTACCAAAAAACAAGTTAAAAAAAAATTTGGATTTTTCAAAATGTTATCTTTTTTTATGTATTATTATTTTTTAGACTAAAACAAAAAGACTAAAAAATGAAGATAAGAATAATGAAAATAGACAACAAAGGTACATAAAAAGAAAAATAAATGCATAAAGCTAAAGAAACTTCTCGGGTTTAAAGGAGACGGGCAAGAGAAGATGTAGATAAAATCCACCCCAAACTTGAATTTTCCTACCAACAACATGTGGTCAGGTCGGAGTACAGATCATCTTCGGATCTAAAAAAACTGAGCCTAAGGATCAAATGATCCGAGTCGTTGAAATTTGATCCAACGGCTATAAACAGGCCCCCTCCCTAAAAGTTATAATAATTGTAGCCGTTGGATCAAATTTCAACGACCTAGATTATTTGATCCTTAGGCTTAGTTTTTTTAGATCCGAAGAGGATCTATACTCGTCAGGTGGCTCCAGTTTTTTGCAAAAACAATAAACAAATGGGAAAGCTAAACAAAAGACTCAAGAAAATAATTTATTATTAAAAACTAATAATTAACAGTAAAGTTAACCAACTAAAAGATGTAACAATCCAATTAAGTAATAGAATCAAATTAGATCCCTGACAACGGAGCCAGAAACTTATTGTGAAAATTAGATAACCAAAATTAATATCATTAAGTCTCGAATTTTGGTGCTCGCAAGTATACGAGTCATATGACAATATAGCATATAAGCGTGGATATCATCCGACAGAGATCGAATTGATTCTAAGGTCTTCTTCATGAAATTGAAACAAATTATAATTGAGAAGTTTTAACGAAAAAAGATAAATATGATTTGAATTAAACTAAAATGAAATACAACTTAAATATAAAATGCATAAAATAATAAGATTAAAATATAAGAAAAGAAAACCTAGGGCATCCAAATTCACTGTAACCAATTCTACTTAATTCCCTTAATATGTTATGCTCAAGTAGTTCTCCAATATTGATGATCGATTTTCCCTAAATTATTCAACGGCCATGGCATCTGGTTGCATTAAAAGTATCCTTACATGTTAAACCTTTATGGCATCTAGATGAATTTAAACAAGTAATAATCCATTAAGCTCTATGAAAATCGTTGGAAAATCATATAAACCCTAATTGCATGGCATCTACAAATAGATGTTCATGATATTAATTGCAAGAAGCTAAACCCAAATGAAGTATTGTATCTACTCTAACTTGCATCAAATCAACTTAACTAAAAGTAAGATGGTGATCAAGCATCTAAATAAAAATCAAGTGCATTACGATTAGCAAAAGATACTCAATAAAAAAAAAAAACTTGATATTAACAATGCCACAAGGCAGTTAAGTATTCATGATTAGGCTATATTGTACCCCTAGAAAAGAAAAAAAAAACCAAATAAAACTTCTACCTCTTCCCTTCCTCGCCGCAGCCCCCTATCTAAAATATGAATTGTGCTTTTTTTGTTTTGGTGGCTGACTTCTCCCTCCTCACAAGGAGAAGGAATCTCCTTGTGTATGACACACGGCAGGCATATTAAATGCCTACTAATTACTAATCCTAATCGACTTTAAGTCCTTATTTAAGAAGATGAAAACTAAACGGAAAAACTAAATAAAAGTTAGGAATTAAGTCTCTCCTAAAGCCCCTTGAATAGCATTTCTATGTCCATTTCATCTCCAAAACCGTTGCAGTTTCATGCATTTGTCTTGATGTAGTTAATTAGTCTCTTGCTCCACTAAAATTAGCCTAGACGCCCAAAAAGTTTATTTTCCACTCCTATTTTGCATATGATGAGTCAATATTTTACTATATATTTTACCCTAATCTTAGTAATAATTTATTGATTATTTTGGTGAGATTTTGATATTTTGAGTTGTATTTCTAACGTAGGACATTCGACTTCTTCTTGAGCATAAAGTAATCAAATGGATGAATTTTAGAGTGATTCCAATTGGAGTATGTTCGTGAGTCTTTCAAGATGATTGTATCAAAATTTCAGATTTTTCTACTAAGTCGTTTGGCCGTGGCAATGAAATAAAGACCCAACATGCAGCTTTTTCAGATTGACGTTTCTGGACGTTGTTGGTATTTTGGAGGTCAAGATGACATATTTTGGGGAAGATTCCTTCTGAGGATTTGTAGGGGACGACTTAAGATTTCAAATGAGACCTTTGGGACCAAATTGGAGTTGAATTGGTTGGTTAAAAGACTGATTTGCTGAGAAGTCCAAGTTTTAGTTCAAATAGGAAACCTTTTATTTTCTATTTTATTATTGAGTAGTTTTATTTAGACCCAAAAATTATCTTTCTACACCCATTAACAAAAATTATTCTTCATAATTCCCATTTTACCCTTATGCAAAATAATCTTTCTACACCCATTTTCAACCTAACGGTTGAAACCCACCCCTCACTAGACATAGCGCCACCACCCAAACACCACCACGTGCCTCCCTCTCAATTTTATCTTCGCCGCCCTCTCCCCTAACAAAATTTACGTCGGACCTGATCCCGACACCTACACATCCTATTATGTCTTTAACTTCTTCGACGACAAGTCATTCACAGTGTTCGCCAACAACGATGCTTAGTTCCACCTAGTTACCGGCACGTTCCATCACCGCCAAGGTTTGGTCTAAAGTGGTGGTTCATGCCCCTATCATCGTGGCCAAAAACACCAGGGTGAGATCTGATCCTATCGATTTATAGGATATAAATATGAGAAACAAGAGAGAAGGGAGATGAAGAAGTGAATGAAGAAGAGAAACGATCGTGATGTCAACAGATTTGACGACATCTGGCTAAGTGTCGCCGAAAACAGTGTTGTTCAAGTTTCGTGCTCATTTTTTTTTTCTTTCAGTTTTTGTAAGGGTAAAATTGAGAGTTTAGGTGCAAAGAGAATAGTTGGGTTCAAATAAAATTTTCCAAATTTTCCTTTATTATTTTATTATGTTTTTCTAGTTTTATTCTAAGACCTTATAGGGTTTTATTTTGTAGTAGTATAAATAAAGATATTTAACCATTAGGGTTTGAGAAGAAGAGGGGGAAAACTGATGCAAGACAAGAAAAGAGCAGATGCATTTGGAATGGAGCACATAAATTATCGAAAGATGAATTCATTTGTTGAAATAAAGAGGGTTTTAATACAAATGGCTGATCAAGTTAATTACAATGCCTTTTTTGGCTAATCATAACAGCTTGAGCGTTTTTATGGCTGATAATAGCCTTTGTTTATGAAAATTTCAGTTTTAAGTGTTTTTATGTTTATTACCTTTTTAATTTCTGAATGTAAGTTACAAAATGGTTATAAAAACCATTTCTTTCTATAAGATGGAGGAGTCGTTTTTGTTGGTGAATGAAATATTCAGAGAGATTTCTATCTCATATTTGCGCCTTTCTCTTTGTAAGAGTCTGCTGCTTTGTTCTTTCTAGTGTCTACGTTATAGGCTGGTACTAGAACCAAAGTTTATAGGATTTTCAGGCCTCTCCTCGCACTAGGAGATAGTGGACCCTACCTATCAATCATATCTGTCATTTTATTTCATTTTTATCCGCTACGCCCTGCATCAATTGGTATCAGAGCGTCAGCTTGATCCAAGGCTGACGCTAAGTTCTACGAAAGTCAAGTTCATCAAAAAATCTGTAATTTTTTAGACAAAGAATCCACACCTTTTATAAGTCATGGGAAAGCTTAAGAAGTCTTGTTTCGAACCCAACAAATCGTGCATTAAACGGAGTTTTGTGTGAACAGATATTTGCGAAACACCACAGTGTTGGTGCTACGCGAAATCAGCAGATCATCTCTATCGCGGGAGTTTTGAGTTCATTAAGAATTACTAAACCATCAAGGAATATATCATCAGAAAGCCCTTCCAGTCTAGTTTCAAAATCATCAAGCGGTTCTCCAATCTGTTAGTTGGGCAAACCGATATTTGCGTTTTACTAAAGCATGTCACTGCTGCCAATAACTGAGACTGGGTATGTTTTACAAACGGAAGTCGAAGAAAACGTTGCTTCGGAATTTTCAGGTGACAACTTCATAAATCTTGATCTTCCTCCAAAGTTCAATAGTTGTCCAGATGGTTCTTGTGACATTTGTTGGGGTTTAATTTTTGAGGTTGAAAAACTTCTTGACACTGGATTTGAAACAAAAGTTGAACATATGGAATGTACCGACGAAGTTGATTATAATTTGGTATGTGATGAAGATTTAGAAGTCTATGAGAAGTTTGTTGATTGGTACTTTCCACCAAATTATGATGTGTACCATAATAACATTTTGACTACAATGGATGAAGACTTCCATGTCCAGTTTCATCAAGAGGTAAAAGTTTCGCATTTGTATCAGAATTATGTTTGGGAAGATTTTGTTGCTCGTGACATCATGAGAAAACCTTGGAAAAAAATAGTTGCTGAGTTTGATTCTGAGAGCTTGGATGACTCTTCCAAGCCTATTCATCACTAGAAACTATTTGGAAAACTTACTTGCATGCTTTGAAGTCAAGTTACATTATGAATAGATTAAACAACACATGGTTTGGAAGGCTGCAACGGAACTTGCATAAATTTGTGGGCAGGAATCCTTGGAAAATTCTAAAGTTTCTTTTGCTAATATGGATGAAGCGGAAAATATTGATTGGCCATCCTAAAGATCGAGGAAGACCAAACAAAACTCGAGGACGAGTTTTCTTCGAGAAGGAAGGGGAGAATGATGCAGGGCAAGAAAAGAGCAGATGCATTTGGAATGGACCGCATAAATTATCGAAAGATGAATTCATGTACTGAAATAAAGAGGGTTTTAATACAAATGGTTGATTAGGTTAATTACAAGGCCTTTTTTGGCTAATCATAACAGCTAGAGCATTTTTATGGCTAATAATAGCCTTTGTTTATGAAATTTTCAGTTTTAAGTGTTTTTATGTTTATTGCCTTTTTAATTTCTGAATGTAAGTTACAAAATTGTTATAAAAACCATTTCTTTCTGTAAGATGGGGGAGTTGAAAGTTTTTGTTGGTGAATAAAATATTCAGAGAGATTTCTATCTCATATTTGTGCCTTTCTCTTTGTATGAGTCTACTGCTTTGTTCTTTCTAGTGTCTACGTTGTAGGCTGATACTAGAACCAAAGTTTATAGGGTTTTCAGGCATGTCCTTGCACTAGGAGATGATGGACCCTACCTATCAATCTTATCTGTCATTTTATTTCGTTTGTATTTGTTGCGCCCTACATAAAAAACACACAAACTATTTTGGAGGATTTGTACTTCTTTCAAGGTGTTTTCTTTCTATGTTTTTTATAATATTTTGTTTTATGATTGTTTATAACTAGTTTTGCTAGGGCGAAGCCTTAAGCCTTAGTAAGAATATGTAGTTTCTTTTCAATTTACTTATGATATTATGCATGCATGTTTTGAATTATTAATCACCATTTTAAACTATCTAATTGTTTTAGTGATTCGCGACCATTAAGATGTTTAAAAAAGTAATTTGATGCAAGTTTGGTCGGAAGGTTCTTTGAAATTGGCATTGGCTTCTTGTGGTTAATAATTGTAATTTTACTTAGGATAAACACCACGTCTTAATGATTGCATGATGGTTGCTCAGGGGACATGCGAAAGGAAAGGGCCTGAGGGCCGGTGGATAGGGCTCCAGCGTTAAGCAACTTTAGTGAAGGTGGGAGCTCGAGGGCCAGGCCCGTAGAGGATTGCTAGCCTTGTAGCCCGAGGTGGGTTTGACGTCAGGCTGATGCCAGGCCTGACGTTGGTCCTTTTTTTTTTTTTTTTTTTGTGTCAAGCACGTGCCCCTCACTCGTGAGTGGGGGTGCGTCAGTCGATAGCTTTACAAGGCACGAGGCCCGCGCGCCAGTTTCAGCAGGTGACCGTTGGGAAGCCATGTGACTTCCCACGGTTTGTTCGATCTCAACGGCTCTTTAATATGAGCCGTCCGATTTGAAACGGTAATAAAAAAACAAAAACTGATTTAATATCAACTGTTTGATCTGAGATCAACGGTTCATATTAATCTGCTTTATAAATTAAAAAAATAATTTTAAAATTAAGAAAAGTTACTGTTGTGATACGTGGCACAATCTGGAGTGTTGGAATTTAATTTTTTTTTAAATCCAACGGCAGAGATTAATTATTTGAATAAAAAAATTTTAAAAATTGTAAAAAATCCAAAAAATCTTATCTAAATCTATAACCAATAATAATCGTTTTGGATAAATGACACATGACGCAACGAGAATGATTTAAAATATCTTATCCGAAATTACAAATAAATTTATTTAGTATTATTTTGTAAAAAAAAAATTAATAATATTTTATTACCTATTGACAGGGCTATTCAAATGCAACGGTGGAGATGCAAAAAGTAATTACTGTTCATTAGGACATTTACTGTTTACATGGTAGATTGAATAATGGATTGTCTGGGAAGGGCTCCAAGGGTAGAGTTGCTCTAACTAAAACACTAATTGGGAGGTAACCCAATATTTTTTTTTGTCCAACTCTTCTCTTTCGATTTTCGTTTATTTATTTTCTTGCTTTTATTTCAATTACAAAAATCACAAAAAAAAATAATAATAAAATTGAAAACCAAAAAAAATACCATTGCAATTTTAATTCTTGTTATTTTTCTATACTTATCTGATTAGGTTTTTAATTTGTGGTCTTTGCAGATTGCATTTGGAGTGGATTCGGCCCTAAAAATATCGACGAAGTGCGCACATCGACTGAATCATGCATTCAGCATCAGTCTTTCATTCACCAGCATACATCACATGGCATTCAACAAAGTAGGTGCAGCAATGAAAAAAAGATCAGTTCAGAAACACTCACAGTGGGGAACCTCTGCAATGCCCGGAACCCCCCGGAATCCATTCTCTCAATCTCTCGCTCACATTTTATTAACAATTTCATTACATTCATTTTTTTTTTTTTGGGGGGGGAGATCCAAGCAACACAGGGGAGCATTTGTCAACTTCAACACTCGGATCCAGGACTCCTACACAGAAAACATACATGCATGACTACCCGTTCTCTTCCTTTCTCTAATCTACACCGTGCTAACGAAATTTCAGGAAGGAAGAGGGAGAGTAGTTACCTTCGTGAGGACTGGGGTCTTGAAGAGACGATATGGACTGAGATGTGCAGGAATTTCACATGCAGCAGGGACGGCATGAAATTGGAGAGCTGACATTTTGGGTTGAAGAAATGACAGAGAGGTGCAGCTTTGGTTTTGGTTGCAGGCAGCTAAAGTTTTTTTTTTTTTTTTGGAAAAAAAGAGATGGGAGAAATTGAAAGGTCTTCACAGCACCTGGCTCGAGGTTTTGGAGCTTTCAAACGGCTCTGGCTCTGGGCTCGAGGTGGAGAGTTTGCAGCTGGGGTGAGAAATGAGAGCTGATCACTAAGCTTAAATAGGCGAAAGCTGGGTCATGGGTACGAACCCAGGTGTGTCCATTGCCATTCACTTTGTTTATTATTTTATGTTCTGTTTTATTTTGTGTTTTGTTTTATTTTGTAGTTTTACTTTTGGTCTTTCCTGTAGTCAATTAGGGTTTTGTTTATTTCACTTTGGTTGTTTCAGTTTATTTTCTTTTATTTTTCGAGGATAATGTGTGATTTAAGTATAGAGTGGGAAATAAGAAATTTTAATTTTTGTGTCAATTAAAATTTTTTCATTTTTAAGTTAATATCTATAGATTATTTTAAACATTTGAACAAATGGAGAGGGTGAAGGTTAATCCTACAGTAGAGTCTTTTCCATTTATCGTTGTTTAAACACTAATTCATGAGTTATACTTTGAAAAATTTGCACACTCACATCAACATGGTTTCTGGGAAGTGAGATTGAAAAACTTACTTTTGTCTAAGTGTATTTTAATTTTTATTCTAAGTAAAGTAAAGTTTAGTATGTGTTATAAAGTAATAATTGTTCCACCCGAGACTTTGCTTTGTAACCAGGTCAGTCTTGCCTGATCAATAGTGATTCTCGCGTCAAATGGTAGAGTCTTGGCATGAGGTAGGGTGATTAGTTGGTTTTCTAGTCTTTTCAGTTCGAATTAATAAGTCCTTAGAGGTGTTCTACACCTAGTGCCTTAAAGCCTTATGGTTTGGGAGTCACTAACCTAAACCTCATTACATGGGTTGGATCAAAAGCTTAAGGGAACTAGCATTGCACAACCGCTACTGTTACTAGAAAAAAAGAAAAAAATAGAAGAAAAAAGACAAAAAAGAGAAAAAAGAAAAAAAAATATATCAAGTTATTATGTGTGAAGTGTTAAATAAAGAAGACGAGTGATAAAGGTTTTAGTCGAATGTCCTTAACTATGTTGGTTCACTTTACACCAAATGAAGTTCATAAATTCTTTTCTAATTGCTTCTAAATGGCTTCGACTCTGTGATGGGATTTGTTGGAACTTTGAAAAGATGTTCTAATTTTTAATGTTTTCTATGGATTACAACTTGAAAGTGGAAAATTTTGTTTTAGCTAAGTTTTGTTTAAGTTTGTAGTTTGTTACTTTTTGTTCTTGTTTCTGAGTTTTGTTTTGCTTGAGGACAAGCAAAAAGCTAAATTTGGGGGTATTTGATGAGTCAATATTTTACTATATATTTTACCCTAATCTTAGTAATAATTTATTGATTATTTTGGTAAGATTTTAATACTTTGAGTTGTATTTCTAACATAGGACATTCAACTTCCTCTTGAGCATAAAGTAATCAAACGGATGAATTTTAGAGTGATTCCAATTGGAGGATGTTCGTGAGTCTTTCAAGATGATTTTATCAAAGTTTCAGATTTTTCTACTAAGTCGTTTGGCCGTAGCAATGAAATAAAGGCTCAGTGCGCAGTTTTTCCAGATTGACGTTTATGGACATTTTGGGTATTTTGGAGGTCAATATGGCATATTTTGAGGAAGATTCCTTCTAAGGATTTTTAGGGCATGACTTAAGCTTTCAAAAGAGACCTTACCGTCGGTCAAAAGACTGATTTTCTGAGAAGTCTGAATTTTAGTTCAAATAGGAAACCTTTTATTTCTATTTTATTATTTTATTATGTTTCCTAGTTTTATTCTAAAACCAGGTTTTATTTTGTAGCAGTATAAATAAAGATATTTAGCTATTAGGGTTTGAGAAGAGGAGGGGAAAACACACAAACTATTTTGGAGAATTTGTATTCTTCTTTCAAGGTGTTTTCTTTCTTTTTTAATAATATTTTGTTTTATGATTGTTCGTAGCTAGTTTCTTTTGCTATGGTGAAGCCTTGAGCCTTAGCAAGAATACGTAGTTTTTTTTTTTTTTTCAATTTACTTATGATATTATGCATGCAAGTTTTGAATTATTAGTCACCGTTTTAAACTATCTAATTGTCTTAGTGACTCACGACCATTAAGATGTTTAGAAAAGTAATTTGATGCAATTTTGTTTGGAAGGTTCCTTGAAATTGGCATTGGCTTTTTGTGGTTAATAATTGTAATTTCACTTAGGATGAACACCACGTCTTAAGGGTTGTATGGTTTTTCAAAGGGTTTTCATAAAATTTAATGAGTCTTTCATGTTCATATTTGATCTGAACGTTCGAATGGGTTGCATATTAGATATACGTTATATGTTGGAGGTTCCAAGTAGGATATATATTAGGAAAACCTAACCTTCAAAATATGCATAAGTAATTCATAAGTAATTGAAAGAATTACATAGGATTGTTAAAGTGACGGCGGAACCCTAGTGCATTTACAACTAGTGTTTCTTTAAATTGATTTTCTTTAAATTGTTTTCTAGTTGATTTATTTAAGTATTTTTAATTTAAATTCGTTTTTATTATTTTAAATTCTAAAATCTGTTCTATTGGTTGTACATTTGTAGCCTTGATTTCTGTGAAGACAAGAACCTTAGTCTGGCGAATGAACCATCACCATGTGATCATAGCGCCATTAACAGCCCTACAACTATCGGATTGTTTGGGCGGTAGACGATCGTTCAATGACTGAGGTTGTCTAACAAACCCTTCCAAATTTTATATTTTCCTAAAATCCAATTGAAAAAATGAGAAATTTTCCTAAAAAAAAAAAAAAAATTCTAAAATCAACATTTTCTAAAACTTTGTTTCAAATAATTAATTAAGATTTGATTTTACATAAATTATTCATTCAATCCCTTTGGAAAACTGATAGGAGCATATTTACGCAACTTAGTTAGCTTGTTTTCTTGAATTTTCATAGATAGTTTCTGTTTATTATAGTGATTTAAGCTATTTTCGTGTGTTTGTAGGTCCAAATGACAAAGTTGGCAAGAAAATGCAATTTGGAGCATTTTGAAGCAGTTTTGGACCAAGAATGGATATTACATGCATGGAGCAAGGTGGATGGACGTTTTTGAAGTTCAAGAGGCTAGGAATGTGCTAAAGATCTGGAAGAAATGAATTCAAGACAAAATATATAAGGAATTAGCTAAAAGGAAAGAACATTATCTTAACCAACCTTATCTTATCCAACATTATCCAAACTAACCTTATCTTATCTTATCCTATCATAATCCTATCCTACCTTAATTCCAGCTGCAAGGGGGACTCCTTATCACATTAGAATACCTAATATCTGATTCTAGAAGCCCTGAAGCAATGCAAACAACCTAATCCTTTTTTCCCCTAGAAATTTGATGAATTTAATCCCTTCTCTTCTAGAAACCTGCCGTGTATCCTACTCCCTTTCGTCCTAGGTGAAGGATTATTTTGTGAAAACATGTTCATTTGAGCAACATCATATAGCATGCAATTAACAATTAAAGGCGGAATCATGCTTACATGCACTCAAAAACAAAACATTACCCATGAAATTCAAAGCCTAGTAGATTGGTGAACCAAGATTCAACTCAAAACAAAGTGAGTTGAGAAATATATACCTTTGTCGATTCCTCTTTGCATAAGCAAAGGCTAATCACCCAAAGAGAGGGTCTTCATTCCTTGCATCTAAAATCTATGGATTTGGATGGATGAAATGGTTCTCCAAGTTCTCAAAATTGAGAACCTCTAAGTCTCCACACCAAGGTAAGATTGGAGAAGAAATGAGTGACCTTGGAGGAGTAGGATTGCTAGATAATCCCTCCAAGGGGGCCGACCTCTTTAGAGAGAAAGGAGAGCTTTGTGTTCTCTCCAATTTCCTAAAAGAAAGCCTAAATGAATTTTGGCTTTAAAGTCATATTTATACCTTTATTCATTAGAGTGGCAAACTTGTAATTAAGTCCAAAACCCACTCCTTTGACAATATGGCCGGCCATAGGGTTTCATTGGTCTTTTTAGGCCTTTGTGAATTTTAGCCATTAAGTTGTCATACAACTTAAGTCAATGGCTTGACGTTCAAAGCCCATTGGGCCTTGAGGCCTAAAACTAACCCGTGGTATTTTAACGAACTATATTCGTTTGATTAATTAATCATATTAATTAATCCTTGCCATAAATAATTAAACCATTTAATCATTCTTACTCATCTCTGTTGTTTCTTCAATCTTTACCTTACACGGTGTACGATCCATTAGGTTCCTTTTAGCGAGGCAGTGAGCGATTAAAACTCTTTCTAATCGATTGTGAATTGAAAATTACTTTCAATTCTCCCTTTAGTGATTATACACGTTTAGGGCTTCCACAAACCATGAGTGACACCTAGCAGCATATCATGGTTACCCAAGCTAATCAGAAGAGGTAGAGAACCTATTAAGTTTAGGATTACAAATGCAATACGGTCTTTCTCTAATACAATACTCTTGACCACATTGTTTGGTTTGATAGTTTAGTTTATTCATGTCTACTATCCAATGTGATTCATGTGCTTATATGATTACCTTGAATGTGATTTGGAACGACTTCCTAAATCTCATTCATACTCTGGCCAGAGATTCTTAATCATATCATAGAGTATTCTCCCTCAAACAGTTTGAAGGTTAGAGATCCCTTGTTGCGCATTCATATGCCTACATGATTAGATAGCTTGACCCCAACAATGTCGTGGACACTCCAATGGAATGCCATTTAACATGATCAAAGATCAAGAACCTAACCATTAGACATTTATGATGCCTCAGGTCAAATGACTACTTTGCATTATCCCAACCATGAGTTCTCATGTGATATGAGTATGAGAACTCCTCGTTGATCGCGTTCAGTAGACTCATTCGCTATTGAGCACCTACATGCTTTTCTTGATGTCACACACACCAATGACTCGAGACTAGTCACTCTCCCTGAGAGAAGACATAACACGTACTGATCTTAACGGACTGTCAATGCCCAATTGGCAATCCTATGATCAGGAACATTTAGGATGTGTCTACGAAAGAATGGTCTCATGAATCTAACTTCTTTAGATTGCATTCTCCCAATCACATATTCCTTGGACTTTATCGTTTAAGCATATAACATTTATATGAGACGGCTTAAACAATAATCTTTGCCCTTGATATTAAACTAGATTAGTTTAACATGTGAAATGTCCGTAAAGTATCATCATATGATTGGTTTTAGGGCACATTTCCAACAATCTCCCACTTGCACTAGAGCCAATCAGCTTGATTATCAGTGATGATACCTCTTCTGTAGTCATTTCAAAAATGGCTGAGTAGTAGGCCTAGGCAATGGATATCTATATGTTATCCATAGAAGCAACCTTGAGAATATCGACGTCACCATTATACATGATTCTCAATCATGTGGTTCAGTCTCTCATATGAGTTCGGATCTTGATGAGACCTTGATTCCCTGGCTTGAGCTATCGCCCCATTAGTGTCGTAGTGTCGGTACACTAGAAACACTTTCTGGTTGGAACCGAATAGAGAGTTCATAAATGAACTTTCCCATCCAAACAACATTGTTGTAAGCTTCTATATGGCAATATATTTTGCATTCATAATGGAACACAATAAAGTCATTACTTTTAATGTTTCCATCCAAATATCTCTTTAGTCATAATAAAGATATATCTGATTATCTCTTCATTTATAATGAAGAAACATCCAATGATGGATTAGATTCATAATCTAATACATTTACGCTTCCTTTACGTCACTCTAATTCTTCCTCATTCTTTGAGGAATCTATCCTTTAGTATTTCTTAAATACTTAAGGACTCACTTGACAGTTGTCATGGTTCTGATCCTGGGCTTGCATTGATATTGTCTTGTACCGTTCTAGGTACAATTCGTATCAATGTTTTTCATACAATATGAAATTCATAAATCACCTTTCTGCATATGCATAAAGGATTCTATTTACGCATTATTTCTTTGGGAGTCAAAAGGGAACATTCCCTTTAAGAAGAGCAACTTGCTAGTCACACTAGAGTCGTCCTTCTAATTGAAGTTTATCATCATATGAGAAACTTCCTAGCATCTATTGTCTATTTATTAGGGATTGATATAATCAAATTATATCTTGAAATCTATCATTATAGATTTACTTCCCATGTTTATAGACTATGTCTCCCATATTCATTCTATCGTTATAGAATGTTTAAAGTCATAACTTTAACGAAGAATTATTCTTTTCATTTCCAAAATTAATATATTATATATATATTCAAATTTAGGAATATGATTAACTCCCACTAATCTTTTGTAAACCTAGTAAACAAAATATTCATTTACATCTTTATGAGAAATCAAACGATTTGATCTTTTTCTCATAAGACGCTCATAGCTCCCACTAGCTTGCTAAGATTCATGATGGATGGATCTTTACAACTTACAAGTCTTGTGATTCATAGTTTTAGACATATATTATTAAGACTATCTTAATAATGGTTTCGGAAACCCATATTATGTCCAAACATTGAATCACCATTTAGTTGTAGCTAGCAAACTTCGAATTAATTGAAACTAAGACTACGTCAAAAATGGTTCCTTCAAAGTCAACCATTCTCTTTGATTGTAGTCACCTTAAGCTACCAATTCGCTATAAAGGTTTCATTATTTCGAGTCAAATGGTACTTTACCATTTCCTTGAGTATATGTCGCATATACACTCAATGTAGTCATAAGGATTTTCATTCTTATTTCTTTCGAATTAAGAAGTGTAACTCTATGATATAGTCATAAAGTTCAAACCATTCAATTGAGACTGTTTATAAATCCTTCTCGACTATCTCGGAGCTTGTGGTATAGGAACTAGGTTGTTATATTTGTTGATCACTATCTTGTTTCTTAAAGAACCATTCTTTGAGTTCTATCCCTCGTTCATTTGCTCTATCTTGGGCAAATCCTAGTGTAGGATTACAATGAACTATCCAACAAACAACATTTGTTAGTTGGTTTATAGAAGTGATATCCAAAGGTTAATTTAATGATATCCACAAGATAATTCTCAAACAAATATTGCTTATTAGCACACAACCCTAAATCTTAACATGATTAAGATTTGACTTTCTTTCCAACTACATCCTATGGAGTCATGAAAATTTTGGAAGATCTTTCTAATTGACAATCATATTGTATTAGAAGTATATATATATATATATATCCTATATATATGGGTAATTGATAACATCCAACGAACTAAATCTTATTCGAGTTCGTTCTTCTCCTTATGAAGAAATCCATTATCTTATGATGCTTCTTTCCTTGATATCTTTCAAGGAAACTATTCTAAAGTGTTACCTTTGCTTGGATTAAATCTAAGGAGGTAAATACTTTAAACGTCTTACTCATCAACTTGCATTTCTTCTTTGAAACATTTTGCGAAGTATTCGGACTTGTGTTTATTCAAAATAAACTATAGTCCAACCAAGAGTGATCTTCGGTGAATGTCATATAACATGAGTAGTATTATGTTGTGGACAAGTGCCACTAACATCTAAGGGAATTAACCTCAGCAACTTTGTGATTATTTCTTCTTTCCAAAAGAATAAAGATTTCAAACATTTTGCCTCTATACAATTTTAATAAGAAGGTATTGGATCCGGATCTAACGATCCAAAGCATCCATCTATGACCAACTCATAATTGATGTTTTAGAGGTATCATTACTTTAGTTGGGATTAGTCACTACCTTGCAACCTTTTGGGTTTTAAGCATCATTATATTCTAAACAGTTAACACTACCATATCATCTCTACTATAGAGAAAGTTAATTAGATTACAATAATCTAATCATTCATTAATAAAGAACAATGTTTTGTCAAACAAAACATTTATCCATTTCATATAGTGACGGAATTTAGTTCCTTAAAATTGGAATATAAAGACAATCTATGTTTTTCCAATTTCTTTGGTAGTTCATATGAGGAAGTAAGTATCATCTGCTTTTGCAGAGATCTATATTTGATTCACTTTCCGAATGTGAAGTACTTTCTCTTCTCTCATTAATCTTCTACTTCTTATTAGCCACACTTTTACAACGATTGTAAAACATAGTTACTAATACGGAATCAAGCATTCAAGTAGAAGAACCAACTATTTTGAACTATTCAAGAACAATTTACAACACCTTCGAAAGGTGTGTTCTTGACATTTGCAAGACATTTCTTGCAAATACCCCTTCCAATGTCCATCCTTTCATAAAGAAAGTTTGTGCCCTTGGAGTTATTTTGCTTTCTTCATTTGACTTCTCCTTTGACTACAATAGTCATGGTCCCTAAAGTCCCACTATCTCTCTTGAAACTTATTTCAATTGTGTTATACACATCAAACATTTTGGGGAGCATGTGGTTATTGTTCACTACATAGTTTACAATAAACTTTAGTGAACCATAAGGATAGGGACACAAAGGTGAAGTCCTTGCCTAGTTTCCGTCTCGTTAAGTGATTTAACACTTCAACATTCAATGATTCAAAATCATCATAAGTCCATGTTGATGGACTATTTTTGTCAACCAACCATTATGTTCTAAACATAATTACAAACTTTCAAGAGTTGTATAAGGCAACTCTCATTTCTTCATACAACAATTTGTAAGTGAAGAATCATGGCACATAAAGTGTCCATGCCTTTGTGCTTTCTTCCCAAGTTCTTTGTTCATATAACAAAGAAACAAGCACTAGTGTTTGCATTGACTAAGGGTTGTTCAAAGCAACTCATTATTTCTTCATACAACAATTTGTAATTGAAGAACTAATAACACTAAAAGTGTCATTTTTCTTTATGCTAATCTTCGTAAGTTCCTTTGTTCATTCAACAAAGGATTAAGCATTGGTTGTTTGTGTTGTCCTCTTCATGATAGACTTATCTAACATGCTCTTCCAATGATACATTACCAATAGGAAGATTTTGAGGATGAGACTACTTAGGTACATATACAATCCATTTAAGACAATCTTTGGGATTGTTGTACCAAGTCCGGAAACTAAAGCATTCGGCTTTTCATTTGTCAAGTGTTGGATAGCGTTTGCAAATATATTGGTAAACAAATACATAACGAATATCAATTGATTGATTTTAAGCCATTTGATTCGGGTCTTTAAATCAAATAGCACCGCCCACTATTTTTGGCAAATTCCGTATCCCTCATCGGAATTCGAGAGTTTTGGACGAAACTCTTAGTAGGGTATGGGAGACTCACTACTACCAAGCCCACCTCACAATGATATGATATTGGCTAGCATTAATAATAATGAGAGAGTACGTTTACTCATTTGCATCTCTTGCAAGTACCCATCTTATTTGGCCTCTAGAGAATGTTACCTCACAATGATATGATATTGGCTCCATTGCACTTAGTTAAGTCATTCCCACCATGCTTAGTTTGTGAAGGGGTTCAAGAATAGCCTCACGATGATACGATGTCGGCCATCCTCGTTGCCTACACTAACCTCATCATATGTTTATGGATTCCTCCTGAGTATAAGCATGCACTTTGTATTCCCCCATGATAGGGTGAAGCCGGTGTACAAGTCATAAACGATTGGATCCCACCACGGTGAAAGGCCACGAAAGAGTGTTCAAAGCACTCTCACGCTTTTCAACTTAATAATGGTTTGGTTGAGGGTTTTTAGGTCTCATCACATACAAATATTCATTTTAATCTTTATTAAAACAATTTTGGTCCTATTACAACTATTGGTCCATATGATTTTTTTTTAGTTGTATATAATACTCTCACTATGCTTATAAAACGGTTTTTAAAGCAAGAGTATATGATACTACTAACATAAACTTTGCATTCATTTGATGGACTATATAGTTGCCTTAGGGCCTTAGGATGACTATGAACCTTTGTTTAGATTCAACACGAGCCTTGTGTTGAATCTCGGTCTAGGGATGGTGATTGATTTTAGTTACGCGTTTAATCACATTAAGGCGTGTTGTCTTAGGGGCGTTGGACCCAACTACTTCATTTTCATGCATATCAAATAAAGCAAGAAAGAAGTACTTCAAAGTAAAGAAGAGCTTATGCCCTTTTACAACAATTTGCATAAAACAAATTACTTTAAAGTAAAGAAGAGCTTAAGCTCTTTTACAACATTTGATCAAATCAAATTACAACCAAAATCTAATCTACACATTCCCATGGTTCAAACAAATTTGAAACGGCCTATCACATAGCTCAATTATCGTAGGCTTAGATTCATAAGCACCCTTTAATTAATTAACACTTTAACTAATTAAATTGAATGCAACATTTTCATTTGGTTTTTGTATCCATAAAATTGATTTAAATGGAGCTAAACAAAATGAAAATCCAATTCTCATTTAAAGAGACAAAACAATTTTGTTCTCTACTTAATTTGGGCCATCTTGCAATAACCACAACATTTGGGTTATATTGCGAAAACATAAACTTTTGGGGTCACTTTGTAAAAACACAAAAGTCCACTACTTCATGTAAATACAACTAGAACCCAAAATTTAAACAATGCAAAAACTTCATTAAAGGATCAAAACAATTTGTCCTTTAGCGTTTTTGGACCTAAACGTAAAAACGTAAACTTTTGGGCCAAAGTGCAAATACACAAAAGTATCAAAACTTTATGTAATTGCATAAAAGACCCAAAAGTACTCCCACTTGAGGGAGGGCCGGTTTTGGAGAGGATTGTGAGTGATGTGTGTGTTGATTTGTGAGTTTTGACATAAAGCATGCAAGTGGTGCAAGTCGTGTGTGTGAAAGGAAATTAATCCTTTCACACCCACTATCTTTCACCATTTAAACAAATATCTAACACATTAAATCATTTGAAAAACATAAAACATAAACTTTATGAAATAAATCAAAACTTTGAATCAAAACACAAAACTTTTTGTTCTTAGCTAAAATGTCAAGAACAATGAAGAACATTCATGAAAAACTCAAAAAATTTCCATGAACATTTTTCACCCAAAAACATTCCAAAACCATTCAAACTTTAGGGAAATAACATACAACCAAACTAGGGTACATAGGGGTTCCAAAAGTCACCTTAAAACACTTTTAACAGGTCAAACAAGAACCCAAAAATCCACCCTTTGGATTTGGCCGAAAATTCCCAAAAACATGGCACCAAATTTTAGCTCAAATATTCATGCTCATATGAACTACATCTACAACATTTGAGATGGCAAATTTTCTAACAAAATTTACATTCAAAGAAATAAGAATAAAGCTTGTAACATATTACAACTTTTAAATCAAAACTATGAACTACAAAACCCAAAAGGATTCACCAACTACTAGACCTAGGCTCTGATACCACTTGAAGGATTATTTTGTGAAAACATGTTCATTTGAGCAACATCATATAACATGCAATTAACAATTAAAGGCGGAATCATGCTTACATGCACTCAAAAACAAAACATTACCCATGAAATTCAAAGCCTAGTAGATTGGTGAACCAAGATTCAACTCAAAACAAAGTGAGTTGAGAAATATATACCTTTGTAGATTCCTCTTTGCATAAGCAAAGGCTAATCACCCAAAGAGAGGGCCTTCATTCCTTGCATCTAAAATCTATGGATTTGGATGGATGAAATGGTTCTCCAAGTTCCCAAAATTGAGAACCTCTAAGTCTCCACACCAAGGTAAGATTGGAGAAGAAATGAGTGACCTTGGAGGAGTAGGATTGGTAGATAATCCCTCCAAGGGGGCCGGCCTCTTTAGAGAGAAAGGAGAGCTTTGTGTTCTCTCCAATTTCCGAAAAGAAACCCTAAATGAATTTTGGCTATAAAGTCATATTTATACCTTTATTCATTGGAGTGGCAAACTTGTAATTAAGTCCAAAACCCACTCCTTTGACAATATGGCCGGCCATAGGGTTTCATTGGGCTTTTTAGGCCTTTGTGAATTTTAGTCATTAAGTTGTCATACAACTTAAGTCAATGGGCTTGACGTTCAAAGCCCATTGAGCCTTGAGGCCTAAAACTAACCCGTGGTCTTTTAACGAACTATATTCGGTTGATTAATTAATCATATTAATTAATCCTTGCCATAAATAATTAAACCATTTAATCATTCTTACTCATCTCCGTTGTTTCTTCAATCTTTACCTTACACGGTGTACGATCCATTAGGTTCCTTTTAGCGAGGCAGTGGGCGATTAAAACTCTTTCTAATCGATTGTGAATTGAAACTTACTTTCAATTCTCCCTTTAGTGATTATACACGTTTAGGGCTTCCACAAACCATGAGTGACACCTAGCAGCATATCATGGTTACCCAAGCTAATCAGAAGAGGTAGAGAACCTATTAAGTTTAGGATTACAAATGCAATACGGTCTTTCTCTAATACAATACTCTTGACCACATTGT
The DNA here is from genome assembly GCA_963082935.1 of Malus x robusta. Classification (NCBI taxonomy): domain Eukaryota; kingdom Viridiplantae; phylum Streptophyta; class Magnoliopsida; order Rosales; family Rosaceae; genus Malus; species Malus x robusta. The sequence goes on along the minus strand of OY720334.1, from coordinate 20,181,380 downwards.
TTGGTTTGATAGTTTAGTTTATTCATGTCTACTATCCAATGTGATTCGTGTGCTTATATGATTACCTTGAATGTGATTTGGAACAACTTCCTAAATCTCATTCATACTCTGGCCAGAGATTCTTAATCATATCATAGAGTATTCTCCCTCAAACAGTTTGAAGGTTAGAGATCCCTTGTTGCGCATTCATATGCCTACATGATTAGATAGCTTGACCCCAACAATGTCGTGGACACTCCAATGGAATGCCATTTAACATGATCAAAGATCAAGAACCTAACCATTAGACATCTATGATGCCTCAGGTCAAATGACTACTTTGCATTATCCCAACCATGAGTTCTCATGTGACATGAGTATGAGAACTCCTCGTTGATCGCGTTCAGTAGACTCGAGACTAGTCTTGATGTCACACACACCAATGACTCGAGACTAGTCACTCTCCCTGAGAGAAGACATAACACGTACTGATCTTAACGGACTGTTAATGCCCAATTGGCAATCCTATGATCAGGAACATTTAGGATGTGTCTACGAAAGAATGGTCTCATGAATCTAACTTCTTTAGATTGCATTCTCCCAATCACATATTCCTTGGACTTTATCGTTTAAGCATATAATATTTATATGAGACGGCTTAAACAATAATCGTTGCCCTTGATATTAAACTAGATTAGTTTAACATGTGAAATGTCCGTAAAGTATCATCATATGATTGGTTTTAGGGCACATTTCCAACACTAGGATTGTGCAATCCTTTTTCCTTCAGAAATTGTGCAAACCCTAGGCCTATAAATACATATTTATCACCACAATTTCATGCACCACACACAATAGAGAAATCAGAGAGAAAAATACATGAGTTCCGTAGGTTTTTGTAGGTATTTCGGGGCTTGTGACGTGCTACAAGGATAAGAAAGACTCGTGTCGTGCCCTAGCACCCAAGGATTGTGCTAAATCTGCCATTGGAGTGCTGGAGTGTTCCTAGGTGCATTCTATACTTAGTTTTAGTCCAATGTTTGGTTTAATTTGGTTTTCAATTATGATGAACATGTGGAACTAATTTCATTTTAGTTAGAGGAGAATTCAACGCCATGAACATATATGTGATATGAATTGATCACATCCAGTTATGATTTCATATATCATGAATGCAATTTACTTATCTGTTTGATTGATAACATGTTCCTGTGTGTTGATTGAGAATGCATACTTAGTTTGCATGCAGGAATTTGATGCTAGGATATAGAGGAGTTTCACCTAATCGTTATGAACTTATATTCACAAGTAATAAAAGTCACTAGTCATGATTGTGTTAAGTGAATTCTTGGCAGGAGTATCATGTAGTTCATAGTTATGAATGTCTTGTCAATGCTTATGATTTTCATAGAACTTAATGATCTTTGATATGTATCTCTATCATGTTGTTCATATAGGGAACTTGATAAGAATAATTTGGTTGCGTTGCTGAGTCCGATTCAATGAATTTAGGAAAATCTGAAAGTTAATTTGTGCTTCTCACGATTAATTTGGGGCATTGTCATTCATGGTTTATAGGAAGAATAACTAGAAATAGATTTGTATGCATATGTGTCATGTGTGGAAAAGGACCTCTAACTAGCCTTACACCCTTAATTCACCCAATTTCGTATTATCTTTAATTTGTTTTTGCAAAGTACTTAGTTTTACTTCAAATTCATCAAAAACCACTTCCCCCCTTTATATTTCATGTCTTTAGGTTAGAATATGTCCAATTTGGTTCCTTTTTGTTGTTTTGAGTCTTTCTAGTTTGATTTTCATCCAAAGTCATTCTTAGTGTTAGTTTTGAGTCAGTTTGCTTGTCTTGTGCTGTTTTGAATAGTTTGAGTCAGTTTTAAGTCATAAGAGTTTAATTTAGTGTTTTCAAGTCTATAATTGAGTCTAATTTGAGTTGATTAGTAGTCCCTCCTAATCCCCGGCCTAGAACGATCCCTATTTATCCATACTATAATTGTCAAAAATAGGGTTTAATTTGTGTGCTAGTTTATACCACATCAAAAACAACATTGCTTGAGCCATTTATACTACAACTACGTTGTTCTCTTACAAGTATTTTTAAGTGTTTTTATCCCTACTTTTGCAGGTGGTAAAAATCCCTATCAGCATAACTTTGGTATTGAATGGCTATAAAATAAAATAATTAAATTTAGTGCATTTAACCCATTTGAATATTCAAAGTCAAAAGGAAATAGATGATAAAAATATATGAAAATATGCACCCATCACACCACGTAGGCTAAGTCGTTTTTAAGGTCAACATTTTGGCAAGCCTAGTGGGACCAAGTGCTAATACTACAAAGTTCATGACAATTAAAACACAGTCAGTAAAAAAACAAATATGGGTAAGTCGATTGCAAATAGGCACCCATAATATAGAGTCCAGTCCCGAATAGTGTGGAACAAGCACAAGATCTTCCTGTCGGCAGAAATCAATCTCGAAGGCCGAATATGCCAAAGTGTTTACTCAACCTACCAGGCTTGCTAATTTCAAACCCGTAGAAGGGGTACTAGAGGACTAGGACAACGAAGATGATGAGGCTTATGACAGATCGTCAAAGTCATTTTCTTGGGCGTAGATTGGAAGAACACTTAGCAACTTGAGCATACTATTGGTTGAGAAATAGATGGTTTAAGCCTATCAAAGAAAATATAAGCCATCTGACGACTAATAAGCTGCTCGAGATATTGCTCAATGAGTTTTGAGAAAGTAGACTCGTTAAGAAACAGAGACAAAATACCCTATCACAAAAAACCGCCCCAGGCGGCAAGAAACTGCAACCAATGCAGGCCGAGGTTGAGTTTAACCTAATCAGGATAATTGATTTGGAAGATCCTCACAGACAATGCCCGAGTGCCAATTCGGCAAAAATAGGCCGAAAGACCAAAACGACTTTTGTTGACATAGATGGGGTCCAAAGGATGATTGTGTCACGCCCTAACCTGCGAATAAAGACCATTCACAAGTTAGGGTGCAAGCCATGTCTTAGCTATAGAAATAAATTACATAACCAAGACATGGTGAAAAAAATTAAATTAAAATTATTTGGAATTGGTTACACAATACATCACATAACACTAGGTAACAACTTTTACATACTAAACACTTGAGTTTACTACCTAAAATTTATCAAATACGCAGCAGAATAAAATAATGCACAAATTAATTCACAACCAAAAGTACAAACAAATTAATTGAAATGAGTAAACCTTGCAAATACATAAAATATATGCACATGAGATGCATGCATGTACTCACTCTCTTCTAATTCTATTAACACATACCTAAGGCACCCAAGCCCGCACTTCCTATATCATGCTTATACTACTTGGCTCCGAATGTCATATCCTGGCCCAAGCCCTCACCACATCCCGGGCATAAACTCTCAAAAGGCCTCATTCTAGGTAGAAATGAGAATATAAATATAAGGCTTATAGGATGCACTCCTCTAGGTGATGTGAGATGTCACAGTCCACCCCCCTTAGGGGCCAGACATCCTCGTTGGCACACTTATGGCCAAGGATTGGTTCTAATACCAAATTCACATCCCAGCTCAGGTCCTCACCACATCACGGGCTCGACTCAGTCGTAGCACGATATTGTCCGCTTTGAGCCCAGACCACTGATCGGATCATATTTATATATATTTTTACTTCGAATTCACTCGTCTTTTCTTAGTTAGTTCCTTATATTTTTGAGCTATTTACGTTATTTTTATGTTTATAGGATTTGTTATGCAAAGAAAATAAAAATAGAACAAGTGAAATTTTATGTAATAAATTCGTCAAAACTGTCTGTGTAGATCAGCTTTTAAATAAAATTAAAAAGAAAAATAATAATAATAATGATAAGTCATGATGATGTTTGAAACATCATAATGATTCATGTTTTGTAGAAGAAGAAAGGAACGGCAAAGAAGAAAAGAAGAAGAAAAAAAAAGAAAAAGAAAGGAAAAGGAAAAGAAGAAAAGGAAAAAAATAAGAAATATATGAAAGTGCAGTGAATGGAATAGGGTTGGTGAAGCTAATGGACGGAAGAGAAGCAAAGCTGCCTTTGGCAGCTGAGAAAAAGAATAAAAAAAATGGGAACAGATTAGAGAAATGAAAAAGAAGTGAGCGGGGAGAGAGGAGAGCCTCGGGAATAATGAGGGAGGTGAGAGAGTCCAAAAAGGTTTTTTTGGCAGCGTGAGAATGGAGACTAGCAGAAAAAGGAATAAAAAAATCGAAAGAAGAAGAAGGGGGAGCGCAGGGAAGTCAGAGGAAAACTGACTGAAAAGGGACAGCTGCCTTGCGGCAGCAGAAACCGAGAGGAGCACAGCAAGACAAACGGGGGGACTGGCGCGGAAAATAAGAGGTGAGAAACAGAAAGCAGGGCGCGGGGAGAGAAGAGATAGAGGGCTGCAGAGAGAGAGCGCAGGTCAGAGAAAGGAGAAGGCATGACAGAGAGCAGACTGGCGTGAGGGCAGAAGCACAGAAACACAGCAGATCTTCTTTTCTTGGTTTTATCTTTTCAAACCCATGTTTTACTTTTGGTTTAATTTGTTAATAATGTGTAATTAAATTTATTTTGGCTAGAGGTTAATTCAAAGCCATGAATATATTTGTAATATGAATTGATTACCTTCAGTTGTGATTTCTGAGTTGTGATTTAATTTGCTTAACTGCTTGATTGATAACTTATTTTTGTATGTCGATTAAGAATGCATACTTAATTTACATGCATGAATTTGATGCTAGAATATAAGTGAATTTCACCTAATCGTTATGAACTTATATTCACAAGTAGTGAAGGTTGTTATCCACAATCGTGTTAAGTGAATTCTTGGCAAGAGTATCATGTGTATTCCATAGTTATGAATGCCTAGTCAATGTTTATGATTTCCGTTGAACTTAATGATCTTTGTTGAATGTCTCTATCATGCGTATTCCATAGTTAGGGACTTTGATGAGGAATAATTTGGTTGTAATGCGTATTCCATTCAATCCAATGAATCTAGGGAAATGTAAGAGTTAATTTAAGCGGACCTAATTAACTTGGAACATTGTCATTCACAATTTATTGAAAGAACAACTGAAAATCAATTTAGGTTGCATATGTGTCATGTGTGGAGAAGAACCCTCTAGCTAGTCCGTCACCTATCCTTTCACCTTAATTTCATGCTTTTGTCAATTCTGTAATTTATTTAAGTTTAATTTACTTCTCGTCAAAACCAAACCCCCCCATTATTAAATTATATTATTTAGTTAGTTTTCATTGTTGTTAGTCTTTTAATTCAATTTCCGTCCATTTCAGTTCCTAGTGTCCAATTTGATTGTTTTCATTATTTTGAGTCATCCTAAGTGTGTTTCGAGTTATTAGAGTTTTTAGCCTAGTTTTGTGTCCTTGAGTCTTGTTTAATATTTTCAAATTAATTTAGAATAGATTAACAATCCCTCCTAATCCCCGGCCTAGAACGATACCCTACTTACATCTATACTACAATTGTCAAAAAGAGGGTTTAATTTGTGTGTCAAGTAATTTCTCGCATCAAATTTTGGCGCCGTTGCCGGGGATTAGCAACTTTGCTAATCCCTTTATTTTTGTTTTTGTTTTTGTTTATATTGGTGTTTGTGTATTTTACTTTTGATATTTGATTTATTTTTCTTTCTTTGATTTTAGGTACAAATGGAGCGAGACATGGCACTTGTGACCATTCAAGCTCAATTGGCACAGCTCACTGCTCAATTGACTTATAATGCCGAACGGACCACAATGCCAAGTGTCCCTACACTTGATGTGCCCTATGGGCAAGGATGTCAAAGTCCTCAATTTTCTGCCAATGAAGATGTTTGGGGATATCAAGGCTATAACCAATCAAGGGGCAACATGTTTTCCAACGCTTACAATTCAGATTGGAGAGGTAATTCAGATTATATGTGGGATGAACCTCAACAATTTCAACAAGGTGGATATTGGCAGCAAGACGAGTTCTATTCAAGACCTATGCAGCCACCACAGCATCCCCCACAACAATTCCAATCAAATCAAAGTATGCCCATGAATTATAATGAAATTCTTGAAGGACTAATTTCTTTGGCGCAGGGTTTACAAAAAGAAGAACAATTGCCGCCATCGGAAGAGTTCTATCAGTGGCCATATGAACCGTCACAGCCACCACAACAATCAACCCAATTCAATTCAGGTACGTCCTTGGATAATGATACACTTAATAAGTTACTCACCTCTTTGAACCAGGGAGTAGAAAATCAAAACCAGGAGATGCAAGACCGAATCAAAAGAGTGGACGAATTGGATATGCAAGTTGGGCAGATTATGGAATTCATGGCACAGATTCGAGATCAAAGTGAACTTTCCAACTCAAACATTGCAAATTCAAAGGCAGAAAGTGAAATCGATGAAGTCATCACTTTGGAAGGTGACATGAAGGATGAAGTTGTCCCAGAACCATCCAAACACAGCCCGAACATGGATGAATTGCTATTGCAAGCAGAAGAGGAGGAAGACGACCTGGGCAGTTTAGAAGAATTCTTGCTGCAAGCTCCTCAAATCCCTATGTCATCTAACTCAGGTGAAGAAGTTCTAAATTCACTTCATTCTAACATTATTCCACCGAATGTCCTTTGTCCTTGCAGGTTTTTGATTCCAAATATCAAAGAGAGTGAAAAAGACATTGTGGAAGCTCTTCCAAAGGTGCAAAGTGATATCCTAATTCTTGGTGCACCAAAACAAGTTCCCGATAGTATTGAAATGTTCAAAGAACCTTGCACACCAAGAAAATGGATTCAAGAGAATGAAGTGGTTGAAGCATATCAAGAATACATCCAAGAGGCTGTGCATGAGACAATCAAGCCCAAAGCAGTTGAGTTTGATGACACGGGACAAGCCACAACCATCATAGTAAACCTGGCCAAGTTCAAAGTCCCGGAAATGTTCAAAGATGTGGTGTTTGTCATTGAGTTTGTGTCGGAAAAAGAAAGTAAGCCATCTTCTCCAATTTTAATTTTAATTTATACTAACATGTTTCTGATTTTGATGATTCAGGCACCCACTCTTGAATTTAAACCATTGCCGAATCATTTCAAGTATCACCTCCCATTAAAAGATAAATTCCATGCTTTGGAGCCGAGGGGAATTTAAAGGAAAGATTCGTCCCGCTAAAGACGTTAAATCAAGTGCTTCTTGGGAGGCAACCCAAGCATTCAACGAAGGGAGACTTTGGAATCGCTAACCAAATCAGATTTGAATTCTTACACCCTTATCTTTACTGCTTTCATTTGTTTTGTTTAGTTAGTTGTGTTATTTGGTTGATTTCTGTGAGTTTGTGTTATTTAGTTTAAGTGTGGGGGAAGGTTAACCAAAGTCTTTTTACATTAATTTACATAAAAAATAAAAATAAAATAAAATAAAATAAAAAAACATAAAAGTAAAAATATTTTACAATGATGTGTAAACTAATAGCATTCATTGGTCAGGTGGTACTTCAATAGTCGGCGGTGCTTCAGCAGTCGGAGGGGCCACAGAAGGAGGAGGCAACAGAGGTTGATCAGTTGGAGCTTCACTACGCGATGCCGCTCCAGAAGATGAAGGCAAATGCTGTTGGAACAAACCCACAAACCTCCGATGATCAAGTAAAATTTGACCATCAGTGTCTTGCAGCTGGTCAATTTTCCTCTTCATGTTTGTGGCATAACTGTGTGCAAGCTTGTGCAATTGTTTATTTTCATGCTTGAGTCCTCTAATCTCCTCTTTGAGACTCTGTATTTCAGCCACCAACGATTCAACGTGACGGGTTCGAGCAAATAGGCGTTGGGCCATGTTGGACACAGAACCCGCACACTGCAAGCTAAGAGCCAGAGACTCCTTAACCGCCAATTCATCAGACCGTCTAGCGAGCAGTCTGTTATCTCTGGGAGTGACAAGGTTCCGGGCCACCACCGCAGCGGTCATGTCATTTTTCATCACCGAATCCCCAACAGTAAGAGGACCAGTAGGGGATATGAAAGATGGGCGCCATATGTTGTCTGGTGAAGGCGGAGCTGCCTCTTCACCAATGTTCAAGTCAAAACGACGATCGGAAGGGCCAGACATTTTCTGAAAGTGTTGAGAAAGAAGAGATCGGACAGATTAAGATTTCGGAAGTGCAAGAAGGGAGTGTTTACATGAGGGAGCTCAAGTGTGTTGTGGAACAAAATTAACGCCTCTATAAAAAGAAGAAATCAAAGAGGCGCTCCTCAGAAATTGAAGAGGCGTCCTCTCGTAAATCGAAGAGTCGGGGCTCCTTTCTCAAAAGCCGGATTCTTTTCTCAAAAGAGGCGTTTCATTTCTTAAAAGTTGGGCTTGCTTAGAAACCACGAGCCGAACCCCGGATTTCGCAAAGATCAATTTGTCCAGACGTGTTGTCACTCGTCACATGCAACTGGTAGCTTTGCGGAAATTACGGGCAGCTTTGTCAGAAAGCGCGTAATTTGTACTATTCATCCATCCACCGGCTGCCGACAATGAGTGAGAGAATAGTTCCGGTTGTGAAGAAAAGTCCTATAAGTATCTACCTTCGCCTTCCACAGCAAAGGCACACCCTCTCAGCACTTCTTCATCTCCGAAAATGCATTCCCAAAGAATCCTCCTAAGTTACTCAGTGTTCCTCATTCCTTGGGATACTCCTGCGAACAACCCATTCAAAGCAAAAGTATTTCATATCATAAAGGTTGAAAGCAAGAGTATCTCATATCATGCTTTCTCCCTGTCCTTCTCCTTGTCTTTGTTTTACGACAAGGAGAAAGAGAGCAATCAGCCAGCATTTGGTATCAATCTTCCGATCTGGAGCCAACTGCCTGGAACCCCTTCCTGATTGCTTACCTAGCCTTGCTCTCGAGTACTCATCTTCTTCATCGTATGCTTCCGTTTTGTCTACCACATCTACTTGGGGGACAAGTAAGGGAGGTGAAAATGATAACTCGAAGCATGTGGAGACAATTTGCCAATTCATCCTCAGCTAGGGACAAGGAGAAAGAAAGCAAGAGGTGGGCGCTTAGAAAGATTGAAGAAAGAATCAGACCAACACAGCTACCTTATGCCTGCCTGCCATACGGAAGAAACAAGCAGCGATGAACTCAGCAAAAGGAGTGCGAGTTAAATCCAATAACTCGAGAAGCTTCAACAACATTTGGAGGGCACCTTCGCCAAAGAGCAAAGCCTCGCCGTACAATATCATCAAATCATCACTTGCAAGTAAAAAGCTAAGTGTCACCCAGTTCAAGAGGAAAGCTGTGGAAAGTCAACAAGCACGACCAATGATCACCTATTAGTTATATTCATTGTCTTTTATCGTGATTTTCAATTTTTCGTTTGCAATTTTTTTTACATTTTCTTGCGTTACTTAACTGAATTATTTCTTTTCTTTGCAGGAACTTTTGGTTATTTCCACCCTTGAAGATGATTGCAGAATTTTAGCTTGGGGGTCATCGCTTGATTTTACTGCAAATTAGGGAAGTTTTCAGTCCAATTGTTTTATTTTGTTTCTTATTATTTATTTATTTTATTTTTATTTGCATTATAGTGTTTTCTGACATTGGGGACAATGTCCAGTTTAAGTTTGGGGGTAAAGAGTATAAAAAATGACCAAATTAAATTTTTTTGTACCTTCAACTACGAACTGGTTTCATTTGTTTCTGTGTTGTTGCTTTTTGTTTTCTTAATCAATTTTGTTTTCTTAAAAAAAAAAAAAATTTAAAAAATCAGAAAATTTAAAAATCCAAAAATATTGTCTTGTTTCCCTTATTGTTTTGAATTAGATTTTTGTTAGTTTCCCAACCCAATGATATAATTGGATCAAATTTGAACCATGATTATCAAGAACTTAGTTAACATGTGTTTTGTGAAATTCCTTATTCTCTTGTTAGTTTTGTACATGTTTGATCATCTTTGAAAAAACCAAATGCACATAGCCTTGTTGATGTGAAACTAAAGCATGACTTAAAGCTTCATATGTGAATTTAGTGACCATATACATCCTATGTGAGTTTTTTTTGAGCCTATTGAAAGTGTGTGCATTTTTCATACACTCCTATTCTTTCATGTGTGATGAACTTATGTGAGATACATCTCTAGAACTTGCGTAAAGATCTTTCGAAATGTTTGTCATTGATTGCATGAACTTGGAAATGATAGAGGCATTAGGTTTACCACTATGGCCCAAATAACCATGTTTCCCAAAGAAAAAAAAATGATATCATTAGATTGCCAATTTGAGCCGTGTATGTTGAGCCTTTTATTTCTTATCACCAGATATGTCTACCCTTATACCGGAAACATTTTTCCTTACCCTTTCCATGCAAGCTAGTGAGCAATGTGAGATTGTCTTATGAGAAATTTTTGTGAAGTACTTTGAAGGTGTTTGGCAAAAGAATAAGTGTGGGGGTATTTCATGTTTGTATTTAAAAAGAAAAAAAAAAGAAAAAAAAGAAAAAAAAAAGAAAGATTGTATACAAAGAAAATAAAAAGTTTTTCGAGTTTCAGTTAAGGGTGTGGTTGGAGGTGCTAGAAGGATCGCTGGAAAGATTGAGTTCTTATAAATCTAAACAAAAGAATTGCTTGCAATGTAGCTTGGAACTTGTGTTTACCTATTCTTTCATTTCAATAACCCTCTCCCTAAACCTCATTACATCCAATAAAAGTCCTCTTGATTTAAGTTTTGCAATTATGATTGTGGAGATGAGATCTTTATGCAAGCTTATGGTAGAAATTTCACATTTGATTCTTTGAGCGAAACACATTAAAACTAAACACATGTGTGATTGAGTGCATATCCCGTGAGAAGGTCGCTAGTTTGCATATGATGATTTTAAAAATAAAACTTGAAATTGCATTAGCATGGCTATCTCACACACTACACTTCAAGGATGATTTAAAGATTACTGCTAATATTTGAATAAGGAAGATGAACTTGGATTAGTTCCTTGATGCTAGCTATGGTTCTTGATGATTTGTTTTCTTAAATGAAATTCTATGAGGGTCACATAGGGGGAAACTAATGTTTTTCTTGTTACTTCTTGTTCTTGTTTTCTTTGTTTTGCTCGAGGACTAGCAAAAGTTAAGTGTGGGGGTATTTGATCGGATCATATTTATATATATTTTTACTTCAAATTCACTCGTCTTTTCTTAGTTAGTTCCTTATATTTTTGAGCTATTTACGTTATTTTTGTGTTTATAGGATTTGTTATGCAAAGAAAATAAAAATAGAACAAGTGAAATTTTATGTAATAAATTCGTCAAAACTGTCTGTGTAGATCAACTTTTAAATAAAATTAAAAAGAAAAATAATAATAATAATGATAAGTCATGATGATGTTTGAAACATCATCATGATTCATGTTTTGTAGAAGAAGAAAGGAACGGCAAAGAAGAAAAGAAGAAGAAAAAAAAAGAAAAAGAAAGGAAAAGGAAAAGAAGAAAAGGAAAAAATAAGAAATATATGAAAGTGCAGTGAATGGAATAGGGTTGGTGAAGCTAATGGACGGAAGAGAAGCAAAGCTGCCTTTGGCAGCTGAGAAAAAGAATAAAAAAAATGGGAACATATTAGAGAAATGAAAAAGAAGTGAGCGGGGAGAGAGGAGAGCCTCGGGAATAATGAGGGAGGTGAGAGAGTCCAAAAAGGTTTTTTTGGCAGCGTGAGAATGGAGACCAGCAGAAAAAGGAATAAAAAATCGAAAGAAGAAGAAGGGGGAGCGCAGGGAAGTCAGAGGAAAACTGACTGAAAAGGGACAGCTGCCTTGCGGCAGCAGAAACCGAGAGGAGCACAGCAAGACAAACGGGGGGACTGGCGCGGAAAATAAGAGGTGAGAAACAGAAAGCAGGGCGCGGGGAGAGAAGAGATAGAGGGCTGCAGAGAGAGAGCGCAGGTCAGAGAAAGGAGAAGGCATGACAGAGAGCAGACTGGCGTGAGGGCAGAAGCACAGAAACACAGCAGATCTTCTTTTCTTGGTTTTATCTTTTCAAACCCATGTTTTACTTTTGGTTTAATTTGTTAATAATGTGTAATTAAATTTATTTTGGCTAGAGGTTAATTCAAAGCCATGAATATATTTGTAATATGAATTGATTACCTTCAGTTGTGATTTCTGAGTTGTGATTTAATTTGCTTAACTACTTGATTGATAACTTATTTTGTATGTCGATTAAGAATGCATACTTAATTTACATGCATGAATTTGATGCTAGAATATAAGTGAATTTCACCTAATCGTTATGAACTTATATTCACAAGTAGTGAAGGTTGTTATCCACAATCGTGTTAAGTGAATTCTTGGCAAGAGTATCATGCGTATTCCATAGTTATGAATGCCTAGTCAATGTTTATGATTTCCGTTGAACTTAATGATCTTTGTTGAATGTCTCTATCATGCGTATTCCATAGTTAGGGACTTTGATGAGGAATAATTTGGTTGTAATGCGTATTCCATTCAATCCAATGAATCTAGGGAAATCTAAGAGTTAATTTAAGCGGACCTAATTAACTTGGAACATTGTCATTCACAATTTATTGAAAGAACAACTGAAAATCAATTTAGGTTGCATATGTGTCATGTGCGGAGACGAACCCTCTAGCTAGTCCGTCACCTATCCTTTCACCTTAATTTCATGCTTTTGTCAATTCTGTAATTTATTTAAGTTTAATTTACTTCTCGTCAAAACCAAACCCCCCCATTATTAAATTATATTATTTAGTTAGTTTTCATTGTTGTTAGTCTTTTAATTCAATTTTCGTCCATTTCAGTTCCTAGTGTCCAATTTGATTGTTTTCATTATTTTGAGTCATCCTAAGTGTGTTTCGAGTTATTAGAGTTTTTAGCCTAGTTTTGTGTCCTTGAGTCTTGTTTAATATTTTCAAATTAATTTAGAATAGATTAGCAATCCCTCCTAATCCCCGGCCTAGAACGATACCCTACTTACATCTATACTACAATTGTCAAAAAGAGGGTTTAATTTGTGTGCCAAGTAATTTCTCGCATCAACCACGCCCTTAGGGTTTTGTTTCTGGGAACTCACGTGAGCAGAACTTCCTAGTGGGTCACCCATTCTGGGAATGCTCCCGCGCAAACTTGCTTAACTTCGGAGTTCCTGCGAAACCCGACGCCAGTGAGCTCCCAAAAGGCCTCGTGCTAGGTAGAGATGGGCATATACATATAAAGTTTATAGGATGTACTCCCCTAGACGATGTGGGATGTCACAATCCACCCCCTTAAGGGCCCAATGTCCTCGTTGGCACACTTCCGACCAGGGATTGTCTCTGATACCAAATTGTCACATCCCGGTCAAGGCCCCCACCATATCCCAGGCTCGACTCCACCGTAGCACGATATTATTCGCTTTGTGCCCTGACCACACCCTCATAATTTTGTTTCTGGGAACTTATGCGAGTAGAACTTTCCAGTGGGTCACCCATCCTGGGAATGCTCTCGCACGAACTCGTTGAACTTCGAAGTTCCTACAGAATCCGACGCCAGTGAGCTTCCAAAAGGCCTCGTGCTAGGTAGAGATGGGAATATACATATAAGGCTTATATGATGCACTCCCCTGGGCAACGTGGGATGTCACACTGAATACCTTAGAATATGAGTTAATTCCTATTCATCCGTTAAACCCAATTTTTAGAATTAAAATTCTTAGTTTCTACTTTATTATATAGGCACTTCTCCCGACGCTCAATTGTATATTCAAGCCCTTCCCCGGACGCTAGACATATACAAGATTTTATTATTTTATATTCAAGGCATTCTCCAGCCCTTGAATATCTTCACAACTCAACTCTTTTTCTTACTTGGCAAGAATGCTTATGTATATACCGTGTAACATGGATATCAATAATCACATTCTTTATAACATCTGCAACACTCAAAATAGTTAGTAGCCAAAATTATATCACACTATCAATCATAAAGTCTTTATAACATTCAATAATATAATTAAGAAAACAACGTCTCCCTTTGAATCACGAGAACACCGTCTCTTTCACCAACGGAGATTGTCCTGTCAAAGGTTCACCATGGTTGAGACATGAGGCGGGAACGTGGTAAATGAGGTTGGTTGTTACATGGTGGTGGTTTAGCAACACATCAAACGTCTTCTCGGTGATGAGGTGATGTAGAACCATGGAGATGGCTAGGATATTTGACAAAACGGAGTGTAGAAGTCGGTGTTAAAGGGTCTTAAGGTTTCTAGTGGGAAGTATGGTGCGTATGCTTGGCATCTCCATTTATTTTTTTGGGTATTGAGATTTGATATTTGGTGCTCATGCTCTTTAGCTATAGTGAAGAAGAATCTTATGAAAACATGATGGCTTTTGGGATTCATGTTTTTATTTTTCTTTTGCCTCCTCAGTGATCCACTTTAAAAATACAGGGAAAGATGAATGGCTTTCTTTGTCTGGGCTTTTGGGTGAGCTCATGAGGAAATTTTGATCATTGAGTATAGGAGGATTGCTTTGCATGGCAACGATCTAAAAATGTAAATGCATAAACACAAAGTTGGTGGTTCGCCAATTTGGCTACGTCCATTGAGATGGTTTTTGTATTCTATTTCACTATATATGGAGGATTTACAATACATGATTATGGCTTAAGGGCCCTAACAACATGTAAAAGAAAGGTAGAAAGTAATCTGAAAGGGGAGAATGGCTTTTCTTCTTCCTCCTCTTTCTCCTTCTTGTTGCTAGTCCTTTTTGCTTTTATGGAGAAAATAATGAAAACTTCAATTAAGCCTTCAGTGACACATCTCATATCTTGTGCTACTGATAGGAGCGTATTTATGCGACTTAGTTAGCTTGTTTTTGTGCATTTATGTTTTTATTTCTTAGTTAATTAAGTATTTCAAGCCATTTTCATGTGTTTATAGGTCTAAAGGATCAAAGAAGTAAAGAAGTGCATTTTGGAGCTTTTTGGAGCAAAATTGGGCTTGGAATGAATATCACATGCTTGGAGCTAAAGGAATGGATGAAATTGAAGACCTAAAGATGCTAGGATTCCTAATTGAAGATGGATTCCTAGAAGAATGAGGATTCCTACTTGAAGTAGGAAAGTTAAGCCAAGGTTTCCTATTTTGGTTTGACCTTTCCTAATCATAAATGTCCCTAAGTTCCAGCAACTTTGAAGGTCTCCTATGCATTTTAGGACACAAACCAAAGTGTCCTTGCACCATACAAGGCCTTGCCGTGGGTTGTCTCCCTTTCCTCTTCCTTGCCGTGCAAGGGAGCCATCCCTTTCCTATTTTCTGCCATAAATCACATTCCATTTTCAATTAAAAGCTTTTCCCTTTCTTTCCTAAACCCAGCCGCACCTTCCTTACATTTTCCTTAGGATTTTGACTTTAATTCCTATTTCCTTTTATATTTTGGTTTAATTTCTGTTACCTAAATTATTTCCTAGCCTTAAATACCCTAAAGTCTTTAAATAAACACCCTAGTCGTGGGAATCAAGAACCATTCATCATCATCCACATCCATACACCCTAGCCGTAGCCTTACACCATCAGAAACCTTTCCAAACACCTTTGCCGCAATCTTTAACCATCCAAAACACCACCATACATGTTCCCATCCATTCCTCCATACAAACAACCTTCCAAACCATCAACCACACCTTGTGCCGCAACAAAGAAGAAGAAGGAGAATCCTTTGATGTGCTTGTCATTCAAGTTAGAGTTGCTGGAACATTTTAGGTGTTTTCTTTCTTTTGTTTCCAATGTATAAATCTGTTTATCTTTATTTTGTGATTATGAGGAACTAAGCCCTTTTGGCTAGGGGCTATTCAAAACCATGATTATACTTGCATTATCAATTGATTACCTTCAGTTGTTATTTCATAAGTTGTGAATTCAATTTGTTTAACCATTTGATTGATAACTTATTCTTGTATGTTTATTAAGAGTGCACACTTAGTTTTCATGCAGGGATTTGAAGCTAAAATATAAGTTACAATCTTATATTTACTAGTAGTGGAGGTCGCTTATAAACGATCGCGTTAAGTGAATTCTTGGCAAGAGTATCATGAAGATCATACTTACGAATGCCTCGTCAATACTTATAATTTTCATGAAGCTTAATGATCTTTGATTGTACCTTTATTGTGCTTTCACGTAGGGGACTTTTAGAGAATGTTTTGAATTGTTGTATGTGCTTTCCCATCCGATTCAATAACTTAAGGAGAACTTGAAGGTTAAAAAAGTGCTGTCACGGTTAACCTGGGGTATTGAGTTTCATGGTCTATTGAAAGAAACAATTAGAAATCAATTTGATTGCAAGTGTGTCATGTGTGGAGAAGAACCCTCTAGCTAGCCTATCATCCATCTAATTCAATCAATTTCGTGCAAATCTGTCTAGTTCTAGTTCTTGCTTTGTTTTACTTTATTTTTGTCCAAAACCAAATCCCCCTTTACTTTAGAGTGTCTATTTAGTTAGAATTTGTTTAGTTTGTGTTTTTAAGTGTTTTGAATCAATATAAAACCAAAATTCGTCCATAAATTGTGTTAGAGTCAGAAACTGCCTAGTTAGTGTTTTTAGGCAGTTTTGAGTGTTTTTAAGTTGTTTTGAGTTTTGTAAACCTGTTTTAAATCCTTTGAGTCTATTCAAACGTTTTAAACTTTGGTTTTATGTATTTGAGTCAGTTTAGAGTGTTTTAGCAATCCCTCATAATCCCCGGTTTAAGAATGATCCCTACTTACATATTTACTACAATTGTCAAAAGAGGGTTTAATTTGTGTGTTAAGTTAATTTTCGCATCAAATTTTGGCGCCGTTGCCGGGGATTAGCAAAGTTGCTAATCCCTTATTATTTCTTTTTGTTTATTTCGTCTGTTTTTTATGTTAGTTACTGACCTTGTTTGTTTTCTTGTTTTAGGTACTAGTTTATGACTCGGTGTTCTCATCCAGTTCGTGAGCATATCTTAGACTTTGACGACGATTTTGAGCGGACTTTGAGAAGGAAGAGAACTCAGCAAGAATCCAATCCACCTAGCCCTGACCCCGTGTGTGAAGAAGAAAAGGTAGAAGAGCAAGAGAAGGCCATGACAGTGATTTTTAAAGAAGTCCAAGATATGGCAGCCAAAAATCAAACAATCAAGGAGCTTTCCACTTCGGGATTGGACAATGCCATGCCCTTATGCATTCAATATCCAAAGGCTGCCCAAGACAAGACTAACGAGTTCGAATTAAAGTCTAGCCTATTACACCATATTCCTAAGTTCCATGGGTTATCCATGGAAGATCCTAATAATCATTTGAAGAAGTTTGAGGTTGTTTGTTCGAGTATGACCCTCGTGAATGTCGACAAGAACATTTTGAAGATGAAGGCTTTTCCTTTTTCTCTCTTGGAAAAGGCTAAAGATTGGTTGTATGAACTAGCTCCCGGAACTGTCACATCATGGGAGAGTATGAAACGGGCATTTTTGGAGAAGTTTTTCCCAACTTCTCGAATCATTCTTCTACGTAAAAGGATTAGTGGCATTCAGCAAAACCAAGGTGAATCATTTCCAACTTATTATGAACGTTTTAAAACTCTTGTTGCTTCATGTCCATAACACCAAATGAAGGAGGAGCTTCTTCTTCAATATTTCTACGAAGGGCTTCTACCAATTAAAAGCCAAATGCTAGATGCCTCAGCGGGAGGAGCTTTGGTGGATAAAACACCCATGGCTACCAAGACATTAATTGCAAACCATGCATTGAATGCACAACAATACGAAGGCCTTGGGCAAAGGGATACCCCACGGCAACAAGTAAATGAGGTAAGTTCCACATTCGATATTCAATCTCAATTAGCTAATCTTACTTCCATTGTATCTCAGATGGTGGAAGGGATGAGGATGCAAAGACCAAGTGTGTGTGGGGTGTGTTTTATCCAAGGACCCTCCTCTGAAAAGTGCCCTCAATTAATTGAGAATGGTGGATGGGAAAACACTAATGCTATTGGATTTCAAGGCCAAAACCAGCCAAAGAATGATCCATACTTCAACAAATATAATCCAGGTTGGAAAGACCATCCAAATTTCAAGTGGAGGAAGGCCTAACAAACCTAGCACCAAGGAGGCTTTAGGCAGCAACCCTCGGGCTTGTACACAAAGCCATATGCATCCACACAAGCTCTACAACAATCTGCCCAAAACACTTTAGGTACTTCTTTGGATAATGACACACTTATTAAGTTACTCACCAATTTGTCTCAGGGGTAAGAAAATCAAACCAAAGCAATGCAAAACCAAGACAAAAGGGTGGATCAATTGAAGAAGCAAATTGGGCAGATTGCTGAGTTTGTAGGGCAGTTTCGAGACCAAGGAAAACTTCCTAGTTCCACCATTGCAAATCCAAATGGAGGTTTCGAAACGACCAAGGCAATTATGTTAAGAAGTGGCAAGGAAGTCGGGGCAGGATCATAACCATCAAAATCAGGTCATAAAGAAGATGAAAGGTTGCAAATTGAAGATGAGGAATCCACCCAACCTATGGCAAGGGTGGAAACACCTTTGCCGTAGGCCCCAAATGCTCATAAACCATAAAATTTGTCCAATAAAGGTAAGAACGTGTCAAATTCAATTCCTACTAACGTTATTCCTTAAAATGTACCTTTTCCTCACAGGTTCATGCAAACAAAAAAAGAGGAAGCTAAAAAGGACATTCCAGAGACATTTAGGAAAGTTCAAGTCAACATTCCACTCATTGATGCAATCAAGCAAGTGCCAAGGTATGCCAAGTTTTTGAAAGAACTTTGCACAACTAGGAAGAGAATTTTGGACAAGAAGGTTGTAAAGGTAAGTGAAAATGTCTCAGCCATCTTACAACGTAAATTGCCCCCTAAATGCAAGGATTCATGTAGTTTTACAATTCCTTGTATTATTGGCAATAATCGTTTTCAAAATGCTATGCTAGACTTAGGTGCATCTATTAATGTCATGCCTTACTCAGTTTATGCATTTATGAACCTAGGTGAGTTAAAAAATGATGGTGTGATTATTCAATTGGCCGATAGATCTAACGTCTATCCAAAAGGAGTTTTAGAAGATGTTTTGGTGCAGGTAAATCAATTAATCTTTCCAGCGGACTTCTACGTACTTGACATGGAAGACTCGGACCGTTCTCCTACATTGCCAATCCTCCTTGGAAAGCCATTCATGAAAACTGACCGCACCAAGATCGATATGTTTAAAGGAACATTGACAATGGAATTTAATGGGGAAGTTATTGATTTCAATATTTCTGAAACCATGAGATATCCTAGTGATGATCATTCTTGTTTTTCTATTGATATAATTGATTCTTTGGTGCAGGGATATTTTGAAGACTTGAATGACGATGCACTTGAAACGGTCATTACACGTGGAATGAAACTCAACAACAAAGGGGCAAAACCTATGCTAACCTACTGCCCACATGAAGAATTCCATGTCGTGCCCCCTTGTGAGGAATTACTTGAGCTGGTTATTGCCCTTGAATCATTGCGAAAGCATGATGGTAAGCTTTCTAACTTCGAGTCAATTCCCGTTTCGACTAATAAAATGTTTCCTTCAGTAATTCAGGCACTTACCCTTGAACTTAAACCATCACCAAGCCATTTGAAGTACGTTTTCTTGGGGGAACAAGAAACCTTACCCATCATTGTCTCTTCCTCCCTCACGGCACAAGAAAAAGAAAAGTTAGTGCGTGTCTTGAAAGAGTTCAAATCTACCATAGGTTGGACCTTGGCCGACATCAAGGAGATAAGCCCTACCACTTGCATGCATCGCATATTTCTTAAGGAGGGGGCCAATCCAACTAGAGAGGCTCAACACCGTCTTAACCCTCCGATGATGGAAGTTTTGAAAAAGTAGATTATCAAGCTACTTGATTGTGGAATGATCTATCCAATCTCTGATAGTCATTGGGTCTCACTAATTCAAGTCGTTCCAAAGAAGTCTGGCATCATGGTAGTGAAGAATGAAGAGAACGAACTTTTGCCCACCTGTATCCTAACCGGTTAGAAAGTTTGCATAGACTATAGGAAACTCAATGCCACAACCAGGAAGGACCACTTCCCACTGCCATTCATTGATCAAATGTTCGAAAGGTTAGCGGGTCATTCATTTTATTGTTTTCTTGATGGATATTCTGGTTACAATCAAATTGTCATAGCCCTGGACGATCAAGAAAATACCACTTTCACTTGTCCCTTTGGAATGTTTGCTTACCGTCGCATGCCATTTGGTTTATGCAATGCACCTGCCACATTCCAAAGATGTATGGTAAGTATTTTCTCGGATTATGTTGAAAATATCATTGAAGTCTTTAGGGATGATTTTAGTGTATTTGGTGATTCATTTGATGATTGTTTGGCCAATCTGACTTTAATCTTGAAAAGATGTATTGAAACTAACCTTGTGTTAAATTGGGAGAAATGTCATTTCATTGTTAAACAAGGTATAGTTTTGGGCCATATAATCTCTGAACGTGGAATTGATTGTTTGCACTTAATTACTACACCATTCCTTGTTCCCTCCATCATTTCAGATTTTATGCATCATTACATTGAATCATTGCACTCAATTGCTACACCATTCCTTGTTCCCTCCATCATTTCATATTTCATGCATCATTGCACTCAATTGCTACACCACTCCATGTTCCCCTCCATTGCCATGCACTTCTTCTATAAAAGGAAGTGTGTGTAACATAAATTTAGTTCATACTTAGTTAGATCATTCACTCCCATTTCAACACAACCTTCATCCAAACACATCCATTCATCTTCACATCTATTCCTCCATACAAACAAACCTTCAAACACTCGTCAACACCTTGTGCCGTAGCAAAGGAAGGGAAGGAAAGTGCTTGGATGTGCTTGCTGTCCAACTTGGATCATTAGAGCATTTAGGTGTTTTCTTTCTTTTGTTTCTAATGTTTAAATTCATTTCCTTTCATTTTGTTGTGCATATGAGTGGCTAAACCCCTCTTGGCTAGGGGTGATTTCAAAGCCATGATTATGTGTGCAATATAATTTGATAAATTCTAGTTATGAACTCTTGAATCTTGAATGCAATTGGCTTAACTATTTGATTGATAACTTATTTGTATTTATTAATTAAGGGTCGACACTTAATTGGCATGCATAAATCCGTTGCTAGAATATAAGGAAGTTTCTCATAATCGTTACAAACTTATATTCACATGTAGTAAAGGTCGCTTATAAACGATTGCGTTAAGTTCAATTCCTAGCATTAGTGACATGATGTCATAGTTGCAAGTGCTTTGTCAATGCTTATGATTTTCATTAAACGTAATGATCTTTGATTGTATCTTTATTATGATGTCCTGTAGGGAACTTTAGAAGAATGTTTTGGGTTGTCAAATGATGTCATCCAATCCAATAAAACAAGGAAAATCTGAGAGTTAACTAGTGATGTCACGGTTAATTTGGAGCATTGTCGTTCATAATTCAATGAAGTAGTAATTGGAAATCGAGTTATTTGCATACATGTCATGTGTGGAGAAAAAGCCTCTAGCTACCCCATCCATCATCTTATTTCTCAAATTTGTTTTACAATCTGTCTAGTTTTTCATACTTGTTTGTTTGTTTGTTTCAACTTCGTCCAAAACTCACTCCCCCTTTACTTTAGTGTGTCTAATTAGTTAGAATCTGTTTTAATTTGTGTTTTTAAATGTTTTGATTCAAGTAAAAGTTAATTTTCGTCCAAAGTCATTCCTAGTGTCTAGTTTATGTTTATTTGGTTGTTTTAAGCTATTTTGAGTATTTTAAGTTTACTTTGAGTCTTGTGAGTCTTGTTAAGTGTTTTTAAGTTTAGTTTTATGTTTTTTAGTCGGTTTAGAGGTTATTGGCAAGCCCTTCTAATCCCCGGTCCAGAACGATCCCTACTTATACTTATACTACAATTGTCAAAAGAGTTTTAAATTTGTGTGTTAAGTTAATTTTCGCATCAAGTTTTTGGCGCCGTTGCCTGGGATTAGCAACTTTGCTAATCCCTCGTTATTTCTTTTTCGTGTCTTTTGTTTTAGTTACTGACTTTGTTTCTGTTTGTGTCTTTTATTTTTACTTTTGATAGTTGATTTAGTTTGGTTGATATCAGGTACTAGAGAAGTGATAGGAGCATATTTATGCGCCTTAGTTAGCTAATTCTTATGCATTTTCATGGTGTTTTCTTAGTTAACGTAGTCTTTTAAGCTAGTTTTATGTGTTTTCAGGCTTTAGAGACAAAGTATGCAAGGAAGTGCAAAATGGAGCATAATTGAGCTGAAATGGCGTTTTTACTTATGGAGCACAAGGAATGGACGAGTTGAAGGTTAAAGGAGCTTAAGAAATGAAGAAATGAAAGTGAAGAACAAAGAATTCAGAATTAGAAACCAAAGTTTCTAAAGTTGGAAGTTTCTATTCTTGGAGGTTTCCATTTTTTAGAGTTTCTATTATTGACTTTGGGCTTCTAGATGATCCATCCTTACCTTCTTGGACAAGGCCGCACCTTCCTAGCCCAATTCCTCTTGGACCCCTTGCCGCACCTAGGCCTTCTAGAGCCTCCCTTGTGCCTTGCCTTGCAAGGCCTTCTAGAAACCCTATTTTCTGGTGGATTTTAAGCCCTTTGCCGCACCTAAACCCTAGCCCATTGCTTAAACCTGATTTCCCTAGGGTTTGTGGTGCCTATATATATGTGTTCTCAAGCCTTGCCGCATATACCACCCCTCCACAATTCAGAAATTCGTCCAAACACATTCAGTCCCCTTTGCCGCAGCCTTCCTTCACCAATCTGCCATATTTTCACACTTTGCCGCAACCCTCATGTCCCCAAAACACTACCATATCATTCCTTTCATCCATCCAAATAAACCCTAGAACCTGTCTATAGTCCTTGTGCCGCAGCCAAGAGGAGGAGAGAAAGCTTGGGACGTTCATGCCATTCAATTGAGGGTTGCTGGAACGTTTTAGGTGTTGTCTTTCCTTTGAATTCCATGTTTAATTTTGATATTCTTTGTGTTGTGAGTATGAGGAACTAAACCCCCCTTGGTTAGGGGGGAATTCGAAACCATGTACATGCTTGCAATATGATTTGATTACATTCAGTTGTTATTTCATAAGTTGTGGATTCAATTCGTTCATCTATTTGATTGATAACTTATTTGTGTATGTTGATTGAGAGTGCACGCTTAATTTTCATGCATGAATATGATGCTAGATTATGAGGGAGTTTCACCTAATAGTTACAATCTTATAATCACAAGTAGTGAAGATCGCTTGAAAACGATCGCGTTGAATGAATTCTTGGCATAAGTTTCATGCAATTCATAGTAACGAATGCTTCGTCAATGCTTATGTTTTTCATAGAACTTAATGATTCTTGCTTGTATCTCTATTATGCAATTCATGTAGGGAACTTGTAGGGAATGTTTTGGGTTGTTGTATGCAATCATCCAACTCAATAACTTGTGGAAAAACTGAGGGTTAATTAGTGCAATTCACGGTTAATTTGGGGCGTTGAGTATTTATAATTTATTGGAAGAACAACTGAAAATCGTTTTGTTTGCAAGTGTGACATGTGTGGAGTAGAACCTCCTAACTAGCCTTTTATCCATCTTTTTCATCCAAAAACGTTTTACAATCTGTTTAGTTTTAAGTTTCTGTTTTGTATTCAATTTTCGTCCAAAACAAATCCCCCTTTATTTTGAAGTCTTAGATTAGTTAGAAAGTGTTTTGATTTGTGTTTCTAAGTGTTTTAATTCAAGTTTTCACCCAAATTCGTCCAAGTTCTTGTTAAGTTCTCAAAACTGCCCAGAAAGTGGTTTTTAGGCAGTTTTGAGTCATTAGGTTGCTGTTTTGAGTTTTAGGTTTGTTTAAGTGTTTTAACCTGTAGTTTTGCATTCTTTGAGTCTAGTTTAGTGTTTTAAACTTTGTTTTTGAGTTTTTAAGTCAGTTTCCAAGTGTTTAGCAATCCCTCCTAATCCCCGGTCTAGAACGATCCCTACTTACATACTTTACTACATTTGTCAAAAGAGGGTTTAATTTGTGTGCTTATCTATTTCGCATCAAGAAGCAAGACATGAATTTTGCTACCATTCAAGCTCAATTGGCAAAACTTACTTCTCAATTGTCACAATATGCCGAAAGGATCACAATGCAAAATGTCCCTACATGTGGTGTGTCCTATGGGCAAGGATATCCAACTCAACAATATTCTCAATTCGCTGCGAATGAAGATACTTGGGGTTATTAGGGCCATAGCCAATCATGGGACAACATGTTTTCCAACGTTTACAATTCGGATTTGAGAGATTATTTAGATTACATAGAACCTCAACAATTCCAACAAGATGGATATTGGCAGCAAGAAGAGGAGTTTCATTCGAGACCTATGCAGCCATCACAACCTCATATACAATATGCTCAATCAAACTTAGGTTCGTCAATAGATTATGATCGAATTTTTGATGAAATAAATTCTTTGGTGTAGGGCTCACAAAATCAAACCAAGGAGGCTCAACAAGATGGATATTGGCAGCAATCTGATGAGTTTTATTTAACACCTATGCAGCCACCGTAGCTTCCCCTACAACAATTCCAATCAAATTCAAGTATGTCCACGGATAGTGATCAAAATTTTCAATTACTAACCTCTTTGGTGCAGGGGCAGCAAAATCAAAATGAAACAATGCTCAATCAAGCTAAGAAGATGAGCGAATTAAAAAATCAACTTGGAGAGATTATGGAGTTCACGGCACAAATTCAAGAGCAAAGTGAACTCTCCAACTCAACTATTGAAAATTTGAAGGAAGATTTTGAAATCCATGATGCTATCACTTTGGGAAGTGCTATGGAGGTTGGAGGTGAACCCAAGACATCCAAACCAAGCCAAAACATGGATGAATAATTGATGCTCGAAGAAGAGGAGAATAACAAGGCTGAACCACCCTTACCACAACCTCATATGCCCACTATGCCGTCCACTACAACCAAGGTAAGCCTAAATTCAATTCGTCTTGACCCTGTTTCACCAAATGTCCTTATTCATTACAGGATCATGCAATCCAAGGAAGAATAAGGTGAGAAAGGCATATTCGAAACATTTCCAAAGAATCAAGAGCAAGAAGTGGATGGGGAATGTCTAGAATTTATCAAAGAAGATACACTTGAGACGAAAAAATCCCAAAGAAGTTGGATTTTATGACACGGGACAAGTCATAACTCTCAAAACACCAAATCTGGCCAAGTCCCATATCCTTGCAACCTTCAAAGATGTGGTGTTCGTAATTGAGTTTGTGTCGGAGCAAGCAAGTAAGCCATCTTCTCCAACTTCGATTTTATTTTATACTAACTTGCTGATTTTGATGATTCAGGCACCTACACTAGAATTTAAACCATTGTCGGATCACGTAAAGTATCACCTTCCATTCAAGGATCAATTCCATGCTATGGGCCCTATCCAAGCTTAGAAGGAAGTTTCGTCCGGCTGGAAGACGTTAAAGCAAGCGCTTATTGGGAGGCAACCCATGTAATAAAAAAAGGAAGATCTTTGAATCGCTTCACAATCAGTTTTGTATTTCTAAAAACCTTCAATTTTCTGCATTTTTATTTTGCCATGATTGTCATTTTTATTTGTTGCTTGTTTATTTGTTTTTGGTATGGGTTTATTTTTGAAACATTGACAGATATGCAAGGTATTTTTACATTAAAATTCGTTGTTTTCAGGAGGCAGAAAAATACAAGAGGGAGCCTTCACAAAGGCTGCTTAGGAGAAATCTCAGTAGTCAGCGGAGCCACAGAAGGAGGAGGTATGGGAGGTTGATCCTTTGGAGCTTCACTACGCGGTACAGCCCCAAAAGACGAAGGCAAATGTTGTTGGAACAAACCCACAAACCTCTGATGATTAAGTAAAATCTGACCACCAGATTCTTGCATCTGGTCAATCTTCCTCTTCATGTTTGTAGCATAGTTATGTGCAAGCTTGTGCAACTATTTATTCTCATGCTTGAGCCCTCTAATCTCCTGTTTGAGACTCATCACTTCAGCCGCCAATGATTCAACTTGACGGGTTCGAGCAAATAGACGTTGGGCCATATTGGACACAGAACCTGCACATTGCACACTGAGAGCCAGAGAATCCTTAACAGCCAACTAATCAGATCGTTTGGAAAGTAGGTTGTTATCTTTGGGAATGACAAGGTTCCGGGCCACCACCGCAGCGGTCATATCATTTTTCATCACTGAATCCCCAACGGTAAAAGGACCAGTAGGGGATATGAAGAATGTGCACCATATGTTGTCTAGAGAAGGCATGGATGCCTCTTCACCAAGGTTCAAGTCAAAATGACGGTCGGAGGGGCCAGACATTTTCAAAGGTGTTGAAGAAAGAAGAGGTCGGACAAATCGAGATCTTAGAAGTGCAATGAAGGGAGTTTCTACAGGCGGAAATTCAAGTGTGCTTTGAAATGAACTGCGCGCCTCTATAAAAATCAGCACTCGACGGGATTTCAGAGATCAAAGAGGCGAGCTCAGAAATCGAAGAGGCTAAGTAAAAAATCGAAGTGGTGCTAGCTTTCTTAAAAACTGGGCTTGCTCAGAAACCACGGGCCAATCTTCTTTTGCAGATTTGTCCGCACTTGTCACATGCAACCTTTGCACTCGACGGAGCTCAAAACTCGAAGAGGCGAGCTCAGAACTCGAAGAGGCAAGCTTAGAAATCGGAAAGGCATCTGCTTTTCCAGATGTGTCAGCATCTGTCACATGCACACTCAGCTTTGTGGAAATCACAGGCAGTTTATCGAAGCGCAGATTCCAAAAGTCGAAGAGGCATTTGCTTTTCCAGATGTGTCAGCGCCTGTCACATGCACATTCAGCCTTGTGGAAATTACGGGCAATCTGTCGATGATTTCTTGTGAAGTAGAAGGCACGTGAAGTTTACTGTTAAATCATCCAACGGTTGCCGACAAGAGTGAAAGAATAGTACCGGTTATTAATTCCTAAAAATGTTAACCTTCACCCTCCATTGCAAGGCAGACATACATAACATTTCTTCATCTTCGAGAATGCTTTCCCAACGAAGCATCTCGAGTCACTCAGCGTTTCTTATTCCTTGGGTACCTCTGCAAACAACTCATCCAAAGCAAAAGTATTTCGTATCATGAAGGTTGAAAGCAAGAGTATCTCATATCATGCTTTCTCCCTGTCCTTCTCCTTGTCGTTGTTTTCATCTGCGGGACAAGGAGAAAGAGAGTAATCAGCCAACACTTGGTATCAATCTTCCGATTTGGAACCGACTGCCTGGAACCCCTTCCTGATTGCTTACCTAGCCTTGCTCTCTAATACTCATCTTCAACATCTTATGCTTCCTCTTCATCTACCACATCTGCCTGGGGAACATATAAGGGAAGTGAAAATGATACCTCGAAGCATGTGGAGACAATGTGCTAATTCATCCTTAGCTAGGGATAAGGAGAAAGAAAGCAAATGGTGGGCATTTGAAAAGATTGAAGAAAGAAACAGACCATCACCTCTACCTCGTGCCTGCCTGCCGTGCAGAAAAAACAAGTAGAGAAGAATGCAGACTGCACAATCAAATCAACCTAGTAGAAGGAGTCTGATTTGAAACTAAGGAACTCTGATATTTCTCGCTCAGAATTCCAAACCAGTTCGAGATCAAAGTTGTGGAAAGTCAACATGATCATCTATCTCCAAAACCAGATTTGCGTTCTTAAACTCTACTCTGTCTGGGTTTTACTTTGCCATACTTGTCATGTTTATTCGTTGTTTGTTTGTTTGCTTGTTTTTGTGTGAGTTTATGCTTGAAACATTGAGGACAATGTTTGATTTAAGTGTGGGGGGTAATCAAGTTGTTTTGCATGAAATTTGTAGGAGTTTATCACCCATTACTTCTAGTGTTGTTCCTTGCTGCTTTTATGTGTTTTTAAGCTGCTTTGGAGTGTTTTTGTATGTTTTGACATAAAAATCCGAAAATCTCATAAAAATTTGAATTTTTTTTTCGAAAAACCCAAAAAGAGTTGTTTTTGTGTGTTGATTTGTGTCTTAGGGTACCTTCCAACACAATGATGAGGATTTGGTTTTTAATTACATGACTGTTAAAGAGAGTTATAAACATGGATCAAAATTTGATTTACTCTTTGGTGTATGCTTGGTTGTGGTTATAATTTACAAATTCACATGCAATCATAAAGGAAAAATCAGTTTTTGTAACATGCTTGAAGAAAGGAACTCAAATGAACGCTACAACCTTGTGAGACTTGAGCCTAAACATTTATTTGGAGAGTTAATAATCTGTGCATCATTGTTTTCTAAAGTCGTTGCATGATCTCATTATTTTTTGCTTGGTTGCTACTTAGAAGGCGTTTCATCATTTAGTTCCAAATGCTAGAACTCATGCCTATTTCATTCAAAGCATGCTATTGATTTGCATAACACATATTCAAGATGAAGTTGTGTAGTGACCACCAAAGCCAAATTGTGGTGCCCCTATTTCATTATGTGTTTAAGTTTAACCCCGTTGAGCTTTGTTAAGCCTATGTTCTTTGTTAATCCACACTATCTTTACCTAGCCTAGTTTTAGGACCATCCATACCCTTGTTCTTGAAGCATAGTAAAGCATGACTTAAAATGAACTCATTTTTTATCAATATATTGCAAAAAGCAAGTGTGGGGGAAGTGATTCTTGTGTGTGTGTGTGCCAAAGTCCTTAATAAGGCACGGGTAGAAAAGAAAAAAAAAGAGTGAAAAGAAAAAAGTTTGTTAAAAAAGGATCCCAAACATTGAATTCGGCCCTAAGTGTTGCATGAATCTTCCCTTTGTATTTAAAAGTTGATTCTGCATTTTAAAGTGAATTTCAAGTGTCTATTTCATTGCTTTGCTTGCTATCGCTTTAAGAACGTTTGTTATTCCTATCTTTTCTTTATTAGCCATTACCCCCAAGCCCTGTTATAACCCTTGACTTCAATCTTGAGTGTTGTGTGTTTCAATTTGTGGAGTTCGAAATTGGTATGAGCATATGGTGTCATTGGTTCTCGCATCTAAGTAGTAGCATTCCATTCATGAGATCATATCTAAACATGCTTAATAACTCCAGAAAATTGCTTTCTTTGTTATAACATATGTGAGTCCTAGTCATTCGTGTTTACATTAATCTTCTCACATATACTAGTGTAGGGTGTGTAGTCAGAAAATGTGTGTGAAAATAGAGAGTATCTTGTAAGAAATTTAGCAAATTCTCTAAGGCATGTTACTACATTCAAAACATCGTTTTAATTGGTTAATTGTGAACTAGTAAGTGGTGACTGTGATTAAGTAATTGCTCAAGTGTAAAGATGACCAAAATATGTGGGAATGATGATTTTTAACATGTCATGTTTCATTAAAAATCCTTGAGGCAAATGTTGGAAGGTCTAGGTTGTGTTTTGTTTGTTTCATTTGTTTTGTTTTGCTCAAGGACTAGCAAAAGCTAAGTGTGGGGGAATTTGATAGGAGCATATTTATGTGATTGAGTTAGCTTGTTCTCATGCATTTATGTTGTTATTTCTTAGTTAATTTTATATTTTAAGCTATTTTCGTGTGTTTGTAGGTTCATAGGCCTTATGAAGCAATAAGATGCATTTTGGTGCATTTTGGAGCAGTTTTGGGCTTGGAATGAATAGCACATGCATGAAGCAAGGTGGATGGATGAAATTGAAGACTAAAGAGGCTAGGAATGTGTTAAAGAGAAAGAAGAATTAATGTAAAAAGGACAAAGAGCTTAGCCACAAAGGGGTGTCACTCCACCATTCATCTTTCCATCATTGTCGTGCACCACCATTGCACTCCTTTGGATTCCTAAGCTATGCATCATCATCCATGTTCCTTCCATTGACTCATTTGTTGCATCATTCCACCTCTCTTTCATTTCTCTACCATGATCACAATCATTCATGTTCCCTTGCTGCAACACCACTCTATTTTACCCCCAAACATCCTCACTTCACTTTCACCTTTGAATCATTTCAAACACCACCCATTACACTCAATTGCTACACCATTCCTTGTTCCCTCCATCATTTCATATTTCATGCATCATTGCACTCAATTGCTACACCACTCCATGTTCCCCTCCATTGCCCTGCACTTCCTCTATAAAAGGAAGTGTGTGTAACATAAATTTAGTTCATACTTAGTTAGATCATTCACTCCCATTTCAACACAACCTTCATCCAAACACATCCATTCATCTTCACATCTATTCCTCCATACAAACAAACCTTCAAACACTCACCAACACCTTGTGCCGTAGCAAAGGAAGGGAAGGAAAGTGTTTGGACGTGCTTGCTGTCCAACTTGGATCGTTTGAGCGTTTAGGTGTTTTCTTTCTTTTTCTTCTAATGTTTAAATTCATTTCCTTTCGTTTTGTTGTGCATATGAGTGGCTAAACCCCTCTTGGCTAGGTGCGATTTCAAAGCCATGATTATGTGTGCAATATAATTTAATAAATTCCAGTTATAAACTCTTGAATCATGAATGCAATTGGCTTAACTATTTGATTGATAACTTATTTGTATTTGTTAATTAAGGGTCGACACTTAATTGGCATGCATAAATCCGTTGCTAGAATATAAGGAAGTTTCACATAATCATTACAAACTTATATTCACATGTAGTAAAGGTCGCTTATAAACGATCACGTTAAGTTCAATTCCTAGCATGAGTGACATGATGTCATAGTTGCAAGTCCTTTGTCAATGCTTATGATTTTCATTAAACGTAATGATCTTTGATTGTATCTCTATTATGATGTCATGTAGGGAACTTTAGAAGAATGTTTTGGGTTGTCGAATGATGTCATCCAATCCAATAAAATAAGGAAAATCTGAGAGTTAACTAGTGATGTCACGGTTAATTTGGAGCATTGTCGTTCATAATTCAATGAAGTAGTAACTGGAAATCGAGTTGTTTGCATACATATCATGTGTGGAGAAAAAGCCTCTAGCTATCCCATCCATCATCTTATTTCTCAAATTTGTTTTACAATCTGTCTAGTTTTTCATACTTGTTTGTTTGTTTCAACTTTGTCCAAAACTCACTTCCCCTTTACTTTAGTGTGTCTAATTAGTTAGAATCTGTTTTAATTTGTGTTTTTAAATGTTTTGATTCAAGTAAAAGTCAATTTTCATCCAAAGTCATTCCTAGTGTCTAGTAAGTTTATTTGGTTGTTTTAAGCTGTTTTGAGTATTTTAAGTTTGGTTTGAGTCTTGTGGGTCTTGTTAAGTGTTTTTAAGTTTAGTTTTATGTTTTTGAGTCAGTTTAGAGGTTATTAGCAAGCCCTCCTAATCCCCGATCCAGAACGATCCCTACTTATACTTATACTACAATTGTCAAAAGAGAGTTAAATTTGTGTGGTAAGTTAATTTTCGCATTAGCTTGCACAACCTCTTTGCCGTCTCCTCCAGAAGGATGTACCTTTCAACTTCAATGAGGCGTGTGAGGAAGCATTCAAACATCTCAAGACCTTGCTCACTTCGGCGCCTATCATCATTCCACCAGATTTGAGCATTCCCTTTGAGCTCATGTGTGATGCATCGGATTATGCAATTGGAGCTATTTTAGGACAAAGGAAAAACAAGCAGCCACATGTTATTTATTATGCTTCCTGTACCTTAAATGATGCTCAATTGAACTATTCCATAACTGAAAAAGAACTCTTGGATGTTGTGTTTGCATTAGATAAGTTTCGATCTTATTTAATTGGCACTAAAGTCATTATTTTCACTGATCATGCAGCCTTGAAGTACTTGTTCACAAAGAAGAAAGCTAAATGGAGACTCATTCGTTGGATGCTTCTACTTCAAAAGTTTGATATTGAAATTAAGGACAAAAAAAGGAGTGACAACGTGGTGGTTGATCACCTAAGTCGATTGGTGTGTGAAAAGGAGTCCATTCCCATTCTAGAAACGTTTCCAGATGAACAACTACTGTCCATTAAGGTAAGTGAACCTTGGTATGTTGATTTGGTCAATTATTTGGTGTCTAAATAAGTTCCCTCAACTCTTAACAAGTTCCAACGTGATAAACTTAAAAAGGATGCTAGATTTTATGTTTGGGATGACCCATAATTGTGGAAATATTACCCAGATCAGATTCTACGTAGGTGTGTGAATGAGTCCAAATTTTATTCAATTTTAAGTTTCTGTCACACCTATGCATGTGGTGGTCATTTTGGCACCTAAAGGTCAACTTTTAAGGTTCTTGAGTGTGAGTTTTATTGGCCTACTTTGTTTAAAGATGCTAGAACCTTTTGCTCAACATGTGATCGTTGCCAAAGGACAGGAAATATAGGCCAAAGAGACCAAATGCCGCAGGTTCCCATACTTGTTGAAATTTTTTATGTGTGGGGTATTGATTTTATGGGTCCTTTTCCTTCATTTTTTGGTTTCAATTACATATTACTTGCGGTTGATTATGTTTCGAAGTTGGTGGAAGCAAAAGCCACTCGAACTAACGATTCTAAAGTTGTTGCAAATTTTGTGAAATCTAACATCTTTTCCAGATTTGGGATGCCTAGGGTGCTCATAAGTGATGGGGGGGGTCTCATTTTTGCAATCGCACCATTGAGGCGCTGCTTAAGAAATATAATGTGACGCATAAAGTTTCCACGCTTATCACCCCCAAACAAATGGCCAAGCCAAGGTTTCAAATCGAGAAATCAAACAAATTTTGGAAAAGACCGTTGGGCCAAATAGAAAAGATTGGAGTTTGCGTTTGGATGATGCACTATAGGCGTATCGTACGGCTCACAAAACACCCATTGGTATGCCTCAATTTTGGCTCATTTATGGCAAACCATGCCATCTTCCCATGGAATTAGAGCACAAGGCACATTGGGCAATCAAGACCTTTATTTTGAACGTGGACCAAGCTGGAATTCATAGGAAGCTTCAATTGAGTGAACTTGAAGAGATTAGGCATGAAGATTATGAGAATGCTCGAATTTACAAAGAGAAGACCACAGCACTCCATGACAAGATGATTCGAGGCAAAACTTTCTCAATAGGGCAGAAAGTGTTGTTATTCAACTCCCGTCTTCGTTTATTCCCTCGTAAGTTACGTTCCAAGTGGGTTGGTCTGTTTTTTATTACTAATGTTTTTGTTCATGGTGTAGTCCAAATCAAAAGCTTGAAAACTGGGCAATAATTCAAGGTGAATGGGCATCGTTTGAAGCCATACTATGAGAGCTTTGTTAAGCATGTCATGGAGGAGATCCCTCTTCAGGCTGTGGGCTCCAATGGGGAGTGAATGGAATTCTTCATCCGACTGCAAGACGTTAAAGCAAGCGCTTATTGGGAGGCAACCCATGCATTCAACAAGGAGAAGATGGAACTTTCATTCCAAACCTAGATTTGTGTTTCTAAACTCTTCCCCTTGCTATTTTCTTTTTCTATGCTTAGTTTTTTGTTTGTTTGTTTGTTTTTGTGTGAGTTTATATTTGAAACATTGAGGACAATGTTTGATTTAAGTGTTGGGGGGTGGGGTAAACAAGTGTTTTTATGCAATTTCGTGGTTTTATTCACCTATCACTTACAATGTTGTTTCTCACAGTTTTTAAGTGTTTTTAGTGCATTTTGAGCTGTTTTGGTGTGTGTTGAAGTAAAAATCCGAAAAGAGTTGTTTTTGTGTCTTAAGGTACCTTCCAACACAATGATGAGGATTTGGGTTTTAAGTGCATGACAGTTAAAGAAAGTTATAAACTTGGATGGAAGTTCGATATTCTCTTTGGTTTATGCTTGGTTGTAGTTATAGTTTACGAATTCACATATAATCACAAAGGATAAAATATGTTTTTGTAACATGCTTGAACGAAGGAACTCAAACAAACGCTATGTCCCTGAGAGACTTGAGCCTAAACGTTTATTTGGAGAGTTATTAATCTGTGCATTCTTGTTTTCTAAAGTCGTTGCATGAGCTCATTATTCTTTGCTTGGTTGCTATTTAGAATGCGTTTCATCATTGTAGATCTAAATACTAGAACTCATGCCTGTTCCATTCAAAGCATGACATAGATTTGCATAACACATATTCAAGATGAAGTTATTTAGTGAACCAAAGCCAAATAGCCGAATCCACCCTTGTCATTTGTTTTGTACGTTTAAACCCGTTAAGCCTTGTTTAGCCCATTTCCTTTGTTAACCACACTCTCCCTACCTAGCCTAGAATAGGACTTTCCATACCCTTGTTCTTAAAGTACAGTGGGGCATAACTTAGAAGGAATTCCTTTTGATGAACGTTATTGCAGTAATCAAGTGTGGGGGAAAGGTGTTTCATGAGAAATATGTATGGTTAGTATGCCAAAAGAAAGGAAAGGCACGGGTATGAAATAAAAGAAAAAGAAAAGAAAAAAATATGTGTTGAAAAGAAAGAAAAAGAGTTGAAAATAAGTGAGAATGAACTCACATGTGATGGGTGTTGAAGAAAGCGTCCAAAAGTTTGAATTTGACCCTAAGGTGTTGCATGAATCTTCCCTTGTGTTTAAAAGTAGATTTCTGCATTCTAAAGTGAATTCTAAGTGCCTAACTCATTACTTTGCTCACTATTTCTTTATGAACGTTTGTCTATCCTTACCTTTCCTTGTTAGCCAATACCTTAGCCCCGTTACAACCCTTAACTTCCATCTTGAGTGTTGTGCGTTTCAATATGTGGAGTTTGAAATTGCTATGAGCATATGATATCACTGGTTCTCGCTTCTAAGTAGTCACATTCTATTCATGAGATCATATATATACATGCATCAATAATTCCAGAAATTGTGTTTTTGTTGAAAAACATATGTGAGTACTAGTTTTCATGTTTACATCAATCTTTTCACATATACCTAGTGTAGGGTGTGTAGTCATAAAATCTGAGTGAAAATTGAGTGCATATCTAGTAAGGAATTGAGGGAATTCTCTAAGGCATGTTACTACAACCAAAATGTTGTTTTAATTGATTAAATGTGAGCTAGTGAATGGTGACTATGATTAAGTATGCTCGAGGGTAAGGATTGCTTAAATCTATGTGAGTGGTGATCTTTGACATGTCATGTTTCATTGAAAATCCCTGAGGCAAATGTTGGAAGGTTTAGATTGTATGTTTTGTTTCTTTTGTTCTGTTTTGTTTTGTTTTGCTCGAGGACTAGCAAAAGCTAAGTGTGGGGGAATTTGATAGGAGCATATTTCTGCGACTTAGATAGCTTGTTCTTGTGCATTTATGTTGTTATTTCTTAGTTAATTTAGTATTTCAAGCCATTTTCGTGTGTTTATAGGTCTAAAGGATCAAAGAAGCAAAGAAGTACATTTTGGAGCAAAATTGGGCTGGGAATGAATATCACATGCTTGGAGCTAAAGGAATGGATGAAATTGAAGACCTAAAGATACTAGGATTCATAATTGAAGAAGGCTTCCTAATTGAAGATGGATTCCTAGAAGAATGAGGATTCCTACTTGAAGTAGGAAAGTTAAGCCAAGGTTTCCTATTTTGGTTTAACCTTTCCTAATCCTAAATGTCCCTAAGTTCCAGCAACATTGAAGGTCTCCTATGCATTTTAGGACATAAACCAAAGTGTCCTTGCACCATACAAGGCCTTGTCGTGGGTTGTTTCCCTTTCCTCTTCCTTGCCGTGCAAGGGAGCCATCCCTTTCCTATTTTTTGCCATAAATCACATTCCCTTTTCAATTAAAAGCCTTTCACTTTCTTTCCTAAACCCAGCGCACCTTCCTTACCTTTTCCTTAGGATTTTGACTTTAATTCCTATTTCCCTTTATATTTTGGTTTAATTTCTGTTACCTAAATTATTTCCTAGCCTTCAATACCCTAAAGTCTTTAAATAAACACCCTAGCCATGGGAATCAAGAACCATTCATCATCATCCACTTCCATACACCCTAGTCGCATCCTTACACTATCAGAAACCTTTCCAAACACTTTTGCCGCAATCTTTATCCATCAAAAACACCAATACATGTTCCCACCCATTCTTCCATACAAACAACCTTCTAAACCATTAACCACACTTTGTGCAGCAACAAAGAAGAAGAAGAAGAAGGAGAATCCTTGGACGTGCTTGCCATTCAAGTTAGAGTTGCTGGAACGTTTTAGGTGTTTTCTTTCTTTTGTTCCCAATGTATAAATCTGTTTATCTTTGTTTTGTGATTATGAGGAACTAAGCCTTTTTGGCTAAGGGGCTATTCAAAACCATGATTGTACTTGCATTATGAATTGATTACCTTCAGTTGTTATTTCATAAGTTGTGAATTCAATTTGCTTAACCGTTTGATTGATAACTTATTCTTGTATGTTTATTAAGAGTGCACACTTAGTTTTCATGCAGGGATTTGAAGCTAAAATATAAGGGAGTTTCACCTAATAGTTATAATCTTATATTTACAAGTAGTGGAGGTCATTTATAAACGATCGCGTTAAGTGAATTCTTGGCAAGAGTATCATGCTCATCATAGTTACGAATGCCTCGTCAATACTTATAGTTTTCATGAAGCTTAATGATCTTTGATTGTACCTTTCTTGTGCTTTTCACGTAGGGGAGTTTTAGAGAATGTTTTAAATTCCGATTCAATAACTTAAGGAGAACTTGAAGGTTAAAAAAGTGTTGTCACGGTTAACCTGGGGTATTGAGTTTCATGGTCTATTGAAAGAAACAATTGGAAATCAATTTGAATGCAAGTGTGTCATGTGTGGAGAAGAACCCTCTAGCTAGCTCATCATCCATCTAATTCAATCAATTTCGTGCAAATCTGTCTAGTTCTAGTTCTTGCTTTGTTTTACTTTATTTTCGTCCAAATCCCCCTTTACTTTAGAGTGTGTAATTAGTTAGAATCTATTTAGTTTGTGTTTTAAGTGTTTTGAATCAATATAAAACCAAAATTTGTCCAGAAATTGTGTTAGAGTCAGAAACTGCCTAGTTGGTGTTTTTAGGCAGTTTTGAGTGTTTTTAGGCAGTTTTGAGTGTTTTTAAGTTGTTTTGAGTTTTGTGGACCTGTTTTGAATCCTTTGAGTCTATTCAAACGTTTTTAACTTTTCTTTTATGTATTTGAGTCAGTTTAGAATGTTTTAGCAATCCTTCCTAATCCCCGGTTTAAGAACGATCCCTACTTACATATTTACTACAATTGTCAAAAGAGGGTTTAATTTGTGTGTTATGTTAATTTTCGCATCAGCTACACTTGGACATCTATCATTACCATGCATGTGGACAAATACCCAAAGGCCACGTCAATACTATCTAGAGTAATGACTAACCCCTCCTCTTTATTCTCTAATAGTTGCCAAAACACCACTTAGCCTTTGTGAGAAAAAATCAAGTCAAACTCATATAATCTCATCTTAATCTTAGCTCTCCAATTCAAGCTAAAGACATCTCTAATTAACTATAAATATGAAAGAATATGTACTAGCTAGTGTTGAAATAACTTTGTAGCAAACTAGTCTTACATTGAGACTATTTTACATACCAAAAATACGAGTTCTTGTATAAACATAGTGTAATAAAGAATCCAAATAAAATATTACAATTGAGGTAAGCAAAGTTACACACACACACACACACACATATATATATATTCTTTTTTTTTATATAAATACGGGGCATTACAGATTGATTCGGCCATGAAGAAAGGGCCAAAAGTTCCAAAATTCATCCATCCAATGATGAAGTTAAGCGTCATTTTAACTTTTTTGCTTGGGTATGTATATACGACTTAAAGGAAGAGCAGTTTTGGAAGAAATTCTGATTAAACTTATGCCACCAATTGGCAAAGAAAGGAAATGACAAAACTGAAAAAGGATGAAATAGCCGAGAAGCTCTGTCTTACGCAGCGAGAAAGGAAATTCTTCGTAGTGGTTGATGATACTTGGTGAGCCACCTCTTCCAATTCCAATTCCCATTTCAACTAATAGGTTGTTATCTTCTTTGGTTCAGGTGTCCAATCAAATTCAAGCTGGTGGGAAAGTTTGCATTGACTTTAGAAAGCTTAACGCCACAATCAAGAAGGCTTACTATCCCCTTCCGTTCATAAATCCAATGCATGGAAGTTTTGAGTAGCATGTCACGGAGGCTGTACCCCTCCATGCCATGGACCCTAGGGGAGCTTAAAAGGAGGTTTCATCAAGCTGGAAGATGATAAAGCAAGCGCTTCTTGGAAGGCAACCCATGTGTTCAAATAAAGAAGACCTAGGAATCTCCAGTTCCAAAACCAAATTTGTGTTCTTTAATCCTACTCGTTATTGCTTTTACTTTGCCATAATTGTCATGTTTGTTAGTTGTGTTGTTTGATTGTTTGCGTGTTAGTCTATGTTTGAAACATTGAGGACAATGTTTGGTTTAAGTGTGGGAGGGGGGTAAACAAAGTGTTTTTCATTAATTTTTGTGGGATTTTACCACCTATCACCACTAGAGTTGTTTCTCACTATTTTTAAGTGTTTTTAGTGTGTTTTAAAGTGTTTTAATGTGTTTTGGAAGAGAAATACGAAAATTTGAAAAAATAATTAGAAAAAGTTTTGAAAAACCCAAACATAGTCGTTTTTTAGTCGTTTTTGTGTGTTGTGTCTTAGGGTACCTTCCAACACAATGATGAGGATTTGGTTTTTAATTGCATGATTGTTCAAGAAAGTTACAAGCATGGATGGAAGTTTGATATGCTCTTTGGTTAATGCTTAGTTGTAGTTGACGTTTACAAATTCACATGTAATCACAAAAGAGAAAAAATCGGTTTTTGTAACATGCTTGAAAGAAGGAACTCAAACTAACGCTACAAACCTGAGAGATTTGAGCCTATACTTTATTTGGAGAGTTAATAATCAATGAATTCTTGTTTTCTAAAGTCGTTGCATGATCTCATTATTTCTTTGCTTGGTTGCTACTTAGAATGCTTTTTCATCATTTTACTTCCAAATACTAGAACTCATGCCCGTTTCATTCAAAGTTTTAAATTGAGTGCATAACATATAACAAGATGAAGTTCTTAGTTATCACTAGGGCCAAAAAGCCTTAATCCCTTGCATATGTTTTGTAGGTTTAACCCCTTTGAGCCTTAATTAGCCTATTTTCTTTGTTAGCCACATTATTCTTACCTAGCCTAGAATAGGACCATCCATACCCTTGTTCTTAGAGTATAGTGGAGCATAACTTAGAGGGAATTCCTTTTGATCAACCATTTTGCAGAAAACAAGTATGGGGGAAGGTTATTTCCAATGAAAGAGAAAAAAAAAACATGAAAAAGAAAAGAAAAAAGAAGGAAAAGAGTTCAAAATAAGTGAGAATGAACTCACAAGTATTGGTTGTTGAAGAAAGGGTCCAAAAGTTTGAATTTGGCCCTAAGTGTTTTGTGATTCTCCCATGGGTGTTTAAAGTTAGTTGATGCATTCAAAAATGAATTCTAAGTGTTGATTTCATTATTTCTGCTTACTATTGCTTTAAGAACCTTTGTTTATCCTTAACTGTTCTTTGTTAGCCAATAACCTTAGACCATTACAACCCTTTGACTTGTATCTTGGTTATTATGTGTTTCAATCTGTGGAGTTTGAAATTGGTACGAGCATATGGAATCCCTGGTTCTCGCTTCTAAGTAGTGGTTCCGTTCATGAGATCATATATATATATATATATATGCATTAATAATTCCAGAAAGTGCCTTCTTTGATTATAACATATGTGAGTGCTAGTCTACATGTTTACATCAATCTTCTCACATATACCTAGTATAGGAAGTGTAGTCAGAAAATCTGTGTGAGAATAGAGAGTATATTCGGTGAGGAATTGAGGGAATTCTCTAAGGCATGTTACTACATTCAAAACATTGTTTTAATTGATTAAATGTGAGCTAGTTAGTGGTGACTACGATTAAGTATGAGCTCGAGGGTAAGGATAGTTAAAATCTGTGGGAGTAGTGATTTTTAACATGTCATGTTTCATTGGAAATCTTTGAGGCAAACGTTGAAAGGTTTAGGTTATGTTTTGTTTGTTTTGTTTTGCTCGAGGACTAGCAAAAGCTAAGTGTGGGGGAATTTGATAGGATCATATTTATGCGACTTACTTAGCTTGTTTTCTTGCATTTCCATAGCTAGTTTCTACTTATTAGAGTGTATTAAGCTATTTTCATGTGTTTTCAAGTTCAAATGACAAAGTTGGCAAGAAAGTGCAATTTGGAGCATTTTAGAGCACTTTTGGCCCAAGAATGGATAGCACATGTATGGAGGAAAATGGATGGACATTTTTTAGGTTCATAAGGCTAGGAATATGCTAAGGAGATGAAGAAAATAAATTCAAGACAAAGAAGATAAGGAATCAGCTAGAAGGAAGGAACATTATCCAAAACATTATCCAACCTTATCTTATCCAAACTAATCTTATCTTATCTTATCCTACCTTAATTCTAGCTGTAAGGGGGAATCAATTTCATATTAGATCACCTAAAAACATGGTTCTAGAAGCCCTATCACCTGTCCTAGATTGGTGCAGCACCCCTGATGCGAAAATTAACTTAACACACAAATTTAACCCTCTTTTGATAACTGTAGTATAAGTATAAGTAGGGACCGTTCTGGACCGGGGATTACAACGGCTTGCTAATAACCTCTAAACTGACTCAAAAATATAAAACTAAACTTAAAAATACTTAACAAGACTCACAAGACTCAAAGCAAACTTAAAATATTCAAAACAACTTAAAACAACTAAATAAACTTAAACTAGACATTAGGAATGACTTTGGACGAAAATTGACTTTTACTTGAATCAAAACATTTAAAAACACAAATTTTTAGACACACTAAAGTAAAGGGGGATTGAGTTTTGGACAAAGTTGAAACAAACAAACAAGTATGAAAAACTAGACAGATTGTAAAACAAATATGAGAAATAAGATGATGGATGGGATAGCTAGAGGCTTTTTCTCCACACATGACATGTATGCAAACAACTAGATTTCTAGTTACTACTTCATTGAATTATGAACAACAATGCTCCAAATTAACCGTGACATCACTAGTTAACTCTCAGATTTTCCTTGTTTTATTGGATTGGATGACATCATTCAACAACCCAAAACATTCTTCTAAAGTTCCCTACATGACATCATAATAGAGATACAATCAAAGATCATTACGTTTAATGAAAATCATAAGCATTGACAAAGCACTTGCAACTATGACATCATGTCACTCATGCTAGGAATTGAACTTAACGCGATCGTTTATAAGCGACCTTCACTACATGTGAATATAAGTTTGTAACGATTATGTGAAACTTCCTTATATTCTAGCAACAGATTTACGCATGCCAATTAAGTGTCGACCCTTAATTAACAAATACAAATAAGTTATCAATCAACTAGTTAAGCCAATTGCATTCACAATTCAAGAGTTCATAACTAGAATTTATCAAATTATATTGCACACATAATCATGGCTTTGAAATCACCCCTAGCCAAGAGGGGTTTAGCCACTCATATTTACAACAAAACGAAAGGAAATGAATTTAAACATTAGAAACAAAAGAAAGAAAACACCCAAACGCTCCAACGATCCAAGTTGGACAGCAAGCACGTCCAAGCACTTTCCTTCCCTCCCTTTGCTACGGCACAAGGTGTTGGTGAGTGTTTGAAGGTTTGTTTGTATGGAGGAATGGTTGAATGTGTTTAGGTTGGATGGAGGTCATGACAAGGAAATGGAAATGAAGGTGCATGAAATTGTGTTTTTGTTGTGGGAATGGGTAGAATGGTTAAGAAGAAAAGACTCTGCCTTGCGGCAAAATGTGTTTTCCGCCCTTTTCCCTAAACTGTCCCCTTGAATGTGTCTTTGGATGGATATATTTATAGGCTATGGAGAGGATGTAGTGGGTGTGGTAATGAGTGGATGTAGTGGTAGGTGAATGTGTTGGGTGGTTGAAATGAGTGGATGTAGTGGTAGGTGAATGTGTTGGGTGGTTGTAATGAGTGGATGTGTTAGGTGAAATGAGTGGATGTGTTGGGTGAAATGAGTGGATGTAGTGGTAAGTGAATGGATGTGTTGGGTGAAATGAGTGGATGTAGTGGTAAGTGAATGTGTTGGGTGGTTGTAATGAGTGGAAGTGTTGGGTGAAATAAGTGTACTAAAATGGTTATTTATATGGAGAGGATGATGCACAAACTTCAAATTTCATCAATTCCTTTTGCTCTAAGCATATGTTATCCATTCCATGCCCAAAAATGCTCCAAAATGCACTTCTTTGCCACATTAACCCTTTGGACCTACAAACACACGAAAATAGCTTAAAATACTAAAATAACTACGAACTAACAACATAAATGCCAAGAAACAAGCTAACTAAGTCGCATAAATATGCTCCTATCAAATTCCCCCACACTTAGCTTTTGCTAGTCCTCGAGCAAAACAAAAGAAACAAAACAAAACAAAATAAAACACAACCTAGACCTTTCAACAATTTCCTCAGGGATTTTTAATGAAACATGACGTGTTAAAAATCATCATTCCCACTGATTTTGGTCATCCTTATACCTGAGCACATACTTAATCACAGTCACCACTTACTAGTTCACAATTAACTAATTAAAACGATGTTTTGAATGTAGTAACATGCCTCAGAGAATTTGCTCAATTCTTTACAAGATACTCTCTATTTTCACACACATTTTCTGACTACACACCCTACACTAGTATATGTGAG
The DNA here is from genome assembly GCA_963082935.1 of Malus x robusta. Taxonomy (NCBI): domain Eukaryota; kingdom Viridiplantae; phylum Streptophyta; class Magnoliopsida; order Rosales; family Rosaceae; genus Malus; species Malus x robusta. The sequence goes on along the minus strand of OY720334.1, from coordinate 20,138,648 downwards.
AAGATTGATGTAAACACGAAAGATTAGGACTCACATATGCTATAACAAAGAAAGCAATTTTCTGGAGTTATTAAACATGTTTAGATATGATCTCATGAATGGAATGCTACTACTTAGATGTGAGAACTAGTGACTCCATATGCTCATACCAATTTCGAACTCCACAAATTGAAACACACAACACTCAAGATTGAAGTCAAAGGTTGTAACAGGGCTTGGTGGTAATGGCTAACAAAGAAATGATAGGGATAACAAACGTTCTTAAAGCGATAGCAAGCAAAGCAATGAAATAGACACTTGGAAATCACTTTGGAATGCAGAACCAACTTTTAATTACGAAGGGAAGATTTATGCAACACTTAGGGCCGAATTCAATGTTTTGAACCCTTTCTTTAACAAACAACACTTTAAAGCTTTTTTTCATACTTTTTTTTTTCAATTCTGTTTTTTTTTTTCTTTTCTACCCATGCCTTATTAAGGACTTTGGCACACACACACACACACAAAAGAATCACTTCCCCCACACTTGCTTTCTGCAATACATTGATAAAAAAGGAGTTCATTTTAAGTCATGCTTTACTATGCTTCAAGAACAAGGGTATGGATGGTCCTAACACTAGGCTAGGTAATGATAGTGTGGGTTAACAAAGAACATAAGCTTAACAAGGCTCAACGGGGTTAAAATTAAACAGATAATGAAATTGGGGCACGGCAATTTGGCTTTGGTGGTCACTACACAACTTCATCTTGAATATGTGTTATGCAAATCAATAGCATGTTTTGAATGAAATAGGCATGAGTTCTAGCATTTGGAACTAAATGATTAAACGCCTTCTAAGTAGCAACCAAGCAAAGAATAATGAGATCATGCAATGACTTTAGAAAACAATGATGCACAGATTTTTCACTCTCCAAATAAATGTTTAGGCTCAAGTCTCACAAGGTTGTAGCGTTCATTTGAGTTCCTTCTTTCAAGCATGTTACAAAAACTAATTTTTCCTTTATGATTGCATGTGATTAAAAACCAAATCTTCATCATTGTGTTGGAAGGTACCCTAAGACACAAACAAACACTCAAAAACAACTCTTTTTGGGTTTTTCAAAACAATTTTTCAAATTTTTATGAGATTTTCGGAGTTTTATGTCAAAACACACTAACACTCCAAAACAGCATAAAAACACTTAAAAAAAGCAAGGAACAACACTAGAAGTAATGAGTGATAAACTCCCACGAATTTCATGCAAAACAACTTAGTTACCCCTCCCCCTCACACTTAAATCGAACATTGTCCTCAATGTTTCAAGCATAAACTCACACAAAGACAAGCAAACAATCAAACAAACAACGAATAAACATGACAAGTATGGCAAAGTAAAAACCAAACAGAGTAGAGTTTAAGAACGCAAATTTGGTTTTGGAGATAGATGATCTTGTTGTCTTTCCAGAGCTTTGATCTCGAACTGGTTCAGAATTCTGAGCGAGAGTTCCTTGGTTTCAAATCAGACTCCTTTTGCTGGGTTGATTTGATTGTGCAGTCTACATTCTTCTCTGCTTGTTTCTTCTGCATGGAAGGCAGGCACGAGGTAGAGGTGATGGTCTGTTTCTTTCTTCAATCTTTCCAAGTGCCCACCATTTGCTTTCTTTCTCCTTGTCCCTAGCTGAGGATGAATTATCACATTGTCTCCACATGCTTCGAGGTATCATTTTCACTTCCCTTATTTGTTCCCTAGGCAGATGTGGTAGACGAAGAGGAAGCATAAGATGTTGAAGATGAGTACTCGAGAGCACGGCTAGGTAAGCAATCAGGAAGGGGTTCCAGGTAGCCGGTTCTAGATCAGAAAATTGATACCAAGTGCTGGCTGATTGCTCTCTTTCTCCTTGTCCTGCAGATAAAAACAACGATAAGGAGAAGGACAGGGAGAAAGCATGATAAGAGATACTCTTGCTTTCAACCTTCATGATATGAAATACCTTTTCTTTGGATGAGTTGTTTGCAGAGGTACCCCAAGGAATAAGGAACACTGAATGACTCGAGAGGCTTCGTTAGGAAGGCATTCTTAGAGATGAAGAAATGTTATGTATGTCTGCCTTGCAATGGAGGGTGAAGGTTAACATTTATAGGAATTAATAACTGGTACTATTCTTTCACTCTTGTCGGCAACCGTTGGATGATTTAATAGTAAACTTCACGTGCTTTTTACTTCACAAGAAATCTTCGACAGATTGCCCATAATTTACGCAAGGCTGAGTGTGCATGTGACAGACGCTGACACATCTGGAAAAGGAAGTGCCTCTTGGATATCTAGAATCAGTACTTCGACAAACTGCCCGTGATTTCCGCAAAGCTGAGTGTGTATGTGACAGATACTGACACGTCTGGAAAAGCATATGCCTCTCCGATTTCTGAGCTCGCCTCTTCGAGTTCTGAGCTTGCCTCTTCGAATTCTGAGCTCCATCGAGTGCAGAGGTTGCATGTGACAAGTGCGGACAAATCTGGAAAAGAAGATTGGCCCGTGGTTACTGAGCAAGCCCAGCTTTTGAGAAAGCTAGCGCCTCTTCGATTTTTGAATTGGCCTTTCCAATTTCTAAGCTTACCTCTTCGATCATTGAAATCCCGTCGAGTGCTGGTTTTTATAGAGGCGCGCAGTACATTTCAAAGCACACTTGAATTTTTGCCTGTAGAAACTCCCTTCTTGCATTTCTACGATCTTGACTTGTCTGACCTCTTTTTTCTTCAACACCTTTGAAAATGTCTGGCCTTTCCGACTATCGTTTTGACTTGAACCTTGGTGAAAAGGCAGCCATGCCTTCTCCAGACAACATATGGCGCCCATCCTTCATATCTTCTACTGGTCCTCTTACCGTTGGGGATTCGGTGATGAAAAATGATATGACCACTGAGGTGGTGGCCCAGAACCTTGTCACTCCCAAAGATAACAAGTTGTTTTCCAAACAGTCTGATGAGTTGACTATTAAGGATTCTCTGGCTCTCAATGTGCAGTGTGCAGGTTCTGTGTCTAATATGGCCCAATGTCTATTTGCTGGAACCCGTCAAGTTGAATCATTGGAGGCTGAAGTGATGAGTCTCAAACAGGAGATTAGAGGGCTCAAGCATGAGAATAAACAGTTGCACAAGTTCGCACATAACTATGTTACAAACATGAAGAGGAAGATTGACCAGATGCAGGAATCTGATGGTCAGATTTTACTTGATCATCAGAGGTTTGTGGGATTGTTCCAACAACATTTGCTTTCATCTTCTGGGGCTATACCACGTAATGAAGCTCTAAATGATCAACCTCCAATGTCTCCTCCTTCTGGCGCTCCGCCGACTTCTGAGACTTCTCCTAAGCAACCTTTATGAAAATGAATGTAAAAATACCTTGCATCTCTGTCAATATTTCAAAAATAAACTCACACCAAAAACAATTAAACAAGCAACAAATAAAAATGACAATCATGGCAAAATAAAATGCAGAAAAGGGAAGGTTTTTAGAAACGCAAAACTGATGTGGAGCGATTCAAAAATCTTCCTCATTTTTTAATACATGGGTTGTCTCCCAAGAAGCGCTTGCTTTAACGTCTTTCAGCCGGACGAAACTTCCTTCAAAGCTTGGATAGGGCCCATCGCATGGAATTGATTCTTGAATGGAAGGTGATACTTGACATGATTCGGCAATGGTTTAAATTCTAGTGTAGGTGCCTGAATCATCAAAATCAGCAAGTTAGTATAAAATAAAATCGAAGTTGGAGAAGATGGCTTACTTGCTTGCTCCGACACAAACTCAATTACGAACACCACATCTTTGAAGGTTGCAAGGATATGGGACTTGGCCAGATTTGGTGTTTTGAGAGTTATGACTTGTCTCGTGTCATAAAATCCAACTTCTTTGGGATTTTTCATCCCAAGTGTATCTTCTTTGATGAATTCTAGACATTCCCCATCCACTTTTTTCTTTTGATTCTTTGGAAAGGTTTCAATGATGCCTTTTTCACCCTCTTCTTCCTTGGATTGCATGATCCTGCAATGAATAAGGACATTTGGTGAGACGGGGTCAAGACGAATTAAATTTAGGCTTACCTTGGTTGTAGTGGACGGCATATAGGGCATATGGGGCTGCGACAAGGGTGGTTCTTCCCTTGGCGTGGCCTTGTTATTCTCCTCTTCTTCGAGCATCAGCTGTTCATCCATGTTTTGGCTTGGTTTGGATGTCTTGGGTTCACCTCTAACCTCCATAGCACTTCCCAAAGTGATAGCATCATGGATTTCAAAATCTTCCTTCAAATTTTCAATAGTTGAGTTGGAGAGTTCACTTTGCTCTTGAATTTGTGCCGTGAACTCCATGATCTTTCCAAGTTGATTTTTCAATTCGCTCATCTCCGTAGCTTGATTGAGCATTGTTTCATTTTGATTTTGCTGCTTTATCCAAACACATCCATTCATCTTCACATCCATTCCTCCATACAAACAAACCTTCAAACACTCACCAACACCTTGTGCCGTAGCAAAGGAAGGGGAGGAAAGTGCTTGGACGTTCTTGCTGTCCAACTTGGATCGTTTGAGCGTTTAGGTGTTTTCTTTCTTTTGTTTCTAATGTTTAAATTCATTTCCTTGTGTTTTGTTGTCAATATTAGTGGCTAAACCCCTCTTGGCTAGGGGTGATTTCAAAGCCATGATTATGTGTGCAATATAATTTGGTAAATTCTAGTTATGAACTCTTAAATCGTGAATGCAATTGGCTTAACTATTTGATTGATAACTTATTTGCATTTGTTAATTAAGGGTCGACACTTGATTGGCATGCATAAATCCGTTGCTAGAATATAAGGAAGTTTCACATAATCGTTACAAACTTATATTCACATGTAGTGAAGGTCGCTTATAAACGATCACATTAAGTTCAATTCCTAGCATAAGTGACATGATGTCATAGTTGCAATTGCTTTGTCAATGCTTATGATTTTCATTAAACGTAATAATCTTTGATTGTATCTCTATTATGATGTCATGTAGGGAACTTTTGAAGAATGTTTTGGGTTGTCGAATGATGTCATACAATCCAATAAAACAAGGAAAATCTGAGAGTTAACTAGTGATGTCACGGTTAATTTGGGGCATTGTCGTTCATAATTCAATGAAGTAGTAACTGGAAATCAAGTTGTTTGCATACATATCATGTGTGGAGAAAAAGCCTCTAGCTATCCCATCCATCATCTTATTTCTCAAATTTGTTTTACAATCTGTCTCGTTTTTCATACTTGTTTGTTTGTTTCATTTTGATTTTGCTGCCCCTGCACCAAAGAAGTTAGTAATTGAAAATTTTGATCACTATACATGGACATACTTCAATTTGATTGGAATTGTTGTAGGGGAAGTTGTGGTGGCTGCATAGGTGTTAAGTAAAACTCATCAGATTGCTGCCAATATCCATCTTGTTGAGCCTCCTTGGTTTGATTTTGTGAGCTCTGCACCAAAGAATTTATTTCATCAAAAATTCGATCATAATCTATTGACGAACCTGAGTTTGATTGAGCATATTGTATATGAGGTTGTGATGGTTGCATAGGTCTTGAATGGAACTTCTCTTCTTGCTGCCAATATCCATCTTGATGGAATTGTTGAGGTTCTATTTAATCTGAATAATCTCTCCAATCTGGATTGTAAGCGTTGGAAAACATGATGTCCCATGATTGGCTATGGCCTTGATAACCCCAAGCATCTTCATTTGCAGCGAATTGAGAATATTGCTGAGTTGGATATCCTTGCCCATAGGACACACCACATGTAGGGACACTTTGCATTGCGGTCCTTTCGGCATATTGTGACAATTGAGAAGTAAGTTCCGCCAATTGAGAAGTAAGTTCCGCCAATTGAGCTTGAATGGTAACAAAGTTCCGCCAATTGAGCTTGAATGGTAACAAAATCCATGTCTTACTTCTCTAGTACCTAAAATCAAGGAAACAAAACTAAATCAAATATCAAAAGTAAAAAAAAAAAAAAAAAAAACAGAGACAAAGTCAGTAACAAAAAATAAAAGACACGAAAATAAACAAAAAGAAATAACAAGGGATTAGCAAAGTTGCTAATCCCCGGCAACGGTGCCAAAAACTTGATGTGAAAATTAACTTAACACATAAATTTAACCTTCTTTTGACAAATGTAATATAAGTATAAGTAGGGATCGTTCTGGACCGTGGATTAGGAGGGCTTGCTAATAACCTCTAAACTAACTCAAAAACATAAAACTAAACTTAAAAATACTTAACAAGACTCACAAGACTCAAAGAAAACTTAAAATATTCAAAACAACTTAAAACAACTAAATAAACTTAAACTAGACACTAGGAATGACTTTGGACGAAAATTGATTTTTACTTGAATCAAAACATTTAAAAACACAAATTAAAGTAGATTCTAACTAATTAGACACACTAAAGTAAAGGGGGATTGAGTTTTGGACAAAGTTGAAACAAACAAACAAGTATGAAAAACTAGACAGATTGTAAAACAAATTTGAGAAATAAGATGATGGATGGGATAGCTAGAGGCTTTTTCTCCACACATGACATGTATGCAAACAACTCGATTTCCAGTTACTACTTCATTGAATTATGAACGACAATGCTCCAAATTAGCCGTGACATCACTAGTTAACTCCCAGATTTTCCTTGTTTTATTGGATTGGATGACATCATTCAACAATCCAAAACATTCTTCTAAAGTTCCCTACATGACATCATAATAGAGATACAATCAAAGATCATTACGTCTAATGAAAATCATAAGCATTGACAAAGCACTTGCAACTATGACATCATGTCACTCATGCTAGGAATTGAACTTAACGCGATTGTTTATAAGCGACCTTCACTACATGTGAATTTAAGTTTGTAACATTTATGTGAAACTTCCTTATATTCTAGCAACGGATTTATGCATGCCAATTAAGTGTCGACCCTTAATTAACAAATACAAATAAGTTATCAATCAAATAGTTAAGCCAATTGCATTCACGATTTAAGAGTTCATAACTAGAATTTATCAAATTATATTGCACACATAATAATGGCTTTGAAATCACCCATAGCCAAAAGGGGTTTAGCCACTTATATTTACAACAAAACGAAAGGAAATGAATTTAAACATTAGAAACAAAAGAAAGAAAACACCTAAACGCTCCAACGATCCAAGTTAGGCAGCAAGCACGTTCAAGCACTTTACTTCCCTTCCTTTGCTACGGCACAAGGTGTTGGTGAGTGTTTGAAGGTTTGTTTGTATGGAGGAATGGCTGAATGTGTTTAGGTTGGATGGAGGTCATGGCAAGGAAAGGGAAATGAAGGTGCATGGAATTGTGTTTTTGTTGTGGGAATGTGTAGAATGGTTAAGAAGAAAAGACTCTGCCTTGCGGCAGAATGTGTCTTCCTCCCTTCTCCCTAAACTGTCCCCCTAAATGTGTCTTTGGATGGATATATTTATAGGCTAGGGAGAGGATGTAGTGGGTCGTGGTAAGGAGTGGATGTAGTGGTAGGTGAATGTGTTGGGTGGTTGAAATGAGTGGATGTAGTGGTAGGTGAATGTGTTGGGTGGTTATAATGAGTGGATGTGTTGGGTGAAATGAGTGGATGTGGTAAGTGAATGGATGTGTTGGGTGAAATGAGTGGATGTAGTGGTAGGTGAATGTGTTGGGTGGTTGTAATGAGTGGAAGTGTTGGGTGAAATGAGTGTGCTAAAATGGATATTTATAGGGAGAGGATGATGCACAAACTTCAAATTTCGTCCATTCCTTTTGTTCCAAGCATATGTTATCCCTTCCATGCCCAAAAATGCTCCAAAATGCACTTCTTTGCCACATTAACCTTTTGGACCTACAAACACACGAAAATAGCTTAAAATACTAAAATAACTACGAACTAACAACATAAATGCCAAGAAACAAGCTAACTAAGTCGGATAAATATGCTCCTATCAACCCCTTATCCATTTCTTTTTAGAAACCTGCCACAAACCCTTTCTAGAAGCCTTATCTCTTATCCCTAAAAGTGTGCCGCATGATCGGATCAAATTTATATATATTTTTACTTCAAATTCACTCGTCTTTTCTTAGTTAATTCCTTATATTTTTGAGCTATTTACGTTATTTTTGTGTTTATAGGATTTGTTATGCAAAGAAAATAAAAATGGCTAAATGATTTTTATTTATCAAAAACGTGGCAGTGTGGTAGGTGGAGCTGGATGAGTGGATACCATCTAGAAGAATAAGTGCAGCTGGTAGGTGAGGGAAAAATAAAAGAAAGAATAAAATAAGAAGAAAGGGTGGATGACAGAAAATAGTGGAGAAAAAGAATGTAAAACCAGTGAAGAGAGTCCACGGTCCACGGGCAGAACAAAAGCAAAGTGAGTGGAGGAGGAGAGAGAGGGCACTGACGTGAGGGATATACAGAAGCATACGGAGAAAATAAAGAGGGGGGGAAAGGAAAGAGGACAGAGAGGGGGGAGAGCTGCCCTTTGGGGCAGCGTGAAAAGAGAGCAGCAAGAAGCTGCGGGGGAGAGACAAAAGGCTGCCTTGCGCAGCCTGAAGGCAGAGGTCACAAGCTGCCTTTGGCAGCGTAACTGGAGGATTGGGGCGCAAGGAATAAGAAAAGACAGCTGCCTTTGCAGCTGGAGAGGCGCGGAAAGGAGAGGTCAGGGGCGCATGGGATTGAAAAGAAACAAATAACGCTGCCCTTTGGCAGCGAGGTCAGAGAGGCGCTGCTTGGCAGCCCAGCGAGAGACACACGCCAGGAAAGAGGACAGGGAGGACAGGCGCGGAAAGAAAAGAGGGCAGCGTGGAAGGCTGACGCAGGAAGGAGAGAAGGTCAGCAGGACGCAAGGTAGTGTGACGCGGGGGGAAGCTGCCATTTGGCAGCGTGAACTGAGAAGAGGGACAGCTGAGCTGCTTGGCAGCGTGGAAGTGGGGGAGACACGGGGACTGACGCAAGGGAAGGTCAGTGAGAGGGGAGATCAAACGGACAGAGTGGAAAAATAGGATCAGAGCTGCAAGCTGCACAGAACGCAGCAGATCATCCTCTCTCGGTTAAATCCTTCCACACTTATATTTTACTTTTGATTTTATTTCTGTTTTTAATAATGTGTAAATAAACTTATTTTGGTTAGAGGTTAATTCAAAGCCATGAATATATTTGTAATATGAATTGATTACTTTCAGTTGTGATTTCTGAGTTGTGATTTAATTTGCTTAACTGCTTGAGTGATAACTTATTTTTGTATGTCGATTAAGAATGCATGCTTAATTTACATGCATGAATTTGATGCTAGAGTATAAGGGAGTTTCACCTAATAGTTACAAACTTATATTCACAAGTAGTGGAGGTCGCTTATAAACGATCGCGTTAAATGAATTCTTGGCATAAGTTTCATGCAAATCATAGTAACGAGTGTCTCGTCAATGCTTATGTTTTTCATAGAACTTAATGATTCTTGCTTGTATCTCTATTATGCAATTCATGTAGGGAACTTGTAGGAAATGTTTTGGGTTGTCGTATGCAATCATCCAACCCAATAACTTGTGGAAAAACTGAGGGTTAATTAGTGCATCACGGTTAATTTGGGGCGTTGAGATTTACAATTTATTGAAAGAACAACTGAAAATCAATTTAGGTTGCATATGTGTCATGTGTGGAGAAGAACCCTCTAGCTAGTCCGTCATTTATCTTTTCATCTTAATTTCATGTTTTTGTAAATTCTGTAATTTATTTAAGTTTAATTTACTTCTCATCAAAACCAAACACCCATCCATTATTTTCTTGTATCAAAGTGTGCTTAAGTTTGTTTTGAACTCTTTGAGTCTAGTTTAGTGTTTTAAAGCCTACTTTTGTGTTTTTAAGTTTCTTCTTATATTTTTGAGTCAAGTGAGAGGTTATTAGCAAGCCCTCCTAATCCCCGGTCCAGAACGATCCCTACTTATACATATACTACAATTGTCAAAAAGAGGGTTTAATAATTATTTAAGTTTAATTTACTTCTCATCAAAACCAAACACCCATCCATTATTTTCTTGTATCAAAGTGTGCTTAAGTTTGTTTTGAACTCTTTGAGTCTAGTTTAGTGTTTTAAAGCCTACTTTTGTGTTTTTAAGTTTCTTCTTATATTTTTGAGTCAAGTGAGAGGTTATTAGCAAGCCCTCCTAATCCCCGGTCCAGAACGATCCCTACTTATACATATACTACAATTGTCAAAAAGAGGGTTTAATTTGTGTGTCAAGTAATTTTCACACCACCGCATCTAGCCTTCTAGAAGTGATGTTTCCTGCAGCAAAGGCCAATCATTTTCCTCCTTGGAATCTGAAATAGAAGGGTCCTTATTCCTTGATGATTTGGAATCCTAATTCATCTCCTTCTCACCCTAACTGTGCCTTACTTTCTCCCTATAAATATATAGTGCCGCAGCACTCAGAAGACACCCATCTCTCACCACAAAATCACACCACACATCCATTATACACAAAAAATCCCTCTTGTTCCGCAACTTTGCAAGGAGAAAGGAGAGGAGACCCTTTGTCGTGCCCTGCCATTCATGCTTGAATTACTGGAGCGTTCTTTGCAAATATGATTTTTCTAGAGGAATATAAGAAGACATCATCTTAAACCTAGTGAAAGGAACTGCAAATACAAAACATGAAGGAATGAAACCCATCAAGGAACTAGAAATAGTAAAAGGAAAAATAAATTTGATAGGATGTTATATAATTCATGGACATGTATAAAAACAATAATAAAGAAAGAAATATTAGCTTACCTTTGGCTGATGCATGCCTATTGCAGAACACACCACGAGTATTTTCCTGATCTTTCATTAGTAACTCCATAAAATAATCTTTCAGCACGCTTTCATGGCATAGAAAGGCAATTAAATTCCTATTGGACATAGAATGCAGTATGACTAAGATACAATCACATTATATGAACTTTAATTAGCTTTCATGACACGGTTTCAATTTCTTTGCTTTGTTTGGAAATTTGTGCGTTGATCTTCGGAGCACTTATCGATTTTTCTTGCAGTTTAACTATTGAGGATTCTTAATGTATTTTGGTTTTACCTAGATTCCATTTTTGTGATTGCCACCCTTAGTCGGTGGTATTATTTTTACAATGGATTTAAATTGGGGGTTTAGAGAATCTAATAACAAAACTAAATTATATGTTCCATGCTTTTCGTTTTCATTTTGGGTTTTGCTTTGTTTGGAAATTTGTGCATTTATCTTTGGTTAAATGTAGGCAACGATGTGAAAGTTGATGTTTTGAGACTTACCCTTTGTTTGCTGCACTTTCACAAATTGAGTCCATTATACCGTCACTATTTAAGTTACTTTTGTTGTATCTATTTGTTTCCACTTCGAATTCTTATTCAAACACGTGTAGTTTCTTCCCATTCATTGTGCAATATGTTTATATGCGAACTCACTTAAATGTGTATACAAGCAAAACTGCTTATCTTACCGACCTCATTCACTTATGCATTCCTCTGTTTGTTCATAATTGTCTTGAATTTATTCAATTTAAATGTGTTTTATCAATCCGATTACGTCTGAAACAATTGGTTTTCGTAGCAACGCGCAGGCCTAATTTCTAGTTAGTTCTATCTTGTACTTTATGATAATTATGCAATAAGATAATAAAGTAATTTACATTTACAGTTTAAGTTGGGTGTAGAAAGAGGTTACATGGGTTCAAATAAAATTTCCCATTTTTTTTTTTAGTTTTTAAGTTTTTAATTATATCAAACACAAAAATTATTTTTTATTATTTAAATATTCTTAATCCACTAACAATATTTAATTAGACTTGTGGGACCCAATTATGTGATACATCAACACGTAACATAATTTTTGACAAAATTATGACGGAATGATCACATTGGTTTGCAACACCCATTTTCAGGGACGACATTAATCAATTTTCAATTTAAGGGACCCTCTTGAAGGGGTGAGAAATTTTCTTACGAATTAGCAACTAACCTTTGTAAATATACGAGGTCAGTTGTTACTTCTTCAAATTCGTGAATTGGGTCTCGCAACATATTTTATACAAAAATACTATTTAGTAAAGAGCATAAAATAAAACTTATGCCCTACAAGATAGGATAAAGTTAATATATTAATATTTTAAAGTGAAAGATAACTTTGAAGAGAGGGTTAATGTAATACCCTGAAAATTTAAATATATGAAATAGAATATTCATAATTATGAATATGTGGAGGAAATAAAAAATAAATCGATTCATGGCTATGAAAATTTAATTGAGGAATTTTAAAATTTTGTTACCGGAAATTATTATAATTTACGTGATTGTATTGTTGAGATTTTATATTATTTTTGGAGAATTTATATTAATTTATTTGAATCTAGTTTTAAATTAAATTAGTTACGAAGTTTGAAGTTTGGAAATTAATTATCTCAAACATGTAGACCTTTTGAGGTCACAATTTATATTTTTAAATAAAGCTCGATCTCACAAATGAGTAGGCGTAAACTGTTCGTGAAACAGAGTTATAACGAAGAAGTTATTAACGTTTAAAGTCAAGAATATTTTGGTAATTTTAACCTTCTTTAGAAGGCTCCAGATTTTCTGGAGCCATGTGATATGCCACGTGTGTGGCTGAGATGAAATGAAAAGAAAAGAAGAGTGAGAGATGGACGGCTGGGATGAGAAATAGAGAAGAGATAGGAGAGAAATAAGGAAAGGGACTAGCCAATCGGGAGGAAAGGAAAGGAGAGGAAATGAGGGAGAAGAGAAAGAGGGAACCAGATCCCTCTTCGACCCGCCAACCCGACCGTATCCAGCCACCGTTGATGACAGGACCGATGCCAAAATGATCGTTACCTCAAACCCAATCGTTCCCTCTACCCATTTGGGAGAAACCACACGGTGGGTGCGAGGGTTATTATCGTCGATCCTCCTATTTCTGAAACAAATTCTTTCAATCACCACCAACATCCTCTTGAGCCCAGGAACAAAGCCTAAACAAGTTTGGGGGCGATAGAGCTATTTTGGAGTCGAATCAAGAACACATAAATCAAGGGCTTTAGGCAGTTCGAGGGCAATTTAAGGTGTTTCCTGACCGAATTGGACTTTGGCCCAAGTATGAAAGTTGTTCCTCTCATTGAACTCTACTAACTTGTAAAATTTGGTAATTTTTAGAGTTAGTCGGAAACTTGGGTTTCTCTTTGCCGGAAACCACCACCCATGGCGGTGCGTGCGGCGGTGCGTGGTGTGACAGCCCGTCCCTAATTTTAAGAGTTTTTAAAGTTTTAATAAAGGATTTTACAAAAATGCCCTTTGAGGCACGCACATTATTCGAGTTTAATCGTTGTGTCGTGCCATCTAAGATTTGTTTTCTTAACATATCCTCGTAGTACTCGTCGCTACGGACGTGTGGGCGCTGACGGTTCGTGATTTGGAGTTATATCGAAAAAGTTATTAACGTTTGAAATTTGGGATTTTAAGGAATTATAATTTTAGTAAAATCCAGATTTTCTTTTATGAAAATGGACGGCCTAGATTTAATGAAGAATGAAATGGATGGCTTGGATGTAAGAGAAAGAAAATAAAAATAAAAAGATGAAAGAAGGTTTTGTGTGTGTGTGTACGTGAAAGGAAGAAGAAAAAGATGGAGGATTGGGCAAAGCTGCCCAATCGGAACAGGAGAGAGGGAGGAGTTGGGCCAACCAGAAAGAAGAGAAAATGGAGGACCAATCAGAGGGAGAAGAAAGGAGGAAATGAGAGAGGGCGAGAAGCGGAAGAGAGAATGAAGGAAACGGGTTTTCCCCCAACCCGTTTACCTGCGCACCCACCTCCATTTTTCCGACGATTTTCACCGGATTTCTCACGAATTGGATCAAGGTACCACTCCCAATCAACACCTAGGCCTTCCCTCTTCATGTTTTAACCCAAAAATCATGAAATTTAATGGTGATTTGGTGAAAACCGCACCCGTGGGTGCCGCGACTTTTTGTTCAAATTCTTCAAATCTTGAAATGTTTTCTTTCAATTACTAACACCATTAGCATTCCCCTAGGACCTGGAACAAAGCCCAAGCATTGGTTGGGACGGCGAAATTGATTTGAAGGTCGAATTGAAAACACCCAATTCTAGGGTTCTTCACGGTTTTGGTGAAATTGGAGCTCTTTCTGGCCAAATTGGTCTTGGCCACAGGTATAAAGTTTGCTCTACTCATTGAGATCTTTAATTCTATATTTTTTGAGAATTTTTGGAAATAGTTGGATTTTCCGGCGAGCCAGGGCGGCCAACCGCCACGCCAATGGCCCGCCAATGTCATTCTTAGCATGTGTTTAAGATTCTAGGTTCAGTTTTGATAATTGATGGACGTAAATTGAATAATTGAACCTAAGTTTGTTACGATTCGTGGTTAGGTGAAAATGTGAATTGACGATCTGACCGTTGGATCGTCATCAAACTTTGATACGTTGTAATACGTAATATTTGAGGATTATAGGAACTTACGGATTGGGAATCTGATTTACGGATCTTCCGGAATTGGAGTTGTAAGTTCATAAAATAGAATGTTAACCGTCACTTGGATTTGGAAATTGACGGAGATCCGACCGTTGGATGGTAATGAAATTTTAGGATGTTGTCCTAGAGGTATATTGTGGACCTCTGGAAGTTATGGATTTGAAATCTGAGTTACAGATCTTCCGGATCGAACTGCGTAGTGATGTGTTTTATATAAGTTATATTCTATCGATATGATTTCTGAGGTTGGATTTGATTATTGTTCTAAGCACTGATCGTCATGACCCCTTGATGTGTTGTGCTAGGGAGTTGTTGGGCGAACTCCAGGTGAGTGGGCAATACTTTCTATTTATACCTATATACTATGAATTTTCCCAGAAATTGAGTTTTAATGAAAGTATGTTTCTAAAATGCCATGCATGCATAATATGAATGATATGAATGATATGAGTTATATGAATGATATGAATGATATGAGTTATATGAATTGATAATTGATGCATATATATATATATATATATATATATGTGAATTGGTGTTGTGGACGCACAGGTAAGTATCAGGTGAGTTTTATATTATTCATGTGAATTATTGATGATGTATATTATGTTGATAGTTCATAACCTGCAATCATGGTGTTAGTGCTTATATTATTCACCTCGCACCACACGCTCACCTTGGATCCAAGTAGGTGCATGTTGTACAGACCATGAGAGGGTTCCGACTGATAGGTGACCTTAGATTATGTGCACAGATGATTGATGAGAAAAGCACTAGAGCGTATTATTACCCCATTCATGTCGTACAAACTATTTCAGGTAGTTCCAACTTATATTCAGTGTAGTGCCGTACAGGTCACCGAGGTGACTCCGGTTGGATTGGATGTTGAGCTATAAAATTAACCGTACAGGACCAACTGCAGGGTCTCCGGTTAATTCACCATTTCACCTGTTACATTGATGCATCATTCATTCTGTTTTTGAAATTATATCATGTCATACTTTCTGGTTTTTGAGAAAAATTGATGATTTGAGATTTATGAAAAGTATTATGCTATTATGCTATTTTCTGGGAAAGTATATAGGTTTTACAGCGAGGGGTTAGAAATATTTTAAATGAAAATTTTTCGAAAAACTTTGTTTTACTGACCCACTCAATTTTGTTTTGCGCCCCTCCAGGTTCTTGATAACAGAGCTTTGGTGGCCACGAGGAATCCAACGGTGTTCTGACAGAATTCACAAAAGTAGGACTCACCCTCGGGTGTTTCATCTTAGTAATTGTATTTTTTAAAGCTTCCGAACTGTGTAAATGGTTATGTCACTCTCATGTGACGGCCAGCACGCCCTCCTTCGGGACGGGGTGTGTCACGTGGCCAGTGGATCGATGCTGCCATTTTGTACAAGTTTGGATATTCTAAATATGAATTTGGTACCTATTGGATGTGTGTAAATCATTAGAAATAATGTTGGATATTTCGTTTATTTGGAATATAATCGGAAATGGATTAAGATTGAATGGTGAACTACGAAAAGCTTGATCCCGTTCAAGGGTACGTAGGCAGTCTAACAGGGATTAGATGCATCCTTAAATAATCGAGACAAATCTTTTGTTGAGAAACTAAACTAAGAAAAGGAATTAGGTGAATAATTTGAGATTTAACCTTATGTTTTGGTAAATAAATGTTGATTATAAATTTTGTGAGGGAAAAATAAATTGAGATAGAGAATCGTGATTAATTGTGATAGCCTGTCCCTACAAATTATGGTTTTTATAATTTTAGAAGTGCAAAATTACGAAAATGCCCTAGAGGTGAAGGTGTTGACTTTCATTGACCAATGTGTAATGAGACATACTAAATATTATTTCAACATTATTTCCGAAGTACTCGACGATACGAATGCGTGAGCGCAAACAGAAGTGAATTTGGAGTTAGGATTAAAGTTTTGGGGTGTGATATCTACACACCCCATTTTACTTCTCACACACCTTTTTAATTTTCGGCCATCGGATCGGATGAATTGAAGAAGATCAAAGGACAGAAATTATCAAGGGGTGTGTGAGAAGTAAAATAGGATGTGTGGATAGCACACCCCAAAGTTTTATGGAGCTACGAACCGAATGTATTTTTGAAGAAATAATTATTATAAGTAGATTATATTATTTTGTACAAATTTTTTTGGGCCACATGGGGGTGGCTGAGAGGGAAAACAGAAAAAGGAAAGAGAGGAAAGGAGGGCAGGGGATGAGAGGAAATGAGGGCAGGGGAGGAGAGGAAAAGAAAGAAGATTGGGCACTGCCCAATCAGAAAAATGGGAGAGAAGAACCAGGAGGGAAAGGAGGGATAAAGGGAGGCCAATCAAAAAGAAAAGAAAGAAGAAAAAGGAGAGAGACGCAGAGCACCCAACCTGACCCTTTCCGGTGACCCGTTCACCCACACCCAACCCGGTTTCGAAATTGGTGAAATTCCAGCGATTTTGAGCCGTTTTTCAGTCAAATTTCATCCCATTTACACATGAAATCATCACTATATCTCTTCCCCTTCATTTTTCTATCAAGGTTCAATGGAAATTGGGTCAAATCCGTGACATTTGACGATGGTGACTCTGACGGGTCTTGTGTTGAATCTCCCAATTCTGAAGCAATTTCTTCCAATTAGTACCATCACTAGACTTCCCTTGAGGCCTAGAACAATGCCTAATCATTGGTTGGAGCATCGAGGTCGAGTTGAGGATGAATCAAGAACACCCAAAATCTAGGGTTCCGACGGGTTTTGATGAAATTGGAGCCTTTCCAGGCCAAATTGGCCTTGGTCACAGGTATGAAAGTTGTTTTACTCATTGAGATCTTAAAATTTACAAATTTTGGTAATTTTTAGAGATAGTTGATTTTTCTGGCGAGTCGGGGCGGCCAATCGCCACCCACGGTGGCGCGTGGCCAGAGGGCCGCCAATGCTATTTTTAGGTTATATTTGATGCTTTGAATTCAGTTTGGAGAATTGAATGACATAGATTGATCTTTAGAACCAAAATTCTCTAAGATACGTTAATATGCCATTATATGAATCGACAATCCGACTGTTGGATCGTCATCGAACTTTAATAGGTTATTATTCATAATATTTGAGGAATATAGGAACTTACAAATTGGGAATCCGACGTACAGATCTTCTTGAATTGGAATTGCAAGTTCGTAAAATAAAATGTTAACCACCACTTGGTTTTGGCAATTGGCGGAGATCCGACCGTTGGATCGTTCTGAAACTTTAGTATGTTATTCTAGAAGTATAATGTGGATCCTTGGAAATTACGGATTAGAGATCTGATTTGTAGATCTTCTGGACCAAAATATGTAAACTCATGTGCGATGTAAGTTATATATTGTATCAATGAGAATTCTGAGATATGGTTTGATAATTGGTCATAGGTGCCGATAGTTTGTGACGCCTCGATGTTTGTGCTAGGAAGTTGTAGCACGTACTCCATGTGAGTGGATTGTGGAGCCAAAAATAATCACAAGGCGACACGTGGTTTTTTGGGTAAAAGAGGACAAAAATACCCTTGAGGTATAACGGGTTTCTACGCGCAAGTGGCGGGCAATCATCCTTAACCAAGTAAAAAATGCTCCAAAAAGGTAACCAATTCCAAATTATCTCATCCATCCTCATTTAAGGTAATTCCCAAAACCTAATTTATTCCATTTAGCTAATCAATTAGCTAAATAATATATTTTTTCATATTTCCTAAAATCTTCCTTTAAAATCATAATAATTGACTAATTAAGGAATTAATTCCTAATCAATTCCTTAATTGTCAATTAAAACATCCATTCAACCCCAAAAACAAGTGAAGGGCCGGCCACCTATTGTTAGAAAAGGAATTGGCCATGTTTTGTTTATCTCTTGATATTTGCCCATTTCATCCCATTAATTAGCTAATTCATTTGGTAATAATTTTATTTTGCCAAATTAATTAGTCAATTAATCACATAACTCCCAAAATCATCTTAAATCATGAACAAAACCCACAAACAAGGCTATGTGAACGGTCCTCTCTCACCCTAAGAGGCCGGCCACTCCTCTATAAAAAGCCTCACATTTCTCACCAAAACCTAGTTGCAACTCTTGCTAAAATTATCTAGAATTCTCAAACACTTGTTCTCTCTAAATTCTAACTTTGGCATCGGAGGTTTTCGGCCAAAGCCCCCTCCATTTATCGTGGGCGCGTGAGGCTCTTGGCCTTGACCTAAGGTGTTAATTGTTTTGTAGGTGCAATTTTGTCCAAGATCTAGGAGGAAGAAATTTGCATCCACAAATTGGTGCTTTCATTGAGAGTTGAAATCCGTACTCGTAGAAGACTCTTGCACTAAAAGGTTTTTTTCTTTATTTTCTAGTACATTTGAATATTTTTTATACGTTCTTATTATTAGATTTTTTTACTTGCAAAGGTTATTTGATAAAACGTATAAGCAAAATATAATGGCTAGAAATTTAGAAAATTCCACAAGTGAAAATTCTAATGTTCAAGAAATGAGATTGCGGAGATCCGTGAGGCTAAATGTGACAATAAGTGGAGCAGCACCACCACCACGAGTTTCCACCATGGGAACCACCGCAGTGGCTGCCTCGGTAGCCACCAAGTTTGCACAAGCCGTGCCATCCAAGTTTGCACAAGCCCGGGCCCAGGCCTTACATTTGCATGCATCACATACTAAGCAGCCTGCTCCCGCCAAGCAACCTGCTCTCGAGGCCCAGCCTGCTCTCGTGACCCAGCATGCTCCCGACGAGCAGCCTACTCTCGTGGTCTAGCCTGCTCCTGCCGAGCAGCCCACTCTCGTGGCCCAGCCTGCTCCCGCCGAGCAACCTGCTCTCGCGGCCCAGCATGCTCCTGCCGAGCAGCCTGCTCTCGTGACCCAATATGCTCCGGACGAGCAGCCCACTCCCATGGTCCAGCCTGCTTCCGTCGAGCAGCCCACTCCCGTGGCCCAGCCTGCTTCCGTCGAGCAACCCACTCTCACGGCCCAACCTGCTCATGCCGAGCAGCCTGCTCTCGTGACCCAGCCTGCTCCCGATGAGCAGCCCACTCCTGTGGCCCAGCCAGCTCCAGTCGAGCAGCCTACTTTCATGGCCCATCCTGCTCTCGTGGCCCAGCCTGCTCCCGTGACTTTCCAAGCAGCCCAAGTCAGCCTAAGACTATTTCAACCATCTGGACCTACCATCAAGCCGGGGGCATTCTCACCATATTTTTTTACGGATTTGACATTTCCCAACACAAATCTCACGCCCGAAGTCTACCACCATTCCACTGCCCAAGGAGGCACATTCCTTCCAAGCTCTTCCAATCCAAATGGCAAACAACACTTGTCTCGACAAGTCATAGAGTTGACGAGCGCCCTTGCATAACAGAAAACCTTGGTGAATCAACTTTTGTAACGCATCGGGATCCAACGTGCCCCAGACGAGGTATCCCGAAGTAAGACAAGGGCAGACAAACCTTTCTAGTAGCGTCCGGGCAAGCAGCCACGAGCCGAATGTTCGGGCAGTGTACATTCCCGATTGGGCCCCCGAGATAGCGTATACTCTCGTCTTAACGCGCGGAGGAGCGTGCACTCTCGATTAGGCCCACGGATGAGCATACATTCACGGTTGGGGTCACTGATGCGAAATTATCTTAACACACAAATTTAACCCTCTTCTAACAACTGTAGTATAAGTATAAGTGGGGATCGTTCTGGACCGGGGATTAGGAGGGTTTGCTGATAACCTCTAAATTGACTCAAAAACATAAAACTAAACTTAAAAATACTTAACAAGACTCACAAGACTCAAAGCAAACTTAAAATACTCAAAACAGACTTAAACTAGACACTAGGAATGACTTTGGACGAAAATTGACTTTTACTTGAATCAAAACATTTAAAAACAAAAATTAAAACAGATTATGACTAATTAGACACTCTAAAGTAAAAGGGGATTGAGTTTTGGACGAAGTTGAAACAAACAAACAAGTATGAAAAACTAGACAGATTGTAAAACAAATTTGAGAAATAAGATGATGGATGGGATAGCTAGAGGCTTTTTCTCCACACATGACATGACATGTATACAAATAACTTAATTTTCAGTTACTACTTCATTGAATTATGAACGACAATGCTCCAAATTAACCGTGACATCACTAGTTAACTCTCAGATTTTCCTTGTTTTATTGGATTGGATGACATCATTCGACAACCCAAAACATTCTTCTAAAGTTCCCTACATGACATCATAATAGAGATACAATCAAAGATCATTACGTTTAAGTAAAATCATAAGCATTGACAAAGCACTTTCAACTATGACATCACGTCACTCATGCTAGGAATTGAACTTAACGCGATCGTTTATAAGCGACCTTCACTACATGTGAATATAAGTTTGTAACGATTATGTGAAACTTCCTTATATTCTAGCAACGGATTTATGCATGCCAATTAAGTGTCGACCCTTAATTAACAAATACAAATAAGTTATCAATCAAATAATTAAACCAATTGCATTCACGATTCAAGAGTTCATAACTGGAATTTAGCCAATTATATTGCACACATAATCATGGCTTTGAAATCACCCATAGCCAAGAGGGGTTTAGCCACTCATATTTACAACAAAACGAAAGGAAATGAATTTAAACATTAGAAACAAAAGAAAGAAAACACCTAAACGCTCTAATGATTCAAGTTGGACAACAAGCATGTCCAAGCACTTTCCTTCCCTTCATTTGCTACAGCACAAGGTGTTGGTGAGTGTTTGAAGGTTTGTTTGTATGGAGGAAGGGATGTGAAGATAAATGGATGTGTTTGGATGAAGGTTGTGTTGAAATGGGAGTGAATGATCTAACAAAGTATGAACTAAATTTATGTTACACACACTTCCTTTTATAGAGGAAGTGCATGGCAATAGAGGGGAACATGGAGTGGTGTAGCAATTGAGTGCAATGATGCATGAAATCTGAAATGATGGAGGGAACAAGGAATGGTGTAGCAATTGAGTGCAATGATTCAATGTAATGATGCATGAAATTTGAAATGATGGAGGGAACAAGGAATGGTGTAGCAATCGAGTGCAATGATTCAATGTAATGATGCATGAATCTGAAATGATGGAGAGAACAAGGAATGGTGTAGCAATTGAGTGCAATGATTCAATGTAATGATGCATGAAATCTGAAATGATGAAGGGGACAAGGGTGATTATGCATGGCATGGGTGGAAAGGTGAGTAAGTGGTGAATCAATGAGTGCAAGGAGGTGAAAGGATATTGTGCACATGGTAGACAAAAGAAACGAAGTGGAATGATGCAACAAATGAGTCAATAGAGGGAACATGGATGATGATGCACGGCATAGGCATCCAAAGGGAGTGCAATGGTGGTGCACGGCAATGATGGAAAGGTGAATGGTTGAGTGACACCCCTTCGTGGCTGAGCTCTTTGTCCTTTATACATTAATTCTTCTTTCTCTTTAACACATTCCTAGCCTCTTTAGTCTTCAATTTCGTCCATCCACCTTGCTCCATGCATGTGCTATTCATTCCAAGCTCAAAATTGCTCCAAAATGCACCAAAATGCATCTTATTGCTTTATAAGGCCTATGGACCTACAAACGCACGAAAATAGCTTAAAATACATAATTAACTAAGAAATAACAACATAAATGCATGAGAACAAGCTAACTCAGTCGCATAAATATGCTCCTATCAGTCACATTATGATAGTCAACAAGAGCAACCTTCCAGGCAAAGTGTTTATTCGCGGCTAAGCCCGCAAGAAGCATCATCCACCTCACATCAGAGTAGGCAGCATGACGGACGGAGAGAAGTAGTCATTCAATCCAGCTCAAGTTCAACCAGCAGCCTGCGAAGAACTCGCTCGCCTGCTAGGAATGCACCACATGCACTGCATTCGCGGCATAGACGAGCCAAACACATGGAAGAGCAGCCTAGACCAGCAAGTCATGGCTGGGGGTAGCTGAGAGCTCCGCTACCCCAACAAAGGTAAATTCAGGAAGAAGTAGAGAGACTCTTGACCAAGCGA
Source organism: Malus x robusta (assembly GCA_963082935.1). Classification (NCBI taxonomy): domain Eukaryota; kingdom Viridiplantae; phylum Streptophyta; class Magnoliopsida; order Rosales; family Rosaceae; genus Malus; species Malus x robusta. The sequence goes on along the minus strand of OY720334.1, from coordinate 20,116,043 downwards.
TTGCATGATTTCCAACGCAACGAGGTCACTGACGAGGCATTACGACGGAACATGACCAACATAAGCAGGTTACCCTTCTTCACGGACGAGATCAAGTAGGCAGAGCCTCCACGTGAGTTCAGCATGCCACATTTCACATCTTTCAAAGGGGATGAAGACCTGGAGAGACACTTAAAGCGCTACCGAAACGTAATGATCCTTTATCGAAACAACGATGATCTCATGTGCAAGATATTCACCACCACTCTACAAGGCGAGACGCAAGATTAGTTCTACACCCTACCGCCACAATCCATCCGGAATTTCTACGAACTTTCTTTGGTTTTCACCAAAGAATATTCATCATATCACTCGATCAAAAAGAAGTCTGACCATTTGTTCGACGTCAAGAAGAACCCAAAGGAGTCGTTTCGCGACTATGTGAGGAGGTTCAAAGTAGAGAAGGCAAAAATAGTCGGATGTAATGACTCGATAGCTAGAGCAGCCTTCCAAAAAGGACTTCCAGCAGATCACCCACTGTTCAGAAAATTGATAGTGAAAGAAGATCTAACTTTGGCAGACTCTTTCGCTCTAGCAGAGAAACATGCACTTTGGGACGAAGTTCGCCGATGCCCATTTAAGGCAAATCCAAGCGATCTTGAATATGAAGTTCCCCACTACTCTGAATGAGATTCAAAGTCTGACTGGACGAGTAGTCGCATCTGAAGCATAAATAAGCTCTACCATCATACGAGAAGAGATAGGGGCCCGACTACCTGTATTCCACAGTTTAAAAGCTTTCCTCGATTCTATCAGTTGTATTCCATAGTTTAAAAGCTCTCATTGATGTTATCAAAAATTTAAAAGCTAATTTTGACGATAGTTGTTGTAACCTAAAAGCTCAAGTTTTACCTTCAAATGCACGCAGTCATCATCATGATGCATTATTCCACCGAATCTTGACGAACGCAACAACTAGGCCCAAAAGACATGCCAAGGGTAGACGAACACTAGAAGGAACACTCAAAAGCAAGTTTTGTCCTCGTTGCCCCAGAAGATTCTACGTAAGAGCAACATGTACTGGCAGTCAAACACTACCTCCTGTTACGCGTCACATGGCCCTAGCTGACCTTTGCTTTATTATTCAGCTCTATAGTGGCCTAATACCGGAAGTTGAGCATCTCCTGCTACATGTAACATGGCCCTAGCTCCATAACTCCCTACCGCGCCTTTAAGCCTAGCCTTGACAATGCAACAGAGCAGCCTAATGACGTCCCGAAGGTAGCCGAGCACACTTTAGCCACACATGTTCCCTCAATGGAGATTTCTCGCGTTTGCATGTTGACGGCGCATCCAACTACGAAGTCTCATGAGCAGCCGTGCTTCTTGCCACCCAAGACGTTTCAATGCTTGAGCAGGCGATCACTCTAAGCTTCAAAGCATCTAACAATGAAGCAGAGTACGAAGCCCCACTAGTAGGCCTTCGAATGACAAAAGACTTGGTGGTGAAAAAGCTTTCAATTCATTCCAAGTCCTAGCTAATCACTAGCCAGACTACTAAGGGCAAAGACATGATGATCGTGGAAACCGACTACTTCACCAAATAAGTAGAAGCAAAACCCATGACGATTATGGTTCAGACAAACATAGAGCGTTTCATATGAAGGAGCATCATTTGTCGATTTGGTATCCCTTAATCCATCGTCACCGACAACGGCCCGTAATTCGTGGGCAAAGATTTGGCGAAGTTCTTCCAAAAATATGGCATTAAGCAGCATATGTCTACGCCAAGATATCCTCAAGGCAATAGGCGGGCCAAAGTATCCACTAAGATGATCCTCGACTGCCACAAGAAATCCCCCACCAATAAGAAAAGAAAATGGCCAAACGAACTCCAAGGATGTCTATGCGCATATCGCACCATAAAAAAATGAGCAACCGAAAGGAGATGGCCACAAGCTTAAATTTGGCAGAGGAGAAGTGCGAGCAGGCTATCACCCGTATCGTAACTTACCAGCAGCAGTTCCTCTCCAGTTACAACAAAAGGGCCAAGATCTGACAATTCCAGCCCAAAGATCTAGTTTTAAGGCCTTCATCACTACCGCAGAAAAGGCTCCAAAAAAGATGAACCTCATCTGGGAAGGTCTGTACAAGATCAGCTGAAAATGCGGCAAGAGTAATTACACCCTCGCCACCATGAAACGGCAAAAATATCGAAAAGCAGTGGATGGCCTACAATCTGAAGAAGTACCATGTGTGATCTCCCGCTACATCAAAACCCGAAGACTCAATAATCTCGACGGGCACCACCTCACAAGCCGAAGACTATCCAATTGTTATGCAGTTCCTACCTTACAGCTAAGTTCTCGTTCGTTTCACTCGTTTTTTCAATGAGGAATTCAAAAGTAATCACAAATTAGCTCGGCTGCATACTTACAACAACTGATCACTCATGCACTTCAAAAGAAGAATGCGCTTTACTTAGGGACTCATCGCAGGAATTACGTCCCCAGAGGGACCAACCATGCTCTCCAGTGCCAGAGGGTAAACTAATTGCTCTCCAGTGCCAGAGGGTAAACCAATTCCCTAACACCCATATAGGTCAGCTCTCCAAGACGGGAGGATAAACTTTACACTCCAAATATCCAGACGTGGATGAGCCTGGCTGCCCTAGTATAACTAGATGCACGATGGCTTGCGCCGGGATTCCTAGAAGTAGCCACAATGGTCTTTTTCAAGGTTTAGCTAATTGAAGGATTTTGGGTCTCTTGGCCTAATCTGTGGGGAATCGGACCCTAGAGACGGAGGGGGCACATTATGCAGTACGCCCTACAGATGGCTGCCTTGGAACCCTAAAGCTGTTACCGAGTGTACTGAGGTAGCCTACGAATTCTGGAAGACTACCTATGGCTTGCCCTTCGAGCAGTAAAACCCCGCTAGATTTATATAACCGCACATTCTTGTGAAAGGTTAAACAAGCTAGCACACATATATGAAGTTTTATCCACTACCGACATGCTACGTAGTCGATAAGCTTCACCTTTGCCAAGCGCGGAACAACCTACATCAAGTCCTAAAGTGTTGTGATACTTGTTACGCAACCTACGGAATTGAAGAAAGCCAAGATTAACAGCCTAGTGGTTATGCGGACTTGTCTACTTCTATAAGTAAGGCATCCGGCTGCTAACCCTATGGCTAACAACTTTGCAAAGTTCTACACCAACACCTACAGCTGCATAGGCTACGCGGGCTTGTTTGCTTATAAAAAAGTAGCATGCTTGCCACTGGTCTATCCAGTTTAAAGGTTAGGGCATGAACAAAAGAAGTGAAGATGAAGAAAAGCGAAGGAAAACATGTTTATAAACAACTAGCAAAGGCCGAAGGAGTTCAAGCAAAATAGGAGCTACAAAGAAAATCCTAAAGGCTACCTAGAAGACTACACTTCAACAGCTTGGACATCCTACGATTTCTCGGTCGCCACACCTTCAGTAGCCGCGACGCTCTTAGCAGTGGCATCATCCAGCGCTTCACTTCCAGCTACCCTAGCCTGGGCACCAACTTCTCAAACTACTTCACTAATGGAAGCCTCAAAAGTAAAAACAACCAAGTCTTCCGGAGAAATAGAGAAGGTCTCGAAACCTCAAGCCTATACTTCTCACCCTTCAGCTACTCATTCTTCTCAAGCAGACTAACACGGACGCACTGCAACTCATCCACTCCCTTCTTAGCATAAGCAGCAATCAACTCTTCATCCTTTGCATAAGCAGCGAAACGAAGCTCAGAAACTGCAAACTCAAGATCCTGAATATGAGCTTTGCTATATATGCATCATAGCAAGCAGAGCAATCTTTCTATATTGGGTCGTTTGCTTCACAAAAGGAACTTGGGCAAACAACCTTTCTACCGCTATCAACAAACTTGGCACAAGTGTCCATGACTTCAAGCAGATCTAGTTTTAAAAGCATACAGATCTCAGCAGCCTCCCCAGAAGCAGGCTTAATGGATTTTTCACAGCTGCCCACGCGAGCAGTATCTTCCTTCCCAGCGGGCGAATCAGTATCAGCAGCAGAGGAAGTGGGCATTGGTGGCACTTTAGCAGCAGAGTCCACATTGTCGCTCTTCATAATAACAAGCCTCTCCAAAGATGAACCAGACTTAGCTCCAAACAGACGTCTTGGTACAGATTTCGGCACTAGGGGCATGACAGGACCTTTACGCTGAGCAATCCTATCAACAATCGTACTAGCCATTCTCGACATGGTAGGTGCCACATGCTCAGATCTAACAGTATCATTTTTTCTTCCCATTGGAAAAAGCCATGTCAATCACAGGCCTCTCTGCAGTAGGCAGACCCTCACAAGCGACGGAGAAAGTCTTCAATTTTTCTCAATCGGCATCTCTTGAGCAGACCAGCATGCATGAGGTCTGCATACCCAGCATTCCAGCAGCCCATGAGGCCCACAACTTCCTAATTTCTCTCAATCGCCAGCCTAGCCCGAGTCAGGTCCAAGAGCCCAAAGGACATAAGCCATACGGCTCGCCTAGCACTACGCCCCAGCACCACAATCCGTGGCCCCAGCTGCGCAAGTTGCCCTTAGCTTTAGCCAAGTCGAGCAACCCAAGTAATGGTCCCTGCCACAACACCTCATCGGCCCATGTCGAGCCGACTCCTGACCCCTGCTAGCCGACGCGCTGCACCACCCTGATGGCTGCCCTGCAATAGCACTATCCAAGAAGAAGAAAAAGAAAATTAAATTTTTCTTACCTTGGTGCGGTGCGGAGAAGATGAAGAAAGCAACGAAAGACGGTCCTTTGCACAGGCAAGTGTAAAAGATTGCTAGAGGAGAAGGAACAAATATCCTCTAGTTTTCTCTCTCTTGTAGGGTAGAATAAATTGCTCTCCAAAGTTGATTTGATAACCCACTTAAGGTGGACTTAAAGGCTTTCAGAGAAGTTTATTTCCCTTTCCTAGAAGGACCTAATTTCCAATTAAAAAGGGAATCTACATCAAAATAGGAAGCAGTCCTACGTTTCCTAAAGCAAGAAGATCTTTACACCTACTGCCCTTTCCTACGAGCAGCCCAACAGGTGTGGGGGCATTTGTGGAGCCAAAAATAATCACAAGGCGACACGTGGTTTTTTGGGTAAAAGAGGACAAAAATACCCTTGAGATATAACGGGATTCCTACGCGCAAGTGGCGAGCAATCATCCTTAACCAAGTAAAAAATGCTCCAAAAAGGTAACCAATTCCAAATTATCTCATCCATCCTCATTTAAGGTAATTCCCAAAACCTAATTTATTCCATTTAGCTAATCAATTAGCTAAATAATATATTTTTTCATATGTCCTAAATCTTCTTTTAAAATCATAATAATTGACTAATTAAGGAATTAATTCCTAATCAATTCCTTAATTGTCAATTAAAACATCCATTCAACCCCCAAAACAAGTGAAGGGCCGGCCACCTATTGTTAGAAAAGGAATTGGCCATGTTTTGTTTATCTCTTGATATTTGCCCATTTCATCCCATTAATTAGCTAATTCATTTGGTAATAATTTTATTTTGCCAAATTAATTAGTCAATTAATCACATAACTCCCAAAATCATCTTAAATCATGAACAAAACCCATAAACAAGGCTATGTGGCCGGTCCTCTCTCACCCTAAGAGGCCGGCCACTCCTCTATAAAAAGCCCCACATTTCTCACCAAAACCTAGTTGCAACTCTTGCTAAAATTCTCTAGAATTCTCAAACACTTGTTCTCTCTAAATTCTAACTTTGGCATCGGAGGTTCTTCGGCCAAAGCCCCCCCATTTATCGTGAGCGCGTGAGGCTCTTGGCCTTGACCTAAGGTGTTAATTGTTTTCTAGGTGCAATTTTGTCCAAGATCAAGGAGGAAGAAATTTGCATCCACATGGATCTTTCCTTGCTTATCATATTTTTCGTGATTGATAATTCTATAAATGCTTTTAAATAAAACTGAGAAATTTATGCCATGACATATATATATTTATATGTTATAAAATACTATGAGATGGTTGAGTTTAGATTTCATCGTGATATATCTCTATGCGTATTACTATAAATGATTATTGGGAGCTACGAATGGCTTGATCCCTATTTAGGGTATGTAGGCAGTCTAACGAAACGTTAGATGCAGCCATATAAGAAATGAGATTATATAATCGAGACAATAGCCTTGTTTAAGGAATTGAGTAATGTGAGGGATATTGGTGAAAAATGTGCGTTTTAACTTTATGTTTTGGTGATTAATATTTAGTACTCCGTATTATATAATTGGAAATATTATGAAATGTTTTTATTTTAGATTTCATCATGGCATATCCTTACTTATATTCCTTGCACATAATTATTATGAACACTCTGAAGTGCAAAGGTGAACGTAGGACACATAGGTAAGTTCAGGTAAGTTTAGGTAAGTTCAAGTAAGTATACGGTATTAGTTGAATTGATGGGGTTATGATATGACTACATTTATGTTTAAAACAACTCCGACACTGTCGTACATGTTGCAATATTAGGCAACTCCGGCATTGTTGTATAGGTTGCTGATAAGTCATACATGTTGTATTAGATGCATTCAAAGCTCATACACCTATACCCCATGTTAGTGCTCCCGCCCATGGCCAAGGCACAGTCTTTCACGTAATGTTCACCTCCCGCATCATACGCTCACCTTGAATTCAAGGTAGGTGCACAGGCCTATCGTACAAACCACAATAGGTGGTTCCGACTCGTAAGTGACTCTTCACATGATCGTAGTACTTGAGCGTACTTATTTACACTCAGTCCTGTTGTACATACCACTTTTGTGGTTCCGACTCGTGTGTAAGCATAGTGCCATATAGGTCACTAGAGGTGACTCCGGTTTATGTGCTAGCAATGATTAATGAAATATGAGTACAGTCGTACATGTCACTAAAGGTGACTCTGACTAATATGCTAGCCAAGATTGATGAGCTAGCATATGTAACGAATAAGAAATGAGCTAGCATATGTAATGAGCTCACATATGTGATGAGTATGTGATGAGCTAGCATATGTAACGAATAAGAGATGGGTTAGCATAGCATATGTAATGAATAAGAGACAAGCTAGTATATGTGATGAATATATGATAAGCTAAAATATGTAATGAATAAGAGACGAGCTAGTATATGTGATGAATATGTGATAAGGTAGCATATGTAATGAATAAGAGACGAGCTAGTATATGTGGTGGATATGTGATGATCTAGCATATGTAATGAATACGTGACGAGCTAGCATATGTAATGAATATGTTATGAACTAGCATATGTGATGAGATATGGGTAAGTTGTACAGGTCACCCTAGGTGACTCCGACTTGCGTGCTAGTATGAGTTATTAATCGCATGATTATTTGATATTATTGATGAAATGTTGTGTTGTGGTATATTATGAATTTTCTGGTAACTATACAGGTGTTATAGTGAGGGGTTATAATGTTTTGCATGTTTTCTATTAAAATTATACTTACAGGGCCACTCACCCTTGTATTGTCTTCACCCTCCAAGTTTTATTAGCTAAGCTTTCTTATCATCGAAGATTTGCAGCGATTCTTAGTATTGTAGATTATTTTGAGGGTACGATTCTTAATTCACTCTTCTGTACGTGCTTATGCTTTAATGTCACGTGTGAAGGGGGTTCATTCCTGCTCATCGGTGCACTTTGATATTTAGGTACTCTTAGGTTTAAATTTATTCACATTTTCTTTCACATCAACACACTTTATGGCTTCGTCACCTTCCAGGTGTCGGCCATCACAGCTCGATTCGAAGTCCTAGTGGACATTTTGGGTCGGGGTGTGTCATTAATGGTAGTTAACTAAACAAGAGTTTAGTTTGGGCCTATCACCCATATTATTTTTCTAAATAAATATTTTGGGATGAGACGTTACAGTTAAACTGACAAATTTAAAAAACTGCATAAAAGTGCCAAATGAGTTAGTAAATAACACCTTTAAAGAAAAATGTTGCTAACTCGTTTTAAGATGCTCTTACACTTGATTGATGCTTCAGCTAAAAGGTTAATGATTTTTTTTTTTTTGGACAAAGGGCATAAAGCTAGAGAAAAAAAATTATAATAAAATGTCATGAGATCAAATGAGCTTAGTTATTTCAACAAGTAGAAGACATCGACATAATGAAAAAGCTTACTAAAATAATACACCCAAATAAATTAAAATTTTCAAAACAAAGCAAGTCCAAATCAACATTTTATTAGATGTGTTGATGCACAAAACCAGAGGTCTTGGAACAACGTAAATCCGATCATGAATCTGCAAGTAATGTAAATAACACAAGATGTATCGTGATTCACCCCAAGGTTTGGGCTACGTCCACACTGATTGTATTATATTTCTCTGTTAAAGAGGGAGAGAGAGAGCTTAGAGCTTAGGGGGTGTGAGGAGGCTTAGGGTTTGTGAGGGTGAGGAGACCCTTTTATAGAATAAAGGCTTCTCCCCTAATTACATATTTGTTCTTTCCTTTATTACATAATTACATTTAAGTCCCCCAAGTATTTATTCAAGGTCTAAATACGAGGCCCTAAGTATGGTATAAACAATAGCCCCCCAAGTCTTCAGTCAAGAGAGTCTTTTGGCTGGAGACTTGAAATTCAGTCCATGTGTGGGCCGGAGTAACTAGATGTTGTCTTGAACTGATGCTCGATATGAGGCAGTGCTCAATCTGAAATGACGCTCAACTAGAAGTAGCACACGCTGCGAGGCTGCTTGGCTCGTGGCTTATGTTGCCTTGGTTGGCTCGGCTTGCGACGTTTAAAGGTGAGGGAGTCCCTTTTATAGAATAAGGGCTCGCTCCTCAATACATGAATGATGGGCTAGAGTTGATCGCAGCGAGGCGATTGCTCAGTAGGCGGCGATGCTCTCTAATGGTGGTGAGGAAGTCCCTTTTATAGAATAAGGGCTCGCTCCTCAATACATAAGTGATGGGTTATGAGTGATGCTTGCGACGATGCGGTTGCTCAGCTGGTGGCGTTGCTTTCTAATGCTGGTGAGGGAGTCCATTTTATAGAATAAGGGCTCGCTCCTCAATACATAAGTGATGGGTTAGGAGTGATGCTTGCGGTGAGGCGGTTGCTCAGCTGGCGGTGTTACTCTCTAATGGTGGTGAGGGAGTCCCTTTTATAGAATAAGGGCTCACTCCTCAATACATAAGTGATGGGTTAGGAGTGATGCTTGCGGCGAGGCGATTGCTCAGCTGGCGGCGTTGCTCTCTAATGATGGTGAGGGAGTCCCTTTTATAAAATAAGGGCTCGTTCCTCAATACATGAATAATGGGTGCTCTCTAATGAAAGTGAGGGAGTCCCTTTTATAGAATAAGGGCTCGCTCGTCAATACATAAATAATGGGCTAAGTCCCCCAAGTATTTTTCATGAGGCCGAGTTAAGGCCCAATATATGGTACATAATGTAGTCCCCCAAGTCTTCGGTCAATAGAGTATGTTGGCTGGAGACTTCAAATTGAATCTATGTATGGGCCGAAGTGACGGTTATTTGGAGGCGGTATTTGTATACCCTGCACTGAAGCTTTGTAAGTGAAGCTTTGAAGCTGAAGCTCTGTAAATGAAGCTTTTGAAGCTAGAGCTTTTGTAAATGAAACTTTTGAAGCTGTAGCTTTGTAAATGAAGCTTTTGACGCTAGAGCTTTTGTAAATGAAGCTTTTGAAGCTGATTGACATGAGTGATGCTCATGAACGTTTGATTGACATGAGTGATGCTCATGGATGTTGTCATGAGTGATGCTCATGAATGTTGACATGAATGATGATCATGAATGTTTATGTATGATTGTTACGAGTGATGCTCATGAATGTTTATGTATGAATGAGATGAGTAATGCTCATGTATAATTTGGAGTACTGGGTGTACTTTTGATCACCTGGTTGGTGGCATGAATGGCTAGTTGCCAAATTAGAGTACGAGTTGGACATCTCATCACCTGGTTGGTGGCAATAGCAGCGGATTGCCGAATAATTTTAGAGTACTGGACGTACTTTTGGTCACCTGGTTGGTGGTAATAGCGGCGGGTTGCCGAAATAATTGTGGAGTACTGGACGTACTTTTGGTCACCTGGTTGGTGGTAATAGCGGTGGATTGACGAATAATTGTGGAGTACTGGGCATACTTTCGATGACCTGGTTGGTGCTATTTTGGGCTTATAGGCCTTTGCTCTCCATAACATGTCAGCTCATTTATTTTGGGCTTTGACTTTTTTTTTAATTACCCTTTGATGGGGTTTATACATATTACCCTCTGATAGGGTTTATACAAATGTCTCTGAAAGATAAAAAATAAATTACATCATTCTGGTGGGGTGTTTATTCCTTGCTTTTGCAGTGTCTTTTCTTTTCTGCTTTGCTTTTGTTTCCTCTTTTCTTTTCTGCTTTGCTTTTGTTTCCTCTTTTCTTTTCTGCTTTGCTTTTGTTTCCTCTTTTGCTTTTTCTTTTCCGTTGTCCGCCATGTGCTCCCTGATAATTCTCCCTCTCGTTCAAATGATTCTCCTATCTGGCCTCCACATGCACGCTCATCTCCCTCACGTGCAGCTCCCCACCTTTGGTCCTCTGCCCGAGGTACATCTTTTCTCGTGAGAAATGTCGTCGTCGTTGTTGTGCTGCCGTGGCAAAGGCCGAATGACAAAGATCGGTCCAGGACTCAGCTCTTCCACTGAGCCTTTCATCCCGACATCTCATATATCTGATGCGAACCTAATTAACCCCATAAATCCTTATGAAGCTCTTCCACAGAACACCTTCAACCTTCATAAGACTCGGATATACTGCTGAAATGCCGTCGAATCAAGCTCGGAAACATCAAGGATTCAAACCCCCATAGATTGTGCAAGAGCTCCGTAGCTATATCTGTGAAATCCGAATCGAAGAACATAGGCGAAAGCCGGTTAAATCGGCCAAAGTGCAAAAGCATATCAAATCATCATCACAATCTCAAACGACCATCAACGCGAAAATCTCGATGCGATCTGCACGAATCCGCAAGAATTAGACAGAGAGAATAACACATGCAGAGCAAACCTTCGATTATGAAAACTTTCAGGACGGTAAAAAAGAAGCATCTATAATCTCATTCTTCCGATTGCCTTGTCCCCAGAACTGGAATATCTTCATATAGTTTCCCAACATTATTGTACTCCTACAGCTTATGAACTGTATAATCTATAGCCTGCTCGCCGAGGAAGGCTCCAGCGATGACGAAGGTGATGTAGACGGAGTCACGGCACATGATGACCCTGTATAGACCTTCAAAGAGGCCTTCGCCGCTCCTTCGAGCCGCTGAATCCATGGCGATCTGTGCGAGTCTATTTCCACCTGCTTATGTTCTGATCTAATCTGATATGCGAGGTTGAAGATTCTGTTCACAACTCTCGCGTCATCCTCGAAATTTGGGGCCAAAACTGAGGTGGGTTTCTTCGTTTGATGCTGTTTGGAGGTCGAATCCGCCGAAATTTGAAGAGAAAAAAGACTGCCATTGGTTTGATGAGGTAGGTTTAAAGGCTTGAGCTTGTGGGGAGTGTTAGGAGGCAAGAAGAGGCTCATAAGGTGCTGCAGGAGAGAGTCTATAGGAAACGGTGGAGCTCACGACTGAGGAGGCGGTGGCAGCGTCGTTGAGTTGAATTTCACATGAGAGTTTGGTTGCATTGGTCTGTTTGCTGGATGAGATATACAGGTCGTGATGGAAATAGTGCACATTCCTTTGTTCCAAATAAATGGGATATCCGGGTTTTTGTTACAGTGGAGGAGATGAAGCTACATGGGTGTGGAGTTGAGGATTGGCCAGAGGAGATTGGATTTGGAAAGATGAGAGATAAGAGCATTTCTACAGAGAGAAAGAGAGAGAGATCTGGATCTTTTCTGTTTCTGGGTTTTTTGTGATTTTGCAAATTCACGGTGGATGTGAAAATTTGAGAGAGAACCGACATAACTTTTCGTGTCGATTCCCACAAATGGCGCCAAATGTTGATGCACAAAATCGAAGGTCTTGGAACAACGTAAATCCGACCGTGAATCTGCAAGTAATGTAAATAACACAAGATGTATCGTGGTTCACCCCAAGGTTTGGGCTACGTCTACACTGATTGTATTATATTTCTCTGTTGAAAAGGGAGAAAGAGAGCTTAGAGCTTAAGGGGTGTGAGGAGGCTTAAGGTTTGTGAGGGTGAGAAGACCCTTTTATAGAATAAGGGCTCCTCCCTTAATTACATATTTGCCCATTCCTTTATTACATAATTACATTTAAGTCCCCTGAGTATTTATACGAGGTCTAAATACGAGGCCCTAAATATGGTATAAACAAGATGGATAAGGATCCTCGTCGGATCCTCTTTGTGGGGATTCAGAGGATCTTGTAATCATTTAAAATTTAAAATTGAATATAAACAGTACCTAACGAAAACTGACTACATAATGTACAACGAATGGACATGATTACAAGATTCCCCGGATCCTCGCAAAGAGGATCCGGCGAGGATCTTTTTCCTTATTAGATTGAATATGGAACCGGATCCCTTCTGAACCCAAAAAATCTGAGCTTAAAGATCAAATAATTTGGACCATTGAAATTTGATTAAATGAATTGGACCATTGAAATTTGATCCAACGACTACAAATAGAGGGCCCCTCTAAAAGTTATAATAATTGTAGCCGTCAAATCAAATTTCAATGGCCCGAATTATTTGATCCTTGGACTCAGTTTCTTTGGGTTCGGAGGGGATCCGGTTCCATTGAATATCAACAAGGTTCCGCAGACTAGCATTGAAAAACAACATCAAATCTTTTGTACTAATTTTGTGTGTGACCTCTCTATATCCTCTATTATTGATTGACACGTGTTAAGTTCATGACAACGAAATTAAGGAGGTTACTAACACATGTCAATCAATAATATAGGCCACAAAAAGGTCACACACAAAATGAATGCATAATATGCATGGTTCTAAAAAAGGTTATGCGCTAGTCGGGCGGCCAGCTGGCGCCTAAGCAGATTTAGGTAAATTTTTTATATATCTTGTAAATAAGTGCATATTGACAATTATAAAAAAATTATACTTGTATGAAATCCATAGATAAGATAGTAAAAGAATGATAAAATGCAAAAAGAGTATCCAACAAGTCCAAATTTTAAAAACACATTAAGCATATATGCCATATAACCATAGTAAGAAGTATTGTAGGATGACACATGTACAATAAGTTCACAATTTAAAACCACATAAAATGCAAAATAGGAGCGAAATAAGGAAATATAGTAATGTAGATAGGAATATATTTTTTTATTTAAAAAAAAAGAACCGCCTAGCCTGCCTAGCGCCTACCCCGTCTAGGGCCACCTAGCTCGCCTAGGCTGCCGCCTAGAGTCCAACCGATTTGCAAGAAAATGCCTCGGGTCACCACCGCTCAGCGCCTCGGCGGCTGCCTAGGCCGTTTTTTAGAACATTGATAATATGAATACTGCTTAAGTACTCACTAGTGAGTACTTTATATACTCATTTTTTTTATTTTAATCAATTCATATTTTAACACATGTTTTATTGTTAAGTAGACTAACTTTTAAAATCAAGGTAGCATCGTCACATTCAAGCCCGGGCCCCCACCACATCCCGGGCTTGACTCTACCGTAGCATAATATTGTTCGCTTTGAGCCCCGACCACACTCTCACGGTTTTGTTTTCACTGTAGCATGATATTGTTCGTTTTGGGCCCCGATCACACTCTCACAGTTTTATTTCTAGGAACTCACACGATAACTTCCCAGTGGGTCACCCATCATGTGATTGCTTTCGCACGAACTCGCTTAACTTCGGAGTTCCGATGGAACCCGAAGCCGGTGAGCTCCCAAGACCTCGTGCTAGGTAGGGATGAGAATATACATATAAGACTTATAGGATTCACTACCCTAGACGATGTGTGATGTTACAGGCATCAATTGTAAATAAGTACGTTAATTAACACTTTAATAATCCAATGATCAATAACCACGTTATATGATTTACAAAATTTGGTCTAAATAGTTTGGCTTCTTAGCATTATCCTTTAAAAATAATAGATATGTTAATTATTTTTTCTTGAACTTTAAAAATTAAGGCTACTTAATACTACGATCTAGTAATATTCATCTTCACTTGTAAGTGAGCGGTTTTAGGTTCGATTTTCGTTAAAGTCAAATTTGAACCACATTTTTACTAATCTATTGTGAGGTTAATCCCACTCCATCATTCTTAGTGTAAATAATATCATTTAAAAACAAAAAATACACGACATATTTTGATAGGATCAAATAAAAAAGTGAGTAAAATTTTCAAGGCTTGTTATATTAACACTCCACGTATTGTTGCTTTTTTAGTTAAAAATTATCTTAACACACCATACATATTTATCCATAATACCCTCCTATCTCACACTCTTAACATACACTTTACATTTTCTATATACACCCCACATTTTCTACATACACTCCATTTTCTTTACATCTTATGTGCAAATACATAATATCATCCAAAACCCATTTGGTGTGAAGCTGAAGGCCTGTGGGGTACACCCCACATTTTCTAGTTGCTGATGGAAATCTTGGAGGATTGAGACCCCAAGCTACTCCGTTTCCAGCATTGCTCTTCTACTCTCCTTGATTCTTTCCGTCGACTAATTTAACCTGTCGGTCATCAACAATAATGATCGTTTGATGTCTATCACATAATCAAAACTTCACGTAAACAAAACTTCACATGAACAAGATATCTTGAAGCTTTCCGAAACATCGATTTCGTGTCCCATTCATAAAAAATAATTGTTCTCAATATTAATGTGTTTGTAGTTTCATTGCTTAATGTTTTGTTCTACAATAGAGGGTGAAATGGGTTATGAGAGTTGAAGGTTGAAAATGATTTGGGATGTATTTAGAAATTTCTTGATTTTTTTTTTTAAACTTAATAAGGTCGAAATTATCATTACATTGTAAGATACATAAATAATTTAATATTAAATTTTAATGTGGAGTAATGTACAGTACTAATAAAAAAAAGCCATTTTTCAACCTTAGACGATTTGAACTCATGGAAAACAACGTAACAACACTCGATTCCCAAATGTAGCGAAATACCAAAAACACCCATCGAATCCAAACTGCCTTCACCGCAGTTCCCCAACAGCACAGGGCCATTTCGGTCGTTTAAAATCCCACCATTGGACCTCCCCTTCCAAGAAAAAACGCGATCCAAATCTCAACTTCTCCTTCCCCTCTCACCTCTGTAATTTCTCGCTGAAGCTCTCTATGCCACTGAGTCAACCCGCTCACCGAGTCACGAACCCTCCCGGCCCGCCTCCGCAGTCCACAGCCGCAAGACGCTAGCCATTTCTCCAGATCCGGCTCACTGAGCCACACTCGCAGCAAGCTCGGGAATGGCTTCTTCGGAAGCCGATTCCCGTCTGAGGCAGGTGTTGTCCCCAGCCCTCGATAAGATCATCAAGAACGCCTCATGGCGGAAGCACGCCAAGCTCGCCAGCGAATGCAAAGCCGTGCTCGAGCGGCTCAGCAAGTCAAAACCCGACTCGAATTCTGACCCGGACAACTCTGAGCCGGGCCCTCTCCATGACGGAGGCTCCGAAGAGTACTCTCTTGCCGACTCCGAGTCCATTCTCAGCCCCGTAATCAACGCCGCCGGCTCCGGCGTATTGAAGATCGCCGATCCGGCTGTCGATTGCATCCAGAAGCTCATCGCCCATGGCTACTTGCGCGGCGAGGCTGACGCATCCGGTGGCGCTGCGGAAGCGAAGTTGCTCACGAGATTGATCGAGTCTGTGTGCAAATGCCACGATTTGGGGGACGATCAGATGGAGCTTCTGGTGTTGAAAACGCTGTTATCGGCAGTGACATCGATGTCGCTGCGAATTCACGGCGATTGCTTGCTGCAGATGGTGAGGACTTGCTACGACATCTACTTGGGGAGTAAGAATGTCGTTAATCAGACTACGGCGAAGGCGTCGCTGATCCAAATGCTGGTGATCGTGTTCAGAAGAATGGAGGCTGACTCGTCGACGGTTCCGATTCACCCGATCGTGGTGGCTGAGCTGATGGGTCCGATTGAGAAAGCCGATGCTGACGGCTCGATGACAATGTTCGTGCAGGGGTTTATCACCAAGATTATGTCCGACATTGATGGAGTTTTGAACCCTTCGACACCTACTAAGGTGTCATTGCGGCACGACGGGGCGTTCGAGACCACTACAGTGGAGACCACGAACCCTGCCGATTTGCTGGATTCGACTGATAAGGACATGTTGGATGCCAAATACTGGGAGATTAGTATGTACAAGACGGCATTGGAGGGCCGAAAAGGCGAATTGGCGGACGGAGAATTGGAGAGAGATGAGGATTTGGAGGTTCAGATTGGGAATAAGTTGAGAAGAGATGCGTTTTTGGTGTTTAGAGCTCTGTGTAAGCTGTCTATGAAGACTCCACCAAAAGAGGCATTGGCGGATCCGGAGTTGATGAAGGGAAAGATTGTTGCTTTGGAGCTTTTGAAGATTTTGTTGGAGAATGCTGGTGCTGTCTTTAGGACCAGCGAAAGGTACATCACTGCCTCTCATGTTATAATGCTTGTGGTTGGTTGGATGTTGCCATTTCATGTTGAGTGTTTAATTGTCTTGATTATCTGTTCGGATTTAGCGGATTAGTGATTACATTCAGCTTACTTGCTCTAGATTCCAGCTTTAGCTTCATTATGTTTGTTGAGTATGCTGTTTATGTCTCTATGTTTGAGATTTTGTGTGGGAAGAGGGTTTATAAATAACAGAGATGGTGCAAGAGAATTTGGTTTCATTATTTAAATGATGGTTGGCATGATAATAGAACACAGGGCTAGGCATGGTCCGAGAGGAGTAGGAGAATCGCTAATATGTCAATTTGTAATTGCCTAGCTTGTAAGGCTGGTAGATAGATATGGTGGCTTCTTAGTTGTAGAACTGTAGTTTTACCTCTTCCATATGATCATGAGTAATAGTACATGCGATGCCCTTAGAACTAGGTGACCAGAAATTCATGCTATCATGAGTGTCTGGTACCTCCTGATCAATTAATTTATTATTGCTTAATTTATTAAAGGACTTTGCTTAGATCTGAAACACGATTCAATTTGGGACAAGCATATCTCCAGGCTTGCAGGCTCATAATAAAGATATGTCGCTCCCTATTCTGAGCAAAACTAATTGGTATATCTCTTGAGGTATTTGAGTGGATCCCCAGATTAGACACATCTGTGCAATATGATACATGGTCTATCCCTGGATGTTGCTATTTTTTAGATCTTAGTTTAGTTTTCTGGCAATGCAATTTACATGCTGGTTTCTTCTGTGATTTTTGGTTTCTGGTGTGCGCAAGTCTGTGCATGAGCACAAGACAGCATCTTAATAATGTTCACGAATTCTCCTCTTGTAGTTTTTTATTTTTCTGTTCAACAAAATATGCACTTCTCATATTCAGGAAATAAAACTTGCTTTCACTATATTCGTCTTCTAGATATGTTAAGTTTAGCTAGTATTTTTTCTCCTACCTTAAAATCTCTAATGATAAATTTTGTGAACAGGTTTTTAGGTGCGATTAAGCAATATTTATGTCTGTCACTGTTAAAGAACAGTGCTTCAACTCTTATGATAGTTTTTCAGCTATCTTGCTCCATCTTCATTAGTCTGGTGTCAAGATTTAGAGCTGGATTGAAAGCAGAGATTGGAGTATTTTTTCCTATGATTGTTCTCAGAGTTTTGGAAAATGTTGCACAACCTAATTTTCAGCAGAAGATGATAGTACTTCGGTTTCTTGAGAAGCTCTGTGTTGATTCCCAGATCTTGGTAGACGTATTTATCAACTATGATTGTGATGTCAATTCATCGAACATATTTGAGAGGTATGCTATGTTCTTTCCTGTAGAATCCACTTTAAATACTTTCAAATTTTAAAATCATTGAACAATAATATTGATTATCAAATTCAATAGCAGATGTCCTGCACTGTATGTAGGATTGTGAGTTATTGGTCTTGCAGTAACAATGCCTTCTTTCTCCTTATTTTTTTTGCCATATTGCCAGGATGGTAAATGGCCTTCTTAAGACTGCCCAAGGTGTCCCTCCTGGTGTTGCCACCACATTCTTACCACCTCAGGAGTCAACTATGAAACTTGAAGCTATGAAGTGCTTAGTTGGTGTTTTGAGGTCGATTGGAGATTGGATGAATAAACAATTGCGTATTCCTGATCCTCATTCTAACAAGAGATTTGAGCCAACTGAGAATATTCCTGAACCAGGAGGTCTTCCCATGTCAAATGGGAACAGCGAGGAGCCTGTTGAAGGGTCAGACACTCATTCTGAAGCCTCCAGTGAGGCCTCTGACGCTTTGACAATTGAACAACGCCGGGCTTACAAGCTGGAACTTCAGGTAAGGGCAAATGGTCTGGAATTCCATTAGATTCATCTGTGGGCTGTTGCACTTGGAATCTAATGTATATTTTGTGGCAGGAAGGTATATCTCTTTTCAATCGGAAACCTAAAAAAGGAATTGAGTTTCTCATTAATGCAAACAAGGTGGGTAGTTCACCTGAGGAGATAGCTGCTTTTCTCAAAAATGGATCTGGTTTGAACAAGACTTTGATTGGGGATTACCTTGGAGAAAGAGAAGACTTATCGCTAAAAGTAATGCATGCTTATGTGGACTCCTTTGAATTTCGAGGCTTGGAGTTTGATGAGGCCATCAGGGCCTTTCTTCAAGGCTTTAGGTTGCCTGGTGAGGCACAGAAGATCGACAGAATAATGGAAAAGTTTGCGGAACGCTATTGCAAATGTAATCAGAAGGCTTTTACTAGTGCTGACACAGCCTATGTCCTTGCTTACTCCGTGATAATGCTCAACACTGATGCTCATAACCCTATGGTGAAGAACAAGGTGAGTTCACGATTTCACATATACCTTGATTTAATTGGATGACTGAAACAGATAGCTGATTGATGTCCCTCTCTTTCTGGCCATTTAAATTATGCAGATGTCAGCTGATGATTTTATAAGAAACAATCGTGGCATAGATGATGGAAAAGATCTACCTGAGGAGTACTTGAGGTCATTGTTTGAGCGAATATCAAGAAATGAGATTAAAATGAAAGAATATGAATTGGCTCCTCAAATACGGTCGGTGAACCCAAATCGGCTTTTGGGCTTGGACAGTATCTTGAATATTGTGATCCGTAAACGGGGGGAAGGAAATCAATTGGAAACCAGTGATGATCTTATCAAGCATATGCAAGAACAATTTAAAGAAAAAGCTCGCAAATCTGAGTAGGACTAACTGAACTTCTCTGATATCAAATGTTTGGCTTCTTATTTGCCATTCCATTTTTATCAGGCCATAATTTCTTCGGAGTCCATAGATTTTACTTTCTAGGAGTTGTCTTATTGACTGAGGATTGTTATTTCTTGCTCGGCATAGTGGAAGTTTGACTATACTAAGATATTGTGCATTTACATTTAGGAATTTGTAATATTTCATATCTTTAGAATGTGGGTTATCTTGTAATCTAGAGTAGATATTGATTAGAATTTATTCTTAATATATACTTGTATGGCCATTTTGTAGGTCAGTTTATTATGCTGCCACAGATGTGATAATTCTTAGATTCATGGTTGAGGTATGCTGGGCCCCTATGTTGGCTGCCTTCAGTGTTCCACTTGATCAAAGTGATGATGAAGTAGTTATTTCACTGTGTCTGGAAGGCTTTCGTCAGGCCATTCATGTTACTGCTGTAATGTCCATGAAGACCCATAGAGATGCTTTTGTCACTTCACTAGCAAAGTTTACTTCCCTCCACTCTCCTGCTGACATCAAGCAGAAGAATATTGATGCAATTAAGGTTAGCATATTGTTATACTCTACCATAGTTTATCAGGATGTGAATATGCATAAAGATTGTACTAGTTAGTTGTCCTTAATTTTCATGATGCTTTGAAGTAGTCTTATAGGAGAAATCATGTTACTTCGCTAATCATATCATAGTTTTGAACAATTTGGATGCGAAGTTATTTTACTTCTGTTTTCTCTTGCTTAACCTGTCATCTTGGCAGATATGTAATGCAGCATAATAAGTATAAAGGTTTGCATGGAAATAATATGTTCACTTGAACAATTGTGCAAAAACCTCACATCACCTGTGATCTGTTTTCATCCCTTATTATTTGGGATGTCTGCATTTTTACCCTTCCAATAAAATTGATTCTGAAGTGAAATTGATATCTTAAGTTGACAAAAATATAAAGATTTGAGTTACTGGTCTTAACTAGAATAATAATGTGCTGTCCCAAGAATGAACCAGGAAAAGAAAGCGAAGAAATTTTCAATTTAGAGATAAAACTGCATAGTTAAACACTTAGCACGGATGGCAGAAGAGTGTTTAGGAGAAGAGCAATGTTTTAAAGAACTCGCCTCGGGGCGCGCCTAGGGCGCCCTTGAGGCTGGGCGGTGAGGCAAACGCCTCTGTTTTGCTGGAGTAGGTGAAATGCTTTGCCGGAGACGCCGAGGCGGCGGAGGCGCGCCTCAAGGTGCCGTCCAGGCGCCTTTCTGCCCTTTTTTCAAAAATAAAAAAAAACCACCCAAACCCAAAACGATGCCGTTTGGGTAAGGGTTTTTAGACTTAGGTACAGAATACAGATAACAGATTCCACTCCATACCTTTGAAGGCTTCGATCCGTTTCTTCACCTTCTTCTCCCGCGCGCCAGAGGCCCAGAACACAGCCGTTGTCACCCCAGGCGCTGTCCTCTCCCAGTCGCCACGCCGCCGTCGCCACGCCACCGTCTCCACACCGTGATCACCCCGCCGCCATCACCACAGCACCATCAGGAAGCCCAGAAATCCCCAATTTAAGATTAGGGTCTTATTGTTTAGGCAGCCGCAGAACAGAATTGTATAACTTGTAGTTGTAGGGCTGGGTTTATTGTTTGGGGCCTTTATAACTTGTAGAACTTGTGAGTTGTGATAAAGTTTTATGTGTTTAGGCAGATGATAAAGTTTTATGTGTTTAGGCAGAAATGAATCGATGCTTCTAGTGGAATTATTTTGTTTTTTTTCTTTATTTATTTGCAAACCTTTGTGTGGAATTACTTTGTTTTTTTCTTTAATAGCATGCAGTTAGGAGAGATTTTGCTTAATGTGTTGTACTTTGTTTCTTTAATAGCATGCAGTTAGGAAAGATTTGGATGAATTGTTTTCTTTGTTTGTATTACTTTTTGAATGATGAATTTGGGTAATATTACCTTTGAATGATGAATTTAGATGATATTATCTTTTGAATGACTATGGATTTGAATGAAAAATTGAGAATGAATGTTTATTTTACATAGTATTATTTTTTATACAATTATATGTATAATACATAAACATATATAAAGGTCGTACTCAGTGCACAAGGCTCCCGCTTTACGCAGGGTCTGGGAGAGGTGAATGTCGGCTAGCCTTACCCCCATTTATGGAGAGGCTGCTCCCAAGTCTCGAACCCGAGACCTACCGCTCATGGGCGAAGGCACTTGCCATCGCACCAAGTGCGACCTCTATAATACATAAACATATATATTAAAAAAAAATTATTCCCGTAAGGCTTCGCCTCGGACGCCTCGCCCACGCCTCACACTTTTAATACATTGGAGAAGAGTCATGCATGTGCTTGTATCATTATCTGTGAAATAAATATGAACATGGTGTATAATTGATGATGTGTAAGTTACAGCATCTGTTTTGATTTTGTGCTCCTAGGACTTGCTGACAGTCTCTCATAATGTTACTTATGCACTATCATGTGACAGGTTCGGCACAGTAATATGCTCAAGTGCTTGTGCTTTGAGACGAATCTAACATTTTGTTTGGTCATATTTTTCATAGGCAATAGTGACAATTGCAGATGAAGATGGGAACTACCTCCAAGAAGCTTGGGAGCATATTTTGACATGTGTTTCTCGGTTTGAACATCTACATCTCTTGGGAGAGGGTGCTCCTCCAGATGCCAAGTTCTTTGCTTTTCCTCTGAATGAGTCAGAAAAATCAAAACAGGCTAAGTCAACTATCCTTCCTGTTTTGAAAAAGAAGGGGCAAGGAAGGATGCAGTATGCAGCAGCTGCTGTGTTGCGAGGTTCATATGATAGTGCTGGTATTGGTGGGAATGCTTCTGGGGCGGTCACATCAGAACAGATGAACAATTTGGTTTCTAATTTAAACATGCTAGAACAAGTTGGTGAAATGAGCCGCATATTCACACGGAGTGAGAAGCTAAACAGTGAGGCAATTGTAGATTTTGTTAAGGCACTTTGCAAGGTCTCTATGGAAGAATTGCGATCGGCATCTGATCCTCGAGTTTTCAGCCTTACAAAGATTGTTGAGATTGCGTATGGATCACCCTACTTCAATCTTATTTATGTGCTTTGTAAAACAAAAAAAACATTAGAATTTGACCTGAATTGTTTTCTTGTAACAGGCATTATAACATGAATCGCATCAGGCTTGTGTGGTCTAGCATCTGGCATGTGCTCTCTAATTTCTTCGTGACAATTGGCTGTTCTGAAAACCTGTCAATTGCCATTTTTGCTATGGATTCTCTACGCCAGTTGTCAATGAAATTTTTGGACCGAGAAGAGTTGGCTAATTATAATTTTCAGAATGAGTTTATGAAACCTTTTGTCATTGTTATGCGTAAAAGCAGTGCAGTTGAAATACGTGAATTGATCATCAGATGTGTTTCACAAATGGTATTTTCTCGTGTCAACAATGTCAAATCTGGATGGAAGAGCATGTTCATGGTACTAGAATATTCCCAGTCCTTATTTCTTTGTGATACGCTTAATTCTACAGGTGATAAAAATTAATTTGATTTTATGAATTATTCTTGTTGCATACTGATAGTTCTCCATTGCTATGTTATTCAGGTCTTCACTACGGCAGCTTATGACGACCACAAAAACATTGTACTCTTGGCCTTTGAAATAATTGAGAAGATTATTCGAGACTATTTTCCGTACATTACTGAGACTGAAACCACTACCTTTACCGACTGCGTGAATTGCCTAATTGCATTTACCAATAGTAGATTCAACAGAGACATTAGCCTCAATGCTATTGCTTTTCTTCGATTTTGTGCTACAAAACTTGCAGATGGAGGTCTTGGTTCCACATCAAAAAATAAGGACAAGGAGGCTTCTGTAAAAATCTCTCCATCTTCACCTCAAGCCTGGAAAGGTGGAAAACAAGAAAATGGTGAAATACCAGATAAGGATGACCATATCTATTGCTGGTTCCCCTTATTGGCTGGTAAGGATACTGCTAAATTGGTGCTAATAATCATAATGTTCCAGAGCGTTTGTGTTAAATTTTTGAGCTTTTTAATTTATCACACTGGGAAAGAGTTATTTATTTATCTTCACTCTGCAGGTTTATCCGAGCTTAGCTTTGATCCTAGGCCTGAAATCAGGAGGAGTGCCTTACAAGTACTGTTTGAAACTTTACGTAACCATGGTCACCTTTTCTCACTACCTTTGTGGGAAAGGGTGTTTGAATCAGTGCTATTTCCAATATTTGATTATGTGCGGCATGCTATTGATCCTTCTGGGGAAGGTTCACCAGGGCAAGGGACTGATGGTGATGTGGGCGACCTTGACCAAGATGCCTGGCTCTATGAGACATGCACATTGGCACTTCAATTAGTTGTTGATCTGTTTGTCAAATTTTATACCACAGTCAATCCGCTATTGAAGAAAGTTTTGGTGCTTTTAGTCAGTTTTATTGGACGACCACACCAAAGCTTAGCTGGTATAGGTATAGCTGCATTTGTGCGGTTGATGAGCAATGCAGGGGATCTCTTTTCTGATGAAAAGTGGCTACAAGTGGTTTCATCATTAAAAGAAGCAGCCAATTCAGCGCTTCCTGATTTCTCTTTCATTGTTAGTGGAGATAGTATCATTAGAAGCCACGAACATGCTTTGAGCAGAGAAGAGAATGGAGAGGCCACTGTGTCTGGCAGGAGGGATGAGGATTCAGAGAGATTGAGGACAAACCACCTGTATGCTGGAATATCTGACGTCAAGTGCCGAGCTGCTGTTCAACTTTTACTGATTCAGGTAATTTCTACTCCAATTACAGGTGTTGGATAGGTTGGACAAACCACCTTTACATTGATTATAGGATGCAGCTTGGATATGTTTGAGTTGGCATGAACTCTAGTCTTTTTCGTAGGGACCCAATTGAAAAACAACCCAATATACAGGGACCAAATTTGAAGTCTTGGAAGTATATCACAATAACCATTTCTTTTGAATTTTATTGTTTTGCTATCCAGTTACAGTTTTTGAAAATAGAAAATGCTGGAGTGACAATTAATTTGAAGATAGGGCAAACCTTTGAATGCCTATATGCATGTGTGCATTGTGCGAGAGTGCGTGATATATACATGTTTTAAGATATTTACATGTTATCATGTCATTACGGTTTCGTGAGGTTTGTCTTTCAATATATTTGGCAGGCGGTGATGGAGATTTACACCATGTACCGGTCTCACCTTTCTGCGAGGAACACGTTAGTCCTTTTTGATGCTTTGCATGATGTTGCATCTCACGCTCACAAGATTAACACTGATACCACTTTACGAGCAAGGTTACAAGAATTTGGCTCCGTGACCCAAATGCAAGACCCTCCACTGTTGCGCATCGAGAACGAATCTTACCAAATATGCCTTACATTGTTACAGAACCTTATAGAGGATACACCGACAGGTTACAATGAGGCGGAGGTGCAGTCCTACATCGTGGACCTCTGTAGAGAGGTTTTACAGTTCTATATTGAAGCTGCTAGCTCTGGAAAGGTATCTGAATCATCCAAGGGGCAGCAGCACCATTGGCTAATTCCTCTAGGTTCTGGGGGACAAAGAGAGTTGGCTCAACGTGCCCCACTTATTGTGGCAACTCTCCAGACTATCTGTAGTTTGGGAGAGACCTCATTTGAAAACAACCTGCCTCAGTTCTTCCCCCTTCTTTCCAGCTTGATAAGTTGTGAACACGGTTCAAATGAGGTCCAGATTGCCCTCGGTGACATGCTCAGCTCATCCGTGGGGCCTGTGTTGCTTCGGTCATGTTGAACAGGTGAGATAGGGCCTTGCATTTGAGATGTATGATAATTTTACCCCAAGTCTTTGTAGTCTTCATTTTCGTATTCTTTTTTATTCGTTATCGGAAATATAGTTGGATAGTGTGTATGAAGAGTTAGTAGCAATGTTTTGGATTTGATTGACTAGTGCTTCTGAACCTTCTGTAGTCTTATCTGAGAGTAGCTCCGTTTAGAATTTATACATCTCTTCAGGAGTTTTGATGTTGTATGCTAGTCACATTTTTTGTTTTACGGTAATCAGACGTGGACTCAGTTCGTCTTCCCAGTTCGAGAGTACCTTTTTTGTCAATGTTTTGTGAGGACTTGCATGAAACATGTTTACTGTTACTGTGGCGTCTTGATTTGACAATACAATGTCGTGTGAACATATTTAGCAGTCGCTTTTCATTGTGTCGTAAAACCCAACGGAAATGCTTGTTCGTACACAAGACGGGTAATGGGAAATATTAGAATTATGATGGATGAACTTGGTAATGCATCTCATAAATCATCATGCATGAGATACTTGATGATTTGTATCGTGTAGAGGTGAGATTTGAGCACATTATTTCGGGTATGAGGCAAATATTCTTAACCGTTTGAATTTCGAGTCTCAAGCTCCTCAAATCCGTGATGTGGAACTTACATTTAGGGTGAAATAAATAAGTGAACGTAATGTTTGACAATTTTCCAGAAAACACCAACCAAAAGTCAATTAGAGACCTCAATTTGCGGTGGCCACAAGTGATCGACAGTGATAGTCTTACCGGCACTTGTCATATAAAACTCAGCTGGCATCCACCAAGCAAGGTCTAATCAAATCATTTCCCCAGCTTATAATTCAAAGACTTGGCCCGACTCTCTCTCTCTCTCTCTCTCTCTCTCTCTCTCTCTCTCTCTCTCTCATATATATATATACATAGAGGTGCAGTTGGGCTTCTAGGGTTTGTAGTCGTAGAGAAATGACAAGGTCACAAAAGCTACCATGCAAACCTTAACTGGTCACAAAAGCTACCATGCAAACCTCAACTTGTCGCTAGTCAAGTTAGCTCGAGCAATCTGCACTTCTTTATAATTTCAAGTTTGAATTTTCTTCTGTAATTCACAACTCAACACTACTCTTCTACTGTATTTTGCAAGAGCCAATAACTCTACCCTCTCTTATCACACAATTTTGTCAGCTACAATGAGTTGTATCAGAATTTTCTTGGAATCAACCATCCAGAGGATGACAAGTGGATGCAAGAAAAGAAAGCCATCAAAACTTTCTTCCATCTTTGATGCGCCAGCAGCTGCAACCTCATCTTTTGCAGCCATGGAAGTCTCCAATCAGTTCAAGCAAGTGTTTAAAGTCATGGATGCAAACGGGGACGGGAAAATCTCCCCTCTCGAGCTGAGCGACATGCTTTCGTGCCTCGGATACAAGAAGTCGATCGCCACAAAGGAAGCTGAAGGGATTGTGAGGGAAATTAATGGAGACGGATTCCTAGACTTGGATGAATTCATTACTGCAGTGAAGGTCGATAGATCAAGAAATAATAGTAATAATGTTGGGTTTGGGAATGAGGAAGAAGAGTGTGAACTCATGGATGCTTTTCGTATTTTCGACGCGGATAAGAACAGGAAAATTAACGCATTTTGCTCTCTTGAGCTCTACCCTTCTGTCCTAGCTTCTTCACCCTCCCCCGTCTAATAGGATCAAAGTACTTCTTTTGTGTGTCCCGTGTAAAGTTGATAGGAGCATATGCTTCCAAACAACTTTGAGTGGAGTCGTTTGAAAAGAAGTTTCTATGGCCCCCTTGCTCATTTAACACTGCATTCGGGTGCTGATGGAGATACAGCGACCCTTGCTCACTTATCACTGTGCTCGGGCCACACAGCGCGCCTGATGCGAAATAGATAAGCACACAAATTAAACCATCTTTTTGTCAAATTGTAGTAAAGATGTAAGTAGGGATCGTTCTAGACCGGGGATTAGGAGGGATTGCTAAACACTTGGAAACTGACTTAAAAACTCAAAAACAAAGTTTAAAACACTAAACTAGACTCAAAGAATGCAAGACTAAAGGTTAAAACACTTAAACAAACCTAAAACTCAAAACAGCAACCTAATGACTCAAAACTGCCTAAAAACCACTTTCTGGGCAGTTTTGAGAACCTAACAAGAACTTGGACGAATTTGGGTGAAAACTTGAATTAAAACACTTAGAAACACAAATCAAAACACTTTCTAACTAATCTAAGACTTCAAAATAAAGGGGGATTTGTTTTGGACGAAAATTGAAAACAAAACAGAAACTTAAAACTAAACAGATTGTAAAACGTTTTTGGATGAAAAAGATGGATAAAAGGCTAGTTAGGAGGTTCTTCTCCACACATGTCACACTTGCAAACAAAACGATTTTCAGTTGTTCTTCCAATAAATTATAAATACTCAACGCCCCAAATTAACCGTGAATTGCACTAATTAACCCTCAATTTTTCCACAAGTTATTTAGTTGGATGATTGCATACGACAACCCAAAACATTCCCTACAAGTTCCCTACATGAATTGCATAATAGAGATACAAGCAAGAATCATTAAGTTCTATGAAAAACATAAGCATTGACGAAGCATTCGTTACTATGAATTGCATGAAACTTATGCTAAGAATTCATTCAACGCGATCGTTTTCAAGCGACCTTCACTACTTGTGATTATAAGATTGTAACTATTAGGTGAAACTCCCTCATAATCTAATATCATATTCATGCATGAAAACTAAGCATGCACTCTCAATCAACATACACAAATAAGTTATCAATCAAATAAATGAACGAATTGCATTCACAACTTATGAAATAACAACTGAATGTAATCAAATCATATTGCAAGCATGTACATGGTTTCGAATTCCCCCCTAACTAAGGGGGTTTAGTTCCTCATACTCACAACACAAAGTTTATTGAATTGAAACATCGAAAACATAAGAAAGATTACACCTAAAACGCCCAACAATTCCACTTTGAATTTATGCACGTCAAGCTCCTCTTTCTTCTTCTCCTTGCTGCGGCAGAGAGGGTTTAGGGGATTTTTGGATGTGATTTTGGTTTAGGAAGGGAGTTAGGATGGTATGGTGGGGCGGCAAGGAGTATGGGTGGTGTATGGAGGTGTAGAATGGTGGCTGGAGTAGAGGAATGGTTCGACAGAGATGGAAGGTTGCTGGAATGGATGGAGAAGTGGCGGATTAAAGGTATTAGGGTTATGGTGGCTGGGGCAAGGGGTATGGGTTGCTGGTTTATTATTTTCTGAATTGTGGAGGGGGTGATATCTGCGGCCCAAGGGTTTAATGAATATATATAGGCACTTAAAAACCCTAGCAAATCAGATTAGGGTTTCTAGAAACCCAAATCCACCAGAAAATAGGTTAAAACAATCAGAATTTTAGTGGGAAAAGGGCCTAGGGTGCGGCAAGGGGTATGGGCTAGGGTTAGGGCTTCTAGAATGCCTTGCAAGGCAAGGCAAATAGGTGTTCTAGAAGGGAAAGGTGCGGCTGATTAGTGGGAGTGTGGATAGGGCTTTTAGAAAGCCCAAAACCAAGAGAAAATAAGCCCTAACCCACGACAAGGATGAGAAAATATTCTAACACCTTTCTTTGTGTCTTCCAACGCTTCAGAACCTTCTAATGTTGCTCAAACGCAAGGCCATTCAGGTTTAGGGAAGGTCAACCCAAAATGGAAACTTTTAAGCTTAGCTTTCCTACTTCAAGTAGGAAACCTCGTTTGAGTAGGAATCTTCCTCTTCTCGGAATCCATCTTCAACTAGGAATCCCTCGTTGATTAGGAATCCTTCTTCAGTTAGGACTCCTCCTCGGACTAGGAATCCTTCTTGTACTAGGAATCCTCAAATCTTCAAATCTTCAATTTCATCCCAACCTTGTGTTCCAAGCATGTACTTTTCAATCCAAGCACACTTTTTGCTCCAAAAAGCTCCAAATTGCATCATTTCATGTAATATGTCCTTTAAACCTGAAAACACATGAAAGTAGCTTAAAAGACTACTTTAACGAAGAAAACATAACGAAAATGCATAAGAACTAGCTAACTAAGGCGCATAAATATGCTCCTATCAAATTCCCCCACACTTAGCTTTTGCTAGTCCTCGAGCAAAACAAACAAAAGAAAGGAAACAAAACGAAACAAACTAACCAAAACAAAACCTAAACCTTCCAACGTTTGCCTCAGGGATTTCCAATGCACATGACATGTTAAAGATTGTTATCCCCACAGATTTGAGTCATCTTTACACAAGCACATACTTAATTAAAGCCACTACTTACTAGTTCACAAGTAATCAATTAAAACAATGCTTTGAATGTAGTAACATGCCTTAGAGAATTCCCTCAATTCCTTACAAGATATACACTTTATTTTCACTCAGATTTTCTAACTACACACCCTACACTAGTCATATGTGAGAAGATTGATGTAGATATGAAAACGAATGCTCACATATATGTATCACCAAGAACGCAATTTCTAGAGTTAAGAAGCATGTTTAGATATGATCTCATGGATGGAATGCTACTACTTAGATGCGAGAACCTGTGACACCATATGCTCATACCAAATTCAAACTCCACAAATTGAAATACACAACACTCAAGATAGAAGTTAAGGGTTGTAACGGGGCTTGGGGTATTGGTTAACAAAGAAAGGATAGGGAAAACGAACGTTCTTCAAGCAATAGTAAGCAAAGCAATGAAATTGAGACTTAGAATTCACTTAGATTGCAGAAATTATCTTTAAAACATAAGGGGAAGACTTAAACAACTCCTTAGGGCCGAATTCATTGTTTTGGACCCTTACTTCAACAAACAATACTTTGGAACTCTTTTTCTCAACTTTTCAACTCTTTTTTCATACTTTTCATACTTTTTCTTCATTTTTTTTCTTTTTCCACGAATATATATATTTTTTTCTTTTCTTCCTCAACTACGCGATATACCCTCGCGACGAACTGTTTGCTCCATGTCTGCTTCTAGTTCTCAAACTCACAGTTACATACATCTTTGATTTCTTGTTTGGTGTAGATATTGATTACTAAAACAGTATTTATTTCTGTTGATTTTACTGCAATCCAAGATGGTGCTGTACAATTGCCCATCTTGAACTGCAAATTTAATCTTACTGCGATCCAAGATGGTGCAGTATCATCGCCTATCTTGGACTGCAGATTTAATTTCATTGCAAATATTAGGTGGAGCGGTATAATCACCCACCCTACCCTGTATATTTAAATTTGCTTACTGTTTAATTTCATTGCAAATTTAAGTAGAGCGGTATAATCACCCACCCTGCTCTGTGTATTTAAATTTTCCTGCTACTTGAGTGGTGTGGAATAATCGCCCATTCTATGTTATATTATTTCAATGAGAATGGTGCGGTACAATCGCCCTCCTCATTCATCTTGAAAATCTCGAGCCTGAAGTTTTCAGTGGTTATCATTTTGGCCTGAAGATCAAAATGAAAAATTTGTAAGAACCAGAAGTTCTAACATTATATTACTCCACGAATACATATTATTGCAAGTTCTTACACATTTCATTTTCTTTCAAAAAAGAAAATGGCGAACTTGGCGAAGCTTGATTATGCTGTCCTGGACATTACCGGGAAGAATTACCTTACCTGTGTATTGGATACCAAGATCCATCTGGAAGCAGGGAATCTTAGAGATACCATTAGGGAAGAGAACATCTCATCCTCTCAAGAGCGAGCGAAGGCTATGATTTTTATTCGTCGCCATCTTGATGCGGCACTAAAAAGCGAGTACTTAACGGTTGAAGATCTGTTAACTCTTTGGAATGCATTGAGAAGCAGATACAATCACCAGACAACAGTGATTCTTCTAAGAGCTCGCTATGAAAGGAGTTACCAAAGGATCCAGGATTTTAAGTCAGTGGTTGAGTACAATTCTGCGATGTTCAGAATTACCTCTCAGATGAAGCTCTGTAGGGATACTATTATTGAGGAAAATTTGCTGGAAAAGACTTTCAGCACATTTCATGCCTCTAACGTGCTCCTACAATAGCATTATAAAGCACGAGGCTTCACTGAATACAACCAGTTGATATCTGTGCTCTTGGGAGCTGAACAGAACAATGAGCTCATGATGAAAAACCATAATTCCCGACCTATTGGATCTGCACCATTCCCATAAGTGAATGCTGCTTCCCTCGAAGTGAATGCCACATCCTCTGGTGGCGATAATCATAAACGAGGACGTGGCCACAAGCGAGGTCGATGGAACAGGAAAGGCAAGAACCATGGTGGTCAGTTTCACAACCAGGTTCTAAGGCATAATTCAGGTCCGAGCGTTAAAAGTGTGAATCACCACAAAGGCAAAGCTTACATGAACAATGCTCCCAGGAACTCTGAAGGAGCCTGCCATAGGTGTGGTGGCAATGGGTATTGGGCCCATACCTGTCGTACCCCAAAACATTTGATAGATCTATATCAAGCCTCCCTCAAGGTAAAGGGTGTTGAGACCTGATAAGAGCATATTTATGCGACTTAGTTAGCTTGTTTTCTTGCACTTATTTTGTTAGTTCATAGTTATTTTAGTATTTTACACTATTTTTGTGTGTTTGTAGGTTCAAAGGGCTAAAGTAGCAAGAAAGTGCATTTTGGAGCCTTTTGGAGCAGTTTTGAGCTTGGAATGGATATCATATGCATGGAGTAAGGTGGATGGACGAAAATGTAGAATTAACTTAGCACACAAATTAAACCCTCTTGTTGTCAATTGTAGTAAAGAATGTAAGTAGGGATCGTTCTAGGCCGGGGATTAAGAGGGATTGCTAAAACACCTAAAACTGACTTAAAAATGTAGAATTAAGTTTAAAACACCAAACTAGACTCAAAAGATGCAATACAAACTAAAAAGACTCAAAACTAGTTTAAAAGACTCAAAACAGCTTAAAACAATGAATTAGACTCTAAACTGACTCTAGTGATGGGTTTGGACAAAATTAGGTTCTAACTTGACTCAAGACACTTAAAAACACAAATCTAAACATATTTTGACTAATAAAACACTTTAAAGTAAATGGGGATTGGATTTTAACGAATTTGAAAATAAAACAAACAGATTGTAAGCTAAAGCAGATTTTGGACGAATTTGGGTAAACTATGAATGATGGGCTAGCTAGAGGGTTCTTCTCCACACATGACACACTTGCACGTAAACAAATTTTCAGTTGTTCTTTCGATGAATCATGAAACTCAACACCTCAGGTTAATTAAGTCTGCTTAAATTAACCTTCAAGTTCTCCTTAAGTTATTGAATTGGATGGGAAAACGCATACAACAATTCAAGCATTCTTCAAATGTCCTTTACGTGAACAACATAATAAAGAAACAATCAAAGATCATTAAGCATTATGAAAACTATAAGTATTGACGAGGCATTCGTTACTATGATGAGCATGAAACTCCTGCCAAGAATTCATTTAACGCGATCGTTTATAAGCGACCTTCACTACTTGTGAATATAGGTTTGTAACTATTAAGTGAAACTCCCTTATATTCTGGCATCATATTCATGCATGCAACTAAGTGTGCACTCTTAATAAACATACACGAATAAGTTAACAATCAAGCAGCTAAACAAATTGAATTCACAACTTATGAAATCACAACTGAAGGTAATCAATTCATATTGCAAGTATGTTCATGGATTTGAATTTCCCCCTAGCTAAGGGGGGTTTAGTTACTCATAATTGCAACAAAATCAGAAAATAACAAAGTAGATATTGAAAGCAAGAAGAAGTACACCTAAAACGCTCCAAAGTTTCAAGCTTGCAACGCCAAGGACCTTCATTTTCACCACCTTGTTGCAGCACAAGTATCTAAGGATGTGTATGGATTTATGGAAAGGTTATGAACGTATTCAAGTTGGATGGATGCAACGGCAAGGTTGAAGGGAATGTATGGATTTGTGTTTGATTTTTGGTTGGATGAGTGCCACGGCAAAGGAATGGATTTGTATGAGTTTGTGGGATGTGGGAATATATGGATGAATGTAAGGTGCTCATGGCTAGGGAATTGGAATTCTAGTTATGGTGAAGGATGAATGTATTTATAGGCTAGGGAGAGGATGTAGTGGGTGGTGGTAATGAGTGGATGTAGTGGTAGGTGAATGTGTTGGGTGGTTGAAATGAGTGGATGTAGTGGTAGGTGAATGTGTTGGGTGGTTGTAATGAGTGGATGTGTTGGGTGAAATGAGTGGATGTAGTGGTAGGTGAATGGATGTGTTGGGTGGTTGAAATGAGTGGATGTAGTGGTAGGTGAATGTGTTGGGTGGTTGTAATGAGTGGATATGTCGGGTGAAATGAGTGGATGTAGTGGTAGGTGAATGGATGTGTTGGGTGAAATGAGTGGATGTAGTGGTAGGTGAATATGTTGGGTGGTTGTAGTGAGTGGATGTGTTGGGTGAAATGAGTGGATGTAGTGGTAGGTGAATGTGTTGTGAGTGGATGTGTTGGGTGGAATGAGTGGATGTAGTGGTAGGTGAATGTGTTGGGTGGTTGTAATGAGTTGATGTGTTGGGTGAAATGAGTGGATGTAGTGGTAAGTGAATGTGTTGGGTGAAATGAGTGTGCTAAAATGGTTATTTATAGGGAGAGGATGATGCACAAACTTCAAATTTTGTCCATTCCTTTTGTTCCAAGCATATGCTATCCATTCCATGCCCAAAAATGCTCCAAAATGCACTTCTTTGCCACATTAACCTTTTGGACCTTCAAACACACGAAAATGGCTTAAAATACTAAAATAACTACGAACTAACAACATAAATGCTAAGAAACAACCTAACTAAGTCGTATAAATATGCTCCAATCAGTGGAGCAGTATAATCGCCCACCCTACCCTGTATATTTAAATTTGCTTTCTGTTTAATTTTATTGCAAATTTAGGTGGAGCGGTATAATCGCCCACCCTGCTCTGCATATTTAAATTTTCCTGCTACTTTAGTGGTGTGGAATAATCGCCCATTCTATGTTATATTATTTCAATGAGAATCGTGTGGTAGAATCGCCCTCTTCATTCATCTTGAAAATCTCGAGCCTAAAGTTTCCAGTGCTTATCATTTTGGCCTGAAGATCAAAATGAAAAATTTGTAAGAACCAGAATTTCTAACATTATATTCCTCTAGGAATACATATTATTGAAAGTTCTTACACATCTCATTTTCTTTCAAAAAAGAAAATGGCGAACTTGGCGAAGCTTGATTATGCTGCCCTGGACATTACCGGGAAGAATTACCTTACCTGTGTACTGGATACCAAGA
This sequence comes from Malus x robusta, assembly GCA_963082935.1. Classification (NCBI taxonomy): domain Eukaryota; kingdom Viridiplantae; phylum Streptophyta; class Magnoliopsida; order Rosales; family Rosaceae; genus Malus; species Malus x robusta. Next base: position 20,081,509 of record OY720334.1, on the reverse strand, counting down.
TCCATCTGGAAGCAGGGAATCTTGGAGATACCATCAGGGAAGATAACATCTCATCCTCTCAAGAGCGAGCGAAGGCTGTGATTTTTATTCGTCGCCATCTTGATGAGGCACTAAAGAGCGAGTACTTAACGGTTGAAGATCCGTTAACTCTTTGGAATGCATTGAGAAGTAGATACAATCACCAGATAACAGTGATTCTTTTAAGAGCTCACTATGAAAGGACTTACCAAAGGATCCAGGATTTCAAGTCAGTGGCTGAGTACAATTCTCCGTTGTTCAGAATTACCTCTGAGATGAAGCTCTGTGGGGATAATATTACTAAGGAAAATTTGCTGGAAAAGACTTTCAACACATTTCATGCCTCTAACGTGCTCTTGTAGCAGCAGTATAAAGCACGAGGCTCCACTGAATAGAACCAGCTGATATCTGTGCTCTTGGTAGCTGAACAGAACAATGAGCTCATGATGAAAAACCATAATTCCCGACCTATTGGATCTGCACCATTCCCATAAGTGAATGCTGCTTCCCTCGAAGTGAACGCCAAATCCTCTGGTGGCGATAATCATAAACGAGGATGTGGCCACAAGTGAGGTCGATGCAACAGGAAAGGCAAGAACCATGGTGGTCAGTTTCACAACCAGGTTCCAAGGCATAATTCAGGCCCAAGCTTTAAAAATGTGAATCGCCACAAAGGCAAAGCTCACATGAACAATGCTCCCAAGAACTCTGAAAGAGCCTGCCATAGGTGTGGTGGCAATGGGTATTGGGCGCATACCTGTCGCACCCCAAAACATTTGGTAGATCTATATCAAGCCTCCCTCAAGGAGAAGGGTGTCGAGACCTGATAATAGCATATTTATGTGACTTAGTTAGCTTGTTTTCTTGCATTTATTTTGTTAGTTCATAGTTATTTTAGTATTTTAAGCTATTTTCGTGTGTTTGTAGGTTCAAAGGGCTAAAGTAGCAAGAAAGTGCATTTTGGAGCCTTTTGGAGCAGTTTTGAGCTTGGAATGGATATCACATGCATGGAGTAAGGTGGATGGATGAAATTGAAAACCAAAAGAAGCTAGGATTATGCTGAATTTATGAAGAAATTATTTCTAGAAAAGGAAGTAAAGGATGCAAGCAAGAAAGAAGGAATGTTAGCCAAAGTTACCTTATTTTGTCCTGAACTTTCCTAATCCTTCACCATTTAATTTCTAGATGCAAGGAGGATCTTTAATTAAATTAGGAGACTTAATTAGACCTAATTACATTCGTAAAAACTCCTTTTCTCTTCCTTGCTACACAAGCCCTTTCATTTCCCCCTTTCCCTTGCACGACAAGGGATTTCCCTTTCCTTTTCTTCCTTGCCGCACCCTACCTTCCCTTTTCCTCTTGGGATTTTGACTTGTTACCCTTTTCTTGGAGGATTTGGAGTATTAAATCCTTCCCAATTTAATTCCCAGCCATGCCTTCACTTCCCCTATAAATATAAGTCATTGCCGCACCATTCCAGGATCCATCAGCACATCCATTGACTACCATTCACACTTTCAACCATTCTTCCATACAAATCACCATCAAACCTTCACCCAACCTTTGTGCCATAACAAAGAGAAGAAGGAGGACCCTTGGAGTGCTTGCTATTCAAGTTTGGATTGCTGGATCATTCTTAGGTGTAATCTATCTTGATTTCAATGTTTAAGTTTGTTTATCTTTGTTTGTTAACATGATGAGCTAAACCCCTATTAGCTAGGGGGAATTTCAAAACCATGAACATATTTGCATTATGAATTGATTAATTCCAGTTGTGATTTCATAAAATGTGAATGCAATTTGCTTAACTGTTTTATTCAAAACTTATTCTTGTATGTTGATTAAGGTGGCCTACTTAGTTTGCATGCTTGAATTTGGTGCTAGAATATAAGGGAGTTTCACATAATCGTTACAAACTTATATTCACAAGTAGTGAAGGTCGCTGGTCACGATCACGTTAAGTTAAATTCCTGGCATGAGTGTCATGATGTTATAGTTACGAATGCTTTGTCAATGCTTATGGTTTTCATAAAGCGTAATGATCTTTGATTGTATCTCTATTATGATGTGTATGTAGGGGCTATTGAAGAATGATTTGGGTTGATGATGCGTATCCCATCCAATTCAATGATTTAAGGAAAATTTGAGGGTTAATTAGTGATGGCACAGTTAATCTGGGGCATTGTCATTCCTGGTTTATCGAAAAAGCAACTGGAGATCGATTTGTATGCAAGTGTGTCATGTGTGGAGAAGGACCCTCTAGCTAGCTTATCATCCATCCAATTCACCAATTTCATCCAAACATTGTTTAAGTTTACAATTTGCTTGTTTATACTTTAATTTTGTCCAAAACCCAATCCCCCTTTATTTGGTTGTGTCAATTTTCGTCCAAATCAGTATCTAGTGTCTAGTTTGAGTCTATTTGATTGTTTTGTGCTGTTTTGAGTCTTTTTAGTTTTTTTTTACTTCTTTGAGTCTAGTTAAGTGTTTTCAAGCCTAGTTTTATGTTTTGAGTCAGTTTTAAGCAGATTAGCAACGCTTGCTAATCTCCGGCCTAGAACGATCCATACTTACATCTTGACTACAATTGTTAATAAGAGGGTTTAATTTGAGTGCTATTATTTATCACATCAAATTTTTGGCGCCGTTGCCGAGGATTAACAACTTTGCTAATCCCTCGTTGTTTTTTTTTTGTTTATTTTCGTGTGTTTTTTTTCTCTAGTTTCTGACCTTGTTTTGTTTTCTTGTTTTTAGGTACTAGTTTATGACTTGGAGTTCTCAACCAGTTCATCAGCAGACTTTCACAATGATTTTGAGCAGACTTTGAGAAGGAAGAGGAATCATCAATAATCTAATCCACCTAGCCCTGACCCCGTGCTTGAAGAAAAAGAAGTAGAAGAGGAAGAAGAGCCCACTGCTCAGGTGTTGGAGGAAGCACAAGTCATGGCAGCGGACAATCGAACAATCAAGGAACTCTCAGCTTCGGGATTGGACAATGCCTTGCCCTTATGCATTCAATATCCCATGGCAGCTCAAGGCAACACTGAAGAGTTGGAGTTGAAGTTAAGTTTGTTGCATCACATTCCAAAGTATCATGGGCTGTCCATGAAGGATCCAAACAAGCATCTAAAGGAATTTGAAGTGGTTTGTTCAAGCATGACCCCATTCAACGTCGATGGAAGCATATTAAAGATGAAAGCTTTTCCATTCTCACTAATGGACAAGGCTAAGGATTGGTTGTAAGAATTGGCACCGGGAACCGTCACATCGTGGGAGAGCATGAAAAGAGCATTTTTAGAGAAGTTCTGTCTAACATCTAGAATCATTCTTTTGAGGAAGCGGATTAGTGGCATTTAACAAAATCAAGGGGAATCATTTCCAGCCTATTATGAGCGTTTCAAGGCTCTTGTTGCATCATGTCCTCAACATCAAACATCAAATGAAAGAAGAGCTTATCATTTAATATTTCTACGAATGACTTCTTCCCATTGAATGACAAATGCTAGATGCCTCAGCGGGATGAGCGTTGGTTGACAAAACACCAGTGGCTGCCAAGACTTTAATTGCCAATCGAGCCTTGAATGCACAACAATATGAAGGCGTTGGACAAAAGAAGCCCCCAATGCAACAACCCCAAGTGAATGAGGTAAGTACAATTTCTGAAATTAAATCTCAATTGGCTAATCTCACTCTTCTTGTGTCACATGTTGTTGACAAACCCAAAGTGCAAGAAAATACAATTTGTGGCATGTGTTCCATGCAAGGACACCAATCTGAAAAGTGCCCTCAATTGATTGAGAATGGTGGATGGGAAAATACAAATGCTATTGGGTTCCAAAGCCAAAATCAACCCAAATATGATCCATATGCCAACACTTACAATCCGGGCAGGTGAGATCATCCAAACTTCAAATGGAGGGAACCTCAACAACAAGGAGAATTTCAACAGCCACCCCCTAGGATATATCAAAGGCCATACGCACCACCACAACCTTCACCACAATCTACCCAAACAAATTCAGGTTCTTTTTTGGACAATGATAAAGTTCTTTCAATACTAACTTCTTTGACTCAGGGACTCCAAAATCAAGCCAAAGAGATGGGGGAAATCAATAAACAAATTGAGCAGATGGCGGAGTTCATAGGGCAGTTTAGAGAAGAAGGGAAATTACCTAGCTCCACCATTGTTAATCCAAAAAGAGGCTTTGAAACCGCCAAGGCAATCACGTTGAGAAGTGGAAAAGAAGTTGGAATTGACCCAAAACCATCCAAATCAAGCCAAAAAGAGGACGAGAAACTGCAATTCAAGAAGGAGGAGGAGCAAGAAAAGGCCACGACAAGGATTGCACAACCCTTGCCGCAGCCCCCTAAACCCTTCAATTCGGCCAATTTAGGTAAGGTTGGTTCAAATTCGGTTAATTCTAACCCTATTCCACCCGATGTACCTTTCCCTCGCAGATTTATGAAAACACAGATGGAAGAGAGTGACAAGGACATTCTTGAGACATTTAGGAAGGTACAAGTCAATATCCCGCTCTTGGATGCAATCAAACAAATCCCAAAGTATGCTAAGTTTTTGAAAAAGCTTTGTACAACAAGGAAACATAATTGGGAGAAAGAGGTGGTACATGTGAATGAGAATGTCTCTGCAATGTTGCAAAGAAATCTGCCACCTAAATGCAAAGATCTAGGTAGTTTCATTATCCCTTGTGTAATTGGTAATACAAGGTTTGAACATCCTATGCTAGATTTAGGTGCATCAATTAATGTCATGCCATATTCTGTTTATGCATCGATGAATTTAGGAGAGCTTAAAAATGATGGTGTTATTATTCAATTAGCCAATCGATCTAATGCATACCCAAACAGAGTTTTGGAAGATGTTTTGGTGTAGGTAGACCATTTGATTTTTCCTGCAGATTTCTATGTGCTCGACATGGAGGATTCAGCCCACTCTCCACCATCGCCAATCTTACTTAGACGACCTTTCATGAAAACAGCTCAAACCAAGATTGATGTAGCCAAGGGAACGTTAACAATGGTGTTTGGTGGCGATATGATTAATTTTAAAATTCCTAAATCTATTGAGAATCCTAGTGATGTTCGTTCTTGTTTTGCTATTGATATAATTAAAAAGATAGGGCGGGAACGTTCAGCACCAATTAAGAAGGATGAATTTCGAACCATTAACGAATAGGGAATTGGAGTAGAGCATAAGGGACACGCCTCAATCCTCATACCACCAAATCTGGCCGAGAGCACCCCTTGTGTATCTGTTGATAGTGCTGCCACTTCATTGTAGCACTTGGTGAGCCACCTCCTCCAATTCCACTTCCTATTTCCAATAATATGTTGTTACCTTCTTTGGTGCAGGTACCTAATCGAATTCAAGGTGGTGGGAGAGTTCACATTGACTTAAGGAAGCAAAACACCACAATCAGGAAGGATCACTTTCCTTTTCCATTCAAAGATCCAAAGCATGAAGTGTTTCGAGGAGCATGTGGTAGAGGAAATACCACTCCATGCCGTGGGCTCCAATGAAGTTTTAAGAGGAGATATCGTCCAGCTGCAAGACGTTAAAGCAAGCACTTCTTGGGAGGCAAGCCATGCATTCAACTAGGGAACAATGGAATTCTCATTCCAAAACCAGATTTGCGTCCCTAAACCCTTCTCTTTACTGCATTTATTTTGCCATGCTTATCGTGATTGTTAGTTGTTTGTTTGTTTGATTATGTTGAAGGAAATTTTGTGAAAAACATGTTCATTTGAGCAACATCTATGGCATGCAATTAACAATTAAAGGCGGAATCATGCTTGTATACACTCAAAAACAAAACATAACCCATGAAATTCAAAGCCTAGTAGTTATGTGAACCAAGACTCAACTCAAGAACAAAGTGATTTGAGAAATTTTATACCTTTGAAGCACCTCTTTGCTCAGCAAATGTTAATCACCCATGTGAGGTCTTTCTTTCCTTTGTCACCTTACTCCTTGGCTCCATGGATCTGGATGGATGAACTTTGCTTCTTGGCTCTAAGCCTTCTTGGATATCGATGGAAGAATTGGTTTCTCCAAAAGTCTCCAAAGTTGGAGACCTCTAAGTTCTGACACCAAGGATGGTTGAGGAAGAAGATGAATGGCCATGGAAAAGTTAGATGCTAGTAAACTCTCCCAGTGGGCGATTAGAACTCCTTCAAATCGATTGTGAATTGAAACTTACTTTCAATTCTCCCTTTAGTGATTATACACGTTTAGGGCTTCCACAAACCATGAGTGACACCTAGCAGTATGTCATGGTTACCCAAGCTAATAAGAAGAGGTGGATAACCTATTCAGTTTAGGATTACAATGCAATATAGTCTTTCTCTAATACAATACTATTGACCACATTGCTTAGTTTGATAGTTTATTCATGTCTACTATCCAATGTGATTCATTTACTTATATGATTACCTTGAATGTGATTTAGAACGACTTCCTAAATCTCATTCATCCTCTGGCCAGAGATTCTTAATCATATCATAGAGTATTCTCCCTCAAACAGTTTGAAGGTTAGAGATCCCTTGTTGCGCATTCACTTGCCTCTATGGCTAAGTAGTTTAACCCCAACTATGTCGTGGACACCCTCTGATGGAGTGACTTTGACATGGTCAAAGATTAAGGACCTAACCATAAGACAACTATGATGCCTCAAGTCAAAGGACTACTTTGTTGGAAATATGCCCTGAAAGTCAATCTTTGGAAGAAACCTTTCAGGACAAATGAATCGATGTATGGATGACTCTTATACATCAAATGGCAAAGATACTAATTAGGACTATCTCAATAAACGATATATGTCCTAATTAATGAATCCATGGAATATGGATCGATTGAAGAAGTAATCTAATGATGTTAGACTACAGAGACCTTCTTCACATAACCATTATGTCCAAAAAGGTTCCTGGTCATTGGATTGTCGGAGGGACACTGACAATGCTTAGACCGGTACATACTGTGTCCACTTCATATGGAAGAATGGAAAGTCTCATCCCATTTTTGTATTGACACTAAGAAAAGTATGTAGGTGCTCATTAAGGGAATGAGTTCACTGAACACAATCGAACGAGAGTACTTGCATGGAGGTCTACTCACATGTCAAGCAAGTAAACTCAAATGGTTGGAATAATGTAAGTAGTCCTTTGACCTGAGGCATCGTCGTTGTCTTGTGGTTAAGTACTTAATCTTTGATTATGTCAAACGTCACTCTACCAGAATGTCAACGGCATAGTCGGGGTTAAGCCACTTAGTCATGAAGGCAAGTGAATGCGCAACAAGGAATCTCTAATCCTCAATAAGAGAGGAAGAATACTCTAAGATATGATTCGGGAATCTTCGACCGAAATATCGAGCGTAATAAAGGAAAGCGTTCCTATACGACTCAATAGAATCATATAAGAAGGAATAATCACATTAGGGGTTTGACATAATATATCCATACCCTAGTAATGTGATTGAGAGTATTGTTTTAGAGAAGGATCGAATTACATTGTAATTCCAACTGAATAGGTTCTCCGAACAACTTCTACATTAGCTTGGGTAGCTATGACATATGGTTAGATGTCACTCATAGCTTGTGAGTTCTTATAGATGATTAAATGTAGTCATCAAAGAAGAAAGGTGAATTAAAATGAAGTTTTAATTCACTAAGTGATTGGATTAAATATAATCAATTGGATTAATGTCAATCACCTCACTGCCTTGCTAATTAGAACCTAAAATGATTGTACACCGATACACTCTTGTAGTGAGTAATTAATGGATGATGGAAATAATTAATTGGATTAATTAAGTGTTGTGATTAATTTAGAAAGTCTAAAGAAATCATAAAAGCGATAAAAGATCGTTTTGGGCTTAAAGAAACGTTCGGGTTTAATTGGGCCCATTGGGCCTAAACCCATTGGGCTTTTATTCAAGCATAGGATGACTTGAAATAATAAAAGCCCAAAGCCCAAACCAAACACTAAAGGGCCGGCCACTTAAAGGGTTTTGGGAGAGATATTTAGTCAAGTTGTTAACTAGGTTTCTTTTTGTCTATATAAGGAACTTTATAGCACAAAGTTCATTAGGGTTTTTTGTGTGTTTAAAACAACAAAGAGGCAAAAGAAACATCTCTCTAAAACACAAAAAAGGCCGGCCACCTTGGGGTGATTTTACTAACAAATCTTTCACCCTTTTGGTTATTCCTCCATCCATCTCACTACACTAGTGGGTGTGGATATTTAGAGGTCTTCTCCTTTGGAGACTAAAGGAGAACCTTGGAGCACTCTTACTAACAAAGTGGAGGAGGCAAGGAGGGAGGCTAGGCTCAAGGACTTCAAGGAGCAAAGAGCTTGGAGGTGGTCCATCCTTGGTCTAAAATCAAGATCAAGAGGTATAGATCTATTCCTTGACTTTGTTCTTAAGTTAAATGTTTTAGATGCAATATATATAAACCTATGAACCTTGAAGGGGATTTGCATGACTAGAACTTTGATAATATGTATTACATGCTTCCGTTGCTTATGTATATAAATTTTGAATTGTATATGCATGCTAGTCATTTAGAAATCCCATGTGCTAAACTCATTATTTTCCCTTCAAGTGGTATCAGAGCCAAAGGTTTATGTATAATGTGTCCTTTTGGATTTTATCCATATGGGTATTAATATTATGCTTGCCATAATTATTGCTTCATTCAAAATAATTTTATCTTTTGTTTTTCAATAGTTGAAAAATGTTAGTCAAAAGTTGAGAAAGATATGTATGCAAAAGATGTTTTGTATGCATGAATGAAAATTGAGTTTTGAACTAGTTTGACATATTATTTCTTCATTTAAAATATGTTTATCTTTTGTTTTTCAATGGTTGAAAAATATAAATCAATAGTTGAAAAGATATGCATGTAAAAGGGTGTTTTGTATGCATGAATGAAGAATAAGTTTTGAACAAAACTTTGGGGTTTTGAACCAAAAGGGAGGGCACGGTTTTTGGGGGTGTTTTTTGGGTTGTGTTTGTGTTTTATTGTAAACCACTCACACATCCTTTTAATGCTAGAAAAAGAGTTCTTGTCACTTTTGTTTTTGGGTTTGAAAAATCACCAAGAATATACAAATCTTGAAAATGTGTTCATGGTTTTGTTCTTGGTGTTCATGGTTTGGTTTTAGGTGAAAATGGTTTTATTTGGTTTTCATGCATTGTTTTTTGGTTTTGGATGATGTTCATACCATCCATAACCATATCATATATTTATAAAACCCTAGACTTGACTAGGAGGATTTCCATCACCTTTTTCACTAAAGTCTTTGAAGCAAAACCAAGTGATAAGCAAAATTTAATTTTTTCTACATAATGTGGAATTTAATGCATGTTGTGTAAGAGTGTGTAAGAGACCTCCCATCCCCTTAATGTGGCCGGCCTCCCTAGTGGATTTATCCACTTGTGGGGCTATTTTGTAATCTTTGAAAAGTTGATATTTTATACTTTTGAGTATTTACGTTTTTACCCCTAACTTTTTCTTATTTACATTTAGGCCCCTACTAACTAGAAAGTTAAAATATTTGATTTTAATTTTGTTAGTTGTTTAAACTCATAATTATATTATGCCCATATGCACTAAATCTAAATGTTCATGTTGCATTCCATTTAATTATTTAAATGTGTTTAAGTAGTTAGAAAATGGATGACTATGGACTTATGCCTTAAACGATAATTGAGCTATGAGATAAGACGCTAAAATCAAATTGTTTGAACCTTGGGAATGTGTTTTAATTACTGTTTTTAATGGACCTTGTCACCTTTGACATTAATCTATCTCTCCCTCTTAGTATATGTAATTTGTAGGAATTTGTACAAATCGGTTTGTAATTCTTATTACTTCTTAATCTCTATTCGTTAGTTGATTCCCTCTAGTGCTAGACTAGAGTTTCTTTAACTATTGGTAAGGAGACATAACTAAAAGAGAGTTTTGACATGAGATTAAAGATTAAATGGGTCCAATGCCCTAATTAGCAATGAATGATTGTCTTTCATTTCTAATGGCTCAATGAAAATGTTTTAATTGGATTGAAAAGCACGTAATTAAATTGACACAACCTCCCCGAGTTTATTTTCAACAATGTTGGCTCGTTGTTGCAATAACCTAATAAGTCCATGGTCATCCAAGAGCCTAAGATAAGTATAAAGTCCAATTTTAAAGGGATGCAAAAACCCTAGTAGTAGTAGTTACTTCCAATATTTGAAAAATTAGTTTTTGATATTTGATTTGTTTTTCTTAAAACAAATAGTGGGAGTATCATACGCTATTAAAATATAATGAATACAATTGGTAGTTATATATATCTCCAATATTTTGAAAAATGTTTTGATATTGATTTGTTTTATGAAAACGAATAGTGGGGATATCATATGCTACTAATTTCATTAACTTCGGACTAATAGTTATAATAGGACAATTTATTTGAATATGATTAAATAAATAAAATTGATGAGACCTTAAAATCCCTCAACCAACAAACAATATTAAGTTGTAAACGTAAGAGTGCTTAGAACACTTTTTCGTGGCCTTCCACCGTGGTAGGCTCCAATCGTTTATGACTTGTACATCGCCTTCACCCTATCATGGGGAAGTGCAAAGTGCATGCTTATACTAAGGAGGAGTTTATTTAAAACATTTGATGAGGTTAAGGTAGGCAACGAGTGTGGCCAACATCGTATCATCGTGAGGTCATGCTTGAACCCCTATCTAAACCGGCATGGTGGGACAAAACTTAACTAAGAGAAAAGGTGCCAACATCGTATCATCGTGAGGTATTTTTCTCTAGAGGCCAAAAGGATGGGTAATCACAAGAGGTTGTTGTGAATGGGTACTTGTACCCTCTCATTATTATTTTTGCTAGCCAACATCGTATCATCGTGAGGTGGGCTTGGTAATAGTGAGCCTCCCATAACCCACTAGGAGCTTTCTTTGAAATCTCCCGGATTCCATCTTGAGGGATATGGAATTTGCCAAAAATGGTGGGTGGTGTCATTCGGTTTAAAGACCCGAATCGTTTGACTTAATCAACAATCAAACTAATTATTTTATTGTTTATGTATATAGATATGGTTGGAAGCACACTCGCGAAAATACTCGACAAACATTGCCTAGAGGGGCACAATTTCCCATCGTGGTTTCATAATGTCAAGATTCTCCTAACCTTGGAGAAGATTGTTTACGTACTAGACAAGGCCCCACCTCACATACCTCTTGGCCTCGACGCCACTGAGGATGAACGTGCTAAGTATGACAAGCATGTTGAGGATGATACACAAGCCAAGTGCTATTTGTTGGCTTCCATGAATGAGGAGCTACAGAGACAGCACGAGGGCATGGACAGTGCATCTTCCATCATACTCCATCTTACGGAGTTATATGGTGAAGGGACGCGCAACCGTTGCTTTAACACTGTCTGTGAACTTGTGAAGACCAAGATGGTCAAGGGGGCTCCAGTGCATCAACATGTACTGAAGATGATAGGATTCATTGAACAATTGGAGAACCTAGGTACTCCACTTGACGGGGAATTGGCCCAGGACTTCATATTGGCTTCTCTTTCTGATTCATTTTCGCAGTTTGTAATGAACTACAATATGAATAAAATGGATAGTACTCTCTCTGAGTTACTAAACATGTTAGTAACTGCCGAGAAGACTATGAAGAAAGAGAACGTTGTAGGGACTACTGCAGTAGCCTACAACAAGCCATCCTCTTCCAAGGCTAAGCCGCAAGGCAAAGGCAAAGGGAAGGAGAAGAAGTCTCCCACTCCTAAGCCAAAAGGAGGAGTGAGGAAAAAGAAGGCAATGGAGCCCAAGGGGACTTGCCACCACTGTGGAAAGGAGGGGCATTGGAAGAGGAATTGCAGGTTATACCTTGCAACTCTTAAGGACAAGCCACAAGGTATGGTTTATGTTCTTGTCTTCAATTCTAATTGTTAGATCTTCTAAATATTTATATTTTATATAAAAGGCTAATCACTTGTATAATTGTATATAGGTGGAGGAGCCAAGTAGAAGAGGAACAAGCAAGGAAAAATGTGGAGAAGAGTTCGGCCACTATGTTTTTTTGCTCACTACTTAGGAAGATTGTTAGGCATTTAAAGATTGTCTTTAAAACTTTCTTATTTTGGTAAGAACTTATTATGTGGCTTCATATGATGGAAGACCACTATTAGTGCCTATATGTATAAAGGTATTCAAATTAGTCTCTAAATGTATAGAGCTAATATTTTTTTGTATTAAACATTATGAATGTTTGAATTATCATATTAATGTAATGTGAAGAATGCCTTTTAATATACTATTTCCTTAAAGTAGTGTTATGAATTGAAAATTGTCTTGTTGTATCCTAGATGAGATACAAGGGTTATATCACTTATTGTAATGTGATAACCAAACTTTAGATTTATCAATTATGGATAGATCTCACATGTAGGACATAAAAGGATACAATGAATCTTTAGATTTGGTTCCATTTGTCTACCTATGAGTTCTATATGAATTGACAAAAGTCTAGAGAATCCTTTCTTGAAGAAAAGGAAGGTCACATTATAATGATATAAGTAATAAGAAAAACGTTTCTTATATGGTTATTACTTGAAACACAATGATCAAGATCACTCTTGATTCAATTAGTAGTTTTGAACAACTAATTGGGCATTCGTTGAAAGGTTTTAAAATGTCAAAAATTGTGTTAGTGATTAAACCAAGAAAGAAGTGTCTAAATCTATAAAATGTTTAAAGACTTTAGTCACTTGATAACAAGACATTAACTTAGTGAAGATTGAAGCAAATAAGCTTGAAATGTTTTAAAGCTACTACACAATGTCTTCTACCAATATTCTCCACTTTTATACATTTTAAATGTATGAAATGATTTCTCATTAACTCATGAGAAATAGTGGGAGGTGTGAAAATGGATATAAACTTGAATGTGATTGGTTTATAGTTATCTAAGGAATAATAGTACTTGACTATTATTAAGAATTTGTAATTTTAATTGTTAAAAGACTCAAGCTCTTCAAACGTTAAAATTCTATGTTGTGTAACATTCTAAAGAATAGTCTTTGAATGTTGGTTTCGTCAACCTAACATAAAATGGTTATATGTTGGGAGTTGTCCATCATTCTCTTTTATGAGAACAAGCTAATAACAAGGCATATGGACAAGTTGATGAAACAAAAGGGAATAGTTTCAAAATGAGTCACAACATATAGTTTAACAACAAGACAATCCAAATTCAACATCTCATGTAACTAAAACGCTCTATGTAGTTTTGATAAAGAAATATATATCAACCACCTAGAAGGAATGGTTGAGTTTCTATATCCTTAGTAGGAGCCATGCTTCCACTAAAGACTTGGATAATTCTTATATGACTACATTAAGGGTCTTAGTATGACTAAAACTTGAAGTATGGTGTATGACACCATATAATTTAAATGAATAGACTTGATAAAACAAGTCACACATTTCATGGAATTACTTGAGAAATGAATTCTTTTGTATGTGATTCGTTTAAATAACTTGTGTTAGCTAGGGTTGTTGATAGTCTAAAAAATGTTGAGACATCATCAATAAGCTAATGGATCTCAATGATTGTCAATAGATCCAAGACAAGTTAATGGGAGCAATATGCATTCAAATCAAGAAAATATAATTGTTAAGTTTTGAATGAATGCTAAGTTACATCAAGGCCAGTGGGAGTGATATCATATTTTGAGCAACAAGATATGAATAAAGTCTATTTGATAGACTTAATTAAAACATAGATGTTACTCGAAAATGACAAAACATGACACGGTCAATTTTGAAGTATAGACTTGAAATTTGACTTATTGATATAGCAAGGCTATCTCAAGGATATTAAATAGGGAAATTAAATCTCAAATGTTGAAGATTTAAGAAAGCATTTTTCTATATATGATAGAAAATCACTTTCGTATCCCTTATAATGAATGTGTCACAAAATCACAAAAGGGACACATGTATGGACTTGTGAAGTAGATATCCAAAAGTGAAGAACCACAGGGGTTGTCACTTTAAGATATTACTATATCCCAGGATCAGAACCAAAGCAACTGATAGAATATTATTGCCTTTAAGAAAGAAACATCAGAGTGGGACTCTGGAAGCGTGCATTCACTTAGGTTATTAACCAAAGTGAAAATAAGCCATTTTAACAAATGGAACTTCATAATGGATGAAGTACTAATCATATGAATGAATTGTTAGTATTGTACTACAATGGTCTCAAGATTGGAGTAAAGTTTGTATAAAGTATACAAACGAAATATATGTCGATATATAGTTTTAGAAACTGCTTCAAAAGGTGTTTTGAATAGAAGGGGTTCTATTAGAACCAATGATTGAATCCAAATCATAAGGTCGTTAGTAGGATACTACGACGTAATGGGGCGATAGCTTAAGCCATGGAATCAAGGTCTCATCAAAGTATTCGAACACAAGAAAGAGACATCATCAAATGTTTTGGAAACATTTGATAAGTAAATCCCTTTTAAATAATAAAAGGGATTAATACATAACCAAGTTAACCTACTAGCATAAGCTCTCTCAACTAGCATGTATAAGATACACTAGTGATTGACTTTAGTGCAAGTGGGAGATTGTTGGAAATATGCCCTGAAAGTCAATCTTTGGAAGAAACCTTTCAGGACAAATGAATCGATGTATGGATGACTCTTATACATCAAATGGCAAAGATACTAATTAGGACTATATCAATAAACGATATATGTCGTAATTAATGAATCCATGGACAATGGATCGATTGAAGAAGTAATCTAATGATGTTAGACTACAGAGACCTTCTTCACATAACCATTATGTCCAAAAAGGTTCCTGGTCATTAGATTGTTGGAGGGACATTGACAATGCTTAGACCGGTACATACTGTGTCCACTTCATATGGAAGAATGGAAAGTCTCATCCCATTTGTGTATTGACACTAGGACAAGTATGTAGGTTCTCATTAAGGGAATGAGTTCACTGAACACAATCGAACGAGAGTACTTGCATGGAGGTCTACTCACATGTCAAGCAAGTAAACTCAAATGGTTGGAATAATGTAAGTAGTCCTTTGACCAGAGGCATCGTCGTTGTCTTGTGGTTAAGTACTTAATCTTTGATTATGTCAAACGTCACTCTACCAGAATGTCAACGGCATAGTCGGGGTTAAGCCACTTAGTCATGAAGGCAAGTGAATGCGCAACAAGGAATCTCTAATCCTCGATAAGAGAGGAAGAATACACTAAGATATGATTCGGAAATCTTCGGCCGAAGTATCGAGCGTAATAAAGGAAAGCGTTCCTATAGGACTCAATAGAATCATATAAGAGGAATAATCACATTAGGGGTTTGACATAATATATCCATACCCTAGTAATGTGATTGAGAGTATTGTTTTAGAGAAGGATCGAATTACATTGTAATTCCAACTGAATAGGTTCTCCGAACAACTTCTACATTAGCTTGGGTAGCTATGACATATGGTTAGATGTCACTCATAGCTTGTGAGTTCTTATAGATGATTAAATGTAGTCATCAAAGAAGAAAGGTGAATTAAAATGAAGTTTTAATTCACTAAGTGATTGGATTAAATATAATCAATTGGATTAATGTCAATCACCTCACTGCCTTGCTAATTAGAACCTAAAATGATTGTACACCGATACACTCTTGTAGTGAGTAATTAATGGATGATGGAAATAATTAATTGGATTAATTAAGTGTTGTGATTAATTTAGAAAGTCTAAAGAAATCATAAAAGCGATAAAAGATCGTTTTGGGCTTAAAGAAACGTTCAAGTTTAATTGGGCCCATTGGGCCTAAACCCATTGGGCTTTTATTCAAGCATAGGATGACTTGAAATAATAAAAGCCCAAAGCCCAAACCAAACACTAAAGGGCCGGCCACTTAAAGGGTTTTGGGAGAGATATTTAGTCAAGTTGTTGACTAGGTTTCTTTTTGTCTATATAAGGAACTTTATAGCACAAAGTTCATTAGGGTTTTGTGTGTGTTTAAAACAACAAAGAGGCAAAAGAAACATCTCTCTAAAACACAACAAAGGCCGGCCACCTTGGGGTGATTTTACTAACAAATCTTTCACCATTTTGGTTATTCCTCAATCTATCTCACTACACTAGTGGGCATGGATTTTAGAGGTCTTCTCCTTTGGAGACTAAAGGAGAACCTTGGAGCACTCTTACTAACAAAGTGGAGGAGGCAAGGACGGAGGCTAGGCTCAAGGACTTCAAGGAGCAAAGAGCTTGGAGGTGGTCCATCCTTGGTCTAAAATCAAGATCAAGAGGTATAGATCTATTCCTTGACTTTGTTCTTAAGTTAAATGTTTTAGATGCAATATATATAAACCTATGAACCTTGAAGGGGATTTGCATGACTAGAACTTTGATAATATGTATTACATGCTTTCGTTGCTTATGTATATAAATTTTGAATTGTATATGCATGCTAGTCATTTAGAAATCCCATGTGCTAAACTCATTATTTTCCCTTCATACTTTACATTATCCCAACCATGAGTTCTCATGTGACATGAGTATAAGAACTCCTTGTTGATCGTGTTCAGTGAACTCATTCTCTATTGAGCACCTATGTACTTCTCTTGGTGTCAGTCACTCTCCCTAAGAGAAGACATAACACGTACTGATCTTAACGGACTGTCAATGCCCAATTGGCAATCCTATGATCAGGAACGTTTAGGATATGTATACGAAAGAGAATGGTCTCATGAATCTAACTTCTTGAGATCGCATTCTCCCAATTACATATTCCTTGGACTTATCGTTTAAGCGTATAACATTTATATGAGACGACTTCAAACAATAATCTTTGCCCTTTAAATTAAACTATATTACTTTAACATGTGAAATGTCCGTAAAGTATCATCATATGATTGGTTTTAGGGCACATTTCCAACATATGTGTGAGTCTTTGTTTGAAAGATTGAGGACAATGTTTGATTTAAGTGTGGGGGAGGGGAGGGTAAACAAGCTGTTTTTGCATGATTTTCGTGGGGTTTTACCACCTATCATTTCTAATGTTGTTTCTTACCGTTTTAAGTATTTTTAGTGTGTTTTGAATTGTTTTAGTGTGTTTTGAAAGAAAAATACGAAAATTTGAAAAAAAAAGTTAGAAAAGTTTTGAAAAACAAACCAAAAGGAGTAATTTTTGTGTGTTTGAATCTTAGGGTACCTTCCAACACAATGATGAGGATTTGGTTTTTAATTGCATGACTGTTAAAGAAAGCTACAACATTGATGGAAGTTTGATATGCTCTTTGGTTAATACTTGGTTCTAGTTGACATTTACGAATTCACATGTAATCACAAAGGAAAAAAATCAGTTTTTGTAACATGCTTGAAGGAAGGAACTCAAACGAACGCTACAACCCTGAGAGACTTGAGCCAAAACTTTACTTGGAGAGTTATTAATCTGTGATTTCTTGTTTTCTAAAGTCGTTGCATGATCTCATTATTTCTTTTCTTGGTTGCTACTTAGAATGCGTTTTCATCATTATAGTTCCAAATACTAGACCTCATGCCCGTTTCATTCAAAGCTTAAAATTGAGTGCATAAGGTATAACAAGATGAAGTTGTTTAGTAGTTACCACTAGAGCCAAAAAGCCTTCATCCCATACATTTGTTTTGTAGGTTTAACCCCTTTGAGCCTTGTTTAGCCTATTTTCTTTGTTAGCCACATTATCCCTACCTAGCCTAGAAGAGGACTATCCATACCCTTGTTCTTAAAGTGTAGTGGAGCATAACTTAGAAGGAATTGAAGGAAATTTTGTGAAAAACATGTTCATTTGAGCAACATCTATAGCATGCAATTAACAATTAAAGGCGGAATCATGCTTATATGCACTCAAAACAAAACATTACCCATGAAATTCAAAGCCTACTAGTTAGGTGAACCATGACTCAACTCAAGAACAAAGTGAGTTGAGAAATATTATACCTTTGTTGATTCCTCTTTGCATAAGCAAAGGCTAATCACCCAAGGAGATGGCCTTCATTCCTTGCTTCTTAGAACCATCGATTTCTTGGAGGAGGATGGTAGAAAAGATTCTCCAAGTTCTCAAAATAGAGAACCTCTAATTTTCCACACCAAGGAGAGACTTGAATAAGAGAAGAGTGACCTTGGAGGATGAGAGATTGCTAGCTAATCTCCAGCAAGGGGCCGACCTCTTAGAGAGAAAGAGAGAGCATTGTGTTCTCATCTTTTCCCTAAAAGAAACCCTAATGAAGAAATAGCTATAGTCATATTTATACCTACCTTCATTGGAGTGGCAAACTTGTAATAAGTTCAAAACCCACTCCACTATCATTATGGCTGGCCATAGGGTTTTATTGGGCTTTTTGGGCCTTTGTGAATTATTAGTCATTAAGTTGTCACACAACTTAAGTTAATGGGCTTGACGTTCGAAGCCCATTGGGCCTTGAGGCCCAAAACTAACCCGTGGTCTTTTAACGAACTTTATTCGTTTGATTAATTAACATATTAATTAATCCTTGCCATAAATAATTAAACCATTTAATTATCCTTTCTCATCTCCGTTGTTTCTTCAATCTCTGCCTTACTCGGTGTACGATCCATTAGGTTCCTTTTAGCGAGGCAGTGGGCGTTTAGAACCCTTTCAAATCGATTGTGAATTGAAACTTACTTTCAATTCTCTCTTTAATGATTATACACGTTTAGGGCTTCCACAAACCATGAGTGACACCTAGCAGTATGTCATGGTTACCCAAGCTAATCAGAAGAGGTGGAGAACCTATTCAGTTTAGGATTACAATGCAATACGGTCTTTCTCTAATACAATACTCTTGACCACATTGTTTGGTTTGATAGTTTATTCATGTCTACTATACAGTGTGATTCTCTTACTTCTATGATTACCTTGAATGTGATTTGGAACGATTTCCTAAATCTCATTCATACTCTGGCCAGAGATTCTTAATCATATCATAGAGTATTCTCCCTCAAACAATTTGAAGGTTAGAGATCCCTTGTTGCGCATTCACTTGCCTCCATGGCTAAGTCGCTTAACCCCAACTATGTCGTGGACACCCTCTGATGGAGTGACTTTGACATAGTCAAAGATCAAGGACCTAACCACAAGACAACTATGATGCCTCAGGTCAAAGGACTACTTTGCATTATCCTAACCAATGTGACATGAGTATGAGAACTCATCGTTGATCGTGTTCAGTGTACTCATTCTCTATTGAGCACCTACATGCTTGTCTTGGTGTCAATCACACCAATGACTCAAGACTAGTCACTCTCTCTAAGAGAAGACATAGCATGTACTGATCTTAACGGACTGTCAATGCCCAATTGGCAATCCTATGATCAGGAACGTTTAGGATATGTATACGAAAGAGAATGGTCTCATGAATCTAACTTCTTTAAATTACATTCTCCTAATTACATATTCCTTGGACTTATCGTTTAAGCATATAACATTTATATGAGACGGCTTAAAACAATAATCTTTGCCCTTGATATTAAACTAGATTAGTTTAACATGTGAAATGTCCGTAAAGTATCATCATATGATTGGTTTTAGGGCACATTTCCAACAATCTCCCACTTGCACTAGAGCCAATCAGCTTGGTCATCAGTGATGATACCTCTTCTGTAGTCATTTCAAAAATGGCTGAGTAGTAGGCCTAGACAATGGATATCTATATGTTATCCATAGAAGGAACCTTGAGAATAACGACGTCACCATTATACATGATTCTCAATCATGTGGTTCAGTCTCTCATTTGAATTCGGATCTTGATGAGACCTTGATTCCCTAGCTTGAGCTATCGCCCCATTAGTGTCGTAGTGTCGGTACACTAGAGACACTTTCTGGTTGGAACCGAATAGAGAGTTCATAAATGAACTTTCCTATCCAAACAACATTGTTGTAAGCTTCTATATGGCAATATATTTTGCATTCATAATGGAACACACTAAAGTCATTACTTTTAATGTTTCCATCCAAATATTTCTTTAGTCATAATAAAGAGATATCTGATTAGCTCTTCATTCATAATGAAGAAACATCCAATGATGGATTAGATTCATAATCTAATACATTTACGCTTCCTTTACGTTACTCTAATTCTTCCTCATTCTTTGAGGAATCTATCCTTTAGTAGTTCTTAAATACTTAAGGACTCACTTGACAGTTGCCATGGTTCTGATCCTGGCCTTGCACTGATATCGTCTTGTACTGTTCCAGGTACAACTCATATCAATGTTTTCATACAATATGAAATATGTAAATCACTTTTCTGTATAAGCATAAAGGATTCTATTTACGCATTATTTCTTTGGGAGTCAAAGGGTATGTTCCCTTTGAGAAGAGCTACCTCCTAGTCTCACTAGAGTTGTTGTTTTTATTGAAGTTTATCATCATATGAGAAACTTCCTAGCATCTTTTGTCT
The DNA here is from genome assembly GCA_963082935.1 of Malus x robusta. NCBI lineage: Eukaryota > Viridiplantae > Streptophyta > Magnoliopsida > Rosales > Rosaceae > Malus > Malus x robusta. The sequence goes on along the minus strand of OY720334.1, from coordinate 20,060,953 downwards.
ATTATTAAGGCTTGATACAATGCAATTATATCCTGAAATCTATCATTATAGATTTCCATCCCATGTTTATAGACTATGTCTCCCATATACATTCTATCGTTATAGAATGTTTAAAGTCATAACTTTAACGAAGAAGTATTCTTTTCATTTCAAAAATTAATATATCATATATGTGTATATATATATATTCAAATTTAGGAACATAATAACCGGTACTATTCTTTCACTCTTGTCAGCAATTGTTGGATGATTTAATAGTAAACTTCACGTGCTTTCTACTTCTCAAGAGACCTTCGACAGATTGCCCGTAATTTCCGTAAAGCTGACTCTGCAAGTGACATATGTTGACACGTCGGGAAAATCAGATGGTTGGAATCGGTGCTTCGACAAACTGCCCGTGATTTCCGCAAAGCTTACTCTGCATGTGATAGATGTTGACACGTCTGCAAAAGCAGATGGTTGGAATCGGCGCTTCGACAAACTGCCCGTGATTTCCGCAAAGCTTACTCTGCATGTGACAGATGTTGACACATGTGCAAAAGCAGATGCCTCTCTGATATCTGGAATTGCCTCTTCGATCTCTGAAATCCTGTCGAGTTGCATGTGACAACTGCGGACAAATCTGGAAAAGAAGATTGGCCGTGGTTTCTGAACAAGCTCAGCTTTTGAGAAAGCTAGCGCCTCTTTGATTTTTTTAGTTGGCCTCTTCGATTTTTGAGCTCGCCTCTTCGATCTCTAAAATCCCATCGCGTGCTGATTTTTATAGAGGTATGCAGGACGTTCAAAGCACACTTGAATTTCTGCCTTTAAAAACTCCTTTTTTGCACTTCTACGATCTTGACTTGTTCGACCTCTTCTTTCTTTAACACCTCTGAAAAATGTCTGGCCCTTTCGACTGTCGTTTTGACTTGAACCTTGGTGAAGAGGCAGTCCCGCATTCTCCAGACAACATATGGCGCTCATCCTTCATATCCCCTACTGGTCCCCTTACTGTTGGGGATTCGGTGATGAAGAATGATATGACAGCTGCATTGGTGTCCAGGAACCTTGTCACTCCCAAAGATAATAGACTACTTACCAAACGGTCTAATGAGTTGGCTGTAAATGATTCTCTGGCTCTCAGTGTGCAGTGCGCAGGTTCCGTGTCTAATATGGCCCAACGCCTATTTGCCCGAACCCGTCAAGTTGAATTTATTGCGGCTGAAGTGATGAGTCTCAAGTAGGAGATTAGAGGGCTTAAGCATGAGAATAAACAATTGCACAGGCTCGCACATAATTATGCTACAAACATGAAGAGGAAGATTGACCAGATGCAGGAATCTGATGGTCATATTTTACTTGATCATCAGCGGTATATGGGTTTGTTCCAACAACATTTGCCTTCGTCTTCTAGGGCTGCACTGCGTACTGAAGCACAAAATGATCAACCTTCGCTGCCTCATTCTTCTGGGGCTCCGCCGACTACTGAGGCTCCGCCGACTACTGAGACTTCTCCTAAGCAGCCTTTGTGAAGGCTCCCTCTTGTATTTATCTGCTTAATGTTCCTTTTTTTTTTATGAATGTAAAAATACCTTGCATCATTGTCAGTGTTTAAAAAATAAACCCACACCAAAAACAATTTAAACAAGCAACAAACTAAAAATGACAATCATGGCAAAATAAAACTACAGAAAATGGAAGGTTTTTAGAAACGCAAAACTGATTGTGGAGCAATTCAAAAATCTTCCTTATTTGAATACATGGGTTGCCTCCCAAGAAGCGCTTTCTTTAATGTCTTGCAGTCGGACGATACCTCCAGTCACACTCCCCTAGGTTCCATGGAAGTGATCTTTGAATGGAAGGTGATACTTGAAGTGATTCAGCAATGGTGTAAATTCTAGGATGGGTGCCTAAATCATCAAAATCAGCAAGTTAGTAGAAAACGTATGTAAAATTTGAGAAGATGACTTACTTGCTTTGTCCGACAAGAACTCAATGACAAACACCAGTTTTTTGAAAGTTTCAGGGATATTGGACTTGGCCAGATTGAATGTGATGGTTGGGACTTGTCCCGTGTCATAAAATTCAACTTCTTTAGGAATGGTTGTCTCAAGTACATCCTCTTTGATGCATTCTACATCTTCTCCAACCACTACTTTCTCTTGAATCATTCTTTTTGGTGTACAAAGTCCTTTGAACATTTCAACACAATCTGGAACTTGATTTGTTGCACCAAGAATTGGAATATCATTTTGCACCTTTGGGAAGGCTTCCACGATGTCTTTTTCACTCTCTGCTTTCTTGGGAATAAAAAACCTAGAAGAAAATGGACGTTCGGAGGAATAACATTAGAATAAATTGAATTAGGAACCACCTCACCTAAGTTGGATGGCATAAGGACTTTAGAGGCTTGCAACAAGAGTTCTTCTAAATTGCCCATATCGTCGTCCTCCTCTTCTTCTTGCAGCAACAATTCATCCACTTTTGGGCTATGTTTGGATGGTTCTAGGACGGCTTCATCCTCCATTTCACTTCCCAAAGTGATAGCCTCAGCAATTGCAAAATCTTCCATTGAATTTACAATGTTTGCGTTGGAGAATTCACTTTGTTCTTGAATTTGTGCCATGACTTCCACAATCTCTCCCATTTGATTATTTAATTCACCCAACTTCTTGTCTTGATTTTGTAGGTCCTGCGTCAAAGAGGTTAGTAATTGAACAATTTGATCACTATCCATGGACATACTTGAATTTGATTGGAATTGTTGTAGGGGGAGCTGTGGTGGCTGCATAGGCGTTAAATAAAACTCCTCAGATTGCTGCCAATATCCATCTTGTTGAGCCTCATTGGCTTGATTTTGTGAGCCCTGCACCAAAGAATTTAATTCATCAAAAATTTGATTGTAATCTATTGACGAATCTAAGTTTGATTGGGCATATTGTATATGAGGTTGTGGTGGCTGCATAGGTCCTGAATAGAACTCCTCATATGGTTGCCAATATCCTTCATGTTGAACTTGTTGAGCTTCCTACCACATAGAGTTTGAATGATCACTCCAATCTCTTTGTGGGCATTGATTGGCTTGATATCCTTGCCTATAAGACGCATCAAATGTAGGGACACTTTGCATTGTGGTCCTTTCGGCATACTGCGACATTTGAGAAGTAAGATTTGCCAATTGAGCTTGAATGCTAGCAAAATCCATGTCTTACTTCTCTAGTACCTAAAATCAAAGAAAGAAAACTAAATCAAATATCAAAAGTAAAATAAACAAAACAAAACAAAAATAGAAACTAAAAACAAAAGACAAGAAAAGAAACAAAGTCAGTAACTAAAACAAAAGACACGAAAAATAAATAAAAAGAAACAACGGGGGATTAGCAAAGTTGCTAATCCCCGGCAACGGTGTCAAAATTTGATGCGATGAAAGTTAAGCACTCAAATTAAAACCTCTTTTGACAATTGTAGTATATGTATAAGTAGGGATCGTTCTGGACCGGGGATTAGGAGGGATTGCTAATCTAAACTAAACTGACTTACAAAAAGAAACTTAAAAACACTTAACTAGACTCTATAAACTCAAAACACTTAAAAACACAAACTAAAACAGATTCTAACTAATTAGACACACTAACATAAAAGGGAATTGGATTTTGGACGAAAATAAAGTAAAACAAAACAGAAACTAGAACTAAACAGATTTCCACGAAACTGGTTATTTTGGATGATGGATGGATTAGTTAGAGGTCCGTTCTTCACACATGACACACTTGTATATGAATCGATTTCCAATTGCTTTTCAATTAACTATGATGCTCAATACCCCAAATTAACTGTGATGCACAAATTAACCCTTAGATTTTCCTTTACTCATTGAGTTGGATGAATGCATGCAACAACCCAAATCATTGTCTAAAAGTCCCCTATATGAATTCATAATAGAGATACAATCAGAGATCATTATGTTCAATGAAAATCATAAGTGTTGATGAGGCAATTATAACTATGAATGCATGATACATTTGCCAAGAATTCTATTAACGCGATTGTGATAAACAACCTTCACTACTCATGAATATAAACTTGTAACGATTAGGTGAAACTCATTTATATTCTAGCATCTAATTCATGCATAAAAACTAAGTATGCATACTTAATAAACATACAAGAATCAGTTATGAATAAGATAGATAATTGAATTGCAATCACAACTTATCAAATCACAATTGGAAGAAATCAATTCAAATCTCAAGCATGTTCATGGCTTCAAACTTCCCCCTAACTAAATAGGGGTTTAGTGATCGGATCATATTTATATATATTTTTACTTCAAATTCACTCGTCTTTTCTTAGCTAGTTCCTTATATTTTTGAGCTATTTACGTTATTTTTGTGTTTATAGGATTTGTTTATGCAAAGAAAATAAAAATGGCATAAATGAGTTTTAAATAATAAATTCGTCGAAAATTGCTTTAGTCGTTCTCATTCTGTCATGGGTTATTGGTAGAATTATGTCACGGATTATAGGTCATGGAAGTTAGGCTAAATTTATTAGGTATGCATTAGAAATTATATGATATCTCTAAAATTGAAGTGTTTTGCAGTTGGTGAGTAAAGAAAAGAAACAAAAAGAAATACACCATTAGCAGCTGATAAAGAAAGAGAAAATATAAAAAAATAAATAAAGGAAGTAGTGCGGGGAGCACAGGAGAAGTGGACAGCTCGCAGTGGAAAGAATAATGAAGTGGGGAGACTTGGAGAGATAGGCGGGAGACAGAGAGGGAGTGAAAACGTTAGGAGGACAGCTGCCTTTGGGCAGCGTGGGAGAGCAGCGAGGCAGGAGAGCAGCGCGACTGACAAAGGGAAGTAAGGAGAGGTCAGTACGAGATAGACTGGCGCAGAAACAGCAAGAGGGAGAGAGAGGTGAGCACGGGGGAAGCCAGCTGAGACTGACGCAAGGAAGAGACGCGAGCAGGGGGAGAGAGAAGTGGGCACGAACGCAGCAGATCCTCTTTCGGTTTAATCTTTCCAAACTTCTATTTTATTTCTGTTTTAATAATGTGTAATTAAATTTATTTTGGCTAGAGGTTAATTCGAAACCATGAATATATTTGTAATATGAATTGATTACCTTCAGTTGTGATTTCATAAGTTGTGATTTAATTTGCTTAACTGCTTGATTGATAACTTATTTTTGTATGTCGATTAAGAATGCATACTTAATTTACATGCATGAATTTGACGCTAGAATATAAGGGAGTTTCACCTAATCGTTATGAACTTATATTCACAAGTAGTGAAGGTTGCTAGTCACAATCACGTTAAGTAAATTCTTGGCATAAGTTTCATGCAAATCATAGTAACGAGTGCCTCGTCAATGCTTATGTTTTTCATAGAACTTAATGATTCTTGCTTGTATCTCTATTATGCAATTCATGTAGGGAACTTGTAGGGAATGTTTTGGGTTGTCGTATGCAATCATCCAACCCAATAACTTGTGGAAAAACTGAGGGTTAATTAGTGCAATTCACGGTTAATTTGGGGCGTTGAGATTTACAATTTATTGAAAGAACAACTGAAAATCAATTTAGGTTGCATATGTGTCATGTGTGGAGAAGAACCCTCTAGCTAATCCGTCACCTATCCTTTCACCTTAATTTCATGCTTTTGTCAATTTTGTAATTTATTTAAGTTTAATTTATTTCTCGTCAAAACCAAAAACCCCCCATTATTAAATTATATTATTTAATTAGTTTTCATTATCGTTAGTCTTTTAATTCAATTTCCGTCCATTTCAGTTCCTAGTGTCCAATTTGATTGTTTTCATTATTTTGAGTCATTCTAAGTGTGTTTCGAGTTATTAGAGTTTTTAGCCTAGTTTTGTGTCATTGAGTCTTGTTTAATATTTTTAAATTAATTTAGAATAGATTAGCAATCCCTCCTAATCCCCGGCCTAGAACGATACCCTACTTACATCTATACTACAATTGTCAAAAAAAGGGTTTAATTTGTGTGTCAAGTAATTCTCACATCAAATTTTGGCGCCGTTGCCGGGGATTAGCAACTTTGCTAATCCCTTTATTTTTTTTTTTGTTTATGTTTATATTGGTGTTTGTGTATTTTACTTTTGATATTTGATTTATTTTTCTTTCTTTGATTTTGGGTACAAATGGAGCGAGACATGGCACTTGCGACCATTCAAGCTCAATTGGCACAGCTCACTGCTCAATTGACTCATAATGCCGAACGGACCACAATGCCAAGTGTCCCTACACTTGATGTGCCCTATGGGCAAGGATATCAAAGTCCTCAATTTTCTGCCAATGAAGATGTTTGGGGATATCAAGGCTATAACCAATCAAGGGGCAACATGTTTTCCAACGCTTATAAGTCAGATTGGAGAGGTAATTCAGATTATATGTGGGATGAACCTTAACAATTTCAACAAGGTGGATATAGGCAGCAAGACGAGTTCTATTCAAGACCTATGCAGCCACCACAGCATCCCCCACAACAATTCCAATCAAATCAAAGTATGCCCATGAATTATAATGAAATTCTTGAAGGACTAATTTCTGTGGCGCAGGGTTTACGAAAAGAAGAACAATTGCCGCCATCGGAAGAGTTCTATCAGTGGCCATATGAACCGTCACAGCCACCACAACAATCAACCCAATTCAATTCAGGTACATCCTTGGATAATGATACACTCAATAAGTTACTCACCTCTTTGAATCAGGGAGTAGAAAATCAAAACCAGGAGATGCAAGACCGAGTCAAAAGAGTGGATGAATTGGATATGCAAGTTGGGCAGATTGTGGAATTCTTGGCACAGATTCGAGATCAAAGCGAACTTTCCAACTCAAACATTGCAAATTCAAAGGCAAAAGTTGAAATCGATGAAGCCATCACTTTGGAAGGTGACATGAAGGATGAAGCTGTCCCAGAACCATCCAAACATAGCCCGAACATGGATGAATTGCTGCTGCAAGCAGAAGAGGAGGAGGACGACCTGGGCAGTTTAGAAGAATTCTTGCTGCAAGCTCCTCAAATCCCTATGTCATCCAACTCAGGTGAGGAAGTTCTAAATTCACTTCATTCTAACATTATTCCACCGAATGTCCTTTGTCCTTGCAGGTTTTTAATTCCAAATACTAAAGAGAGTGAAAAAGACATTGTGGAAGCTCTTCCAAAGGTGCAAAGTGATATCCCAATTCTTGGTGCACCAAAACAAGTTCCCGATGGTATTGAAACGTTCAAAGAACCTTGCACACCAAGAAAAGGGATTCAAGAGAATGAAGTGGTTGAAGCATATCAAGAATACATCCAAGAGGCTGTGCATGAGACAATCCAGCCCAAAGCAGTTGAGTTTGATGACACGGGACAAGCCACAATCATCATAGTAAACCTGGCCAAGTTCAAAGTCCCGGAAATGTTCACAAATGTGGTGTTTGTCATTGAGTTTGTGTCAGAAAAAGAAAGTAAGCCATCTTCTCCAATTTTAATTTTAATTTATACTAACATGTTTCTAATTTTGATGATTCAGGCACCCACTCTTGAATTTAAACCATTGCCGAATCATTTCAAGTATCACCTCCCATTAAAAGATAAATTCCATGCTTTGAAGCCGAGGGGAGTTTAAAGGAAAGATTCGTCCGGCTAAAGACGTTAAATCAAGCGCTTCTTGGGAGGCAACCCAAGCATTCAACGAAGGGAGACTTTGGAATCGATAACCAAATTAGATTTGAATTCTTACACCCTTATCTTTACTGCTTTCATTTTGTTTTGTTTAGTTAGTTGTGTTATTTGGTTGATTCCTGTAAGTTTGTGTTATTTAGTTTAAGTGTGGGCGAAGGTTAACCAAAGTCTTTCTACATTAATTTACATATAAAAAAATAAATAAATAAAATAAAAAAAAAAAAAAAAAAACATAAACTTAAAAATATTTTACAATGATGTGTGAACTAATAACATTCATTGGTCAGGTGGTGCTTCAGTAGTCGGCGGTGCTTCAGCAGTCGGCGGGGCAACAGAAGGAGGAGGCAACAGAGGTTGATCAATTGGAGCTTCACTACGCGGTGCCGCTCCAGAAAATGAAGGCAGATGCTGTTCGAACAGACCCACAAACCTCCGATGATCCAGTAAAATTTGACCATCAGTGTCCTGCATCTGGTCAATCTTCCTCTTCATGCTGGTGGCATAGCTGTGTGTGAGCTTGTGCAACTCTTTATGCTTAAGCCCTTTAATCTCTTGCTTGAGACTCTGTATTTCAGCCGCCAACGATTCAACGTGACGGGTTCGAGCATATAGGCGTTGGGCCATGTTGGACACAGAACCCGCACACTGCACGCTAAGAGCCAGAGACTCCTTAACCGCCAATTCATCAGACCGTCTAGCGAGCAGTCTGTTATCTCTGGGAGTGACAAGGTTTCGGGCCACCACCGCAGCGGTCATGTCATTTTTCATCACCGAATCCCCCACGGTAAGGGGACCGGTAGGGGATATGAAGAATGGGCGCCATATGTTGTCTGGTGAAGGCGGAGCTGCCTCTTCACCAATGTTCAAGTCAAAACGACGATCGGAAGGGCCAGACATTTTTTGAAGGTGTTGAGAAAGAAGAGATCGGACAGATTAAGATTTCGGAAGTGCAAGAAGGGAGTGTTTACAGGAGGGAGCTCAAGTGTGTTGTGGAACAAAATTAACGCCTCTATAAAAAGAAGAAATCGGAGAGGCGCTCCTCAGAAATCAAAGAGGCGTCTTCTCGCAAATCGAAGAGTCGGGGTTCCTTTCTCAAAAGCCAGATTCTTTTCTCAAAAGAGGCGTTTCATTTCTCAAAAAAATGGGCTTGCTCAAAAACCACGAGCCGAATCCCGGATTTCGAAAGATCAATTTGTCCAGACGTGTCGTCACTCGTCACATGCAACTGGTAGCTTTGCGGAAATTACGGGCAGCTTTGTCAGAAAGCGCGTAATTTGTACTATTCATCCATCCACCAGCTACCGACAATGAGTGAAAGAATAGTTCCGGTTGTGCAGAAAAGTCCTATAAGTCTCTACCTTCGCCTTCCACAGCAAAGGCACACCCTCTCAGCACTTCTTCATCTCCGAGAATGCATTCCCAAAGAATCCTCCTAAGTTACTCAGTGTTCCTCATTCCTTGGGATACTCCTGCGAACAACCCATTCAAAGCAAAAGTATTTCATATCATAAAGGTTGAAAGCAAGAGTATCTCATATCATGCTTTCTCCTTCCTTCTCCTTGTTCCTGATTGCTTACCAAGCCTTGCTCTCGAGTACTCATCTTCATCATTTGGTACTTCCTCTTCGTAAGTGAAAATGATACCTCGAAGCATGTGGAGACAACGTGCTGATTCAACCTCAGCTAGGGACAAGGAGAAAGAAAGCAAGAGGCAGGCACTTGGAAAGATTGAAGAAAGAAACAGACCAAAACCTCTACCTCGTGTCTGCCCGCCGTGTAGAGGAAACAAGCAGAAAAGAATGCAGACTGCACAATCAAATAATCCCAGCAGAAGAAGTCTGAGATGAAACCAAGGCACGCTAATATTCCTCGCTCAAAATTCCAAATCAGTTCAAGATCAAAGCTGTGGAAAGTCAACAAGCATGACCAATGATCACTTATTAGTTCTATTCATTGTCTTTTATCGTGATTTTCAATTTTTTGTTTGCAATTTTTTTTATTTTTTATTTTTTATTTTCTTGCGTTACTTAACTGAATTATTTCTTTTCTTTGCAGGAACTTTTGGTTATTTCCACCCTTGAAGTTGATTGCAGAATTTTAGCTTGGGGGTCATCGCTTGATTTTACTGCAAATTAGGGAAGTTTTCAGTCCAATTGCTTTATTTTGTTTCTTATTATTTATTTATTTTATTTTATTTTTATTTGCGTTATAGTGTTTTCTGACATTGGGGACAATGTCAAGTTTAAGTGTGGGGGTAGAAATCTCTAGAATTTCATTTGTTTATGTGTTGTTGCTTTTTGTTTTCTTTAAAAAAAAAAAAAAATTTGTTTTCTTTAAAAAAAAAAAAAAAAAAAAAAAAATCGGAAAATTTAAAAATCCAAAAATATTGTCTTATTTCCCTTATTGTTTTGAATTAGATTTTTGTTAGTTTCCCGACCCAATGATATAATTGGATCAAATTTGAAACATGATTATCAAGAACTTAGTTAACATGTGTTTTGTGAAATTCCTAATTCTCTTGTTAGTTTTGTACATGTTTGATTATCTTCGAAAAACCAAATGCACATAGCCTTGTTGATGTGAAACTAAAGCATGACTTAAAGCTTTATATGTGAATTTAGTGACCATATATATCCTATGTGAGTTTTTGAGCCTATTGAAAGTGTGTGCATTTTTCATACACTCCTATTCTTTCATGTGTGATGAACTTATGTGAGATACATCTCTAGAACTTGCGTAACGATCTTTCGAAATGTTTGTCATTGATTGCATGAACTTGGAAATGATAAAGGCATTAGGTTTACCACTATGGCCCAAATAACCATGTTTCCCAAAGAAAAATGATATCATTAGATTGCCAATTTGAGCCGTATTTGTTGAGCCTTTTATTTCTTATCACCAGATATGTCTACCCTTATACCTGAAACATTTTTCCTTACTCTGTCCAAGCGAGCAATGCGAGATTGTCTTATGAGAAACGTTTGTGAAATACTGTGAAGATGTTTGGCAAAAGAATAAGTGTGGGGGTATTTCATGTTTGTGTTTTAAAAAAAAAAAAAAAAAAAAAAAAAAAAGATTGTATAAAAAGAAAATAAAAAGTTTTTTAAAAGTTTCAGTTTAAGAGTATGGTTGGAGGTGCTAGAAGAATTGCTGGAGAGCTTGAGTTCTTATAAATCTAAAGAAAAGAATTGCTTGCAATGTAGCTTGGAATTTGTGTTTTCCTATTCTTTTGTTTCAATAACCCTATCCCTAAGCCTCATTACATCCAATAAAAGTCCTCTTGATTTAAGTTTTGCAATTATGACTGTGGAGAAGTGATCTTTATGCAAGCTTATGGTAGAAATTTCACATTTGATTCTTTGAGCGAAACACATTAAAACTAAACACATATGTGATTGAGTGTATATCCCGTGAGAAGGTTACTAGTTTGCATATGATGATTTTAAAAATAAAAACTTGAAATTGCATTAGCATGGCTATCTCACACACTACACTTCAAGGATGATTCAAAGATTACTGCTAATATTTGAATAAGGAAGATGAACTTGGATTAGTTTGTTGGTGTTAGCTATGGTTCTTGATGATTTGTTTTCTCGAATGAAATTCTATGAAGGTCACATAGGGGGAAACTAATGTTTTTCATGTTAGTTCTTTCTCATGTTTTCTTTGTTTTGCTCGAGGACTAGCAAAAGCTAAGTATGGGGGTATTTGATCGGATCATATTTATATATATTTTTACTTCAAATTCACTCGTCTTTTCTTAGTTAGTTCCTTATATTTTTGAGCTATTTACGTTATTTTTGTGTTTATAGGATTTGTTTATGCAAAGAAAATAAAAATGGCATAAATGAGTTTTAAATAATAAATTCGTCGAAAATTGCTTTAGTCGTTCTCATTCTGTCATGGGTTATTGGTAGAATTATGTCACGGATTATAGGTCATGGAAGTTAGGCTAAATTTATTAGGTATGCATTAGAAATTATATGGCATTAGAAATTATATGATATCTCTAAAATTGAAGTGTTTTGCAGTTGGTGAGTAAAGAAAAGAAACAAAAAGAAATACACCATTAGCAGCTGATAAAGAAAGAGAAAATATAAAAAAATAAATAAAGGAAGTAGTGCGGGGAGCACAGGAGAAGTGGACAGCTCGCAGTGGAAAGAATAATGAAGTGGGGAGACTTGGAGAGATAGGCGGGAGACAGAGAGGGAGTGAAAACGTTAGGAGGACAGCTGCCTTTGGGCAGCGTGGGAGAGCAGCGAGGCAGGAGAGCAGCGCGACTGACAAAGGGAAGTAAGGAGAGGTCAGTACGAGATAGACTGGTGCAGAAACAGCAAGAGGGAGAGAGAGGTGAGCACGGGGGAAGCCAGCTGAGACTGACGCAAGGAAGAGACGCGAGCAGGGGGAGAGAGAAGTGGGCACGAACGCAGCAGATCCTCTTTCGGTTTAATCTTTCCAAACTTCTATTTTATTTTTGTTTTAATAATGTGTAATTAAATTTATTTTGGCTAGAGGTTAATTCGAAACCATGAATATATTTGTAATATGAATTGATTACCTTCAGTTGTGATTTCATAAGTTGTGATTTAATTTGCTTAACTGCTTGATTGATAACTTATTTTTGTATGTCGATTAAGAATGCATACTTAATTTACATGCATGAATTTGACGCTAGAATATAAGGAAGTTTCACCTAAACGTTATGAACTTATATTCACAAGTAGTGAAGGTTGCTAGTCACAATCACGTTAAGTAAATTCTTGGCATAAGTTTCATGCAAATCATAGTAACGAGTGCCTCGTCAATGCTTATGTTTTTCATAGAACTTAATGATTCTTGCTTGTATCTCTATTATGCAATTCATGTAGGGAACTTGTAGGGAATGTTTTGGGTTGTCGTATGCAATCATCCAACCCAATAACTTGTGGAAAAACTGAGGGTTAATTAGTGCAATTCACGGTTAATTTGGGGCGTTGAGATTTACAATTTATTGAAAGAACAACTGAAAATCAATTTAGGTTGCATATGTGTCATGTGTGGAGAATAACCCTCTAGCTAATCCGTCACCTATCCTTTCACCTTAATTTCATGCTTTTGTCAATTTTGTAATTTATTTAAGTTTAATTTATTTCTCGTCAAAACCAAAAACCCCCCATCATTAAATTATATTATTTAATTAGTTTTCATTATCGTTAGTCTTTTAATTCAATTTTCGTCCATTTCAGTTCCTAGTGTCCAATTTGATTGTTTTCATTATTTTGAGTCATTCTAAGTGTGTTTCGAGTTATTAGAGTTTTTAGCCTAGTTTTGTGTCATTGAGTCTTGTTTAATATTTTTAAATTAATTTAGAATAGATTAGCAATCCCTCCTAATCCCCGGCCTAGAACGATACCCTACTTACATCTATACTACAATTGTCAAAAAGAGGGTTTAATTTGTGTGTCAAGTAATTCTCACATCATTTAGCCACTCATAATTGCAACAAAATTAGAAAATAACAAAGTAGACATTGAAAGTAAGAACGAAGTACACCTAAAACGCTCCAAAGTTCCAAGCTTGAAACGTCAAGGACCTTTGTTTTCACCACCTTGTTGTAGCACAAGTGTCTAGGATGTGTATGGATATATGGATGGGATGGATTTATGTGGCTGAATTGTGTTTGTGAATTGTTGGATGGGGGTCACGGCCAAAGATATGAAAGTGTGTGTTTGTGGGATGTGAGGGAAATGAATGGATGAAGATGGTATTTGTGTTGTGAATGGTGCTCCCCCCCTAACTAAATATCTGCACACTTGTATATATATGAATTTTAGGCTTATGTGGTGGTAAAAGGGTGGTGAATGGTTAAGGATAAAAGACACAACTTGAGGCAGATTTGAATCAAAACACTTCCAGTTGTTCGTGCAGTTTGCATGTGTTTCTATGAGTGATGTCTCCCTTCTTTGCATGTGGCATGTGTGAATGATGTCTCCACTTTCTTTTCTTCCAAACTGTTCGTCTTTCTTCTCCTATTTTTCTGCTTGAAATTGTAGAATGTGAAGTAATCATCAAAGGTTGTTGCTGCACAAGTATGAAAGATGGGGCCAACTCCTCTTGTGCGTGTGTGTGTTGTCCACTCCTTCTTTCTTTATTTCCTGCTGCCCATGCTGTGTGCTGTCCATGTCATCTTTGTTCTTGTGGCTGAAAGCATCTCCTTTCTTGCATGTGCCATGTATTTCCATGTGATCTATCCCTCTCTTGCCGTGCATTACTCCTTCTTTGCATGTGTGTGTCTCTTTTTACATGTGTGTGTTGTCATCTTTGTTTTTCCTTTGCACATGCCGTGTGTTGTCCATGTTTAGATCCCCTTTGCATTTGCACACACTTGCTTCAACATTTCAGCCACAAACCACTATACTTTCTCTCCATGCCGTGTGTTTCTTTGCCTTTGGATGTGGGTGTCTTTGCATGTACCTTGTATGATGTTGTTTCCATCACATGCCAGCAATGATGTTTGTTAGTTGTAGGTCACACACTTACACACATATGCTGAATTCTAATCTTCCCAAAACGTCCATCCTCATGTCTCCAAGTGCATGCAATCCATTTCATCCCAAAATTGTCCAAAATGCACCAAAATGAACTTTTCTTGCCATCTTTGTTATTAGGACGTACAAACATACTGAAATGGTTTAAAACACTCTTATAAGCAATAACTAACTAAGTAAGTGTAAGAAAACATGTTAACTAAGTCGTATAAATATGCTCTTATCACTAAGTGGCTTAACCCCAACTATGTCGTGGACACCCTCTGATGGAGTGACTTTGACATACTCAAAGATCAAGGACATAACCACAAGACAACTATGATGCCTCAGGTCAAAGGACTACTTTGCATTATCCCAACCATGAGTTCTCATGTGACATGAGTATGAAAACTCATCGTTGATCGTGTTCAGTGGACTCATTCTCTATTGAGCACCTACATGCTTGTCTTGGTGTCAATCACACCAATGACTCGAGACTAGTCACTCTCCCTACGAGAAGACATAGCATGTACTGATGTTAATGGACAGTCAATGCCAAATTGGCAATCCTATGATCAGGAACGTTTAGGATATGTATACGAAAGAGAATGGTCTCATGAATCTAACTTCTTTAAATTACATTCTCCTAATTACATATTCCTTGGACTTATCGTTTAAGCATATAACATTTATATGTGACGGCTTAAAACAATAATCTTTGCCCTTGATATTAAACTAGATTAGTTTAACATGTGAAATGTCCGTAAAGTATCATCATATGATTAGTTTTAGGGCACATTTCCAACAATCTCCCACTTGCACTAGAGCCAATTAGCTTGGTCATCAGTGATGATACCTCTTCTGTAGTTATTTAAAAAATGGCTGAGTAGTAGGCCTAGACAATGGATATCTATATGTTATCCATAAAAGCAACCTTGAGAATAACGACGTCACCATTATACATGATTCTCAATCATGTGGTTCAGTCTCTCATTTGAATTTGGATCTTGATGAGACCTTAATTCCCTGGCTTGAGCTATCGCCCCATTAGTGTCGTAGTGTCAGTACACTAGAGACACTTTCTGGTTGGAACCGAATAGAGAGTTCATAAATGAACTTTCCTATCCAAACAACATTGTTGTAAGCTTCTATATGGCAATATATTTTGCATTCATAATGGAACACACTAAAGTCATTACTTTTAATGTTTCCATCCAAATATTTCTTTAGTCATAATAAAGAGATATCTAATTATCTCTTCATTCATAATGAAGAAACATCCAATGATGGATTAGATTCATAATCTAATGCATTTACGCTTCCTTTACGTTACTCTAATTCTTCCTTATTCTTTGAGGAATCTATCCTTTAGTATTTCTTAAATACTTAAGGACTCACTTGACAGTTGCCATGGTTCTGATCCTGGCCTTGCACTGATATCGTCTTGTACTGTTCCAGGTACAACTCATATCAATGTTTTCATACAATATGAAATACGTAAATCACTTTTTTGTGTATGCATAAAGGATTCTATTTACGCATTATTTCTTTGGGAGTCAAAGGGTATGTTCCCTTTGAGAAGAGCTACCTCCTAGTCTCACTAGAGTTGTTCTTCTGATTGAAGTTTATCATCATATGAGAAACTTCCTAGCATCTTTTGTCTATTATTAGGGCTTGATACAATCCAATTATATCCTGAAATCTATCATTATAGATTTCCATCCCATGTTTAAAGACTATGTCTCCCATATACATTCTATCGTTATAGAATGTTTAAAGTCATAACTTTCACGAAGAAGTATTCTTTTCATTTCCAAAATTAATATATCATATATGTGTATATATATATATATTCAAATTTAGGAACATGATTAACTCCCACTAATCTTTTGTAAACCTAGTAAACAAAAGATTCATTTACATCTTTATGAGAAATCAAACAATTTGATCTTTCTCTCATAAGACGCTTATAGCTCCCACTAGCTTGCTAAGATGCATGATGGATGGATCTCTACAACTTATATGTCTTGTGATTCATAGTTTTAGGCATATATTATCAAGACTATCTTAATAATGGTTTCGGAAACCCATATTATGTCCAAACATTGAATCACCATTCAGTTGTAGCTAGCAATCTTCGAATTAATTGAAACCAAGACTACGTCAAAGATGGTTTCTTCAAAGTCAACCAATCTCTTTGATTGTAGTCACCTTAAGCTACCAATTAGCTATAAAGGTTTCATTATTTCGGGTCAAATGGTACTTTACCATTTCCTTGAGTATATGTCGTACATACACTCAATGTAGTCATAAGGATTTTCATTCTTATTTCTTTCGAATTAAGAGGTGTAACTCTATGACATAGTCATAAAGTTCAAACCATTCAACTGAGACAGTTTATAAATCCTTCTCGACTACCTTGGAGCTTGTGGTGTAGGAACTAGATTGTTATATTTGTTGATTATCATCTTGTCTCTCAAAGAACCCATTCTTTGAGTTCTATCTCTCGTTCATTTGCGCTTAGGCAAATCATATTGTAGGATTACAATGAACTACCCAACAAAACAACATTTGTTAGTTGGTTCATAGAAGCGATATCCAAAGGTTAATTTAAGGGTATCAACAAGATAATTCTCAAACAAATATTGCTTATTAGCACACAACCCCAAATCTTAACACGATTAAGATTTGTCTTTCTTTCCAACTACATCCTATGGAGTCATGTAAATTTTGGAAGATCTTCTAATTGACAATCATATTGTCTTAGAAGTATATATGCTATATATATGGGTAATTGATAATATCCAACGAACTAAATCTTATTCGAGTTCGTTCTTCTCTTAATGGAGAAATCCATTATCATATGATGCTTCTTTCCTTGATATCTTTCAAGGAAACTGTTCTAAAGTTTTACCTTTCCTTGGATCAAATCTAAGGAGGTAAATACTTTAGACATCTTACTCATCAACTTACATTTCTTGAATTCTTTGAAACCTTTTGCAAAGTATTCGGACTTGTGTTTATTCAAAATAAATGATAGTCCAACCGAGAGCGATCTTCGGTGAATGTCATACAACATGAGTAGTATTATGTTGTGAACAAGTGCCACTAACATCTAAGTGAATTAACCTCAACAACTTTGTGATTCTTTCTTCCTTTCCAAAAGAATAAAGATTCAAACATTTTGCCTCTATACAATTTTAACAAGAAGGCATTGGATTCGGATCTAACGATCTAAAGCATCCATCTATGACCAACTTGTAATTTATGTTTTAGAGGTATCACAACTCAGTTGGGATTAGTCACTACCTTGCAACCTTTTGGGTTTTAAGCATCGTTATATTCTAAACAGTTAACACTACCATATCATCTCTACTATAGAGATAATCAATTAGATTACAATAATCTAATCAT
This sequence comes from Malus x robusta, assembly GCA_963082935.1. NCBI lineage: Eukaryota > Viridiplantae > Streptophyta > Magnoliopsida > Rosales > Rosaceae > Malus > Malus x robusta. Next base: position 20,043,358 of record OY720334.1, on the reverse strand, counting down.
TCATAAAGCACAATGTTTTGTCAAACAAAACATTCATCCATCTCTCATAGTGACGGAATTAAGTTCCTTAAAATTGGAATGTAAAGACAATCTTTGGTTTTTCAAATTTCGTTGGTAGTTCATATGAGGAAGTAAGTACGATCTGCTTTCGCAGAGATCTACATTTGATTCACGTTCCGAATGTGAAGTACTTTCTCCTCTCATTAATCTTCTACTTCTTATTAGCCACACTTTTACAACGATTGTAAAACATAGTCACTAATACGGAATCAAGCATTCAAGTAGAAGAACCAACTATTTTGAACTATTCAAGAACAATTTACAACACCTTCGAAAGGTGTGTTCTTGACATTTGCAAGACATTTCTTGCAAATACCCCTTCCAATGTCCATCCTTTCATAAAGAAAGTTTGTTCCCTTGGAGTTATTTCGCCTTCTTCATTTGACTACAATAGTCATGGTCCTTAAACTCCCACTGTCTCTCTTAAAACTTATTTCAATTGTGTTATACACATCAAACGATTTGGAGAGCGTGTGGTTATTGTTCACTATATAGTTTACAATAAACTTAGTGAACCATTTGGATAGGGACACAAAGGTGAAGTCCTTGCTTAGTTTTCGTCTCTAGAAGTGCTTTAACACTTCAACACTCAATGATTCAAAATCATCATAAGTCCATGTTGATGGACTATTTTTGTCAACCAACCATTATGTTCTAAACATAATTACAAACTTTCAAGAGTTGTTCAAGGCAACTCTCATTTCTTCATACAACAATTTGTAAGTGAAAAATCATGGCACATAAAGTGTCCAGCCCTTGTGCTTACTTCTCAAGTTCCTTGTTCATGTAACAAAGAAACAAGCACTAATGTTTGCGTTAGCCAAGGGTTGTTCAAAGCAACTCTTATTTCTTCATACAACAATTTGTAATTGAAGAATTATGACATTAAAAGTGTTGTCCTCTTTATGATAGACTTATCTAACATGTTCTTCCAATGATACATTATCAATAGGAAGATTGTGAGGATGAGACTACTTAGGTACATATACAATCCATTTAAGACAATCTTTGGGATTGTGGTACCAAGTCCGGAAACTAAAGCATTCGGCTTTTCTTTGTCAAGTTTTGGATAGCTATATTGGTAAATAAATACATAACGAATATAAATTGATTGATTTTAAGCCATTTGATTCGGGTCTTTAAATCAAATAGCACCACCCACTATTTTTGGCAAATTTCATATCCCTCATCAGAATTTGAGAGTTTTGGAGGAAATTCTTAGTAGGGTATGGAAGACTCACTATTACGAAGCCCACCTTACAATGATATGATGTTGGCTAGCATTAATAATAATGAGAGAGTACGCTTACTCATTTGCATCTCTTGCAAGTATGTGTCAGTTTGGTATCAGAGCTTAGGTTGCAGTCCTGTATAATTGTTAACGCTCTAATGATCTTTTGATGTTTTCTGTCAGAATTATGCCGCCTCATAGGGAACGTAGGGAATCCCGCCGTACTTCTGAACCTAATTTCCCGGATATCACTCAGTTAGGGGAAGCAATGGCCCAGGCTTTGCAGAATGTGATTCGTCCTCCTCCCCCTCCTCAGAGGACACCTTTGGAGACCATGTACAACTTGAAGTTAGATCGTTTTATGGGTAATGAAGGTCACGAGGGGGCAGAGAAATGGCTAGATCATATTGAGAAGATCTTCCAGGTGATGTAGAGCCAGGGGAATCTCCCTGCTAACAGATGGGTGGAGACCACCACTTGGTTTTTAGGTCGAGAGCCAGCAGCTTGGTGGATAAATCAGGCTAGGTACATGTCACCTGAGATGGCAGCCGACTGGAAGGTGTTCAAAGAGAATTTTATGAAGAGATTTATTCCTCCATAATACATTGATCGCAAGAAACAGGAATTTACTCGGTTGAAACAGAAGAATATGTCAGCTAATGAGTACTACAAGAAGTTTACTGATTTGTCTCACTATGACCCTGATACAGCTGGTAATCAGGGAGAGATGCTTCGGCGTTTTAAGTTGGGATCTAAGAAGAAGTGGCGTACCTTTGCCAGTGCACTTCCCTGCGCCGATTACCATGAGTTTTTCGAGATTTTGGTTAGGATGGAGGACTCTGATAACCTTCCTGACAGTGAGGATGACGAGGATAAGAATGATGGTCAGAAGAAGAATGATAAAGGTAAGGGTATCTCAATTCCGGGACCTCGACAGACGCAGAATTTTAAGAAGAGTGGAACGTGATAGACGCATATTTATGTGTCTTAGTTAACTAGTTTTCTTGCATTTACGTTATTAGTTCTTAGTTATTTTAGTACTTTAAGCCATTTTCGTGTGTTTGTAGGTCCAAAGGGCTAAGGTAGCAGGAAAGTGAATTTTGGTGCATTTTGGAGCAGTTTTGAGCTTGGAATGGATTACATATGATATGAGCAAAATGGATGGACGAATTTGAAGACAAAAGAGGCTAAGAACATGCTAAAAATCTGGTGAAACAAATACAAGTTGCAAGAAGGGATAAATTTCTAGAAGGATTGGCCAAAACTTCACTCAAAACACATCAATGTCGTGGCTTTTACTTCCACCTCCACCAGAAATTTGAGTAATGATGCAATGCTTAACTCACCATGACATGTGAGTGGATGATGCAATGCTTAACTCACCATGACATGTGAGTGGATGATGCAATGCTTAGCTAACCATGACATGTGAGTGGATGACTTAAAACCTACCCCAACAACAATTCCCACTCTTGCCGTGACTTACCTACCCATTCCACCAGAAGTTTGTGCTTAAGCAAGTCCATCATCTCCCTATAAATACGATGCAGCAACCTCATTGAATGCATCCAGAAATTAACCATTCTCCAAGCCTTTGCTTGCCTCTCCTACATATCTAAACCCCTTCCCATCCATTCCTCCAAATAACCAACCCTTCAAACATCATTCCAACCTTGTTGTTGCGGCAAAGAGAAGGAGAAAAGTCCTTGGACGCGCTTGGTATCCAACATGGATCGTTGGAACGTTTAGGTGCTTTCTTTCCTTTGTTTTTCAATGTTTAAATTTGTTTATCTTTGTTTTGTAATAATGAGGAACTAAACCCCCCTTGGCTAGGGGGGATTCAAAACCATGTTAATGCTTGCAATATGATTTGATTACTTTTAATTGCGTTTCATAAGTTATGAATTCGATTTACTTATCTATTTGATTGATAACATGTTTATGTATGTTGATTAGGGATGCATACTTAGTTTGCATGCATAAATATGATGCTAGAGTATAAGGGAATTTCACCTCATCGTTATGAACTTATATTCATGAGTAGTAAAAGTCGCTAGTCACAATTGTGTTAAGTAAATCCTTGGCAAGAGTAACATGCGTATTCCATAGTTATGAATGCCTCGTCAATGCTTATGATTTCCATTGAACTTAATGATCTTTGATATGTGTCTCTATCATGCATATTCCATAGTTAGGGTCCTTGATAAGAATAATTTGGTTGTAATGCGTATTCCATTCAATTCAATGAATCTAGGGAAATCTGAGAATTAATTTATGCAATTCATGGTTAATTTGGGGCGTTGAGAATTAATAAGTTATTGAAATGCAATTGGAAAACATTTTGTATGCAAGAAAGACATGTGTGGAGAAGAACCCCTTAGCTAGCCTTCCATTATCCATTCAACCCAAATTTGTTCAAAATCTATTTAAGTTTTTAGTTTATTCGTTTTTACTTCCAACTTCACCAAACTCAAATCCCCCTTTTACTTTCTTGTTTTAAAATCTTTTGTTTACATTTTTAACTTTGTTTTTATGTTTTTAAATTAGTTTTCAAGTGATTTAGCAATCCCTCCTAATCCCCGGCCTAGAACGATACCCTACTTACATCTATACTACAATTGTCACAAGAGGGTTTAATTTGTGTGCTTATATATTTCACATCAGAACGAGTTCGAGTTCTTCTAGCGGGGGATATAGTTTTACTGGCCTGAGGAGAGGTGGTGGAAGATTTTCTGGTGGACCCAGATTTCAGGGACAAAGGGATTCTGGTGGTGCTGGTGGTTCTGATGCCCCGTGGTACCGCCGTTGTAACTTTCGTCACCATGGTGAGTGTAGGAGAGGTAGTGGTGCTTGCTTTACTTATGGGCAAATGGGACATCGGGCTTCTCAGTGTCACCAAGGTCAGCAGAGACCGTAGCAGACCAATATGCCACCTCCAGTACCGATTCAGCAGAGTTTTGGACCAGGCGGTTATGGCCAGTCGAGTCGTGGTGGTGCCTACCACTACCAGGGGGATGCTGCTCCATATGCTCCCGAACCTTATCAGTATCCCAGGAGCCTATTTCTCAGGCTGGGTATTCTCAGGACTTTGGAGGTTATTCTTCTAATTCATCTATGCCAGCTGGTGGATCACAGTGGCATCAGGAAGGTCAGCCCCGTCAGGGGGAAATTGCTACTGGTGGTGCAGGATCATCCAGGCAGCCTAGTCAGCCAGGCCAGGGACGTACTCCTCAGGGACGAGGTAATCAGGGCAGTAGAGGTCGTGGTGGACGACAGCAAGCTCAGGGGCGAGTTAATCACATCTCACTACAAGAGGCCCAGAACCATCCAGACTTGATCATGGGTACGTTAAATGTTCTCGGTCATCTTGCTAGAGTTTTAATTGATTGTGGTGTTACCCACTCTGTGATTTCTCATACGTTTGCTCAAATGACCCAACCTCACCCTTCACTTCTAGGATTTGATTTAGAATTTGCCATGCCTAGAGGAGATAAATGTTATGTTGATAGTGTGTATCTTGGGTGCCCAGTGATGGTAGAGGGCGTGGTTATGTCAGTTGATCTTATTCCGTTAGATATTGTGGATTTTGATATATTCTAGGAGCTGATTGGTTGCATTATAATCGTGCCCATATTGATTGTTATGGTAAATCAGTTACTTTTTATCATCCTGGACTACCTGAGGTTACTTTTGTGGGCGATAGAAGTGGGGTGAGACATGATGTTATTTCTGCCATGAGAGCAAATAAGCTATTATCGAAGGGTTGTCAAGGGTATTTAGCACATGTGGTGTTAAATGATGTTGTTCCTAGCAGTATTGAGGAAGTTGGTGTGGTCAGGCATTATCCTTATGTGTTTCCTGATGATTTGCCGGGGTTGCCGCCAGACATAGAGGTGGAATTGTTGGAAGTATGCCCACAAAGCCACTCATTTGATGTAATAGCTTTTTGGAATACTTAATGTATTAAACCTTTATATGTTTAATGGAGGGCAAAGCTTATTGTTAATCACTATTTATTGTATGATGTGTTTAAGCAATAAGGGAATCCAAGGAATGTATTTGGTCTAAGAGATAAGTAATCTAAATGAGTTAGATAATCGAGACCTTTTCTCTTATGTTCATTCCTAAAACGTTCCTAGCCATAGGATTGCCAATTGGGCATTGACAATCCGCTAAGGTTAGTATGTGTTATGTTGACTCAAGCGTGAGTATGACTAGTCTCAAGTCATTTGGTGTTGGACACTAAGATAAACACATAGGTGCTCGAAAGAGTAATCGAGTACACTGAACTACGATCAAAAGAGAGTTCGAACATACATGTCATGTATGAACTCTAAAGTTACAATATGCAAAGTAGTCCTTTGACCTGAGGCATCATAGATGTCTAATGGTTAGGTCCTTGATCTTTGATCATGTCAACGGCATTCCCTCGGAGTGTCAAAGGCATTGTTGGGGTCAAGCTATCTAGTCATGTAGGCATATGAATGCACAACAAGGGATCTCTAACCTTCCATGGTGGAGGGAGAATACTCTAAGATATGATTCTAAAGTCTTTGGCCAAAGCAAATGAATATGACTTAGGAAGTTTGTTCCAAATCATATTCAAGGGAATCATATAGGAAAGTATCACATTGGATAGTAGACATGAAACAAACAATCACTTAAACAATGTGATTAAGAGTATTGTATTAGAGAAAGACCGTATTGCATTGTAGTTGTAACTGGATAGGTTCTCCAACCAATTCTATTTAGCTTGGGTAACCATGACATACTGCTAGGTGTCACTCATGGTTTATGGAATTATAATGATTAGCAAACACTAATCATCAAAGGGAGAATTGAAATGTGGTTTCAATTCACAATCGATCGTTAAGAGTAACATCGCCCACTGCCTCGCTAATTGGAACCTAATGGATCGTACACCGAGTAAGGATGTATGTGAAGAAATTAAATGAAATGGATAAGCAATTAAATGGTTTAATTGAAGAATGGTCAAGATTAATTAATTAGTTAATTAATTTTACGAAAGGTTCATATTGGGCTTATATGTTGGTTTTGGGTTTCGGGGCCCAAAAGCGTTTTGGTCCAAAAGGCCCATTGTGTTTAAGTTGTATGACAACTAAAACAAAATGGGAAAATAGCCCAATAACATTAATATGGCCGGCCTTTAGGGTGAATGGGCAAGCTTGGATTAATTACAAGTTTGCCACTCACTTGTAACGAAGTATAAATTCAACTTTATAGCTTTGTTTTCATTTAGGGTTTTCTTGTTGAAATTGGGTGAAACATTTTCTCTCCTTTTTCTCCAAGAGGCCGGCCACTAAGGGGAGGGACATCTAGCAATCTCTTCTTCCCTAAGTCATCCATATCATCTTCACAAGATACATCCTTGGTGAAGAGACTTAGAGACATCAAACTTTTGGTGTTTTGGAGAACAAATCCTCATTTCCTCAAATCTTCAAAGGAGCACTAAAGGGAGGATAACACAAGGAGGATCCAAGGTGCTTGGAGGTGACTTGAAGGCCCTCCACTTGGGTGAATCCCTTGTGTAAACAAGGATGAGCTTCAAGGGTAAAGAAACTCTAAATCTTTACTTCTCTTTAATGTAGTTAATGAGTTTATTGGTTCACCATATACTAGGCTTTGAAAGTCATGGGTTTGATGAATTGTTTTTGAATGCATGTCTACTTTAAAGTGTTAATAGCTTGCATATGTATTCAAATGTTCATATTTGTTCTTAGCTAGGATAAAAATTTTCCTTCAAGTGGTATCAGAGCCTAGGCCTAGTTTATGGTGAATCCTTTTGGGTTTTGTGATTTTCATTATTTATGATTTAGATGTTGTAAATGTTACAAGCTTTGTTCTTGCTTTTGAATATATAAATTTTGCTAGAAAATTTAGCATCTCAAATGTTGTAGATGTATTTCATTTAAGCATGAATATTGGAACTAAAATTTGGTGCCATGTGTTTTGGGAAATTCGGCCAAATCCAAAGGGTGATTTTTTGGGTTCATGTTTGTCTTGTTAAAATGGTTTTAAGGTGACTTTTGGAACCCCTAAGTACCCTAGGATATTAGCCCTCTTTTCAGTGGTGAAAAATTGAGTTTTGGTGAGTGAAAACATTCATGGAGCTCTTATGAGTTTTTCATGTTTGTTCTTCATGTTCTTGAAGTTCTTGCCAAGAACAAAAAGTTTTGAAGTTTTGATTTAAAAGTTTTATGTTTTTCATAAAGTTTTGGTTTATTAATTTTGTATTATAACTTAAGGGTGAAGAAAGGAAAATGTCATTATTGTTTACAAAACATTTTCTTACAAGTCTTTAAAGTTTGCAAAGACTTTCTTCACCAACCAATCCACTTGCTAAAGTGCTTTAATCAACTTGCAAAAACTTTTTAGAAAATTTTTCAATTTTTCTCAAATGGCCGGCCACCCCTAGTGGGGGTACTTTTGGGGTCTTTTGTGCAATTATATAAAGTTTTAGATACTTTTGTGTATTTGCATTTTGGCCCAAAAGTTTACGTTTTTACGTTTAGGCCTAAAAACTGTAAAGGACAAATTGTTTGGATCCTTTAATGATGTTTTTACATTATTAAAATTTTGGGATCTAGTTGTAATTACATGAAGTTGTGGACTATTGTGTTTTTACAAAGTGACCCCAAAAGTTTTTGTATTTGCATTATGGCCCAATTGTTGTGGTCATAGTTTCCTTTTGGCCCAAATAAAATGAGAACAAAAATTGTTTTGTCTCTTTAATGAGAATTGGATTTTCATTTCATTTAGTTCCATTTAAATCAATTCTATGGATCCAAAAACCAATTGTTTAAGTTGCTTTCTTAGTTAATGTGATTGATTAAGAAAAGGGTGATTATGAACTGGTGTGAAAAATAAGTTAACACACAAAATTAAACCCTCTTTTTGACAATTGTAGTATAGATGTAAGTAGGGTATCATTCTAGGCCGGGGATTAGGAGGGATTGCTAATCTATTCTAAATTAATTTAAAAATATTAAACAAGACTCAAGGACACAAAACTAGGCTAAAAACTCTAATAACTCGAAACACACTTAGAATGACTCAAAATAATGAAAACAATCAAATTAGACACTAGGAACTGAAATGGACGGAAATTGAATTAAAAGACTAACAACAATGAAAACTAATTAAATAATATAATTTAATAATGGGGGGGGTTTGGTTTTGACGAGAAGTAAATTAAACTTAAATAAATTACAGAATTGACAAAAGCATGAAATTAAGGTGAAAGGATAGGTGACGGACTAGCTAGAGGGTTCTTCTCCACACATGACACATATGCAACCTAAATTGATTTTCAGTTGTTCTTTCAATAAATTGTAAATCTCAATACTTCAGATTAACCGTGAACAACACTTTTTTAATCTTCAAGTTTTCCTTAAGTTATTGGGTTGGATGATTGCATACGACAACCCAAAACATTCCCTACACGTTCCCTACATGAATTGCATAATAGAGATACAAGCAAGAATCATTAAGTTCTATGAAAAACATAAGCATTGACGAGGCACTCGTTACTATGATTTGCATGAAACTTATGCCAAGAATTTACTTAACATGATTGTGACTAGCAACCTTCACTACTTGTGAATATAAGTTCATAACGATTAGGTGAAACTCCCTTATATTCTAGCGTCAAATTCATGCATGAAAATTAAGCGTGCACTCTCAACCAACATACACAAATCAGTTTTTTATACGAACGGATAAGTAAATTGAATTCACAACTTATGAATCACAACTGAAGGTCATCAATTCATATTACAAATATATTCATGGTGTTGAATTAACCTCTAGCCAAAATAAATTTAGTTACACATTATTAAAACAGAAATAAAATATAAGTTTGGAAAGATTTAACCGAGAGGGAATAGTGCTTCAGTGCTCTGTCTGCCCCAGCTTCCGTCAGCCTCTGTCAGTCTCACCTTGCCTTTCTCCTCACTGCTCCGCGCCCTCCCTTCTCTCCCTGCAAGCTTTCTGTTTTTCAAGGCTGCAAGGGCAGCCTTTTCTTCTCTTTCTCCCCGCAAGGTAGCTAAGCTGCTTCTTTTTTTGTTTTTTTTATTCTTTCCGCTGGCAGCTTTGCTGCTTCTCTCTCTGACCTCTCTCTGCCTTCTACTTCTGTTCCGTGCCTCTGACCTGCCTTCGCACAATTTTCTCTGCTTCTATCTGCCCCCCTCGTCTGTCTCTCCTCTCTCTCTTCTTATTTCTGTTTCTTTCTTTGTGCCGTCACCTTCATTCTCCACTCAGTTTTCTGTTCTATTCTTTTCTTTTTGTTTAGTCCACCCTCCACTTCCTCTTATTCTTTCATTTCTCTTTCTTCCTGCGCTCTGTGTCCTGCACTCCTCTCTCTCTTATCTTTCTCTTTTCTTTTATTCTTCCACTAGTCCATGTCTTCCCACTTCTTCTTATTTTTCCTCATGCCGAGTCTCCCATTTTCTTCATACTTTTCTTATATATTTTTTTATTTTTTTTATTTTATTTTTTTCTTTTCTTTTCCTTCCAATCCTCTTCCTTTCTTGCTTTTGCTTGAAATTTATCCTAAAACAAATTTAACTGCACATTAACACAAGGTAAGGTAAAGTGCCACAATTTTAACACAAAAACATCACAAAAACTATAGAAATGGATGGTATAAATGCATGAAATATATGAGTGATCATGAACCAAAGGCCTCGATAATTGAGCTATGTGATTGGCCGCTTTACATTATGAATGTTTGGGTTAAGTAGATTAGATTTGAATGTAATTTGATTAATTCAATTTGTTGTAAATGGACATAAGTCCATCATTTGATTTGTGTTGTAAAAGGGCATAAGCCGTTCTTATTATTTCATGTATTCCTTTTGTTTATATGTATGCAAAATGGAATAGTTGGGTCCAACGCCCAATAGGAAATAACGGTTTAATTAGATTAAACGCATAACTAAAATCAACAACTATCTACCTTCAACCCAAGGTCCAACACAAGGCTCGTGTTGGATCAAATCAATCGGTTCATAATCATCCTAAAACCTAATATGACTATATAGTCCATATGAGGATGCAATGCATTCGTTAGTAGTTTCATATAGTCTCGCTTGTTTCAACGAAACAGTGGGAGTATTATATGCTACTAATTCATATTAACTTGGACCAATAGTTATGATAGGCCCAAGTTCTTTTAATAAGATTAAAATGATTTTGATGTAGCCCAAAACTACTCCCTCAAAATAAATATTAAGTTGTTAAACGAGAGATGTTTTGAACGTCTCTTTGTAGGCCTTCCACCGTGGTGGGCTCCAATCGTTTGTGACTCATGCACCAGCTTCACCCTATAATGGGGAAGTTCAAAGTATGTGCTTACATGCAGGAGGAGTCCATAAACATATGATGAGGTGAGTGTAGACAACGAGTATGACCAACATGATATAATTCTGAGGTTGTGCTTGAACCTCTACATAAACTAAGCATGGTGGGAATGACTTAACTAAGTGCAATGGTGCCAACATGATATAATTCTGAGGCAATCATTCTCTAGAGGCCAAACTAGATGGGTAATTACAAGAGTTGTAAATGAATAAAGCGTTATTCTCTCATCATTATTTTTGCTAACCAACATGATATAATTCTGAGATGGGCTTGGTAATGGTGAGTCTCCCATACCCCGCTAAGAGTTCAATATAACTCTCAAATTCTATTGAGGGATGTGGAATTTGCCAAAAATAGTGGGTGGTACTATTTGATTCAAAGACCCAATCAAATAGTTTTAAACAAACAATCTAATACGATTTCTGTTATGTTATGTAGTTAACGACATGCCTAAAATTATACCCACCATTATACTTGACAAAAAGGGCCTTAGGGGCCAACGTTTCCTTGCTTGGTATCGCCACATTGAGAATGTCTCAAATATGAAAGACATATTGTATGTGCTTAAGCAATCCCCTCCTCATGTACCTCCTACGAAACTAGCTTCAAAGGAGTGTCAAAATTATTTTAGACACTATAAGGATGACTTACAAGCCAAATGCTTAATCCTCACTTCACTTAGTGAGGAGCTTATGAAGCTACATAAGCATATGGACACTTCTTGTGCCATGGTTGAAAGTTTGCATAAGATGCACGACAATGAGACTAGTAATGTACGATTCTCAAATGTTTGTAGTCTAATGAATGCCAAAATGGCAAAGGGGACATCGGTCCATAAACATGGACAAAAGATGGAAAAGATATTTAAAGATCTTAAAAGTTTAGGAACTTCCATCGATGGGAAAATGGCCTAAGACTTTTTCCTTGCATCTCTCTCGGATGATTTCACTAAGTTTATTGTAAACTATAAAGTGAATAGATTCGATCATTCTTTAAACGAGATGATTGACATGGGCTGTAAATTTGAAAAAGGTTTCAAAAAGGACAGTGGGAGTGAGAATGCAATCACAAGGAAAAGGTTGCATAAGAAGAAGGCAAAGAAATCCAAAGGAACATGCTTTCATTGTGGAAAGGATGAACGTTGGAAGAAGAAATACAGGGTGCGCATTGCGAGCCTTATGACACGAACTTTTGAAGAGACTATTTCTGTCATAGAGAGTGCTTTTATAGTGAGCTCCAATTCCTGGATATTTGATTCAGGCGCTAGTCAACACATCTGTAATATGTTGCAGGGACTAGCAGGGAGCATGTCACTGCGCAATGGGGAGATGGTTGTGCGAGTTGGGAACGGCACTAAAATCTCTGCAAAAGCAATAGGCACCTACATGCTTAAACTACCCTCTGGGGAAGTCCTGGAACTTAAAAATTGTTTATATTTTCCTTCATGTATAAAGAATTTGATTTATATCTCTAAGCTTTTACGAGATGGGCACTTAGTGTTGTTTGACAAAATGAGTTGCACTTTATACTTGAACGGTCGTATTATCTCTCATGGTAATATGATAGAGGGACTTTTTCACCTAGAGACGAATAGTGGGATGCACTGTATTGAAAGCGGGAATACCTCAAAACCCAAAAGGGCTAGAGAAGAAGTTAACCAAGAAAAGATGTGGCATCTTAAACTTGGACATGTGAACCTTGATAAGATTCGCAAGATGTCGAAAGACGGATATATCCGCCCATTAGGTAATGACCAAATGGGTACTTGTGAATGTTGCTTGAAAGGGAAGATGACCAAATCTCCATTCACTGGAAAAGGAGAGCGTGCCATTGAAATTCTAGGGTTAATCCACATTGACGTATGTGGTCCTATGTCTACTACGTCGAGATGAGGCTTCTCCTACTATATCACATTCACCGACGATCACTCTCGGTTTGGCTATGTGTATCTTATGAAGTACAAGTCAGAATCCTTTGAAATGTTCAAAGAATTCAAGAATGAAGTTGAGAAGCAAACTGGGAAACAGATAAAGACCCTAAGATCAGATCGAGGGGGTGAATATCTGAGTAACGAGTTCCTATATTATCTCAAAGAGTGTGGAATTGTATCACAATGGACTCCACCAGGAACTCCTCAACATAACGGAGTTTCTGAAAGGAGAAACCGAACCTTGATGAACATGGTTTGTTGTATGATGAGTTCCGCTGATCTACCAATATCATTATGGGGATATGCACTACACACAGCAGCTTATTTGCTGAATGCAGTGCCTTCTAAATCTGTTCCACAAACACCATATGAGATATGGTATAGGAAGAAGCCAAGTCTTAAACATCTTAAGATTTGGGGTTGTCCAACATACGTTAAGAAACAAGATGCTGGAAAGCTTGAAGCGAGATCTGTTAAATGCTATTTTGTGGGGTATCCTAAACAGACTTATGGATACGAATTCTATCACCCTGACGACCAGAAAGTCTTTGTCGCCAGAACTGCTATATTCATGGAGGATGAATTCGTTCTTAAAGGAACTAGCAAGATAGAATTGAAAGAAATTAATGAGATTAATGATGAACCACAAACCAGCACTCAACAAGTTGACAACCCTGTTCCTGAACCCCTAGCTCCACGTAGATCTGAACGGGTTAGTAAGCCACCTAAGAGGTATGGCTTAGACAATGACTTTGATGAATTGTACCTTCTAGGTGACAATCAAACAAAGGAGGACCCTAGAGACTACACTGAAGCAATGTGCGACATTGATTCAAAGAGATGGCAAGAAGCCATGAAATCCGAGATGGATTCCATGTATCAAAATCAGGTCTGGACTCTTGTAGACCCTCCAGAAGGTATTGTACCTGTTGGAAACAAATGGGTCTTCAAGAGGAAGATAGGTGTTGATGGGAACGTGGAGACTTATAAGGCTAGACTCGTAGCTAAGGGTTACAGGCAAAAAGAAGGGATTGACTATGAAGAAACTTTCTCTCCTGTAGCCATGATTAAGTCCATTCGGATTTTGCTTGTTATAGCTGCGTACCATGATTATGAAATCTGGCAAATGGAAGTGAAGACGGCCTTTCTGAATAGCTACCTAGAGGAAGAGCTCTATATGACTCAACCCGAAGGTTTCGTGTCCAAGTCTGAAAAGACTAAGGTATGCAAGCTTCAAAGGTCCATTTATGGACTTAAGCAAGCCTCCAGGAGCTGGAACATTTGTTTCGACACTGGAATCAAAACGTTTGGTTTTACTCAAAGCGAAGACGACAATTGTGTTTATCAAAAGGTCGTTGGGGAAGCAGTTGTATTCCTAGTGTTATATGTAGATGACATATTACTATTCGGGAATGACACTGCAATACTTTCTTCTGTAAAAGTGTGGTTGTCTAAAACCTTCCACATGAAAGATTTAGGAGATGCATCTTATGTACTTGGGATAAAGCTCTATCGTGATATATCCAGAAAATTAATTGGATTATCCCAATCTATGTACATTGATAAGGTGCTAAGTAGGTTCCAGATGGAACAATCTAAGAAAGGTTTTCTTCCTGTTAGACATGGAATTCACCTTTCTAAGTCCATGGAACCTAAAACTTCTGAAGAGATACGGCAAATGAGTTATATTCCTTATGCTTTCGCCATAGGAAGTCTCATGTATGCCATGATATGCACAAGGCCAGATATTGCATATGCTATGAGCATTACTAGTCGATATCAATCTAACCCAGGATCAGAACACTGGGCAGCTGTCAAGATGGTCCCTAAGTACTTAAGAAGAACTTAGGACATGTTCCTCGTATATGGAGGAGCATCAGAGTTGGCTATACAGACACAGATTTCCAATCTGACGTCGATGATAGAAGTTCCAACTCCGGATATGTATTCACTCTGAATGGTAGGGCTGTCAGTTGGATGAGCAAGAAACAAAGTGTAATTGCTGATTCCACAATAGAGGCTGAATATGTCGCTGCAGCTGAAGCTGGCAAAGAAGCGTTCTGGATGAAGAAGTTCATCACTGAACTTGGAGTGGTTCCAACCATTACATCACCAGTAACTTTGTACTGTGATAATAGTGGGGCGATAGCTCAAGCCAAGGAATCCAGGGCACATCAAAAGGACAAGCATTTTGACAGGCGCTTTAATATCATAAGAAGATATGCTGCCGAAGGGAAAGTCAACATCCTCAAAGTTGCTTCAGCCGATAACGTAGCAGATCCACTGACAAATCCAATGTCTCAAATCCAGCTTGATCGTCATATGGATAAGATGGGTATTAGATACATGGGAGGATGGCTTTGAGTGCAAGTAGGAGATTGTTGGAAGTATGCCCACAAAGCCACTCATTTGATGTAATAGCTTTTTGGAATACTTAATGTATTAAACCTTTATATGTTTAATGGAGGGCAAAGCTTATTGTTAATCACTATTTATTGTATCATGTCTTTAAGCAATAAGGGAATCCAAGGAATGTATTTGGTCTAAGAGATAAGTAATCTAAATGAGTTAGATTATCGAGACCTTTTCTCTTATGTTCATTCCTAAAACATTCCTAGCCATAGGATTGCCAATTGGGCATTGACAATCCGCTAAGGTTAGTATGTGTTATGTTGACTCAAGCGTGAGTATGACTAGTCTCAAGTCATTTGGTGTTGGACACTAAGACAAACACATAGGTGCTCGAAAGAGTAATCGAGTACACTGAACTACGATCAAAAGAGAGTTCGAACATACATGTCATGTATGAACTCTAAAGTTACAATATGCAAAGTAGTCCTTTGACCTGAGGCATCATAGATGTCTAATGGTTAGGTCCTTGATCTTTGATCATGTCAACGGCATTCCCTCGGAGTGTCAAAGGCATTGTTGGGGTCAAGCTATCTAGTCATGTAAGCATATGAATGCACAACAAGGGATCTCTAACCTTCCATGGTGGATGGAGAATACTCTAAGATATGATTTTAAAGTCTTTGGCCAAAGCAAATGAATATGACTTAGGAAGTTTGTTCCAAATCATATTCAAGGGAATCATATAGGAAAGTATCACATTGGATAGTAGACATGAAACAAACTATCACTTAAACAATGTGATTAAGAGTATTGTATTAGAGAAGGACCGTATTGCATTGTAGTTGTAACTGGATAGGTTCTCCAACCAATTCTACTTAGCTTAGGTAACCATGACATACTGCTAGGTGTCACTCATGGTTTGTGGAAGCCCTAATGATTAGCAAACACTAATCATCAAAGGGAGAATTGAAATGTGGTTTCAATTCACAATCGATCGTTAAGAGTAACATCGCCCACTGCCTCGCTAATTGGAACCTAATGGATCGTACACCGAGTAAGGATATATGTGAAGAAATTAAATGAAATGGATAAGCAATTAAATGGTTTAATTGAAGAATGGTCAAGATTAATTAATTAGTTAATTAATTTTACGAAAGGTTCGTATTGGGCTTATATGTTGGTTTTGGTCCAAAAGGCCCATTGTGTTTAAGTTGTATGACAACTAAAAAAAATGGGCAAATAGCCCAATAACATTAATATGGCCGGCCTTTAGGGTGAATGGGCAAGCTTGGATTAATTACAAGTTTGCCACTCACTTGTAATGAAGTATAAATTCAACTTTATAGCTTTGTTTTCATTTAGGGTTTTCTTGTTGAAATTGGGTGAAACATTTTCTCTCCTTTTTCTCCAAGAGGCCGGCCACTAAGGGGAGGGACATCTAGCAATCTCTTCTTCCCTAAGTCATCCATATCATCTTCACAAGATACATCCTTGGTGAAGAGACTTAGAGACATCAAACTTTTGGTGTTTTGGAGAACAAATCCTCATTTCCTCAAATCTTCAAAGGAGCACTAAAGGGAGGATAACACAAGGAGGATCTAAGGTGCTTGGAGGTGACTTGAAGGCCCTCCACTTGGGTGAATCCCTTGTGTAAACAAGGATGAGCTTCAAGGGTAAAGAAACTCTAAATCTTTACTTCTCTTTAATGTAGTTAATGAGTTTATTGGTTCACCATATACTAGGCTTTGAAAGTCATGGGTTTTATGAATTGTTTTTGAATGCATGTCTACTTTAAAGTGTTAATAGCTTGCATATGTATTCAAATGTTCATATTTGTTCTTAGCTAGGACAAAATTTTTCCTTCAGGAATTCTCTATTGATTTGCTTCCAGGTACTGACCCTATATCTTTAACTCTTTATAGAATGGCTCCTGCTGAGTTGAGAGAATTAAAAATCCAGTTGCAAGAATTACTTGATAAAGGCTTCATCCAACCTAGTTCGTCACCTTGGGGTGCCCCAGTATTATTTATGAGGAAGAAAGATGGAACTTTGAGATTATGTATTGACTATAGGCAATTGAACCGGGTAATGATTAAAAACCGTTATCCATTGCCTCGCATCGATGATTTGTTTGATCAACTTAAAGGTGCACGTGTGTTCTCTAAGATTGATTTGAGGTCTGGTTATTATCAGTTGAAGATTAAAGAGGATGATGTACCTAAGACGGCTTTCCGAACCCGTTACGGACATTATGAATTTTTGGTTATGCCGTTTGGGTTGACTAATGCACCTGCAACTTTTATGAGGTTGATGAATGAGGTATTCCAGCAATATCTTGATAAATTTGTTATTGTTTTTATTGATGATATTCTGGTATACTTTAAATCTAAAGCAGATTATATCCGACACCTTAACTTGGTATTAATGAAATTGAGGGAGCATCAGTTGTATGCTAAGTTCAGTAAATGTCAGTTTTGGTTGACTGAAGTGGCATTTTTTGGGCATGTTGTCTCGGCTCAAGGAATTCAAGTTGATCCTCAAAAGATAGCAGCGGTGGAGAATTGGGAGCAACCTCGAACCGTCACTGAGGTACGAAGTTTTCTTGGTTTAGCAGGTTATTATCGACGGTTTGTTCAGGATTTTTCTATGATTACTTTGCCGTTAACGAAGTTGACCAGGAAGGATGTTAAATTTGAGTGGGATGAAAATTGTGAGTGGAGTTTCCAGCAATTGAAATATTGCCTCACTCATGCTCCAGTGTTGGTACTTCCTGATGATAGCGGTAATTTTGAAATTTATAGTGATGCTTCCTTGAATGGATTGGGATGTGTTTTGATGCAACATAATAAGGTGATTGCTTATGCCTCTCGACAATTGAAAAATCATGAAAGGAATTATCCTACTCACGATCTTGAATTGGCAGCAATTGTTTTTGCTTTGAAGATTTGGAGGCATTATTTATATGGTGAGAAGTGTAAGATCTTCACTGATCACAAGAGTCTTCAGTATTTGTTTACTCAGCATGATCTTAATCTTCGTCAGCAAAGGTGGATGGAATTGCTAAGTGATTATGACTATACTATTGAGTATCATCCAGGTCGTGCTAATGTGGTAGCGGATGCACTGAGTAGAAAACCTCAAGGTAGACTCAATGCCTTATATGCTTGCCGTGTTCCTCTTCTTGCTGAACTGAGGGCCACTGGAGTAAGGTTGGAGTTGGAAGACCGAAGTGAAGCTTTTCTTGCTAGTTTTCAAGTCAGACCAGTTTTGGTGGATCGTATACTCGAAGCTCAGATGGTGGATGAGGAAATTCAGGAGTTGGTTCAATTAAGAAGTGAGGGGAAAAAGAAAGACCTCAGAATTCGAGAATTAGATTGTATGCTTATGCAGGAAAACAGAATGTATGTTCCGAATCATGAGGGATTAAAGAAGGAAATTTTGGATGAAGCGCATTGTTCAGCTTATGCGATGCACCCGGGAGGAACTAAAATGTATCATACCATTCAACCATTTTATTAATGGCCGGGTATGAAAAGGGAAATTGCAGATTATGTAAGTAGATGTATTATTTGCCAGCAAGTGAAAGCAGAAAGAAAGAAGCCATTTGGGCAAATGCAGCCACTTCCCGTTCCCCAGTGGAAATGGGAAAATATAACCATGGATTTCGTGTATAAACTTCCTCGTACACGAAATGGATTCGATGGTATTTGGGTGATTGTGGATCGACTTACCAAGTCAACGCATTTCGTTCCAGTAAAGGAGAAGTATCCTCTGAATAAATTGGCTAAGTTGTTCATTACGAAGATTGTGAAGTATCATGGGGTTCCAGTGACTATTATTTCTGATCGAGACCCAAGATTTACTTCTAAATTCTGGGTGGCTTTTCAGGAAGTTCTTGGTACGTAATTGCTTTATAGCACAGCTTATCATCCTCAAACTGATGGGCAATCAGAGAGGACTATTCAGACGTTGGAGGATATGTTGAGATCTTCAGTATTACAATTTGGTGATTCCTGGCATGATCGTCTGGACTTGATGGAGTTTGCTTACAACAACAGTTTTCACTCGAGCATTGGTATGTCACAATTCGAGGCACTTTATGGTAAGGCGTGTCGCACGCCATTGTGTTGGTCTGAGGTTGGTGAAAGAGTATTAGAAGGCCCCGAGATTGTGGATGAGACAACTCAAAATATTCAGGTGATTAAGTCTAACCTGAAAGCAGCCCAGGATCGACAGAAGAGTTTAGCGGATCGACATACTACTGATCGAGTGTATGATGTGGGTGATTGGGTGTTTTTGAAATTGTCACCTTGGAGAGGCGTGGTACGATTTGGAAAAAGAGGGAAGCTAAGTCCGAGAAACATTGGACCTTATGTGATCACTCAAAGAGTTGGTGAAGTTGCCTACCGGTTGGAGCTGCCTCCGAAGTTATCTAAGGTCCATAATGTGTTCCATGTCTCTATGCTTCGGCATTATATTTCTGATCCTTCTCATGTGATCCCTCTTCAACCGTTAGAGATTAATCCGGATTTGACATATGATGAGGAACCAGTCACTGTCTTGGATTGGAAAGATAAGGTTCTAAGGAACAAGACGGTGAGTTTGGTGAAGGTGTTGTGGAGGAACCATTATGTAGAAGAAGCTACCTGGGAGACCGAAGATAGAATGAGAGAGATGTACCCAAGGTTATTCTATGGGCGTTAAGCAGTTTATTTGGTCGTGGGAATTTCGAGGACGAAATTCTATAAGGGGGGAAGATTGTCACAGCCCGTCCCGGGATTTATATATCGGGAGCGTGAAATGATGATTTTACCCTTGACGTTACTAAGGTATGTGTGTGATATGCTTTGAATTTTTCATGGTTCCTAAGTTTTTTTTGGAAAAATTGTTTAAGTTGGATAAAAAAATTTATATTGAATTATTGTGTGGTTAGAGATTAAATGGATGGTGTGGATTAGAGTGGACTACCTACACTCACCTGCTCTCTCTCTCTCCCTTCCCGTAGCTCTCTTTCTCTCCTCCCTCACGACCCTCTCTCACTCTCTCTCACCCAAACCGTACGGACAACACCAAAACCAACCAAAACTTCACAGATCGACGTGGAGATTAGTATCATCGTGTTTGTGAGTGTCCTACAAACTCAAAGATACCATTTTCAGGTAAGAAATCCTTCGTTTTCACGTTCAAAACTCGAGGACCGAATGTGGCACTATTCATGAACATTATGTTGGTTGATTTTTAGGACAATCCAAGCTCACAGTGAGCTTTAGGAGGTCCTAAGGAAGCTCGGGGACGTTCGTTTGGAAGTTTTGGACGTCGGGATCGTCGAGTTCGACTTTGGCCGGTTTTGCTTGGATTTTTTCGGTGAGATTTAGTTGTTTTTAGAGCCTTAAAGTAGTGTATCGTGATTCTACATGTTTGGGGCTTCAATTTGGTATGAAATACGAAGAAAATGGTTGAGAAACGAAGGAGAACAAGAAGTTTCAAAGTTGGTCGGAAATCGGCCGCCGGAAAAACCAGTCCGGCGAGCCCAGGGAGGAAGACGACACGCGCGGCGCGTGACCTGCGCGTGGACCCGTGCCTGTCTTGGCTCGTGGAGGCGCGTGGCAAGCCCAAAATTTTTTCTAAAAATATGTCGACGTCCGTGACATCGAGTAGGTCACTGTGGTATATTCATATACCCAAATTGAGCACCGTATGAGAAATTATTATGAAATGTTGGTGATGTGCTTTAAATAATGTTATTTTAGTTGGTTCGCATATAGGTGACACTTATCCCAAGGACGAGCGCATCCAGGGACGTCACGGGGGCTACGACCCATCGACTTACCAGTGAGTGGGCAGTTTTGTTTTCGTATTACCTATATATTATTGTTTTTCCCAGAAAATGCATTTATTTGAAAATATGTTTTTAAATGCCATGCATAGAATTATTTGAAGAAAATATGAATTGTTATATGAATTATATGATTGATATATGATGCATACATGTTGCATGGTGCTGTGGAGGCACAGGTAAGTCAGGTGAGTTCATTATTCATTGAATTGTTTGATGTTGACACGTTTTAAGCTCATAACCCGCACCCTAGATGTTAGTGCTTATATTATTCACCACAACGCACGCTCGCCTTAGATCCAAGTAGGTGGATGTCTACAGACCATGTGAGGGTTCCGACATGCTAGTCGTATAGATCACTAGGTGTGTTTCCGACTAGTGGGTGACCTTAGTTATGCGCGCTGATGATTGATGAGAGAAGCACTAAAGCGTATTTTTACACCTTTCATCGTACAGACTACCTTACGTAGTTCCGAGTGATGTGCAGAGTAGGGCCGTATAGGTTACTGTGGTGACTCCGGCTGAGTGGGATATTGAGCTATAAAATTAATCGTATAGGACCAACTGCAGGGTCTCTGATTGATTCCTTATTTCACCTGATTTATATTTTGATTCATGGCATGGCATATTTTTCTTGAAAAATGTTAAAGACTTGGGATTTGAGTTTTAAGATTACATATGGCTTTATATATACTATTTTCTGGGAAAGTTTACAGGTTTTACGGTGAGGGGTTATAAATGTTTTAAATGAAATGTTTTGAGAAATATTTGGTTTTACTGACCCACTCATCTTTGTTTTGCGCCCCTCCAGGTTCTAGTTAGCGGTTGGCAGCTTACGAGGTCTTTTCGGCATTTTGACAGACGTACCACATGTAGGACCCTCTTACGAGTGTTGTACTTTTAATTATGGTCCTACTTGACTGCACTTATACCTATGCTCTGAATTCGTCTGTTTTACTTAATAACTCACTCTTTATGCTAGTAGGTTATTACTGCCAGTAGTTGTTTCGAATTCATTCGTAATTCTGTGGTATCTTACTTCCGTGTCGCACTTTTGGCTACATCACGCTCACGTGACGGCCAGCACACCTTGATTTTAGGATCAGGGTGTGTCAGGCGAGGATCTGGTGTTGGCATTGAGGCGAGGAGAAATAATCCCTAGCGAAGGCTAAGGGAAAAGGAGACAGGCATTGGACCGGGAGGGAGATATTTCTGGCTACGAGCACAGAGATTAAACACAAAGGGAAGATTCACAAAACACTTAGGGCCAGATTCACACTTTTGGACCCTTTCTTCAACAACCAACACTTGTGAGTTTATTCCCACTTATTTTGAACTCTTTTCCTTTCTTTTCTACAAACTTTTTCCTTTCCTTTTCCTTTTTCCACGTTTTTTTTTCTTTGTTTTTTTTATTTTTATTTTTTTCAAACCTGTGCCCTATTTCCTTGGCACACAAAACACACACTTTGAAACCCTTCCCCCACACTTGCTTTTCTGCATAATGTTCATCAAAAGGAATTCCTGTTGGAAATGTGCCCTAAAACCAATCATATGATGATACTTTACAGACATTTCACATGTTAAACTAATCTAGTTTAATATCAAGGGCAAAGATTATTGTTTTAAGCCGTCTCATATAAATGTTATATGCTTAAACGATAAGTCCAAGGAATATGTAATTAGGAGAATGTAATTTAAAGAAGTTAGATTCATGAGACCATTCTCTTTCGTATACATATCCTAAACGTTCCTGATCATAGGATTGCCAATTGGGCATTGACAGTCCGTTAAGATCAGTACATGCTATGTCTTCTCGTAGGGAGAGTGACTAGTCTTGAGTCATTGGTGTGATTGACACTAAGACAAGCATGTAGGTGCTCAATAGAGAATGAGTCCACTGAACACGATCAACGATGAGTTCTCATACTCATGTCACATGAGAACTTATGGTTGGGATAATGAAAACTAATCATTTGACCTGAGGCATCACAGTTGTCTTGTGGTGAGGTCCTTGATCTTTGACTATGTCAAAGTCACTCCATCAGAGGGTGTCCACGACATAGTTGGGGTTAAGCCACTTAGCCATAGAGGCAAGTGAGTGCGCAACAAGGGATCTCTAACCTTCAAACCGTTTGAGGGTGAATACTCTATGATATGATTAAGAATCTCTGGCCAGAGTATGAATGAGATTTAGGAAATCGTTCCAAATCACATTCAAGGTAATCATATAAGTAAGAGAATCACATTGGATAGTAGACATGAATAAACTATCAAACCAAACAATGTGGTCAAGAGTATTGTATTAGAGAAAGACCGTATTGCATTGTAATCCTAAACTGAATAGGTTCTCCACCTCTTCTGATTAGCTTGGGTAACCATGACATACTGCTAGGTGTCACTCATGGTTTGTGGAAGCCCTAAATGTGTATAATCATTAAAGGGAGAATTGAAAGTAAGTTTCAATTCACAATCGATTTGAAAGAGTTCTAAATGCCCATTGCCTCGCTAAAAGGAACCTAATGGATCGTACACCGAGTAAGGCAGAGATTGAAGAAACAACAGAGATGAGTAAGAATAATTAAATGGTTTAATTATTTATGGCAAGGATTAATTAATATGTTAATTAATCAAACGAATAAAGTTCGTTAAAATACCACGGGTTAGTTTTGGGCCTCAAGGCCCAATGGGCTTCGAACGTCAAGCCCATTGACTTAAGTTGTATGACAACTTAATGACTAATAATTCACAAAGGCCCAAAAAGCCCAATAAAACCCTATGGCCGGCCATAATGATAGTGGAGTGGGTTTTGGACTTATTACAAGATTGCCACTCCAATGAAGGTAGGTATAAATATGACTTTATAGCTATTTCTGCATTAGGGTTTCTTTTAGGGAAAGGATGAGAACACAATGCTCTCCCTTTCTCTCTAAGAGGTCGGCCCCCTTGGAGGAGATTAGCTAGCAATCTCTCATCCTCCAAGGTCACTCCTCTCTTCTTCAAGTCTCTCCTTGGTGTGGAAAATTAGAGGTTCTCTATTTTGAGAACTTGGAGAATCCTTTCTACCATCCTCCTACAAGAAATCGATGGATCTAAGAAGCAAGGAATGAAGGCCCTCTCCTTGGGTGATTATCCTTTGCTTATGCAAAGAGGAATCAACAAAGGTATAATATTTCTCAACTCACTTTGTTCTTGAGTTGAGTCATGATTCACCTAACTACTAGGCTTTGAATTTCATGGGTAATGTTTTGTTTTGAGTGCATACAAGCATGATTCCGCCTTTAATTGTTAATTGCATCCTATAGATGTTGCTCAAATGAACATAATTTTCACAAAATTTCCTTCAAGTGGTATCAAGAGCCTAGGTCTAGTAGTTGGTGAATCCTTTTGGGTTTTGTAGTTCATAGTCTTTGATTTGAATGTTGTAATTGTTACAAGCTTTATTCTTGCTTCTTTGAATGTAAATTTTGTTAGAAAATTTGTCATCTCAAATGTTGTAGATGTAGTTCATATGAGCATGAATTTTGGAGCTAAAATTTGGTGCCATGTTTTTGGGGAAATTCGGCCAAATCCAAAGGGTGATTTTTTGGGTTCATGTTTGTCTTGTTAAAAGTGTTTTAAGGTGACTTTTGGAACCCCAAAGTACCCTAGGATGTTAACCCCATTTTGAGTAGTGAAAATTTGAGTTTTATTGAGTGAAAATGTTCATGGAACTCTTATGGGTTTTCATGGATGTTCTTCATTGTTCTTGATGTTTTTACCAAGAACAAAAAGTTTGGTGTTTTGATTCAAAGTTTTTGGTTGGTTTCATAAAGTCTTTGTTTTGTGTTGGTTGGTGTGATTTTTTCAAATTTTGAAAAGTGTTTGAAATTTGAAAATTTGAAATTTGAAAATGTGTTTGAATTTTGTACATGATTGGTACTTCTCTTACACACCAACCCATCACTCACTTGTTCAACTTGCATGACTTTATGTCTTTGTTCTTCATCAAAAATCAACTCACACAGCATCACTCACACTACTCCAAAACCGGCCACCCTACAAGTAGGGTACTTTTGATGCTTTTATGCAATTACATAAAGTTTTGATACTTTTGTGTATTTGTAGTTTGACCCAAAAGTTTACGTTTTTTACGTAAAGGCCCAAAATCACTAAAGGACAAATTGTTTTGTTCCTTTAATAAAGTTTTTGAATTTGTTGAAATTTTTGGGTTCTAGTTGTAATTACATGAAGTAGTGGACTTTTGTGTTTTTACAAAGTGACCTCAAAAGTTTATGTTTTGCAATATAGCCCAAAAAGTTGAGGTTATTGCTTTTCGGCCCAAATTAGGTTGAGAACAAAATGGTTTTGTCTCTTTAAATGAATTGGATTTTCATTTCATTTGGCTCCATTTAAATCAATTCAATGGATACAAAAACCAAATGACAATGTTGCATTCAAGTTTAATTAGTTAAAGCGTTAATTAATTAAAGGATGATTATGAACCTAAGCCTACGATAATTGAGCTATGTGAAAGGCCGTCTCAAATTTGTTTGAACCATGGGAATGTGTAGATTAGATTTTGGTTGTAATTTGATATGATCAAATATTGTAAAAGAGCATAAGCTCTTCTTTACTTTAATGTAATTTGTTTTGATCAAATGTTGTAAAAGAGCATAAGCTCTTCTTTACTTTGAAGTACTCCTTTTCTTGTTTTATTTGATATGCATGAAATTGGAGTAGTTGGGTCCAACGCCCAATAGGAAAAACACGTCTTAATATGATTAAATGTGTAACTAAAATCACTCACCATCCCTAGACCGAGATTCAACACTAGGCTCGTGTTGGATCTAATCAAAGATTCATAGTCATCCTAAGGCCCTAAGGCAACTATATAGTCCATCAATGAATGCAAACCTTATGTTAGTAGTACCATATACTCTTGCTTTAAAAACCGTTTTACAAGCTTAGTAGGAGTATTATATACTACTAAATCAATCACATGGACCAATAGTTGTAATAGGACCAAGTTGTTTTAATAAGATTAAAATGTATGTTTATATGTGATGAGACCTAAAACCCTCAACCAAACCATTATTAAGTTGATAAGCGTGAGAGTGCTTTGAACACTCTTTCGTGGCCTTCCACCGTGGTAGGCTCCAATCGTTTGTGACTCGTACACCGACTTCACCCTATCATGGGGGAGTACAAAGTGCGTGCTTACACTCAGGAGGAATTCTATATGCATACATGATGTTGTGAAGGTAGGCAACGAGAATGATCAACATCATATCATTGTGAGGTTGTTCTTGAACCCCTACTCGAACTTGCATGGTGGGAATGACTTAACTAAAATCAAGGTGTGTTGGCCGTCACGTGAGCGTGACGTAGCCAAGAGTGCGACACGGAAGCAAGATACCACATAATTACGAATAATTTCGAAACAACTACTGGCAGTAATAACATACTAGCATAAAGAGTCAGTTATTAAGTAAAACACACGAATTCAGAGCATAGGTATAAGTGCAGTCGAGTAGGACCATAATTAAAAGTACAACACTCGTAGGAGGGTCCTACATGTGGTACGTCTGTCAGAATGCCGAAAAGACCTCGTAAGCTGCCAACTGCTAACTAGAACCTGGAGGGGTGCAAAACAAAGATGAGTGGGTCAGTAAAACCAAATATTTCTCAAAACATTTCATTTAAAACATTTATAACCCCTCACCGTAAAACCTGTAAACTTTCCCAGAAAATAGTATATATAAAACCATATGTAATCTTAAACTCAAATTCCAAGTCTTTAACATTTTTCAAGAAAAATATGCCATGCCATGAATCAAAATATAAATTAGGTGAAATAAGGAATCAATCGGAGACCCTGCAGTTGGTCCTATACGATTAATTCTATAGCTCAATATCCCACTCAGCCGGAGTCACCACAGTGACCTATGCGGCCCTACTCTGCACATCACTCGGAACTACGTAAGGTAGTTTGTACGATGAAAGGTGTAAAAATACGCTCTAGTGCTTCTCTCATCAATCATTAGCGCGCATAACTAAGGTCACCCACTAGTCAGAATCACACCTAGTGATCTATACGACTAGCATGTCTGAACCCTCACATGGTCTGTACGACATCCACCTACTTGGATCCAAGGCGAGCGTCCGGTGTGGTGAATAATATAAGCACTAACACCTAGGGTGCATGTTATGAGCTTAAAACGTGTCAACATCAAACAATTCAATGAATAATGAACTCACCTGACTTACCTGTGCCTCCACAGCACCATGCAACATGTATGCATCATATATCAATCATATAATTCATATAACAATTCATATTTTCCTCAAATAATTCTATGCATGGCATTTAAAAACATATTTTCAAATAAATGCATTTTCTGGGAAAAACAATAGTATATAGGTAATACGAAAACAAAATTGCCCACTCACTGGTAAGTCGATGGGTCGTAGCCCCCGTGACGTCCCTGGATGCGCTCGTCCTCGGGATAAGTGTCACCTATATGCGAAACAACTAAAATAACATTATTTAAAGCACATCACCAACATTTCGTAATAATTTCTCATACGGTGCTCAATTTGGGTATATGAATATACCACAGTGACCTACTCGACGTCACGGACGTCGACATATTTTTAGAAAAAATTTTGGGCTTGCCACGCGCCAGGATAGGCAAAGGTCCACGCACAGGCCACGTGCAGGTCACGCGCCGCGCGTGTCGTCTTCCTCCCTGGGCTCGCCTGACTGGTTTTTCCGGCGGCCGGTTTCCGGCCAACTTTGAAACTTCTTGTTCTCCTTCGTTTCTCAACCATTTTCTTCGTATTTTATATCAAATTGTAGCCCCAAACATGTAGAATCACAATACACTAATTTAAGGCTCTAAAAACAACTAAATCTCACCGGAAAAATCCAAGCAAAACCGGCCAAAGTCGAACTCGACGATCCCGACGTCCAAAACTTCCAAACGAACGTCCCCGAGCTTCATTAGGACCTCCTAAAGCTCACTGTGAGCTTGGATTGTCCTAAAAATCAACCATCATAAAGTTCATGAATAATGCCACATTCCGTCCTCGAGTTTTGAACTTGAAACCGAAGGATTTCTTACCTGAAAATGGTATCTTTGAGTTCGTAAAACACTCACAAACACGATGATACTAATCTCCACGTCGATCCGTGAAGTTTTGGTTGGTTTTGGTGTTGTCCGTACGGTTTGGGTGAGAGAGAGTGAGAGAGGGTCGTGAGGGAGGAGAGAGAGAGAGATCTATGGGAAGGGAGAGAGAGAGTAGGTGAGTGTAGGTAGTCCACTCTAATCCACACCATCCATTTAATCTCTAACCACAAAATAATTCAATATAAATTTTTTTATCCAACTTAAACAATTTTTCCAAAAAAAACTTAGGAACCATGAAAAATTCAAAACATATCACACACATACCTTAGTAACGTCAAGGGTAAAATCGTCATTTCACGCTCCGGATATATAAATACCGGGACGGGCTGTGACATCGCCCCAGGTGGCATAGTGTTCACTAGGTACGCACAAAACATAATTCATCACTAAAATACAACTTCGTAGCATACATTCATCGATCCTCTATACTACGAAGAGGTGTTCGAAAGTCATTTGAAACACATTCTTAGCATCCTATCGTCATCGATTAGATAGTCTACCAGAATGAGGGTTCTATAGAAAATACGATATAATGGAAATTGTTCAAAATATGTATATAATCACGTATAATCAAATCATCATGCTTCCTGTAAAGTATTCCTCAAATCAATAATTCTGCAAGGCATGCTATTAAATTATGTAATTCTATCAATAAAACATGCACTTTTTGAAGGTGTTCCACTCACAGTTACTCCGAAGCAGCAGAATTGTGTGGAAAATGATTAAGGAAGTCTCCACTAGCAACTTCACCTATGCATGAAAATGTACAACTTAATCAAACTACCCAAACAATATAATTCTAGGAAATGGAAATGGGCCTTGGGTTTGGATAAATTAGGATCAAGAGGTGGTTTGGGCTTGAGCCCAAACCCATACTCACCAACACACACACACATGCAAAGCATGCACTACACACACACACACTTGCATATACATATACATATATAAACACACACACACACAGAGCATGCACACACACTTGCATATACATATACACACACACACAGAGCATGCATAAGCATGCACTGCACATGATCGGATCATATTTATATATATTTTTACTTTAAATTCACTCGTCTTTTCTTGGTTAGTTCCTTATATTTTTTAGCTATTTACGTTATTTTTGTGTTTATAAGATTTGTTATGCAAAGAAAATAAAAATAGAACAAGTTAAAGTTTATGTAATAAATTCGTCAAAAGCAAATTTAAATTACAATATTGCCAACCCATTGTGACGCTAAATGATAAACCAATATTTAAACTATATATTTCATCCCTTTATATTTCTTTTCTTGTCTAATTTAGTTGGAAGCTTTAAGTATTTATGATAGTTTTGATATATTGTGTTTGTAGGAGAAATGAAGAATCCAAAGAGGCTGCTAGAAACTAAATGGAAATAATAGGAGAGGTGAGAGACTGACAGCAAAGGCAGTAAGGGTGGCATGGTGAGAAAGACAGCGCCAGCGTGGGTGAAAGAATAAAACAAGTGTGAAAAGAGGAATCAGGCGGAGAGAAGTGGAAGGCAGGAGTGTGCGCAGAAAAGAAAAGAGAATAAAATAAGAAATAGAAGAAAGAGGGACGGTGAGCAGAAAAAGTGGAATAAACATGAAGAGGTCAGAAGACGTGGGGAAGAATAAAATAAAAAGGAGTGGGCTGCCTTTGGCAGCTGTAAAGATAGAAAACAGCGAGAAGAAAAGCGTGAGAGCTGCTTTGCAGCGTGGGAGAGACTGCGCCAGGAGGGAACCGCAGGAGAGAAGGCAGAACGAAGAGAGAGACGGATCCAGGAGGGCAGGTCAGGAAAGATATAGCTGCTTTGCAGCTGAGTGAGGAGGGGGGAAGGCAGCCTCGCTGCCAGAAAGAAAAAAAATAAGAATAGAGGCACGGAAAGAAGAGAACAGGGGAGAAACGGAAGGAGGTCAGAGGCGAGGTGCAGAGAAAGAAGGGACAGGCGACACAAGCAGCAAAGGGCAAGCACAGAGACAAAAACGTAGCACGGCAGCAGAAGGAGAAAATAAGAGGCTTCACTCTATTTTCTTGGTTTTATCTTCTCAAACTCATGTTTTACTTTTGGTTTAATTTGAGAATAATGTGTAAATAATTTTTAGTAGTTAGGGACTGTTTTGAAGTCCCGAATATGATTGTAAGTTTGTTGTGATATTTTGTTTGAATGACTTTTATGAAAGGATGAAAATTGTTTCACTACTTATCTCATTGATAAATTCTTTATGTGTTTCTATGGATGCATACATAGTGAGCATATCTAGGATTTTAATGCTATGAATATATGTCTGCCTGCCCTTGTTGAATGAGGACCTACATATGTTCTAGAGTAGCACTTGTTAATTGTGGTTAACATGTGAAACGATTTCTAGGATAAGTAAGACAACACCAGTACTTACGATGCCTTGTGATGACTCAAACTCTTTTTATTCTTAATGATTTCTACTTGTTAAATCTATGAACACGCCATTCTAGATTGCATGCTAGGGACTAAGTTAAGTTGAAAACG
This sequence comes from Malus x robusta, assembly GCA_963082935.1. Classification (NCBI taxonomy): domain Eukaryota; kingdom Viridiplantae; phylum Streptophyta; class Magnoliopsida; order Rosales; family Rosaceae; genus Malus; species Malus x robusta. The sequence goes on along the minus strand of OY720334.1, from coordinate 20,012,890 downwards.
CCATTCTCTTAACATACTACGTAAGAACGAGTAATAGGTTGTGTTCTAACATTGAGCCAACTTGAGCATCTTCATCCGGAAATAAAAGGAATTTAAATGAAACATAACATACTTGCATGATTATTTGGTGGTGGATAGCATGTCCCCTAACTCATTTTCTTAACTTGTGAATTAAAATCTATTGGTATTATTTAAAATCGGTTTCTGTACTGTTTTTTTTGTACGATTTAATTTAAATAGCAAATCAACTCCAAAAATCCCAAAACTTTGCGTGAGCATAGCTTGGTGTGTCTAGTTTATGTGTATAAAATTTCGTTGCATTTGGATAAGTGTAAGTTAGTTTAATAATTATTGTTCGGTGGCTGGTCAATGGAGACAACCACCCTGTTTTTGTGACATTTTTAAGTATTTGGATAAAACAATCTTCTGCTAGAAAGACCCTTATTTTCATATGCTACAATTGACAAATCTTAGTGTTAATAAGGAAAATTAATAGGATTATTGTGTGCTACTTTGTGGTGCGTTATAATTACCATCAAATTTTTGGCGCCGTGTCGCCGGGGATTGTTATTTCTGATTGCTTATATTTCTTGTCTATTTAGTGTTTTTGGTTTTGGGGTTATTTCAGGTACTTTTTGTAGTATATGCAAACTCGAAGGTCCGAAAGCATTGATATAGCTCCCTACAATCCTGAGCCTGAACAAATACTTCGAAAGGTTCGAGGAGAAATCAAACAGAATCAAGCATTGGTGTCCGTACCATCATCATCGTCTCCACCACATTTTAGTTCAATAAAGGAGGAAAAACCACAAGGAGACATGGCTGACAACCGTACTCTGAGGGAGTTGGCAACGCCAAACACGGATCAACAACCATTGTGCATCACATATCCAAATGACGAAGGAGGATGTGAGCTCAAGTCCGGCATGATTCACTATTTGCCTAAGTTCCATGGGTTCGCAACAGAGGATGCCAACAAGCATCTTATGGAGTTTCATGTAGTATGCTCAAGAATGAGACCAGCAAATGTGAATGAGGAGCAAGTCAAGTTGAGAGCATTCCCATTTACATTAGAAGCTAAGGCAAAGGAGTGGCTTTACAATTTACCTCCGGGATCAATGAACACCTGGAACCAGGTGAAGCAAGCATTCTTGGAGCAATATTTTCCGGCCACCAAAGTTGCAAGCATAAGGAAAGACATATGTGCAATCCGACAACAACATGGAGAGCCCTTTGGAGATTACTATGAGCGGTTCACACATTTGGTTGCATCTTGTCCTAATCATCAAATTTCAGAGCATCTTTTAATACAGTATTTTTATGAAGGATTATGTGGTACTGATCGTATAATGCTTGATGCAGCAAGTGGAGGAGCATTCATGGACAAGACACCAATAAATGCTAAGGCATTATTAAAGAACATTGCTGGCTACACACGACAATTTGGAGGGAGAGATGAGCTACCTTTTAAGAAAGTTAACGAGGTAAGTGCTAATTCTAGTATTGAATTATAATTAGCTAACTTGACTAATCTTGTGCAACAGGTTATTGTGGCTCCAAAACAAGTGTGTGGTGTATGTTCAATGATGGGACATGTCACGGACATGTGCCCTTCGTTGATGGATCAAGGTGGTCTTGAGCAAGCTAATGCATTAGGAGGATTTCAAGGGCAACAAAGGCAAAAGTATGATCCATATTCCAACAACAATAATGCAGGATGGCGCGATCATCCACACTTAAAATGGAACAATCAAGACAATGGACAATCTGTTCCTAACAATTATAACCGTCCACCTGGCTTCTTTCAAGCAATACCACAGGCACCATTTCAGCCTCAACAACAACAAGCTCCAAGTAAGTCTCTTGAGGATTTAATTGCTTCTTTAGCTAACTCTACTCAATCTCATCAATAGAAAACAGACAAAGCAATTGAAAACCTTGAGCGCCAAATAAGTCAGTTAGCAAGTTTGATGGGGCAACAACACCAACCAGGAAGGTTACCGAGCCAAACTGTGACAAATCCAAATGCGGAGCAGTTAAATGCTATGACTTTAAGGAGTGGAAAAGAAGTTTTTGAGCATCCAAGGATGCAACAAGGGGAGTTACAAACCAAAAATCTTGAGCAAGATGAAGCTTCAACAGAAATTGAAAAGTCTTCTAAAGTAGTTGAATTAAAAAAAAAATATTCTAATACTGTAAGAAAAGAAATTCAAAATTCATTTAACTCATGTGTCCCTATTCCTTTCCCTCGCAGGTTTATGAAGTCAAAGAAAGAGCAAACTGATAAGGAAATCTTGGATACTTTCCGAAAAGTCCAAGTGAACTTACCTCTTTTAGATGCCATAAAACAAGTGCCCAAGTATGCAAAGTTCCTTAAAGAGCTTTGTACAAACAAGAGGAGATTCAATGATCAAGAAACTGTGGCATTAAGTGAGGAAGCATCAGCTGTTTTGCAAAGGAAGCTACCACCAAAGTTGAAGGATGCCTGTAGCTTTACCATTCCATGTGTAATTGGAGGGAAAGAGTTTGGGAGAGCATTGTGTGATTTGGGGGCATCCATTAATCTGATGCCATATTCAGTGTATGAATCATTGAACCTTGGAGAGTTGAAGGAAACAAAGGTAATAATCCAGTTGGCAGACCGTTCAAATAGATATCCCAAAGGCTTATTGGAGGATGCACTTGTGCAAGTGAATGGGCTTATTTTTCCTGCTGATTTTTTTGTTCTTGAGATGGAACATGACCCTATGCCTACTGCACTTCCTCTTATATTGGGAAGACCATTCCTTAGAACGGCACGTACAAAGATTGACGTCTATGATGGTACCTTGACCATGGAAATTGATGGAGAAATTGTCAAATTCAGAATCTTCGATGCTATGAGGTACCCTAATGATTTTGAATCTTGTTTTTCTATTGATGCGTTTGACTATGTTGTGCAGGATTGTTTTAATGAAAGTGTGGGACAAGGTAATTTAGAAAAGGTGTTAGTGCATAGCATTAAACATGAAAAGCTTAATACTTTCAAGGACATGAATGTTGCTGGAAAGCAAAGGAACCTGCAAGTGAATGAGCTAGATGAAATCCGGAATGATGCGTACGAGTCAAGTCGAATATACAAGGAGAAATCAAAGGCATTTCATGATAAGATGATCTCAAGGAAGAACTTTGTCATTGGACAGAAAGTTCTTCTATTTAATTCTCGCCTTCGATTATTTCCAGGTAAGCTTCGTTCTCGATGGGTTGGTCCATTTGTTGTAACTAATATTTTTCCTCATGGTGCAGTGGAAATCCGAAGTACGAAGACCGGAAACATGTTCAAAGTGAATGGGCATAGACTCAAGCCATATTACGAGCCTTTTGCTGAGCATGATGTGGAGGTTGTATTCCTTCAAGAACCAGAGCCCCTTGCATGATCACTCTTGGATTCGTCCGGCTAAAGACGTTAAATCAAGCGCTTCTTGGGAGGCAACCCAAGCATTCAACGAAGGGAGACTTTGGAATCGCTAACCCAATCAGATTTGCATTCTTACACCCTTATCTTTACTGCTTTCATTTTATTTTGTTTAGTTAGTTGTGTTATTTGGTTGATTTCTGTGAGTTTGTGTTATTTAGTTTAAGTGTGGGGGAAGGTTAACCAAAGTCTTTTTACATTAACTTACATAAAAAAAATATAAAAAATAAAAAATAAAAAATGTTAAAATTTAAAATTAAAAAAAAAATACATAAAATAAAATTTAAAAAATAATAATAATAATAATACATATAAAAAAAAAAACATAAAAATACAAATCGGCGGGGCCACAGAAGGAGGAGGCAACAGAGGTTGATCAGTTGGAGCTTCACTACGCGATGCCGCTCCAGAAGACGAAGGCAGATGCTGTTGGAACAAACCCACAAACCTCCGATGATCAAGTAAAATCTGACCATCAGATTCATGTATCTGGTCAATTTTCCTCTTCATGGTTGTGGCATAGTTGTGTGCAAGCTTGTGCAATTGTTTATTTTCATGCTTGAGTCCTCTAATCTCCTCTTTGAGACTCTGTATTTCAGCCACCAACGATTCAACGTGACGGGTTCGAGCATATAGGCGTTGGGCCATGTTGGACACATAACCCGCACACTGCACGCTAAGAGCCAGAGACTCCTTAACCGCCAATTCATCAGATCGTCTAGCGAGCAGTCTCTTATCTCTAGGGGTGACAAGGTTCCGGGCCACCACCGCAGCTGTCATATCATTTTTCATCACCGAATCCCCCACGGTAAGAGGACCGGTAGGGGATATGAAGGATGGGCGCCATATGTTGTCTGGTGAAGGCGGAGCTGCCTCTTCACCAATGTTCAAGTCAAAACGGCGATCGGAAGGGCCAGCCATTTTCTAAAAGTGTTGAGAAAGAAGAGATCAGACAGATTAAGATTTCGGAAGTGCAAGAAGGGAGTGTTTACTGGAGGGATAAGTGTGTTGTGGAACAAGATTAACGCCTCTATAAAAAGGAAGAAATCAAAGAGGCACTCCTCAGAAATTGAAGAGGCGTCCTCTCGCAAATCGAAGAGTCGGGGCTCCATTCTCAAAAGCCGGATTCTTTTCTCAAAAGAGGCGTTTAATTTCTTAAAAGTTGGGCTTGCTCAGAAACCACGAGCCGAATCCCGGATTTCGAAAGATCACTTTGTCCAGACGTGTCGTCACTCGTCACATGCAACTGGTAGCTTTGCGGAAATTACGGGCAGCTTTGTCAGAAAGCGCGTAATTTGTACTATTCATCCATCCACCGGCTATCGACAATGAGTGAGATAACAGTTCCGGTTGTGAAGAGAAGTCCTATAAGTTTCTACCTTCGCCTTCCACAGCAAAGGCACACCCTCTCAGCACTTCTTCATCTCTGAAAATGCATTCCCAAAGAATCCTCCTAAGTTACTCTGTGTTCCTCATTCCTTGGGATACTCCTGCGAACAACCCATTCAAAGCAAAAGTATTTCATATCATAAAGGTTGAAAGCAAGAGTATCTCATATCATGCTTTCTCCTTCCTTCTCCTTGTTCCTGATTGCTTACCAAGCCTTGCTCTCGAGTACTCATCTTCATCATTTGGTACTTCCTCTTCGTAAGTGAAAATGATACCTCAAAGCATGTGGAGACAACGTGCTGATTCATCCTCAGCTAGGAACAAGGAGAAAGAAAGCAAGAGGCGGGCACTTGGAAAGATTGAAGAAAGAAACAGACCAAAACCTCTACCTCGTGCCTGCCCGCCGTGCAGAGGAAACAAGCAGAGAAGAATGCAAACTGCACAATCAAATAATCCCAGCAGAAGAAGTCTGAGATGAAACCAAGGCACGCTAATATTCCTCTCTCAGAATTCCAAATCAGTTCGAGATCAAAACTGTGGAAAGTCAACAAGCACGACCAATGATCACTTATTAGTTCTATTCATTGTCTTTTATCGTGATTTTCAATTTTTCGTTTGCAATTTTTTTTAATTTTTATTATTTTATTTTCTTGTGTTACTTAACTGAATTATTTCTTTTCTTTGCAGGAACTTTTGGTTATTTCCACCCTTGAAGTTGATTGCAGAATTTTAGCTTGGGGGTCATCGCTTGATTTTACTGCAAATTAGGGAAGTTTTCAGTCCAATTGCTTTATTTTGTTTCTTATTATTTATTTATTTTATTTTATTTTTATTTGCGTTATAGTGTTTTCTGACATTGGGGACAATGTCAAGTTTAAGTGTGGGGGTAGAAATCTCTAGAATTTCATTTGTTTCTGTGTTGTTGCTTTTTGTTTTCTTTAAAAAAAAAAAAAAAAAAAAAAATCGGAAAATTTAAAAATCCAAAAATATTGTCTTGTTTCCCTTATTGTTTTGAATTAGATTTTTGTTAGTTTCCCGACCCAATGATATAATTGGATCAAATTTGAACCATGATCATCAAGAACTTAGTTAACATGTGTTTTGTGAAATTCCTAACTCTCTTGTTAGTTTTGTACATGTTTGACCATCTTTGAAAAACCAAATGCACATAGCCTTGTTAATGTGAAACTAGAGTATGACTTAAAGCTTCATATGTGAATTTAGTGACCATATACATCCTATGTGAGTTTTTGAGCCTATTGAAAGTGTGTGCATTTTTCATACACTCCTATTCTTTCATGTGTGATGAACTTATGTGAGATACATCTCTAGAACTTGCGTAATGATCTTTCGAAATGTTTGTCATTGATTGCATGAACTTGAAAATGATAGAGGCACTAGGTTTACCACTATGGCCCAAATAACCATGTTTCCCAAATAAAAATAATATCATTAGATTGCCAATTTGAGCCGTGTATGTTGAGCCTTTTATTTCTTATCACCAGATATGTCTACCCTTATACCTGAAACATTTTTCCTTACCCTTTCCAAGCAAGCTAGTGAGCAATGTGAGATTGTCTTATGAGAAATGTTTGTGAAGTACTTCGAAGGTGTTTGGCAAAAGAATAAGTGTGGGGGTATTTCATGTTTGTATTAAAAATAAAAAAAAAAAAAAAAAAGAAAGATTGTATACAAAGAAAATAAAAAGTTGTTCAAGTTTCAGTTTAAGGGTGTGGTTGGAGGTGCTAGAAGAATCGCTGGAAAGATTGAGTTCTTATAAATCTAAACAAAAGAATTGCTTGCAATATAGCTTGAAACTTGTGTTTACCTATTCTTTCATTTTAATAACCCTCTCCCTAAACCTCATTACATCCAATAAAAGTCCTCTTGATTTAAGTTTTGCAATTATGATTGTGGAGATGAGATCTTTATGCAAGCTTATGGTAGAAATTTCACATTTGATTCTTTGAGCGAAACACATTAAAACTAAACACATGTGTGATTGAGTGTATATCCCGTGAGAAGGTTGCTAGTTTGCATATGATGATTTTAAAAATAAAAACTTGAAATTGCATTAGTATGGCTATCTCACACACTACACTTCAAGGATGATTTAAAGATTACTGCTAATATTTGAATAAGGAAGATGAACTTGGATTAGTTCCTTGATGCTAGCTATGGTTCTTGATGATTTGTTTTCTTGAATGAAATTCTATGAGGGTCACATAGGGGGAAGCTAATGTTTTTCTTGTTACTTCTTGTTCTTGTTTTCTTTGTTTTGCTCAAGGACTAGCAAAAGTTAAGTGTGGGGGTATTTGATCGGATCATATTTATATATATTTTTACTTTAAATTCACTCGTCTTTTCTTGGTTAGTTCCTTATATTTTTGAGCTATTTACGTTATTTTTGTGTTTATAAGATTTGTTATGCAAAGAAAATAAAAATAGAACAAGTTAAAGTTTATGTAATAAATTCGTCAAAAGCAAATTTAAATTACAATATTGCCAACCCATTGTGACGCTAAATGATAAACCAATATTTAAACTATATATTTCATCCCTTTATATTTCTTTTCTTGTCTAATTTAGTTGGAAGCTTTAAGTATTTATGATAGTTTTGATATATTGTGTTTGTAGGAGAAATGAAGAATCCAAAGAGGCTGCTAGAAACTAAATGGAAATAATAGGAGAGGTGAGAGACTGACAGCAAAGGCAGTAAGGGTGGCATGGTGAGAAAGACAGCACCAGCGTGGGTGAAAGAATAAAACAAGTGTGAAAAGAGGAGTCAGGCGGAGAGAAGTGGAAGGCAGGAGTGTGCGCAGAAAAGAAAAGAGAATAAAATAAGAAATAGAAGAAAGAGGGACGGTGAGCAGAAAAAGTGGAATAAATATGAAGAGGTCAGAAGACGTGGGGAAGAATAAAATAAAAAGGAGTGGGCTGCCTTTGGCAGCTGTAAAGATAGAAAACAGCGAGAAGAAAAGCGTGAGAGCTGCTTTGCAGCGTGGGAGAGACTGCGCCAGGAGGGAACCGCAGGAGAGAAGGCAGAACGAAGAGAGAGACGGATCCAGGCAGGCAGGTCAGGAAAGATATAGCTGCTTTGCAGCTGAGTGAGGAGGGGGGAAGGCAGCCTCGCTGCCAGAAAGAAAAAAAATAAGAATAGAGGCACGAAAAGAAGAGAACAGGGGAGAAACGGAGGGAGGTCAGAGGCGAGGTGCAGAGAAAGAAGGGACAGGCGACACAAGCAGCAAAGGGCAAGCACAGAGACAAAAACGTAGCACGGCAGCAGAAGGAGAAAATAAGAGGCTTCACTCTATTTTCTTGGTTTTATCTTCTCAAACTCATGTTTTACTTTTGGTTTAATTTGAGAATAATGTGTAACTAATTTTTAGTAGTTAGGGACTGTTTTGAAGTCCCGAATATGATTGTAAGTTTGTTGTGATATTTTGTTTGAATGACTTTTATGAAAGGATGAAAATTGTTTCACTACTTATCTCATTGATAAATTCTTTATGTGTTTCTATGGATGCATACATAGTGAGCATATCTAGGATTTTAATGCTATGAATATATGTCTGCCTGCCCTTGTTGAATGAGGACCTACATATGTTCTAGAGTAGCACTTGTTAATTGTGGTTAACATGTGAAACGATTTCTAGGATAAGTAAGACAATACCAGTACTTACGATGCCTTGTGATGACTCAAACTCTTTTTATTCTTAATGATTTCTACTTGTTAAATCTATGAACACGCCATTCTAGATTGCATGCTAGGGACTAAGTTAAGTTGAAAACGCCATTCTCTTAACATACTACGTAAGAAAGAGTAATAGGTTGTGTTCTAACATTGAGCCAACTTGAGCATCTTCATCCGGAAATAAAAGGAATTTGAATGAAACATAACATACTTGCATGATTATTTGGTGGTGGATAGCATGTCCCCTAACTCATTTTCTTAACTTGTGAATTAAAATCTATTGGTATTATTTAAAATCGGTTTCTGTACTGTTTTTTTTGTACGATCTAATTTAAATAGCAAATCAACTCCAAAAATCCCAAAAATTTGTGTGAGCATAGCTTGGTGTGTCTAGTTTATGTGTATAAAATTTCGTTGCATTTGGATAAGTGTAAGTTAGTTTAATAATTATTGTTCGGTGGCTGGTCAGTGGAGACAACCACCCTGTTTTTGTGACATTTTTAAGTATTTGGATAAAACAATCTTCTGCGGGAAACACCCTTATTTTCATATGCTACAATTGACAAATCTTAGTGTTAATAAGGAAAATTAATAGGATTATTGTGTGCTACTTTGTGGTGCGTTATAATTACCATCAAATTTTTGGCGCCGTGTCGCCGGGGATTGTTATTTCTGATTGCTTATATTTTATTTTTTTATTTTTTTATTTTTTTTATTTTTTATTTTTTATTTTTTATTATTTTCTATTTCTTGTCTATTTAGTGTTTTTGGTTTTGGGGTTATTTCAGGTACTTTTTGTAGTATATGCAAACTCGAAGGTCCGAAAGCATTGATATAGCTCCCTACAATCCTGAGCCTGAACAAATACTTCGAAAGGTTCAAGGAGAAATCAAACAGAATCAAGCATTGGTGTCCGTACCATCATCATCATCTCCACCACATTTTAGTTCAATAAAGGAGGAAAAACCACAAGGAGACATGGCTGACAACCGTACTCTGAGGGAGTTGGCAACGCCAAACACGGATCAACAACCATTGTGCATCACATATCCAAATGACGAAGGAGGATGTGAGCTCAAGTCCGGCATGATTCACTATTTGCCTAAGTTCTATGGGTTCGCAACAGAGGATGCCAACAAGCATCTTATGGAGTTTCATGTAGTATGCTCAGGAATGAGACCAGCAAATGTGAATGAGGAGCAAGTCAAGTTGAGAGCATTCCCATTTACATTAGAAGCTAAGGCAACGGAGTGGCTTTACAATTTACCTTCGGGATCAATGAACACCTGGAACCAGGTGAAGCAAGCATTCTTGGAGCAATATTTTCCGGCCACCAAAGCTGCAAGCATAAGGAAAGACATATGTGCAATCCGACAACAACATGGAGAGCCCTTTGGAGATTACTATGAGCGATTCACACATTTGGTTGCATCTTGTCCTAATCATCAAATTTCAGAGCATCTTTTAATACAGTATTTTTATGAAGGATTATGTGGTACTGATCGTATAATGCTTGATGCAGCAAGTGGAGGAGCATTCATGGACAAGACACCAATAAATGCTAAGGCATTATTAAAGAACATTGCTGGCAACACACGACAATTTGGAGGGAGAGATGAGCTACCTTTTAAGAAAGTTAACGAGGTAAGTGCTAATTCTAGTATTGAATTACAATTAGCTAACGAGGAAAGACCCTTATTTTCATATGCTACAATTGACAAATCTTAGTGTGAATAAGGAAAATTAATAGGAGTATTGTGTGCTACTTTGTGGTGCGTTATAATTACCATCAGCACACATACATGCATATATATAAATACATATATATAAACACACACACACACACAGAGCATGCATAAGCATGCGCTGCACACACACACTTGCATATATATATATATATATATATATTTACATATATAAACACACACACAGCATGCATAAGCATGCGCTGCACACACACACTTGCATATATATATATATATATATATATGTATATATATATTTACATATATAAACACACACACATACACACAACATGCATAAGCATGTACTTCATACACACACATAACATGCACTGTACCCCACACACACACATACATGCACACGGCATACACTCACACAGCACACGCACACCCACAGCACATACACGCACACGGCCCAACTTCCTACACAAACATACACACACCCGCATAGCATGCACGGCATGCACAACATGCACACACATACATATATAATCACACACCTACACATACAGTTCACACACCCACTTGCACAACATATACAGCATGCATATACATATGCATGGACACACATACACATATGCACTGCACCGCGCATGCACATATGTATTGCACCACACATGCACATACATATACATATATAAACACACACACACCGCATGCACATGCACAACATATACACACACATGCACATGCACCTGCACACACACACACACACTCGCAGTACCACCAACAAATAGCAAGCTAAAATAACTACCTGGGTTTAGGGTCGAAGGGATCCGTGCAATCCACAGCAACAAACTCGTCGGAGTTTGTTGTCGGAACCGGGTTCTTGGCATAGAGAAGAGATAAGGTCAAAACCCTCGATTTTGACCATAAAACCAACACAATAGTGTGTAAAATAGCATGATTAAACCCACAAATTTGAAGAAGGAACACACTTCTCACCTGGGTTGGAGTTTTAGAGCTTTAAAGCTCTCGGCTTCAATGGCAGAAAAGCACACAGTGCTCTGATGGCGCATGAAAGGGTACCATTGAGTTCGTTAGGTCTCAAGGATTCCAAACATATAAATTTTGGGCTTGATTTGTTGTTGATTCGAAGGGAAGAGGGTTGGGAGTTCTCGGAGCTTAGAGAGTTAGAGAGAGTGAGAAGAAGAAACAGAAAAAAAAAAAAAAAAAAGAGAGAGAGAGAGGTTCTGAGATGAGTTTCGGGAAGAGAGGGAAGAAGAGAGAGAGAGACTAGAAACAAGGATATAAAAATAATGCGGGTCCCACGGTTCCAATTAAAAACTAGGGTAAGGATTGCTAAAATCTATGTGAGTGGTGATCTTTGGCATGTCATGTTTCATTGGAAATCCCTGAGGCAAACGTTGGAAGGTCTAGGTTAAGTTTTTTTTGTTTTGTTTGTTTTGTTTTGCTCAAGGACTAGCAAAAGCTAAGTGTGGGGGAATTTGATAGGAGCATATTTATGCGACTTAGTTAGTTTTTTTTCTTGCATTTATGTTGTTAGTTCATAGTTATTTTAGTATTTTAAGCTATTTTTGTGCATTTGTAGGTTCAAAGGGCTAAAGTAGCAAGAAAGTGCATTTTGGAGCCTTTTGGAGCAGTTTTGGGCTTGGAATGGATATCACATTGATGTGAGAATTACTTGACACACAAATTAAACCCTCTTTTTGACAATTGTAGTATAGATGTAAGTAGGGTATCGTTCTAGGCCGGGGATTAGGAGGGATTGCTAAATCACTTGAAAACTAATTTAAAAACATAAAAACAAAGTTAAAAATATAAACAAAAGATTTTAAAACAAGAAAGTAAAAGGGGGATTTGAGTTTGGTGAAGTTGAAAGTAAAAACGAATAAACTAAAAACTTAAATAGATTTTAAACAAATTTGGGTTGAATGGATAATGGAAGGCTAGCTAAGGGGTTCTTGTCCACACATGTCTTGCTTGCATACAAAATGATTTCCAATTGCATTTCAATAACTTATTAATTCTCAACGCCCCAAATTAACCGTGAATTGCACTAATTAACCCTCAGTTTTTCCACAAGTTATTGGGTTGGATGATTGCATACGACAACCCAAAACATTCCCTACAAGTTCCCTACATGAATTGCATAATAGAGATACAAGCAAGAATCATTAAGTTCTAGGAAAAACATAAGCATTGACGAGGCACTCGTTACTATGATTTGCATGAAACTTATGCCAAGGATTTACTTAACACAATCGTGACTAGCGACTTTTACTACTCATGAATATAAGTTCATAACGATTAGGTGAAATTCCCTTATACTCTAGCATCATATTTATGCATGCAAACTAAGTATGCATCCCTAATCAACATACATAAACATGTTATCAATCAAATAGATAAGTAAATCGAATTCATAACTTATGAAACGCAATTAAAAGTAATCAAATCATATTGCAAGCATTAACATGGTTTCGAATCCCCCCCTAGCCAAGGGGGGTTTAGTTCCTCATTATTACAAAACAAAGATAAACAAATTTAAACATTGAAAAACAAAGGAAAGAAAGCACCTAAACGTTCCAACGATCCATGTTGGATAGCAAGCGCGTCCAAGGACTTTTCTCCTTCTCTTTGCCGCAACAACAAGGTTGGAATGATGTTGAAGGGTTGGTTATTTGGAGGAATGGATGGGAAGGGGTTTAGATATTTAGGAGAGGCAAGGAAAGGCTTGGAGAGTGGTTAATTTCTGGATGATTTGAATGAGGTTGCTGCCATGGTATTTATAGGAAGAGGATGGACATGTTTAATGCAAAAATCTAGTGGAATGAAGTAGGTAAGGCATGGCAAGGTGGAGAATTGTTGGTGAGGGTAGGTTTTGAGTCATCCACTCACATGTCATGGTGAGTTAAGCATTGCATCATCCACTCAAATGTCATCGTGAGTTAAGCATTACATCATCCACTCAAATGTCATAGTGAGATAGGCATTGCATCATCACTAAAAAATCTGGTGGAAGTGAAACAAAGGGAAGGCCACGGCATTGATGAATTTTATGGGGTATGCATGGTTTTGAGTGAAGTTTTGGCCAATCCTTCTAGAAATTTATCCCTTCTTGCAACTTGTATTTGTTTCACCAGATTTTTAGCATGTTCCTAGCCTCTTTTGTCTTCAAATTCGTCCATCCATCTTGCTCATATCATAAGTAATCCATTCCAAGCTCAAAACTGCTCCAAAATGCACCAAAATGCACTTTCTTGCTACCTTAACCCTTTGGACCTACAAACACACGAAAATGGCTTAAAGTACTAAAATAACTAAGAACTAATAACGTAAATGCAAGAAAACTAGTTAACTAAGTCGCATAAATATGCGTCTATCACACATGCATGGAGTAAGGTGGATGGACGAAATTGAAAACCAAAAGAGGCTAGGATTATCCTGAAGTTATGAAGAAATTAATTCAAGAAAAGGAAGTAAAGGATGCAAGCAAGAAAGAAGGAATATTAGCCAAAGTTACCTTATTTTGTCCTAAACTTTCCTAATCCTTCACCATTTAATTTCCAGCTGCAAGGAGGATCTTTAATTAAATTATGAGACTTAATTAGACCTAATTACATTCCTAAAAACTCATTTTCTCTTCCTTGCCGCACAAGCCATTTCCTTTCCCCCTTTCCCTTGCACGGCAAGGGATTTCCCTCTTCTTTTCTTCCTTGCCGCACCCTACCTTCCCTTTTCCTCTTGGGATTCTGACTTGTTACCCTTTTCTTGGAGGATTTGGAGTATTAAATCCTTCCCAATTTAATTCCCAGCCGTGCCTTCCCTTCCTCTATAAATATAAGTCCTTGCCGCACCATTCCAGGATCAATCAACACATCCATTCACTACCATTCACACTTTCAACCATTCTTCCATACAAATCACCACTCAAACCTTCACCCAACCATTATGCTGTAACAAAGAGAAGAAAGAGGACCCTTGGAGTGCTTGCTATTCAAGTTTGGATTGCTGGATCATTCTTAGGTGTAATCTATCTTTTGATTTCAATGTTTAAGTTTGTTTATCTTTGTTTTGTGAACATGAGGAGCTAAAGAGTGAGTACTAGGGGGAATTTTGAAACCATGAACACATTTGCATTAAAGAGTGAGTACTTAATGGTTGAAGATTCGTTAACTCTTTGGAATGCATTGAGAAGCAAATACAATCATTAGACAACGGTGATTCTTCTAAGAGCTCGCTATGAATGGACTCACTTAAGGATCTAGGATTTCAAGACAGTGGCTGAGTACAATTCTGCGTTGTTTAGAATTACCTCTCAGATGAAGCTCTATGGGGATACTATTATTGAGGAAAATTTGCTGGAAAAGACTTTCAACACATTTCATGCCTTTAACGTGCTCCTGCAGCAGCAGTATAGAGCATGAGGCTTCACTGAATACAACCAGCTGATATTTGTGCTCTTGGTAGCTGAACAGAACAATGAGCTCATGATGAAAAACCATACTGGATCTGCACCATTCCCAGAAGTGAATGCTGCTTCCCTTGAAGTGAACGCCACATCCTTTGGAGGTGATAATCATAAACGAGGACATGGCCACAAGCGAGGTCGATGGAACATGAAAGGCAAGAACCATGGTGGTTAGTTTCACAACCAGGTTCCAAGGTATAATTCAGGCCCGAGCTTTAAAACTGTGAATCGCCACAAAGGCAAAGCTCACATGAACAATGCTCCCAGGAACTTTGAAGGAGCCTGCCATAGGTGTGGTGGCAATGGGTATTGGGCGTGTACCTGTCGTACCCCAAAACATTTGGTAGATCTATATCAAGTCTCCCTCAAGGAGAAGGGTGTCGAGACCTGATAGGAGCATATTTATGCGGCTTAGTTACCTTCTTTTCTTGCATTTATTTTGTTAGTTCATAGTTATTTCAGTATTTTAAGCTATTTTCGTGTGTTTTTAGGTTCAAAGGGCTAAAGTAGTAAGAAAGTGCATTTTGGAGCAGTTTTGGGCTTGGAATGGATATCACATGCATGGAGTAAGGTGGATGGATGAAATTGAAGACCAAAAGAGGCTAGGATGATGCCAAAGTTATGAAGAAATTAATTCAAGAAAGGAAGTAAAGGATGCAAGCAAGAAAGAGGAATGTTAGCCAACGTTACCTTATTTTGTCCTGAACTTTCCTAATCCTTCACCATTTAATTTACAGCTGGAAGGACGATCTTTAATTAAATTAGGAGACTTAATTAGACCTAATTACATTCCTAAAAACTCCTTTTCTCTTCCTTGCCGCACAAGCCCTTTCCTTTACCCATTTCCCTTTCATTTTCTTCCTTGCCGCACCCTACCTTCCTTTTTCCTCTTGGAATTCTGACTTGTTAACCTTTTCTTAGTGGATTTGGAGTATTAAATATTTCCCAATTTAATTCCCAGCCATGCTTTCCCTTCCTCTATAAATATAAGTCATTGCTGCACCATTCCAGGATCTATCAACATATCCATTCACTACCATTCACATTTTCAACCATTCTTCCATACAAATCACCACTCAAACCTTCACCCAACCCTTGTACCGTAACAAAGAGAAGAAGGAGGACCCTTGGAGTGCTTGCTATTCAAGTTTGGATTGCTGGATCATTCTTAGGTGTAATCTATCTTTTGATTTCAATGTTTAAGTTTGTTTATCTTTGTTTTGTGAACATGAGGAGCTAAAGAGTGAGTACTAGGGGGAATTTCAAAACCATGGACATATTTGCGTTATGAATTGATTAATTCCAGTTGTGATTTCATAAAATGTGAATGCAATTTGCTTAACTAATTTATTCAAAACTTATTCTTGTATGTTGATGAAGGATGCCTACTTAGTTTGCATGCTTGAATCTGATGCTAGAATATAAGGGAGTTTCACATAATCATTACAAACTTATATTCATAAGTAGTGAAGGTCGCTGGTCACGATCACGTTAAGTTAAATTCCTAGCATGTGTATCATGATGTAATAGTTACGAATGCTTTGTCAATGCTTATGATTTTCATAAAGCTTAATGATCTTTGTTTGTATCTCTATTATGAGGTGCATGTAGGGGACTATTGAAGAATAATTTGGGTTGATGATGCGTATCCCATCTAATTCAATGATTTAAGGAAAATCTGAGGGTTAATTAGTGATGGCATGGTTAATCTGGGGCATTATCATTCATGGTTTATTGAAAAAGCAACTGGAGATCGATTTGTATGCAAGTGTGTCATGTGTGGAGAAGGACCCTCTAGCTAGCTTATCATTCATCCAGTTCACCAATTTCGTCCAAACTTTGTTTAAGTTTACAATCTGCTTGTTTTTACTTTAATTTCGTCCAAAACCCAATCCCCCTTTATTTGGTTGTGTCAAGTTAGTTAGAATCTATCCAAGTTGTGTTTTTAAGTGTTTTGAGTCATGTTAAAATCAATTTTCTTCCAAAGTCTTTTTAGTTTGTTTTGAGTTCTTTGAGTCTAGTTAAGTGTTTTCAAGCCTAGTTTTATGTTTTTGAGTCAGTTTTAAGTAGATTAGCAATCCCTCCTGATCCCCGGCCTAGAACTATCTCTACTTACATCTTTACTACAATTGTCAATAAGAGGGTTTAATTTGAGTGCTAGTTTATATCACATCAAGACCAATTTTCTCGACCAGGCTAAGCCAATGGATATACTTGATCAAGTGTGTGACTTATCAGGACAGTTGAACACAACTCACCTAGATGTTTTAGACTTCATTATGGAAAGAGGGAATGAAGTATACCTGTCTGACTGAATCGTTTATGTTTGATGTACTTTTATTATGCTGAAATTGTAGTTCAAAACTAACATTTCAGATTCAATAAAAGTTGCATGTAAATTTCCTGTTATAACTTGTTTCTAACTCTGATTCCCTTACTTAGAGAGCATGGATAAAAACTATGGTCATTCTCAAAACATGAGAAATGGCGAAGATATTTGTCTTGCAGATTGCGCAACTATGCATACAATACTTTGAGATCGAAAGTATGCCTTATGATTGATGCTTACAAAAGTAAGGGTAACAACAATATCAGGACCTTTAGATGTAATTGAAGGCTCAAGGAAAGCCCATATTATGTTACCAAATGGAACAATATTGTCCATACAGAATGCATTGTATGCTACTCGATCTACTTGAAATTTGTTAAGTTTCAAAGACATACATTTAAATGGATACCACATTGAAACAAAAACTGCAGAAAATATGGAGTATCTATGCATTACCTGCAATGATAACCAGAAGTTCATTGATTCAATAGTTTACATGCTTTGGCATGACCGTTTGGGTCACCCAGGATCTACCATGATGCGTAGAATCATTACCAACTCTAATGGACATCCATTATTGAGTAGACACATTGCTATCTCAAATGATAACTCTTGCAAGGCTTGCTCTCAAGGGAAGTTGGTAATCAAACCATCGCAACTAAAGGTTGATGTTGAATCCCCATCATTTCTGCAAAGAATTCAAAGGGATATTTGTGGACCTATTCAACCATCATATGGACCATTTCAATATTTTATGGTTTTGGTTGATGCATCTACCAGATGGTCACATGTCTATCTCTTGTCTACTCAAAATGTGGCTTTTGCGAGACTTCTTGCTCAGATAACTAAGTTACGAGCACAATTCCCAAATTACCCCATTAAGTCAATCTGACTTGATAACGTTGGTAAATTTATGTCTCAAACCTTTGATGATTACTGCATGACATTGGGCATCGATGTTGAACACCTAGTTTTTCATGTCCATACTCAAATGGTTTAGTAGAAGCATTGATCAAGCGACTTCAGTTAATAGCCCGCACTCTACTTATGAAAACAAAATTGCCAGTTTCTGCATGGGGACATGCCATCTTACATGCTGCATCATTTGTTCGATTGAGACCTATAGCCAACCACCAATACTCATCAATACAACTCGTGTTTGGGCATCAGCTAAACATTTCACATTTACAAGTTTTTGGTTGTGTTGTTTATGTGCCTATTGCACCACCGCAACGCACTAAAATGGGACCTCAACGTAGACTGGGAATTTATGTGGGTTTTGATTCACCATCTATCATTAGATATTTGGAACCATTGACATGTGATATGTTTACAGCTCGTTTTGTTGATTGTCACTTTGATGAGATAGTCTTCCTGTCATTGGGGGGAGAAAAGACCATTCCAGAAGAACAGAAAGGGATGACATGGGTTATTCCCACATTGTCTCATTTTGATCGACGTAGCACTCAATGTGAAAATGAAGTGAAAAGGATCATTCATCTTCAAATCATTGCCAATAAAAAACCAGATGCATTTAATGATGTTATGAAAGTGACAAAATCACATATACCAGCTGCAAATGCACCTGCAAGAATTGATGTTCCTGTTGGACAAAATAAAGTGGCAGCGAATGATTCATCTGGTACACGCCTGAAGCGTGGTAGACTCCCAGGTTCAAAAGATTCAGCCACTCGAAAGAGAAAGACAAGGGCACAGCTGAATCCAAATGAAATCATTCAGGAAGAGAAAATGAATCACAAATCCACAATTCATGATTCTAGACTTCCAGAAGAAGAAAATGTCCTTGAAGAGACAGAAGTACATGAAAGCAAAGAAATCTCCATAAATTATGCATGTACTAATGAATTGTGGGATCAGAATGAAATAATCATTGATGATATGTTTGCATTCGCAATAGCCACTGAAATCATATTAAGTGATGATATTGAGCCCTGCTCTGTTGATGAATGCAAATGGAGACAAGATTGGCCTAAGTGGAAAGATGCAATCCAGATAGAATTAAATGCCTTGGAAAGGCAAAATGTTTTTGGACCAGTAGCCAAACCCCGCCTGGTGTAAACCCCGTGGGTTACAAATGGGTATTCACAAGGAAACGCAATGAGAAAAACGAGATTGTAGGATATAAAGCATGACTCGTTGCACAAGGTTTTTCACAAAGACCTGGAATTGATTATGAGGAGACATACTCTCCTGTAATGGACGTAATTACGTTCTGTTACTTAATAAGTTTAGCGGTTTCGGAAAAAATTGACATGCGACTTATGGATGTCATCACCACATATCTATATGGAGAATTAGATATTGACATATATATGAAAGTCCCAGAAGGACTTAAGTCGCCTAAAACAGCTAACAAATTACGAGGTATGCTCTTGATCAAATTAAGGCGATTATTGTATGGGCTAAAACAATCTGGATGAATGTGGTATAATCGTCTCAGTGAGTATTTGATCACAGAAGGATACATCAACAATGTCATTTGCCCTTATGTGTTCATTAAGAAATCCAATTCTGGATTTGCTATAGTGGCAGTATATGTTGATGATATGAACCTAGTTGGAACTCCTGAAGAGCTTAATAAAACTGCTGAATATTTGAAAAGCGAATTTGAAATGAAAGACCTTGGAAAAATGAAATTTTGTCTCAGCTTGCAGATCGAGCATTGTGATAGTGGAATTTTAGTCCACCAATCAGCTTATATTGAAAAAATCCTGAAGCGATTTGGCATGGACAAAGCTTATCCACTTAGCACGCCAATGGTCGTTCATTCTCTGAACATTAAGAAAGATCCATTTGGTCCAAAAGAAGATGATGAAATGGTCCTTGGTCCAGAATATCTGAGTGCAGTAGGTGCTTTGTTGTATTTAGCACAATGTACTGGACCAGATATAGCTTTTTCAGTTAATTTGTTAGTAAGGTATAGCTCTGCTCCAACAATTGGTCATTGGAAGGGTGTCAAAAATGTATTGCTATACCTTCGTGGGACAACAAACATGGGTCTCTTCTACTCAAAGAACTCCACAAATGATCAGGTCCTTGTTGGATATGCAAATGCTAGTTTCCTCTCTGATTTGCATAAAGCCTACTCACAAGCTGGATATGTGTTCAAGAATGGAGATACAACAATCTCATGGCACTCAACAAAGCAAACATTAGTTGCTACATCTTCAAATCATTGAAAAATACTTGCTTTACATGAAGCAAGTTGTGAATGTTCTTGGTTAAGATCAATGATCCATCATATTCAGAATTCACGTGGTCTACCTTCAAAGACAGACACTCCAATTGTCATTCATGAAGATAATGCAGCCTGTGTTGCACAAATGAAGGAAGGATTCATCGAGGACGATAAAACTAAACATATATCTCCAAAGTTTTTCAATGCACATGAGCTTCAGAAGGCTAAAGTTATTGAGGTCAGACAAATCCGTTCCAATGAAAATCTGGCATACTTGTTCACTAAGTCTCTACCAAAATGCATGTTTCAAAAGTTAGTGCAAAGTATTGGATTACGTCGACTTACCAAACAGCTAAATTTGGAAAATGCGGAATCAAAAGGAGATATATATAAGGGGGAGCATCCATGATACATGCTTGTTGTACTCTTTTTCCTTCGATTAGGATTTTTCCCACTGGGTTTTTCCTATCAAGGTTTTAACGAGGCAACATAAGCATACTTAACACTAAATCAACTATCCAGGTAAAGTTGTACTCTTTTTCCTTCGCTATGGTTTTTTCCCATTGGGTTTTTCCAAGCAAGGTTTTAATGAGGCAACTGATGTTGATATGTGGGCATCCAAGGGGGAGTGTTGAAAATGCTGATGGGTAGTAAATGCCCATAGTGCCTTTGGTAAAGTTTTTCAATACCCTCACAGATTGGTTTTCAACATTGGTAGATGAATGAAAACCTTGGCAGATGAATGTAGACTTTGGAAACAACCTGATCCTATTTTCAAAGTCATGGGATGAAAATTTCAAATTGTAATAGTGCGAGTTGCTCTATAAATAGAGCACTTGACTGCAATCAAAATATACAGAAGAAAAGAAAGAAAAACCAATAACATCATCTATTCCTCCGTCTTTTATTTGTCACCCTCCTGTGCTATAATTATAGTGTGATACTTTACATCTATTTCGCTCCATTCACTAAAAAGGTTATCCCTCTAACTTTTGACATATTTATAACAATTACTTGTTTTTATGCATGAGAAATATTCTAGTGGATATTGTTGGGCTTTCACTCATGCGTCTTGGATTCGAAATTCATCATCTTCTAAATTATTATAATAGTTTTGAATCCTCTCTTACTCTTAACAATAATAAATTTTTAAAAAAGTACTTGTTTTTTTATATCATGTTAAAATATCTAGTACTTGTTTTTTGTATCTTGTTAAAATTTTCAAGTATCCAACTCAAATTGGGCTCCTTAACATGTGCATGGAGTCATTTGAGATTTTATCAAAGTGCAAATTCCTAGGGCATAGAAGCCCATATATAATTGGTCATTAGGTTTTGTTCCCCATAGTGAAAGGTTGTTGGTTCAGGAATCTCAAGTACTTCATACCCTAACCTAGGCCCACTGGTAAGGATATTTTCTATTTCCAATGTGATGAATTGTGATATCTGTATCAATTACTAAGGTTCCATTATATCCTTTTCTTTTTTTTTTTGTGGAAACCTATTATATCTTCCTTGATGGGTGTTTTGGTTGCTTGATATTTGTCTTTGATTTGTTTTTTTGGTAATGCTAGAAAGATTATCTTTTCAAATCATATTTTATAAATCACATGACATAGTTGTTGATGGTTGGTCTTCTTTTTGAAATTCTTTAAAATCATGGAGTCTTACTTTATTGGCACATTATGTGGTTTACAAAATGTGGTTTAAAAAAATGGTTTTGTTGTAGGCCTATTTGACTGGAGAATTGTAGAGAGATTGAGAGAGAGGGTGCGGCAAGCATTACGAGAATTTGGTGAATACTTAGGTGTGTGTTTTCTCACCTCCATTGTGTCTTTATTTATAGTAGTAGGAAAAGTTAATTCCTTACCCCATTAAGATTACAACTCTAATAGGATAATATTTAAAGATAAGATATGATAGAAACCACAAGGATATCCCAAGATATAATATGATTTACACGATCACATTCCTAAACCATTAGGACTGCAACACTCCCCCTTGAGTATGTAAATACTCTCGTAAATGCTGCATCAAGTTATCAACGATGAAGTAAGTATAGTTGATGAAGTCGTCGACACAATGAGCGAATGCGAGTCTTAAATCCATGGAAGAATGTATAAAAGGTAAAATTGACAAAACCTTGCTATGCTAAATCCCATAGACTAAGGAGAAACATGATAAGTTGTATTAAGTCAAAATTATACATATTCTGGGCACAAGTAGCAAGCTCACAAGGGTTTGACCAACCTAGGATGGGTGCCTCATTAAAACCTAGTTAGGTAGAAAAATACCCAATGGAAAAAATGCTCTTAATTGTAGGTAAAAAAAGCACATTAAGACCAAGTGAGTATACTTCTTGATACTCCTCTTGAGTTTAACAAAACTTCAAAATGAGAATTACAAGCATTGCTTCGTTAGCATATCAATTCCTTGGACAAGTTTTTGGAAGGCAAACTTTGGCAGTGACATCGTGAAGAGGTTGACAAGGTTGTCTGGGATCAGATTGCATGACTTCAATGTTTTGATGTTTTACTAATGTGATGTAGACGCAATATGCTCAACAAGAGCTCTTAACCACGTCTCACATGTGGCGTAGTGAAGTGAGGTGAGTCTTGGTATGATTTGAAAATTTTGTAACTAAGGTCTATATTGTGGACCTCCAAGATACTACAATATCCCTAACACTAAAGACATAACCATTTGGGGATCATGCCTTGTGTAGGTTTGATAAGTAACATATGTCAACATAATAAACAAGGTAAGCATCATTCTCAAGATAAAGGGGGTTGGATCCACTTGGGGTGCATAGGAATAAGCCCAAATTCATAGTACTTTCAGGGAGGGGAAAATGTCTTGATACCAATTGAGTGGTTGCATGTAGGCGCAGTGTTGCGTCTTTACTAACACAATGAGTTAAGTACAACAAAGCACAAAGTTGAAATTAGATATAGAACTTCAGATTTCATAACCTCTTCAAGGGTCTCATTTGCGTATAGCATATGGAAGATCATAGGTATACTCAAAGGTAATACCTTCGGGTGTAATTTGACTAGTGGACCAAAATACTATCAAAACAACTCTTGAACTTCAGGTCAAGGCATTAACGAGTTTTCTCAAGATCCTTCATCTCAAATTTTGTCATCAGGTGCGATGCAGATTTCTTAAGCTCTTCTAGAGCTTGAGTTATATTCATGTCATGGACATAAACTGCAACTCTAGCAATTTGGAATACGACTTTATAGTTTAACATGCAAGGGCACTTATTTATATCCCTGACTGATCAAATGATCACTTAGACGAGTATACCACATCCGTCGGATTGCTTCAATCTGTAAAGCGAATCCTTAAATGAGTTGAGAAAGTATTTCGTGGTAAAACTATTTGAACTAGTCCATGTAGTTCTTCGGGAACTTACATGTAAATTTTTGTATTAATTTTTCATGGAAAACCGTTAACCACATTCATGTGTTGCTGTCAATCACAGGGCGTTTTGAGAGAAACCTTGCATTGTAAGGCGTACGTCATATCACACTACTTCATTTATCTAATTACGCTTCCTTTTCCACTAGTAACATAACAAGGTAACCTAAGACAGTATAGGAATTACAAGTCTAAACACACTTTGGTACAAAATTAAACCTAGATTGTGATTTTGGTTGTCCAATCAGCTATGTGACTAATCAATGGAACACGATTTGATATCGTCATTTTTCATTCTCGAGAGTAATTTGGATTCCTCTTCTAGGGAAGTGATCCTCCAAACCGAGTGATTTTTCGTGCTTCAGGCCAAGACAGATTGTATAATAAGTGATATCATTATTCTATCTAAGTGTTCCAAATGATTGTGCCAAAGCATGAAAACTACTTGAATCACCCATCTCTAGGTGAGCCATATGTGGTGTGTCCCAGTTAGGAAGTAGCCTATTGGCCCCAAAACAAAGGTTCAGGCTTTATATTTCGGAGGTGGTGCAAAGATACATCACTTTCTTTTCTTCAATGGTTTCATTCATGATCATTATCATCTTGGATATCCTTAAAACTCAACGACGTTCTTCCAAAATGGGGAGAATATAAAGTCTCTTAAATGGTAATCAGTACTATTTGTATAGCAAGGAGCATGCCAATGCTTTTAATTAGGTTAGATAGGGTTGAAGTCATTGCTATAGAGGTGATTTAGGCATAAGTTAGTGTGCGTAGTATCGCATTCATCCAGACAACTAACTTTCCCATATTCATCCCTAATCATGTGTTAACTGAACTCAATCACATGTATAAGAAACATGATTCAATTAATTCATATTTAAGGACAATTTCATAAACTAAAATAAATACCAAACTTGAATCCAAGAACATAAAAAATTGTTCACAAAGTAAACCAAAGTTACTAAGGCGATTCAGCCAACATGGCCATCCATTTCAAAATTCTGCTTTTCCAAATGTGTCAGGTGGAGCAAAATTAGTCTTAGATATTGATTACAAAAATGGTACTCCTTAACAGCTTTGGTAGGGGCACGAACTAGTGCATAACCAATGATCTCTTCCATCAAAACAGAAGTACATTTTGCAGGGTTGATGTGATATAAACTAGCACACAAATTAAACCCTCTTATTGACAATTGTAGTAAAGATGTAAGTAGGGATCGTTCTAGGCCGGGGATTAGGAGGGATTGCTAATCTACTTAAAACTGACTCAAAAACACAAAATTAGGCTTGAAAACACTTAACTAGACTCAAAGAACTTGAAACAAACTAAAGAGACTCAAAACAACACAAAATAATCAAATAGACTCAAACTAGACACTAAAGGGTGATTTGGATGAAAATTGATTTTAACTTGACTCAAAACACTTAAAAACACAAGTTTGGACAGATTCTAACTAATTTGACACAACAAAGTAAAGGGGATTGGGTTTTTGACAAATTTAAAGTAAAGACAAGTAGATTAAAAACTTAAACAAGTTTGTAACGAAATTGGGGGAAATTATGGGTGATTGGCTAGCTAGAGGGTCTTCTCCACACATGACACACTTGCATACAAATCGATTTCCAGTTGCTTTTCCAATAACCATGAACCTCAACGCCCCAGATTAACCGTGAACAAAACTAATTAACCCTCTGAGTTTCCTTAAGTCATTGAATTGGATGGATAACGCATCGGCAACCAAATTATTCTTCAATAATTCCCTACAATAAGCTAGGGAGAGGACCACCATCTAATTAAGGTGGTAGTGGTGTATGTTATGGTAATGAGTGGATGCAATGGGTGTAGTGGGTGAATGTTTGGTAATGAGTGGATCTAATGGGTGTAGTGGATGGATGTTTGGTAATGAGTGGATGTAATGGGTGAGTGTTTGGTAATGAGTGGATGTAATAGGTGTAGTGGATGGATGTTTGGTAATGAGTGGATGTAATGGGTGAGTGTTTGGTAATGAGTGGATGTAATAGGTGTAGTGGATGGATGTTTGGTAATGAGTGGATGTAATAGGTGTAGTGGGTGGATGTTTGGTAATGAGTTAATGTAATGGGTGTAGTGGATGGATGTTTGGAGTTGTAGGTCAACACATTTGCACACACAAATGCTGATTTCTAGCCTTCAAATCTTCAAAAACGTCCATCTTCATGTCTCCATGCTTGCACTATCCAATCTTGGCCCAAAAATGCTCCAAAATGCTCCAAATAGCACTTTGTTGCTAACTTTGTTATTTGAACCTACAAACACACGAAAATAGCTTAAAATACATAATTGACTAAGAAATAACAACATAAATGCACAAGAACAAGCTAACTAAGTCGCATAAATATGCTCCTATCATTGGCCATATGAACCATCACAACCACCACAACAATATGCCCTATTCAATTCAGGTACATCTCTGGATAATGATATGTTTAATAAGTTACTCACCTCTTTGAACCAGAAAGTAGAAAATCGAAACAAAGAGATGCAAAATCAAGCCAAGAAGACGGGTGAATTGGAGAAGCAAATTTGGCAGATTATGGAGTTCATGGCATAAATTCAAGAGCAAAGTGAACTCTCCAACTTAACTATTGAAAATTTGAAGGAAGATTTTGAAATCTATGACGCTATCACTTTGGGAAGTGCTATAGAGGTTGGAGGTGAACCCAAGACATTCAAACCAAGCCAAAACATGGATGAACAACTACTACTTAAAGAAGAGGAGAATAACAAGGCCACGACAAGGGAAGAACCACCCTTGTCGCAGCTCCATATGCCCTCTATGCCATCCATTACAACCCAGGTAAGCCTAAATTTAATTTTTCCTGACCCCGTTTCACCAAATGTCCTTATTCCTTGCAGGATCATGCAATCCAAGGAAGAAGAGGGTGAGAAAGGCATCTTCGAAACCTTTCCAAAGAATCAAGAGCAAGAAGTGGATGGGGAATGTCTAGAATTCATCAAAGAAGATACACTTGAGACGATAATTCCCAAAGAAGTTGGATTTTATGACACGGGAAAAGTCATAACTCTCAAAACACCAAATCTGGCCAAGTCCCATATCCCTGCAACCTTCAAAGATATGGTGTTCGTAATTGAGTTTGTGTTGGAGCAAGCAAGTAAGCCATCTTCTTCAAAGATGTGGTGTTCTTTGTTAACCCACACTATCCTTACCTAGCCTAGTTTTAGGATCATCCATACCCTTGTTCTTGAAGCATAGTAAAGCATGACCTAAAATGAACTCCTTTTTTATCAATGTATTGCAAAAAGCAAGTGTGGGGGAAGTGATTCTTGTGTGTGTGTACCAAAGTCCTGAATAAGGCACGGGTAGAGAAAAGCCAAAAAAAAAAAAAAAGTTCTAAAGTGTTGTTTGTTAAAAAGGGTCCAAAACATTGAATTCGGCCCTAAGTGTTGCATGTAGGGGTGGGCGCGGTTCGGTTTGGTGCGGTTTTGAGTGAAACCAAAACCAAAACCGCAAGTTTTTGCGGTTTGGTTCGGTGCGGTTTTGAAGCCAAAACCAAAATGAAACCAAACCGTTTGGTTCGGTTCGGTGCGGTTTCAAACTATTTTGGTTTGGTTTTTAAGAAAAAATGTACAATTTGCAATTTAACATATTAAAAAGCATTTCCCAATAGTAATAGGAAAATGACATTTGTTATGTAAACAATTAGCATGTTGCATGTAGTTGTGATGTTAAAACATGTTTGTGCAACAAAAAGGTGTCCCTTACAATGTTTTTCATAAAACAAGTTGAATAAATTTGAATTCATTCAACGTGAGCGAAACTTTCATACTAGAATATGTGATATCATGCTTCAAATGAGTGGACTTCAGTAGATCATTGTTCGACTCTTGATAACAAGATTAGTCCACCCTTGTACATATATGTGTGTGTGATGGTATAAAATAACAAAGGTCCTTCAAGTTAATGAACAAAAGAAAGTGATGAATGATGATATTCTAATGTGGTTGAGTCCATACTAAGTGTATGGATTTTAACAAACGACCAATTAAAACATGAAATCTAATATGGACATTTAATTAAATGTTTATTAATATTTGCGGTGCGGTTCGATTTCGGTGCGGTTTTCAAAAGCCAAAACCGAAACCAAACCGTTTTCTATGTTGCGGTTCAGTTTGAAAACCAAAACCGTTTCAAAACCGCAAAACCAAACCATTCGGTGTGGTTCGATTTGGTTCGTGTTTTGGTTTCGGTTTTCGGTTCTAAGTGCCCACCCCTAGTTGCATGAATATTCCCTTTGTACGTAAAAGTTGATTCTACATTCTAAAGTGAATTCCAAGGGTCTATTCCATTGCTTTGCTTGCTATCGCTTTAAGAACGTTTGTTATTCCTATCCTTTCTTTGTTAGCCATTACCCCCAAGCCCTGTTACAACCTTGGACTTCAATCTTGAGTGTTGTGTGTTTCAATTTGTGGAGTTCGAAATTGGTATGAGCATATGGTGTCACTGGTTCTCACATCTAAGTAGTAGCATACTATTCATGAGATCATATCTAAACATGCTTAATAACTCCAGAAAATTGCTTCCTTTGTTATAACATATGTGAGTCCCAGTCTCTAGTGTAGGGTGTGTAGTCAGAAAATGTATGTGAAAATAGAGAGTATCTTGTAAGGAATTGAGCAAATTCTCTAAGGCATGTTACTACATTCAAAACATTGTTTTAATTGGTTAATTGTGAACTAGTAAGTAGTGATTGTGATTAAGTTTGTGCTCAAGTGTGAAGATAACCAAAATCTGTGGGAATGATGATTTTTAACATGTCATATGCATTGGAAATCCCTGAGGCAAATGTTGGAAGGTTAGGTTGTGTTTTGTTTCGTTTTGTTTCTTTTGTTTTGCTCGAGGACTAGCAAAAGCTAAGTGTGGGGGAATTTGATAGGAGCACATTTATGCAACTTAGTTAGCTTGTTTCTTGGCATTTACTTAGTTTAATTCTAGTTATTTTAGTACTTTAACTATTTTCATGTGTTTGTAGGTTCAAATAACAAAGTTGGCAACAAAGTGCTATTTGGAGCATTTTGGAGCATTTTTTGGGCCAAGATTGGATAATGCAAGCATGGAGACATGATGATGGACGTTTTTGAAGATTAGAAGGCTAGAAATCAGCATATGTGTGTGCAAGTGTGTTGACCTACAACTCCAAACATCCATCCACTACACCCATTACATCCACTCATTACCAAACACTCAACTACTACACCCATTACATCCACTCATTACCAAACACTCACCCACTACACCCATTACATCCACTCATTACCAAACACTCATCCATTACACCCATTACATCCACTCATTACCAAACATCCATCCACTACACCCTTTACATCCACTCATTACCAAACATCCATCCACTACAACCATTACATCCACTCATTACCAAACACTCACCCATTACACCCATTACATCCACTCATTACCACACATTACACTACTACCACCTTAATTAGATGGTGGTCCTCTCCCTAGCCTATAAATACATCCACCCTTTACCATAACAAGGGGGAGATTCATCCAAAGACACATTCACACGGACAGTTTAAGGAAGAGGGAGGAAGACACATTATGCCGCAAGGCAGAGTCTTTTCTTCTTAACCATTCTACACATTCCCACAACAAAAACACAATTCCATGCTTCTTCATTTCCCTTTCCTTGCCGTGACCTCATCCAACCTAAACACATTCAGCCATTTCCTTCCATATATCCATACGCATCCATCAAACCATACCTTGTGCCGCAACAAAGAGAAGAAGGAGGACCCTTGGACGTGCTTGCCATTCAAGTTGGATTGTTGGAGCGTTTTTAGGTGTTTTCATTCTTTTGTTTTCAATGTCTAAATTTGTTTATCTTTGCTTTGTGAGTATGAGGAACTAAACCCCCTTTAGTTAGGGGGGAATTCGAAACCATGTTCATGCTTGCAATATGATTTGATTACTTTCAGTTGTGATTCATAAGTTGTGAATTCAATTTACTTATCCACTTGGATTAAAACTGATTTGTGTGTGTTGGTTGAGAGTGCACGCTTAATTTTCATGCATAAATCTGATGCTAGGATATAAGGGAGTTTCACCTAATCGTTATGAACTTATATTCACAAGTAGTGGAGGCTGCTCGTCACAACCGTGTTAAGTAAATTCTTGGCATAGGTTTCATGCAATTCATAGTTACAAGTGTTTCGTCAATGCTTATGATTTTCATAGAACTTAATGATTCTTGCTTGTATCTCTATTATGCAATTCATGTAGGGAACTTGTGGGGAATGATTTGGGTTATCGTATGCAATCATCCAATTCAATGAAATTAGGAAAATCTCAGGGTTAATTAGTGCAATTCATAGTTAATCTGGGATGTTGAGAATTCGTGGTTGATTGAAAAGCAACTGGACATCGTTTTGTTTGCAAGTGTGTCATGTGTGGAGAAGAACCTCCTAGCTAACCTATCATCCATAGTTTTACCCAAATTCGTGCAAATTTTATTAGTTCTTTAATTTACTTGTTTTGTTTTCAATTTCATCAAAACCAAACCCCCCCCCCTTTACCTTGTTGAGTCATATTAGTTAGACACTAATTTAGTTTGTGTTTTTAGGTGTTTCGAACCAAGTTAAAACCAAAATTCGTCCAAAAGTGTGTTTAGAGTCCAAATCTACCCAGTTTGTGTTTTTAGGCAGATTTGGGCGTTTTTAGCTTGTTTTGAGTCTTTTGAGTTTGTTTTGAGTTCTTTGAGTCTATTTTAGTGTTTTTAACTTTGTTTTTATGTTTTTAAGTCAGTTTAGAGGTTATTAGCAAATCATCCTAATCCCCGGTCCAGAATGATCCCTACTTACATTCTTTACTACAATTGTCAACACGAGGGTTTAATTTGTGTGCTAAGTTAACTTTCGCATCAATGCTTGCATATGAAGGATATGTAGACCAAGTGAATGAGATAACGAGGATAGGGAAATCAACCATTCTTGAGTACTTGATGATGTTTTACGGAGCAATCGAATCTATCTACATTGTCGAGTACCTCTAGAAACCTACTGACATGGACTTGCAAAGGCTTCTGAAGAAGGGCGAGATGCGAGGTTTTCCTGGGATGATTGAAACCATCGATTGTATGCACTAGACGTGGAAAAACTGTCCAAGTGCATGGCAAGGCATTTATGGGGACAGAAAATGAGCAAAAGTATCATTTTGGAGGCGGTGGCATCTTTTGATACATGGATTTGGCATGCCTTTTTCAGGGTTTCAAGAGCTCAAAATGACCTCAACGTCCTTGCCCAATCCCTAATGTTCAACGATGTCCTACAAGGAAAGGCACCAAAAGTCACGTACTGCGTCAACAGACGTATCTACGAGTAGACAACATTTACCCAAGGTGGTCAACATTTGTCAAAATAGTGCCACGTCCGCGAAGTGCAAAGGAAATACATTTTGCAAGAAGGATGTGGAGTGTTGTTTTTGTATGCTCCAAGCTCGCTGGGCGATCGTCAAGGGTGCTGCTAGATTGTTTGATGTAGAGTCAGTTCAATCCATCATGATGACATGCATCATTCTTCACAACATGATTGTGGAAGATAGGTACGATTATGATGCCATTGATGAATATGAGCCAGACACAATGAACAATTCAAGAACACATATATATTGTGTTCATGACGCCACAGAAGAACCCGTGCAACATGAGCCATTAGAAAGGGATGGACGGTACAATGAATTGATCATTCAACGATATACTGCACTTTAAAGGCCATATATGCACAATGCCCAACAAATTGATTTGATAGAGCACCCGTGCGAATTGAAACAAGCTCAAGATACTTAAGTTCATTTAGTGTGTTTTTTTTTTTTTGGTGTGTTTATTTAATTTTATTTGGTGTGTTTATTAATTTTATTTGGTGTGTTTTTTTAAGTTCATTTAGTGAGTTTTTTATTATTTGGTAAGTTTATGTAATTTTATTTGGTGTGTTTAAATGTCTTTTGAATAAAGATTCTCTTAGTATAAATAAATTACCAAATTAAATAAATATACTCTTAGTTTAAATAAAGTACTAAAATCAATGAATTGGAAACAACATAAAGTACTCTATTCAATAAATAAAAAATTACAACCCAAAGTGATTGGAAAATTATGGGCTCCGATTACAAAAAGTACCTATTCATCATCACTTAGCCAATTTGTGGTGCTAGGATGATCTTCTCTTGTCGTGCTAGGACCATCTCCTCTTGCTCTTGCTTCTCTTGCACGCCTCCTTCGCACCACTTCTGCTTTCTCCGACTTCCAAAAATATTTAGAATTTGGAAACTTCCCTTCTAAAGGTGTGTTCATAATGTCACGATCTCGTTGAGCCATTCTTTTTTCTCTAACCTGTTCCCTTTCTTGCCTAAGTAGCTCTCTTTCTCTCTCATTAGCTTGAAATGCTTTCTTAACAACTGCAGCTTTTACCTCCTCTCTAGCCTTATCAGCCTCAAAGTTTGCCATTTCCCGTGCCAAAGTCAATTCACCTTGGTGAGCAAGTTCTTCCATATACTTTGCATAATCATTCTTGGAAGCACTTGTTGGAAATATGCCCTGAAAGTCAATCTTTGGAAGAAACCTTTCAGGACAAATGAATCAATGTATGGATGACTCTTATACATCGAATGGCAAAAATACTAATCAGGACTATCTCAATAAACGATATATGTCATAATTAATGAATCCATGGACAATGGATCGATTGAAGAAGTAATCTAATGATGTTAGACTACAGAGACCTTCTTCACATAACCATTATGTCCAAAAGGTTCCTGGTCATTGGATTGTCGGAGGGACACTGACAATGCTTAGACCGGTACATACTATGTCCACTTCATATGGAAGAATGGAAAGTCTCATTCCATTTGTGTATTGACACTAAGACAAGCATGTAGGTGCTCATTAAGAGAATGAGTTCACTGAACACAATCGAACGAGAGTACTTGCATGGAGGTCTACTCACATGTCAAGCAAGTAACTCAAATGGTTGGAATAATGTAAATAGTCCTTTGACCTGAGGCATCGTCGTTGTCTTGTGGTTAAGTACTTAATCTTTGATTATGTCAAACGTCACTCTATCAGAATGTCAACGGCATAGTCGGGGTTAAGCCACTTAGTCATGAAGGCGAGTGAATGCGCAACAAGGAATCTCTAATCCTCGATAAGAGAGGAAGAATACTCTAAGATATGATTCGGAAATCTTCGGCCGAAGTATCGAGTGTAATAAAGGAAAGCGTTCCTATACGACTCAATAGAATCATATAAGAAGGAATAATCACATTAGAGGTTTGACATAATATATCCATACCCTAGTAATGTGATTGAGAGTATTGTTTTAGAGAAGGATCGAATTACATTGTAATTCCAACTGAATAGGTTCTCCGAACAACTTCTACATTAGCTTGGGTAGCTATGACATGTGGTTAGATATCACTCATAGCTTGTGAGTTCTTCTAGATTATTAAATGTAGTCATCAAAGAAGAAAGGTGAATTAAAATGAAGTTTTAATTCACTAAGTGATTGGATTAAATTGGATTGATGTCAACCACCTCACTGCCTTGCTAATTAGAACCTAAAATGATTGTACACCGATACACTCTTGTAGTGAGTAATTAATGGATGATTGAAATAATTAATTGGATTAATTAAGTGTTGTGATTAATTTAGAAAGTCTAAAGAAATCATAAAAGCAATAAAAGATCGTTTTGGGCTTAAAGAAACGTTCGGGTTTAATTGGGCCCATTGGGCCTAAACCCATTGGGCTTTTATTCAAGCATAGGATGACTTGAAATAATAAAAGCCCAAAGCCCAAACCAAACACTAAAGGGCCGGCCACTTGAAGGGTTTTGGGAGAGATATTTAGTCAAGTTGTTGGCTAGGTTTTTTTTTTGTCTATATAAGGAACTTTATAGCACAAAGTTCATTAGGGTTTTTGTGTGTTTAAAACAACAAAGAGGCAAAAGAAATATCTCTCTAAAACACTACAAAGGCCGGCCACCTTGGGGTGATTTTACTAATAAATCTTTCACCCTTTTGGTTATTCCTCCATCCATCTCACTACACTAGTGGGTGTGGATCTTTAGAGGTTTTCTACTTTGGAAACTCAAAGAGAACCTAGGAGCACTCTTTCTAACAAAGTGGAGGAGGCAAGGAGGGAAGCTAGGCTCAAGGACTTCAAGGAGCAAAGGGCTTGGAGGTGGTCCATCCTTGGTCTAAAATCAAGATCAAGAGGTATAGATCTATTCCTTGACTTTGTTCTTAAGTTAAATGTTTTAGATGCATTATATATAAACCTATGAACCTTGAAGGGGATTTGCATGACTAGAACTTTGATAATATGTGTTACATGCTTCTGTTGCTTACGTATATAAATTTTGAATTGTATATGCATGCTAGTCATTTAGAAATCCCATGTGTTAAACTCATAATTTTCCCTTCAGCACTCCCTTTTCTCTTTGAAGCCTTCTTACCTTGAGGCCTAATTGGATAACGGGGTCGATCCTAACGCTTGTTCAGGGGGGGCGTTCCGGGCACTTCTTCTGCTTCATCTTCATGAACATGCGAGGCATAATCGGGTGTAGAGTGTAGAGGGGTGTTCATGAAAACTTCTGAACCAACAGGCACAACTTTGAATTTAGGACAATCTTTAACAATATTCCAACATTCCCACCGGTTGAATGATTTATTTTTACTTTTGGTTTTGGCACCATACCAAGCTTGTGCTTGAAGTTGCTACACAATGCAAGATAAGAAATAATTATAATGAAAGTAGGTATCAAATAAATAATACAAACAAATAATTATAATGTAAATTTGGGTATAGTACTGATGCGAAAAATAAGTTAACACACAAAATTAAACCCTCTTTTTATCAAATGTAGTAAAGTATGTAAGTAGGATATCGTTCTAGGCCGGGGATTAGGAGGGATTGCTAATCTATTCTAAATTAATTTAAAAATATTAAACAAGACTCAAGGACACAAAACTAGGCTAAAAACTCTAATAACTCGAAACACACTTAGAATGACTCAAAATAATGAAAACAATCAAATTAGACACTAGGAACTGAAATGGACGGACATTGAATTAAAAGACTAACAACAATGAAAACTAACTAAATAATATAATTTAATAATGGGGGGGGGGGGTTTGGTTTTGACGAGAAGTAAATTAAACTTAAATAAATTACAGAATTGACAAAAGCATGAATTAAGGTGAAAGGATAGGTGACGGACTAGCTAGAGGGTTCTTCTCCACACATGACACATATGCAACCTAAATTGATTTTCAGTTGTTCTTTCAATAAATTGTGAATGACAATGTTCCAAGTTAATTAGGTCCGCTTAAATTAACTCTTAGATTTCCCTAGATTCATTGGATTGAATGGAATACGCATTACAACCAAATTATTCCTCATCAAAGTCCCTAACTATGGAATACGCATGATAGAGACATTCAACAAAGATCATTAAGTTCAACGGAAATCATAAACATTGACTAGGCATTCATAACTATGGAATACGCATGTTAATCCAGCCTAGAATTCACTTAACACGATTGTGGATAACAACCTTCACTACTTGTAAATATAAGTTCATAACGATTAGGTGAAATTTACTTATATTCTAGCATCAAATTCATGCATGTAAATTAAGTATGCATTCTTAATCAACATACAAAAATAAGCTATCAATCAAGCAGTTAAGCAAATTAAATCACAACTCAGAAATCACAACTGAGGGTAATCAATTCATATTACAAATATATTCATGGCTTTGAATTAACCTCTAGCCATAATAAATTTAGTTACACATTATTATCAAATTAAACCAAAAGTTAAACATGGGGTTGAGAAGATAAAACCAAGAAAAATGGAGTGAAACTTTGCTCTGTGTTGCTCCCGTTTCTGCTGGTCTCTGCCCTCTCTGATTTCTTTTATTTTGCTGTCAGTTCTCTCCTCCCTCTCCCTTATTCTTCTTTCAATTTTTTATTCCTTTTTCGCTGGCAGCTTTGCTGCTCTTTCCGTCAGTCTTCCTCCGTTTCTGCCCTCTCTACCTCTGACTTCTCTCCCCGCGCCCTTCTCTTGGTCTCTCACATCTCCCCGTGTCTCTCTCCTCCCTGCTCTTCTGTCAGTTTGCTTCTTTTATTCCTGCTCAATTTTCCAGTATTAAAATTGTCAATATGTTGTAATATAATATATGAATGGTATTGCTTTGCCTATAAACCAAATGATGAAAAGCAGGAGCACCGAAAGCTCCTAGTGGAAAGACATCTTTTAGCTGGACATCTTTATTTCCATTCCTTTTTTGAGTGGACAACTATCTCCTTATCTTCTTTTAGTAGACAGATCCTAGTGGCCAACCTAATTTCCACAGCTGTGTGCTATAATTGAATAAATTGACTATTTGGATAGTACTGATTTGCTGAATATAACTTGTCATCTATTTAGGATCTGGATGATCTGTCAGTTTTTCCCATCTTCTGCCCGTGTCTGCCCTTGTCTTTTATTCTTCCACCTGCCAAACTCCACTTCATAGTGGGCACCCCATGTTCTTCTCTTTTCTGTTTATTATTTAAAACTCATTTGTGCTATTTTTATTTTCTTTGCATAACAGATCCTATAAACACAAAAATAACGTAAATAGCTCAAAAATATAAGTAACTAACCAAGAAAAGACGAGTGAATTTGAAGTAAAAATATATATAAATATGATCCGATCAAGTACAAACAAATAAATAATATATTGTTACCTAATTCGCATAATTTTCCCCACTTCGAAGATTAGTACTAGCTTGTGCCAAGGTGTCACATCCCGGCCCGGGCCCCCACCACATTCCTGACTCGACTTCACTGTAGCACGATATTGTCCGCTTTGGGCACCGACCACACCCTCACAGTTTTGTTTCTGGGAACTCAAATAAGAAATTCCCAATGGGTCACCCATCATGGGATTGCTCTCGCGCGAACTCGCTAAACTTTGGAGTTCCTATGGAACTCGAAGCCAGTGAGCTCCTAAAAAGCCTTGTGCTAGGTAGAGATGAGAATATACATATAAGGCTTACATGATCCACTCCCCTGGGCGATGTGGGATGTTACACAAGGCGTCTCTCCACGTACTAAACGATTGGCTCAGTAATTTCGAACGACTGGACATCGATTCTTAGGTTCTTTTCCCACCTATTTTCTCAAGATAATTGGTATGAATAAGACTCCATGATAGGAGCATATTTATCCGACTTAGTTAGCTTGTTCTTGTGCATTTATGTTGTTATTTCTTAGTTGATTTAGTATTTCAAGCCATTTTCATGTGGTTGTAGGTACAAAGGGTTAAAGAGGCAAAGAAGTGCATTTTGGTGCCTTTTGGAGCAGTTTTCGGCATGGAATGGATATCACATGCATGGGGCAAAGTGGTTGGACGAAATTAAAGATCTAAAGAAGCTAGGAATGTGCCAAGGAAAGGAAGAAAATAAATTGAGGACCAAGGAAGACAAGGAAACCATTAAGAATGAGGAAAGACTAGTCAAACTTGCCTTATCTTGTCGTTACCTTTCCTAATCCTAAATTACCAAAGATTTAGTCACACGAAGGGTTCCTAAATACTTTGGGACATTTCATTACATATTCTACAAGTCCTAAACCTGCCCTAAAAGTCCAAGCCATACCATCCTTCACCATTTATCTTCCTTGTCGTGCAAGTGAGCCATTCCTTTCCTATTTTCTACCATAAATCACTCCATGTCATGCACATTCATCCATGTTCCCTCCTTGCACTCATTTGCTACACCATTCCACTTCCTTTCCTTTGTCTACCATGTGCATAATATCCTTTCACCTCCTTGCACTCATTGATTCACCACTTACTCGCCTTTCCACCCATGCCATGCATAATCAACCTTGTCCCCTTCATGCACCATATTTCTTGCACTCATTTCATGCACCGATACACTCATTATCCACCCATGCCGTGCACCACCCTTGTCTCCTTCATTATTTCTGATTTCATGCATCAAAACATTGAATCATTGCACTTAATTGCTGCACATTTCTTGTCCCCTTCACCCATCAGATTTCATACAACTTTTACCTCCACTACATGCACTCATTGATGCACCATCCACCACATTTGGAATCCCATGCCATGCATCATGAGTCTTGCTGCACCTTTGACTCATTTATGACCATTCCACCTCTCTTTGTTTTCTCTACCATGTGCACAATTATTCATGTTCCCTACTTGCATTCATAGCTGCAACACAACTCCATTTTA
This sequence comes from Malus x robusta, assembly GCA_963082935.1. NCBI lineage: Eukaryota > Viridiplantae > Streptophyta > Magnoliopsida > Rosales > Rosaceae > Malus > Malus x robusta. The sequence continues at coordinate 19,974,898 of OY720334.1, read as the reverse complement.
CCCCCCATGCTTTGCATCATCACTTCATTTTCACCTTTGAATCATTTCAAACACCACTCAATGCACTCATTGCTGCAACACCACTCCATTTTACTCCCCATGCTTTGCATCATTACTTCATTTTCACCCTTGAATCATTGCACACACCACCAATTTCCCTCCATTACTGTGCACTTCCTCTACAAAAGGAAGTGTGTGTGGCAGCCATATAGTTTAGTTTTTTCTTGATTATTCATCCCCATTTCAATACAACCTTTATCCAAACACATCCATTCATCTTTACATCCATCCTTCCATACAAACAAACCTTCAAACACTCACCAACACCTTGTGCCATAGCAAAGGAAGGGAAGGAAGGTGCTTGGACGTGCTTGCTGTCCAACTTGGATCGTTGGAGCGTTTAGGTGTTTTCTTTCTTTTGTTTCTAATGTTTAAATCCATTTTCTTTCGTTTTGTTGTGAATATGAGTGGCTAAACCCCTTTTAGATAGGGGTGATTTCAAAGCCATGATTATGTGTGTAATATGATTTGATAAATTCCAGTTATGAACTCTTGAATCGCGAATGCAATTGGCTTAACTATTTGATTGATAACTTATTTGTATTTGTTAATTAAGGGTCGACACTTAATTGGCATGCATAAATCTGTTGCTAGAGTATAAGGAAGTTTCACATAATCGTTACAAACTTATATTCACATGTAGTAAAGATCGCTTATAAACGATCGCGTTAAGTTCAATTCCTAGCATGAGTGACATGATGTCATAGTTGCAAGTGTTTTGTCAATGCTTATGATTTTCATTAAACGTAATGATCTTTGATTGTACCTCTATTATGATGTCATGTAGGGAACTTTTGAAGAATGTTTTGGGTTGTCGAATGATGTCATCCAATCCAATAAAACAAGGAAAATCTAAGAGTTAACTAGTGATGTCACGGTTAATTTGGAGCATTGTCGTTCATAATTCAATGAAGTAGTAACTGGAAATCGAATTATTTGCATACATGTCATGTGTGGAGAAAAAGCCTCTAGCTATTCCATCCATGATCTTATTTCTCACATTCGTTTTACAATCTATCTAGATTTTCATACTTGTTTGTTTGTTACAACTTCATCCAAATCAAAACCCCCCTTTTAGTTCCTTGTTTTAAAGTGTTTCAAATCTGTTTTAGTTTGTGTTTTTACGTGTTTTGATTCAAAATAAAAGTCAATTTTTGTCCAAAGTCATTCCTAGTGTTTAGTTTAAGTTTATTTGGTTGTTTTGAGTTGTTTTGATTATTTTAAGTTTGCTTTGAGTCTTTTGAATCTTGTTAAGTGTTTTTAAGTTTAGTTTTATGTTTTTGAGTCAGTTTAGAGGTTATTAGCAAGCCTTCTTAATCCCCAGTCCAGAACGATCCTTGCTTATACTTATACTATAATTGTCAAAAGAGGGTTAAATTTATGTGTTAAGTTAATCTACGCATCACACCACATTTCTAGCAACTGCATCTCATTACCCATAAGCGAACTATGAGTAACTTCAACCCAGCTAGTACACAACGCAACATCTTCAAGAAGCGTCCAATTCGTACCTGTATCAGTAGTCATTTTGTTGAAAAAAAATTGGATTGAAACTTTGAGAGAAAGATAAGAATGTGGTTGAAATTAGTGGAGAAAATATGAAATTGTAGTGTAAGGTAGATGATAATGAAAGAGTATTTATAGAAAAGTAAAAACAATTTTTAAAATTTTTTTTTCGGATTTTTATTCAACTAATTAATCTCTGCCGTTGGATTTAAAAAAAATGAATTTCAACACTCCAGATTGTGCCACGTGGCACAATGGTAACATTTCTGAATTTTAAAACCATTTTTTCTTTGTTTTTTTAATTTATAAAGGAGAATAATATCAATCGTTGATCTCAGATCCAACGGTTGATATTAAATAAGAGTTTTTATTTTTTATTTTTTTTACAGTTGTAAATCTGACGGTCCACATTTTCTTGTCGTTGAGATCCAATGGTAATAATTTGAAACTGCGATGTGGGCCCCATTCACTGAAAACATGTCGGGTGACGCGCTCCCACACGCTGGTGCAGTGCAAGCGCTTAACAGAAAAAAATAAAAAAAGGGGCTGACATCAGCCTTGCGTCAGATAGCCTTCGGGCTCATGGGCTGGCAATTTGTGACAGGCCTGGTACTCGGGCCTACCCTGTCCCTCTAACTCCCACATGCTGAAGTCAATAGGCTGGGCTCTCAAGCCCTATTTGCTGGCCTATACCCCGAGCTCTAGCCAACGCTAGAAGTGCTCTGAAAGGTAACCCAATCGGAAGATGGAGAATTGGACAAGGTCCGATGAGCCACCCAAGCCCGTTGCCGTGCTTGCTTTTAAGCCCATCGTGAAGCCCTTAAGTAATCTCTAGCGGTTCTTGCAATCGACCTCTTTGTGCAAACCAGCCAAGTACCTCTCTAAAGGTGGGGTTGCAAGGGATGAGTCGGAATTGGGTGGGCGCAGAGGAAAGAATGGAGGGAGGTTTGGGTGGGAGTGGCAGGTGAGGTAAGGAGAAAACGACGCTCAGATTCTTTTAGTTTTCCTTTTATTTTTAAAATTTTATTAATTTATTAATTTATCAATTTATTTAATATTTAGAGGGGCCCATATTTACATGTGGCGCTCAGTCATTGTCCACGTAATTGCCACGTCACCAATTAACAGCTGATTTAACAACAACCTTAACAGATGTATGAAAGTGTCCCAAAATTATAACTTTAGGTACCACTTGAAGATGAAAAAAAATTCATGTATCAAATGTTGAAAACCAAAAATTTATGAGTAGTAAACTGAGTGCACCCTAATTAATTAATTAATTAATTAAGTTCATCTTACATGTAGCTAAGAAGAAGACTAAAAAAAAATGCTTAGGAGCACGGGTATCTGATGTTGGCCCCCAGAAGGAGGGAAAGTAAGAGCACTTCCAGCATGCCCCAATTCCTTTAGGGATTGGCTATTAAATGACCCGATGCCCCAACAATTGGCCCCAACCCACTCAAATAGCTTGGGCTCCAAGCGAGCTCGAGCTCTCCACCAGCCATAAATCCACGGCCCGAACGCCTGAGGGACATAACACAAGGCTGATGTCATGGTGACATCAGCCACTAATAAAAATTATAAAATACTAAAATAAACTAATTTAAAATAAAATAAAATATAAAAAAAATAATTAAAAATACTAATATTTTATTACGAATTGCCTTGGCTATTCAGTTTAGGAATGAAGATGCACTTTGATAGTTACAGTTCACTAGAAGCAATTACTATTTAGAGGTATTCATCAATTCCCCCCCTGAACTTGTGACCATTAGCCAATTTCCCCCCTCAACTTTAATTTTGGCCAATTTCCCCCCTCAACTCTCATAATTCCCCCCTCAACTTTAATTTGGCCAATTTCCCCCCTCAACTCTCATAATTAGTCAATTTGCACCCTACTGTTAATTTTTTTTAATTTTCCATCTTATCTTTTTTTTTTCTTTCAATCTTTCTAATAACTTCCAACAAAGTACTAAAATTAACATAAACTCACCTGCATAATATAGGGTAAAATGTACAAAAACATAATACAATTAGTATGTGATATGAGTTGATTATAAGAAAAAGTTATGAATTGGGTTTAAAGCATGTAGAAGAAGAAATAATAATCCTAAACCCATGGATCAGACCTATTTCAATAAAATGGGTTATTCTTAATAAGGAGTCGAAAATTATGAATTGACTAGCCATTTTTGCACTAAAACTCGATTCTCCGCAATTTACTTGAACTTAGCTTTCACTTTTATAAAGAAAATTGTATTCACATACAAAAATGTATACATCAATCCTTTTCGTTATCAATTTTGTATAGTAAAAAATCAAATAAAATTACTCCATACTGATTATTATGACTAATAATACTATCTATGATAAATTGTAAAATTCTAAATTTTAATCTATTTGTAATAGGATAAAGACATTGGAAAATGATTAACATACATCTTATTTAGTTTGTTACACACACTTGTTTAATTATGATCAAATTAAAAAATTAACAGTAGGGTGCAAATTGACTAATTATGAAAGTTGAGGGGGGAAATTGACTAATTATGAGAGTTGAGGGGGAAATTGGCCAATAGTCACAAGTTCAGGGGGGAAATTGATGAATACCTCTTACTATTTATTTTAAGGAATTGATTGCCTGTAGCTTAGGAAGCCTAGCAACATTGGAAGTGCAGTAACAGACAAAAGGGGGGGGGGAGAGGAAGTTGGGCCTAATAAAAATTACGGGAAACTTGATATAATTCCAATTTTTTTAGCCAATAGTAGAAATAGTCCAGTTTATTATAATAGGTCCAATTCTTTAAATTTAATTCTTTTATTATCAATAATTATCTCTTAAACGAAAAAATTATTGTAAAAATCAAATTTCTTCCTAATTATATCTTTGATTATTTCTTTTTATTTATTTATTTGTTATTTCTTGTTCTTCCTCGTGCTTTAACCCATTTATAGATTTTATTTTAATTTTTATAATCAACATATATCACAGGTTAATTGTATTTATCTACCTATATGACAGATTCTTTTTCATAGTCATCATGTCACAGATTAATGTGTCTTGCTTGTAGGTATATTATGTTTTTTCTACCTTTTAGTTAGGTTTCATATCTCACTTATAGGTATAATATACATTCATATATTTGCTACTTGAGTTAGGGTAGAATGTTTTGCAGATAGATTTATGTTAGTATATTAATTAGATATTTGGGAGTTGAAAAATGTATAATATTAAAAGATTTTAATTGATTTTTAATATTTTTAGAAAATATAAAATGAGTATAAAAGAAATAAAGACATATAATTGGATAACTGAAGTCATTCTTAAAAACTCTATGTTTTTGGACCTAGATCTAAAAGCCCCTAAAAATTATAAAATACTAATATAAATTAATAAAAATAAAATAAAATATGAAAAAAATTAATTAACTAATATTTTACTACGAATTGCCTTGGCTATTTAGTTTAAGAATGAAGATGCACTTTGATAGTTACAATTCACTAGAAGCAATTACTATTTATTTTAGGGAATTGATTGCCTTTAGCCCAGGAAGCCTAGCAACACTGGCAGTGCGGTAAGAGACAAGGGGGGAGGGGAGGGGAGGGGAAGGGGGGAGGAAGGTGGGACCCACAGACCGCCATGATCACGTTGTCTTACCAAAAAACCAAAATATGATTTCAATCAAGGGCATCCATCAACCAATCAAGTTGAATCCATGATACCACATCATCGAGAGATTTTTCAGTGTGATTGGTAGACGAGATGATACATCATGTGTCATTATACAAATGATGAGATATGTGTGTTAAAAAATTAATAACTTAAAAAATAAAATTTCCCACCACTTACGTAAAAACACATAGTGTACTATTCATATTCCCGTCACAATGAAAATTTTTGATCCAGTTCAATTCCTCTGATCTAACCCTAAACAAAAATTTTTAAGCCAGCAAGGCAACGACACTGCCATTCATCAACAAAACCAACATGCGAAAACCAAAAACCAAAAACTTTTGAAAAAAAAGACCAAACAATTCAACACACACTCACACTCTCTCTCTCTCTCTAAGCTCTCAAGATTTCAAAAGTCTTTTCAATCAAAAGAAAAACCCCAAAGCCCAAATTCCAATCTTAGCAGTTCTTCCAACTCTCTCCCCCCCCCCCTCTCTCTCTCTCTCATACTTCACTTCTTTCAATTTCTTTCTTAATTATTTCTCCCAAACCCTTAACCAAGACCAACTACTTTCAATTAACTTCACATGATAAAAAGATAAGTTGATGATGAATGTGAAGAACAAGTAACTAGAAGGAAGAAGAAAGATGATTTGATGATCTCTTCAGCTCTTTCAGCTAAGTACTTGGTGGGTAATTATATGCCCTAAAAATTAAAACCCTTTCCCTCTTTTTTCTGATAACAAAACCCTCCTTTTTCATTCTCAAAAGAAAAAAGGAAATACAAGAAGAAGAAAGAAGAAGAAATCTCTCTTTCTCTCTCTTAATTCTCAAAATTTTCCAAGAGAGAGAAAGCTGTAGGTGCTTAAGCTAAAATTAGCAAGGTTTTGAGAAGTATAGAAGAAGTTATGGATCCAGTTGCAGCACATGGACGTCCACTCCCACCTCATTTTTTTTCTAGAGACCTTCACTTACATCCTCACCACCAATTTCCACAACTCCACCCCCACCACCTCAACCACCAAAACTCCAAGGATGAGCAAAACAACAATGGAATCAACCGCGGAATTAAACGTGATCGCGGCGGTGGAGATGAGAACTCCGCGGACGCTACCGCCTCTCTGGAGAGAAAAGATCAATTGGGATCCACCAGCGCCGGAAAGGCTGAGCTCACCAGACGGCCCCGTGGCAGTCCAACTGGCTCGAAAAACAAGGCCAAGCCTAGGGATGGGCAATGGTTATGCGGGCGGGTAACCGCGGTTATTTTACCCATAAACGTTTATGTTCATACCCGCATAACCGTTTACCCATTGGGTAATTACATAAATGGTTATACCCATAACCATAACCGTTTATAAACGGTTATCCATACCCATAACCGTGTACCCATTTACCCATAATCATTTACCCATTTAACCATAACCATAATCATTTACCCGTTTACCCATGTTTTTCGTCCGTTTATCCTTTTTTTTACCCATTTACCCTTTTTTTTCTCCCGTCTACATTATTTTTTTAACGATAGTTAATCAAAAAATGAAAAGCACTTCCAACTGCTTTTCCAAGAAGCATTTTCAATAAAAATTTCGATCGAATTGTCCCTCCAGAAGCTTGAAGACGCTGGCTTTCCGATCACCTCCTTCAGATTCCAAGGAACTTTGAAGGCTTTGGCGACGATCTCCTGATCGGAGGTGCGATTTAGGTATGAAAACGAAGTACAAGGCGAAATGAAGAGGTTTATACCTACGATTTGCCGTGAAGAGGGTCGGGGTGGCCGGAATCTGGGCTCGAGCAGCACGGCTCGCCGGGGTTCTCTGTGCTCCCGTGCTTCACTGAGACAAGAGAGAGAGAGAGAGGGAAAAGTCCTGCGATGGTGGGGATGTGCCGTCGGCGTCGGGATGATGGTGGGTGTCGGTGTGTGTGTAGCCGGAAAGGGAAAGAGAGTGAGAGGGTTTCGAGAGAGTGCACTGGAAGTGTGAGTGAGAGAGAGAGAGAGAGGAGAGGGTCACGGGGTAGGGGGAAGTCTGAGGGTAGTCTGAGGGTTTTAATTTTTTTTTTAATTTTACATATATTAAATTAAATGGGTAAATGGATACCCGTTATAACCATGAATATTAACCATAACCGATGGATACCCGTTATAATCGCGGATAATACCCATAACCGCCCATTTAAATTTCATGGATAAACGGTTATACCCATAACCGTTTATTTGTTTAAACGGTTACCCATAACCATAACCATCAACTTTAAATGGGAGGGTAACCGCGATTATCCATACCCATGGGTATTTTGCCCATCCCTAGCCAAGCCCCTCATCATCATAACCCAAGACCGCCAATGTGCTCCGTTCCCACGTCATGGAAGTCGCCAACAGCTACGACATCATGGACAACGTCTCCACTTTCGCAAGGCGTAAACAGAGAGGGGTTTGCATTCTCAGCGACAGTGGAACCGTCACTAATGTTACTCTAAGGTAGCCGTCCTCTCCGGGAGCTGTGGTTACTCTGCACGGCAGGTTTGAAATTCTGTCCCTTTCTGGGTCCTTCTTGCCGCCCCCCAGCCCCGCCTGCCACATCAGGCTTGACCATCTACCTAGCTGGTGGACAAGGCCAAGTCGTTGGGGGCCCCGTGGTAGGGCTTCTATTGGCTTCAGGGCCGGTTGTTATCATGGCCGGCTCTTTTGGGAATACGGCTTACGAGAGACTGCCCTTGGAGGAGGAAAAGGAGCCCGTTGCGACAAGGCAAGTAGAAGGAAGTGGAAGGTCTCTCGGATCTCTAGGGGTTGGCGGGCAAGAACATTAACAGCAGTCACTACAGCAGCAGCAACAGCAGCAACAATAACTATTGCAAGATCCTAATGCACCATCGCTTTTTCATGGGTTGCCACAAAGTCTACTAAACCAATTGCCTGCTGATGCATATTGGGGAACGACATGACCTCCTTATTGACTGACTGATCAATTAAGCAAGAAAAAAGAAGTTTACTTGTGTTTTAAGTTTTTCTCAATCCTCAGATCGATGGATCCCTTTCTTTGTCTTTTTTTTTTTTTTTTGCAAATTAAACAACTTTTGCTCATTCTTCTTATTTTATAAAATTTAGTTCTGTGTTTAATTAAATAGTTAATTGAAGATGTTGATTAGTTGATCATTAGGGTATTAATTCATCATCAACGGGTGTTTGGATTGAAGAATTGGATGTACAAAAATGGTGAATTTTGGTGGGGGGTTTGTTTTGGTTTTATTTTATTAGTGGATATATATAGGGAAGTGTTATTGGCATTCCAAAAATCTCGTTCTATACTCCTCACAAGTGTATTTTTCTTTCTAAATATAGAAAGTTTGGAGTGTAGAATAAGAATTTTAGAATGTCAATAAGAATTGCCTATATATATATAGTTACTTTCAATTCACCGCAAGTGATTGTAGCTGCATAGCTTAGAGATGAAGCAGCAGCATGTTATGAAAAAGGTTGGCATGCTATCTCACCTTTTTTCTGCAGTTCTTAATTGGGTGATTTACTCGTGTCTTACGATACCCTATTTCTCCTTCCTTTTTTTTCACTGTTAACAATCATCATTACACGACCCACACTTTCCTGTGTATTCCTTTCGACTCCCACGCTCAGAATTTTTATGTTTTTTCCTTCTTCTCTTCATTGTTATTGTTAGAAGCAGTTACTGACGTTGTTGTGAAAGTGAAAGACGTTTGTTGTAACTCTTTAAGTTCCTGACTGCTTCAAGGTTGGTGAAAACGTCTTTTAATTTCCTCAAGAAAATGTGGTGGAGAGAGAGAGAGCGAGAGGCGGCCTTGGGGGTTTTTTCTCTGTCTGAATCTCTGACCGAGTGATTTAGATAGCTAGGGTTTTATTATGGAGGTGGTCGATCGAGACGGACATTGGATACTGGGTCACACGTGCATTGCTCTGTAAAGCTCTTTTTCGAGGCAACAACCAGAGCAAACTGACCTCAAGTCAACCAAGCGTTGAACTCTCACTCCCTCCTTCTCTTTCTCTCTCTCTCTCTCACACACACACACACACAGAGCAGCTGAGAGAAATTAAGGTCAGTAAATTTAGTTATTTATTTTTAATTAAAAAAAAAACTGTAGTACTGCTAGTTTTTTCTTGATTTTCTTTCTGATCAAATATGCATGCTCCCCGAAACCCTAGCTAGCTCTGTGCTTCTCTATTTGGATTCTAATAGGTTTGTATGGGAAGAAAGAATGGCAACTAGGGTTAGGTTAGGTTGCATGTTCACCGTACAAAGGATTTTAGGTTGATAGATAGTGTTGTCAATTCCCTTAATTCAAGAGATGTGTCTCTTGTTGTCAATTCCCTTAATTCAAGGGATGTGTCTTATTTGTTCTTTTTTTGTTAGCTTTAAACGTAAATCAAAGAGGGATAGGTAGTCTTGTTTTCTTCCCTCTAGCACATATATATTTGTTATCTCTTGTACTTGATTGTCTCATGATAAATATACCATTCACAAAATTCAATATGGTATCAAAGCAGTGACCCTAACCGGCCTGTCTCTGTAGTGTTCTCTTGAGAGATTTGTGAGCTTCTTTTTGTCCTTCAATCATGGCAGAAGAAAGCTCAGTAAATTTGGAAGGAGACGACTTTCATGCTACTCCACCATCACCACACTCATATATTGATATCAACCCAAATCAACGTCTTAGTTCTGTCTTGCTAAATGAGTTTAACTATCTTCCATGGGAGAGAGCAGTTTCTCTTGCTCTGGGAGGACGATCAAAGATTGGTTATGTTAATGGTGCTATTCCAATGCCTGAGACTACCTCACCGGAGTATAATGCTTGGCTATGCAAAGACCAGTTGGTCATGTCATGGCTACTCAATTCCATGGATCATAAGATTACAGAAATTTTTAGCTATGCTGAATCCTCCATGACTCTTTGGAAAAATCTCAAGGAAATGTATGGAAATCAGAACAATGCGGCTCGTGTGTTTCAGTGAAAGAAGGTGATGCGAATTTTACTTAACACACAAATTAAACCCTCTTGTATCAATTGTAGTAAAAAATGTAAGTAAGGATCGTTCTAGACCGGGGATTAGGAGGGCTTGCTAATAACCTCTAAACTGACTTAAAAACATAAAATTAAGTTTAAAACACCAAACTAGACTCAAAGGATGCAAGACAAACTAAAAAGACTCAAAACTAGTTTAAAAGACTCAAAACAGCTTAAAACAATGAATTAGACTCTAAACTGACTCTAGGGATGGTTTTGGACGAAATTAGGTTCTAAGTTGACTCAAGACACTTAAAAACACAAATCAAAATAGATTTTTACGAATAAAACACTTTAAAGTAAAAGGGGAATTGATTTTGACGAATTTGAAAACAAAACAAACAGATTGTAAACTAAAACAGATTTTGGACGAATTTGGGTAAACTATGGATGATGGGCTAACTAGAGGGTTCTTCTCCACACATGACACACTTGCACATAAACCAATTTTCAGCTGTTCTTTCGATAAATCATGAAACTCAACACCCCAGGTTAATTAAGTCCGCTTAAATTAACCTTCAAGTTCTCCTTAAGTTATTGAATTGGATGGGAAAACGCATACAACAATTCAAGCATTCTTCAAAAGTCATTTTCGTGAACAGTACAATAAAGATACAATCAAAGATCATTAAGCATTATGAAAACTATAAGTATTGACGAGGCATTTGTTACTATGATGAGCATCAAACTCCTGCCAAGAATTCATTTAACGCGATCGTTTATAAGCGACCTTTACTACTTATGAATATAAGTTTGTAACTATTAGGTGAAACTCCCTTATACTCTACCATTATATTCATGCATGCAAACTAAGTGTGCACTCTTAATAAACATACACGAACAAGTTATCAATCAAGCAGTTAAACAAATTAAATTCACAATTTATAAAATCACAACTGAAGGTAATCAATTCATATTGCAAGTATGTTCATGGCTTTGAATTCCCCCCTAACTAAGGGGGGTTTAGTTTCTCATACTCACAAAGCAAAGATAAACAAATTTAGACATTGAAAACAAAAGAATGAAAACACCTAAAAACGCTCCAACAATCCAACTTGAATGGCAAGCACATCTAAGGGTCCTCATTCTTCTCTTTGTTAAGGCACAAGGTGTGGTTTGATGGATGCCACGGCAAGGTTGAAGGGAATGTATGGATTTGTGTTTGATTTTTGGTTAGATGAGTGCCACAGCAAGGGAATGGATTTGTATGTGTTTGTGGAATGTGGGAATATATGGATGAATGTAAGGTGCTCACCGCTAGGGAATTGCCATTCTAGTTATGGAGAAGGGTGGATGTATTTATAGGCTAGGGAGAGGATGTAGTGGGTGGTGGTAATGAGTGGATGTAGTGGTGGGTGAATGTGTTGGGTGGTTGAAATGAGTGGATGTAGTGGTAAGTGAATGTGTTGGGTGGTTGTAATAAGTGGATGTGTTGGGTGAAATGAGTGGATGTAGTGGTAGGTGAATGGATGTGTTGGGTGAAATGAGTGGATGTAGTGGTAGGTGAATGTGTTGGGTGAAATGAGTGTGCTAAAATGGTTATTTATAGGGAGATGATTATGCACAAACTTGAAATTTCGTCCATTCCTTTTACTCCAAGCATATGCTATCCATTCCATGCCAAAAAATGCTCCAAAATGCACTTCTTTGCCACATTAACCCTTTGGACATTCAAACACACAAAAATAGCTTAAAATACTAAAATAACTACAAACTAACAACATAAATGCCAAGAAACAAGCTAAATAAGTCGCATAAATATGCTCCTATCAGAAGGACATTGCTGGTTTGCAACAGGAAGGGAAGCCATTTGTGCAACATTTTGAAAGCTGACCACTATGTGGAACGAGCTGAATGTGTATCGACCATACATCATCGACGCTGCTGTGCTAACTAAGAGAGCTGAGGAAGACAAAATATTCTAACTCCTAGCAAGCCTGAGCCCTAAATTCGAAGATCTTCGAAGCCATATCCTCATGAATCCCGACCTGCCTTCTTTTTCAAGTGTGTGTGTCACAATTCAAATAGAAGAGGTTCGAAGGAAAGTCATAACCTTGGACATAAAGGCAAATATACTAGAAGCTAGGGCTTACTTCTCTAACCAAAAACTTGGTGAGGAGAGAGTCTACAAAGGAAAGAAAATTGGCTTAAAATGTAGCCATTGTGATGCTGGTGGGCACTTAAGAGGCGGATGCTGGATTCTTCAACGAGTTTGCTATGTTTCTTCACAAGAAACAAGGTCTTGGAGATAGTAAAGGACCACTAAATCAGTGTGACAACAATCAAACTGCACTACTAGGATAGTTTACTGGCTTCCTGGCTGGAAATGAAGGCGTGGTACAAAGGGACATCCCAGGTATCTTACACTCCTTCTCAACTGCTCTCAACATTGGTAATGTGCATAATTATTGGATTATAGATTATGGAGCCACTGATCATATGACTAACAAGTCTACAAACTTGCATAAATTTGAAAAATTTTCTATTCCATCTCAAGTGTCAGTTGCCAATGGAAAAAATGCTATGGTTGTGGGAAAAGGAAAAATACATTTGATCTCAAGTGATGTCGAGTCTGAGGCTCTTTATGTTCCCTCATTCCCTTTCAACTTTTATCTGTTGGCAAGATCACAAACTCATTAAATTGTCTTGCCATTTTTTCTCCCAAAAATGTGATATTTCAGGATGTAGTCACCAAGAAGATGATTGGTGAAGGATTTTTCTTAAATGGTCTCTACTATCTTTCTAAGCTTATTCAAGTTCCCAAGGTTTTTCAAGTCACTTCAAGCTTAGCTCAAGAACAACAACCTTGGCACCAACGTCTAACACATCCTTTTGAAAAAGTTCTATCCACCTTGTTCCCAAACATGTGCAAAGTTACAAGTCCTTGTGATGTTTTGTCATTTTTCTAAGTTTACTAGATTACCATTTACTTCCTCTTTGTCTAGGGCTAGTAATCCTTTTGAAATCGTGCATTCTGATGTTTGGGGACCAATTCTAGAGTCTTTCGATGGATACAAATATTTTGTAACTTTTGTGGATGATTTCACAAGGATTACTTGGTTATATCTTTTGAAATTTAAAAGTGAAGTGATGGAAGTTTTTCAAGATTTTCATAGACTTGTGGCCACCCAATTTGCTTAAAAAATTCATATTTTACGATCAAATAACATAACAGAATATATATCTCATAACATGTCACACTACTTGAGCACGCATGGTATATTACACCAAACAAGCTATGTTGGAACACCTCAACAAAATGGGGTGGCCGAGAGGAAGAATAGAGATCTACTTGAGAAGACTAGAGCTCTTATGTTTCACATGAATGTGCCTAAGAAGTTTTGGTCTCAAGGAGTTCTTACTGCGGCATATCTCATCAATACATTGCCTAGTAAAGTGTTGAATTTTAAATCACTTTATGAGGTCTTGAAAAATAAAAAGATCTACTTTTCCCATTTGAGAGTCTTTGGGTGTACATGCTTTGTTCACATTCAAGCTCAAAATCGTGACAAGCTAGACCTAAGGGCTGCCAAATGCGTCTTTCTAGGTTATTCATCTACCCAAAAAGGTTACAAGTGCTATAATTCAACAACTAGAAAAATGGTTGTTTCAAGGGATGTTAAATTTGAAGAACACGTTCCTTACTTCTCATAATCACTGGATTTTGCTAGACAGGGGGAGCATTTGATGGACTTAGTTCCTTTTCCATATCCAAACGGAGAAGATGCAACATGCACTCCTAGTAATCATGTGCCGGATGATGTTAATCTTCACTCGGTGGAACATCTTAAAGATGAAACCCCTTCCTCATCGAAGATTCACACTGCACCCTCTAGTGATCCTTCCAACCATGATGTTGTTCAAATACATGTAGTTCAGTCTCCTACAATTCGTCGTAATCCTGCACAAGAGAGGAAACTTCCATCCAAGTTGCATGATTATGTGACCTACACTACCAGGTATCTTGTGACTGATGTTATTGACTATAGCAAAGTCTTATCTTCTTTTGCTACATTCCTAAGTGCCATTAATAAAGCTCGAGAACCTCAAAGTTTTCAAGAAGCCAATCTTCACAGTGAGTGGAGAAATGCTATGGCAGAGGAGCTTCAAGCCCTCTATGAAAATAACACATGGACTATAGTGAAACTTCCAAAAGGAAAGAAGGCAGTGGGGAGTCGTTGGGTGTACAAACCTAAGTTTCATTCATATGGCATAATCGAAAGAAATAAGGCTCGCTTGGTTGCTCGAGGTTTTACACAAACCTATGGCGTCGATTATAAAGAGACATTTGCTCAGGTGGCAAAAATGAACACTGTTAGAGTATTGTTGTCGGTTGCAATTAACAATGCATGGCCTCTCTTTCAAATGGATGTTAAAAATGCTTTCCTGCATGGTGAACTTGAAGAAAAGGTTTACATGAAGTTACCCCTAGGTCATCCTCAATCAAACAATCTAGAAATGGTGTGCAAACTCCATAAATCCATTTATGGTCTCAAGCAAAGTCCACGTGCATGGTATGCCAAGCTCAGTCATGTTCTGGAAAGGGTTGGTTTTTGTCGAAGTATTACGGATTCTTCCCTATTTGTTCGTTCCAGCTCAGTGGGTAAACTAGTTGTGCTCATTTATGTTGATGATCTAATTGTGACAGGTGATAATATGTCAGAGATTAATGCTCTTAAATAGTATCTCAGTAACAAGTTTGCTATCAAGGATCTTGGCACTCTCAAATACTTTCTAGGCATCGAGATGGCACACTCTCACAAGGGTTTCTTCCTCAACCAACGCAAGTATGTCATGAATCTTCTTCACAAAGCAAAAATGATAGATTGTAAGCCTGCTCGTACCCCCTTGGATAGCAACTTGAAGCTAAAAACTCACAATGATCTAGTTCCCAATTTAAGTTACTATCAAAGAATGGTTGGCAAACTCATTTATTTGACTATCACACATCCTGATATATCATATGCCATCAGCATTGTTAGCCAGTTTATGCACTTTCCAAGCATGGATCATTTGAAGATTGTTCATCGTGTGCTACGTTATCTTAAGGGTTCCATTGTTAGAGGAATTCTTATGCGCAACAATAGTCACACTCGGATCTCAGGCTATACCGATGCTGACTGGGCAGGCAATTCTCTCGATCGCAAGTCTACCACTGGGTTTTGTACGTTTGTGGGAGGCAACCAAGTTACCTGGAAAAGCAAGAAACAAAGTGTTGTTGCACGCTCTAGTGCAGAGGCAGAGTATCGTGCTATGGCGTCGACTGCTTGTGAACTTATTTGGCTCAAAAGCCTTCTGTTGGCTTTAGGTTTTCCTCATCAACAACCCATGTCCCTACACTATGACAATTAGGCCACGATGCACATTGCATCGAATCCTATATTCCATGAGCGAACTAAACATATTGAAGTTGATTGTCACTACGTCAGAAATCAAGTTCAGTCCAAGGTGATCGATACTCACTACACGCGCAGTCATAATCAACTTGCGGATATTTTCACAAAAGGATCAACCTCTGCTAATTTTCAGCGTCTTTTGTTCAAGCTTGGATCAATTAATCCCTTTGATCCAGCTTGAGGGGGAGTATTCGAAAAAAGAATGGCAACTAGGGTTAGGTTAGGTTGCATGTTCACCGTATAAAGGATATTAGGGTGATAGATAGTGTTGTCAATTCCCTTAATTCAAGGGATGTGTCTTATTTGTCTTGTTGTCAATTCCCTTAATTCAAGGGATGTGTCTTATTTGTTCTTTTTTTGTTAGCTTTAGACGTACATCAAGGAGGGATAGGTAGTCTTGTTTTCTTCCTTCTAGCACATATATATTTGCTATCTCTTGTACCTAATTGTCTCATGATGAATATACAATTCACAAAATTCAATAGTTTGTCTAGGCCCATTTTTGCACTTCATCGTTCAGAGAGTATCGAGTCTCATGTAATCTTAAGTGGACATTACTAATTACCAGAGAAAGTTCCACTTATCTAATATGTATGTGTGTGTGTAATATATTTATGATTAGTACATATCTTTGAGATTCTCTTCACTAAAATTTAGTGAATGAAGAATGTCTCCCTTGTTAAGTTTTTATTTTTGTCAAACCATAGATTTATTAGAATAGATGTTAGATTAGAGAATCGACAATGTTTGAATTCATGCCGTGGTGCAAGAGCAACACTCCTTCTTACCACCATAGTAAAGAGCCACTTGCTCTCCCTTATTAATTTACTTCAACTAGTTATTTTCCTCCCCTTTCTATTACTTAATTAATTTCCATTCATTTTTCTCCCTCTTCCTTAAGATGGTGATGTGTGGCAGAAACCTTGTTTAGATTTTATGCTCCAAAAGAAACTACGTGAGGAAGGTAACTTCTTCAAGGTGATATAAACTTTAGATTCTTCAAAAATGGAATCTGTCCTCACATAATATTACACACACAACTCATATCTACTATGCACAATTAGTATTCGAATCTTATATATGCCAAGCAATTGCATATATAATACTTCAAATTTATGTATATACACATACAAACACACTCACACATACAAATTTATATTTGTCTAACTGTCCCTTCCAGTTCATCATGATGAGCATCACTTGATCATCTTTGAAGTACAATCTGATCATGACTTTCTGTACAAATTGTCAATATTCTATTCTTGATATTCGATTTTCGAAGCTACGTCTTCATCGATTCATGGCCTCCTGCAGTAGAAGTATTTCATGATCCAAAAACGGCAGGCTGTCACCTTCTTCTGCTTTCCAACATCAGAAGAAACTGTTTGCATATATCATTCGTACGCGCAGTAGCTTTAAATGAATTCTGCTTCTATTCCGTTCCGTTTGATATCAAAGTTTTTTTTTTTTTCCTTCTTCGTACAATCTCAAGCTGGGATTTCCTAGTTGGGAAGTAATGACAGATGACATCATCTTATGTAATACATGTGGCAACATCCTGTTAGTTTAGTTAGTTAGGAGGTTGCTTACCTGTAAGTTAGCTATTTCTATAAATAGCAGCTAAGTACTTTGTATTCCTTCAGTGTGTAATAACAGAAATCATTCATCATTTGTTCATCTTCTTAGCTCTTCGATCCTAAATTCTCAAATCCTATAATTCTTGCTGCACTGTTATGAAATTAGGCCCCGCCGGCCATCTTACTTGACACGAGTGTTAAATCTTGATAAAGATTATTAATTAGGCAATATATGTATATATCTAGGCATGTCATCAATTTCTTTTCAACTCAGATTAGGGTATAAGCTAACATTGATATATATGCATGCTTACAGGAAACTGATTGTTTAACTGAGGAATTGGTTTGTTATGGATCATAGGTCTAGGTATTGGGCTGTGTTTACGTCAATGAAAATAACACCTAATTAATATTTCATTTATGAAAGGATCAAATACGAGACTCATATGACTAAAGAAGATATATAATTTCAAGAGGGGTGTGATATCCACACACCTCGTTTTACTTCTCACACACCTTTTTAATTTTCTGTCGTCAGATCGGATGAATTGAAGAAGATCAATGGATAGGAATTATCAAGGGTGTGTGAGAAGTAAAATGGGGTGTGGATAACACATCCCTTTCAAGATCAGGAGAGTACTTGTGAACGAAATCTGAAAATACAAAATAATAATTGTAGATTGAAACACGTATGATCCAATGAAAACAATGCATGAATTCAATGTTGCAAGGTCTTGTGAGTGATGAAAACTCTTAAAACAATCATAGCATATATAACAATTTTGTACATCAAAGAGAGGATAAATTCATTAGTGTTCCACATACTGTTTACTTTGAATAGAATCGTTTAATAGTTATTACATATTATACGTGCACAAAGATATATATGTCCTACAAAATATTAATCATGATACATAAGCGGTAGATGTTCGTCCTTTCCTGTTGAATTGTTATTATTATTATAAAGATTGACGCTTGTTGAGGACCAAGTTCTACATGCATGTTCCTCCACCTTTACAATAAACCTAAGTGGTACTATGTCCCTTTATTAGTTAAAATAAGTAGTCACTAAACTGAACTTAATCATGTTAACCAACTACTACTATGGAGGTACAGCATGGCTCAGTTAAGGGTGTGAACTGCAGCTCCTCAATAAATAAAAAAATATGGGAGGTTTCAGGTTCGATGCTCTAATGTGGTGAGTCTACTGGACTGTGGCTAGGGGTAGGGTGAACTTTCTCATAGTATCCCTCGGGCCCGGAAGGAGTGGATAATCATAGCCTGCCACCAATCCTCATTTTCAAAAAAAAAAAAAAAAAAACAAAACAAAAAACAAAAAACAAAAAAAAAAAATAAAACAACAACAACATCTAGTACTAAGGTTTAACTAGTATTCATTTTTACTTGTATATGAGAGGCCTCAACTTCAATTCACATCAACGGTAAAATGTGTCATATTTGTGTTGAGAATCATATTCCCCCTTTTGTTAAATAAGAATATTCTCCACCTGTTGTAAATAGTATAATAATGTATGCCCACATGCATATGTTACTATTTATGCATAGTATTTTCACTATTTATTTGTGGAAAATTTGTAAAGTGAATAGTTCTTTCTTTTGTTTATATAAAGGAAGAAGAGGAGATGAAGTGAGTATGAGTTCACGGGAAAAGAAAGAAAGAAAGAGAGAGAAAAGGAAGAGAAAATATCTAATAGCAATAATATACATTACTTCCTCTGCAACAACTTGTGTTGGTATAATAATCTGCAACTGCTTCGTTCCTATCCCGAGTAAAGGTTATCTCTCTATAACTTTTACATTTTATAACACGTTATCAGCACGAGTCTCTAAGTATAACCATGTCTCATTTACATTCACTAAACAAAAGGGGGAAATCATTCTCTCTTTTCTCACCGCCGAATGAAAAAAAAAAGAAAAAAAAAATGTTTCCTCTAAGGTTTTTCCTGTTCATCTTCTTCATCTGCCTCAACTGCGCGGTATATCCTCGCGACGAACTATTTGCTCCATGCCTGCTTGTAGTTCTCCAACTAGCGGTTACATACATCTTTGATTATTTGTTTGGTTTGGATATTGATTACTAACCCAGTATTTATATTGATCCAAGATGGTGCGGTACAATCGCCCATCTTGAACTGCAAATTTCATCCTACTGCGATCCAAGATGGTGCGGTATCATCGCCTATCTTGGACTGCAGATCTACTTTCATTGCAAATTTCAGGTGGAGCGGTATAATCGCCCACCTTGCTCTCCAAATTTAAATTTACCTGTTGTTTAATTTCATTGCAATTAAAGGTGGAGCGGTATAATCGCCCACCTTGCTCTCCAAATTTAAATTTACTTGTTGTTTAATTTCATTGCAATTAAAGGTGGTGCGATATAATCGCCCTCCCTGCCCTGTGTATTTCAATTTTCTTAATACTTGAGTGGGGCAGACTAATCACCCATTCCATGTTACATTCTTTTAATGAGAATGGTGCGGTACAATCGCTCTTCTCATTCATCTTGAAAATCTCGAGCCAGAAGTTTCGAGTGCTTATTATTTTGGCCTGAATATCAAAATGAAAAATTTGTAAGAACCAGAAGTTCTAACATCACATTCCTCTAGGAATACATATTACTGCAAGTTCTTACACATCTCGTTTTCTTTCAGAAAAGAAAATGGTGAACTTGGCTAAGCTTGAATATGCTGCCCTGGACATTACCGGGAAGAATTACCTTACCTGGGTACTTGATACCAAGATCCATCTGGAAGCAGGGAATCTTGGAAATACCATCAGGGAAGAAAGTAGCTCATCTTCTCAAGATCGGGCGAAGGCTATGATCTTTATTCGCCGCCATATTGATGAGGCACTAAAGAGTGAGTACTTAACGGTTGAAGATCCGTTAGCTCTCTAGGAGGCCTTGCGAAGCAGATACAATCACCAAACAACGGTGATTCTTCCAAAAGCCCATTATGAGTGGTCTCACCTGAGAATTCAGGATTTCAAATCTGTGGCGGAGTACAATTCTGCGTTGTTCAGGATTACCTCTCAGATGAAGCTCTGTGGGGATACCATTACTGATGAAATGTTGCTGGAAAAGACTTACAGCACATTTCATGCCAATAACGTGCTCCTGCAGCAGCAATATAGAGCACGAGGCTACACTGAATACAACCAGCTGATATCTGTGCTCCTGGTAGCCGAATAGAACAATGAGCTTCTGATGAAAAACCATAATTCCCGACCTACTGGATCTGCACCATTCCCAGAAGTGAATGATGCCTCCCTCAAAGTGAACGCCACATCCTCTGGAGGTGATTATCATAAACGAGGACGTGGCCATAAACGAGGTTGATGGAATAGGAAAGGCAAGAACCATGGTGGTCAGTTTCAACACTAGGTTCAGAGGCATAATTCTGGCCCGAGCTTCAAAAATGTGAACCGTCACAAAGGCAAAGCTAACATGACCAATGCTCCTAGGAACTTTGAAGGAGCCTGCCATAGGTGTGGTGGCAATGGGCATTGGGTGCGAACTTGTCGTACCCCAAAACATCTGGTAGAGTTGTATCAAGCCTCCCTCAAGGAGAAGGGTGTCGAGACCAATTTTCTCGACCAGGCTAAACCAATGGATATATCTGATCCAGTGTTTGATTTATCAGGGTAATTTGACGCAACTCACCTAGATATTTCAGACTTCATTATGGAAAGGGGGAATGAAGTATATCGGTCCGACTAAATCGCTTATGTTTGATGTACTTTTATTATGCTGAACTTGTTGTCTAAAACTAGTTTTTCAGATTCAATAAAAATGGCATGTAAATTTCCTGTTATAAATTGTTTGTTAACTGTGATTCCATTTACTCAGAAAGCATGGATAAAAACTGTGGTTATTCTCAGAACATGAGAAATGGCGGAGATATTTGTCTTGCAGACAGTGCAACCACACATACAATACTTCGTGATCGAAAGTATTTCTCAAGCTTAATGCTTACAAAAGTAGGGGTAACAACAATATCAGGACCTTCAGATGTAATTGAAGGCTCAGGGAAAGCCCAGATTATGTTACCAAATAGAACAACATTGTCAATACAAAATGCATTGTATTCTACTCGATCTACTCGAAATTTGTTGAGTTTCAAAGACATACGTCTAAATGGATACCACATTGAAACGAAAAGTGCAAAAAATGTGGAGTATCTATGCATTACCTCTAATGATACCCAGAAGCGTATATTGGAGAAGTTGTGTGGTTTTTCGAGTGGATTATATTATACATACATAAGGACAGTTGAATCACATACTATCATGAACCAGAAGTTCATTGATTCAAAGATTTACATGCTTTGGCATGACCGTCTGGGTCATCCAGGATCCACCATGATGCGTAGGATCATTACCAACTCTAATGGACATCCATTATTGAGCAGAGACATTGCTATCTCAAATAATAACCCTTGCAAGGCTTGTTCTCAAGGGAAGTTGGTAATTAGACCATCACAACTAAAGGTTGATGTTGAATCCCCATCATTTCTACAAAGAATTCAAGGGGATATCTGTGGACCTATTCAACCATCTTGTGGACCATTTCGATATTTTATGGTTTTGGTTGATGCATCCACCAGATGGTCACATGTTTGTCTCTTATCTACTCGGAATGTAGCTTTTGCGAGACTTCTTGCTCAGATAACTAAATTACGAGCACAGTTCCCAGATTATCCCATTAAATCAATCCGACTTGATAACGCTGGTGAATTTACGTCTCAAACCTTTGATGATTACTGCATGACATTGGGCATTGATGTTGAACACCCTGTTCCTCATGTCCATACTCAAAATGGTTTAGCAGAAGCATTGATCAAGCGGCTTCAGTTAATAGCACGCACTCTGCTTATGAAAACCAAATTACCAGTTTCTGCATGGGGACATGCCATTCTACATGCTGCATCATTGGTTCGATTGAGACCTATAGCCAACCACCAATACTCCTCAATACAACTCGTGTTTGGACAACAGCCAAACATTTCACATTTACGAGTTTTTGGTTGTGCTGTTTATGTGCCTATTGCACCCCCGCAACGCACTAAAATGGGACCTCAGCGTAGACTGGGAATTTATGTGGGTTTTGATTCACCATCTATTATTAGATATTTGGAACCCTTGATAGGTGATATGTTTACAGCTCGTTTTGCTGATTGTCATTTTAATGAGACAGTCTTCCCACCGTTAGGGGGAGAAAAGATCGTTCCAGAAGAACGGAAAGAGCTGACATGGGTTGTTCCCACATTGTCTCATTTTGATCCTCGAACCATTCAATGTGAAAATGAAGTAAAAAGGATCGTTCATCTTCAAAGCATTGCCAATCAAATGCCAGATGCATTTAATGATGCTATGAAAGTGACAAAATCGCATATACCAGCTGCAAATACACCTGCGAGAATTGATGTCCCTGTTGGACAAAATAAGGTGGCAGCGAATGATTCATCTGGTGCACGCCTGAAGCGTGGTAGACCACCAGGTTCAAAAGATTCAGCCCCTCGAAAGAGAAAGACAAGGGCACAACTGAATCCAAATGAAATCATTCAGGAAAAGAGAGTAAATGACAAATCCACAATTCATGACTCTGGACTTCCAGAAGAAGAAAATAACCCTGAAGAGACAGAAGTACATGAAAGCAAAGAAATCTCCATAAATTATGCATGTACTAATGAATTGTGGGATCGGAATGAAATAATCATTGACGATATGTTTGCATTTGCAGTCGCCACTGAAATCATATTAAGTGATGATATTGAGCCCCGCTCTGTTGGTGAATGCAAACAGAGACACGATTGGCCTAAGTGGAAAGATGCAATCCAGGCAGAATTAAAATCCTTGGAAAGGCGAAGTGTTTTTGAACCAGTAGTCCAAACCCCACCTAATGTAAACCCCGTAGGTTACAAATGGGTATTTACAAGGAAACGCAATGAGAAAAACGAGATTGCTAGATACAAAGCACGACTCGTTGCACAAGGTTTTTCACAAAGACCTGGAATTGATTATGAGGAGACATACTCTCCTGTAATGGACACAATTACGTTCCGTTACTTAATAAGTTTGGTGATTTCAGAAAAACTTGACATGCGACTTATGGATGTTATCACCGCGTATCTATATGGAAATTTAGATACTGACATATATATGAAAGTCCCAGAAGGACTTAAGTTGCCTGAAGCAATAAACAAACCACGGGGCATGTTCTCAATCAAATTAGGGTGATCACTATATGGGCTGAAACAATCTGGGCGAATGTGGTATAATCGTCTCAGTGAGTATTTGATTAGAGAAGGATATATCAACAATGTCATCTGCCCTTGTGTGTTCATTAAGAAATCCAACTCTGGATTTGCTATAGTGGCAGTATATGTTGATGATATGAACTTAGTTGGGACTCCTGAAGAGCTCCATAAAACTGCTGAATATCTGAAAAGCGAATTTGAAATGAAAGACCTTGGGAAAACCAAATATTGTCTCGGCCTGCAGATCGAGCATTGTGTTAGTGGAATTTTGGTCCATCAATCAGCTTACATTGAAAAAATACTGAAGCGATTTGGCATGGACAAGGCTTATCCACTTAGCACCCCAATGGTCGTTCGTTCTTTAGACGTGAAGAAAGATCCATTACGTCCAAAAGAAGATGATGAACTGGTCCTTGGTCCAGAAGTACCATATTTGAGCGTAATAGGTGCTTTATTGTATTTAGCACAGTGTACTAGACCAGATATAGCTTTTTCAGTTAACTTGTTAGCCAGGTACAGCTCTGCTCCAACAATTCGTCATTGGAAGGGAGTCAAAGATGTTCTACGATACCTTCGTGGAACAACAGATATGGGTCTCTTCTACTCAAACAAGCCCACAAATGAACAAATCCTTGTTGGATACGCTGATGCTGGTTTTCTCTCTGATCCGCATAAAGCCCGCTCACAAAATGGATATGTGTTCACTAATGGAGATACTGCAATTTCATGGCGATCAACGAAGCAAACACTAGTTGCAACATCTTCCAATCATTCGGAAATAATTGCTCTACATGAAGCAAGTCGTGAATGTTCTTGGTTAAGATCAATGATCCATCACATCCGGCATTCATGTGGTCTACCTTCAAAGACAGACACTCCAACTGTCATCCATGAAGATAATGCAGCCTGTGTCGCCCAGATGAAGGAAGGATTTATCAAAGGTGATAAGACTAAACACATATCTCCAAGATTTTTCAGCGCACATGAGCTTCAGAAGGCTAAAGTTATTGAAGTCAGACAAATCCGTTCCAATGAAAATTTAGCAGACTTGTTCACCAAGTCTCTACCAAAGTGCATATTTCAGAAACTGGTGCAGGGAATCGGATTACGTCGGCTTACAACTTTAAAGAATGCAGAATCAGGGGGAGATCCAATTCAGGGGAAGCATCCATGATACATGCATGTTGTACTCTTTTTCCTTCGCTTAGGATTTTTCCCACTGGGTTTTTCCTATCAAGGTTTTAACGAGGCAACATAAGCATGCTCAATACCATCCGGATACAGTTGTACTCTTTTTCCTTTGCTATGGTTTTTTTTCCCACAGGGTTTTTCCAAGCAAGGTTTTAATGAGGCAACTGATGTTGATATGTGGGCATCCAAGGGGGAGTGTTGTAAATAGTATAATAATGTATGCCCACATGCATATGTTACTATTTATGCATAGTATTTTCACTATTCATTTGTGGAAAATTTGTAAAGTGAATAGTTCTTTCTTTTGTTTATATAAAGGAATAAGAGGAGATGAAGTGAGTATGAGTTCACGGGAAAAGAAAGAAAGAAAGAGAGAGAAAAGGAAGAGAAAATATCTAATAGCAATAATATACATTACTTCCTCTGCAACAGCTTGTGTTGGTATAATAATCTGCAACTGCTTCGTTCCTATCCCGAGTAAAGGTTATCTCTCTATAACTTTTACATTTTATAACACCACCCCTAAAGTAGAAGATTGTTGTATCAAAAAACTCAACCATATTTAGAAGATTGCTCATCTCTTGAAACAATTATGCAAGCAAGTAGTAGTCTTATCCCTTAGCGCATATATATATATATAGTTTTTGCTAACCAATAGCAATCTCCCAAGACTTGCACGTGTCAAAAGTTTAACTTTTGTTCTTTCTTTGTATTTTTAAAGTATGTTCGTCTATCATTTATGGTTGGCATGTCACTTCTATAGCAACATAAAAGGAGAGAAAATTTTGTTACTTAGTATTACAATCTAGTGATATTTCTCTTCATTTGTAAGTGAGAGGTCTTATGTTCAATTCGTCCTGTTTGTACCATACTTGACCAATCCCGAAACTACTGAGCACTGGTCAACGTTATATCGTCAAGGACCCAGAAGAGTTTCCCTCCAACCAGGAGGCCAATCACAGCGCGACACGTGTCGATATCAGAAGCCAATCATAGCGCGACATCTGTCAACATCAGAAGCCAATCACAACACGACACGTGTCAATGTCAGAATGAAACTAGAAACTCTGTTCTATAAATAGAGATCATTCTCTCACAATATTTCCTAATGTCATTTGTACTAAATCATTTACTAGTACTTACTAAAGGAGAGCTTGAACCTATGTACTTGTGTAAACCCTTCACAATTAATGAGAACTCCTCTACTCCGTGGACGTAGCCAATCTAGGTAAACCACGTACATCTTGTGTTTGCTTCCATGTCCTTATCCATTTACATACTTATCAACACTAGTGACTAGAGCAATCTAGCGAAGGTCACAAACTTAACACTTTCTGTTGTACCGAAGTCCTCACTGATTTTGTGCATCAACATTTGGCGCCTTCTGTGGGAAACGACACTTATTCCCACTCTCTTTAGCTTTGTTAAGCTGGTTTCCACCATTCATACACTCTCTTTTGATCAGACATCCCTCTCTAACATGGGGAGCGAAGGAAGCCACAACACACAGAATGACACCCCTCTTGCACCTAGTGTGAACCAACGAAAGAATGAAGGAAAAAGGGTTGCTCTTCAAGCTAAAGTCGATGAGCTAGAAGCTCAGAACAACAAGATAACAATGAATAATGAAGTCCTCCAGGAGCAGTATGAGAAGCTCTTTGAGACGCTCCATGAAATTAGGCGTACTCAAACATGCGAGCTCGTTGCCCCTATGGATATCAACCATCATCTTGGTGCCCCCCAACACGGAGGATCACCTTCCTTCGACATGGGTATCCCTGATGAGGAGTGAGATAATCATCAAAACATTGATCAACGTGAAACTTCTCTCAACCCAACTGTTTCGACCCGAAGCAGGAGAAGTGGAGGAAGACACCTCATTGCAGAAGGGTTTGAAGGATCGAAAGCCGTTTATCGTGACTGCCGAGACTTCTTAAAGCAACGTTGAGAGAATCTCCTCCACATATGCTCGAAGTTCAATGACCCAAGGGTTTTTGAAAGACTCGGTCCCCTTTCACGACCCAGGCTAACTGCCAATCTAAGGAAGGAACGACAGGTCCTAGAGGAACATGAAGGTACGGGGGATTTTGAGGTATTCCGACAGACTCTCCCTAGAAGTCAGTACGGCGAGTCTAAGGAAAAATCACATGCCCTTGCTCAAACTTTCCTACTTCCAAGAGGCGAAGGAGAGTTACGAAAGAAAATCCCAATGGTAGATGACTCTACTCAGGACCCCCTTGTCCTATGGCTCATTGAGGAAGTAAACAAGTTGAAAGGCGAACGTCAAGCTGAGATACCTGACTGGAACCAACCCAGGCGAAGAGCGATGTATTCTCTTCCCCTCCACCCTCTCTGGCGAAGCTCTAAACTGGTATTGCCGTCTTCCACCTGAGACAGTAGACTCATTTGAGGAACTGAGGAAACTGTTTGTCTCTCAACACATCTTCTAGACCGATCACTTGCATTCTGCAGATGACTTGTACATTATTCGCCAGAAGCCAGATGAGTCACTGCGAGAGTATGCCGGTCGTTTCAGCCATGAGTATTCTCGCTACGCTGAGGCAGATGACAAGACCGCCCTCAAGGCCTTCACGGCAGGCCTACGTGATTGTTTCTTCAAGTACATGATCAATGCCAACACTTGGAAGACTTACTCTGAGGTGATGGCACTGGCTTACAACCATGCCTCTAATGAGGCAAGGACGTATCAAAGGAAACCCCCCACAGCCACCCCTTATCAGTAAGTAGGGAGTCGAAGCCAAATCCAACCAAATGACAAGACCTCGACCTTCCAAACGGCAGCGGTACCTCTCCCTGCTTTACTTAATACTTTGTCAAGTCAACAAACATATCAATCTCAGGGCAAAAAGGAAATATTTTCATCCTCACCAGTCTCATTTTAGTAAAAGAAGTAAGGGACATTACCGCGGTAACCAAAGGTATCGCCATGATAATCCTCGACCTCAGGCAGTCAACACAATAGGTCAAACACGTGTCAGGACAGCCCCTATCCCAAGGTATGATGCATACACACCTTTGAACGCCACATGCGTGGCCATTTACCCTAGCATAGCACACCTGATATCGAAGCCAAAGCCAAGGCACCCGGATTACAAGCCCACGAAGAACACGGGCACGTTTTGCTGCTACCACGATCATAACGGCCATAACGGCGAGAAGTGTATCACCCTTCGTGATCATATTAAAGCTTTGGCACGTGAAGGAAAAATTGATCAATTCCTTATTCACCCTCAAAGGGGTAGCCGTAACCAACGCCAGGTGAATATGATATATTCCATAAGTGGCGGCACACCCATATCTAAATCTTCCAATAGGGCCATGAAAAATAGCGAACGAGCTTTAAGGTTTGGCCACCAAGTATTTCACGTGGAACACATTAGGGGAGGCAAACATCAAAAGCCTAACTGGGATCCAATATGTTTCTACCCTGAGGAAGAAAGAAGTACCATCTACCCTCACAACGACCCACTAATCGTGAAAGCTCGCATAGCCAACTTTGAAGTACGACAAATCCTGGTAGACACGGGGGCTTCGGTCAATATCATGTTTGCTGAAGCTTTTAGGGCACTTAATATAGCTGAACACTTGCTCGATCGCTCGATTTCCCCTCTGATAAGCTTCTCCGGTGATATCGTGTAACCTTTGGGGAGTATACACTTACCTTTCACCGTTGGTACAGGCCCTTACACAGCTACCATTACCACTAACTTCCTGGTGGTTGATTGCCCAACAACATACAATGTCATCTTTGGACGCACAGGCATCAATGCTCTCAAGACCATGGTATCCACACATATGTTGTTGATGAAATTTCCAACCCCTCATGGCAATGGTTACATCAGAGGAGATCAACTTAGTGCACGATCATGTTACAACACTTCGGTCAACCAACAGCACCTACCTGTGCCCAAGGAAACCCTTTCTATACATGACAAAGTCATAAAGACCAGCCCAGACGAATCCAACTTGGATCTTCACTGTGGCAACAGTCAACCTGACGATCCTCGAGATGACTCTTTCACCCAGCAAGCACAACTCGCTAAAGACTTGAAGAAGGTCTCTATCTCAAAAGATTATCCGGATCGCATGGTGAAGATTGGCACCACCTTGTCACCACCCATTCGGTTGGCATTGATCTATTTTTTGCAAGAGAACACTGAGGTCTTCACTTGGTCATACGAGGACATGCCAGGCATCTCTCCCGATATTATCTGTCATCGCTTAAGTATTGACCCCAAGACCAAGCCAGTGAGATAGAAGCGAAGATCTTATGATGCTGAACAGTACAAAGCAATGAAGGCAGAAGTTGAAAAACTCAAAGGCATAGGCTTCGTCCGCGAAGTCAATTATCCAACGTGGGTAGCAAATGTTGTCATTGTTAAGAAGAATCCGACCAAGGAAAGTCTGCTGCTCCAAAAGGTCTTGTGGAGAATGTGTGTCGATTACACCGACTTAAACAAGGATACCCGAAGGATAGTTTTCCTCTTCCTCTCATAGACAGACTTATAGACTCTACGGCAGGGTTTGAACCCCTGAGCTTCATGGATGCTTACTCAGGATACAACCAAATCCTTATGAACCCTCTGGACCAAGAACACACAGCCTTCACTATTGACATGGGACTATATTGCTATAAAGTCATGCCATTCGACCTAAAGAATGTAGGAGCGACTTATAAGAAACTAGTCAATTCAATGTTCGCCGAATAGATTGGGAAGAGCATGAAAGTTTAAGTTGATATGCTAGTCAAGAGCAAACATGCTGACCAACACTTCACCAACCTATCTGAAACTTTCACCATTCTGAAGAGGTATCGAATGAGGTTGAACCCTAACAAATGTTCCTTCGGCGTAGGCTCTGGAAAATTCTTAGGTTTCATGATAAGCCAAATAGGCATTGAGGCTAATCCCGAGAAAATCAAAGCAATCCTCGACATGAAGGAACCAGTAACTTCAAAAGACATCCAGAGCCTTACTAGCAAGGTGGCAGCCTTAACTAGGTTGATCTCTAAGGCCACAAACAAATGTGCTCCTTTCTTCAAAGCACTTAAGGGAAGTAAGAAGTACATTATATGGACTGATGAATGTGCTGAGGCATTCAAGAACCTCAAAGACTACATGAGTAAAGCCCATTTGCTCTCCAAACCTGAGGTTGGTGACACTCTTATTATCTATCTGTCGGTATCAACTTCAGCAGTAAGTTCAGTTCTCATTCGAAATGATGGTAATGTTGAACGACCTGTCTACTACACTAGTAAGGCCTTGCAAGATGGAGAGACACGATACTCCAACATTGAGAAATTGGCTCTAGCATTGGTCATGTCTGCTCGAAAACTTCACCATTACTTCCAAGCACACTTCATCATCGTGCTTACCAATCATCCTCTTCGACAGATACTCCAAAGTCCTGACACTTCCGGGTGAATGATCAATTAGGCGATAGCATTGGGTGAGTTTGACATCTCCTACCAACCAAAGCCAGCTGAGAAGGGCTAAGCGGTGGCAGACTTCATCGCCGACTTCACATATCCTGTTGACACTGTTTCTACACCTAAATGAGTGGTTTCATTACCCTTGGAAGCTCAGAAAATATAACCAACAGCCCCAGCATGGAGTCTATATGTTGATGGCTCGTCCAACCAACAGGGTTGTGGAGCAGGACTAGTCCTTACGACCCTTGACAAAGTGGCGATGGAGTATGCTCTTCGTTTCAAACTCAAGGCGTTAAATAATAAGGCCGAATATGAAGCCCTCCTAGCAGGCTTACGTTTGGCCAAACACCTTGGGGTTAAACGAATTGATATCTTCAGTGACTCTCAATTGGTGGTTAACTAGGTCACCAACAACTTTGACGCTAAGGATAGCTCCATGCCTGCATATCTGGCACGTACATAATTGTTGCTTAAGCACTTCCACTACCAGATCACCCAAATTCCTCGAGCGGTAAACAGTCATGCAGATGCTTTGGCTCGCCTCGCCTCAGCGGTGGAAGACAAGATTGGGAGAAAAATTAGGTTGAATTGTTGGCAGCACCAAGCACCATGGCTGCGGAAGTGTGCAACTTACAACAAGGGGATAGTTGGATTACCCCGATTTATAGATTCCTTGCTCATGGAACCCTTCCAAATGACAAAGTCCAAGCTAAGCAAATTCGATACAAGGCTACCCGGTTCTTGATCATTAATGACTAACTCTACAAGCGGGGTTTTAACCTACCATACCTAAGATGCCTTACGCTAGGAGAGGCGGAAACTGTCCTTCGGGAAATACATGAAGGAGTCTACGGAGATCATGCTGGATCTCGATCCCTAGTACACAAGGCTTTTCGCCAAGGATATTACTAGCCAACACTCCACCAAGATGCTATCAGAATATCTCGCTCATGTGATAAGTGTCAACGCTTCGCAACTATTCGTCACTCCTCTTCCGAGATGCTCACTTCTATGATCAGCCATTGGCCCTTCGCCTAATGGGGACTTGATTTGATCAACCCAATGCTTGTAGGGAAGGGCAAGGTTCGCTATACAATCGTTGCAGTTGACTACTTCACAAAGTGGGCCGAAGTAGAACCCTTGGCAACCATTACTAAGGCAAAAATAGAAGACTTCGTATGGAAGAACATCCTTTACAGATTCGACATTCCCAATGCGATAGTCACTGACAATGGGCAACAGTTCGACAACAATAAGTTCAGGATGTTCTGCTCTAAGTTCAACATCAACTTATGTTTTGCCTCCCTAGCTCATCCCCAGTCTAATGGACAAGTTGAAGCCATCAACAAAATAATCAAGTGAACTTTGAAAACCAGCTTGGACAAGGCTAAAGGTTGTTTGCCAAAATTTGTACCCCAAGTTCTTTGGTCATACCGCACTTCGTATCGAACATTAACAGGAGAAACCCCATTCTCACTTGCCTTTGGTACAGAGGCAGTTGTCCCAGTTGAGCTTAAGCAAGCAACGTTCCGAGTCCAGAACTACGTGCAAAGCAAAAATGACAAACAACTTACCCTCAACTTAGATCTAATCGAGGAACACAAAAACCAGGCTCACTTGAGGAATGTCGCCTACAAGCAGCGCATCTCCAACATTCCTAGCAATGAAACACTATTTGGCATGAATTCAATAAAGAGGTGATTTAGACAACTTGATCCTAATCCTCTTACATTCCTAGCAATGAAACACTCGGGTTCAAAGCTTCAACATGAATGCTTCTAACATGAAACGAAGCCTAAGTATATGTCAACAAGACTATACAAATAAACGAACATCTTCACAGTATATTCGTTCAATCATACATTCCAACACATTCATACATAAACCAACTATGCTTTGAAAGGGTTCAACATATTTTGTGTCATTCGACACTTGCTACAATGTGCCTAGACACCTTGCCCTTATTCTTACCAACCAGGTGATGAAATGTGAAGAATGAACTCATCTTCATGCCACCAACCAGGTGATGAAATGTACAACCCGTACTCTCCTTCATACCACCAACCAGGTGATGAAATGTACAACCCGTACTCTAATATCATTTGGCAACTTGCCATTCATGCCACCAACCAGGTGAAGGAACTCATCTTCATGCCATCAACCAGGTAACGAAATGTACAACCCGTACTCTCCTTCATGCCATCAACCAGGTGATGAAATTTACAACCCGTACTCTAATATAATTTGGCAACTTGTCATTCATGACACCAACCAGGTGATGAAATGTACAACCCGTACTCTCCTTCATGCCACCAACCAGGTGATGAAATGTACAACCCGTACTCTAATATCATTTGGCAACTTGCCACTCATACCACCAACCAGGTGAAGAAGGAACTCATCTTCATGCCACCAACCAGGTGATGAAATGTACAACCCGTACTCTAATATCATTTGGCAACTTACCATTCATGCCACCAACCAGGGGAAAAAAGAAACTCACCTTCGTACCACCAACTAAGTGATGAAAACAACTCACCATTCATTCCACTTACCAGAAGACGAGTGGTACAACTTGTACATGTGAACTCCTCGCATTCACAAATAATAAAAAACCCCCAAGCTTGACAACTCAACTAGGGGAGCACTTATGCCCAACAAGAGTTATAGTCACCAACAAAGTCTTATTGAAAGCCAACAGCAACTTCAGTGCATGGCATACGAAGATCAAGCTATTTAGCTCTCTTGCATATGCTTCAAACATTTCCCCTCTGTAACAATGCAAACACTATAACTCGTAGAAAGCTTCACACACTCTTGATCAAGATAGTATGAAGCAAAACCAATTTATGAAGCAAAAACAAATTGGTTTTGCTTCACACTCTTGTAACAGTGTGAAGCAAAACCAATTTATGGTGCCAACAAGAGCTTCATCAATGGAGGGCAACCACGATTTTCAAAAGCTTCACACACTCTTGATCAAGATAGTATGAAGCAAAACCAATTTCTGGTGCCAACAAGAGCTTCATTAAAGGAGTTCAACCACAATTCTCAAAAGCTTCATACACTCTTGATCAAGACAGTGTGAAGCAAAACCAATGTATGGTGCCAACAAGAGCTTCATCAATGGAGGGCAACCACAATTCTCAAAAGGTTCACACACTCTTGATCAAGACAGTATGAAGCAAAACCAATTTGTGGTGCCAACAACAGCTTCATCAATGGAGGGCAACCGCAATTCTAAAAAGCTTTTCACACTCTTGATCGAGACAGTATGAAGCAAAACCAATTTATGGTGCCAACAAAAGCTTCATCAAAGGAGTTCAACCACAATTCTCAAAAGCTTCACACACTCTTGATGAAGACAGTGTGAAGCAAAACCAATTTATGGTGCCAACAAAAGCTTCATCAATGGAGGGCAACTACAATTCTTAAACCTTCGAAGCAAATTCAATTTATATGGTTCATCCAAACCTTCAACTACTACAAGGTGTGGCTTGCATCACAATATCTTGTTCAACGGTGTGGAAGGAAAATTTGTATATGTTGTCTATCCCACATTTTCAAATTTCTAGTTTCCCAAAAACAAAAAGAAAAAAAAAGGGAAATTCAACAAACCTTCATCAATGGAGGACAACAACAAATTCTCAAAAGCTTCACACTACCTTGATCAAGATAGTGTGAAGCAAAATCAAATCATGGTACCCAACAAAAGATTCACCAACAAAAGCTTCAACTCCAAAGCTTCATCAACAAAAGCTTCAACTCCAAAGCTTCAACTCCAAAGCTTCACCTACAAAGCTTCAACTCCAAAGATTCACCAACAAAAGCTTCATCAATGGAGGACAACAACAAATTCTCAAAAGCTTCACACTATCTTGATCAAGATAGTGTGAAGCAAAATCAATTTATGGTACCCAACAAAAACTTCACCAACAAAAGCTTCACCTACAAAGCTTCAACTCCAAAGCTTCACCAACAAAAGCTTCATCAATAGAGGACAACTACAAATTCTCAAAAGCTTCATAAAGCTTTAAAATATATATATATATAATTTTTTTTTCGGAAATTCGAAAATTCAAAAATTCGAAAATTAAAAAAAAAAAAAAATTGCCTAGGCCTCCTCTTATTTGGGCCTAACAACTTTCATAACAAATATATATGAAAAAGGAGTTTTGGGTTACCACTTAGAAAGGAAATGCCTTATTCGTCAACTCCCTCGACGGGAGACTTGGGGGACTCTTACCATATGCTACTGCACCTTGATACTCGAAGTCTCACAACCACTCAGTGAGTTGGATTTTTCAAGTCCAAACGAGAGGTTTCCTCACTCGGGAAAGTAACGGAGCACTACCTCAACCTACATGCTTCACTCACAAAGCTTCAACATACAAGCTTCAACAAAAGGAAAAATTCAAAGAACTTAGTGAAGAAGGCCTTGGTGTATTTAACACAATACGTTGAAATGAAGCAAAGCTTGTTTATTGATATCTCCGATAAGTTACAAATATGTACATATACATGAATCAAAATAAACAAACAAGAGGGAGCCTTCACAAAGGTTGCTCAGGAGAAGTCTCAGCAGTCGGCAGAGCCCCAGATCGAGGACGCACCAGAGGGTGATTGTTCGAAGCCTCAGTACTAGGCAGAACCCCAGAAGGAGGAGGCACTGAAGGTTGATCATTTGGAGCTTCATTACGCGGTACAGCCCTAGAAGACGAAGGCAATAAATGCCTTTGGAACAAACCCACAGACCTCTTATGATCAAGTAAAATCTGACCATCAAATTCTTGCAGCTGGTCGAGCTTCCTCTTCATGTTTGTAACATAGTCATGTGCGAGCTTGTTGATGTGAGAATTACTTGACACACAAATTAAACCCTCTTTTTGACAATTGTAGTATAGACGTAAGTAGGGTATCGTTCTAGGCCGAGGATTAGGAGGGATTGCTAAATCACTTGAAAACTAATTTAAAAACATAAAAACAAAGTTAAAAATGTAAACAAAAGATTTTAAAACAAGAAAGTAAAAGGGGGATTTGAGTTTGGTGAAGTTGAAAGTAAAAACAAATAAACTAAAAACTTAAATAGATTTTAAACAAATTTGGGTTGAATGGATAATGGAAGGCTAGCTAAGGGGTTCTTCTCCACACATGTCTTGCTTGCATACAAAATGATTTCCAATTGCATTTCAATAACTTATTAATTCTCAACGCCCCAAATTAACCATGAATTGCATAAATTAATTCTCAGTTTTTCCACAAGTTATTGGGTTGGATGATTGCATACGACAACCCAAAACATTCCCTACAA
This sequence comes from Malus x robusta, assembly GCA_963082935.1. Lineage (NCBI taxonomy): Eukaryota > Viridiplantae > Streptophyta > Magnoliopsida > Rosales > Rosaceae > Malus > Malus x robusta. The sequence continues at coordinate 19,939,423 of OY720334.1, read as the reverse complement.
GTTCCCTACATGAATTGCATAATAGAGATACAAGCAAGAATCATTAAGTTCTATGAAAAACATAAGCATTGACGAGGCATTCATAACTATGGAATACGCATGTTACTCTTGCCAAGGATTTACTTAACACAATCGTGACTAGCGACTTTTACTACTCATGAATATAAGTTCATAACGATTAGGTGAAATTCCCTTATACTCTAGCATCATATTTATGCATGCAAACTAATTATGCATCCCTAATCAACATACATAAACATGTTATAAATCAAATAGATAAGTAAATCGAAATCATAACTTATGAAACGCAATTAAAAGTAATCAAATCATATTGCAAGCATTAACATGGTTTCGAATCCCCCCCTAGCCAAGGGGGGTTTAGTTCCTCATTATTACAAAACAAAGATAAACAAATTTAAACATTGAAAAACAAAGGAAAGAAAGCACCTAAACGTTCCAACGATCCATGTTGGATAGCAAGCGCGTCCAAGGACTTTTCTCCTTCTCTTTGCCGCAACAACAAGGTTGGAATGATGTTGAAGGGTTGGTTATTTGGAGGAATGGATGGGAATGGGTTTAGATATGTAGGAGAGGCAAGGAAAGGCTTGGAGAATGGTTAATTTCTGGATGATTTGAATGAGGTTGATGCCATGGTATTTATAGGAAGAGGATGGACTTGTTTAACACAAAATGTTGGTGGAATTGAGTAGGTGAGCATGGCAAAGAGTGGGAATTGTTGGTGGGTTAGGTATTGAGTCATCCACTCACATGTCATGGTTAGCTAAGCATTGCATCATCCACTCACATGTCATGGTGAGCTAAGCATTGCATCATCCACTCACATGTCATGGTGAGTTAAGCATTGCATCATTACTCAAATTTCTGGTGGAGGTGGAAGTAAAAGCCACGGCATTGATGTGTTTTGAGTGAAGTTTTGGCCAATCCTTCTAGAAATTTATCCCTTCTTGCAACTTGTATTTGTTTCACCAGATTTTTAGCATGTTCTTAGCCTCTTTTGTCTTCAAATTCGTCCATCCATCTTACTCATATCATATGTAATCCATTCCAAGCTCAAAACTGCTCCAAAATGCACCAAAATGCACTTTCTTGCTACCTTAGCCCTTTGGACCTACAAACACACGAAAATGGCTTAAAGTACTAAAATAACTAAGAACTAATAATGTAAATGCAAGAAAACTAGTTAACTAAGTCGCATAAATATGCGTCTATCAAATTCCCCCACACTTAGCTTTTGCTAGTCCTCGAGCAAAATAAAACAAACAAAACATAACCTAACCTTCCAACATTTGCTACAGGGATTTCCAACGATACATAACATGCCAAAGATCATTATTCCCACAGATTTTAGTCATCCCTACTCTTGAGCATATACTTAATCATAGTTACCATTCACTAGCTCACATTTAATCGTTTAAAACAACATTATGGACGTAGTAACATGCCTTAGAGAATCCACTCAATTCCTTACTGGATACACTCTTATTTTCACACAGATTTTCTAACTACTCTCCCTATACTAAGTATATGTGAGAAGATTGATGTAAACATGGAAACGAACACTCACACATGTTATAAAAGAAGCAATTTTCTGAAATGATTAAGCATTTATAGATATGATCTCATGAATGGAACGCTACTACTTAGATGCGAGAACCAGGGACACCATATGCTCAAACCAATCCCAAACTCCACATATTGAAATACATAACACTCAAGATAGAAGTAAAGGGTTGTAACGGGGCTTGGGGAATGGTTAACAAAGAAAGGATAGGGAAAACAAACGTTCTTCAAGCATTAGTAAGCAAAGTAGTAAATTTGAGACTTAGAATTCACTTAGATTGCGGAAATTAACTTTAAAACACAAGGGGAAGATTTAAACAACTTCTTAGGGCCGAATTCATTGTTTTGGACCCTTTCTTCAACAAACAATATTTTGGAACTCTTTTTTTTTTTTTGTTTTTTTTTTTACTCGTGCCTATGGCACACAAACTCACATGATAAACACTTCCCCCACACTTATTTTCTGCCCACATTAATCAAAAGGAATTCAATTTGAATCATGCTTACTATACTTTAAGAACGAGGGTATGGATAGTCCTAATCTAGGCTAGGTGAGGATGATGTGGGTTAACAAAGAAAAGGCTAAACAAGGTTCAATGGGGTTAAATTTAAACACATAATGAAATAGGATACACGACAATTTGGCTTTGGTGGTGGTCACTACACAACTTCATCTTGAATATGTGTTATGCAAATCAATAGCATGCTTTGAATGAAATGGGCATGAGTTCTAGCATTTGGAACTACATGATAAAACGCCTTCTAAGTAGTGACCAATCAAAGAATAATGAGATCATGCAACGACTTTAGAAGACAACAAATGCACAGATTATTAACTCTCCAAAGAACGTTAAAAGCTCAAGTCTCTCAGGGTTGTAGCGTTAGTTTGAGTTTCTTCCTTCAAGCATGTTACAAAAACTAATTTTTCTTTTGACTACATATGAATTCATGAACTATAATTACAACTAAGCATAAACCAAAGAGCATGTCAAACTTTCATCCATGTTTGTAACTTACTTCAACAGTTATGCAATTACAAACCGAATCCTCATTATTGTGTTGGAAGGTACCCTAAGACGCAAACAAACACACAAAAACAACCCTTTTTGGGTTTTTAAAACAAATTTTTCAAATTTTTATGTGATTTTCGGATTTTTACTTCAAAACACACTAAAACACATCAAAACAACTTAAAAACACTTAAAAACAGCAAGGAACAAGTCTTTAAGTTAAGGGTGATAAAATCCCACGAATTTGCATCAAAAACACTTAGTTACCCCCCCCCCACACTTAAATCAAACATTGTCCTCAATGTTTCAAGCATAAAATCACACTAAACAAAAAGAAACACACAAACAGCAACTACAACAACTAAATAGGCTGATTAGAAAGATTCAACAAAGAGAAGGGTTTTGGAGTGCAAATCTGGAATTGGAGTGATTCCTCGAGCTTCCTTTGTTGAATTGCATGGGTTGCCTCCCAAGTAGCGCTTGCTTTAACGTCGTACAGCCGGACGAAACTCACAATCATGCCCCATGAGTTCCCCCAACATGGAGTGGGTTTTCATCCTTTAACTCTATGAATGGAAGCGGATAGTAATTCTCCTTGATTGGGCCATTGAGCATCCTACAATCCATGTGAATTCTCCCACCATCCGGGATATGCTTGGGTACCTGCACCAAAGAAGGAAACGACCTATCAACTTTAATGGGCGTTGGATTTGGATTAGGTGGCTTACCTATATGATGTGATGAAGTGGTAGCAATGTGAACATTCTTCCCCATGGTGCTTTCGGCCACTTTGAGCATTTTGAGGGCAGTGGCCGTATGATCCTTATACTCCACTCCAATTCCCTCGTCTTGCATGGTTCTTGATGCATCCTTCGTGCTTGGTGCTGAATGGTCCGGTCTTATCTTTTCAATTTTACCAATGGTACAACAAGAATGAACAATATTAGGAGTCTCAATGGATTCAGAAATTTTAAAACTAATCATGTCACCACCAAATGCCATAGTGACTAATCCTTTGGCCACGTCAATCTTCGTTTGAGCCGTTTTCATGAATGGCCTTCCAAGGAGGATGGGCAATGAAGGGGCATGGTCCGATTCATCCATTTCGAGGACATAGAAATCCGCTGGGAAGACTAAATGATCAACCTGCACTAAAACGTCTTCCAAAACTCCCTTTGGATAAGCGTTAGATCTATCGGCCAATTGTATGATTACACCATCATGTTTAAGTGCTCCTAGATTCATAGATGCATAAACAGAATATGGCATAACATTAATAGATGCTCCTAAATCTAGCATGGCAGATTTGAAACGGGTATTACCAATGACACATGGAATTGTAAAACTCCCCGGATCTTTGCATTTGGGGGGTAGTTTGCGTTGCAAGATGGCGGAGACATTCTCGCTTACATGTACTACTTCTTTCTCCCGGGCACGTTTCTTTGCTGTACAAAGTTTCTTTAAACACTTGGCATACTTCGGGATTTGCTTTATGGCATCAAGGAGGGGAATGTTGACATGCACCTTTCTAAATGTCTCTAGAACATCTTTTTCCTCTTCTTCATTCTTGGATTGCAAAAATCTGCTAGGAAAGGGAGCATTCGAAGGAAAAACATTAGTAGGAACTGAATTTAACACATTCTTACCTTCCTTGGACGAATTGGATAGTTTAGGCCCACTTAAAGCTTGCGGCATTGGTGTGTCCACCCTTGCCGGGGCTTTCCCTTGTTCCTCCTCTTCAATTATCAACTCCTCCACCTCGTTAGAACGTGATTTGGAAGGTTGGGGTTCAGATCCTACTTGCTTCCCACTCCGCAAAGTTATGGCTTTTGCAGATTCGAAACCACCCTTTGGATTCACTACGGTTGAGCTAGGCAACTTGCCTTGCTCACGAAACTGCCCCATAAACTCGGCAATTTGTCCCACTTGCTTCTCCAACTCATCCACATTCTTGTCCCTAGTTTGCATGCTCTGCGCCATAGAAGTTAGTAAATTCAAAATCTGATCATTATCACTAGAAGTACCTGACTTTTGGGCAGGTTCTGCTTGGGGTTGAGTTGGTGCAAACGGCTTTTGATAGAAACCCGGGGGTTGTTGCCTAAATCCGCTTTGTTGTTGGCCTTGTTGGGGTTCTCGCCATTTGAAATTTGGATGATCACGCCAACCAGGATTGTAAGTATTGGAAAAAGGGTCATTCCTTGGTTGGTATTGGTTGCCAAATCCCACGGCATTGAGGGTCTCCCACCTTCCATTTTCTATCAACTGTGGGCACTTGTCCGTAAGGTGGCCTTGCATGGAACACACGCCACAAGCTGCCACGTTTTTCACTTTTGGACCTTCCACTACCTGAGAAAGCAAAGTAGTAAGGTTAGCCATTTGATTTTGAAGTTCGGTTATGGCACTTACCTCATTGACTTGATGTGGCCGTGGGTTACTCCTTTGTCCAACGCCTTCGTATTGTTGAGCATTCAACGCACGGTTGGAAATTAAAGTCTTTGCTGCCGTGGGGGTCTTGTCCACCAAGGCTCCTCCTGCCGAGGCATCTAGCATTTGACGTTCGATAGGTAGTAGCCCCTCGTAGAAGTTTTGCAAAAGAAGTTCCTCCTTCATCTGATGTTGTGGACAAGAAGCAACAAGAGATTTAAAACGTTCATAATAAGTAGGAAAAGATTCACCTTCCTCTTATTGAATTCCACTTATCCTTTTCCGTAGGAGGATGACTCGAGAAGTTGGGAAAAACTTCTCCAAGAAGGCCCGTTTCATGCTTTCCCATGATGTGACGGTTCCGGGCGCCAATTCGTATAACCAATCCTTCGCCTTTTCCAAGAGAGAAAAAGGGAAGGCTTTCATCTTCAAAATACTCCCATCGACATTGACGGGGGTCATGCTCGAACACACCACCTCAAATTCTTTCAAGTGTTTGTTAGGATCTTCCATGGACAACCCATGGTACTTCGGAATGTGGTGTAACAAGCTTGACTTCAATTCAAATTCTTCTGTCTTCCCTCGGGCTGCTGCGGGGTATTGGATGCATAGAGGCGTAGCATTGTCCAATCCCGAGGCTGAAAGTTCTTTGATTGTTCGATTGTCCACTTCCATGTCTTTTTCTATCTCCTCCTTTTCTTCAAATTCGGATTCAGAACTAGAACTAGGTGGACTAGGTTCTGGTACTTTCCTTTTCCTTCTCAAAGTTCGTTCAAAATCTTCGTCAAACTCCGATATATGTGCACGAACTGGTTGAGAACTACGAGTCATAAACTAGTACCTGAAATAAACAAAATCAAATAAAATTAAAACTAAAATTAAAACACACAAAAAAAATAAAAATAAAAAGAAACAATGGGGATTTAGCAAAGTTGCTAATCTCCGGCAACGGCGCCAAAATTTGATGTGAGAATTACTTGACACACAAATTAAACCCTCTTTTTGACAATTGTAGTATAGACGTAAGTAGGGTATCGTTCTAGGCCGGGGATTAGGAGGGATTGCTAAATCACTTGAAAACTAATTTAAAAACATAAAAACAAAGTTAAAAATGTAAACAAAAGATTTTAAAACAAGAAAGTAAAAGGGGGATTTGAGTTTGGTGAAGTTGAAAGTAAAAACAAATAAACTAAAAACTTAAATAGATTTTAAACAAATTTGGGTTGAATGGATAATGGAAGGCTAGCTAAGGGGTTCTTCTCCACACATGTCTTGCTTGCATACAAAATGATTTCCAATTGCATTTCAATAACTTATTAATTCTCAACGCCCCAAATTAACCATGAATTGCATAAATTAATTCTCAGTTTTTCCACAAGTTATTGGGTTGGATGATTGCATACGACAACCCAAAACATTCCCTACAAGTTCCCTACATGAATTGCATAATAGAGATACAAGCAAGAATCATTAAGTTCTATGAAAAACATAAGCATTGACGAGGCATTCATAACTATGGAATACGCATGTTACTCTTGCCAAGGATTTACTTAACACAATCGTGACTAGCGACTTTTACTACTCATGAATATAAGTTCATAACGATTAGGTGAAATTCCCTTATACTCTAGCATCATATTTATGCATGCAAACTAAGTATGCATCCCTAATCAACATACATAAACATGTTATAAATCAAATAGATAAGTAAATCGAAATCATAACTTATGAAACGCAATTAAAAGTAATCAAATCATATTGCAAGCATTAACATGGTTTCGAATCCCCCCCTAGCCAAGGGGGGTTTAGTTCCTCATTATTACAAAACAAAGATAAACAAATTTAAACATTGAAAAACAAAGGAAAGAAAGCACCTAAACGTTCCAACGATCCATGTTGGATAGCAAGCGCGTCCAAGGACTTTTCTCCTTCTCTTTGCCGCAACAACAAGGTTGGAATGATGTTGAAGGGTTGGTTATTTGGAGGAATGGATGGGAATGGGTTTAGATATGTAGGAGAGGCAAAGAAAGGCTTAGAGAATGGTTAATTTCTGGATGATTTGAATGAGGTTGATGCCATGGTATTTATAGGAAGAGGATGGACTTGTTTAACACAAAATGTTGGTGGAATTGAGTAGGTGAGCATGGCAAAGAGTCGGAATTGTTGGTGGGTTAGGTATTGAGTCATCCACTCACATGTCATGGTTAGCTAAGCATTGCATCATCCACTCACATGTCATGGTGAGCTAAGCATTGCATCATCCACTCACATGTCATGGTGAGTTAAGCATTGCATCATTACTCAAATTTCTGGTGGAGGTGGAAGTAAAAGCCACGACATTGATGTGTTTTGAGTGAAGTTTTGGCCAATCCTTCTAGAAATTTATCCCTTCTTGCAACTTGTGTTTGTTTCACCAGATTTTTAGCATGTTCTTAGCCTCTTTTGTCTTCAAATTCGTCCATCCATCTTGCTCATATCATATGTAATCCATTCCAAGCTCAAAACTGCTCCAAAATGCACCAAAATGCACTTTCTTGCTACCTTAGCCCTTTGGACCTACAAACACACGAAAATGGCTTAAAGTACTAAAATAACTAAGAACTAATAATGTAAATGCAAGAAAACTAGTTAACTAAGTCGCATAAATATGCGTCTATCACTTGTCCAACTGTTTATTCTCATGCTTGAGCCCTCTGATCTCCTGTTTGAGACTTATCACTTCAGCTGCCAATGTTTCAACTTGGCGGGTTCGAGAAAATAGGCGTTGGGCCATATTAGACACAGAACCTGCACATTGAACACTGAGAGCCAGAGAATACTTAATAGCCAACTCATCAGACCGTTTGGAAAGTAGTCTGTTATCTTTGGGAATGAGAAGGTTCCTGGCCACCACCGCAGCGGTCATATCATTCTTCATCACAGATTCCCCAACGGTAAGAGGACCAATAGGAGATAAGAAGGATAGGCGCCATATGTTGTCTTGAGAAGGCATTGCTGCCTCTTCACCAAAGTTCAAGTCAAAACGACGGTCAGATAGGCCAGACATTCTCAGAAATGATGAAGGAGAAAGGAGGTGTAATAAATCTCTGAAGTAAGGGGAAAATTCCTACAAGCAATAACTCTCTGAATGTACTTCTTGTACACAATTGGTGCCCTTATAAAAGAAAGGGCATCAGGGCCGTTGGTTCAAAAATCGAAGAGGCACCACTTTCCACATGCAACATCAGCTCATCGGGTACCACAGATAACTTTGCCAAAGATCTCTGACAAAGTTTTGACACATAAATTTTGAAGATCCAGCCACCCTACTATTATCCACACGGGTAAAGGAACAACACCATTGCTTGATAACTAGAAAGTCCCAATGTGTGTCAACCTCCGTGCTCCGTGGTAAGGCAGACTGGCAAAAATGCCTAACCTTTACTCACATTCGAGGAAACACTTCCAACAAGATTACTTGCTCAAAAATCGAAGAGGCACCGTTATCTGAATCTCGAGAGCCAAATCCCCGACAGGATTACTTGTTCGAAAACCGAAGAAGCACCGCTCTCCGAACTTCGAGAGCCAGATTTCCTTGGATAAAGCTTGTCTGCAATCTTCACACACAACATCAGCTTTCCATATACCACAGACCACTTTTTCAAAGCGCTTTGACAAAGTTAAAACATGTGAAGCTTGCAACTCCCACTACATTGCTATGACCAAGAAGGGTAATGGAATAGCATTATTACTTCCTCAAAAATCGAAGAGGCACCGCCTTCCAAATCTCGAGAGCTTGACTCTCAAAAGGATTACTTTCTCAAAAATCGAAAAGGCACTGCTCTTCGAATCTCAAGAGCCAAACTTCCAACAAGATTGATTTCTCAAAAATTGAAAAGGCACCGGTCTCCGAATCTCGAGAGCCATATCCTCGACAGGATTGCTTGTTCGAAAACCGAAGAGGCATCGCTCTCTGAACTTCGAGAGCCAGATTTCCTTGGATAAAGCTTGTCTGCAATCTTCACACACAACATCAGCTTTCCAGATACCACATACCACTTTTTTCAAAGTGCTCTGACAAAGTTAAAACACGTGAAGCTTGCAGCTCCCACTACATTGCTTTGACTAAGAAGGGTAAGGAATAACATTACTACTTGTTAGGGAGACTCCTATATATGTCGACATCCATCCTCCACGGCAGGCAGACCTGCAAAAATGCTCAACCCTTCCTCATATCTGAGAAGGCACTCCCAACGAAGCCTCTCGAAATACTCAGCTTTCTTCCCCCCCAATAATACCTATGCAAACTAGCCACACCAAAGCAAAAGTATCTCATATCATTACGGTCAAAAGCAAGAGTTTCCCATATCATGCTTTTTCCCTGTCTTTTCCTTTGCCCTTGTTCTTACCTGCAAGACAAGGAGAAAGAGAGCAATCAGTCAGCACTTGGAATCAAACTTCCAGTCAGGAACTGACTGCCTGGTACCCCTTGCTTGATTACTTACCTGGCATTGCTCTCGAGTACTCATCTTCAACATCTTATGCTTCTAGAAAAGATACCACATCTGCCTGAGGAACAGATAGGGCAAGTGAGAAGGATACAAGGAAACATGTGGAGACAAGCGCAACGGAACACGTGACGATTCATCTATTACTTCGTCAACGACAAAAGTATCCTATATCATCAAGGTCGAATGCACTCTTGATTTGATGAACTTGTTTTGACCCTCAAATTCTTGAGTCAGCCTTATACTCTAGAGGAAACCAGAAAACCCTTCAGCCCAGTTTAAGAATAAGCCTGTGGAAAGTTACTTCTTCAAAAGTAAAAGTATCTCATATCATCTATTCTCTATTTGCTTCTCTTTATCCTTGTTGTTGTTTATGACACAAGGAGAAGGAGAACAATCAACCGGAAGCCGAAGCCGAACCTCCGATCCAGGTTGCTTGCTTGGAAGTCTGATTGGTTACCTTGTCTGTTACCTCTTTCGGCAAATCTTCTAACTCGGTGACTTGGGGGACTCCTACTATAGGGTTTTGTATCACACTTGACCAAGACCGAAACTATAAGTAAGCTTCAAGTGAAATTGATACATTACCTTGTGCATCTTCATCGGTTAAAGATATCACCCTTGGATAAAGGAAAAATACTTCCAGAGAAGATGTCACAGCTACGTATGAGACAGATAAGGCAAGTGAAAATGATACACCACTTCGATACTTAGAAATTTCGTGATTACTCAATGGCTTGGATCTTGCAAGTCCCCAACCGAGGAGCTTCCCTCACTCAGGAACTTAGAGGAGCATTGTTTGTACCATACTTGACCAATCCCAAAACTATTGAGCATCGGTCAACGTTATACCGTCAAGGACCCAGAAGAGTTTCCCTCCAACCAGGAGGCCAATCACAGCGCGACACGTGTCGATATATGAAGCCAATCATAGCGCGACATGTGTCAACATAAAAAACCAATCACAACACGACACGTGTCAATGTCAGAATGAAACTAGAAACTCTCTTCTATAAATAGAGATCATTCTCTCACAACATTTTCTAATGTCATTTGTACTAAATCATTTATTAGTACTCACTAAAGGAGAGCTTGAACCTATGTACTTGTGTAAACCCTTCACAATTAATGAGAACTCCTCTACTCCGTGGACATAGCCAATCTAGGTGAACCACGTACATCTTGTGTTTGCTTCTCTGTCCTTATCCATTTACATACTTATCAACACTAGTGACTGGAGCAATCTAGCGAATGTCACAAACTTAACACTTTCTGTTGTACGAAAGTCCTCACTGATTTTGTGCATCAACATGTCCTAAAAGGCGAATTTAAGCCACATTATTGCAGCCCATTATGAAGCTAAGCCTACCCTTTTCCTTTAGTGTAAATAATATTGTTTGTTAAAAATAAAAAAGAGAAAAGGCTAATTATACACCAAGTTGGTTGATGACATTCTAATTAATGAATCTTTAAAGTGGTTAGATCTTGCATAAACCCCATCTGTAGCGGGACCCTTTCCCTTTTCTTTTCACTAAACAAGGCATCAAATTAGAAACCTTAATTACCCTAATTTTATAGTTAGCAGATACATTCAATCTTCATACATTCCCTCAGAGCTTTCTTCAGAATAACCCTAATTTTATAGTTAGCAGTTACATTCTTCATACATACTCTAAGAGCTTTCTTCAGAGAAACCAATTGTCCGAAATGATTCATTTTACATTTGTAGTTTCAAGTTATGAGAGAGTATTTACAACAAACCTTTACAACTAGAGGCTGATAATCTAAACAAGACTAAAGAAGGAGGACATTAATCAATGCTTATATGAATAAATAATACAACATCGGAACAGACGTGCGGCCATTTTGAGCTTATGTACCTTATCTAACTCTATAATACTTGATTCGGCCTCATGCTGTAACAATTCTTTCCTTTCTGAATCCTCGCCTGCTTTACACAAATTGCGCAGAATTCAACCGATCATGTCCCTTATTTAGCGCGTAAGAATAATCAGACCAATTCTTGCCTAAGCCTATACAGAAGCATCACGAATTTGTGTGCACATCACTCTCACGACTGGAGATGCTAAATATAACTATGTGCTAAGCCAGTAGTCTATCCGCAACCGCCATATTTCAGCACGGAAAGTGGGGCTTGAATTCAAAGTCCAATGATGTCCTTTGCATTCACCTCCGTGATTTGAATGCCCTATATATAAGTAGAAGGTCTTAAGAGATTTAAAGATGTTATTGAGGATCAGACCAATTCACCTACCATGTTATGCTAAGTGACAGTGCAAGCTTAATGTGGCGCCGGATTGGTGCAGCCTCGTCTTAAGCATTTTGTACAATCCATGGAAGTGCTCCATCTTCTATCAAGAAAGATCTTCCATTCTTTATCCCTACAGTAGGTAGCATATTGACATGACACCAAACATTGCGGGAACTGTGTATGGTATATTTCTGACAGAGGTTCTTATCTTGAGTACATGCTCGTGACTCGCATTTTGCAAAGTTAGCAATTCCACACGCCACTTGGGAAAGAACTGTTAATCATGATAAACCGAGAAGATCTCACTAAGATTATATCTTGTAGAAGAAGATACAGAAAAGAGAGGGAAGAATTGTATTGAATCTTTGTATATTACTTAATGAGAAAGATATTACATGTAGGAGTATTTATAGTCCCTTTCACAATCTTAACAAACTATACAACAGAAAATGTAATCTTATTACACTTGTCAACATCTCAACCATTCATTCTATATATACTAACATCCTCCCGCAATGTCATGTTTGGATAAACCTAACATGAGATTGAAACAATGTGTAAGAAACAAAGAAGCGCTTAAGCCCTTTGTCAGTATATCAACATATTGTTCCCTTGAATTCACAAACTGCACCAGGAGCTGCTTCTTAGCAATTCTCTCTCGAACAAAGTGAACATTTACTTCTATGTGCTTTGTTCGCTGATGTTGCACTGGATTGAGAGATAAGGCAATGGCCGAAAGATTGTCACAAAACAATCTGGGAGGAACAGATATGGGAACCTGCAGAAATGCGAGTAGTTGTGGACAGTGCCCTGTACTCAGCTTATGTGGATGATCTGGAGACAGTTTGTTGTTTCTTTGAACTCCAGGAGATTGGATTTAATCCCAGGAAGACTATAAATCTAGTGGTAGAACATCTATCATTCGGATCCCCAGCCTAATCGGCATCACTGTATGTAGTAAGGCTCAAATCACCCTTAGAGTAAGACATTCCAACCTTCATTGTCCCTTTTAAGTAGCGTAAGATACGCTTGACTACAGTAAAATAAGAAACCTTAGGTGCTTGCATGAATTGACACACCTGATGCACGGAAAATGCAATGTCAGGTCGTGTAAATGTGAGATACTGAAGAGCACCCACCACACTTCTGTATAGAGTTGGATTATTATAGACATGTCCATCATCCTGAAGCAGCCTGTTATAGGGAAGACATGGAGTATCACAGGACTTGGAGTCAAACATCTCAGTTTTCTGCAGCAAATCCTGTATGTACTTTATTTGAGATAAAAACAATCCCTGAGAAGTCCTTGTAATCTGAATTCCCAGAAAGTAATGTAAATCACCAAGGTCCTTGAGATCAAATTCAGAAGTGAGGGAGTCAATAACTTGTTAAATAACCTCAGTACTGCTGCCTGTGATGATAATATCATCTACATACAGGAGCAATATCATAATAAAAGAACCTGCTGTATTGACAAGTAGTGAGGACTCTGAGTATGTGTCTTTGAACCCTATAGATGGCAAGAAACCAGTAAATCGCTCATTCCAAGCTCGAGGAGCTTGCTTAAGACCATACAATGATTTGTGCAGTTTACAAACCAATTCAGGATGATGTGGATCAAGAAAACCTGGAGGTTGGGCCATATACACTTCCTCTTGAAGAATGCCATGCAAAAAAGTATTTTTTACATCTAATTGCCTTAAAGGCCAATCAAACTGAGCAGCTAAGGATAAAATGAGCCTCACTGTTGTTGGTTTCACCACGGGACTAAAAGTTTCTCCATAATCCAAGCCAGGTTCTTGACTAAAACCTTGTGCCACAATTCTAGCTTTATGTCTAGCTATAGAGCCATGTGCATGTTTCTTTATCTTAAAAATCCATTTGCAACCAACCAAGTTCTTATGTGCTGGTACAGGCACTAAACTCTATGTTCCTTGTTTAGACAAAGCACTTAATTCTTCCTTCATAACACTCAGCCAAACAGGAATCTTAAGGGTAGATTTATAAGTGTATGGCTCAGTAAGATTCAAATCAATACCTCCATAATCTTCCACAGTTGTGAGGAGAACCTTCTTCTTAACAATGCCACTCTTACTCCTTGTTTGCATTGGATGCAGATTCAAAGATAATACTGAAGAAATGACTTGAAGACTGTCAGGTCGAAAATCAAGGTCCATAAGGATGTTAGTAGATGAGTGTGCAGCATTGGAGATATTTGGAAGATTGGACTCTGGGATTGGTGAAAGTATGGGAGACTCTGGATGTGTAGAGACAGGGATACTTGGTATTGAAGAAACAATTTCATTCTCAAAATTCACAACTGGCAAAGGTAAAGAAATGGAAGATTGTGTATGGGTCATATCATTTGGTTTAGCTGCTGTCAATAAAGATCTATATGGAAATTCTTGCTCATTGAACATCACATGTTTAGATATATAAAACTTGTGATTTGTGACTGCATAGCATATATAACCCTTATACTTGGAGGCATAACCTAAGAAGACACATTTCATTGTTTTATGTTGCAATTTGGAACTATTGTAGGGTTTAAGCAAAGGAAAACATGCACATCCAAAAATCTTTAAGTGAGATATCAAAGGAACTGCACCAAATAGAATTTCAAAAGGAGATTGATTCTGTAACACAGGAGATGACATCCTATTAATCAAATAGTTTGCAGTTTGAACAACAAAGGACTAGAATTAAGATGGTAATTGGGATGATTGTAGCAAAGTCACTGTAGTTTCAACAAGATGTCTATGTTTTCGTTCTGCTAAGCCATTCTGTTCAGGGGTGTAGGGATATGAAATTTGATGTGTAATACCCTTTGTTTTGAGAAAAGATTGAAACCTATTGCTCATATATTCCCCACCCCCATCACTTTGCAATGTTTTAAGTGATGCAGAAAACTGAGTAAGTATAAAAGAGTGAAAAACACAGAAGATATCAAACATATCTGATTTATTCAGTAATGGAAAAATCCAACAATATCTTGTACACTCATCAATGAAAGTGACATAGTATTTAAAACCATCTAAGGAAACACATAGTGCTGGTCCCCATATATCACTATGCAGTACATCAAAAGGATTTAGAGCTTTATTGACACTGGACTGAAATGGCAGTTTACAAAACTTGCCTTCTAAGCAGCTTTGACACATTACAGGGAAATTGTCATGAGTACAGGGAATATTAGCTTTTCTGAGTATTAAGGAAACAATAGGGTTTGAGGGATGACCTAGTCGACTATGCCAAATAGTAGAGTTAACTAGCTGACCAAGCAAAGCTAAGGGTTGAAGTTGAAAGGAATTGACATTAGACAAGGATGAAATTGGGTAGAGACCATTACTGCACACTCCTTTGTATAACATCCTCCCTGTGGCCTTGTCCTGAATCCAGAAATTGAAAGCATCAAAGATCAGCCAACAATTGTTATCTAAGCAGATTCTATGAACAGATAATAGATTCTGAGATAACTTGGGAACATATAAAACTGAATTGAGTTTAAGTGGTTGCAATGGAGTTCTGATAACAGTGTTACCAATATGAGAAATGTTCAGACCTTCACCATTCGCAGTGTGTACCATCTCAGTTGATGGATAAGGAGTGGCCAAAGAAAGATTACCAAACTCAGATGTCATATGATTAGTGGCACCCGAGTCAGTCAACCACACTTGAGGATTAGATGGATGAGAAGACATGCCAGGAACACTTGGTGAGGATTGAGAAAGTACTGTATTCATTTCTTGCATCGGATTCTGAGATGTTGATTGACCAACATGCATTGGGAATTGCTGCTGAAACTGTGATTGAAACTGAGGGACTTTGTCTCTATGAAAGCAATATTGAGCAGTGTGATTGGATCTACCACAAATGAAACACTTGGGTTTATCTCGAGGTACATTGTTACAATATGGAGCAGTATGGCCATCTTGATTGCATAACTGACATGAAATATAAGAACCAGGATATCCACCATATGCAGGCATAGAAAACTGACCAAGAAGACCAAGAGTTGGAACTGGAAAAACATGAGTTTGAGTAGGCAAATTTGATTTATAGTAGGCATACTTATGACCCTAATAAATCTTGCCCTTTCCTTTGTTTTTGTTATGATTATAAGGCTTGAAGACAAAACTGGATTGACCATAATTATTGCCTTGATAATTCCCAAAATTAGGCTCTTGATAGCTGCCAGGAGTATTCCCTTGATAGGTGTTACCATGATAATAAGGGCCCTAATTATTGTTGCCTTGATAGTTGGTGCCCTGAGAGGAACTTGCCTGAAAAGATGGACCTTTATTACTGGCATCAACCAACATAGCAGACAGAAATGGTGGAGTAGAATTAGTCTCAAGAATAGCCTCTTCAGCAAGCAATTGTGCCCTAAACTCTTTGAGTGAAATAGCACTCTCGCGGCCTCGAATTACACATTTGAAAGTGTTATACTCAGATGGTAAGCCATTGAGTGCTAAAATAACAATATCTTCATCCTCAAAATGCACTTCTGCAACAGATAAGTAGTCTCTGGATTCTTTAATTTTCTGAAGATACTGAGAGACAGTGCTGGTACCTTTCTTCATATTCTGTAAATCGGACTTCAACTGAAACACACTAGTCTTGGATACAGTCGAGAAATGTTCCTTCAATCTTGTCCACAAATCTTTAGAACAAGAACTACCAATGGCACACGAAACAGCAATAGGAGACAAGGTAGCAGTAATTAATTGCATAATAGCCCTATCATGCATTTTCCACACTTTATATTCATCAGTTTCAAGATTACACAAAGAACTACCAGATTCTATATCAGAGTTTACAGAAACAGACGGTGAAAACCGAACAGGACAAGGATTTGAACCATTAACAAAACCCATAATTCCATATCCTTCTAATAGTAATTCCATTTGAAAATGCCAATTCAAGTAATTTGCTTCATCCAATTGGTGTGAGAATTACTTGACACACAAATTAAACCCTATTGATGACAATTGTAGTAATGATGCAAGTAGGGATCGTTCTAGACCGGGGATTAACTAGGGATGCTAATCAACAAATATAAGACTCAAAAACACTAAACTAGACTCTATAAACTCAAAACTAACTTAAAACACTCAAAACAGCAAATAACAATAAAAAAGACTCAATTCTAGACCTAACAAGTGATTTGGACGAAAATATAACTTTAAAAGACTCAAGAGATTTAAAGGAAACAAGTTTTGACTCTAAAAGCAAGACTTAAAAGCAAGGGGTTTTGTTTTGACGAAAATTGAACTTTAAAACTTAAACTTTGAAAACAAACTTAAAACAAAACAGATTGTGATGAAATAGAATGATGAGAAACTAGTTAGAGGGTTCCTTATCCACATATGAACATATGCATATAATTTGATTCCCAGTTATGACTTCAACAAACGATGAATGACAAATGTTCCAAGTTAATTAGGTCCGCTTAATTTAACTCTTAGATTTCCCTAGATTCATTGGATTGAATGGAATACGCATTACAACCAAATTATTCCTCATCAAAGTCCCTAACTATGGAATACGCATGATAGAGACATTCAACAAAGATCATTAAGTTCAACGGAAATCATAAACATTGACTAGGCATTCATAACTATGGAATACGCATGTTAATCCAGCCCAGGGTTTACTTAAACACAATCGTGACTAGCGATCTTTACTACTCATGAATATAAGTTCATAACGATTAGGTGAAATTCCCTTATATCCTAGCATCAAGTTTAGGCATGCAAATTAAGTGTCGACCCTCAACCCACATACATAAACAAGTTCTTAATCAAAACAGAAAAGTAAACCACATCTAAAGTTCATGAATTCATAACTGGAGTAAATCAAATCATAACCAACATATGTCCATGGCTTCAAATTTGCCTCTAACTAAAAAGAAATTAGTTCCACATGTTTAACATAATTGAACAGCAAGTTAAATTAAACATGAACATAGAATTAAAAGAAGAAAGAATTCCAAACACTCTAATAGTTGCAGATTGCATAGGCACGACACTACTCCTCCTCTCCTTCAATGGTGGCGGCACAAGGTGGTTATGGTGGTTGAATGGTTGGTTATATGGAGGAATGGATGGGGAAGGTTTAGATATGTAGGGAGAGGCATGGGAAGGCTTGGAGAATGGTTAATTTCTGGATGATTTCAATGAGGTTGCTGCCATGGTATTTATAGGAACAGGATGGACTTGTTTAACACAAAATTCTGGTGGAATTGAGTAGGTGGTGAGCACGGCAAAGAGTGGGAATTGTTTGTGGGTTAGGTATTGAGTCATCCATTCACATGTCATGGTGATTTAAGCATTGCATCATCCACCTACATGTCATGGTGATTTAAGCATTGCATCATCACTCAAATTTCTGGTGAAAGTGAATCAATGCCCACAGCATTGAAGAATTTCTTGGTTTTGAGTGAAGTTTTGGTCAATCCTTCTTGAAATTTATCCCTTCTTGCAACTTGTATTTGTTTCACCAGATTTTTTGCATGTTCATAGCCTCTTTTGTCTTCAAATTCGTCCATCCTCATGCCTCCATGCTTGCACTATCCAGTCTTGGCCCAAAAAATGCTCTAGAATGTTCCAAATTGCTTCTTTTTGCATACTTTGACACTAAAACCTGAAATTGCACGAAAATAACTTTAAACACTATAATTATCATAGTTTAGCTAATTAAAAGCAAGAAAACAAGCTAACTAAGTCGTATAAATATGCTCCTATCAATTTCCCCCACACTTAGCTTTTGCTAGTCCTCGAGCAAAATAAAACAAACAAAACATAAACTAACCTTCCAACATTTGCTACAGGGATTTCCAACGATACATAACATGCCAAAGATCATTATTCCCACAGATTTTAGTCATCCCTACTCTTGAGCATATACTTAATCATAGTTACCATTCACTAGCTCACATTTAATCGTTTAAAACAACATTATGGACGTAGTAACATGCCTTAGAGAATCCACTCAATTCCTTACTGGATACACTCTTATTTTCACACAGATTTTCTAACTACACTCCCTATACTAAGTATATGTGAGAAGATTGATGTAAACATGGAAACGAACACTCACACATGTTATAAAAGAAGCACTTTTCTGGAATGATTAAGCATTTATAGATATGATCTCATGAATGGAACGCTACTACTTAGATGCGAGAACCAGGGACACCATATGCTCAAACCAATCCCAAACTCCACATATTGAAATACATAACACTCAAGATAGAAGTTAAGGATTGTAACGGGGCTAAGGGGTATTGGCTAACAAAGAAAGGTTAAGGATAAACAAAAGTTCTTAAAGCTATAGCAAACAAGTAATGAATTTGACACTTAGAATTCACTTTTGTGTGCAGAAAATCACTTAGACACACAAGGGGGTGAAATACACAATATTTAGGGTCTAATTTAACTTTTTGGACCCTTTCTTCAACAACCAACACTTGTGAGTTCTTTCTTATTTTGACCTCTTTTTCATTCTTTTCACAATTTTTTTTTTTTTTTCGTACCCAATTCTTGTTTTTGGCACAAATTCCCACACATAAATTCCTTCCCCCACACTTGTTTTTCTGCATAAGAATAATCAAAAGGAATTCATTCTAAGTCATGTTCACTATGCTTTAAGAACAAAGGCATGGATGGTCCTATTCTAGGCTAGGTAAGGATAACGTGGGTTAACAAAGAACATAGGCTAAACAAGGCTCAACGGGGCTTAAACCTACAAAACAAATGAATATGGGGTACGGCTATTTGGTTCTTGGTTTACTAACAACTTCATCTTGTTATGTGTTATGCGAATCAATTTTATGCTTTGAATGAAACGGGCATGAGTTCTAGTATTTGGAACTAAATGATGAAACGCCTTCTAAGTAGTAACCAAGCAAAGAATAATGAGATCATGCAACGACTTTAGAAGACAACAAATGCACAGATTATTAACTCTCCAAAGAACGTTAAAAGCTCAAGTCTCTCAGGGTTGTAGCGTTAGTTTGAGTTTCTTCCTTCCAGCATGTTACAAAAACTAATTTTTCTTTTGATTACATGTGAATTCATGAATTACAACTAAGCATAAACCAAAGAGCATATCAAATTTTCATCCATGTTTGTAACTTACTTCAACAGTTATGCAATTAAAAACCAAATCCTCATCATTGTGTTGGAAGGTACCCTAAAACACAAAAATGACTCAAAAACGACTCTTTTTGGTATTTTTCAAACTTTTTCGATATTTTCTAGGGTTTTCTGTTATATAACACTAAAACACATCAAAACACTAAAAACACTTTAAAACAGTGAGAAACAACATGTGAAGTAATAGGTGATAAAATCCCATGAATTTCATGCAAAAATAGCTTGTTTACCCCCTCACACTTAAACCAAACATTGTCCTCAATGTTTTAAACATAGATTAACACAAAAACAATCAACTAACACAACTAGCAAACATAACACAAATGGCAAAGTAATAGCAATAAAGAGATAGGTTAGGGACGCAAATCTGGGTTTGGAGTGAAAGTTCCTTCTTCTCGTGTTTCAACACATGGGTTGCCTCCCAAGAAGCGTTTGCTTTAACGTCTTTCAGCCGGACGGTACCTCCGTTTAAGCTTGACTAGGTTCCACGGCATGGAGGGGTACCTCCTCCACGACATGCTCCTCAAACATCTCGTAATAGGGCTTCAATCGATGCCCATTCACTTTGAATTCTTGCTGCGTCCTTAAACTTTTGATTTGCACTGCACCATGAGGGAAAACATTAGTGACAATAAAAGGACCAACCCATTTGGAACGCAACTTACCCGAAAACAACCGAAGGCGAGAATTGAACAACAACACTTTCTGCCCAATAGAGAACGTTTTGGCACGAATCATCTTGTCATGGAATGCCTTCGTTTTCTCCTTGTAAATCCGAGCATTCTCATATGCTTCATTTCGGATTTCATCAAGCTCACACAATTGAAGCTTTCTATGTAAACCTGCAGCATCAAGGTCCAAATTGAACGTTTTGACGGCCCAATGTGCACGATGCTCTAACTCGACAGGAAGATGGCATGGCTTCCCATAGATGAGTCGAAAAGGTGACATCCCAATGGGGGTTTTGTAGGCAGTGCGATACGCCCACAATGCATCGTTTAAGCGCAAATTCCAATCCTTCCTTGTAGGCCCCACGGTCTTCTCAAGAATCTGCTTGATTTCCCTATTTGAAACCTCGGCTTGCCTGCTCGTTTGAGGATGATAAGGTGTGGCCACCTTATGCGTGACATTGTATTTCTTGAGCAACGCCTCGATGGTTCGATTACAAAAATGGGAACCTCCATCACTGATTAGCACTCGTGGCATTCCAAACCTTGCAAAAATGTTAGTTTTCACAAAATCTGCAACCACTTGAGAATCATTAGTTCGGGTGGCTTTTGCTTCCACCCATTTCGACACATAGTCCACAGCAAGCAATATATAAAGAAACCCTTGTGATGAAGGAAAGGGACCCATAAAATCAATACCCCAAACATCAAAGATTTCAACACTAAAAATGGGGGTTTGCGGCATTTGTTGTTTAGGACCAATATTGCCCGTTCTTTGGCATCTATCACAAGACATGCAAAATGTTCTAGCATCCCTAAAGATGGTAGGCCAATAGAAACCACATTCTAACACCTTAAGTGCTGTTCTTTGAGTGCCAAAGTGTCCCCCACAAGCATAAGTGTGACAAAAGGTTAGAATAGCACTAAACTCAGAATTGTGCACACACCTACGTATAACTTGGTCAGGGCAATATTTCCATAAATACGGGTCATCCCACACATAAAACCGTGCCTCTTTCTTCAATTTATCACATTGGTGTTTAAGTAATTCACTAGGAACATGTTTAGACACCAAATAATTCACCAAATCAGCATACCACGGTTCACTTACCTTGACGGACATCAGTTGCTCATCTGGGAATGTCTCTATGATAGGCACGGCATCCTCCTCATGCACCATACGGCTCAAGTGGTCAGCCACCATGTTTTCACTTCCCTTCTTATCCCGGGTTTCGATATCGAACTCTTGGAGAAGAAGCATCCGACGAATGAGTCGTGGTTTGGCTTCCTTCTTGGTGAACAAATACTTCAATGCTGCATGGTCAGTATAAATAATAACTTTAGTACCAAGCAAATAAGAACGGAATTTATCTAAAGCAAATACAACAGCAAGAAGTTCTTTTTCAGTGGTAGAATAATTCAATTGTGCATCATTTAAAGTCCGAGAGGCATAATAGATAACATGCGGCCTCTTTTCCTTCCTTTGCCCCAAAACAGCTCCTAATGCATAATCGGAAGCATCACACATAAGCTCAAAAGGAAAGCTCCAATCCGGTGGAACTATGATAGGGGCCGAAGTTAGCATTTCTTTGAGGTGATTGAACGCCTTCTCACACTCCTCGTTGAAGTCAAACGCCACATCTTTCTGGAGGAGACGGCAAAGAGGGTTTGAGATCTTGGAGAAGTCCTTGATAAATCGCCTATAAAATCCTGCATGACCAAGAAACGAACGAATCTCTCGAACCGAAGTAGGAGAGGGTAAGTAGCGTATAAGATCTATTTTTGATTTATCCACTTCAATTCCTCTTTCTGAAACAATATGCCCTAGAACTATGCCTTGTCTAACCATAAAGTGACATTTTTCCCAATTAAGCACAAGGTTAGTTTCTACACATCGTTTCAAAATTATTGTGAGATTTTCCAAACAACCATCAAATGAATCACCATACACACTGAAATCATCCATAAATACCTCAATAATCTTTTTCACAAAATCTGAAAAAATACTTACCATACACCTTTGAAACGTGGCCGGAGCATTGCATAAACCAAAAGGCATGCGACGATAAGCAAAAGTACCAAAGGGGCATGTGAAAGTTGTCTTTTCTTGGTCATCCGGCGCTATGACAATCTGATTATATCCAGAATAACCATCAAGGAAACAATAAAAAGAATGACCGGCTAACCTTTCAAGCATTTGATCAATGAACGGCAAAGGGAAGTGGTCCTTCCTTGTGGTGGCGTTGAGCTTCCTATAATCAATGCACACTCTCCAACCTGTTTGGATACGGGTTGGCACAAGCTCATTCTCGGCATTTTTCACCACTGTCACTCCAGACTTCTTTGGAACACATTGCACCGGTGATACCCAACGACTATCAGAGATCGGATAAATTACTCCACAATCAAGAAGTTTGATAATCTCTTTTTTCACAACTTCCATCATTGGAGGGTTGAGACGGCGCTGAGCCTCTCGAGTTGGTTTAGCCCCATCCTCTAGAAGTATGCGATGCATGCACGTAGTCGGGCTAATTCCCCTAATATCTGCCAAAGTCCACCCAATGGCCGTCTTGTGCTCTTTCAACACTCGGATCAACTTCTCCTCCTCTATGGCCGTGAGTGATGTGGAGACAATGACGGGCATTGTCTCGTTATCTCCCAGAAAGACATACTTTAAATGATCGGGCAACGGTTTAAGCTCAAGTACGGGTGCCTGAGTTACTGAGGGTAACAACTTATTAGTGGAGACTGAAATTGAAATTGGGTTAGAAGGCTTACCATGATATTGAGGTAGTGACTCAAGGGCAGCCACTATCTCGGCCTCCTCCACACTTCTAGGCACGGCAAAACCAGATTTTTGCCCAATTCCTTGTGCAATTGTTGTTTCAAGTGCATCCCTCTCCAAACAATCGAGAAAATCCTGCGCCAAATCATCAATTATATCAATAGAAAAGCAAGAATGATCGTCCTTAGGAAATTTAATACTTTCAGAAAATTGAAATCAATGACTTCCCCATCAAATTCCATCGTTAAAGTTCCTTTAAACACATCTATCTTGGTGCGGGCTGTTTTCATGAAGGGCCTCCCTAATAGAATCGGCAATGGGGTGGAATGGGGTGAATCTTCCATGTCAAGCACGTAGAAATCCGCTGGAAAAATCAAGTTACCAACCTGCACCAAAACATCTTCCAAAACACCCTTTGGATATGCATTAGAACGATCGGCTAATTGAATTATCACACCATCATTTTTAAGCTCACCTAAGTTCATAGATGCATAAATAGAGTATGGCATAACATTAATTGAAGCCCCTAAGTCTAACATGCATTGTTCAAACTTAGTATTACCAATAACGCACGGAATTGTAAAACTACCCAGATCTTTGCATTTAGGGGGTAATTTCCTTTGTAACACAGCAGAGACATTTTCACTTACTTGAACCACCTCTTTGTTCGAAATCCTTCTCCTTGTTGTTCAAATTTCTTTTAAAAACTTAGCATACCTCGGGACTTGCTTAATCGCATCAAGGAGCGGGATATTGACTTGAACTTTCCGAAAGGTCTCTAGAATGTCCTTCTCGGCTTCTTCCTTCTTTGATTGCCTAAACCTGCCAGGAAAGGGCACATTTAGTGGAATAGAACTAGAAAAAGTTGAATTGGGACTTACCTTGGTGGTTTGGGACGGTTTAGGAGGACTAGATGAATTCGGCAAGGTTTGGTCATCCTTGGCCTTGGGCTTTGCTCCATGTGCTTCTTCTTGCAGCAACTTGTCCTCCTCGTCTTGACTTGATTTGGATGTATTTGAGTCCGTTCCAACCTGTTTACCACTTTTTAACATGATGGCCTTAGCGGTTTCAAATTCTCCATTCGGGTTCATAACGGTTGAACTAGGCAATCTGCCTTGTTCTCTAATTTGCCCAATAAATTCGGCAATTTGACCCATTTGCTTCTCCAAATTGTCCACCCGTTTGTCTTGGATTTGTCTCTCCTTATTTTGAGTTTGTACTTCCTGCGTCAAAGTAGTAAGTAACTTAACAACTTGATCATTATCCAAAGATATACCTGAGGTTGTTGGGGCAGATTGCACTTGGTTTTGATTGGGGACGAATGGCTTTGTATAAAAGCCCGGTGGTTGCTGCCTGAAGGAATTATTTTGTGAAAACATGTTCATTTGAGCAACATCATATAGCATGCAATTAACAATTAAAGGCGGAATCATGCTTACATGCACTCAAATACAAAACATTACCCATGAAATTCAAAGCCTAGTAGATTGGTGAACCAAGAATCAACTCAAAAACAGAGTTGAAATTAATACCTTTGTAGATTCCTCTTTGCATAAGCAAAGGCTAATCACCCAAAGAGATAGGGCCTTCATTCCTTCCTTCTTAGATCCATGGATTTGGATGGAAGAATAGGTTCTCCAAGTTCCCAAAATTGAGAACCTTTAAGTCTCTTCACCAAGGTTAGATTGTAGAAGAAATGAGTGACCTTGGAGTAGTAGGATTGCTAGATGTACCCTCCAAGGTGTTGGCCTCTTTAGAGAGAAATGGAGAGACAATTCTCACCAATTTTTCCCCAAAATAAACCCTTTTAACCCTTAATGAATTTTGGCTATAAAATCATATTTATTCCTTAATTCATTTGAGTGGCAAACTTGTAAATAAGTCCAAGTTCACTACCCTAGACCATATGGCCGGCCATGGGATATTTTTGGTGTAATTGGGCCTTTGTGAATCATTATTCATTAAATTGTCATACAACTTAAGTTAATGGGCTTGACGTTCAAAGCCCATTGGGCCTTAAGGTCCAAAACTATCCCGAAGGTCTTTAACGAACTTATTCGTTTGATTAATTAACATATTAATTAATCCTTTCCATAAATAAATGATTAAACCATTTAATCATTCTTACTCATTTCCGTTTAATCTCCAATCTCTACCTTTTATGGTGTGCGATCCATTAGGTTCCTTTTAGCGAGGTAGTGGGCGATTAAAACCATTTTACATCGATTGTGAATTGAAACTATTTTCAATTCTCCCTTTAGTGATTACACACGTTTAGGGCTTCCACAAACCATGAGTGACACCTAGCAGCATATCATGGTTACCCAAGCTAATCAGAAGAGGTTAGAGAACCTATTCAGTTTGAGATTACAAATGCAATACGGTCTTTCTCTAATCTAATACTCTTGACCACATTGTTTGGTTTGATAGTTTATTTTCTCATGTCTACTATCCAATGTGTGTCTTGTGCTTATATGATTACCTTGAATGTGATTCGGAACGCATTCCCTAATCTCATTCATACTCTGGCCAGAGATTCAAATCATATCAGAGAGTATTCTCCTTCAAGCGGCTTGAAGGTTAGAGATCCCTTGTTGCGCATTCACTTGTCTCCATAGCTAAGTCACTTGACCCCAACGATGCCGTGGACACCCTCTTGATGGAGTGACTTTGACATAATCAAAGATCAAGGTCTTAACCACAAGACAACTATGATGCCTCAGGTCAAAGGACTAATTTGCATTATCCCAAACATGAGTTCTCATGTGACATGGAATACGAGAACTCTTCGTTAATCGCGTTCAGTGAACTCATTCTCTATTGAGCACCTACCGTACTTGTCTTGATGTCACACTCACCAATGACTCGAGACTAATCACTCTCCCTGAGAGAAGACATAGTACGTACCGATCTTAATGGACTGTCAATGCCCAATTGGCAATCCTATGATCAGGAACATTTAGGATGTGTCTACGAAAGAATGGTCTCATGAATCTAACTTCATTAGATTACATTCTCCCAATCACATATTCCTTGGACTTTATCGTTTAAGCATATAACATTTATATGAGACGGCTCAAACAATAATCTTTGCCCTTTATATGTTAAACTAGATTAGTTTAACATGTGAAATGTCCGTAAAGTATCATCACATGATTGGCTTTAGGGCACATTTCCAACACTGCCTAAATCTTCGTTGTTGTTGGGGTTGTTGAGGATCCCGCCATTTGAAATTTGGATAGTCCCTCCACCCCGGATTGTAGGTATTAGAGTATGGATCATGGCGTGGTTGATTTTGGTTCCCAAAACCCACGGCATTGGCAGATTCCCAACCCCCATTCTCAATCAATTGAGGGCATTCATCATTGGCATGTCCTTGCATAGAGCACACGCCACACACACTTGGTCCATGAATCTTCATTCCCTCGGCCAACTGAGAAACAATAGAAGTAAGGTTAGCTAATTGGGATTGAATTTCGGGCATAGAACTTACCTCATTCACTTGTGGCCATGGGGGGTCTCTTTGTCCAACACCTTCGTATTGTTGTGCATTATGTGCTCGGTTGGCAATTAGAACTTTTGCAGCCCCCGGAGTTTTATCCACCAACGCACCTCCCGCCGAGGCATTAAGCATTTGGCGTTCCATGGGAAGGAGGCCTTCGTAGAAGTATTGAATGAGCAGCTCCTCCTTCATTTGATGTTGTAGACAAGAAGCAACAAGTGATTTAAAACGTTCATAATAAGAAGGAAACGATTCACCTTGATCTTGTTGGATGCCACTAATCCGTTTCCTCAAGAGAATGACTCTTGAAGTTGGGAAAAACTTCTCCAAGAAAACTCTTTTCATACTATCCCAATATGTAACCGTTCTGGGTGCTAACTCGTAAAGCCAATCCTTCGCCTTTTCCAAAAGTGAGAATGGAAAAGCCTTCATCATCAGAATGTTCCCGTCGACATTTATGGGTGTCATGCTCGAACAAACAACCTCGAATTCCTTGAGATGCTTGTTGGGCTCTTCCATGGAAAGCCCATGGTATTTCGGAATGTGGTGCAACAAGCTTGACTTCAACTCGAATTCATCGGTCTTGCCTTGGGCAGCCGCGGGGTATTGAATGCATAATGGTGCGGCATTGGTCAACCCCGAGGCCGAAAGCTCTTTAATGGTCCGATTGTCCGCTGCCATAACTTCTTCTTTCATTTCTTCAAACTCAGATTCGGCCTCTGAACTTGAACTAGGTTCACTAGGTTCTGGATGCCTCATCTTTCTTCTCAAATCACGTTCAAAATCGTCGTTAAAGTCCAAGATATGCACAGTTTGAGAACTCCGCGTCATGCATTAGCACCTAAACCAAGAAAACAAAACAAAATAAGAAAACTAGGTAAATTACACTAAAAACACACGGCAAAAACACAAGGGATTAGCAATTTTGCTAATCCCCAGCAACGGCGCCAAAATTTGGTGTGAGAATTACTTGACACACAAATTAAACCCTATTGATGACAATTGTAGTAATGATGCAAGTAGGGATCGTTCTAGACCGGGGATTAACTAGGGATGCTAATCAACAAATATAAGACTCAAAAACACTAAACTAGATTCTATACACTCAAAACTAACTTAAAACACTCAAAACAGCAAATAACAATAAAAAAGACTCAATTCTAGACCTAACAAGTGATTTGGACGAAAATATAACTTTAAAAGACTCAAGAGATTTAAAGGAAACAAGTTTTGACTCTAAAAGAAAGACTTAAAAGCATGGGGTTTTGTTTTGACGAAAATTGAACTTTAAAACTTAAACTTTGAAAACAAACTTAAAACAAAACAGATTGTGATGAAATAGAATGATGAGAAACTAGTTAGAGGGTTCCTTATCCACACAAGAACATATGCATATAATTTGATTCCCAGTTATGACTTCAACAAACGATGAATGACAATGTTCCAAGTTAATTAGGTCCGCTTAATTTAACTCTTAGATTTCCCTAGATTCATTGGATTGAATGGAATACGCATTACAACCAAATTATTCCTCATCAAAGTCCTTAACTATGGAATACGCATGATAGAGACATTCAACAAAGATCATTAAGTTCAACGGAAATCATAAACATTGACTAGGCATTCATAACTATGGAATACGCATGTTAATCCAGCCTAGGGTTTACTTAAACACAATCGTGACTAGCGATCTTTACTACTGATGAATATAAGTTCATAACGATTAGGTGAAATTCCCTTATATCCTAGCATCAAGTTTAGGCATGCAAATTAAGTGTCGACCCTCAACCCACATACATAAACAAGTTCTTAATCAAAACAGAAAAGTAAACCACATCTAAAGTTCATGAATTCATAACTGGAGTAAATCAAATCATAACCAACAAATGTCCATGGCTTCAAATTTGCCTCTAACTAAAAAGAAATTAGTTCCACATGTTTAACATAATTGAACAGCAAGTTAAATTAAACATGAACATAGAATTAAAAGAAGAAAGAATTCCAAACACTCTAATAGTTGCAGATTGCATAGGCACGGCACTACTCCTCCTCTCCTTCAATGGTGGCGGCACAAGGTGGTTATGGTGGTTGAATGGTTGGTTATATGGAGGAATGGATGGGGAAGGTTTAGATATGTAGGGAGAGGCATGGGAAGGCTTGGAGAATGGTTAATTTCTGGATGATTTCAATGAGGTTGCTGCCATGGTATTTATAGGAAGAGGATGGACTTGTTTAACACAAAATTCTGGTGGAATTGAGTAGGTGAGCACGGCAAAGAGTGGGAATTGTTGGTGGGTTAGGTATTGAGTCATCCATTCACATGTCATGGTGATTTAAGCATTGCATCATCCACTCACATGTCATGGTGATTTAAGCATTGCATCATCACTCAAATTTCTGGTGAAAGTGAATCAATGCCCACGGCATTGAAGAATTTCTTGGTTTTGAGTGAAGTTTTGGTCAATCCTTCTAGAAATTTATCCCTTCTTGCAACTTATATTTGTTTCACCAGATTTTTAGCATGTTCATAGCCTCTTTTGTCTTCAAATTCGTCCATCCTCATGCCTCCATGCTTGCACTATCCAGTCTTGGCCCAAAAAATGCTCTAGAATGTTCCAAATTGCTTCTTTTTGCATACTTTGACACTAAAACCTGAAATTGCACGAAAATAACTTTAAACACTATAATTATCATAGTTTAGCTAATTAAAAGCAAGAAAACAAGCTAACTAAGTCGTATAAATATGCTCCTATCACCAATTTCACATTCACAGATGAAGAAACAGAAAAGATTAAAGAAGTAATCGGAAACTGTAAAATCTGAAGCTGCGATGCAGTTACCATGTTGCAGAAAAAAAAAATCTTGGTTGGAGCAATCAAACAAACACCTGGTGTGCAACAACGAAACGGATGAAGAAGACGAAGAGTGACCAGTCGTAGAACCACAGAAGCCCTAATTCTTGAATATCACAGAAGAAATAACAACCCAAAAGAGAAGAAGATCAATCAAAAAGCAAACGAAGTTAAAGAGCGGAAGCTTGTTGCGGATCGGTTGTTGCGCTAGCAAAGACGGCGAAGGATACCATGTTAATTATGATAAACCGAGAAGATCTCACTAAGATTATATCTTGTAGAAGAAGATACAAAAAAAAGAGGGAAGAATTGTATTGAATCTTTATATATTACTTAATGAGAAAGATATTACATGTAGGAGTATTTATAGTCCCTTTCACAATCTTAACAAACTATACAACAGAAAATGTAATCTTATTACACTTGTCAACATCTCAACCTATTCATTCTATATATACTAACAAGAACATCAGGATGCCCACACCTCACAATTCCTAGCAACGCCTTGATTCCACCATCGGACCTTAGCTTCATTTGAAGCAACCCTTGTAACTCAGCCACTTCGTTAGAAGGAGAAAGCCCGGGCCACTAAATAAGAGAAAAACAAATCAACTATATTATGTATTTGGTGGTCAGAAACAAAGGGTGCGCTTGGTTTGACAAATTTCAAATCTTCATTTTGTTCCTCCTTTTTTTGTAAATGCCTTTGGTTCAAGAAACATTTTAATAGAACAAAACCGGTAAAAGGATGCTTTACTAGAGAATTTTAAAATATTTAAGTAAATAAATTATACTAACTTTAAGAGAATCCTGAAATTTTATAAAAATCCTGGCAAGAGTGATATGTACCATGTTATTTACAGATATATGACAAACCAATAATTCTAACAATTACAGGTGTATGGAAGACAAAATCTGGTGAATTGACTTCAATGCAGCATTCATAATAGGGCAATATATTTTACAAATTTCACTCGATGAGAAGATAATATTATTATTTAGGAATTATAAAGTTGATACATAAAAGATGCATAAGTTCTAGATGATATTTAAGTCAAATGTCTAAGAGTCTTATAAATCAACAACTAACTCGAGAACTTTCTTTCAAAGTTAAGTGTTGGAGATAGAGAGAGAAGGAGAGATGTGGGACGTGGGGCCCGATGAGGGCCACTGTGTAAGGAAAAGGCAGAGAGAGTTGCAAATTGATGGGTCCCGTTGCTTTTTTTTTAAGAAAAACATTTTTTTTTCAACAAACGATATTATATATACTAAAATGGTAGATGAGAATAGTAATAGTGTGGTTTAAATTCATTTTTGATGAGAGAATAGAACCTAAAATCTATCATTTACAAATAAAAAATACAACTAAACTATAGTACCAAATAGCCAAAATAAAGTTTTCATCCGTAAATATTTTTAACTCTTAAATTTTTAATTAAAAATATATAAAATAAAGATTTAGTGGTTTGGGTGCAAAATTAAAAAAATGTGTCTTTGTCATTGTATCAGGTTGCTTGTTTGGGTGTTAGACGTGGATTGACCATCTATAAGAGGAATCATACAACTATTAAATTGCAATTGCACAATAGTTTAATATAATTTCAACAATTTGATTAGATCAGGCGCCGTTCTATAATTGTTTCGTGTCAAATTTTATTTTCTATTGAGTGGGTTTTAAAAGTAAAAATTAAAATTTTGTCTGATACGTACTGACAACTACTGTCACAGCCCGTCCCGGAATTTTAATTCTGAGGACGTGAAATTACAGAAACGCCCTTAAACGGGATTAAGGTGCGTGAATGTTTGACATTTGTTTTACTTTAAGATCTTAAATTAGGGTTAGATTTATTATTGTATGTGTTAATTTTGTTTGGACTTTAGGTAGGGTCCTACCTCCTGAAATCCTTCCCCATTTCCCGTTTGGTTGTCCCTTCCTCATCCCCTTAGTCACTCTCTCTCTCTTATCCTTCTCACTTCTCAGAAAACACTCTCATTCTCTCTCTTACTCTCGAACTCACTCGAACACACGGTAACCACCAAGAACAACCATAATCTTGCACCAACGTTCAATCTGAGATCACCATCGTGATCTTAAGGACTTCACGAGCACGGGAATGTAAGTTTCAGGTGAGTTTCATTTCCAGAAACCCTAGTTCTAAACACCCCGTGAATTGACACTATTCACAAACTTTAAATTTGTTATGTTTTAGGTTATTACAAGATCATAGCAAGTCTTAGGAGGTCACTAGGAGGCTCGGAGTGCCTCGTTTGAACAAAATGGACGTCGGGATCGTCGGGTTCGAGTTTGGCCGAATTTGAAGAATTTTGAAAGGTTTGATCTTGTTGTTTTTAGGCCTTAAAACCCTTCCAACGTGATTGTATAGGTTAAATGCTTCATTTTGGTATAAACTACGTGAAAAATGGACCAAAAACGAGTGAGAACAGTGAAATGGAAATTTTGAAGGAATTATTTTGGAAAACATGTTCATTTAAGCAACATCAATAGCATGCTAATAACAATTAAAAGGCGGAATCATGCTTGCATGTACTTAAAAACAAAACATAAACCAAGAAATTCAAAGCCTAGTAGATTGGTGAACCAATAATCAACTCAAAACAAAGTGAGTTGAAATTAATACCTTTGTAGATTCCTCTTTGCATAAGCAAAGGCTAATCACCCAAAGAGATAAGGCCTTCATTCCTTGCTTCTTAGATCCATGGATTTGGATGGAAGAATAGGTTCTCCAAGTTCCCAAAATTGAGAACCTCTAAGTCTCTTCACCAAGGTTAGATTGTAGAAGAAATGAGTGACCTTGGAGTAGTAGGATTGCTAGATGTACCCTCCAAGGTGTTGGCATATTTAGAGAGAAATGGAGAGACAATTCTCACCCATTTTCCCCAAAAATAAACCCTTATTTTCACTTAATGAATTTTTAGTTATAAAGTCATTTATATAGTCACTTCTTTAAGTGACCTAAACAACCAAAACCCTAATTCATCTTCATGTCCATATTGGGATTTTTGGGCTTTTGGGCTTTAATGAATCTTTATTCATTAAATTGTCATACAACTTAAGTTAATGGGCTTGACGTTCGAAGCCCATTGGGCCTTAAGGTCCAAAACTATCCCGAGGTTTTTAACGAACTTATTCGTTTGATTAATTAACATATTAATTAATCCTTGCCATAAATAAATGATTAAACCATTTAATCATTCTTACTCATTTCCGTTTAATCTTCAATCTCCACCTCTTACGGTGTGCGATCCATTAGGTTCCTTTTAGCGAGGTAGTGGGCGATTAAAACCATTTTACATCGATTGTGAATTGAAACTATTTTCAATTCTCCCTTTAGTGATTACACACGTTTAGGGCTTCCACAAACCATGAGTGACACCTAGCAGCATATCATGGTTACCCAAGCTAATCAGAAGAGGTTAGAGAACCTATTCAGTTCGGGATTACAAATGCAATACGGTCTTTCTCTAATCTAATACTCTTGACCACATTGTTTGGTTTGATAGTTTATTTGATCATGTCTACTATCCAATGTGTGTCTTGTGCTTATATGATTACCTTGAATGTGATTCGGAACGCATTCCCAAATCTCATTCATACTCTGGCCAGAGATTCAAATCATATCATAGAGTATTCTCCCTCAAACAGTTTGAAGGTTAGAGATCCCTTGTTGCGCATTCACTTGTCTCCATAGCTAAGTGGCTTGACCCCAACGATGCCGTGGACACCCTCCTGATGGAGTGACTTTGACATAATCAAAGATCAAGGACTTAACCACAAGACAACTATGATGCCTCAGGTCAAAGGACTACTTTGCATTATCCCAACCATGAGTTCTCATGTGACATGGAATATGAGAACTCTTCGTTAATCGCGTTCAGTGAACCCATTCTCTATTGAGCACCTACCGTACTTGTCTTGATGTCACACACACCAATGACTCGAGACTAATCACTCTCCCTGAGAGAAGACATAGTACGTACCGATCTTAACGGACTGTCAATGCCCAATTGGCAATCCTATGATCAGGAACATTTAGGATGTGTCTACGAAAGAATGGTCTCATGAATCTAACTTCATTAGATTACATTCTCCCAATCACATATTCCTTGGACTTTATCGTTTAAGCATATAACATTTATATGAGACAGCTCAAACAATAATCTTTGCCTTTTATATGTTAAACTAGATTAGTTTAACATGTGAAATGTCCGTAAAGTATCATCACATGATTGGCTTTAAGGCACATTTCCAACAATCTCCCACTTGCACTAGAGCCAATCAGCTTGGTCATCTTGATGATACCTCTTCTGAAGTCATTTCATAAATGGCTGAATAGTAGGCCTAGACAGTGGACATCTATATGTGTTATCCACAGAAGCAACCTTGAGAATAACGACGTCACCATTATACATGATTCTCAATCATGTGGTTCAGTCTCTCATTTGTGTTCGGATCTTGATGAGACCTAGATTCCCAGGCTTGAGCTATCGCCCCATTAGTGTCATACACTTTCTGGTTGGAACCGAATAGAGAGTTCATAAATGAACTTTCCCATCCAAACAACATTGTTGTAAACTTCTATATGGCAATATATCTTGCATTCATAATGGAACACACTAAAGTCATTACTTTAATGTTTCCATCCAAATATCTCTTTAGTCATAATAAAGAGATATTCGTTTATCTCTTCATTCATAATGAAGAAACATCCAATGATGGATTAGATTCATAATCTAATACATTTACGCTTCCATTACGTTACTCTAATTCTTCCTCGATCTTTGAGGAATCTATCCTTTAGTATTTCTTAAATACTTAAGGACTCACTTGACAGTTGCCATGGTTCTGATCCTGGGCTTGCACTGATATCGTCTTGTACCGTTCTAGGTACAACTCATATCAATGTTTTTCATACAATATGAAATACATAAATCACCTTTCTGCGTATGCATAAAGGATTCAATTTACGCATTATTTCTTTGGGAGTCAAAGGGTACATTCCCTTTGAGAAGGGCAACTTGCTAGTCTCACTAGAATCGTCCTTCTTATTGAAGTTTATCATCATATGAGAAACTCCCTAGCATCCATTGTCTATTATTAGGGATTGATATAATCCAATTATATCATGAAATATATCATTATAGATTTCCATCCCATGTATATAGACTATATCTCCCATATACATTCTATCTACATATAATGTATTAAAGTCATAACTTTAACGAAGAAGTATTCTTTTCATTTCCAAAATTAATATATCATATATATTTAAATTTTAGGAACATGATTAACTCCCACTAATCTTTTGTAAAACTAGTAAACAAAAGATTCATTTACATCTTTATGAGAAATCAAACGATTTGATCCTTTTTCTCATAAAATGCAAATAGCTCCCACTAACTTGCTAAGATCCATGATGGATGGATTTCTACAACTTACATGTCTTGTGATTTATATTTTTAGACATATATTATCAAGACTATCTTAATAATGGTTTCGGAAACCCATATTATGTCCAAACATTGAATCACCATTTAGTTGTAGCTAGCAATCTTCGAATTAATTGAAACTAAGACTACGTCAAAAATGGTTCCTTCAAAGTCAACCATTCTATTTGATTGTAGTCACCTTAAGCTACCAATTAGCTTTGAAGGTTTCATTATTTCGAGTCAAATGGTACTTTACCATTTCCTTGAGTATATATCGTATATGCACTCAATGTAGTCATAAGGTTTTCATTCTTATTTCTTTCGAATTAAGAGGTGCAACTCTATGACATAGTCATAAAGTTCAAAACCATTCAACTGAGACGGTTTATAAATCCTTATCGACTACCTTGGAGCTTGTGGTATAGGAACTAGGTTGTTATATTTGTTGATTACTATCTTGTCTCTCAAAGAACCCATTCTTTGAGTTCTATCTCTCGTTCATTTGCTTTTAGGCAAATCACATTGTAGAATTACAATGAACTACCCAAAAAAACAACATTTGTTAGTTGGTTTATAGAAGCGATATCCAAAAGTTATTTTAAGGATATCCTACAAGATTGTTTATCAAACAAATTTTGCTTATTAGCACACAACCCCAAATCTTTAACATGCTTAAGATTTGTCTTTCTTTCCAACTACATCTTATGGAGTCATGAAAATATTGGAAGATCTTCTCATTGACAATCATATTGTTTTAGAAGTATATATCCTATATATGGGTAATAGATAACATCTAACGAACTAAATCTTATTCAAGTTCGTTCTTCTCCTAATGGAGAAATACATTATCTTATGATGCCATTTTCCTTGATATCTTTCAAGGAAACTTATCTAAAGTGTTATCTTTCCTTGGATCAAATCTAAGGAGGTAAATACTTTAGATGTCTTACTCATCAACTTACATTTCTTGAATTCTTTGAAACATTTTGCAAAGTATTCGGACTTGTGTTTATTCAAAATAAACTATAGTCCAACCGAGAGTGATCTTCGGTGAATGTTATCCAACATGAGTAGTATTATGTTTGTGGACAAGTGCCACTAACTTCTAAGTGAATTAACCTCAACAACTTTGTGATTCTTTCTTCTTTCCAAAAGAATAAAGATTCGAACATTTCGCCTCTATACAATTTTAACAAGAAGGTATTGGATCCGGATCTAACGATCCAAAGCATCAATCTTTCACCAACTCATAACTTATGTTTTTAGAGGAATCACAACTTTAGTTGGGTTTAGTCACTACCTTGCAACCTTTTGGGTTTTAAGCATCATATTTTCTAAACAGTTAACACTACCATATTATCTCTACTATAGAGATAATTAATTAGATTACCATAATCCAATCATTGATTAATAAAGAACATTGTTTTGTCAAACAAAACATTTATCCATTTCACATAGTGACGGAATTTAGTTCCTTAAAATTGGAATATAAAGACAATCTATGTTTTTCCAATTTCTTTGGTAGTTCATATGAGGAAGTAAGTACCATCTGCTTTCGCAGAGATCTACATTTGATTCACGTTTCGAATGTGAAGTACTTTCTCTTCTCTCATTAATCTTCTACTTCTTATTAGCCACACTTTTACAACGATTGTAAAACATAGTCACTAATATGGAATCAAGCATTCAAGTAGAAGAACCAACTATTTTGAACTTTTCAAGAACATTTTACAACACCTTCGAAAGGTGTGTCCTTGACACTTGCAAGACATTTCTTGCAAATACCCCTTCCAATGTCCATCCTTTCATAAAGAAAGTTTATTCCCTTGGAGTTATTTATCTTCTTTATTTGACTTTCACCTTTGACTACATTAGTCATGGTCCCTAAACTCCCACTATCTCTCTTGAAACCTTTTTCAATTGTGTTATACACATCAAACAATTTTGGAGAGCATGTGGTTTATTGTTCACTACATAGTTTACAATAAACTTAGTGAACGATTAGGATAGGGAAACAAAGGTGAAGTCCTTGCCTAGTTTCCGTCTCGTTAAGTGGTTTATCACTTCAACACTCAATGATTCAAAATCATCATAAGTCCATGTTAATGGACTATGTTTGTCAACCAACCATTATGTTCTAAACATAATTACAAACCTTCAAGAGTTGTACAAGGCAACTCTCATTTCTTCACACAACAAATTGTAAGTGAAGAATTATGGCACATAAAGTGTCCATGCCTTTGTGCTTTCTTCTCAAGTTCTTTGTTCATGTAACAAAGAAACAAGCACTAAGTGTTTGCATTGACTAAGGGTTGTTCAAAGCAACTCCTATTTCTTCATACAACAATTTGTAATTGAAGAATTATGACATTAAAAGTGTTGTCCTCATTATAATAGACATTTCTAACATGTTCTTCCAATGATACATTATCATTAGGAAGATTGTGAGGATGAGACTACTTAGATATGTATACAATCCATTTAAGACATTCTTTGGGATTGTGGTACCAAGTCCGGAAACTAAAACATTCGGTTTTTATTTGTCAAGTGTTGGATAGCGTTTGCAAATATATTGGTAAACAAATACATAACGAATATAAATTGATTGATTTTAAACCATTTGATTCGGGTCTTTAAATCAAATAGTACCACCCACTATTTTTGGCAAATTCCATATCCCTCATAGGAATTCGAGAGTTTTGGATGAAACTCCTAGTAGGTTATGGGAGGCTCACTATTACCAAGCCCACCTCAGAATTATATCATGTTGGCTAGCGTTAATAATAATGAGAGAGTACGCTTACTCATTTGCAACTAATGCAAGTACCCATCTTATTTGGCCTCTAGAGAATGATGCCTCAGAATTATATCATGTTGGCGTCATTGCACTTAGATAAGTCATTCCCACCATGCCTAGTTCGTATAGGGGTTCAAGCATAGCCTCAGAATTATATCATGTTGGCTAAACTCGTTACCTACCTCACTTCATCATGTATGTATATAGAACTCCTCCTGAGTGTAAGCATGCACTTTGTACTCCCCCATTATAGGGTGAAGCCTGTGTACAAGTCACAAACGATCGGAGCCTACCACGGTGGAAGGCCACAAAAGAGTGTTCAATAGCACTCTCCGCTTATCAACTTAATATTGGTTTGGTTGAGGGTTTTAGGTCTCATCACATACAAATATACATTTTAATCTCTATTAAAACAATTTTGGTCCTATCACAACTATTGGTCCATCTCATTGTTTTAGTTGTACATAATACTCCCACTATGCTTTTAAAACGATTTTTAAAGCAAGAGTATATGATACTACTAACATAAACTTTGCATTCATTTGATGGACTACATAGTTGCCTTAGGGCCTTAGGATGATTATGAACCTTTGTTTAGATTCAACACGAGCCTTGTGTTGAATCTCGGTCTAGGGATGGTGATTGATTTTAGTTACGCGTTTAATCACATTAAGGCGTGTTGTCTTAGGGGCGTTGGACCCAACTACTTCATTTTCATGCATATCGTATAAAGCAAGAAAGAAGTACTTCAAAGTAAAGGTGAGCTTATGCTCATTACAACATTTGCATATAACAAATTACTTTAAAGTAAAGAAGAGCTTAAGCCCTTTTACAACATTTGATCAAATCAAATTACAACCAAAATTTAATCTACACATTCCCATGGTTCAAACAAATTTGAAACGCCTTTCACATAGCTCAATTATATTAGGCTTAGGTTCATAATCACCCTTTAATTAATTAACACTTTAACTAATTATTGAATGCAACATTTTCATTTGGTTTTTGTATCCATAAAATTGATTTAAATGGAGCTAAACAAAATGAAAATCCAATTCTCATTTAAAGAGACAAAACAATTTTGTTCTCATCCTATTTGGGCCATTTTGCAATTAACCTCAACTTTTGGGCCATATTGCAATAACAAAAACTTTTGGGGTCACTTTGTATAATACACAAAAGTCACAACTTCATGTAAATACAACTAGAACCCAAACTTTAATCAATGCAAAAACTTCATTAAAGGATCAAAACAATTTGTCCTTTAGCGTTTTTGGACCTAAACGTAAAAACGTAAACTTTTGGGCCAAAGTGCAAATACACAAAAGTATCAAAACTTTATGTAATTGCATAAAAGCCCCAAAAGTACTCCCTTTGAGGGAGTGGCCTGTTTTAGGGGAAAGGATAAGAGTGATGTGTGTGTTGATTTGTAAGTTTTGTCAAAATTAATCATACAAGTGTATGTAAGATAAGATATGTTTTTGAAATAATTCAAACACAATTATTTCAATCATCATTTATACAAATATTTAACACTTTAAATACATAATAAAACATTTAAAAACATATCACATAAACTTTATGAAATAATTCAAAACTTTGAATCAAAACATCAAACCTTTTTGTTCTTGGCAAGAACAACAAGAACAATGAAGAACATTCATGAAAAACCCAAATTTTTCCATGAACTTTTTTCACCCAAAACCATTCCAAAACCATTCTTACTTAAGGGAAATAACATCTAACCAAACTAGGGTACTTAGGGGTTCCAAAGAACACATTAAAACACTTTTAACAAGTCAAACAAGAACCCAAAAATTCACCCTTTTGTTTTGGCCGAATTTTCCCAAAAGCATGGCACCAAATTTTAGCTCCAATATTCATGCTCATATGAACAACATCTACAACATTTGAGATAGCAAATTTTCCAACAAAATTTACTTTCAAAGAAGCAAGAATAAAGCTTGTAACAATTACAACTTTTAGATCACAAACTTATGAACCACAAAACCCAAAAGGATTCACCAACTACTAGACCTAGGCTCTGATACCACTTGAAGGAATTATTTTGGAAAACATGTTCATTTAAGCAACATCAATAGCATGCTAATAACAATTAAAAGGCGGAATCATGCTTGCATGTACTTAAAAACAAAACATAAACCAAGAAATTCAAAGCCGAGTAGATTGGTGAACCAATAATCAACTCAAAACAAAGTGAGTTGAAATTAATACCTTTGTAGATTCCTCTTTGCATAAGCAAAGGCTAATCACCCAAAGAGATAGGGCCTTCATTCCTTGCTTCTTAGATCCATGGATTTGGATGGAAGAATAGGTTCTCCAAGTTCCCAAAATTGAGAACCTCTAAGTCTCTTCACCAAGGTTAGATTGTAGAAGAAATGAGTGACCTTGGAGTAGTAGGATTGCTAGATGTACCCTCCAAGGTGTTGGCCTATTTAGAGAGAAATGGAGAGACAATTCTCACCCATTTTCCCCAAAAATAAACCCTTATTTTCACTTAATGAATTTTAGTTATAAAGTCATTTATATAGTCACTTCTTTAAGTGACCTAAACAACCAAAACCCTAATTCATCTTCATGGCCATATTGGGATTTTTGGGCTTTTGGGCTTTAATGAATCTTTATTCATTAAATTGTCATACAACTTAAGTTAATGGGCTTGACGTTCGAAGCCCATTGGGCCTTAAGGTCCAAAACTATCCCGAGGTTTTTAACGAACTTATTCGTTTGATTAATTAACATATTAATTAATCCTTGCCATAAATAAATGATTAAACCATTTAATCATTCTTACTCATTTCCGTTTAATCTTCAATCTCCACCTCTTACGGTGTGCGATCCATTAGGTTCCTTTTAGCGAGGTAGTGGGCGATTAAAACCATTTTACATCGATTGTGAATTGAAACTATTTTCAATTCTCCCTTTAGTGATTACACACGTTTAGGGCTTCCACAAACCATGAGTGACACCTAGCAGCATATCATGGTTACCCAAGCTAATCAGAAGAGGTTAGAGAACCTATTCAGTTCGGGATTACAAATGCAATACGGTCTTTCTCTAATCTAATACTCTTGACCACATTGTTTGGTTTGATAGTTTATTTGATCATGTCTACTATCCAATGTGTGTCTTGTGCTTATATGATTACCTTGATGTGATTCGGAACGCATTCCCAAATCTCATTCATACTCTGGCCAGAGATTCAAATCATATCATAGAGTATTCTCCCTCAAACAGTTTGAAGGTTAGAGATCCCTTGTTGCGCATTCACTTGTCTCCATAGCTAAGTGGCTTGACCCCAACGATACCGTGGACACCCTCCTGATGGAGTGACTTTGACATAATCAAAGATCAAGGACTTAACCACAAGACAACTATGATGCCTCAGGTCAAAGGACTACTTTGCATTATCCCAACCATGAGTTCTCATGTGACATGGAATATGAGAACTCTTCGTTAATCGCGTTCAGTGAACCCATTCTCTATTGAGCACCTACCGTACTTGTCTTGATGTCACACACACCAATGACTCGAGACTAATCACTCTCCCTGAGAGAAGACATAGTACGTACCGATCTTAACGGACTGTCAATGCCCAATTGGCAATCCTATGATCAGGAACATTTAGGATGTGTCTACGAAAGAATGGTCTCATGAATCTAACTTCATTAGATTACATTCTCCCAATCACATATTCCTTGGACTTTATCGTTTAAGCATATAACATTTATATGAGACGGCTCAAACAATAATCTTTGCCTTTTATATGTTAAACTAGATTAGTTTAACATGTGAAATGTCCGTAAAGTATCATCACATGATTGGCTTTAGGGCACATTTCCAACAAATTTTTCCCAGTTTCCGGTGACCGGAGTCCGGCGAAGGGTCCATCGGAGAAGACAGGGAATATTCCGTCAAAACTGACGGAATATTCGAACGCCGTTACCGTTACCGTTTGGTTTTTAACGGAATATTCCGGGAATATTCCTGACGGCAGTTACTGTGCCGTCAGTGTGCACAGCACGTGGGCCGCGCGTGGGGGGCGCGTAGGGCAGTGCCATGTCAGGCGCGTGGGGGCGCGTGGAGCATCCAAAAATTATTTTAAAATTATGGGGATGCTCGTGAGGTTGTGTAGATCGCGTTAGAGTGTTCGTTTGTCAAAATTGAGCATCGTATGAGGAATTAATTGTCTAGTTTGGTTTAGGTGCGTTAAATGTGCGTTAAATGATTGTTTTAAGTTATTTCACTTATAGGTGGAACTTATAACGAGGACGAGCACATCCAGGGGCGTCAAGGGGGTTACGACCCGGCGACATATCAGTGAGTGGGCATTGCTTTCTATATATATACCTATATACTCGATTTCCCCAGAAATCAAATTTAAATGAAAAGTATATTGAAATGAAATGAAATATGATGTGATTGCCATGCATAGAATGTTGTGGATATTATGAACTGTCGTATGATGCATATATGTATGATGGTGCTGTGGACGCACAGGTAAGTATTTAATTAATATTATGATGATGATGATGAGATATACTGAGCTCATATCCTGCACCATGGTTAGTGCTTATAGTATTCACCGCATCGCACCCTCGTCTTGGATCCAAGTAGATGCTGGTCGTACAGTCCACGCGGAGTGGGTACGACAGGCCAGTCGAAGAGTGTTAGTGAGATTTCGACTGGTGGGTGACCTTAGATTATGTACACAGATGATTGATGAGAAGCACTAGAGCGAATATTACCATGAGTCGTTCAGACTACATTAGGTGGTTCCGACTTATGTGCAGAAGGCCGGACAGGTCACGCGGAGTGACTCCGGCAGAGAGTGAGATTGATAGATGTTGAGCTCTAGGTTCAATCGTTCAGGGCTATTAGAGTGCCTCCGATCGATTATTTCTTTTACCTGATTTATATTATGTCAATGCATTCATACTAAACTGTGGAAACTGACATGGTACATTCTTATTGAATCTGTTATAAGATTGATGATCGAGATGTTGAGATATATATATGCTATGTACTATTTTCTGGGAAAGTATACAGGTTTTCCAAAAAGGGGTTACAAATGTGGATTTATGAAATGATTTGGAAAAGCTTTATTTTCGCCCACTCACGTTTTCTGTTTTTCGCCCCTCCAGGTTCTAGT
Organism: Malus x robusta; assembly: GCA_963082935.1. Taxonomy (NCBI): domain Eukaryota; kingdom Viridiplantae; phylum Streptophyta; class Magnoliopsida; order Rosales; family Rosaceae; genus Malus; species Malus x robusta. Next base: position 19,896,265 of record OY720334.1, on the reverse strand, counting down.
TGATAGTTGAGGCGTTGGTGGCCTACGAGGACTACTTCGGTGTTTCTGACAGACTAAATAAATGTAGGACTCACCCGAGGGTGTTGTAAAATAGCTATGTTCCTACTTGACTGCACCTAGATGCTTATGCTCTGTTTATGTGTGTTTAGTACACTCTTATGCACATAGAATGCTAGATTGTTAATAACTGTATAATTAGTGGTTTTTGTTGACTCGTATTTTATTATTAAATCGTTTCCGCTTGCGTTTATGGTTACGTCACGCTCACGTGACGGCCAGCACGTCCTAGTCTTCGGGTTAGGGTGTGTCAAGTTTGGTATCAGAGCATAGGTTGCAGTCCTGTATAACTAGTGATTTTACTTATTAATTTTTGGTGTCTTTTGTCAGAAATATGCCGCCTCGTAGAGAGCATCGCCGTGCTGCTGAGTCTAACTTTCCCGATATGACCCAGTTAGGGGAAGCAATAGCTCAAGCTCTCCAAGCTAATATTCGTGCTCCTCAGAGAACGCCCGTGGAAACGATGTATAATCTGAAGTTGGAAACCTTTGAGGGAAATGAAGGTTATGAAGGGGCAGAAAGGTGGTTGGATCGGATTGAGCAGACTTTTCAGGTGATGCGGAGTCAAGGGAATCTACCTGAGAATAGATGGGTTGAGACTACCATTTGGTTCTTAAGCCGGGAAATTGCAGTTTGGTGGGGGAATGAAACTAATTTTCTGGCACCTGAGTTAGTGCAGGATTGGAGTACATTTAAGGAAATATTTAAGAAAAGATTTGTTCCTCCAGAGTACATCGATCGTAAGAAACAGGAGTTCACCCAATTGAGGCAAAGAAAGATGTCGGCGGGTGAATACTACCGGAAGTTTACAGATTTATCCCGTTATGATCCGATTGTGGCTCTTAATTCAGAGGAAATGCTTCGTCGATTTAAGTTGGGATCAAAGAAGAGATGGCGAACATATGCTGGCGCACTTCCTTGTGCTAACTATCATGAGTTTTCTGAAATCATGGTTCGGATGGAGGAGTCCGAGAAACTTTCTACTGATAGTGATGAAGAAGAAGATAAGAATGACGGCAAGGGTAAAGGTATCTCATTTCAAGGACCCCGTAAGACTCAGAATTTTAAGAAGAGTGGAATGAGTTCTAGTTCTTCTAGTGGTGGATTTAGTGCCACAGGTCCGAGGAGAGGAGGTGGTAGGTTTGGTAATGGATCTAGATTTTCTGGTCAGAGAGGTTTTGGTGGTAATGGTAATTCAGGTTCTCCGTTATGTCGCCGTTGTAATTTCCGACATTATGGGGAATGTAGGAGAATCAGTGGTGCATGCTTCACATGTGGTCAGACAGGACATAGAGCTATGAATTGTCCCCAGAATCAGCAGAGACCCCAACAGCCTGTTATGCCAACACCAGCACCGACTCAACAGAACTTTAATTCAGGCAGTTATGGCCAGGTTGGTCGTGGTGGTGCTTATCATTATCAGGGTGATGCTACTCCATATGCTCCGGGACAGTATCAATATTCCCAGGATCCTTATTTTCAGAGTGGATATTCTCAAGATCAGGGAGGTTATACTTCATATCCGTCTATGCCAGCTAGCGGATCTCAGTGGTATCAGGGAGGTCAGCCTCAACAGAGCGGAGTTGCTGCTAGTAGTGCAGGACCGTCTAGGCCGCCTACCCAGGCAGGTCAAGGACGTGCTCATCAGGGACGAGGTAACCAGAGTGGCAGAGGTCGTGGAGGACGACAGCCAGCTCAGGGACGTGTTAACCACATCTCGCTGCAAGATGCTCAGAACCATCCAGACTTGATTATGGGTACGTTGAATGTTCTTGGTCATTTTGCTAGAGTTTTGATTGATTTTGGTGCTACACACTCTGTGATTTCTCATACATTTGCTCAAATGACACAACCTTATCCTTCATCTCTAGGGTTTGATTTAGAAGTTGCTATGCCTAGAGGGGATAAATGTTATGTTGATAGTTTTTACCCGAGGTGTCCAGTGAGGGTAGATAATGTCATTATGCCTGCTAATCTTATCCCGTTAGACATCGTGGATTTTGATGTAATTTTAGGAGCGGATTGGTTGCATTATAATCGCGCTCATATAGATTGTTACGGGAAATCAGTTACTTTTCTTCGTCCTGGACTACCTGAGGTTACTTTTGTGGGTGAAAGAAGTGGAGTGAGGTATGGTGTTATTTCTGCCATAAGGGCAAGAAGGTTGTTATCCAAGGGTTGTCAGGGATACTTGGCACATGTGGTTTTGAATGATGTTGCTCCCAGCAGTGTGGAGGAAGTTGGAGTAGTCAGACACTATCCTGATGTATTTCCGGAAGATTTGCCTGGATTGCCTCCAGATAGAGACGTGGAATTTTCGATTGATTTGCTTCCAGGTACAAACCCTATCTCATTAACTCCTTATAGAATGGCACCAGCGGAATTAAGAGAGTTGAAAATTCAATTGCAAGAATTAATTGATAAAGGGTTCATTCAGCCTAGTTCATCACCGTGGGGAGCTCCGGTGTTGTTTGTAAGAAAGAAAGATGGAACTTTGAGATTGTGCATTGATTACAGGCAACTGAATCGGGTAACGATTAAAAACCGCTATCCATTGCCTCGTATTGATGATTTGTTTGATCAACTCAAAGGTGCCTGTGTGTTTCTAAGATTGATTTGAGATCGGGGTATTATCAATTAAAGATTAAAGAGGAGGATGTGCATAAATCGGCTTTCAGGACTCGTTATGGGCATTATGAATTTTTGGTTATGCCATTTGGATTGACTAATGCCCCTGCAGCTTTCATGAGATTGATGAATGAAGTATTCCAGGAATATCTTGACAGGTTTGTTATTGTTTTTATTGATGATATCCTGGTATATTCTAAGTCGGAATCAGACCATATTCGACATCTTAACTTGGTGTTAAGGAAATTGAGGGAACACCAGTTATATGCCAAGTTTAGTAAATGTCAATTTTGGCTGGATCAAGTGGCATTTTTGGGACATGTGGTATCAGCTCAGGGAATTCAAGTGGATCCTCAAAAGATAGCAGCAGTGGAAAGTTGGGAACAACCTAGAACTGTCACTGAGGTGCGGAGTTTTCTTGGTTTGGCAGGATATTATCGACAGTTTGTTCAAGACTTTTCTATAATTGCCTTGCCATTAACGAAGTTAACCAGGAAGGATGTTAAGTTTGAGTGGGATGGTAGTTGTGAGCAAAGTTTCCAGCAGTTGAAGTATTGTCTTACTCATGCACCAGTATTAATACTTCCTGATGATAATGGTAACTTCGAAATCTACAGTGATGCTTCTTTGAATGGTTTGGGTTGTGTTTTGATGCAGCATAGTAGAGTGATTGCCTATGCTTCTAGGCAGTTGAAGATTCATGAAAGGAACTATCCGACTCACGATCTTGAGTTGGCAGCTATTGTATTTGCTTTGAAGATTTGGAGACACTATCTCTATGGCGAGAAATGTAAGATCTTTACAGATCATAAAAGTCTTCAGTATCTTTTCACTCAACATGATCTTAATCTTCGTCAGAGAAGATGGTTGGAATTGTTAAGTGATTATGATTGCACGATTGAGTACCATCCGGGTCGTGCAAATGTGGTAGCTGATGCTCTGAGTAGGAAACCTCAAGGGAGACTTAATGCTTTGTATGCCAGTCGTGTTTCTCTTCTTGCAGAGTTGAGATCTACTGGAGTAGAGTTAAAATTGGAAGAGCAAAGTGAAGCTTTTCTTGCTAATTTCCAAGTCAAGCCAATTTTAATTGATCGGGTGCTTGCAGCTCAATCGTTGGATGAAGAAATTCAAGAATTGATCAGTTTAAGAAATGAAGGGAAGAAGAAAGATCTCAAGATCTGAGACTCAGATGGTATGCTTATGCAAGAAAACAGGATGTATGTGCCTAATAATGAAGAACTAAAGAAAGAAATCTTGGATGAAACACATTGTTCGGCTTATGCTATGCATCCAGGAGGAACTAAAATGTATCATACCATTCGACCATTCTACTATTGGCCGGGTATGAAGAGGGAAATTGCGGAGTATGTAAGTAGGTGTATTGTTTGCCAGCAGGTTAAGGCTGAAAGAAAGAAGCCGTTTGGGAGATTGCAACCACTTCCCGTTCCCCAATGGAAATGGGAGAATATAACGATGGATTTTGTGTATAAGCTGCCTCGTACAAAAAATGGTTTTGATGGCATTTGGGTGGTTGTAGATCGACTTACCAAATCAGCACATTTTATTCCAGTAAGGGAGAAGTACTCTTTAAATAAGTTGGCTCAGTTATTCATATCGAAGGTTGTAAAGTATCATGGTGTCCCAGTGACTATTATTTCTGATCGAGATCCAAGATTTACTTCTAAGTTTTGGATAGCTTTTCAAGAAGCTTTGGGTACTAGATTGCTTTACAGTACAGCTTATCATCCACAGACGGATGGTCAGTCAGAGAGAACTATTTAGACGCTCGAAGATATGTTGAGATCTTCTGTGATGCAATTTGGTGATTCTTGGCATGATCGCTTGGATTTGATGGAGTTTGCCTACAACAATAGTTTTCATTCGAGTATTGGAATGCCTCCATTTGAAGCACTTTATGGAAAAGCTTGTCGTACGCCATTATGTTGGTCAGAGGTTGGTGAAAGAATACTTGAAGGGCCCGAGATTGTTGATGAGACTACTCAAAATATTCAGGTAATTAAGTCTAACCTGAAAGTGGCCCAGGATAGGCAAAAGAGCCTAGCAGATCGACATACTACGGATCGGATGTATAATGTGGGCGACTATGTATTTCTGAAATTATCACCTTGGAGAGGTGTGGTTCGATTTGGGAAGAAAGGAAAGCTCAGTCCCAGGTACATTGGACCTTATGAGATCACTGAGAGGATTGGTGAAGTTGCTTACAGGTTGGAGCTACCTCCACAGTTGTCTAAGGTACATAATGTGTTCCATGTCTCGATGCTTCGGCATTATGTTTCAGATCCTTCACATGTGATTCCTCCTCAACCATTGGAAATTAATCCGGACTTGACGTACGATGAGGAACCAGTGACTATACTGGATTGGAAAGATAAGACTCTGAGGAATAAGACCGTGAGATTGGTAAAAGTATTGTGGAGGAACCATTCAGCGGAAGAAGCTACTTGGGAGACAGAAGAACGGATGAGAGATATGTATCCGAGGTTATTCTATGAGTTTTGATGTTCTGGTTGGTGATTGGAATTTCGGGGACGAAATTCTATAAGGAGGGGAGATTGTCACAGCCCGTCCCAGAATTTTAATTCTGAGGACGTGAAATTACAGAAACGCCCTTAAACGGGATTAAGGTGCGTGAATGTTTGACATTTGTTTTACTTTAAGATCTTAAATTAGGGTTAGATTTATTATTGTATGTGTTAATTTTGTTTGGACTTTAGGTAGGGTCCTACCTCCTGAAATCCTTCCCCATTTCCCGTTTGGTTATCCCTTCCTCATCCCCTTAGTCACTCTCTCTCTCTTATCCTTCTCACTTCTCAGAAAACACTCTCATTCTCTCTCTTACTCTCGAACTCACTCGAACACACGGTAACCACCAAGAACAACCATAATCTTGCACCAACGTTCAATCTGAGATCACCATCGTGATCTTAAGGACTTCACGAGCACGGGAATGTAAGTTTCAGGTGAGTTTCATTTCCAGAAACCCTAGTTCTAAACACCCCGTGAATTGACACTATTCACAAACTTTAAATTTGTTATGTTTTAGGTTATTACAAGATCATAGCAAGTCTTAGGAGGTCACTAGGAGGCTCGGAGTGCCTCGTTTGAACAAAATGGACGTCGAGATCGTCGGGTTCGAGTTTGGCCGAATTTGAAGAATTTTGAAAGGTTTGATCTTGTTGTTTTTAGGCCTTAAAACCCTTCCAACGTGATTGTATAGGTTAAATGCTTCATTTTGGTATAAACTACGTGAAAAATGGACCAAAAACGAGTGAGAACAGTGAAATGGAAATTTTTCCCAGTTTCCGGTGACCGGAGTCCGGCGAAGGGTCCATCGGAGAAGACAGGGAATATTCCGTCAAAACTGACGGAATATTCCAACGCCGTTACCGTTACCGTTTGGTTTTTAACGGAATATTCCGGGAATATTCCTGACGGCAGTTACTGTGCCGTCAGTGTGCACAGCACGTGGGCCGCGCGTGGGGGGCGCGTAGGGCAGTGCCACGTCAGGCGCGTGGGGGCGCGTGGAGCATCCAAAAATTATTTTAAAATTATGGGGATGCTCGTGAGGTTGTGTAGATCGCGTTAGAGTGTTCGTTTGTCAAAATTGAGCATCGTATGAGGAATTAATTGTCTAGTTTGGTTTAGGTGCGTTAAATGTGCGTTAAATGATTGTTTTAAGTTATTTCACTTATAGGTGGAACTTATAACGAGGACGAGCACATCCAGGGGCGTCAAGGGGGTTACGACCCGGCAACATATCAGTGAGTGGGCATTGCTTTCTATATATATACCTATATACTCGATTTCCCCAGAAATCAAATTTAAATGAAAAGTATATTGAAATGAAATGAAATATGATGTGATTGCCATGCATAGAATGTTGTGGATATTATGAACTGTCGTATGATGCATATATGTATGATGGTGCTGTGGACGCACAGGTAAGTATTTAATTAATATTATGATGATGATGATGAGATATACTGAGCTCATATCCTGCACCATGGTTAGTGCTTATAGTATTCACCGCATCGCACGCTCGTCTTGGATCCAAGTAGATGCTGGTCGTACAGTCCACGCGGAGTGGGTACGACAGGCCAGTCGAAGAGTGTTAGTGAGATTTCGACTGGTGGGTGACCTTAGATTATGTACACAGATGATTGATGAGAAGCACTAGAGCGAATATTACCATGAGTCGTTCAGACTACATTAGGTGGTTCCGACTTATGTGCAGAAGGCCGGACAGGTCACGCGGAGTGACTCCGGCAGAGAGTGAGATTGATAGATGTTGAGCTCTAGGTTCAATCGTTCAGGGCTATTAAAGTGCCTCCGATCGATTATTTCTTTTACCTGATTTATATTATGTCAATGCATTCATACTAAACTGTGGAAACTGACATGGTACATTCTTATTGAATCTGTTATAAGATTGATGATCGAGATGTTGAGATATATATATGCTATGTACTATTTTCTGGGAAAGTATACAGGTTTTCCAAAAAGGGTTTCAAATGTGGATTTATGAAATGATTTGGAAAAGCTTTATTTTCGCCCACTCACGTTTTCTGTTTTTCGCCCCTCCAGGTTCTAGTTGATAGTTGAGGCGTTGGTGGCCTACGAGGACTACTTCGGTGTTTCTGACAGACTAAATAAATGTAGGACTCACCCGAGGGTGTTGTAAAATAGCTATGTTCCTACTTGACTGCACCTAGATGCTTATGCTCTGTTTATGTGTGTTTAGTACACTCTTATGCACATAGAATGCTAGATTGTTAATAACTGTATAATTAGTGGTTTTTGTTGACTCGTATTTTATTATTAAATCGTTTCCGCTTGCGTTTATGGTTACGTCACGCTCACGTGACGGCCAGCACGTCCTAGTCTTCGGGTTAGGGTGTGTCAACTACTTTGTGAGTTAAAAAAAATTAAAATTGTAACGGTTATTAAATGTGCCATTAATTGACCAAAAGGTCCAAGACAATGCATCTAGTCCTTACAACCGAATTCAAATTATTTTCCATAAAATAGTTTAGTGTAGAATATCAGATTGTCAAACAAAACTAACTTTGTTGTGAATAATATGTGGATGGCCCACATGAATAGTTTATTTATGGAAAATTTGTAAAGTGAATAGTGTTCTCTTTACTTATAAAATGAATGAGAGGTAGGAGAGATACGAATGAGGATAGAAGCAATATGGCTGAGAACAGAGGAAGAATATAAAGATAATATGGAGAGTTATCTTTGTACTCCTATTATTCCAAATTATAATGCAAGTACCACTGCTTCCTCAAGGATGTACTCCAATCACACTGATTGTAGCGGAACCTCGTAAATTTTATGTCTTGTTTCATTTATTCCATTGCACACACCATCGATTTTACAACACATTATGATAGGAGCATATTTATGCAACTTAGTTAGCGTGTTTTCTTGCATTTTCATAGTTAGTTTTTGTTTATTATAGTGATTTAAGCTATTTTCGTGTGTTTGTAGGTCCAAATGACAAAGTTGGCAAGAAAGTGCAATTTGGAGCATTTTAGAGCAGTTTCGGGCTGGAATGGATAACTTACATATGGAGCACAAAGAATTGACAAATTTGAAGTTTAAGAGAGGCTAAAAATGTGCTAAAGAGTTGAAGAAATTAATTCAAGACATTGAAGATAAGGAATCAGCTTAAAAGAATGAGACATTATCCAAACTGCCTTATCTCATCCAAAACCTTATCCAACCTTATCTTATTCAAATTAACCATATCTTATCTTATCATACCTTAATTCCAACTGCAAGGGGGGATCAATTACACTTTAAATCACCTAAATACCCCTTTCTAGAAGCCTTATCACCTGCCCTAGATTGGTGCCGCACCTTTTATTGCTTTTCTTCTAGAAATCTGCCAGATATACCATTCTAGAAGCTTTGGCCGAATTTTCTAGTCTTTTTTTCTCTAGGATTGTGTAATCTTTTTCCTCCACTACTTTGTGCCAAACCCTAGTCCTTTTCCTTCAAGAATTGTGTCAAACTTATCCCTCTCATCTCAGGGATTTGTGCCGAGTTTCCTAGGCCTATATATACATATTTTCTGTGGCACAATTCACACACCACTCCCCATATATTTCCATACCACCATACACCACATACAAGAGAGCAATTGAGAGATTTTCAGAGTTTCAAAGGGGTGCCACAGCAAGGGGAAGGAAGGAAGGGAGAAGCCTTTGTGTCGTGCCTATGCCCAACCTTTAGGGAGTGCTGGAGCGTTTCTAGGGTGTCTTCTATCCTTGTTTTAGTTTTACAATTATGTTGATTTCGTTGTTAATTTCTACAAACATGAGGAACTAATTTCTTTATAGATGGAGGTGAATTTGAAGCCATGATTATATAGTCTACGGAATAATAACTGGAAATTGGTTTGTATGCATATGTCATGTGTGGAGAAGCACCCTCCAACTAGCCTTTCACCTTTAAAAACACCTAGTTTAGTGTCTAATCTGTTTAGTTTATGCAATCTATTTAGTTTAATTAATTTCGTCCAAATCAATCCTCCCTTTAATTAAGTGTGTTAGATTAGTTAGAAACATGTTCAAATTTGTCCAATTTAGTGTTTTGAGTCTTACTAGTCTTAATTTCGTCCAAATAACTCCATAGAGTCTGTTTTGAGTTTGTTTGCTAGTATTATGTTGTTTAGAGTCTGTTTAGTGTGTTTTGAGTTTTTAGTGTCTAGTTGAGTGTTTTTTAGTGTAGTTTAGTGTTTTAGAGTCTAATTTGTGTAGATTAGCAGCCCTTCTAATCCCTGGCCTAAAACAATCCCTACTTTCATATACTACAATCATAGGGTTTTAATTTGAGTGTTAGAATATTTCACATCACGTTATCAACACAAGAAGCTCTCATGTCAGTGGAAAGCACAACGCCATAAATCCGGTGAAGCATTACCTACCTCTCACCTCTGCTAGCCAAAATCTCACAGAATAAAAGGTAAGTACATTTTCTATCTCTCCCACCGCGCCTGAAGCACCCCACCAAATTCCGGTGAGAATTTAAATTTACAACGACCTAAAGTCGTCACCAGATGAGACAACTCGTACTTGATAACTGGTTTCCAGAGATCTAGAATAATCTCATTAGACTTGGAAACTCAGATCACGTCGTTTTCGACGGATCTCGAGAACTCCCATGAATACTCGGTTGTTTGAGATAGTGATGGCAATACTGACTCCAATTAAGCCTCCCTCTCTTGTGCCTCCGTCAACCCCACTGTCATTTATGTCTCTGTAGGGAGGTTCTTGCTTTGTGCTGCCATGTTCTCTGGGCCATGCAAGAACAATGCCAGTCTCTGGTAGCTTTTTGGATTGAATTAGTTTTGTGTGACCTCCACAACACACTACTACAATATTAGCTTTAAGTGGCGGATGACGGTGGTGGATATTAGAAAAATCCTATCGGATAAACTATATCTGACACATCATTCAATTAGTGGCGGATTTTAAAAAAATCCTATCAATTATATCCAACATAAATTCCTGGCGGATATAAAAAAAATATTGTCGGTTATAACTGACAATATTTTTTTAATCATTTAAAAGAATATTTTTGACAAATTATGGCACTTTTTAAGTTAATGGTGGCGGTTATAATTGACAGAAATTGACTATTTTATTATTTTACTTTCTGACGGTTGTTATTTTAGTATTATGGTGGTTATAATCGCCATAAATGAAAAAATAATATTTTAAAATGTTATATTGATTAAAAATAAATAAATAAACACATATTTAGTTTTTTTTTTTTTCACTCATGACCCTAAAGTAATGAACCAATTTCCTACCAGCCATAAATTTTCTAAGAGAATAATAACAACATAATACAATCTGAAGCTCTATAATTTTTGTAATAAGGATTATGCTCCCTCACAGGCAAGCAACAAGATTCAAAGAAATTCAAACAATTTTTTTCAATGTGTCACAAAGCACATTGTCTGGCATATAAACACACATGAACATTCGATGTACTCTATCATGTCTGATTTTATTATTTTAAAATGTTATATTGATTAAAAATAAATAAATAAACACTTGTTTTAAATATTTTTTTTCACTCATGGCCTTGTTATATATAACCTACATGAAAAAAGCAAAATTTTAGACAGCAGCCAGAATAATCTTTGAGTGTTTTCTTTTGCGATTTTTTACACATGCTATCTCGGAGTATATATTAACATATTTGACAGTTGAATCGTTGAAACTACTTTCGTATAATGCATATCCTATCAAATTGATAGATTTAACAAACAGTTAAGAGTTAATGTTATACTTCCATTAAGCATAAAATAAGATTTATCCACTAGTGTAAATATTTTAAATTGAAGATTGAATTCGTTCAATGCATTCTTATAGGGTCGAGGAGTGTAGCTCTAAAAAATCATCAAAATCGGAGCTAAAATAACCGTTAAATTGTGATTTTTCGTTTATAACTATCGAAAACTTTTGTTCCGTTACCTAATCTCTGAATGTTTGTTTTTTTGCAATTTTTTATGTATGCAATCTCGGAGTGTGTACAAACAAGTTTGATGATTGAATCGTTGAAAAACATTTCGTAGAATGCGTATCGCATCAAAACAGTAGATTAAACAAACGCTTGATAGGAGCATATTTATGCGACTTAGTTAGCTTGTTTCTTGGCATTTATGTTGTTAGTTCGTAGTTATTTTAGTATTTTAAGCTATTTTCGTGTGTTTGTAGGGTTAATGTCGCAAAGAAGTGCATTTTGGAGCATTTTTAGGCATGGAATGGATAGCATACGCTTGGAGCAAAAGGAATGGACAAAATTTGAAGTTTGTGCATCATCCTCTTCCTATAAATAACCATTTTAGCACACTCATTTCACCCAACACATTCACCTACCACTACATCTACTCATTTCACCTAACACATCCATTCACCTACCACTACATCCACTCATTTCACCCAACACATCCACTCATTTCAACCACCTAACACATTCACCTACCACTACATCCTCTCCCTAGCCTATAAATATATCCATCCAAAGACACATCAAGGGGGGACAGTTTAGGGAGAAGGGAGGAAACATTCTGCCGCAAGGCAGAGTCTTTTCATCTTAACCATTCTACACATTCCCACAACAAAAACACAATTCCATGCACCTTCATTTCCTTTTCCTTGTAGTGACCTCCATCCAACCTAAACACATTCAGCCACTCCCTTCCATATATCCATATGCATCCATCAAACCACACCTTGTGCCGCAACAAAGAGAAGAATGAGGACTCTTGGACGTGCTTGCCATTCAAGTTGGATTGTTGGAGCGTTTTTAGGTGTTTTCATTCTTTTGTTTTCAATGTCTAAATTTGTTTATCTTTGCTTTGTGAGTATGAGGAACTAAACCCCCCTTAGCTAGGGGGAATTCAAAGCCATGAACATACTTGCAATATGAATTGATTACCTTCAGTTGTGATTTCATAAGTTGTGAATTCAATTTGTTTAACTGCTTGATTGATAACTTATTCATGTATGTTTATTAAGAGTGCACACTTGGTTTGCATGCATGAATATGATGCTAGAGTATAAGGGAGTTTCACCTAATAGTTACAAACTTATATTCACAAGTAGTGGAGGTCGTTTATAAACGATCGCGTTAAATGAATTCTTAGCAGGAGTTTCATGCTCATCATAGTAACGAATGCCTCAACAATAGTTATAGTTTTCATAATGCTTAATGATCTTTGATTGTATCTTTATTGTGCTGTTCACGAAAAGGACTTTTGAAGAATGCTTGAATTGTTGTATGCGCTTTCCCATCAAATTCAATAACTTAAGGAGAACTTGAAGGTTAATTTAAGCGGACTTAATTAACCTGGGGTGTTGAGTTTCATGATTTATCGAAAGAACAACTGAAAATTGGTTTATGTGCAAGTGTGTCATGTGTGGAGAAGAACCCTCTAGCTAGCCCATCATCCATAGTTTACCCAAATTCGTCCAAAATCTGGTTTAGTTTACAATTTGTTTGTTTTGTTTTCAAATTCGTCAAAATCAAATCCCCCTTTACTTTAAAGTGTTTTATTAGTCAAAATCTATTTTGATTTGTGTTTTTAAGTGTCTTGAGTCAAGTTAGAACCTAATTTCGTCCAAAACCATCCCTAGAGTCAGTTTAGAGTCTAATTCATTGTTTTTAGCTGTTTTGAGTCTTTTTAGTTTGTATTGCATCTTTTGAGTCTAGTTTGGTGTTTTAAACTTAATTTTATGTTTTTAAGTCAGTTTAGAGGTTATTAGCAAGCCCTCCTAATCCCCGGTCCAGAACGATCCATACTTACATTCTTTACTACAATTGATACAAGAGGGTTTAATTTGTGTGTTAAGTAATTTTCGCATCAAATTTTTGGCGCCATTGCCGGGGATTAGCAACTTTGCTAATCCCTTGTTATTTCTTTTTGTATATTTTGGTGTCTTTTGTTTTTAGTTACTAACTTTGTTTCTGTTTGTGTTTTTTTTTTTTTTGTTTTACTTTTGATATTTGATTTAGTTTTATTTCCTTGATTTCAGGTACTAGAGAAGTAAGACATGGATTTTGCTACCATTCAAGCTCAATTGGTGAAAGTTACTTGTCAATTGTCACAATATCCCGAAAGGACCACAATGCAAAGTGTCCCTACATATGGTGTATCCTATGGGCAAGGATATCCAACTCATCAATGTTTTCAATTCGCTGCGAATGAAGATGCTTGGGGTTATCAAGGCCATAGCCAATCATGGGACAACATGTTTGCCAACACTTACAATTCGGATTAGAGAGATTATTCAGATTACATGTGGGGAGAACCTCAACAATTCTAACAAGATGGATATTGGTAGCAAGAAGAAGAGTTCTATTCAAGACCTATGCAGCCACCACAACCTCCTTCATAACAATTCCAATCAAATTCAAGTATGCCTATGAGTTACAATGAAATTCTAGATGTACTAACCTCGTTCATGCAAGGCTCACAACAAGAAGAATATTTTCCGCCATCGGATGAGTTCTATCATTGGCCATATGAACCATCACAGCCACCACAACAATCTACCCAATTCAATTTAGGTACGTCTTTGGATAATGATATGTTTAATAAGTTACTCACCTCTTTGAACCAAGAAGTAGAAAATTGAAACAAAGAGATGCAAAATCAAGCCAAGAAGACGGGTGAATTGGAGAAGCAAATTGGGCAGATTATGAAGTTCATGGCACAAATTCAAGAGCAAAGTGAACTCTCTAACTCAACTATTGAAAATTTGAAAGAAAATTTTGAAATTCATGATGCTATCTGGTCAATCTTCCTCTTCATGTTTGCAGCATAGTTATGTGCGAGCCTATGCAATTCTTTATTCTCATGCTTGAGCCCTCTAATCTTTTGTTTGAGACTCATCACTTCAGCAGCCAATGATTCAACTTGACGAGTTCGAGCAAATAGGAGTTGGGCCATATTGGACACAGAACCTACATACTGCACACTGAGAGCCAGAGAATCCTTAACAGCCAACTCATCAGATCGTTTGGAAAGTAGTCTGTTATCTTTGGGAGTGACAAGGTTCCGGGCCACCACCGTAGCGGTCATATCATTCTTCATTACTGAATCCCCAACGGTAAGATTACTGGTAGGGGATATGAAGGATGGGCGCCATATGTTGTCTGGAGAAGGCATGGATGCCTCTTCACCAATGTTCAAGTCAAAATGACGGTCAGAAGGGCCAGACATTTTCAAAAGTGTTGAAGAAAGAAGTGGTCGGACAAGTCAAGATCGTAGAAGTGCACGAAGGGAGTTTCTACACGTAGAAATTCAAGTGTGCTTTGAAACGTATTGCATACCTCTATAAAAATCAGCACTCAATGGGATTTCAGAGATCGAAGAGGTGAGCTCAGAAATCGAAAAGGCCAATTTAAAAATTGAATAGGTGCTAGCTTTCTCAAAAGCTGGTCTTGCTCAGAAACCACGGGCGAATCTTTATGCGAAATAGATAAGCACACAAATTAAACCCTCTTTTTGTCAAATTGTAGCAAAGATGTAAGTAGGGATCGTTCTAGACCGGGGATTAGGAGGGATTGCTAAACACTTGGAAACTGACTTAAAAACTCAAAAACAAAGTTTAAAACACTAAACTAGACTCAAAGAATGCAAAACTAAAGGTTAAAACACTTAAACAAACCTAAAACTCAAAACAGCAACCTAATGACTCAAAACTGCCTAAAAACCACTTTCTGGGCAGTTTTGAGAACCTACAAAGAACTTGGACGAATTTTAGTGAAAACTTGAATCAAAACACTTAGAAACACAAATCAAAACACTTTCTAACTAATCTAAGACTTCAAAATAAAGGGGGATTTGTTTTGGACGAAAATTGAAAACAAAACAGAAACTTAAAACTAAACAGATTGTAAAACGTTTTTAGATGGAAAGGATGGATAAAATGCTAGTTAGGAGGTTCTTCTCCACACATGTCACACTTGCAAACGAAACGATTTTCAGTTGTTCTTCCAATGAATTATAAATACTCAACGCCCCAAATTAACCGTGAATTGCACTAATTAACCCTCAGTTTTTCCACAAGTTATTAAGTTGGATGATTGCATACGACAACCCAAAACATTCCCTACAAGTTCCCTACATGAATTGCATAATAGAGATACAAGCAAGAATCATTATGTTATATGAAAAACATAAGCATTGACGAAGCATTTGTTACTATGAATTGCATGAAACTTATGCCAAGAATTCATTCAACGCGATCGTTTTCAAGCGATCTTCACTACTTGTGATTATAAGATTGTAACTATTAGGTGAAACTCCCACATAATCTAGCATTATATTCATGCATGAAAACTAAGCGTGCACTCTCAATCAACATACACAAATAAGTTATCAATCAAATAGATGAACGAATTGAATCCACAACTTATGAAATAACAACTGAATGTAATCAAATCATATTGCAAGCATGTACATGGTTTCGAATCACCCCCTAACTAAGAGGGGTTTAGTTCCTCATGATCGCAACACAAAGAATAACAAGTTTATACATTTAAATTAAAAGAAAGAAAACACCTAAACGTGCCAGCGATCCCAATTGCACAGCAGGTACGTCTAAGAACCTTCCTCCTCTTCCTTGGTTGCGGCACCAGGTTTTGTGATGGTTTTTGGGGGTTATGGATGGTGTAGAATGGTGGAAAAATGTCTAGAATGGGTGTATGGCACGGCTAGGGTGGTTTTGGGTCAGAAAATATGGTGAATGGTGAAGGATAGGTGCGGCAGAGATGGTGGTGATGTTTCTGGCGTGAATGGGACTGAATGGGGATGTGTGGCTGCGGCAAGGAGTGGGAAGTGGCTGGTTTTTATTTTCTGAATTGTGGAGAGGTGATCATCGGCCAAAGGATGTAAAACACATATATATAGGCACCTAAAACCCTAAAGAAATCAGGTTAGACAATGGGCTAGGGTTTAGGTGCGGCTAGGGTTAAAAATCCACAAGGAATTAGGTTAAACAATCAGATTTTTGCATGGGAAAAGGCCTAGGGTGCGGCTGCTTAAGTGGGCTAGGGTTAGGGTTTGTAAAATAGGGCTTCTAGAATGGAAAGGTGCGGCTGGTTAGTGGGAGTGTGGATAGGGCTTCTAAAAAGCCCAAAACCAAGAGAAACTAAGCCCTAACCCACGGCAAGGATGAGAAAATATTCTAACACCTTTCTTTGTGTCTTCCAACGCTTCGGAACCTTCTAATGTTGCTCAAACGCAAGGCCATTCCGGTTTAGGAAAGATCAACCCAAAATGGAAACTTTTAGGCTTAGCTTTCCTACTTCAAGTAGGAAACCTCAAATCTTCAACTCTTCAATTTCATCCCAACCTTATGTTCCAAGCATGTCCTTTTCAATCCAAGCTCACTTTTTGCTCCAAAAGCTCCAAATTGCATCATTTCATGTAATATGTCCTTTAAACCTGAAAACACATCAAAGTAGCTTAAAAGACTACTTTAACGAAGAAAACATAACAAAAATGCATAAGAACTAGCTAACTAAGGCGCATAAATATGCTCCTATCAAATTCCCCCACACTTAGCTTTTGCTAGTCCTCGAGCAAAACAAACAAAAGAAAGGAAACAAAATGAAACAACTAACCAAAACAAAACCTAAACCTTCCAACGTTTGCCTCAAGGATTTCCAATGCACATGACATGTTAAAGATTGTTATCCCCACAGATTTGAGTCATCTTTACACAAGCACATACTTAATTAAAGCCACTACTTACTAGTTCACAGGTAATCAATTAAAACAATGCTTTGAATGTAGTAACATGCCTTAGAGAATTCCCTCAATTCCTTACAAGATATACACTCTATTTTCACTCAGATTTTCTAACTCCACACCCTACACTAGTCATATGTGAGAAGATTGATGTAGATATGAAAACGAATGCTCACATATATGTTTCACAAAGAACGCAATTTCTAGAGTTAAGAAGCATGTTTAGATATAATCTCATGAATGGAATGCTACTACTTAGATGCGAGAACCAGTGACACCATATGCTCATACCAAATTCAAACTCCACAAATTGAAACACATAACACTCAAGATAGAAGTTAAGGGTTGTAATGGGGTTGGGGTGTTGGTTAACCAGGAAAGGATAAGGAAAACAAACGTTCTTCAAGCGATAGTACGCAAAGTAATGAAATTGAGACTTAGAATTCACTTAGATTGCAGAAATTAACTTTAACACACAAGGGGGAGACTTAAACAACTCCTTAGGGTCAAATTCATTGTTTTGGACCCTTACTTCAACAAACAATAGTTTGGAACTCTTTTCTCATACTTTTCATACTTTTTTTTTTTTTCTTCATTTTTTTTCTTTTTCCACGAATTTTTTTTTCTTTTCTTTTCTTTGCCGTGCCTATGGCACACAATTCCTCATGAAAAATACTTCCCCCACACTTGTTTTCTGCTAACATAGATCAAAAGGAATTCAATTCGAATCATGCTTTACTATGCTTTAAGAACAAGGGTATGGATGGTCCTAAACTAGGCTAAGTGAGGAAAACATGGGTTAACAAATAATGAAGGCTAACAAGGCTCAACGGGGTTAAAACCTACAAATCACAATGACATAGGGCACACGGCTTTTTGGCTAAGGTGGTGGTCACTACACAACTTCATCTTGAATATGTGTTATGCAAATCAATAACATGCTTTGAATGAAATGGGCATGAGTTCTAGCATTTGGAACTAAATGATGAAACGCCTTCTAAGTAGCAACCAAGCAAAGAATAATGAGATCATGCAACGACTTTAGAAAACAAAGAATGCATAGATTTTAACTCTCCAAATAAACGTTTAGGCTCAAGTCTCACAAGGTTGTAGCGTTAGTTTGAGTTCCTTCCTTCAAGCATGTTACAAAAACTGATTTTTTCTTTTATGATTGCATGTGAATTCATAAGTTATAACCACAACTAAGCATAACAAAGAGTAAATCAAACTTTCATCCATGTTAATCACTCTCTTTAACAGCCATGTAATTACAAACCGAATCCTCATCATTGTGTTGGAAGGTACCCTAAGACACAAACACACACACAAAAACAACTCTTTTTGGGTTTTTAAAACAAATTTTTCAAATTTTTATGTGATTTTCGGATTTTTGCATCAAAACACACTAAAACACACCAAAACTGCTCAAAAACACTTAAAAACAGCAAGGAACAAGTCTCCAAGTTAAGGGTGATAAAATCCCAGGAATTTGCATCTAAAACACTTAGTTACCCCCCCACACTTAAATCAAACATTGTCCTCAATGTTTCAAGCATAAAATCACACTAAACAAAAAGAAACACACAAACAGCAACTAAAACAACTAAATAGGCAGATTCGAAATAAACAACAAAACGAAGAGTTTAGGAACGCAAATCGTAATTCCTTGGTCTTCCTTTGTTGAATTGCATGGGTTGCCTCCCAAGTAGCGCTTTCTTTAACGTCGTACAGCCGGACGAAAAGCTTAGTCATTCCTCAATGAAGCCCACGGCACCCAAAGAAATATCATCCACGGTTTGTTCAACAAAGTTCTTATAATATGGCTTCAAATGGTGTCCGTTCACTAGGAATTCATGACCTGTTTTGAGACTTTGAATCTGGATGGCACCATAAGAAGATACGTTAGTAATAACAAACGGTCCAATCCACTTAGAACGTAACTTACCGGGAAACAAACGTAAACGGGAATTGAACAATAGCACTTTCTGCCCAATTGAGAATGATTTCCCACGGATCATATTGTCATGGAAAGCTTTGGTCTTTTGCTTGTAAATGCTTGCATTATCGTACGCCTCGTGCCGTATCTCATCAAGCTCATTCAATTGCAATCTCCTTTGACTTCCTGCTTCCTCGAGGTTCATGTTAAACTTCTTGATGGCCCAAAGTGCTTTGTGCTCCAATTCAACAGGAAGATGGCACGCCTTGCCATAGACAAGTCGGAAGGGGGACATCCCAATGGGGGTTTTGTACGCCGTACGATACGCCCAAAGTGCATCATCTAACCGTAAGCTCCAATCCTTCCTCGTTGGCCCAACGGTCTTCTCAAGTATTTGCTTGATCTCTCGGTTGGAAACCTCGGCTTGGCCATTCGTTTGAGGATGGTAAGGTGTAGAAACCTTATGGGTGACACTGTATTTCCTCAATAACGCTTCAATAGTCCGATTGCAAAAGTGTGACCCTCCATCACTAATGATCACTCGTGGCATTCCGAACCTTGCAAAAATGTTAGTTCTAATAAAATCTGCAACCACTTTAGAATCATTAGTCCGGGTGGCCTTGGCTTCCACCCATTTCGACACATAATCAACCGCAAGCAAAATATATGTAAAACCATACAAAGAAGGAAAATGACCCATAAAATCAATACCCCAAACATCAAAAATTTCAACATTTAGGATAGAAACCTGCGACATTTGGTCATTTGCACTAATACCACCCATTCGTTGGCATTTATCACATGTTAAGCAAAAAGTTTTAGCATCTTTAAAAATACTAGGCCAATAAAATCCACATTGTAACACCTTAAGGGCTGTGCGTTGTGTGCCAAAATGCCCTCCACATGCATATGTGTGACAAAAACTCAAAATTGAATGACATTCAGAATCGTGCACACAACGACGTATAATCTGATCGGGGCAAAATTTCCATAAGTACGGATCATCCCACACATAAAACCGTGCATCATGCCTAAGTTTATCACGTTGGTGCCTAGTGAACTCACTTGGAATACGTTTTGACACCAAAAAATTAACAATATCGGCATACCAAGGTGCACTAACCTTAATGGACAGCAATTGTTCATCGGGGAATGTCTCCAAAATCGGCAAAGACTCCTCATTATGCACCATTCGGCTTAGGTGGTCAGCCACCACGTTTTCACATCCCTTCTTGTCCCGAATCTCTATGTCGAACTCTTGAAGTAGCAATATCCATCGAATTAGCCGTGGCTTGGCCTCCTTTTTGGTGAGCAAGTACTTCAGAGCTGCATGATCAGTGAAAACAATTACTTTAGTTCCAATTAGATATGATCGAAATTTATCTAAAGCAAAGACAATGGCAAGGAGTTCTTTTTCCGTAGTGGAGTAGTTCAATTGTGCATCGTTCAACGTCCGGGAGGCGTAGTAAATGACATGCGGCCTCTTGTCCTTTCTTTGTCCTAAAACAGCTCCTAAAGCATAGTCGGACGCATCACACATGAGCTCGAAAGGTAGGCTCCAATCCGGTGGAACAATGATGGGTGCCGTGGTCAACAACTCCTTGAGTTGGTTGAATGATTCCGTGCACTCCTTGGTGAATTCAAACGCCACTTCTTTTTGTAGGAGTCGGCAAAGAGGTTGTGCTATCTTCGAGAAATCTTTAATAAACCTACGATAAAATCCTGCATGGCCAAGAAACGAACGAATCTCTCTAACCGAAGTCGGAGAGGGTAAGTGACGTACAAGATCTATTTTCGACTTATCAACCTCAATACCCTTTTCAGAGATTATATGACCTAAAACGATGCCTTGTTTAACCATAAAATGACACTTTTCCCAATTAAGAACAAGGTTAGTTTCAACACAACGTTTTAGGATCACACTTAGATTATGCAAGCAACTATCAAACGAATCACCAAATACGCTAAAATCATCCATAAACACTTCAATTATCTTTTCTACGTAATCAGAATATATGCTCATCATGCATCTTTGAAATGTAGCAGGTGCATTACATAAACCAAAAGGCATGCGACGATATGCAAATGTACCAAACGGGCATGTAAAAGTGGTTTTTTCTTGGTCCTCGGGTGCAATGACAATTTGATTATAACCAGAATAACCATCAAGAAAACAATAGAAAGCATAACCCGCTAACCTCTCAAGCATTTGGTCAATGAACGGCAATGGGAAGTGGTCCTTCCTCGTGGTGGTGTTTAGCTTCCTATAGTCAATGCACACCCTCCAACCGGTTTGAATACGTTGAGGGACAAGCTCATTCTCGGCATTAGCTACCACCGTCACTCCGGATTTCTTTGGTACCCATTGAACGGGCGAAACCCACCTACTATCCGAGATTGGATAGATAACCCCACAATCTAGAAGCTTTATGATCTCCTTTTTCACTACTTCCATCATTGGAGGGTTGAGACGGCGTTGAGCCTCTCTAGTTGGTTTGGCCCCCTCCTCAAGAAATATGTGATGCATACAAGTCGTAGGGCTTATACCTTTAATGTCGGCCAATGTCCAACCTAGGGCAGATTTGAACTCCTTCAAAACTCGAAGCAATTTCTCCTCCTCTTGTGCCGTGAGGGAGGAGGAAATGATGGCAGGTAGTGTTTCATTTTCTCCCAAGAAAATGTACTTCAAATGGCTTGGCAAAGGCTTGAGTTCAAGGATAGGTGCCTGATCGGATCATATTTAGATATATTTTTACTTCGAATTCACTCGTCTTTTCTTAGTTAGTTCCTTATATTTTTGAGCTATTTACGTTATTTTTGTGTTTATAGGATTTGTTATGCAAAGAAAATAAAAATAGAACAAGTGAAATTTTATGTAATAAATTCGTCAAAATTGTCTGTGTAGATCAGCTTTTAAATAAAATTAAAAAAAACAAATAATAATAATAATGATAAATCATGATGATGTTATGTTTTGTAGAAGATGTGAGGAACGGCAAAGCAGAAAAGAAAAATAAAAGAATAAAAGAGTGAGGGAGAAAAGAGTGGACTACAGAAGGATAGCACAGCAACAGAAAATACAAAGAAGAAGTGGAGTGCACACTACGGGAAAAGCAAATAATAATAGAAGAGTGGGGGAGCACGTACTGACTGGAGATAAGAAAATATAAGAGAGAGGGGGCTTTTGGAGGAAATGGGGAGGAAGCTGCCTTAGGCAACGTAAGAAACAGAAAGACTGGCGGGGAGAGAGAGAGAGACACGTGCGAAACCAGAAAATAAAGAGAGCAGGAAGAGACTGGGGGTGTCAGGGAGGACAGAAGGTTGTTTGGCGCGGGGGGGATACAAGCTGCTTTGGCAGCGTGAGAGACAGGAGCCAGCGGAGCAAGCACAGAAAACTGTGCGGAAAGTGAGAAGGGGAGACTGACACGAAAGTAGCAGAGGCAGGGAAGGCAGGCGCAGGGAAAAAAAAAGAGAAAACTAGCGGAAAAGGAGGAGATAGGCACGGGGAGAAAGGAGCGCACGGGGTGGAAAGAGAGCAGGAGGGCAGAAGCATAGAAGACTTCCTTCTATTCGGTTAAATCTTTCCAAACTTATATATTTTATTTCTGTTTTAATAATGTGTAACTAAATTTATTTTGGCTAGAGGTTAATTCAAAGCCATGAATATATTTGTAATATGAATTGATTACCTTCAGTTGTGATTTCTGAGTTGTGATTTAATTTGCTTAACTGCTTGATTGATAACTAATTTGTGTATGTTGGTTGAGAGTGCACGCTTAATTTTCATGCATGAATTTGATGCTAGAATATAAGGGAGTTTCACCTAATCGTTATGAACTTATATTCACAAGTAGTGAAGATTGCTAGTCACAATCACGTTAAGTAAATTCTTAGCATAAGTTTCATGCAAATCATAGTAACGAGTGCCTCGTCAATGCTTATGTTTTTCATAGAACTTAATGATTCTTGCTTGTATCTCTATTATGCAATTCATGTAGGGAACGTGTAGGGAATATTTTGGGTTGTCGTATGCAATCATCCAACCCAATAAATTGTGGAAAAACTGAGGGTTAATTAGTGCAATTCACGGTTAATTTGGGGCGTTGAGATTTACAATTTATTGAAAGAACAACTGAAAATCAATTTAGGTTGCATATGTGTCATGTGTGGAGAAGAACCCTCTAGCTAGTTCGTCACCTATCCTTTCACCTTAATTTCATGCTTTTGTCAATTCTGTAATTTATTTAAGTTTAATTTACTTCTCGTCAAAACCAAACCCTCCCCCCATTATTAAATTATATCATTTAGTTAGTTTTCATTGTTGTTAGTCTTTTAATTCAATTTCCGTCCATTTCAGTTCCTAGTGTCTAATTTGATTGTTTTCATTATTTTGAGTCATTCTAAGTGTGTTTCGAGTTATTAGAGTTTTTAGCCTAGTTTTGTGTCCTTGAGTCTTGTTTAATATTTTTAAATTATTTTAGAATAGATTAGCAATCCCTCCTAATCCCCAGCCTAGAACGATACTGTCACAGCCCGTCCCGGAATTTTAATTCCGAGGACGTGAAATGGCCAATGTGACCTTAAACGGGATTAAGGTGCGTAAATGTCTGACATTTGTTTTACTTTAAGATCCTAAACTAGGGTTAGATTTATATTTGTATGTGTTAAATTGTGTTGGACTTAGGTAGGGCCTCCTACCCTGAATTCCTTCCCTAAAACCCGTAACCTTTCTTCTCTCTTCTTCTTTCATTTCAGACTCTCTCTCTCTCTCTTATCATTCTCAGAAAACTCTCTCTCTCTCTTACTCTCGATTACACGGTAAACACCAAGAACCACCACAATCTTGCACCAACGTCTCATTTAAGACCACCATCGTGATCCTGAGGACTTCACGAACACGGGGATACCAAATTCAGGTGAGTTTCATTTCGAAAAACCCTAGTTTTTAAAGCCCCGTGAAATGGCACTGTTCATGATCTTCTAAATGACTACGTTTTAGGCTAAAACAAGCTCACAGTGAGCTTAAGGAGGTCCCAAGGAAGCTCGGAGTGCTTCGTTGGAAGTTTTTGGACGTAAGAATACGGAGATCGACAAGTTCAAAGTTTGGCCGGAGCTTTCGAGGCTCTTTCCGGCGAATCCCCGGCGAGTTAGGAGTTGAGGTAGGTATCAATCTCTTCGTCTCGTCAAGTACTACAACTTTCCTTTTTGTTTCACTCAATTTCGTTGAGTATTGAAGAAGTTATACTCATTTGAAATTTACCCAGTTTCCGGCGACCTCCGAGGCTTTCGAGGAAGTTTCCGGCCAAACCACGGCGAACTGGGTGTTGTGCAAGGTACCATTCTCTTTGTCTCTTCAAGGGCTACAACTTTCGTTTTTGAATCACTTGATTTCGTTGAGAAATGACAAAGTTATGGCAATTTGAAAAACTGCCCAGAAAACGGCCGCCGGAAAAACCAGTCCGGCGACCCAAGGAAGAAGAAGGTGCTACAGTAAAAAAAAAAATAAAGATAAAATTATTTTAAAAATATGTCGACGTCCGTGACGTCGAGTAGATCACCGTGGTATATTCATATACCCAAATTGAGCACCGTATGAGAAAGTTATTAAGGATTGTTGGTTAGGTGTTCGAATAACGTTTTATAGTTTTCACATTTAGGTGAAAATGTGAATTGACGATCCGACCGTTGGATCGTTACCAAACTTTGATACGTTGTAATACGTAATATTTGAGGATTATTGGAACTTACGGATTGGGAATCCGATTTACGGATCTTCCGGAATTGGAGTTGTAAGTCCATAATATAAAATGTTAACCGTCACTTAGTTTTGGAAATTGACGGAGATCCGACCGTTGGATAATGATGAAATTTTAGGATGTTGTCCTACAGATATATTGTGGACCTCTGGAAGTTATGGATTTAAAATCTGATTGGCAGATCTTCCGGATCGATCTACGTAGTGACATATTTTATATAAGTTATATTCTATCGATATGAATTCTGAGGTTGGATTTGATTACTATTCTAGGCGGCGATCGTCGTGACGCCTTGATGTGTGGTGCTAGGGAGTTGTTGGACGAACTCCAGGTGAGTGGGCAGTTTTGTTTTCCGTATATATATATACTTAACGTTTCCCAGAAATTGAATTGAAATGAAAATATGTTTAAAATGAAATGCATATGAGTTATGTGGAAAAATGGGAAGTGAAATATCATGCATAGAATTGATATGAAAAGTATATAGAAATGTGAGTTGAAGTGCCATGCATGAATTAATATATGATGCATATGTATGAATTGGTGCGGTGGACGCACAGGTAAGAATTGATTTATGATGCATATGTATGAATTGGTGCGGTGGACGCACAAGTAAGAATTTATTTATGATGCATATGTATGAAATGGTGCGGTGGACGCACAGGTGAGTATTTATTTCTGTTATGATGATGTTGATGTATATTGAGCTCAAATCCTGCACCATAGTTTAGTGCTTATAGTATTCACCGCATCGCACGCTCGTCTTGGATCCAAGTAGATGTTAGTCGTACAGTCCACGCGGAGTGGGTACGACAGGCCAGTCGCGAGAGTGTTAGTGAGATTCCGACTGGTGGGTGACCTTAGATATGTGCACAGATGAATTATGAGAAGCACTAGAGCGTAACTTATGTGCAGAAGGCCGTACAGGTCACGCGGAGTGACTCCGGCAGAGTGTGAGAGTGATAGATTTTGAGCTCTAGGTTCAACCGTACAGGGCTATTAGAGGGCCTACGGTTGATTACTTTCTTGCACCTGATATGAGTATTGTTGATGCATCCATACTTAACTGTTGAATTAGATATGGCATGGCATGATTGATAAAGAAATTGTTGAGATAGTAAAAATGAGGTTTTGAGAATATATATGTATATTTATATTTTACATTTCTGGGAAACTATACAGGTTTTACGGAGAGGGGTTACAACGTTTTGAGAAATGTTTGGATTTGGAAAAGAATTGTTTTACTGACCCACTCAATTTTGGTTTTGCGCCCCTCCAGGTTCAGGAATCATAAAGGTGTGGTGACTACGAGGAATAAGACGGTGTTCTGACAGAATGGACCAAATTAGGACGCACCTTCGGGTGTATCAACTTATAAATTGTATCTTAAAGCTTCCGTACTGTGCAAATGGTTACGTCACTCTCACGTGACGGCCAGCATGCCCTCCTTCGGGACGAGGTGTGTCAGTTGGTATCAGAGCATGGTTGCAATCTTGGACATTTTGAGAAGTTCTAGTGAATTCTGTCAGAACTACACCGCCTCGTAGCAAGCCACTTAGTTAGAGGAATTTAGTCTCCCTAATATATCGGTTTAGGGGAAACTATTATTGTGGTGATTCAGTCTATTATAAAAAGGGACATTTTAAGACGGGTTATAAGTTGAATTTGAATCACCTAAGAGAAATGATGAACCTGAGGGAACAAAGTGACAGATTAACCAATTGGAAAAGATGTTTCGGATTATGCAAGTTAAAGGAAATTTCCTTCTGACAGGGGGTCGAGACGACTACCTGGTTTTGGTTATGAATTTGTATCCTAGTGGAAACAGGAGTATGATTTGTTGTCACCAGAGGAATCAGCCGATTTAAAATTGTTTAAGAACTTGTTTAAGGAAAAGTTTATTCCTCCGGCATTGATTGATGGTAGTAAACAAGAGTTTGCAAATGTAAATCAAGGAATGTGTTTATGTGGACAGAGGGGACATAGAATTATGAATCGTCCCTAAAATCAGTTGTACCCAACAGTTTTCTATGACATCGTAGTATCGATTCAGCAAGTTTATGAACTTAGTAGTTTGGTCGGATTGACCGTGGGTACAGAGAGATTTGATGAGTTATATGTTCAGCCGTACAGACCATGAGAAGTGGATTCGACTGACACATGAGAAATTGGTGAATTATAGGCTCGGCCGTACCGACCACGTGGAGTGGATCCGACCGACGTATTATTGAGATAATTGTTGAATCAGCCGTACAGGTCATTCTAGTTGACTTTGGCTGATATATTTCTTATTATGTATGTATTTTGCATTGAGTGACAAAATAGTAATGTTATATCTTTGAGAGTGGTTGCCTACTTATCGAGACAACGATGATTTATCAGTATTGCGGACTGCAGACCGTAATATTAATAACTTATTCGTGGATTCGTTAAGTAAGTAAACTGGTAGATTATTTTATGTTAGTATTGTACTTATTCAGAATGCTTAGTAGTAATAGAGTATGTATTGTGTCGGTTAAATTATTTCCATTAGATTGGTTGGTTATAATTATGACTGGATGGATTATTACGGGAAACCAGTTATTTTCCATCGATTTGGATAATCAGAGGTTACCTTAATGAGTGGGCATGCAAAGTGAAGTGAGTTCAGCCATTATTTATGCTGTGAAAGCAAAGAAATTGTTTTGAAAGGCTGCCCAAAAATACTTAGTTCCTGTGGTACTAAAGGATATTGCTCGGAGAAGTGTGAAAAATGAAAAAGGGGTTAGACTTTCTTGATGTCTTCCTTGAAAGTATACCTGGATTGCCTTCAGGCAGAGATATGAGGTTCACTATTGATTTGTTGCCAGGTATAAATTTATGTTAAAGATTGGTTCATGAGGAGTTAAGGGAATTGGAAATTCAGTTGAAAGAATTGGTTGATAAAAGTTTCATTCAACCTAGTACAACACTTTTGAGGAGCACCAGTTTGTTGGTGAGAAAGAAAATGGACTTAGAGATTGTTCATTGATTATAGACAATGGAATTGGTAACGATCGAGAACCGTTATCCATGGTGATGTACTGATGTTTATTTAACCAGCTCAGAAGTAATTGCGAAGATTCAAAGATTGAATTGAGATCTGGTTACTACCAATTGAATATTATAAGTGACGTTGATCATAAGATGATTTTCTGGACTTGTTATGGTCCTTATGAAGTTTGGTGATGCTATGTGGATACTCATGCGGTTTTATGAGTTGATGGATGAAGTATTCCAATAATGCCTTGATAATTGATATCATTTTCATTGAAGATATTCTGGCATATTCTGAGCCAGAGCAGAGCATGTAAACGTATTAAGTCGGTGGAACAAAGATTGGAAGAATGTCGATTGTATGCTAAGTTTAGCAAATGCGAATGTTGGATGAATCAAGTGGTATTCTGAAATTGGTTATATATTCTTAAGGTATTCAAGTGAATCCTTGAAAGATAGCAGAAATTGAGAATTTGGAACAACCACGAGTCGTAATTGAGATTTGGAATTTCTTAACTTACCAGGCTATCTTGGATGGTTGTGAAAGATTTTTCAGTCATTACTTTGTCATTGACGAGATTGTTGAGAAAAGAGGTTATGTGTGAGTGGGAAGGAAATTGTGAGCAAAGGATTCAACAACTGAAGTATTTCCTCACTCATGCACGCATTTTGGTATTCCCAAAGAATAATGGTAATCATAAATTTTTAGTGATGTTTCTTGAATGGTCTTGGATGCACTTGGTGAGAAGATTGCAGTAAGATTAATGTCTGGCACGCTTGCCAAAATTTTCTTCTTGTGGATTGGAAACCAACTAAAGAAAAGTTAAGAATGAAAGATCGAGAAGAAGTTATACTTGTTAATTTTCAAGTTAGGCCTGTTTGGTAAGGTCGTACTCGAAACTTAAATGTTTGACGAGGAAATTTAAGAATTAACTAAGGCAAGGAAAGAAAGGAAAAAGAATGAGTACATGATTTGTGAATCAAATGGTATGTGGATACAAGCAAACGAAAACGTATGTGCCTAATGCTAAGGATTTAAAGTAAGCAATTTTGGACGAAGTACATTGTTTAACTTCTGCAATATTCCAAAAGTAATAAGATTTATCATACCAGTCGACAGTTTTATTTGATCAGCAGATTGAGGCAGAAAGAGATAAACCTTTGGATTGAGACAGCTATTTTCTGTTTCGAAACGGAAATGGAAAGATATTAGTTTGGACTATGTGTACAAGTTTCCTTGTATACAAGATGGTTACGATCGAATGTGAAGTGATGGTTGGGCAACGTAACAAGTTAGTATATTTACTCCAGTGTTGAGTAATAACTTTTTTCCCAAACAGGACAACGATACTTATTTGTTTTATGGAAAAAGAATTGGTTTACGGAACTGCTAAGTTTCTTAAGTATGTTGGTTGCGCAGTTTCCGAAGTGAAGCCATAAGGTTCATGAAGTGTGTCATGTGTGTGTTTTGTTGACTTGTGAATGAAATATTTCTGGGTAGAGAAAGATTCGATCAAGAAAGAGTTTTAGTAGACCCTGAGACTATGGATGAGTCTCCTCAAAGTATTCAGGTGATTAAGTTAACCTGAAAGTAACCAGGCATGGCAAAAAGAGACTAACAGATGGATATGCCACTAATCGAGTGTGTAAGGTAAATGGTTTGATATTTTTGGAAATTTCACCATGAACAGAAATAGTAAGATTCAGAAAGGAAGACAAGATAAGTCTTGAACACATCAGTCCGTTTTGATCACTAAAGGAATCGATGAAGTTGCATACAAGTTTGTGATGCCTTCAGAAGTGGCTAAGGTGCATAACGTATTTTATATTTCGATGCACTGTCCCTATGTGGTAGATTCATAGCATATAATTCCGGTTCAACCCTTGGAGATTAATCCGGATTCGACTTGATAAGCAACCAATGACGACTTTGGATTGGAAAAAAGAAAATCCTGAGAGTTAAGATAGAGTAAATGGTAAAAGTTTTGCGAAGGAATTATTCAGTAGAAAATATTGTGGGAGAAAGAGAATCGGATAAGAGAGATTTACCCGAATCTATTGTTGGAGTATGGTTGATTTAGTTGGTTGCTGGAATTTCGGGGACGAAATTCTATAAGGAGGGGAGATTGTCACAGCCCGTCCCGGAATTTTAATTCCGAGGACGTGAAATGGCCAATGTGACCTTAAACGGGATTAAGGTGCGTAAATGTCTGACATTTGTTTTACTTTAAGATCCTAAACTAGGGTTAGATTTATATTTGTATGTGTTAAATTGTGTTGGACTTAGGTAGGGCCTCCTACCCTGAATTCCTTCCCTAAAACCCGTAACCTTTCTTCTCTCTTCTTCTTTCATTTCAGACTCTCTCTCTCTCTCTTATCATTCTCAGAAAACTCTCTCTCTCTCTTACTCTCGATTACACGGTAAACACCAAGAACCACCACAATCTTGCACCAACGTCTCATTTAAGACCACCATCGTGATCCTGAGGACTTCACGAACACGGGGATACCAAATTCAGGTGAGTTTCATTTCGAAAAACCCTAGTTTTTAAAGCCCCGTGAAATGGCACTGTTCATGATCTTCTAAATGACTACGTTTTAGGCTAAAACAAGCTCACAGTGAGCTTAAGGAGGTCCCAAGGAAGCTCGGAGTGCTTCGTTGGAAGTTTTTGGACGTAAGAATACGGAGATCGACAAGTTCAAAGTTTGGCCGGAGCTTTCGAGGCTCTTTCCGGCGAATCCCCGGCGAGTTAGGAGTTGAGGTAGGTATCAATCTCTTCGTCTCGTCAAGTACTACAACTTTCCTTTTTGTTTCACTCAATTTCGTTGAGTATTGAAGAAGTTATACTCATTTGAAATTTACCCAGTTTCCGGCGACCTCCGAGGCTTTCGAGGAAGTTTCCGGCCAAACCACGGCGAACTGGGTGTTGTGCAAGGTACCATTCTCTTTGTCTCTTCAAGGGCTACAACTTTCGTTTTTGAATCACTTGATTTCGTTGAGAAATGACAAAGTTATGGCAATTTGAAAAACTGCCCAGAAAACGGCCGCCGGAAAAACCAGTCCGGCGACCCAAGGAAGAAGAAGGTGCTACAGTAAAAAAAAAAATAAAGATAAAATTATTTTAAAAATATGTCGACGTCCGTGACGTCGAGTAGATCACCGTGGTATATTCATATACCCAAATTGAGCACCGTATGAGAAAGTTATTAAGGATTGTTGGTTAGGTGTTCGAATAACGTTTTATAGTTTTCACATTTAGGTGAAAATGTGAATTGACGATCCGACCGTTGGATCGTTACCAAACTTTGATACGTTGTAATACGTAATATTTGAGGATTATTGGAACTTACGGATTGGGAATCCGATTTACGGATCTTCCGGAATTGGAGTTGTAAGTCCATAATATAAAATGTTAACCGTCACTTAGTTTTGGAAATTGACGGAGATCCGACCGTTGGATAATGATGAAATTTTAGGATGTTGTCCTACAGATATATTGTGGACCTCTGGAAGTTATGGATTTAAAATCTGATTGGCAGATCTTCCGGATCGATCTACGTAGTGACATATTTTATATAAGTTATATTCTATCGATATGAATTCTGAGGTTGGATTTGATTACTATTCTAGGCGGCGATCGTCGTGACGCCTTGATGTGTGGTGCTAGGGAGTTGTTGGACGAACTCCAGGTGAGTGGGCAGTTTTGTTTTCCGTATATATATATACTTAACGTTTCCCAGAAATTGAATTGAAATGAAAATATGTTTAAAATGAAATGCATATGAGTTATGTGGAAAAATGGGAAGTGAAATATCATGCATAGAATTGATATGAAAAGTATATAGAAATGTGAGTTGAAGTGCCATGCATGAATTAATATATGATGCATATGTATGAATTGGTGCGGTGGACGCACAGGTAAGAATTGATTTATGATGCATATGTATGAATTGGTGCGGTGGACGCACAAGTAAGAATTTATTTATGATGCATATGTATGAAATGGTGCGGTGGACGCACAGGTGAGTATTTATTTCTGTTATGATGATGTTGATGTATATTGAGCTCAAATCCTGCACCATAGTTTAGTGCTTATAGTATTCACCGCATCGCACGCTCGTCTTGGATCCAAGTAGATGTTAGTCGTACAGTCCACGCGGAGTGGGTACGACAGGCCAGTCGCGAGAGTGTTAGTGAGATTCCGACTGGTGGGTGACCTTAGATATGTGCACAGATGAATTATGAGAAGCACTAGAGCGTAACTTATGTGCAGAAGGCCGTACAGGTCACGCGGAGTGACTCCGGCAGAGTGTGAGAGTGATAGATTTTGAGCTCTAGGTTCAACCGTACAGGGCTATTAGAGGGCCTACGGTTGATTACTTTCTTGCACCTGATATGAGTATTGTTGATGCATCCATACTTAACTGTTGAATTAGATATGGCATGGCATGATTGATAAAGAAATTGTTGAGATAGTAAAAATGAGGTTTTGAGAATATATATGTATATTTATATTTTACATTTCTGGGAAACTATACAGGTTTTACGGAGAGGGGTTACAACGTTTTGAGAAATGTTTGGATTTGGAAAAGAATTGTTTTACTGACCCACTCAATTTTGGTTTTGCGCCCCTCCAGGTTCAGGAATCATAAAGGTGTGGTGACTACGAGGAATAAGACGGTGTTCTGACAGAATGGACCAAATTAGGACGCACCTTCGGGTGTATCAACTTATAAATTGTATCTTAAAGCTTCCGTACTGTGCAAATGGTTACGTCACTCTCACGTGACGGCCAGCATGCCCTCCTTCGGGACGAGGTGTGTCAGATACCCTACTTACATCTATACTACAATTGTCAACAAGAGGGTTTAATTTTGTGTGTCAAGTAATTCTCGCATCAGTGCCTGAATTATGGACGGAAGCAATTTGTTAGTCGAAATGGGAATGGACTCACGGGTAGTATACTTACCATCAAGCTTAGGTGAGGACTCAAGGGCAGCCACAACTTCAATTAGTTCTTCACTAGGGGGCACGACATGGCCTAGTCCATGTATGTCGTGGGTTACACTAGAATCTGCCCCCTTGGTTTTGAGTTCCATGCCTCGTGTAATGACTTTTTCAAGCGCATCGTCATTCAAATCGTCGAGATATCCCTGCGCCAAAGAGTCAATTATATCAATAGAAAAGCATGAATGGTCCTCACTAGGGTATTTAATGGAATCAGAAAGATTAAAATTAACAACTTCCCCATCAAATTCCATGGACAAAGTTCCACTATACACGTCAATCTTCGTCCGGGCCGTCTTCATGAATGGCCTTCCAAGTAGAATGGGCAGCGAAGGAGCATGGTCCGATTCATCCATTTCGAGGACATAGAAATCCGCCGGGAAGACTAAATGATTAACCTGCACAAGAACATCTTCCAAAACTCCCTTTGGATAGGCGTTAGATCTATCGGCCAATTGTATTATTACCCCATCATTTTTCAATGCTCCTAAGTTCATAGATACATAAATGGAATATGGCATAACATTTATAGAAGCACCTAAATCAAGCATGGCAGATTCAAATCTAGTGTTCCCAATGACACAAGGAATGGTAAAGCTACCTGGATCTTTGCATTTGGGAGGTAGTTTGCGTTGCAAGATGGCGGACACATTCTCACCTACCTTTACCACTTCCTTAGTCGACATCCTCTTCCTAGTAGTACACAACTCCTTCAAGAACTTAGCATACCTCAGGACTTGCTTGATTGCATCTAACAAAGGTATGTTAACTTGAACTTTCCTAAAGGTTTCAAGGATATCCTTTTCTGCCTCTTCTTTCTTCGTTTGCATGAACCTACTAGGAAAAGGCACATTTGAAGGGAAAACATTAGTATGAACTGAATTGGACACATTCTTACCCTTGTTGGATGAATTGGACAGATTTGGGACATTAGGAGCTTGCGGCAAAGGTGGAACCACCTTTGCCGTGGGTTGCTTTGATTCCTCCTCTTCCATTTGCAAAATTTCATCCTCGTTATGACCTGTTTTTGATGAAGAACCTGCCCCAACCTCCTTACCACTTCTTAGGGTGATTGCTTTGGCACTTTCGAAACCTCCATTCGGATTTGGAATGGTGGAACTAGGGAGTTGTTCGGGATCTCGAAACTTACCTACAAACTCGGCAATCTGCCCAATTTGTTTCTCAAGTTGATCCACCCTTTTATCTTGGTTTTGCATAGCCTTAGCTTGATCTTCCTTCCCATTAGACAACTTAGTTAGTATCTTAAGAAGTGCATCATTGTCAAGAGACGTACCTGAGGCACTTGGGCCGGATTGGGCTTGATTTTGGGGTGGGCCGTAGGTTTTGGGAAAGAACCCCGGGGGTTGTTGCCTAAAGCCTCCTTGGTTTTGAGGTTGCTGGGGCTCCCTCCACTTGAAATTTGGGTGGTCTCGCCACCCCGGATTATACGTGTTGGAGTATGGATCATGTCTTGACTGATTTTGGCTTTGAAACCCAATGGCATTCGCACTCTCCCATCCGCCATTCTCGATGAGTTGAGGACACTTTTCGGAGACATGTCCTTGGATAGAACATACGCCACATACCACAGGTCCTTGCATCTTCATTCCCTCGGCCATCTATGAAACAATAGAAGTAAGATTAGCCAATTGTGAATGAAGATCGGAAGTTGAACTTACCTCATGTACTTGGTGCCGTGGGGGTCCTCTTTGGCCTACACCCTCGTACTGTTGAGCGTTCAACGCTCTATTAGCAATCAAGACCTTGGCAGCCATGGGTGTTTTGTCCACCAATGCTCCCCCCGCCGAAGCATCAAGCATTTGACGTTCTAGAGGTAGGAGACCCTCGTAGAAATATTGCAAGAGCAACTCCTCCTTCATCTGATGTTGTGGACAAGAAGCAACAAGTGATTTAAATCGTTCATAATATGTAGGAAAAGACTCACCTTCTTCTTGCTGGATTCCGCTTATCTTTTTGCGTAGGAGGATGATGCGAGAAGTTGGAAAGAACTTCTCCAAGTACGCTCTCTTCATACTCTCCCAAGAAGTGACAGTTGAAGGATTTATTTTGTGAAAACATGTTCATTTGAGCAACATCATATAGCATGCAATTAACAATTAAAGGCGGAATCATGCTTGTATGCACTCAAAAACAAAACATTACCATGAAATTCAAAGCCTAGTAGATTGGTGAACCAATAATCAACTCAAAACAAAGTGAGTTGAAATTAATACCTTTGTAGATTCCTCTTTGCATAAGCAAAGGCTAATCACCCAAAGAGATAGGGCCTTCATTCCTTGCTTCTTAGATCCATGGATTTGGATGGAAGAATAGGTTCTCCAAGTTCCCAAAATTGAGAACCTCTAAGTCTCTTCACCAAGGTTAGATTGTAAAAGAAATGAGTGACCTTGGAGTAGTAGGATTGCTAGATGTACCCTCCAAGGTGTTGGCCTCTTTAGAGAGAAAAATGGAGAGACAATTCTCACCAATTTTCCCCAAAAATAAACCCTTATTTTTCACTTAATGAATTTTGGCTATAAAGTCATTTATATAGTCACTTCTTTAAGTGACCTAAACAACCAAAACCCTAATTCATCACCATATGGCCGGCCACCTAAGGAATTTTGGGCTTTTGGGCTTTAATGAATCTTTATTCATTAAATTGTCATACAACTTAAGTTAATGGGCTTGACGTTCGAAGCCCATTGGGCCTTAAGGTCCAAAACTATCCCGAAGGTCTTTAACGAACTTATTCGTTTGATTAATTAACATATTAATTAATCCTAGCCATAAATAAATGATTAAACCATTTAATCATTCTTACTCATTTCCGTTTAATCTCCAATCTCCACCTCTTATGGTGTGCGATCCATTAGGTTCCTTTTAGCGAGGTAGTGGGCGATTAAAACCATTTTACATCGATTGTGAATTGAAACTATTTTCAATTCTCCCTTTAGTGATTACACAAGTTTAGGGCTTCCACAAACCATGAGTGACACCTAGCAGCATATCATGGTTACCCAAGCTAATCAGAAGAGGTTAGAGAACCTATTCAGTTCGGGATTACAAATGCAATACGGTCTTTCTCTAATCTAATACTCTTGACCACATTGTTTGGTTTGATAGTTTATTTGATCATGTCTACTATCCAATGTGTGTCTTGTGCTTATATGATTACCTTGAATGTGATTCGGAACGCATTCCCTAATCTCATTCATACTCTGGCCAGAGATTCAAATCATATCAGAGAGTATTCTCCCTCAAACGGTTTGAAGGTTAGAGATCCCTTGTTGCGCATTCACTTGTCTTCATAGCTAAGTCACTTGACCCCAACGATGCCGTGGACACCCTCCTGATGGGATGACTTTGACATAATCAAAGATCAAGGTCTTAACCACAAGACAACTATGATGCCTCAGGTCAAAGGACTACTTTGCATTATCCCAACCATGAGTTCTCATGTGACATGGAATATGAGAACTCTTCGTTAATCGCGTTCAGTGAACTCATTCTCTATTGAGCACCTACCGTACTTGTCTTGATGTCACACACACCAATGACTCGAGACTAATCACTCTCCCTGATCAGGAACGTCAACGCCCAATTGGCAATCCTATGATCAGGAACGTTTAGGATGTGTCTACGAAAGAATGGTCTCATAAATCTAACTTCATTAGATTAAATTCTCCCAATCACATATTCCTTGGACTTTATCGTTTAAGCATATAACATTTATATGAGACGGCTCAAACAATAATCTATGCCCTTTATATGTTAAACTAGATTAGTTTAACATGTGAAATGTCCGTAAAGTATCATCACATGATTGGCTTTAGGGCACATTTCCAACAACAGTGCCGGGAGCTAACTCGTATAACCAATCCTTGGCTTTATCCATCAAAGAGAATGGAAAAGCCTTCATCTTCAAGATACATCCGTCAACATTGACGAGAGTCATACTAGAGCACACTACTTCAAATTCTTTCAAATGTTTGTTAGGATCTTCCATGGACAAGCCATGGTATTTAGGAATATGATGAAGCAAACTTGACTTTAATTGAAACTCGTCCGTCTTACCTTGGGCAGCCGTGGGGTATTGAATGCACAAGGGTGCGGCATTATCCAAACCTGAGGCGGAAAGCTCCTTGAGTGTACGGTTGTCCACCGCCATGCCTTGGACTTCTTCAAATATCCCTGCCGTGGCTTCCTCCTCTTCTTCTTGTACGTTTTCTTCAAGGTCAGATTCGGAATTTGGTGGATGGTGTTCTTGCTGGTTTCTAGCTCTTCTCAACTTCCTCTCAAAATCGTCGTCAAAATCCAAGATGTTCGCACGAATCGGTTGAGAGCTTCTAGTCATACATTAGTACCTAAGAAACAAGAAACAAAATTAGGTCAGAAACTTAAACAAAGTCAGAAACAAAGTAAAATAAAAGAAACAAAAACAATCCAAGGGATTAGCAAAATTGCTAATCCTCGGCAACGGCGCCAAAAATTTGATGCGAAATAGATAAGCACACAAATTAAACCCTCTTTTTGTCAAATTGTAGCAAAGATGTAAGTAGGGATCGTTCTAGACCGGGGATTAGGAGGGATTGCTAAACACTTGGAAACTGACTTAAAAACTCAAAAACAAAGTTTAAAACACTAAACTAGACTCAAAGAATGCAAAACTAAAGGTTAAAACACTTAAACAAACCTAAAACTCAAAACAGCAACCTAATGACTCAAAACTGCCTAAAAACCACTTTCTGGGCAGTTTTGAGAACCTACAAAGAACTTGGACGAATTTTAGTGAAAACTTGAATCAAAACACTTAGAAACACAAATCAAAACACTTTCTAACTAATCTAAGACTTCAAAATAAAGGGGGATTTGTTTTGGACGAAAATTGAAAACAAAACAGAAACTTAAAACTAAACAGATTGTAAAACATTTTTAGATGGAAAGGATGGATAAAATGCTAGTTAGGAGGTTCTTCTCCACACATGTCACACTTGCAAATGAAACAATTTTCAGTTGTTCTTCCAATAAATTATAAATACTCAACACCCCAAATTAACCGTGAATTGCACTAATTAACCCTCAGTTTTTCCACAAGTTATTAAGTTGGATGATTGCATACGACAACCCAAAACATTCCCTACAAGTTCCCTACATGAATTGCATAATAGAGATACAAGCAAGAATCATTATGTTCTATGAAAAACATAAGCATTGACGAAGCATTTGTTACTATGAATTGCATGAAACTTATGCCAAGAATTCATTCAACGCGATCGTTTCCAAGCGATCTTCACTACTTGTGATTATAAGATTGTAACTATTAGGTGAAACTCCCTCATAATCTAGCATCATATTCATGCATGAAAACTAAGCGTGCACTCTCAATCAACATACACAAATAAGTTATCAATCAAATAGATGAACGAATTGAATCCACAACTTATGAAATAACAACTGAATGTAATCAAATCATATTGCAAGCATGTACATGGTTTCGAATCACCCCCTAACTAAGAGGGGTTTAGTTCCTCATGATCGCAACACAAAGAATAACAAGTTTATACATTGAAATTAAAAGAAAGAAACACCTAAACGTGCCAGCGATCCCAATTGCACAGCAGGTACGTCTAAGAACCTTCCTCCTCTTCCTTGGTTGTGGCACCAGGTTTTGTGATGGTTTTTGGGGGTTATGGATGGTGTAGAATGGTGGAAAAATGTTTAAGATGGGTGTATGGCACGGCTAGGGTGGTTTTGGGTCAGAAAATATGGTGAATGGTGAAGGATAGGTGCGGCAGAGATGGTGGTGATGTTTCTGGCGTGAATGGGACTGAATGGGGATGTGTGGCTGTGGCAAGGAATGGGAAGTGGCTAGTTTTTATTTTCTGAATTGTGGAGAGGTGATCATCGGCCAAAGGATGTAAAACACATATATATAGGCACCTAAAACCCTAAAGAAATCAGGTTAGACAATGGGCTAGGGTTTAGGTGCGGCTAGGGTTAAAAATCCACAAGGAATTAGGTTAAACAATCAGATTTTTGCATGGGAAAAGGCCTAGGGTGCGGCTGCTTAAGTGGGCTAGGGTTAGGGTTTGTAAAATAGGGCTTCTAGAATGGAAAGGTGCGGCTGGTTAGTGGGAGTGTGGATAGGGCTTCTAAAAAGCCCAAAACCAAGAGAAACTAAGCCCTAACCCACGGCAAGGATGAGGAAATATTCTAACACCTTTCTTTGTGTCTTCCAACGCTTCGGAACCTTCTAATGTTGCTCAAACGCAAGGCCATTCCAGTTTAGGAAAGATCAACCCAAAATGGAAACTTTTAGGCTTAGCTTTCCTACTTCAAGTAGGAAACCTCAAATCTTCAACTCTTCAATTTCATCCCAACCTTATGTTCGAAGCATGTCCTTTTCAATCCAAGCTCACTTTTTGCTCCAAAAGCTCCAAATTGCATCATTTCATGTAATATGTCCTTTAAACCTGAAAACACATGAAAGTAGCTTAAAAGACTACTTTAACGAAGAAAACATAACAAAAATGCATAAGAACTAGCTAACTAAGGCGTATAAATATGCTCCTATCAAATCTTCTTTTCCAGATTTGTCCGCACTTGTCACATGCAACCTCTGCACTCGACGGAGTTCAGAACTCGAAAAGGCGAGCTCAAAACTCGAAGAGGCAAGCTCATAAATCGGAGAGGCATTTGCTTTTCCAAACGTGTCAGCATCAGTCACATGCACACTCAGCTTTGCGGAAATCAAGGGTAGTGGTGGTGCACGGCAATGATGGAAAGGTGAATGGTGGAGTGACACCCCTTTGTGGCTGAGCTCTTTGTCCTTTTTACATTAATTCTTCTTTCTCTTTAACACATTCCTAGCCTCTTTAGTCTTCAATTTCATCCATCCACCTTGCTCCATGCATGTGCTATTCATTCCAAGCCCGAAACTGCTCCAAAATGCTTCTTATTGCTTTATAAGGCCTATGGACCTATAAACACACGAAAATAGCTTAAAATACATAATTAACTAAGAAATAACAACATAAATGCATGAGAACAAGCTAACTCAGTCGCATAGATATGCTCCTATCAAATTCGCCCACACTTAGCTTTTGCTAGTCCTCGAGCAAAACAAAACAAACGAAACGACACAACCTAGATCTTCCAACATTTGCCTTAGGGATTTTTAATGAAACATGACATGTTAAAAATCATCATTCCCACAGATTTTGGTCATCTTTAAACTTGAGCACATACTTAATCATAGTCACCACTTACTAGTTCACAATTAACCGATTAAAACAATGTTTTGAATGTAGTAACATGCCTTAGAGAATTTTCTCAACTCCTTACAAGATACTCTCTATTTTTACACACATTTTCTGACTACACACCCTACACTAGTATATGTGAGAAGATTGATGTAAACACGAAAGACTAGGACTCAAATATGTTATAACAAAGAAAGCAATTTTGTGGAGTTATTAAGCATGTTTAGATATGATCTCATGAATGGAATGCTACTACTTCGATGCGAGAACCAGTGACACCATATGCTCATACCAATTTCGAACTCCACAAATTGAAGCACACAACACTCAAGATTGAAGTTAAGGGTTGTAACAGGGCTTGGGGGTAATGGCTAACAAAGAAAGGATAGGGATAACAAACGTTCTTAAAGCAATAGCAAGCAAAGCAATGAAATAGACACTTGGAAATCACTTTAGAATGCAGAATCAACTTTTAAATGCAAAAGGAAGATTCATGCAACACTTAGGGCCGAATTCAATGTTTTGAACCCTTTCTTGAACAAATAACACTTTAGAGCTTTTTTTCATACTTTTTTTTCAATTCTTTTTTTTTTCTTTTTTTTTCTTTTCTCCCCGTGCCTTATTAAGGACTTTGGCACACACACACACATACAAGAATCACTTCCCCCACACTTGCTTTCTACAATACATTGATAAAAAAAAAGGAGTTCATTTTAAGTCATGCTTCACTATGCTTCAAGAATAAGGGTATGGATGGTCCTAAAACTATGCTAGGTAAGGATAGTGTGGGTTAACAAAGAATATAGGCTTAACAAGGTTCAACGAGGTTAAACTTAAACACATAATGAAATAGGGGAACGACAATTTGGCTTTGGTGGTCACTACACAACTTCATCTTGAATATGTGTTATGCAAATCAATAGCATGCTTTAAATGAAATAGGCATGAGTTCTAGCATTTGGAACTAAATGATGAAACGCCTTCTAAGTAGCAACCAAGCAAAGAATAATGAGATCATGCAACAACTTTAGAAAACAATGATGCACAGATTATTAACTCTCCAAACAAACGTTTAGGCTCAAGTCTCACAAGGTTGTAGCGTTCATTTGAGTTCCTTCCTTCAAGCATATTACAAAAACTGATTTTCCTTTATGATTGCATGTGAATTCACAAATTATAACCACAACCAAGCATACACCAAAGAGTAAATCAAATTTTCATCCATGTTTATAACTCTCTTTAACAGTCATGTAATTAAAAACCAAATCCTGATCATTGTGTTGGAAGGTACCCTAAGACACAAATAAACACACAACAATAACTCTTTTTGGGTTTTTCAAAACAATTTTTCAAATTTTTATGAGATTTTTGGATTTTTATGTCAAAACACATTAAAACACTCCAAAACAGCTTAAAAATACTTACAAACAGCAAGGAACAGCACTAGAAGTAATGGGTGATAAACTCCTACAAATTTTATGCCAAACAACTTGGTTACCCCCCCCCCCACACTTAAATCAAACATTGTCCTCAATGTTTCAAGCATAAACTCACACAAAAACAAGCAAACGAACAAACAACGAATAAACATGACAAGTATAGCAAAGTAAATACCAGACAAAGTAGAGTTTAAGAACGCAA
This sequence comes from Malus x robusta, assembly GCA_963082935.1. Taxonomy (NCBI): domain Eukaryota; kingdom Viridiplantae; phylum Streptophyta; class Magnoliopsida; order Rosales; family Rosaceae; genus Malus; species Malus x robusta. The sequence goes on along the minus strand of OY720334.1, from coordinate 19,854,654 downwards.
ATCTGGTTTTGGAGATAGATGATCTTTTTAACTTTCCACAGCTTTGATCTCGAACTGGTTTGGAATTCTGAGTGAGGAATATTAAAGTTACTTGGTTATGCAGTCTGCATTCTTCATTGAAGGTTGTCTATCACAATCGCGTTAATTGAATTCTTGGCAATTGTATCATGCATTCATAGTTATAATTGTCTCGTCAACACTTATGATTTTCATTGAACGTAATGATCTCTAATTGTATCTCTATTATGCATTCATATAGGGGACTTTTAGAGAATAATTTGGGTTGTCGCATGCATTCATCCAATTCAATGAGTAAAGGAAAATTTGAGGGTTAATTTGTGCATCACGGTTAATCTGGGGTGTTCAGTATCATAGTTTATTGAAAAGCAATTGGAAATCGATTCATGTACAAGTGTGTCATGTGTGAAGAACGAACCTCTAACTAATCCATCCAAAACAACCAATTTCGTGCAAATTTGTTTAGTTCTAGTTTCTGTTTTGTTTTACTTTATTTTCGTCCAAAACTCAATCTCCCTTTACTTTAGTGTGTCTAATTAGTTATAATTTGTTTTAGTTTGTGTTTTTAAGTGTTTTGAGTCTATAGAGTCTAGTTAAGTGTTTTTAAGTTTCTTTTTGTAAGTCAGTTTAGTTTAGATTAGCAATCCCTCCTAATCCCCGATCCAGAATTATCCCTACTTATACATATACTACAATTGTCAAAAGAGGGTTTAATTTGAGTGCTTAACTTTCATCGCATCACATGACCGCCTATTTTTCGTACTAATGAGTAGTGTAGACTATAACACCAACAACAACAAAAGCCTTATCCCACTAAGTGGAGTCGGCTATATGAATCCTAGAATGCCATTGCACTAGGTTTTGTGCTAAGTCTTCTATTAGATCCAAGTACTTCAAGTCATTTCTTAGGGTTGCTTTCCAAGTCTTCCTAGGTCTTCCTCTACCCCTTTGGCCCTGAGGCTCTCTCTCATAATTGCATCTTCTAACGGAAACATCTGTCAACCTTAACCGATTTTCTCTCATCTCATCTTCAATTTTGGCTCCTCTTACTTTACCTCTGTTCCCCTTGTTCCTAATCCTATCCTTGCTCATGAGCCAACACATCTAAATAAGCATTCTTATCTCCGCTAAACTCGTGTACGTGTTGATGCTTGACCGCCTAACATTTCGTGCCATAAAGCATTCCTGGCCTTATTGTTGTTCTAAATTTTTTTCCCTCCCTTGAGCTTTAGTGGCATACGATGGTCACACAACACACCCAGTGCACTCCTCCATTTCATCCATTCAGCTTGTATTCTATGGTCGAGGTCTCCATCCAATTCTTTGTTCTTTTGCAGATAGATCCAAGATAGCAAAAACATTTGCTCTTTGGTACTTCCCAATCTCCAATCCTTACCCCTAACTCATTTAAACCTCCGGTCCCATTGAAATTGCACTCAATATACTTTGTCTTTGACCTACTTAGGCGAAGACCTTAAGATTAACACTCCCCCTCCCCCCCAAAGGTTAAGTTTCGTATTTACTCCTTCATGTGCTTCCTATCATCACTATATCGTTTGCGAAAAGCATACACCAAGGAATATCATCTTGAATATGTCTTGTTAACTCCTCCATTACTAATGCAAAAAGGTAAGAACTTAAAGATGAGTCTTGATGTAACCCTACAGTTATGGGAAAGCTTTTGGTTTGTTGTTCATGGGTTCTTATGATAGTCCTTGCTCTATCAGACATATCCTTATAGCTTGGATATTCGTACACCTTTCTTCTCTAAAATTCTACAAAGTTTCTCTCTTGGGACCCTATCATACTCTTTTTTCAAATCTATAAAAAGCCATATGCAAATCCTTTTGCATATCTCTATATTGTCATCAATCTTCATAAGAGATAGGTTGCCTCCATAGTCAAGCCCCCTAGCATGAACGGAAGTTGATTGTCTGAGACCCGTGTCTCTTGCCACAATCTATGTTCAACTACTCTCTTCCAAAGCTTCATTGTATGACTCATTAGCTTAATACACCTATAGTTCATGCAATTTTGTACATTCCCCTTATTTTTTGTAGATAGGCACCAAAATGCTTTTCTGCCAATCATTTGGCATCTCCTTCGTTTTCAAAATCTTATTGGAAAAGGTTTGTGAGCCATGTTATACCCTTCTTTCTCAAGACTTTTCCAAACTTTGATCGATATATCATATAGGCCCATTGTTTTTCTATTCTTCATATTTTTCAAAGCTGTAACCACTTCTTCCTTCCTGATTCGGCGATAGAAGGAGTAATTTCTACACTCTTATGATTTACTCAACTCCCCCAAAGAAGTACTCATTTCGTGCTCTTCATTGAAAAGATTATGAAAATACTCTCTATCTATCTTTAATCGTATTCTCTGTAGCTGGCACATTTCCATTCTCATCCTTGATGCACCTTACTTGGTTTAAGTCTCTTATCCTCCTTTCCTTTGATGTCGCTAGTTTATAGATATCCAACTCTTCTTATAGATATCCAACTCTTCTTCTTTGGTATCTAATCGCTTATACATATTATCAAAATCCGCTAGCTTCACTTCTCTCACGGTTTTCTTCACCTCCTTTTCCCTATTTTATACATTCCACAGTTTTCATAGTTTATATCCTTGTATAAGGCTTTACAACATTCCTTTCACCACCAAGATTCCTTGGACTCTCCTAATACCCTTTTCCAACTTTTCGGATACAGCTAGTCATGGAATCCTACATTTGGCTAGCGTCCCCCTCTGTATCCCACACGCATTGGGTGAGTACTTTCTCTTTGAAATTGACTTGTTATTCTTCTTTGAGATTCCACCACCTAGTTTTTGGACACTTCAAGGTATTGTTCTTTTTTCTATCTCTTTTGATATGTACATTCATCACCAACAAGCTATGTTGGTTAGCCAAGCTTTCTTACGGTATAACTTTACAATCCTTACAAGTTATATGATCCCCTTTCCTCATTAAAAGGAAATGTATTTGTTTTTTTGTTGACCTACTCTTAGAGGTGATCACATGCTCTTCTGTCTTTTTGAAGAAGGTGTTGGCTAAAAAGTGATCGTATGCCATTGCAAAATCCAAAATGGCTTCCCCATCCTCGTTTCTCACTCTAAAACCATGATCATCATGAAAACCTTCGTAGTTGCATGTCTCCTTGCCCACATGTCCATTTAAACCTCTTCCTATGAATAATTTCTCTGTCTGATAGATTCCTTGAACCAATTCTCTAAGGTCTTCCCAAAATTTCTCCTTCAAACTCATACAAACTCGACTTGAGTTGCATACACACTGATCATATCGATGGCTTGTTGTCCTACCACAATCTTGATTATTGTAACTTTATCCCCGACCCTCTTAACATCTACAACATCTTATGTTAAGGTCTTGCCCACGATGATGCCAACTGTTGGAAATGTGCCCTAAAACCAATCATGTGATGATACTTTACAGACATTTCATATGTTAAACTAATCTAGTTTAATATCAAGGGCAAAGATTATTGTTTTAAGCCGTCTCATATAAATGTTATATGCTTAAACGATAAAGTCCAAGGAATATGTGATTGGGAGAATGCAATCTAAAGAAGTTAGATTCATGAGACCATTCTTTCGTAGACACATCCTAAACGTTCCTGATCATAGGATTGCTAATTGGGCCTTGACAGTCCGTTAAGATCAGTACGTGCTGTGTCTTCTCTCAGGGAGAATGACTAGTCTCGAGTCATTGGTGTGTGTGACATCAAGACAAGTATGTAGGTGCTCAATAGAGAATGAGTTCACTGAACACAATCAACGAAGAGTTCTCATAATCATGTCACATGAGAACTCATGGTTGGGATAATGCAAAGTAGTCCTTTGACCTGAGGCATCACAGTTGTCTTGTGGTTAAGTCCTTGATCTTTGATTATGTCAAAGTCACCCCATCGGGGTGTCCAGGGCATCGTTGGGGTTAAGCCACTTAGCCATGGAGGCAAGTGAATGCGCAACAAGGGATCTCTAACCTTCAAACTGTTTGAGGGAGAATACTCTATGATATGATTTAGAACCTCTGGCCAGAGTATGAATGAGATTTAGGAAAGCGTTCCAAATCACATTCCAGGTAATCATATAAGCACACGAATCACATTGGATAGTAGACATGAATAAATAAACTATCAAACCAAACAATGTGGTCAAGAGTATTGTATTAGAGAAAGACCGTATTGCATTTGTAATCCTAAACTGAATAGGTTCTCTACCTCTTCTGATTAGCTTGGGTAACCATGATATGCTGCTAGGTGTCACTCTTGATTTGTGGAAGCCCTAAACGTGTATAATCACTAAAGGGAGAATTGAAAGTAAGTTTCAATTCACAATCGATTTGAAAGAGTTTGAATCGCCCACTGCCTCGCTAAAAGGAACCTAATGGATCGTACACCGTGTAAGGTAGAGATTGAAGAAACAATGGACATGAGTAAGAATAATTAAATGGTTTAATTATTTATGGCAAGGATTAATTAATATGTTAATTAATCAAATGAATAAGTTCGTTAAAGACCTCGGGATAGTTTTGGACCTTAAGGCCAAATGGGCTTCGAACGTCAAGCCCATTGACTTAAGTTGTATGACAACTTAATGACTAAATATTCACAAAGGCCCAAACAACCCAAATACACCCTAAGGCCGGCCATATTGTTAAGGGTAGTGAACTTGGACTTATTTACAAGTTTGCCACTCAAATGAATAAATGTATAAATATGACTTTATAGCCAAAATTCATTTAGGGTTTTTTAGAGAAAATTGGTGAGAACATTTCTCTCCTTTTCTCTCTAGGAGGCCGGCCCCCTTGGAGGGTGCATCTAGCAATCCCACTACTCCAAGGTCACTCATTTCTTCTCCAATCTAACCTTGGTGTGGAGACTTAGAGGTTCTCAATTTTGGGAACTTGGAGAACCATATTCTTCCATCCAAATCCATGGATCTAAGAAGCAAGGAATGAAGGCCCTCTCTTTGGGTGATTAGCCTTTGCTTATGCAAAGAGGAATCTACAAAGGTATATATTTCTCAACTCACTTTGATTTGAGTTGAGTCTTGGTTCACCAATCTACTAGGCTTTGAATTTCATGGTTAATGTTTTGTTTTTAAGTGCATGCTAGCATGATTCTGCCTTTAATTGTTAATTGCATGCTTATTGATGTTGCTTAAATGAACATGTTTTTCACAAATCTTCCTTCACCAACATCATTTCTCGTTCTATTTGTACCCAAATACCAAACTTTAAAACCCGAGTTTTCGAGATCCTTTGCCTTAAGACCAACCCGCTTAGTTTCTTGGAGGCACATAATACTTATCTTTCTCCTCACCATAAATTCCACTACTTCCATAGATTTTCCTGTTAAGGTTCATATATTTCACGTTCCTAACGCATTCTACTCTCTTGAACCCTACCCTCATGTCCTAACTTCTTAGACCTCACTAGTCTAGTAAGTACAAAGTACTTTTTTTGCATTTCTTCTATAAAGTTGATGTGAGAAGATGCTTCCAAACAACTTTGAGTGAGGTGCAAGCAACTTGTTTTCATTGTTTGCATTTATAGATTATAAGGGAAAGTTAATAATACTTTCACATAACCAAAAGTACTTACAACAATGTTTGGCATGTGGTTGATGCGAAAATTTACTTAACACACAAATTAAACCCTCTTGTATCAATCGTAGTAAAGAATGTAAGTAGGGATCGTTCTGGACCGGAGATTAGGAGGGCTTGCTAATAACCTCTAAACTGACTTAAAAACTTAAAAACAAAGTTAAAAACACTAAACTAGACTCAAAGAACTCAAAACAAACTCAAAAGACTCAAAACAAGCTAAAAACGCCAAAATCTGCCTAAAAACACAAATTGGGTAGATTTGGACTCTAAACACACTTTTGAACGAATTTTGGTTTTAACTTGGTTCGAAACACTTAAAAACACAAACTAAATCAGTTTATAACTAATATGACCCAACAAGGTAAAGGGGGGGGTTTGGTTTTGACGAAATTGAAAACAAAACAAGTAAATTAAAAAACTAATGAAATTTGCACAAATTTGAGTAAATTGAATGGATGTAAGGCTAGCTAGGAGATTCTTCTCCACACATGACACACTTGCAAACAAAACGATTTCCAGTTGCTTTTCAATAAACTACGAATTCTCAACGCCCCAGATTAACTGTGAATTGCACTAATTAACCCTCAGATTTTCCTAATTTCATTGAATTGGATGATTGCATACAACAACCCAAAGCATTCCCCACAGGTTCCCTACATGAATTGCATAATAGAGATACAAGCAAGAATCATTAAGTTCTATGAAAATCATAAGCATTGACGAAACACTTGTAACTATGAATTGCATGAAACTTATGCCAAGAATTTACTTAACACGATTGTGACGAGCGACCTTCATTACTTGTGAATATAAGTTCATAACGATTAGGTGAAGCTTCCTTATATCCTAGCATCATATTTATGCATGAAAATTAAGCGTGCACTCTCAACCAACATACACAAATCAGTTTTAATTCAAATGGATAAGTAAATTGAAATCATAACTTATGAATCACAACTGAAAGTAATCAAATCATATTGCAAGCAGGAAAATGGTTTCAAATTCCCCCTAGTTAAGGGGAGTTTAGTTACGCATACTCACAAAGCAAAGATAAACAAATTTAGACATTGAAAACAAAAGAATGAAAACATCTAAAAACGCTCCAACAATCTAACTTGAATGGCAAGCTCGTCCAAGGGTCCTCATTCTTCTCTTTGTTGCGGCACAAGGTGTGGTTTGATGGATGCGTATGGATATATGGAAGGGAATGGCTGAATGTGTTTAGGTTGGATGGAGGTCACAGCAAGGAAAGGGAAATGAAGGTGCATAGAATTGTGTTTTTGTTGTGGGAATGTGTAGAATGGTTAAGAAGAAAAGACTTTGCCTTGCGGAAGAATTTGTCTTCCTCCCTTCTCCCTAAAATGTCCATGTGAATGTGTCTTTGGATGGTTCTCCTCTCTCGTTATGGTGAAGGGTGGATGTATTTATAGGATAAGGAGAGGACCACAATCTAATTAAGGTGGTAGTGTGATGCGATGAAAGTTAAGCACTCAAATTAAACCCTCTTGTTGTCAAATTGTAATAATAATGCAAGTTGGGATCGTTTTAAACCAGGCATTAGGAGGGCTTGCTAAAACCTCTAAACTAACTCAAAGACATAAAAACAAAGTTAAAAACGTTTGAATAGACTTAAAGAACTCAAAACAGGTTCACAAGACTCAAAATAACTTAAAGACACTCAAAATTGCGTAAAAACACAAACTAGGGAGTTTTGACTCTAACACAACTTTGGACGAAATTTGGTTTTTGACTTGAGTCAAAACACTCTAAAACACAAACAAAATAGATTTTAAACACTTTGAAACAAGAAAGTAAAAGGGGGATTTTAGTTTTGATGAATTTGAAACAAACAAACAACTTATAAAATTAGACAGATTGTAAAACGAATTTAAGAAATGAGATGATGGATGGATTAGTTAGAGGTCCGTTCTTCACATATGACACACTTGTATATGAATCGATTTCCAATTGCTTTTCAATTAACTATGATGCTCAACACCCCAAATTAACAGTGATGCACAAATTAACCTTTAGATTTTCCTTTACTCATTGAGTTGGATGAATGCATGCAACAACCTAAATCATTCTCTAAAAGTCCCCTATATGAATGCATAATAGAGATACAATCAGAGATCATTACGTTCAATGAAAATCATAAGTGTTGACGAGGCAATTATAACTATGAATGCATGATACATTTGCCAAGAATTCAATTAATGCGATTCTGATAAACAACCTTCACTACTCATGAATATAAACTTGTAACGATTAGGTGAAACTCATTTATATTCTAGCATCTAATTCATGCATGAAAACTAAGTATGCATCCTTAATAAACATACAAGAATTAGTTATGAATAAAATAGATAATTGAATTGCAATCACAACTTATCAAATCACAATTGGAGGAAATCAATTCAAATCTCAAGCATGTTCATGGCTTCAAACTTCCCCCTAACTAAATAGGGGTTTAGCCACTCATAATTGTAACAAAATTAGAAAATAATAAAGTAGACATTGAAAGCAAGAACGAAATACACCTAAAACGCTCCAAAGTTTCAAGCTTGAAAGTGTCTAGGATGTGTATGGATATATGGATGGAATGGATTTGCATGGCTAAGAGTTGAAAATGTATGGATTGGTGAGATGTAGTATGGCTAGATGAATGGATGGAGGTCACTACAAGGAAATTGTGTTTGTGAATGAAATGAAGCTCTTTTGATGGATCAAGATTGTACTCCTTTGGAAGGGGGGTGGTGGATGTATTTATAGCCTAGGGAGAGGACCACTCCATTTCCTTTGCATGTGCAGATTGCATGGGTGTGTGCTGTCTATGTTTCTCCTTTCCTTTAGCACACACATGCTTCATCATTTCAGCCACCAATCCACCCATTTTCTGCCCATGTTTCTCCTTTCCTTTGCATGTGGGTGTGTCTTCTCTTTCTAGCTGTGCATTTCTACTTGCTCCAAAGCAAAATGAGTGCAATCACAACCCCATTTTCTGCTGAGTGTTGATGACAAAGCAAAACACAAAACAAATGCATTTACTTTCTCATTTTATTAGCCAAATCTGCTTAGCCATTTTCTGAACCTTTCAGTTTACAATGCCCATAACTTCTTCTAGACAAATGATATTAACAATCCGTAAATTGCTTCAGAAAATAGACATCCGTAGCTTTCCAAGCATATAAGGCTCATTCTCTCATTCATTCGGAGCTATTCGTAACATGCTTCCAAAGTCAGCTAATCTGCATAGGCAGTTTTGACGAATTTGTTGGTTGTCCATGTTTCTCTTTTGCACATGCCTTGTGTGTTTCCTGCTGCCCATGCCGTGTGTTTCCTTGCATTCCCATGTGTGTGTGATGCCATCTAGTCATCATTTCCACATGTACAAGCTATCACACTTGCACACACACACGCTCTTCATTATTTCAGCCACAATTCAACTCATTTCCTGCCCATGCCGTGCCTTTCTTTCCCATGTGTGTGCTGCCATGCTTTCTTCCATGTGTCGTGCCTTTCTTGCTGTTTTCTTCTTTGCATGTGTGTGTTGTCATCTTTGTTTCTCCTTTGCACATGACATGTGCTGACCATGTTTAGATCCCCTTTGCATTTGCACACACTTGCTTCAACATTTCAGCCACAAACCACTATACTTTCTCTCCATGCCGTGTGTGTGTTGTCTTTGCATGTGGGTGTCTTTGCATGTACCTTGCATGATGTTGTCTCCATCACATGGCAGCTATGATGTTTGTTAGTTGTAGGTCACACACTTACACACATATGATGAATTCTAATATTCCCAAAACGTCCATCCTCATGTCTCCAAGTGCATGCAATCCATTTCATCCCAAAATTGCTCTAAAATGCACCAAAATGCACTTTTCTTGCCATCTTTGTTATTAGGACCTACAAACATACGAATAAGGTTTAAAACACTTTTATAAGCAATAACTATCTAAGTAAGTATAAGAAAACATGTTAACTAAGTCGCATAAATATGCTCCTATCAAATTCCCCCACACTTAGCTTTTGCTAGTCCTCGAGCAAAATAAAGAAAACAAAACACAACCTAAACCTTCCAACGTTTGCCTTAGGGATTTCCAACGCACATGACATGTGAAAAATCATTATTCCCACAGAGTTTAGTTATCTTCACACTTGAACACATACTTAATCACAATCACCACTTACTAGTTCACATTTAACCAATTAAAACGATGTTTTGAAAGTAGTAACATGCCTTAGAGAATTTGCTCAATTCCTTACAAGATACTCTCTATTTTCACACATTTTCTGACTACACACCGTACACTAGTTATATGTGAGAAGATTGATGTAAACATGAAAACGAACACTCACATATATGTATAACAAAGAAAGCTATTTTCTGGAGTTATTAAGCATGTTTTAGATATGATCTCATGAATGGAATGCTACTACTTAGATGCAAGAACCAGTGACACCATATGCTCATACCAATTCCAAACTCCACATATTGAAACGCATGACACTCAAGATGAAGTTAAGGGTTGTAACGGGGTTTAAAGGTAATGGCTAACAAAGAAAGGATAGGGATAACAAACATTATGAAAGCAATAGCAATCAATGTAATGAAAAAGACGCTTGGAATTCATTTATTAATGCAGAAATTAACTTTTAAACACAACGGGAAGATTCAAGCAGTACTTGGGGCCGAATTCAATGTTTTGGACCCTTTCTTCAACAAACAACACTTTAGAGCTCTTTTTCACCACTTTTCTTCTTTTCATTCTACTTTGGCACACACACACACACAAGAATCACTTCCCCCACACTTGTTTTTCTGCAAAAGTTCAACAAAAGGAATTCCTTCTAAATTATGTTTTACTATGCTTCAAGAACAAGGGTATGGATGGTCCTAATCTAGGCTAGGTGAGGATAGTGTGGGTTAACAAAGAACATAGGCTACACAAGGCTTAACAGGGTTAAACTTAAACACATAATGAAATAGGGCACGACAATTTGGCTGTGGTGGTCACTACACAATTTCATCTTGAATATGTATTATGCAAATCAATAACATGCTTTGAATGAAATAGGCATGAGTTCTAGCATTTGGAACTAACTGATGAAACGCCTTCTAAGTAGCAACCAAGCAAAGAATAATGAGATCATGCAACGACTTTAGAAAACAATGATGCACAGATTATTAACTCTCTAAATAAACGTTTAGGCTCAAGTCTCACAAGGTTGTAGCGTATATTTGAGTTCCTTCTTTCAAGCATGTTACAAAACTGATTTTTCCTTTATGATTGCATGTGAATTCGTAAGTTATGACCACAACCAAGCATACACCAAAGAGTAAATCAAATTTTCATCCATGTTTATAACTCTCTTTAACAGTCATGCAATTTAAAAAGCAAATCCTCATCATTGTGTTGGAAGGTACCCTAATACACAAATAAACATACAAAAACAATTTTTCAAATTCTTATGAGATTTTCGGATTTTTATGTCAAAACACACTGAAACATTCCAAAACAACTTAAAAACACTTAAAACAGCAAGGAACAACATTAGAAGTAATGGGTGATAAACTCCTACGAATTTCATGCAAAACAATGGCTACCCCCCCCAACACTTAAATCAAACATTGTCCTCAATGTTTCAAGCATAAACTCACACAAACAAACAACGAATAAACATGACAAGTATGGCAAAGTAAAAATTAGACAAACTAGAGTTTCAGAACGCAAATCTGGTTTTGGAGATAGATGATCTTGTTATCTTTCCACAGCTTTGATCTCGAACTGGTTTGGAATTCTGAGTGAGGAATACGAGAGTTTCTTGATTTCAAATCAGACTCCTTCTCCTAGGTTGATTTGATTGTGCAGTCTGCATTCTTCTTTGCTTGTTTCTTCTGCACGGTGGGCAGGCACAAGGTAGAGGTGTTGGTCTGTTTCTTTCTTCAATCTTTCCAAGTGCCCACCTCTTGCTTTCTTAATCCTTGTCCCTAGATGAGGATGAATTGGCACATTGTCTCCACATGCTTCGAGGTATCATTTTCACTTCCCTTATCTGTTCCCCAGGAAGATATGGTAGACGAAGAGGAAACATAGGATAATGAAGATGAGTACTCGAGAGCAAGGCTAGGTAAGCAATCAGGAGGGGTTCCTGATCGGATCAAATTTATATATATTTTTACTTCGAATTCACTCGTCTTTTTTTAGTTAGTTCCTTATATTTTTGAGCTATTTACGTTATTTTTGTGTTTATAGGATTTGTTATGCAAAGAAAATAAAAATAGAACAAGTGAAATTTTATGTAATAAATTCGTTGATCAGTTTTTAAATAAAATTAAAAAAAAAGAAAAATAATCATGATTCATGTTTTGTAGAAGAAGAGAGCAACAAATACAATGAGAGCAAGGTAGAGTTGTGATGCAGCAGAACAAATGGAAAGGCAGAAACGAAAAAGAGAAATATGGAGGGAGTCAGAAAGTGGGAAGATATGGGAATAATGGGATAATAAAATAAAGGAAATGGGACGGAAAGCAGGACGGGGGGCATAATAAAATAAGAGGGGGAGTAGGTAACATGGGAATTGACTGGTGGGGAGAAAACCACACGGAAAAAGAAGTAAGAGGTCAGAGGGGGAGAAGAAAAAAGGGGATATAAGGCAGGTGGAAAGAATAGAAAAAAAGGAGGGGGAGGGCTGCCTTTGGCAGCGAAAAAGAAGGGAGACGCGGGATCCGAGAGCCCAAGGGGCTGACGCAGGGCACATGTAGAATAGGAAAGCTGGGGGGCGTGAGCGAGGAGGACAGAGGCTGCCCTTTGGCAGCAGAAGAAACGTGAGGAAAGTGACACGGAGGGGGTGAGAAATAATCAGAAAAGAATAGAAGTGAGGGATAAAGAAGGAGTCCACAGAAGGAGCTGCCATTGGGCAGCGGGAGAAAGGCAAGGTCACAGACGTGGGAGAGAGGACAGGTCAGGAGAGTCCACGCAGGGGAGAGACGGGGGCAGCGTGGGCACGGACGCATCAGATCATCTTCTTTCGGTTTAATCTTTCCAAACTCCTATTTTATTTCTGTTTTAATAATGTGTAATTAAATTTATTTTGGCTAGAGGTTAATTCAAAACCATGAATATATTTGTAATATGAATTGATTACCTTCAGTTGTGATTTCTGAGTTGTGATTTAATTTGCTTAACTGCTTGATAGATAACTTATTTTTGTATGTCGATTAAGGATGCATACTTAATTTACATGCATGAATTTGATGCTAGAATATAAGTGAATTTCACCTAATCGTTATGAACTTATATTCACAAGTAGTGAAGGTTGCTAGTCACAATCACATTAAGTAAATTCTTGGCATAAGTTTCATGCAAATCATAGTAACGAGTGCCTCGTCAATGCTTATGTTTTTCATAGAACTTAATGATTCTTGCTTGTATCTCTATTATGCAATTCATGTAGGGAACTTGTAGGGAGTGTTTTGGGTTGTCGTATGCAATCATCCAACCCAATAACTTGTGGAAAAACTGAGGGTTAAAAAAGTGCTGTTCACGGTTAATCTGGAGTATTGAAATTCACAATTTATTGAAAGAACAACTGAAAATCAATTTAAGTTGCATATGTGTCATGTGTGGAGAAGAACCCTCTAGCTAGTCCGTCATTTATCATTTTACCTTAATTTTATGTTTTTGTCAATTCTGTAATTTAATTAAGTTTAATTTACTTTTCATCAAAACCAAACACCCATCCATTATTAAATTATATTATTTAGTTAGTTTTCTTTATTGTTAGTCTTTTAATTTAATTTCCGTCCATTTCAGTTCCTAGTGTTTAATTTAATTGTTTTCATTATTTTGAGTCATTTTAAGTGTGTTTCGAGTTATTAGAGTTTTTAGCCTAGTTTTGTGTCCTTGAGTCTTATTTAATATTTTTAAATTAATTTAGAATGGATTAGCAATCCCTCCTAATCCCCGGCCTAGAACGATACCCTACTTACATCTATACTACAATTGTCAAAAAGAGGGTTTAATTTGTGTGTCAAGTAATTTTCGCATCAAATTTTGGCGCCGTTGCCGGGGATTAGCAACTTTGCTATCCTTTTATTTTTGTTTTTGTTTATGTTTTTATTGGTGTTTGTGTATTTTACTTTTGATATTTGATTTATTTTTCTTTCTTTGATTTTAGGTACAAATGGAGCGAGACATGGCACTTGCGACCATTCAAGCTCAATTGGCACAGCTCACTGCTCAATTGACTCATAATGCCGAACGGACCACAATGCCAAGTGTCCCTACACTTGATGTGCCCTATGGGCAAGGATATCAAAGTCCTCAATTTTCTGCCAATGAAGATGTTTGGGGATATCAAGGTTATAACCAATCAAGGGGCAACATGTTTTCCAACGCTTGCAATTCAGATTGGAGAGGTAATTCAGATTATATGTGGGATGAACCTCAACAATTTCAACAAGGTGGATATTGGCAGCAAGACGAGTTCTATTCAAGACCTATGCAGCCACCACAGCATCCCCCACAACAATTCCAATCAAATCAAAGTATGCCCACGAATTATAATGAAATTCTTGAAGGACTAATTTCTGTGGCGCAGGGTTTACGAAAAGAAGAACAATTGCCGCCATCGGAAGAGTTCTATCAGTGGCCATATGAACCGTCACAGCCACCACAACAATCAACCCAATTCAATTCAGGTACATCCTTGGATAATGATACACTTAATAAGTTACTCACCTCTTTGAATCAGGGAGTAGAAAATCAAAACCAAGAGATGCAAGACCGAGTCAGAAGAGTGGACGAATTGGATATGCATGTTGGGCAAATTATGGAATTCATGGCACAGATTCAAGATCAAAGTGAACTTTCCAACTCAAACATTGCAAATTTAAAGGCAGAAGTTGAAATCGATGAAGCCATCACCTTGGAAGGTGACAGGGAGGATGAAGCTGTACCAGAACCATCCAAACACAGCCCGAACATGAATGAATTGCTGCTGCAAGCAGAAGAGGAGGAGGACGACTTGGGCAGTTTAGAAGAATTCTTGCTGCAAGCTCCTCAAATCCCTATGTCATCCAACTCAGGTGAGGAAGTTCTAAATTCACTTCATTCTAATGATATTCCTCCCAATGTCCCTTTTCCTAGCAGGTTTTTGATTCCCAAGCAAGAAGAGAGTGAAAAAGACATTGTGGAAGCTCTTCCAAAGGTACAAAAGGATATTCCAATTCTTGGTGCAACAAAGCAAGTTCTAGATCGTGTTGAATATTTCAAAGGCCTTTGTTTCCCAAGAAGAACGATTCAAGAGAATGAAGTGGTTGAAGCAGATCAAGAATTCATCCAAGGGGATGTGCATGAGACAATCAAGCCCAAAGCAGTTGAGTTTGATGACCCGAGACAAGCCACAACCATCATAGTAAACCTGGCCAAGTTCAAAGTCCCGGAAATGTTCAAAAATGTGGTGTTTGTCATTGAGTTTGTGTCGGAAAAAGAAAGTAAGCCATCTTCTCCAATTTTAATTTTTATTTATACTAACATTTTTCTGATTTTGATGATTCAGGCACCCACTCTTGAATTTAAACCATTGCCGAATCATTTCAAGTATCACCTCCCATTAAAAGATAAATTCCATGCTTTGGAGCCGAGGGGAGTTTAAAGGAAAGATTTGTCCCGCTAAAGACGTTAAATCAAATGCTTCTTGGGAGGCAACCCAAGCATTCAACGAAGGGAGACTTTGGAATCGCTAACCCAATCAGATTTGCATTCTTACACCTTTATCTTTACTGCTTTCATGTTGTTTTGTTTAGTTAGTTGTGTTATTTGGTTGATTTCTGTGAGTTTGTGTTATTTAGTTTAAGTGTGGGGGAAGGTTAAACAAAGTCTTTCTACATTAATTTACATATTAAAAAAAAAAAAAAAAAAAAAACATAAAAGTACAAATATTTTACAAAGATGTGTAAACTAATAGTATTCATTGGTCAGGTGGTGCTTTAGTAGTCGGCGGGGCTTCAGCAGTCGGCGGGGCCACAGACGGAGGAGGCAGCAGAGGTTGATCAGTTGGAGCTTCACTACGCGGTGCCGCTCCAGAAGACGAAGGCAAATGCTGTTGGAACAAACCCACAAACCTTCGATGATCAAGTAAAATTTGACCATCAGTGTCCTGCATCTGGTCAATCTTCCTCTTCATGCTGGTGGCATAACTTTGTGCGAGCTTGTGCAATTCTTTATTCTCATGCTTGAGCCCTTTAATCTCTTGTTTGAGACTCTGTATTTCAGCCACCAACGATTCAACGTGACGGGTTCGGGCATATAGGCGTTGGGCCATGTTGGATACGGAACCCGCACACTGCACGCTAAGAGCCAAAGACTCCTTAACCGCCAATTCATCAGATCGTCTAGCGAGCAGTCTATTATCTCTGGGGGTGACAAGGTTCCGGGCCACCACAGCAGCGGTCATGTCATTTTTCATCACCGAATCCCCAACGGTAAGAGGACCGGTAGGGGATATGAAGGATGGGCGCCATAGGTTGTCTGGAGAAGGCGGGGCTGCCTCTTCACCAAGGTTCAAGTCAAAACGACGATCGGAAGGGCCAGACATTTTTCAGAGGTGGTGAAGAAAGAAGAGAGTCGGACTGATCAAGATTAAACAAGTGCAAGAAGGGAGTGTTTACAGGAGGGAGCTCAAGTGTGTTGTGGAACAAGATTAACGCTTCTATAAAAAGAAGAAATCAAAGAGGCGCTCCTCAGAAATTGAAGAGGCGTCCTCTCGCAAATCGAAGAGTCGGGGCTCATTTCTCAAACGCCTGATTCTTTTCTCAAAAGAGGAGTTTCCTTTCTCAAAAGCCGGATTCTTTTCTCAAAAGAGGCGTTTCATTTCTCAAAAAATGGGCTTGCTCAGAAACCACGAGCCGAACCCCGGATTTTCAAAAAAATAAATTTGTCCAGACGTGTCGTCACTCGTCACAGGCAATGTGCAGCTTTGCGGAAATTACGGGCAGCTTTGTCAGAAAGCGCGTAATTTGTACTATTCATCCATCCACCGGCTGCCGACAATGAGTGAGAGAATAGTTCCGGTTGTGCAGAAAAGTCCTTTAAGTATCTACCTTCGCCTTCCACAGCAAAGGCACACCCTCTCAGCACTTTTTCATCTCTCTGAAATGGCTTTCCAACAAACCCTCTCGAGTCACTCTGTATTTCTCATCCCCTGGGATACCCCTGCAACCAACCCATCCAGAGCACAAGTATTTCATATCATAAAGGTTGAGAGCACGAGTATCTCATATCATGCTTTCTCCCGGTCCTTTCTCCAGCCAGCACTTGCTCTCGAGTGATCATCATCTTATGTTTCCGCTTCGTCTCTCACTTATAAGGGAAGAAGATGATACCTCGAAGCATTTGGAGACAACATGCTGATTCATCCTCAGCTAGGGACAAGGAGAAAGAAAGCAAGAGGTGGGCACTTGGAAAGATTGAAGAAAGAATCAGACCAACACAGCTACCTTGTGCCTACCCGCCGTGCTGAAGAAACAAGCAGAGAAGAATGCAGACTGTGCAATTCTCGCTCAGAATTCCAAACCAGTTCGAGATCAAAGCTGTGGAAAGTCAACAAGCACGACCAATGATCACTTATTAGTTCTATTCATTGTCTTTTATCGTGATTTTCAATTTTTCGGTTGCATTTTTTTTTTTTACATTTTCTTGCGTTACTTAACTGAATTATTTCTTTTCTTTGTAGGAACTTTTGGTTATTTCCACCCTTGAAGTTGATTGCAGAATTTTAGCTTGGGGGTCATCGCTTGATTTTACTGCAAATTAGGGAAGTTTTCAGTCTAATTGCTTTATTTTGTTTCTTATTATTTATTTATTTTATTTTATTTTTATTTGCGTTATAGTGTTTTCTGACATTGGGGACAATGTCAAGTTTACGTGTGGGGGTAGAAATCTCTAGAATTTCATTTGTTTCTGTGTTGTTGCTTTTTGTTTTCTTTAAAAAAAAAAAAAAAAAATCGGAAAATTTAAAAAAAAAATAAAATATTGTCTTGTTTCCCTTATTGTTTTGAATTAGATTTTTTGTTAGTTTCCCGACCCAATGATATAATTGGATCAAATTTGAAACATGATTATTAAGAACTTAATTAACATGTGTTTTGTGAAATTCCTAATTCTCTTGTTAGCTTTGTATATGTTTGATCATCTTTGAAAAACCAAATGCACATAGCCTTGTTGATGTGAAACTAAAGCATGACTTAAAGCTTCATATGTGAATTTAGTGACCATATATATCCTATGTGAGTTTTTGAGCCTATTGAAAGTGTGTGCATTTTTCATACACTCCTATTCTTTCGTGTGTGATGAACTTATGTGAGATACATCTCTAGAACTTGCGTAACGATCTTTCGAAATGTTTGTCATTGATTGCATGAACTTGGAAATGATAGAGGCATTAGGTTTACCACTATGGCCCAAATAACCATGTTTCCCAAAGAAAAATGATATCATTAGATTGCCAATTTGAGCCGTGTATGTTGAGCCTTTTATTTCTTATCACCAGATATGTCTACCCTTATACCTGAAACATTTTTCCTTACCCTTTCCAAGCAAGCTAGTGAGCAATGTGAGATTGTCTTATGAGAAATGTTTGTGAAGTACTTTGAAGGTGTTTGGCAAAAGAATAAGTGTGGGGGTATTTCATGTTTGTATTTAAAAAAAAAAAAAAAAAAAAAAAAAAAAAAAAGAGAAAAGAAAAAGAAAGATTGTATACAAAGAAAATAAAAAGTTTTTCAAGTTTCAGTTAAGGGTGCGGTTGGAGGTGTCAGAAGAATCGTTGGAGAGCTTGAGTTCTTATAAATCTAAAGAAAAGAATTGCTTGCAATGTAGCTTGGAACTTGTGTTTTCCTATTCTTTCGTTTCAATAACCCTATCCCTAAGCCTCATTACATCCAATAAAAGTCCTCTTGATTTAAGTTTTGCAATTATGACTGTGGAGAAGTGATCTTTATGCAAGCTTATGGTAGAACTTTCACATTTGATTCTTTGAGTGAAACACATTTAAACTAAACACATGTGTGATTGAGTGTATATCCCGTGAGAAGGTCGCTAGTTTGCATATGATGATTTTAAAAATAAAAACTTGAAATTGCATTAGCATGGCTATCTCACACACTACACTTCAAGGATGATTCAAAGATTACTGCTAATATTTGAATAAGGAAGATGAACTTGGATTAGTTCCTTGATGCTAGCTATGGTTCTTGATGATTTGTTTTCTTGAATGAAATTCTATGAGGGTCACATGGGGGGAAGCTAATGTTTTTCTTGTTACTTCTTGTTCTTGTTTTCTTTGTTTTGCTCGAGGACTAGCAAAAGTTAAGTGTGGGGGTATTTGATCGGATCAAATTTATATATATTTTTACTTCGAATTCACTCGTCTTTTCTTAGTTAGTTCCTTATATTTTTGAGCTATTTACGTTATTTTTGTGTTTATAGGATTTGTTATGCAAAGAAAATAAAAATAGAACAAGTGAAATTTTATGTAATAAATTCGTTGATCAGTTTTTAAATAAAATTAAAAAAAAAAGAAAAATAATCATGATTCATGTTTTGTAGAAGAAGAGATCAACAAATACAATGAGAGCAAGGTAGAGTTGTGATGCAGCAGAACAAATGGAAAGGCAGAAACGAAAAAGAGAAATATGGAGGGAGTCAGAAAGTGGGAAGATATGGGAATAATGGGATAATAAAATAAAGGAAATGGGACGGAAAGCAGGACGGGGGGCATAATAAAATAAGAGGGGGAGTAGGTAACATGGGGATTGACTGGTGGGGAGAAAACCACACGGAAAAAGAAGTAAGAGGTCAGAGGGGGAGAAGAAAAAAGGGGATATAAGGCAGGTGGAAAGAATAGAAAAAGAGGAGGGGGAGGGCTGCCTTTGGCAGCGAAAAAGAAGGGAGACGCGGGATCCGAGAGCCCAAGGGGCTGACGCAGGGCACATGCGGAATAGGAAAGCTGGGGGGCGTGAGCGAGGAGGACAGAGGCTGCCCTTTGGCAGCAGAAGAAACGTGAGGAAAGTGACACGGGGGGGGGGGGTGAGAAATAATCAGAAAAGAATATAAGTGAGGGATAGAGAAGGAGTCCACAGAAGGAGCTGCCATTGGGCAGCGGGAGAAAGGCAAGGTCACAGACGTGGGAGAGAGGACAGGTCAGGAGAGTCCACGCAGGGGAGAGACGGGGGCAGCGTGGGCACGGACGCATCAGATCATCTTCTTTCGGTTTAATCTTTCCAAACTCCTATTTTATTTCTGTTTTAATAATGTGTAATTAAATTTATTTTGGCTAGAGGTTAATTCAAAACCATGAATATATTTGTAATATGAATTGATTACCTTCAGTTGTGATTTCTGAGTTGTGATTTAATTTGCTTAACTGCTTGATAGATAACTTATTTTTGTATGTCGATTAAGGATGCATACTTAATTTACATGCATGAATTTGATGCTAGAATATAAGTGAATTTCACCTAATCGTTATGAACTTATATTCACAAGTAGTGAAGGTTGCTAGTCACAATCACATTAAGTAAATTCTTGGCATAAGTTTCATGCAAATCATAGTAACGAGTGCCTCGTCAATGCTTATGTTTTTCATAGAACTTAATGATTCTTCCTTGTATCTCTATTATGCAATTCATGTAGGGAACTTGTAGGGAATGTTTTGGGTTGTCGTATGCAATCATCCAACCCAATAACTTGTGGAAAAACTGAGGGTTAAAAAAGTGTTGTTCACGATTAATCTGGAGTATTGAAATTCACAATTTATTGAAAGAACAACTGAAAATCAATTTAAGTTGCATATGTGTCATGTGTGGAGAAGAACCCTCTAGCTAGTCCGTCATTTATCATTTTACCTTAATTTTATGTTTTTGTCAATTCTGTAATTTAATTAAGTTTAATTTACTTTTCATCAAAACCAAACACCCATCCATTATTAAATTATATTATTTAGTTAGTTTTCTTTATTGTTAGTCTTTTAATTTAATTTCCGTCCATTTCAGTTCCTAGTGTTTAATTTAATTGTTTTCATTATTTTGAGTCATTTTAAGTGTGTTTCGAGTTATTAGAGTTTTTAGCCTAGTTTTGTGTCCTTGAGTCTTATTTAATATTTTTAAATTAATTTAGAATAGATTAGCAATCCCTCCTAATCCCCGGCCTAGAACGATACCCTACTTACATCTATACTACAATTGTCAAAAAGAGGGTTTAATTTGTGTGTCAAGTAATTTTCGCATCAGTTCCAGGCAGTCAGTTCCAAATCGGAAGATTGATACCAAGTGCTGGTTGATTGCTCTCTTTCTCCTTGTCCTAAAACAAAGACAAGGAGAATGACAGGGAGAAAGCATGATATGAGATACTCTTGCTTTCAACCTTCATGATATGATATATTTTTGCTTTGGATGAGTTGTTTGCAGAGGTACCCCAAGGAATTAGGAACACTGAGTGACTCGAGAGGGTTTGTTGGAAAGGCATTCTCTGAGAAGAAGAAGGGTTATGTATGTCTGCCTTGCAATTGAGGGTGAAGGATGACATTTATAAGAATCAATAACCAGTACTATTCTTTCACGCTTGTCAGCAACTGTTGGATGATTTAATAGTAAACTTCACGTGCTTTCTACTTCATAAGAGATCTTCGACAGATTGCCCGTAATTTTCATAAAGCTGACTCTGCATGTGACAGATGTTGACACGTCTGGAAAAGCAGATGGTTGGAATCGGTGCTTTGACAAACTACCCGTGATTTCCGGAAAGCTTACTCTACATGTGACAGATGTTGACACGTCTGGAAAAGCAGATGGTTCGAATCGGCGCTTTGAAAAACTGCCCATGATTTCCGCAAAGCTTACTTTGCATGTGACAGATGTTGACACGTCTGCAAAAGTAGATGCCTCTCCGATATCTGGAATTGCCTCTTCGATCTTTGAAATCCCGTCGAGTTGCATGTGACAAGTGCGGACAAATCTGGAAAATAAGATTGGCCGTGGTTTCTGAGCAAGCTCAGCTTTTGAGAAAGCTAGCGCCTCTTTGATTTTTTTAGTTGGCCTCTTCGATTTCTGAGCTCGCCTCTTCGATCTCTGAATTCCCATCGCGTGCTGATTTTTATAGAGGTATGCAGGACATTCAAAGCACACTTGAAGCAATCGGCAAAGGGGGTTGGATATTTTGGAAAAATCCTTGATGAAACGCCTGTAGAACCCTGCATGGCCAAGAAACGAACGAACCTCTCTAACCGAAGTAGGAAAGGGTAAATGACGTACAAGGTCTATTTTTTATTTATCTACTTCAATTCCTTTTTCTGAAACAATATGGCCTAAAACTATACCTTGTTTAACCATAAAGTGGCATTTTTCCCAATTCAACACAAGGTTAGTTTTAACACATCGTTTCAAGATCAAGGTCAGATTATCCAGACAATTATCAAAAGACTCCCCAAATACACTGAAATCATCCATAAATACCTCAATTATCTTCTCAACATAATCGGAGAATATACTTACCATACACTTTTGGAAAGTGGCAGGTGCGTTGCATAGGCCGAATGGCATGCGACGATAGGCAAAAGTTTCAAAGGGACATGTGAATGTGGTCTTCTCTTGGTCATCCGGTGCTATCACAATTTGGTTATATCC
Organism: Malus x robusta; assembly: GCA_963082935.1. NCBI lineage: Eukaryota > Viridiplantae > Streptophyta > Magnoliopsida > Rosales > Rosaceae > Malus > Malus x robusta. Next base: position 19,832,318 of record OY720334.1, on the reverse strand, counting down.
AAAATATCCATCAAGAAAACAATAAAAAGCACGACCGGCTAACCTTTCAAGCATTTGGTCGATGAATGGCAAAGGAAAGTGATATTTCCTCGTTGTAGCGTTTAGCTTCCTATAGTCAATACAAACACGCCATCCGGTTTGAATTCGTGTAGGTACCAACTCGTTCTCATGATTCTTGACAACAGTAACTCCAGACTTCTTGGGAACGACTTGAACTGGTGAAACCCAATGGCTATCGGAGATAGGATAGATCACGCCACAATCTAAGAGCTTGATTATTTCCTTCTTCACAACTTCCATCATAGGAGGGTTCAGACGACGTTGAGCCTCTCGGGATGGTTTAGTCCCCTCCTTAAGAAGTATGCGGTGCATGCAAGTGGTGAGGCTAATTCCCCTAATGTCGGCCAAGGTCCACCCCATGGCTGTTTTGTGCTCTCGTAACACTCTCACAAGCTTTTCTTCCTCATGTGTCGTGAGACTTGAAGAAACAATGACGGGCAATGTCTCATCATCTCCCAAAAACACATATTTGAAATGGTCCGGCAACGGCTTAAGTTCAAGAGTATGTGCCTGATCAACAGAACGTAACATCTCAGTAGAAACTGAACTTGAAATTGAGAGCGGAACCTTACCATATTGTCGTGGAAGCGACTTAAGGGCAGCCACAACCTCCACAACTTCCTCATTAAAGGGCACGACATTGGGCTCCCCAATTTGGTCGTGGGTTTGCATTGCCCCAAGTTCTTGGTTTTTTAGTTCTATGCCATTCGTAATGGCTATTTCAAGGGCATCCTCGTTCAATTCCTCAAGATACTCTTGCGCCAAAGAATCAATAACATCAATAGAAAAGCAAGAGTGATCATCAACGGGATATCTCATAGTTTCAGAAATATTAAAATTGATAACTTCCTCATCGAATTCCATCGTCAAAGTTCCCTTGTATACATCAATCTTTGTACGGGCTATCTTCATGAATGGCCTACCAAGAAGAATCGGCAAAGAGGTGGAATGGACTGAATCTTCCATGTCTAAAACATAAAAATCAGCCGAAAAGATCAAATGGTTCACCTGTACTAAAACATCCTCCAAAACACCTTTTGGGTATGCGTTAGAATGATCAGCCAATTGTATAATCACACCATCCTTTTTCAATTCACCCAAGTTCATAGATGCATATATAGAGTAAGGCATGACATTTATAGATGCACCTAAATCTAGCATTGCATTTTAAAATCGAGTATTGCCAATCACACAGGGAATCGTAAAACTTCCGGGGTCTTTGCATTTAGTGGGCAGTTTACGTTGCAATACGGCTGAAACATTTTCACTTACCTTAACTACCTCTTTGTTCGACATTTTCCTCTTGGTTGTGCATAACTCTTTGAGAAATTTGGCATATTTTGGGACTTGTTTAATTGCCTCAAGGAGTGGGATGTTTACTTGCACTTTCCGGAATGTTTCAATACCTCCTCTTTCTTCTCAAAGTTCTTTCAAAATCGCCGTCGAACTCCGAGATGCTTGCACTAATATGTTCAGAACTACGAGTCATCAACTAGTACCTGAAAATAAGAAATAAACCCAATCAGCAAACTAAAATAAAAACACACAAAAATAAATAAAAAGAAACAACGAGGGATTAGCAAAGCTGCTAATCCCCGGCAACGGCGCCAAAATTTGATGCGATGAAAGTTAAGCACTCAAATTAAACTCTCTTGTTGTCAAATTGTAGTAATAATGCAAGTAGGGATCGTTCTAAACCGGGGATTAGGAGGGCTTGCTAAAACCTCTAAACTAACTCAAAGACATAAAAACAAAGTTAAAAATGTTTGAATAGACTTAAAGAACTCAAAACAGGTTCACAAGACTCAAAATAACTTAAAGACACTCAAAATTGCCTAAAAACACAAACTAGGCAGTTTCTGACTCTAACACAACTTTGGACGAAATTTGGTTTTTGACTTGACTCAAAACACTCTAAAACACAAACAAAACAGATTTTAAACACTTTGAAACAAGAAAGTAAAAGGGGGATTTTAGTTTTGATGAATTTGAAACAAACAAACAACTTATAAAATTAGACACATTGTAAAACGAATTTAAGAAATGAGATGATGGATGGATTAGTTAGAGGTCCGTTCTTCACACATGACACACTTGTATATGAATCGATTTCCAATTGCTTTTCAATTAACTATGATGCTCAACACCCCAATTTAACCGTGATGCTCAAATTAACCCTCATATTTTCCTTTACTCATTGAGTTGGATGAATGCATGCAACAACCCAAATCACTCTCTAAAAGTCAATGCATAATAGAGATACAATCAGAGATCATTGCGTTCAATGAAAATCATAAGTGTTGACGAGGCAATTATTGAAGGAAATTTTGTGAAAAACATGTTCATTTAAGCAACATCTATAGCATGCTATTAACAATTAAAAGGCGGAATCATGCTTTCATGCACTTAAAAACAAAACATTAACCATGAAATTCAAAGCCTAGTAGATTGGTGAACCAAGACTTAACTCAAATCAAAGTGAGTTGAGAAATTTATACCTTTGTAGATTCCTCTTTGCATGAGCAAAGGCTAATCACCCAAAGAGAGGGCCTTCATTCCTTGCATCTTAGATCTATGGATTTAGATGGATGAAATGGTTCTCCAAGTTCCCAAAATTGAGAACCTCTGAGTCTCCACACCAAGGTAAGATTGGAGATGAAAATGAGTGACCTTGGAGGAGTAGAATTGCTAGATAATCCCTCCAAGGGGGCCGACCTCTTTAGAGAGAAATGAGAGCTTTGTGTTCTCTCCAATTTCCTAAAAGAAAACCCCTTATGAATTTTAGGCTATAAAGTTCTTTATATAGTCATTTATTTAAATGACCTAAAGAACCAAAACCCTAATTCAACATACATGGTCGGCCATATAAGGGATATGGGCTTTTGGGCCTTTGTGAATCTTTATTCATTAAATTGTCATACAACTTAAGTCAATGGGCTTGACGTTCGAAGCCCATTGGGCCTTAAGGTCCAAAACTATCCCGAGGTCTTTAACGAACTTATTCGTTTGATTAATTAACATATTAATTAATCCTTGCCATAAATAATTAAACCATTTAGTTATTCTTACTCATCTCCATTGTTTCTTCAATCTCCACCTTACACGGTGTACGATCCATTAGGTTCCTTTTAGCGAGGCAGTGGGCGATTAAAACCATTTCACATCGATTGTGAATTGAAACTTACTTTCAATTCTCCCTTTAGTGATTATACACATTTAGGGCTTCCACAAACCATGAGTGACACCTAGCAGCATATCATGGTTACCCAAGCTAATCAGAAGAGGTAGAGAACCTATTCAGTTTAGGATTACAAATGCAATACGGTATTTCTCTAATACAATACTCTTGACCACATTGTTTGGTTTGATAGTTTAGTTTATTCATGCCTACTATCCAATGTGATCCCTGTGCTTATATGATTATCTTGAATGTGATTTGGAACGACTTCCTAAATCTCATTCATACTCTGGCCAGAGATTCTTAATCATATCATAGAGTATTCTCCCTCAAACCGTTTGAAGGTTAGAGATCCCTTGTTGCGCATTCACTTGCCTCCATGGCTAAGTGGCTTAACCCCAACTATGCCGTGGACACCCTCCTGATGGAGTGACTTTAACATAATCAAAGATCAAGGACTTAACCACAAGACAACTATGATGCCTCAGGTCAAAAGACTACTTTGCATTATCCCAACCATGAGTTCTCATGTGACATGAATATGAGAACTCTTCGTTGATCGTGTTCAGTGGACTCATTCGCTATTGAGCACCTACATGCTTGTCTTGATGTCACACACACCAATGACTCGAGACTAGTCACTGTCCCTGACAGAAGACACAGCACGCACTGATCTTAACGGACTGTCAATGCCCAATTGGCAATCCTATGATCAGGAACGTTTAGGATGTGTCTACGAAAGAGATATCTGTTTATCTCTTCATTCATAATGAAGAAACATCCAATGATGGATTAGATTCATAATCTAATACATTTACGCTTCCTTTACGTTACTCTAATTCTTCCTCATTCTTTGAGGAATCTATCCTTTAGTATTTCTTAAATACTTAAGGACTCACTTGACAGCTGCCATGGTTCTGATCCTGGGCTTGCATTGATATTGTCTTGTACCGTTCTAGGTACAACTCATATCAATGTTTTCATACAATATGAAATACATAAATCACCTTTCTGCGTATGCATAAAGGATTCTATTTACGCATTATTTATTTGGGAGTCAAAGAGTACGTTCTCTTTGAGAAAAGCTACCTCCTAGTCTCACTAGAGTTGTTCTTCTATTTGAAGTTTATCATCAAATGAGAAACCTCCTAGCATCTTTTGTCTATAATTAGGAATTATATCTTGTAATCTATCCTTATACATCCCATGTTTATAGACTATGTCTCCCATATACATTCTATCGTTATAAAATGTTTAAAGTCATAACTTTAATGAAGAAGTATTCTTTCCATTTCCAAAATTAATATATCATATATATATATATATATATTCATATATATCATATATATATTTATATATATATATATATATATATACAAATTTAGGAATGTGATTAACTCCCACTAATCTTTTGTAAACCTAGTAAACAAAAGATTCATTTACATCTTTATGAGAAATCAAACGACTTGATCTTTCTCTCATAAGACGCTTGTGGCTCCCACTAGCTTGCTTAAGATTCATGATGGATGGATCTCCACAACTTACATGTCTTGTGATTCATAGTTTTAGACATATATTATCAAGAATATCTCAATAATGGTTTCGGAAACCCATATTATGTCCAAACATTGAATCACCATTTAGTTGTAGCTAGCAAACTTCGAATTAATTGAAACTAAGACTACGTAAAAAAATGGTTCCTTCAAAGTCAACCATTCTCTTTGATTGTAGTCACCTTAAGCTACCAATTAGCTATAAATGTGTCATTATTTCGGGTCAAATGGTACTTTACCATTTCCTTGAGTATATATCGTATATACACTCAATGTAGTCATAAGGATTCTCATTTTTATTTCTTTCGAATTAAGAGGTGCAATCTATGACATAGTCATAAAGTTCAAACCATTTAACTGAGACGGTTTATAAAACCCTTCTTGACTACCTTGGAGCTTGTGCTATAGGAACTAGGTTGTTATATTTGTTGATTATCATCTTGTCTCTCAAAGAACCCATTCTTTGAGTTCTATCTCTCATTCATTGCTTTATCTTAGGCAAATCATATTGTAGGATTACAATGAACTACTCAACAAACAACATTTGTTAGTTGGTTTATAGAAGTGATATCCAAATGTTAATTTAAGGATATCCACAAGATAATTCTCAAACAAATATTGCTTATTAGCACACAACCCCAAATCTTAACACTATTAAGACGTGTCTTTCTTTCCAACTACATCCAATGGAGTCATGAAAATTTTGGAAGATCTTCTAATTGACAATCATATTGTCCTAGAAGTATATATCCTATATATATGGGTAATTGATAACATCCAACGAACTAAATCTTATTCAAGTTCATTCTTCTCCTAATGGAGAAATCCATTATCTTATGATGCTTCTTTCCTTGAATGTCTTTCAAGGAAACTATTCTAAAGTGTTACCTTTCCTTGGATCAAATCTAAGGAGGTAAATACTTTAAACGTCTTACTCATCAACTTACATTTCTTGAATTCTTTGAAACTTTTTGCAAAGTATTCGAAATTGTGTTTATTCAAAATAAACTATAGTCCAACCGAGAGTGATCTTCGGTGAATGTCATACAACATGAGTAGCATTATGTTGTGGACAAGTGCCACTAACATCTAAGGGAATTAACCTCAACAACTTTGTGATTCTTTCTTCTTTCCAAAAGAATAAAGATTTCAAACATTTTGCCTCTATACAATTTTAATAAGAAGGTATTGGATCCGGATCTAACGATCCAAAGCATCCATCTATGACCAACTCATAATTTATGTTTTAGAGGTATCACAACTTTAATTGGGATTAGTCACTACCTTGCAACCTTTTGGGTTTTAAGCATCATTATATTCTAAACAGTTAACACTACCATATCATCTCTACTATAGAGAAAATTAATTAGATTACAATAATCTAATCATTCATTAATAAAGAACAATGTTTTGTTCCATTTCACATAGTGACGGAATTTAGTTCCTTAAAATTGGAATATAAAGACAATCTATGTTTTTCCAATTTCTTTGGTAGTTCATATGAGGAAGTAAGTACCATCTGCTTTCGCAGAAATCTATATTTGATTCACTTTCCGAATGTGAAGTACTTTCTCTTCTCTCATTAATCTTCTACTTCTTATTAGCCACACTTTTACAACGATTGTAAAACATAGTTACTAATACGGAATCAAGCATTCAAGTAGAAGAACCAACTGTTTTGAACTATTAAAAAACAATTTACAACACCTTCGAAAGGTGTGTTCTTGACATTTGCAAGACATTTCTTGCAAATACCCCTTCCAATGTCCATCCTTTCATAAAGAAAGTTTGTTCTCTTGGAGTTATTTCGCTTTCTTCATTTGACTTCTCCTTTGACTACAATAGTCATGGTCCCTAAACTCCCACTATCTCTCTTGAAACTTATTTCAATTGTGTTATACACATCAAACAATTTGGAGAACATGTGGTTATTGTTCACTATATAGTTTACAATAAACTTAGTGAACCATTTGGATAGGGACACAAAAGTGAAGTCCTTGCCTAGCTCCCGTCTCTAGAAGTGTTTTAACACTTCAACACTCAATTATTCAAAATCATCATAAGTCCATGTTGATGGACTATTTTTGTCAACCAACCATTATGTTCTAAACATAATTACAAACTTTCAAGAGTTGTATAAGGCAACTCTTATTTCTTCATACAACAATTTGTAAGTGAAGAATCATGACACATAAAGTGTCCATGCCTTTGTGCTTTCTTCCCAAGTTCTTTGTTCATATAACAAAGAAACAAGCACTAGTGTTTGCATTGACTAAGGGTTGTTCAAAGCAACTCTTATTTCTTCATACAACGATTTGTAAGTGAAGAACTATGATATTAAAAGTGTTGTCCTCTTTATGATAGACTTTTTCTAACATATTCTTCTAATGATACATTATCAATAGGAAGATTGTGAGGATTAGACTACTTAGGTACATATACAATCCATTTAAGACAATCTTTGGGATTGTTGTACCAAGTCCGGAAACTAAAGCTTTCGGTTTTTCTTTGTCAAGTGTTGGATAGTGTTTGCAAATATATAGGTAAACAAATACATAACGAATATAAATTGATTGATTTTAAGCCATTTGATCCGGGTCTTTAAATCAAATAGCACCACCCACTATTTTTGGCAAATTCCATATCCCTCATTGGAATTCGAGAGTTTTGGATGAAACTCTTAGTAGGGTATGGGAGACTCACTACTACCAAGCCCACATCACAATGATATGATGTTGGCTAGCATTAATAATAATGAGAGAGTACGCTTACTCATTTGCATCTCTTTCAAGTACCCATCTTATTTGGCCTCTAGAGAATGTCACCTCACAATGATATGATGTTGGCTCCATTGCACTTAGTTAAGTCATTCCCACCATGCTTAGTTCGTGAAGGGGTTCAAGAATAGCCTCACGATGATACGATGTCGGCCATCCTCGTTGCCTACACTCACCTCATCAAGTATGTATATAGACTCCTCCTGAGTGTAAGCACGCACTTTCTACTCCCCCATGATAGGGTGAAGCCGGTGTACGAGTCACAAACGATCGGAGCTACCACGGTGCAAGGCCACGAAAGAGTGTTCAAAGCACTCTCACGCTTATCAACTTAATAATGGTTTGGTTGATGGTTTTTAGGTCTCATCACATATAAACATACATCTTAATCTCTATTAAAGCAAGAGTATATGATACTACTAACATAACCTTTGCATTCATTTGATGGACTATATAGTTGCCTTAGGGCCTTAGGATGACTATGAACCTTTGTTTAGATTCAACACGAGCCTAGTGTTGAATCTCGGTCTAGGGATGGTGATTGATTTTAGTTACGCGTTTAATCACATTAAGGCGTGTTGTCTTAGGGGCGTTGGACCCAACTACTTCATTTTCATGCATATCAAATAAAGCAAGAAAGAAGTACTTCAAAGTAAAGGTGAGCTTATGCTCATTACAACATTTGCATAAAACAAATTACTTTAAAGTAAAGAAGAGCTTATGCTCTTTTACAACATTTGATCAAATCAAATTACAACCAAAATCTAATCTACACATTCCCATGGTTCAAACAAATTTGAAACGGCCTATCACATAGCTCAATTATCGTAGGCTTAGGTTCATAATCACCCTTTAATTAATTAACACTTTAACTAATTAAATTGAATGCAACATTTTCATTTGGTTTTTGTATCCATAAAATTGATTTAAATGGAGCTAAACAAAATGAAAATCCAATTCTCATTTAAAGAGACAAAACAATTTTGTTCTCTACTTAATTTGGGCCATCTTGCAATAACCACAACATTTGGGCTATATTGCGAAAACATAAACTTTTGGGGTCACTTTGTAAAAACACAAAAGTCCACTACTTCATGTAAATACAACTAGAACCCAAAATTTAAACAATGCAAAAACTTCATGAAAGGAGCAAAACAATTTGTCCTTTAGTGTTTTTGGACCTAAACGTAAAAACGTAAACTTTTGGGCCAAAGTGCAAATACACAAAAGTATCAAAACTTTATGTAATTGCATAAAAGCCCCAAAAGTACCCTACATGTAGGGTGGCCGGTTTTGGAGAGGGAAAGGAGTGATGTGTGTGTTGATTTGTGAGTTTTGACATAAAGCAAGCAAGTGGTGCAAGTGGTGTGTGTGAAAGGGAATTAATCCTTTCACACCCACCATTATTTCTATCACCATTTAAACAAATATCTAACACATTTAAATATAAGATAAATCATAAAACAAAAACTTTATGAAATTAATCAAAACTTTGAATCAAAACACCAAACTTTTTTTTTTGTTCTTGGCAAAAATGTCAAGAACAATGAAGAACACTCATGGAAAAACTCAAAAATTTCCATGAACATTTTTCACCCAAAAACAACTCAAACTTAAGGGAAATAACATATAACCAAACTAGGGTACATAGGGGTTCCAAAAGTCACCTTAAAACACCTTTAACAAGTCAAACAAGAACCCAAAAAAATACCCTTTGGATTTGGCCGAATTTCCCCAAAGTCATGGCACCAAATTTTTAGCTCCAATATTCATGCTCATATGAACTACATCTACAACATTTGAGATGGCAATTTTTCCAACAAAATTTACATTCAAAGAAACAAGAATAAAGCTTGTAACATATTACAACTTTTAAATCACAAACTATGAACTACAAAACCCAAAAGGATTCACCAACTACTAGACCTAGGCTCTGATACCACTTGAAGGAAATTTTGTGAAAAACATGTTCATTTAAGCAACATCTATAGCATGCTATTAACAATTAAAAGGCGGAATCATGCTTTCATGCATTGAAAAACAAAACATTAACCATGAAATTCAAAGCCTAGTAGATTGGTGAACCAAGACTCAACTCAAATCAAAGTGAGTTGAGAAATTTATACCTTTGTAGATTCCTCTTTGCATAAGCAAAGGCTAATCACCCAAAGAGAGGGCCTTCATTCCTTGCACCTTAGATCTATGGATTTGGATGGATGAAATGGCTCTCCAAGTTCCCAAAATTGAGAACCTCTAAGTCTCCACACCAAGGTAAGATTGGAGAAGAAAATGAGTGACCTTGGAGGAGTAGAATTGCTAGATAATCCCTCCAAGGGGGCCGGCCTCTTTAGAGAGAAAGGAGAGCTTTGTCTTCTCTCCAATTTCCTAAAAGAAAACACCTTATGAATTTTAGGCTATAAAGTTCTTTATATAGTCATTTATTTAAATGACCTAAAGAACCAAAACCCTAATTCAACATACATGGCCGGCCATATAAGGGATATGGGCTTTTGGGCCTTTGTGAATCTTTATTCATTAAATTGTCATACAACTTAAGTTAATGGGCTTGATGTTCGAAGCCCATTGGGCCTTAAGGTCCAAAACTATCCCGAGGTCTTTAACGAACTTATTCGTTTGATTAATTAACATATTAATTAATCCTTGCCATAAATAATTAAACCATTTAGTTATTCTTACTCATCTCCATTGTTTCTTCAATCTCCACCTTACACGGTGTACGATCCATTAGGTTCCTTTTAGCGAGGCAGTGGGCGATTAAAACCATTTCACATCGATTGTGAATTGAAACTTACTTTCAATTCTCCCTTTAGTGATTATACACGTTTAGGGCTTCCACAAACCATGAGTGACACCTAGCAGCATATCATGGTTACCCAAGCTAATCAGAAGAGGTAGAGAACCTATTCAGTTTAGGATTACAAATGCAATACGGTATTTCTCTAATACAATACTCTTGACCACATTGTTTGGCTTGATAGTTTAGTTTATTCATGTCTACTATCCAATGTGATTCGTGTACTTATATGATTACCTTGAATGTGATTTGGAACGACTTCCTAAATCTCATTCATACTCTGGCCAGAGATTCTTAATCATATCATAGAGTATTCTCCCTCAAACCGTTTGAAGGTTAAAGATCCCTTGTTGCGCATTCACTTGCCTACATGGCTAAGTGGCTTAACCCCAACTATGCCGTGGACACCCTTCTGATAGAGTGACTTTAACATAATCAAAGATCAAGGACTTAACCACAAGACAACTATGATGCCTCAGGTCAAAAGACTACTTTGCATTATCCCAACCATGAGTTCTCATGTGACCTGAATATGAGAACTCTTCGTTGATCGTGTTCAGTGGACTCATTCGCTATTGAGCACCTACATGCTTGTCTTGATGTCACACACACCAATGACTCGAGACTAGTCACTCTCCCTGAGAGAAGACACAGCACGCACTGATCTTAACGGACTGTCAATGCCCAATTGGCAATCCTATGATCAAGAACGTTTAGGATGTGTCTACGAAAGAATGGTGTCCTGAATCTAACTTCTTTAGATTGCATTCTCCCAATCACATATTCCTTGGACTTTATCGTTTAAGCATATAACATTTATATGAGACGGCTTAAACAATAATCTTTGCCCTTGATATTAAACTAGATTAGTTTAACATGTGAAATGTCCGTAAAGTATCAGCATATGATTGTTTTTAGGGCACATTTCCAACAATTATAACTATGAATGCATGATACATTTGCCAGGAATTCAATTAATGCGATTGTGATAAACAACCTTCACTACTCATGAATATAAACTTGTAACGATTAGGTGAAACTCAATTATATTCTAGCATCTAATTCATGCATTACAACTAAGTATGCATCCTTAATAAACATACAAGAATTAGTTATGAATAAAATAGATAATTGAATTGCAATCACAACTTATCAAATCACAATTGGAGGAAATCAATTCAAATCTCAAGCATGTTCATGGCTTCAAACTTCCCCCTAACTAAATAGGGGTTTAGCCACTCATAATTGCAACAAAATTAGAAAATAATAAAGTAGACATTGAAAGCAAGAACGAAGTACACCTAAAACGCTCCAAAGTTCCAAGCTTGAAACGCCAATGACCTTTGTTTTCACCACCTTGTTGTAGCACAAGTGTCTAGGATGTGTATGGATATATGGATGGAATGGATTTGCATGGCTAAGAGATGAAAGTGTATGGATTGGTGAGATGTAGTATGGCTAGATGAATGGATGGAGGTCACTACAAGGAAATTATGTTTGTGAATGAAATGAAGCTCTTTTGATGGATCAAGATTGTACTCCTTTGGAAGGGGGGTGGTGGATGTATTTATAGGCTAGGGAGAGGACCACTCCATTTCCTTTGCATGTGTAGATTGCATGGGTGTGTGTTGTCCATGTTTCTCCTTTCCTTTGGCACACACATGCTTCATCATTTCAGCCACCAATCCACCCATTTTCTGCCCATGTTTCTCCTTTCCTTTGCATGTGGATGTGTCTTCTCTTTCTAGCTGTGCATTTCCACTTGCTCCAAAGACAAATGAGTGCAATCATAACCCCATTTTCTGCTGAGTGTTGATGACAAAGCAAAACACAAAACAAGTGCCTTTACTTTCTCATTTTATTAGCCAAATCTGCTTAGCCCTTTTCTGAACATTTCAGTGTTACAATACCCATAACTTCTGCTAGAAAAATGTTATTAACAATCCGTAAATTGCTCCAGAAAATAGACATCCGTAGCTTTCCAAGCATATAAGGCTCATTCTCTCATTCATTCAGAGTTGTTCGTAACATGCTTCCAAAGTCAGCTAATCTGCACAGGCAGTTTTGACGAATTTGTTGGCTGTTCATGTTTCTCTTTTGCACATGCCTTGTATAATGTTGTCTCCATGTTCTTGTGGCAGAAATGTTAAGTAATGATGAAGGGTTGCTGCTGCACAAGTGTGAAGGATGCTGCTCAAGGCCTCTTTGTATATGTGTGTATGTCCATGTAATCATCATTTCTACATCTTCATTCTTCATTTTCTGATTTCCTGCTGCCCATGCCGTGTGTTTCCTTGCATTCCCATATGTGTGTGCTGCCATCTAGTAATCATTTCCACATGTACAAGCTGTCACACTTGCACACACACATGCTCTTCATTATTTCAGCCACAATTCAACTCATTTCCTGCCCATGCTGTGCCTTTCTTTCCCATGTGTGTGCTGCCATGCTTTCCTCCATATGCCGTGCCTTTCTTGCTGTTTTCTTCTTTGCATGTGTGCGTTGTCATCTTTGTTTCTTGCACACACTTGCTTCAACATTTCAGCCACAAACCACTATACTTTCTCTCCATGCCGTGTGTGTGTTGTCTTTGCATGTGGGTGTCTTTGCATGTACCTTGCATGATGTTGTCTCCATCACATGGCAGCTATGATGTTTGTTAGTTGTACGTCACACACTTACACAGATATGCTGAATTCTAATCTTCCCAAAACGTCAATCCTCATGTCTCCAAGTGCATGCAATCCATTTCATCCCAAAATTGCTCTAAAATGCACCAAAATGCACTTTTCTTGCCATCTTTATTATTAGGACCTACAAACATACGAAAATGGTTTAAAACACTCTTATAAGCAATAACTAACTAAGTAAGTGTAAGAAAACATGTTAACTAAGTCGCATAAATATGCTCCTATCATAGTGGTGTATGTTGTGGAAATGAGTGGATGTAATAGGTGTAGTGGGTGAATGTTTGGTAATGAATGGATGTAATGGGTGTAGTGGATGGATATTTGGTAATGAGTAGATGTAATGGGTGTAGTGGGTGAATGTTTGGTAATGAGTGGATGTAATGGGTGTAGTGGATGGATGTTTGGTAATGAGTGGATGTAATGGGTGTAGTGGGTGTAGTGGGTGTAGTGGGTGTAGTGGGTGAGTGTTTGGTAATGAGTGGATGTAATGGGTGTAGTGGATGGATGTTTGGTAATGAGTGGATGTAATGGGTGTAGTGGGTGAGTGTTTGGTAATGAGTGGATGTAATGGGTGTAGTGGATGACTGTTTGGTAATGAGTGGATGTAATGGGTGTAGTGGATGGATGTTTGGTAATGAGTGGATGTAATGGGTGTAGTGGATGAGTGTTTGGTAATGAGTGGATGTAATGGGTGTAGTGGATGGATGTTTGGTAATGAGTGGATGTAATGGGTGTAGTGGATGAGTGTTTGGTAATGAGTGGATATAATGGGTGTAGTGGGTGAGTGTTGTGGTAATTAGTGGATGTAATGGGTGTAGTGTGTGTATGTTGTGGTAATGAGTGGATGTAATGGGTGTAGTGGGTGAGTGTTTGGTAATGAGTGGATGTAATGGGTGTAGTGGATGGATGTTTGTAGTTGTAGGTCAACACACTTGCACACACACATGCTGATTTCTAGCCTTCTAATCTTCAAAAACGTCTATCCTCATGTCTCTAAACTTGCATTATCCAATCTTGGCCAAAAAATGCTCCAAAATTCTCCAAATAGCACTTTGTTGCCAACTTTGTTATTTGAACCTACAAACACACGAAAATAGCTTAAAGTACTAAAATAACTAGAATTAAACTAAGTAAATGCCAAGAAACAAGCTAACTAAGTTGCATAAATATGCTCTTAGCAAATTCCCCCACACTTAGCTTTTTCTAGTCCTCGAGCAAAACAAAAGAAACAAAACGAAACAAAACACAACCTAACCTTCTAACATTTGCCTCAGGGATTTCCAATGCACATGACATGTTAAAAATCATCATTCCTGCAGATTTTGGTTATCTTCACACTTGAGCACAAACTTAATCACAATCACTACGTACTAGTTCACAATTAACCGATTAAAACAATGTTTTGAATGTAGTAACATGCCTTAGAGAATTTGCTCAATTCCTTACAAGATACTCTCTATTTTCACACACATTTTCTCACTACACACCCTAAACTAGAGACTGGGACTCACATATGTTAGAACAAAGCAAGCAATTTTATGGAGTTATTAAGCATGTTTAGATATGATCTCATGAATGGTATGCTACTACTTAGATGCGAGAACCAGTGACACCATATGCTCATACCAATTTCGAAATCCACAAATTGAAATGCACAACACTCAAGATTGAAGTCAAGGGTTGTAACAGGGCTTGGGGGTAATGGCTAACAAAGAAAGGATAGGAATAACAAACGTTCTTAAAGTGATAGCAAGCAAAGGAATGAATTTGACACTTGGAATTCACTTTAGAATGATGAATCAACTTTTACATACAAAGGGAAGATTCATGCAACACTTAGGGCTGAATTCAATGTTTTGGAACCTTTTTTAACAAACAACACTTTAGAGCTCTTTTTTCATATATTTTTTTTTCTTTTCTCTACCCGTGCCTAATTAAGGACTTTGGTATACACACACACAAGAATCAATTCCCCCACACTTGCTTTCTGTAACACAAAAAAGGAGTTCATTTTAGGTCATGCTTTACTATGCTTCAAGAACAAGGGTATGGATGATCCTAAAACTAGGCTAGGTAAGGATAGTGTGGGTTAACAAAGAACATAGGCTTAACAAGGCTCAACGGGGTTAAACTTAAACACATAATGAAATAGGGGCACGGCAATTTGGCTTTGGTGGTCACTACACAACTTCATCTTGAATATGTGTTATGCAAATCAATAGCATGCTTTGAATGAAATAGGCATGAGTTCTAGCATATGGAACTAAATGATGAAACGCCTTCTAGGTAGCAACCAAGCAAAGAATAATGAGATCATGCAACGACTTTAGAAAACAATGATGCACAGATTATTAACTCTCCAGATAAACGTTTAGGCTCAAGTCTCACAAGGTTGTAGCGTTCATTTGAGTTCCTTCCTTCAAGCATGTTACAAAAACTTATTTTTCCTTTATGATTGCATGTGAATTCATAAATTATAACCACAACCAAGCATACACCAAAGAGTAAATCAATTTTCATCCATGTTTATAACTCTCTTTAATAGTCATGTAATTAAAAACAAGATCCTCATCATTGTGTTAGAAGGTACCCTAAGACATAAATAAATACACAAAAACAACTCTTTTTGGGTTTTTCAAAACAATTTTCCTTTCAAATTTTTATGATATTTTTAGATTTTTATGTTAAAACACACTAAAACACTCCAAAACAGCTTAAAAACACTTAAAAAACAGCAAGGAACAACACTAGAAGTAATGGGTGATAAACTCCTACGAATTTCATGCAAAACAACTTGGTTACCCCCCCCCACACTTAAATCAAACATTGTCCTCAATGTTTCAAGCATAAACTCACACAAAATCAAGCAAACAAACAAACAACGAATAAACATGACAAGTATAGCAAAGTAAAAACCAGACAGCGTAAAGTTTAAGAATGCAAATCTGGTTTTGGAGATAGATGATCTTGGTGACTTTCCATAACTTTGATCTCGAACTGGTTTGGAATTCTGAGCGAGGAATATCAGTGTTCCTTGGTTTCAAATCAAACTCATTATGCTGGGTTGATTTGATTGTGCAGTCTGCATTCTTCTCTGCTTGTTTCTTCTGCATGGTAGGCAGGCACGAGGTAAAGGTGATGGTCTGTTTCTTTCTTCAATCTTTCCAAGTGCCCACCATTTGCTTTCTTTCTCGTTGTCCCCAGCTGAGGATGAATTAGCACATTGTCTCCACATGCTTCGAGGTATCATTTTCACTTCCCTTATCTATTCCCCAAGTAGATGTGGTAGACGAAGAGGAAGCATAAGATGTTCAAGATGAGTACTCAAGAGCAAGGCTAGGTAAGTAATCAGGAAGGGGTTCCAGGCAGTCGGTTCCAGATCGGGAGATTGATACCAAGTGCTGGTTGATTGCTCTCTTTCTCCTTGTTCTGCAGATGAAAACAACGACAAGGAGAAGGACAGGGAGAAACCATGATATGAGATACTCTTACTTTCAACCTTCATGATATGAAATACTTTTGCTTTGGATGAGTTGTTTGCAGAGGTACCCCAAGGAATAAGGAACACTGAGTGACTCGAGAGGCTTCGTTGGGAAGGCATTCTCGGAGATGAAGAAAGGTTATGTATGTCTACCTTGCAATAGAGGGTGAAGGTTGACATTTATAGGGATTAATAACCGATACTATTCTTTCACTCTTGTCAGCAACCGTTTGATGATTTAACAGTATAATTCACGTGCCTTATACTTCACAAGAAATCTTCGACAGATTGCCCGTAATTTCTGCAAGGCTGAGTGTGCATGTGACAGGTGTTGACACATCTGGAAAAGCAAGTGCCTATTCGATATCTGGAATCGGCGCTTCGACAAACTGCCCGTGATTTTCGTAAAGCTGAGTGTGCATGTGACTGGCACTGAGATGTCTGGAAAAGCAAGTGCCTCTTTGATATCTGGAATCAGCGTTTTGACAAACTGCCCGTGATTTCCGCAAAGTTGAGTGTGCATGTGACAGATGTTGACACATCTCGTAAAACAGATGCCTCTCCGATTTTTGAGCTTGCCTCTTCGAGTTCTAAGCTCACTTCTTCGAGTTCTGAGCTTTGTCGAGTGTAGAGGTTGCATGTGACAAGTGCGGACAAATCTGGAAAAGAAGAATTGCCCGTGGTTTCTGAGTAAACCCAGCTTTTGAGAAAGCTAGCGCCTCTTCGATTTTTCAATTGGCCTATTCGATTTCTTAGCTCGCCTCTTTGATCTCTGAAATCCCGTCGAGTGTTGGTTTTTATAGAGGCGTGCAGTAAGTTTCAAAACACGCTTGAATTTCTGCCTGTAGAAACTCCCTTCTTGCACTTCTACGATCTTGACTTGTCCGACCACTTCTTTCTTCAACACCTTTGAAAATTTATGGCCCCTCCGACCGTCTTTTTAACTTGAACCTTGGTGAAGAGGCAACCATGCCTTCTCCAGACAACATATGGCGCCCATCCTTCATATCCCCTACTGGTCCTCTTACCGTTAGGGATTCGGTGATGAAGAATGATATGACCGCTGTGGTGGTGGCCCATAACCTTGTCACTCCCAAAGATAGCAGACTGTTTTCCAAACGGTCTGATGAGTTGGCTATTACGGATTCTCTAGCTCTCACTGTGCAGTGTGCAGGTTTTATGTCTAACATGGTCCAACCCCTATTTGCTCGAACCCGTCAAGTTGAATCATTGGCGGCTGAAGTGATGAGTCTCAAACAAGATATTAGAGGGCTCAAGCATGAGAATAAACAGTTGCACATGCTCGCACATGCTTGCACATAACTATGCTACAAACATGAAGAGGAAGATTGACCAGATGCAAGAATCTGATGGTCAGATTTTACTTGATCATCAGAGGTTTGTGGGTTTGTTCCAATAGCATTTGCCTTTGTCTTCTGGGGCTGTACCGCGTAATAAAGCTCCAAATGATAAACCTCCGATGCCTCCTCCTTCTGAGGCTCCGTCGACTACTGATACTTCTCCTAAGCAGCCTTTGTGAAGGTTTCCTCTTGTATTTTCTACTTAATGTTCCTTTTTTTTCATGAAAATGAATGTAAAAATACCTTGCATATCTATCAATGTTTCAAAAATATACCCATACCAAAAATAATTAAACTAGCAACAAATAAAAATGATAATCGTGGCAAAATAAAATGCAGAAAAGTGAAGGTTTTTAGAAACACAAAACTGATTGTGGAGCGATTCAAAAATCTTCCTCATTTGAATACGTGGGTTGCCTCCCAAGAAGCGCCTACTTTAACGTCTTCCAGCCGGACAAAACTTCCTTCTAAACTTGAATCGGGCCCATAGCATGGAATTGATCCTTGAATGGAAGGTGATACTTGACATGCTCCGGCAATGGTTTAAATTCTAGTGTAGGTGCCTGAATCATCAAAATCAGCAAGTTAGTATATAATAAAATCAAAGTTGGAGAAGATGGCTTACTTGCTTGCTCCAACACAAACTTAATTATGAACACCACATCTTTGAAGGTTGCAGGGATATGGGACTTGGCTAGATTTGGTGTTTTGAGAGTTCTGACTTTTCCCGTGTCATAAAATCCAACTTCTTTTGGAATTTTCGTCTCAAGTGTATCTTCTTTGATGAATTCTAGACATTCCTCATCCACTTCTTGCTTTTGATTCTTTGGAAAGGTTTCGAAGATGCCTTTCTCACCCTCTTCTTCCTTGGATTGCATGATCCTGCATGGAATAAGGATATTTGGTGAAACGGGGTCAGGAAAAATTGAATTTAGGCTTACCTTGGTTGTAGTGGACGGCATAGAGGGCATATGGGGTTGCGGCAAAGATGGTTCTTCCCTTTCCGTGGCCTTGTTATTCTCCTCTTCTTTAAGCAGCAGTTGTTCATCCATGTTTTTGAAGGAAATTTTGTGAAAAACATGTTCATTTAAGCAACATCTATAATATGCAATTAACAATTAAAAGGCGGAATCATGCTTGCATGCACTTAAAACAAAACATTACCCATGAAATTCAAAGCCTAGTAGTTAGGTGAACCAAGACTCAACACAAAACAAAGTGAGTTGAGAAATTTATACCTTTGTTGATTCCTCTTTGCATAAGCAAAGGATAATCACCCAAGAGATAGGGCCTTCATTCCTTGCTTCTTGGATCCATCGATTTCTTGGAGGAGGATGGTAGAAAAGATTCTCCAAGTTCCCAAATTTGAGAACCTCTAACTTTCCACACCAAGGAGAGACTTTAAGAAGAAATGAGTGACCTTGGAGGATGAGAGATTGGTAGCTAATCTCCTCCAAAGGGGCCGGCCTCTTAGAGAGAAAAAGGAAGAGATATGTTCTCTCCAATTCTCTAAAAGAAACCCTAATGAAGAAAAGGCTATAAAGTCATATTTATACCTTTGTTCATTGGAGTGGCAAACTTGTAATTAAGTCCAAAACCCACTCCTTTAACAAAATGGCCGGCCATAGGGTTTCATTGGGCTTTTAAGGCCTTTGTGAATTATTTGTCATTAAATTGTCATACAACTTAAGTCAATGGGCTTGACGTTCGAAGCCCATTGGGCCTTGAGGCCCAAAACTAACCCGTGGTCTTTTAACGAACTTTATTCGTTTGATTAATTAACATATTAATTAATCCTTGCCATATATAATTAAACCATTTAATTATCCTTACTCATCTTCATTGTTTCTTCAATCTCTACCTTACAGGGTGTACGATCCATTATGTTCCTTTTAGCGAGGTAGTGGGCGATTAGAACACTTTCAAATCGATTGTGAATTGAAACTTACTTTCAATTCTCCCTTTAGTGATTATACACATTTAGGGCTTCCACAAACCATGACTGACACCTAGCAGTATGTCATGGTTACCCAAGCTAATCAGAAGAGGTGGAGAACCTATTCAGTTTAGGATTACAATGCAATACGGTCTTTCTCTAATACAATACTCTTGACCACATTGTTTGGATTGATAGTTTATTCATGTATACTATCCAATGTGATTCATTTACTTATATGATTACCTTGAATGTGATTTCGAATGACTTCCTAAATCTCATTCATACTCTGGCCAGAGATTCTTAATCATATCATAGAATATTCTCCCTCAAACGGTTTGAAGGTTAAAGATCCCTTGTTGCGCATTTACTTGCCTCCATGGCTAAGTTGCTTAACCCCAACTATGTCGTGGACACCCTCTGACGGGGTGACTTTGACATAATCAAAGATCAAGGACCTAACTACAAGACAACTATAATGCCTCAGGTCAAAGGACTACTTTGCATTATCCCAACTATGAGTTCTCATGTGACATGAGTATGAGAACTCATTGTTGATCGTGTTCAGTGGACTCATTCTCTATTGAGCACCTACATGCTTGTCTTGGTGTCAATCACACCAATGACTCGAGACCAGTCACTCTCCCTGAGAGAAGACACAACACGTACTGATCTTAACGGACAATCAATGCCCAATTGGCAATCCTATGATCAGGAACGTTTAGGATATGTATACGAAAGAGAATGGTCTCATTAATCTAACTTGTTTAAATTAGATTCTCCTAATTACATATTCCTTGGACTTATCGTTTAAGCATATAACATTTATATGAGACGGCTTAAAACAATAATCTTTGCCTTTGATATTAAACTAGATTAGTTTAACATGTGAAATGTCCGTAAAGTATCATCATATGATTGGTTTTAGGGCACATTTCCAACAATCTCCCACTTGCACTAGAGCCAATCAACTTGGTTATCAGTGATGATACCTCTTCTGTAGTCATTTCAAAAATGGTTGAGTAGTAGGCCTAGACAATGGATATCTATATGTTATCCATAGAAGCAACCTAGAGAATAACGACGTCACCATTATACATGATTCTCAATCATGTGGTTCAGTCTCTCATTTGAGTTCGGATCTTGATGAGACCTTGATTCCCTGGCTTGAGCTATCACCCCATTAGTGTCGTAGTGTTGGTACACTAGAGACACTTTCTGGTTGGAACCGAATAGAGAGTTCATAAATGAACTTTCCCATCCAAACAACATTGTTGTAAGCTTCTATATGGCAATATATTTGCATTCACAATGGAACATACTAAAGTCATTACTTTTAATGTTTCCATCCAAATATCTCTTTTAGTCACAATAAAGATATATCTGGTTATCTCTTCATTCATAATGAAGAAACATCCAATGATGGATTAGATTCATAATCTAATACATTTACGCTTCCTTTACGTTACTCTAATTCTTCCTCATTCTTTGAGGAATCTATCCTTTAGTATTTCTTAAATACTTAAGGACTCACTTGACAGTTGCCATGGTTCTGATCTTGGGCTTGCACTGATATCGTCTTGTACCTTTCTAGGTACAACTCATATCAATGTTTTCATACAATATGAAATACATAAATCACATTTCTGCGTATGCATAAAGGATTCTATTTACGCATTATTTCTTTTGGGAGTCAAAGAGTTATCTCCTAGTCTTACTAGAGTTATTCTTCTGATTGAAGTTTATCATCATATGAGAAACTTCCTAGCATCTTTTGTCTATTATTAGGGATTGATATAATCCAATTATATCTTGAAATCTATCATTATAGATTTACATCCCATGTTTATAGACTATGTCTCCCATATCCATTCTATCGTTACAGAATGTTTAAAGTCATAACTTTAACGAAGAAGTATTCTTTTTCATTTCCAAAATTAATATATCATATATATATATATATATATATATATATATATTTAAATTTAGGAATATGATTAACTCCCACTAATCTTTTGTAAACCTAGTAAACAAAAGATTCATTTACATCTTTATGAGAAATCAAACCATTTGATATTTTCTCTCATAAAACGCTTATAGCTCCCACTAGCTTGCTAAGATTCATGATGGATAGAGCTCTACAACTTACATGTCTTGTGATTCATAGTTTTAGATATATATTATCAAGACTATCTTAATAATGGTTTCGGAAACCCATATTATGTTCAAACATTGAATCACCATTTAGTTGTAGCTAGCAATCTTCGAATTAATTGAAACCAAGACTACGTCAAAGATGGTTTCTTCAAAGTCAACCAATCTCTTTGATTGTAGTCACTTTAAGCTACCAATTAGCTATAAAGGTTTCATTATTTCGGGTCAAATGGTACTTTACCATTTCCTTGAGTGTATGTCGTATATGCACTCAATGTAGTCATAAGGATTCTCATTCTTATTTCTTTCGAATTAAGAGGTGTAACTCTATGACATAGTCATAAAGTTCAAACCATTCAACTGAATATGGGAACTAGGTTGTTATATTTGTTGATTATCATCTTGTCTCTCAAAGAACCCATTCTTTGAGTTCTATCCCTCGTTCATTTGCTCTATCTTAGGCAAATCCTAGTGTAGGATTACAATGAACTACCCAACAAACAACATTTGTTAGTTGGTTTATAGAAGTGATATCCAAATGTTAATTTAAGGATACCCACAAGATAATTTTAAACAAATATTGCTTATTAGCACACAACCCCAAATCTTAACATGATTAAGATTTGTCTTTCTTTCCAACTACATCCTATGGAGTCATGAAAATTTTGGAAGATCTTCTAATTGACAATCATATTGTCTTAGAAGTATATATCCTATATATATGGTTAATTGATAACATCCAACGAACTAAATGTTATTCGAGTTCGTTCTTCTCTTAATGGAGAAATCCATCATCTTATGATGCTTCTTTCCTTGATATCTTTCAAGGAAACTGTTCTAAAGTGTTACCTTTCCTTGGATCAAATCTAAGGAGGTTAAATACTTTAGACATCTTACCCATCAACTTACATTTCTTGAATTCTTTGAAACCTTTTGCAAAGTATTCGGACTTGTGTATATTCAAAATAAACTATAGTCCAACCGAGAGTGATCTTCGGTGAATGTCATACAACATGAGTAGTATTATGTTGTGGACAAGTGCCACTGACATCTAAGTGAATTAACCTCAATAACTTTGTGATTTTTTCTTCCTTTCCAAAAGAATAAAGATTCAAACATTTTGCCTCTATATAATTTTAACAAGAAGGCATTGGATCCGGATCTAACGATCCAAAGCATCCATCTATGATCAACTCCTAATTTATGTTTCAGAGGTATCACAATTCAATTGGGATTAGTCATGTAACATCCCACATCGCCCAGAGGAGCGATCCTTAAATGTATATTCCCATCCCTACCTAGCACGAGGCTTTTTGGGAGCTCACTGGCTTCGGGTTTCGTAGGAACTCCGAAGTTAAGCGAGAAGGGGGCTAGAGCACTCCCAGGATGGGTGACCCACTGGGAAGTTGCTCGTGAGTTCCCAGAAACAAAACCGTGAGGGCGTGGTCGGGGCCCAAAGCGGACAATATCGTGCTACGGTGGTGGAGCGGGCCCGGGAAGTGATCCGCCCCGGGCCGGGATGTGACAAGTCACCACCTTGCAATCTTTTGGGTTTTAAGCATTGTTATATTCTCAACAGTTAACACTACCATATCATCTCTACTATAGAGATAATCAATTAAATTACAATAATCTAATCATTTATTAATAAAGAAAAAAGTTTTGTCAAACAAAACATTTATCCATTTCCCATACGGAATTAAGTTCCTTTATTCAATTGGAATGTAAAGACAATCTTTGTTTTTCCATTTTCTTTGGTAGTGAAGTAAGTACTAACTGCTTTCGCAGAGATCTATATTTGATTCACGTTCCGAATGTGAAGCATTTTCTCTTCTCTCATTAATCTTCTACTTCACTTTTACAACGATTGTAAAACATAGTTACTAATACGGAATCAAGCATTCAAGTAGAAGAACCAACTGTTTTGAACTTTTCAAGAACAATTTACAACACCTTCGAAAGGTGTGTTCTTGACACTTGCAAGACATTTCTTGCAAATACCCCTTCCAATGTCCATCCTTTTACAAAGAAAGTTTGTTCCCTTGGAGTTATTTCGCTTTCTTCATTTGACTTCTCCTTTGACTACAATAGTCATGGTCCCTAAACTCCCACTATCTCTCTTGAAACTTATTTCAATTGTGTTATACACATCAAACAATTTGGAGAGCGTGTGGTTATTGTTCACTATATAGTTTACAATAAACTTAGTGAACCATTTGGATTAGGGACTCAAAGGTGAAGTCCTTGCCTAGTTTCCGTCTCTAGAAGTGGTTTTAACACTTCAACACTCAATGATTCAAAATCATCATAAGTCCATGTCGATGGACTATTTTTGTCAACCAACCATTATGTTCTAAACATAATTACAAACTTTCAAGAGTTGTTCAAGGCAACTCTCATTTCTTCATACAACAATTTTTAAGTGAAGAATCATGGCACATTAAGTGTCCATGCCCTTGTGCTTACTTCTCAAGTTCTTTATTCATTTAACAAAGAAACAAGCACTAGTGTTTGCATTAACTAAGGGTTGTTCAAAGCAACTCTTATTTCTTCATACAACAATTTGTAATTGTAGAATTATGACATTAAAAGTGTTGTCCTCTTTATGATAGACTTATCTAACATGTTCTTCCAATGATACATTATCAATAGGATGATTGTAAGGATTAGACTACTTAGGTACATATACAATCCATTTAAGACAATCTTTGGGATTGTGGTACCAAGTCCGGAAACTAAAGCATTCGGCTTTTCTTTGTCAAGTTTTGGATAGCGTTTGCAAATATATCGGTAAACAAATAAATAACGAATATAAATTGATTGATTTTAAGCCATTTGATTCGGGTCTTTAAATCAAATAGCACCACCCACTATTTTTGGCAAATTCCATATCCCTCATTGGAATTCGAGAGTTTTAGAGGAAACTCTTAGTAGGGTATGGGAGACTCACTATTACCAAGCCCACCTCACAATGATATGATGTTGGCTAGCATTAATAATAATGAGAGAGTATGCTTACTCATTTGCATCTCTTGCAAGTACCCATCTTATTTGGCCTCTAGAGAATGAAGCTTCACAATGATATAATGTTGGCTCCATTGCACTTAGTTAAGTCATTCCCACCATGCAAGTTCGAGTAGGGGTTCAAGAACAACCTCACAATGATAGGATGTTGGCTATCCTCGTTGCCTACCTGATGTGATGAAAGTTAAGCACTCAAATTAAACCCTCTTGTTGTCAAATTGTAGTAAAAATGCAAGTAGGGATCGTTCTAAACCGAGGATTAGGAGGGCTTGCTAAAACCTTTAAACTGACTAAAAAACATAAAAACAAAATTAAAAACGTTTGAATAGACTCAAGGGACACAAAACAGATTTTAAAGATTCAAAACAACTTAAAAACACTCAAAACTGCCTAAAAACACAAACTGGGCAGATTTGGACTCTAAATCAACTTTGGATGAATTTAGTGTTTTGGCTTGAATCAAAACACTCAAAAACACAAACAAAACAAAAATTTAACACTTTGAAACAAGAAAGTAAAAAGGGGATTTTGGTTTGGATGAATTTGAAATAGACAAGCAAGTTATAAAACTAGGCAGATTATAAAATGAATTTGAGAAATAAAATGATGGATGGATTAGTTAGAGGTCCGTTCTTCACACATGACACACTTGTACATGAATCGATTTCCAATTGTTTTTCAATAAACTATTATGCTCAACACCCCAGATTAACCGTGATGCACAAATAAACCCTCAGATTTTCCTTTACTCATTGAATTGGATGAATGCATGCGACAACCCAAATCATTCTCTAAAAGTCCCCTATATGAATGCATAATAGAGATACAATTAGAGATCATTACGTTCAATGAAAATCATAAGTGTTGACGAGACAATTATAACTGTGAATGCATGATACAATTGCCAAGAATTCAATTAACGCGATTGTGATAAACAACCTTCACTACTCATGAATATAAACTTGTAACGATTAGGCGAAACTCATTTATATTCTAGCATCTAATTCATGCATGAAAACTAAGTATGCATCCTTAATAAACATACAAGAATTAGTTATGAATAAAATAGATAATTGAATTGCAATCACAACTTATCAAATCACAATTGGAGGAAATCAATTCAAATCTCAAGCATGTTCATGGCTTCAAACTTCCCCCTAACTAAATAGGGGTTTAGCCACTCATAATTCCAGCAAAATTAGAAAATAATAAAGTAGACATTGAAAGCAAGAACGAAGTACACCTAAAACGCTCCAAAGTTCCAAGCTTGAAACGCCAAGGACCTTTGTTTTCACCACCTTGGTGTAGCACAAGTGTCTAGGATGTGTATGGATATATGGATGGAATGGATTTGCACGGCTAAGAGTTGAAAGTGTATGGATTGGTAATGAGTGGATGTAATGGGTGTAGTGGGTGAGTGTTGTGGTATTGAGTGGATGTAATGGGTGTAGTGGATGAATGTTTGTGTAATGGGTGTAGTGGATGAATGTTTGGTAATGAGTGGATGTAATGGGTGTAGTGGATGAATGTTTGGAGTTGTAGGTCAACACACTTGAACACACACATGTTGATTTCTAGCCCTCAAATCTTCAAAAACGTCCATCCTCATGTCTCCATGCTTGCACTATCCAATCTTGGCTCAAAAATGGTCTAAATTGCTCCAAAATGCACTTTCTTGCCAACTTTGTTATTATGACCTATAAACACACGAAAATAGCTTAAAATACATAATTAACTAAGAAATAACAAGCTAACCAAGTTGCATAAATATGCTCCTATCACTACCATCACAACATCATGTATGCATATAGAACTCCTCCTGAGTGTAAGCACGCACTTTGTACTCCCCCATGATAGGGTGAAGCCGGTGAACGAGACACAAACGATCGGAGCCTACCACGGTGGAAGGCCACAAAAGAGTGTTCAAAGCACTCTCACGCTTATCAACTTAATAATTTTTTGGTTGAGGGTTTTAGGTCTCATCATATATAAAC
This sequence comes from Malus x robusta, assembly GCA_963082935.1. Lineage (NCBI taxonomy): Eukaryota > Viridiplantae > Streptophyta > Magnoliopsida > Rosales > Rosaceae > Malus > Malus x robusta. Next base: position 19,805,294 of record OY720334.1, on the reverse strand, counting down.
ATACATTTTAATCTTATTAAAACAATTTGATCCTATTACAACTATTGGTCCATGTAATTGATTTAGTAGTATATAATACTCCCACTAAGCTCGTAAAACGGTTTTTAAAAGCAAGAGTATATGGTACTACTAACATAAGGTTTGCATTCATTGATGGACTATATAGTTGCCTTAGGGCCTTAGGATGACTATGAACCTTTGATTAGATCCAACACGAGCCTAGTGTTGAATCTCGGTCTAGGGATGGTGATTGATTTTAGTTACGTGTTTAATCATATGCTCTCTGGTGTGAAAATTAACTTGACACACAAATTAAACCCTATTTGTGACAATTGTAGTAATGATGTAAGTAGGGATCGTTCTAACCGGGGATTAACTAGGGGTGCTAATCTAATACAAATCGACTTAGAAACACAAAAACTAAACTTAAAGACTCTAATTAGACTACTAAGATTCAAAACAGATTTGAAACACTCAAATCTGCCCGAAACTGACTAAACAAGCTAATTGACTCAAACAGCAACTAAGACAAGATCTGACTTAAAAACTCAAAAAACAAAGTTTAAAACACTAAACTAGACTCAAAGAACACAAAACTAAAAGTTAAAACACTTAAACAAACCTAAAACCCAAAACAGCAACTAGAAGACTCAAAACTGCCTAAAAACCACTTTCTGGGCAGTTTTGAGCACCTACACTAATTTGGACGAATTTGGCAAAACTTATGACTCAAAACACTTAAAAACACCAAAGAGGACAGATTATGAAGACTCAAACTTAACAAAATATGGGGGAATTGTGTTTGGACGAATTTGAACTAAATGCACAGATTGTAATTTAAAACAGATTGTAAACTAAATGTGATGAATCAATGGGTGATGGAATGGCTAAGGGGTTCTTCTCCACACATGAAATTTATGCAACGTAAATCGATTTCCAGTTATCAATTCAATAAGTTATGAACCTCGACACTCCAAGTTAATTAGGTTCGCTTAAATTAACTTTCAGATTTCCCTAGAATCATTGAATTGGATGAATATGCATCGCAAACAAATTATTCCTAACAAGTTCTCTATATGAACAGCGCGATAAAGATACAAGTTAGAATCATTAAGTTCTTTGGAAATCATAAGCATCGACAAGGCATTCGTAACTATGAAAAGCATGATACTCTTGCCAGGAATCTACTTAACACGATCCTGACTAGCGACCTTCACTACTTGCGAATATAAATTCATAACGATTAGGTGAGACAAATTTATATCCTAGCACCAAATTCAAGCATGCAAATTAAGCGTGCACTCTCAATCAACATACAAGAACAAGTTTTGAATTAAACGGTTAAGCAAATTGTATTCACGACTTATGAAACGATAACTGGAAGTAATCAACTTATTTCACATAAATAAACATGGTTTCAAATACACCCTTAGCCAAAACGAATTTAGCCAATCATACTCAATGAAAAACAAAGATTACAAGAAGTAGACATTGAAATATAAGATAGAATACACCTAAAATTGTTCAACAACTCAGATTGAAGAAGCCAAACAACTTTGTGAACTGTCTCCTTCTCTTCCCCTTGCGGCAGATTGGAATGATGTGGTTTCTGGGCTGTTTTTGTGATGTAGAATGGATTATGGGTGGTATAGAGGCACGGCAAGGCTTGGGGATGGTGTGTGGATGTTGGGTGGAAGGTGTGGAGATGAAGAATGGTGGTGGAAATCGGCTGGAATGAAGGAGAAGTGGTTTCTGAGGTTGTGGATGGGTTTTGACGAATTTGGGAGAGTGTGTGGCTGAATGGCATATTTTGTGGCTGCACACACTTGTTTATTTAAAGGGATTAGGAAATTAAAAACCCTAGCTAATTAGGTAAACAGAAATTTAAGTCAAATGCTTCTAAAAATAGGAAATCAAATCAGAAAATAAAAGGAAAGGTGAAGGGAAATTCGGCCAGGTTTTAAAGCAAAACAAGGAAGGTGTTTTAAATCAGATTTTTGGGAAAGAAACCCTCTCCCTTGCACGGCAAGGAAGAGGAAAGGGTGAGGGAAGTGCGGCACATGTCCTAGAGTGGTTTAGGCTTTTGTTTTGTGTCCTAGAATGCTTAGAAAATCTTCATAATTGTTGGAACTTTTAGGGACAATTAGGAAAAATCAAACCAAAGTAGGAAACCTTGGCTTAACTTTCCTACTTCAAATAGGAATCCTTGTTGGAGTAGGAATCCTTATTGGAGTAGGAATCCTTGTTCTTCTAGGACTCCTCATTTGATTAGGAATCCTTTGTTGATTAGGAATCCTTCTTCGATTAGGAATCCCCTTCATGTAAGCACTTTCCTACTTCAACTAGGAAACCTTGTTCAAGTAGGAATCATCATCTTCAAGTCTTCAAATTCGTCCAAACCTTGGCTCCAAATATGTGACATGCATTCCAAACTCCATTTTGCTCCAAAATGCTCCAAAATGCCTCTTCTTGCATCCTTTGGCCTTAAAACCTGAAAACACATAAAACTGACTTTAAACACTAAAATAGCTAAGTAAACACATCCTAAATGCACGAGAACAAGCCAATTAAGTAGCATAAATATGCTCCTATCACTCTCTGATGCGAAAATTTACTTAAGACACAAATTAAACCCTCATGTTGTCAATTGTAGTAAAGAATGTAAGTGATGCGAAAATTACTTGACACACAAATTAAACCCTCTTTTTGACAATTGTAGTATAGATGTAAGTAGGGTATCGTTCTAGGCCGGGGATTAGGAGGGATTGCTAATCTATTCTAAATTAATTAAAAAATATTAAATAAGACTAAGGACACAAAACTAGGCTAAAAACTCTAATAACTCGAAACACACTTAAAATGACTCAAAATAATGAAAACAATCTAATTAAACACTAAGAACTGAAATGGACGGAAATTTAGTTAAAAGACTAACAATAATGAAAACTAACTAAATAATATAATATTTAATAATGGAGGGGTGTTTGGTTTTTACAAGAAGTAAATTAAACTTAAATAAATTACAGAATTTACAAAAACATAAAATGACGGACTAGCTAGAGGGTTCTTCTCCACACATGTTATACTTGCATACAAAATGATTTCCAGTTGCTTTTCGATAAGCTATTAATTCTCAATGCCCCAAGTTAATTAGGTACGCTTAAATTAACCCTCAGTTTTTCCACAAGTTATTGGGTTGGATGATTGCATACGACAACCCAAAACATTCCCTACAAGTTCCCTACATGAGTTGCATAATAGAGATACAAGCAAGAATCAATAAGTTCTATGAAAAACATAAGCATTGACGAGACACTCGTTACTATGATTTGCATGAAAATTAAGCGTGCACTCTCAACCAACATACACAAATCAGTTTTTATACGAACGGATAAGTAAATTGAATTCACAACTTATAAATCACAACTGGATGTAATCAATTCATATTACAAATATAAATCATGGCTTTGAATTAACCTCTAGCCATAGTAAGTTTAATTACACATTATTAAAAACAGAAATAAAATAGAAAACACATTATTAAAAACAGAAATAAAATAGAAGTTTTAGAAAGATTTAACCGAGAGGAGTGCTTCTGCTTCTGTGCTATTGCTGCACTTTCTTTCCCCGCTGCCCTCTCTCACCCCCGTCAGTCTCTCTTCTCGTACTGACCTCCCTCCTGACCTTCATGCTGCCACGTCTAGGAAGAGCACCTCTCTCTATCTCTCTGCACCCCACTGCACAAGGGCAGCTTCTTCACATGCTGCACGCTGCCAAGTGCAGCTTGCTCCCCCTTTGTTTCTCTCGGCTTCCTCAAGCTGCCAAGAGCAGCAGCTATCTCACTCTTTCCTGCGCCTCCTGCGCTCTGCTGTTTCTGCGAGCTGCCCAAAGGGCAGCCCTTTCTCTCTTTTTCGTTTCCTTTCCCCCCCCCCGGTCTCTGTCCGTGACCTCTTCTATATTCTTCACCCAGCTGCCCACGTGGACTCATTTGCACTGCCCTTTCTCTCTCTCACCGACAGCCCTCACCTATCCTGCTTTTTCACGTTTCTTTTTATTTCTTATTTGTTTCACCAACCCACCAAAGCAGCCTTCCACTAGCTGCAAATGCAGCTGTTATTCCCACTTTTCTTGGTTTTTCTTGGCCACGTTCCCACCAGCTGCTCCTCTTACCTTTCTTCTTATTTTATATTTTCTTTTCCTTGCTGGTTTCATGCTTTGCAAACATCATAATAATGAGAAGGACAAACATTGTTTATAAAATGTAAATTAGCATTATCATGTGACAATAAAAGGTAAATTTGCATAACAGATCCTATAAACACATAAATAACGTAAATAGTTCAAAAATATAAGGAACTAACTAAGAAAAGACGAGTGAATTCGAAGTAAAAATATATATAAATATGATCCGATCAAATACCCCCACACTTAACTTTTGCTAGTCCTCGAGCAAAACAAAGAAAACAAGAACAAGAAGTAACAAGAAAAACATTAGCTTCCCTCTGTGTGACCTTCATAGAATTTCATTCGAGAAAACAAATCATCAAGAACCATAGCTAACACCAACAAACTAATCCAAGTTCATCTTCCTTATTCAAATATTAGTAGTAATCTTTGAATCATCCTTGAAGTGTAGTGTGTGAGATAGCCATGCTAATGCAATTTCAAGTTTTTATTTTTAAAATCATCATATGCAAACTAGCGACCTTCTCACTGGATATGCACTCAATCACACATGTGTTTAGTTTTAATGTGTTTCGCTCAAAGAATCAAATGTGAAATTTCTACCATAAGCTTGCATAAAGATCACTTCTCCACAGTCATAATTGCAAAACTTAAATCAAGAGGACTTTTATTGGATGTAATGAGGCTTAGGGATAGGGTTATTGAAACGAAAGAATAGGAAAACACAAATTCCAAGCTATATTGCAAGCAATTCTTTTCTTTAGATTTATAAGAACTCAAGCTCTCCAACAATTCTTCTAGAACCTCCAACCACACCCGTAAACTGAAAATTGAACAACTTTTTATTTCATTTGTATACAATCTTTCTTTTTCTTTTTTTCTTTTTTTTTTCTCTTTTTTTTTTCTTTTTAAATACAAACATGAAATACCCCCACACTTAAACTTTTGCCAAACACCTTCAAAGTACTTCACAAACGTTTCTCATAAGACAATCTCGAATTGCTCGCTTGGAAAGGGTAAGGAAAAATGTTTCAGGTATAAGGGTAGACATATCTAGTGATAAAAAATAAAAAAAACTCAACATATACGGCTCAAATTGGCAATCTAATGATATCATTTTTCTTTGGGAAACATGGTTATTTGGGCCATAGTGGTAAACCTAATGCCTCTATCATTTCCAAGTTCATGCAATCTGACAAATATTTCGATAGATCGTTACGCAAGTTCTAGAGATGTATCTCACATAAGTTCATCACACATGAAAGAATAGGAGTGTATGAAAAATGCACACACTTTCAATCGGCTCAAAAACTCACATAGGATGTATATGGTCACTAAATTCACATATGAAGCTTTAAGTCATGCTTTAGTTTCACATCAACAAGGCTATGTGCATTTGGTTTTTCAAAGATGATCAAACATATACAAAACTAACAAGAGAATTAGGAATTTCACAAAACACATGTTAACTAAGTTCTTGATAATCATGTTTCAAATTTGATCCAATTATATCATTGGGTCGGGAAACTAACAAAAATCTAATTCAAAACAATAAGGGAAACAAGACAATATTTTTGGATTTTTAAATTTTCCGTTTTTTTTTTTTTTTAAATTTTTTTTTTTTTTTTTTTTTTTAAAGAAAACAAAACTAATTAAGAAAACAAAAAACAACAACACAGAAACAAATGAAATTCTAGAGATTTCTACCCCCACACTTAAACTTGACATTGTCCCCAATGTCAGAAAAAAAACTATAATGCAAATAAAAATAAAAAAATAATAAGAAACAAAATAACGCAATTGGACTGAAAACTTCCCTAATTTGCAGTAAAATCAAGCGATGACCCCCAAGCTAAAATTCTGCAATCAACTTCAAAGGTGGAAATAACCAAAAGTTCCTGCAAAGAAAAGAAATAATTCAGTTAAGTACGCAAGAAAATTAATTAAAAAAAATTGCAAACGAAAAATTGAAAATTACGATAAAAGATAATGAATAAAACTAATAAGTGGTCATTGGTCGTGCTTGTTGACTTTCCACAGCTATCCTCTTGAACGGGGTGACACTTAGCTTTTTACTTGCAAGTGATGAATTGAGGATATTGTACGGCGAGGCTTTGCTCTTTGGCGAAGGTGCCCTTCAAATGTTGTTGAAGCTTCTCAAGTTCTTCAAATCGGACTCCTTGTGCTGGGTTGATTGATTATGCAGTCTGCATTCTTCTCTGCTTGTTTCCTCAGCACGGCGGGCAGGCACGAGGTAGAGGTGTTTTGGTCTGATTCTTTCTTCAATCTTTCCAAGTGCCCACCTCTTGCTTTCTTTCTCCTTGTCCCTAGCTGAGGATGAATCAGCATGTTGTCTCCACATGCTTCGAGGTCTCATTTTCACCTCCCTTACTTGTGCCCCAAGTAGATGTGGTAGACAAAACGGAAGCATAAGATGAAGAAGATGAGTACTCGAGAGCAAGCCTAGGTAAGCAATCAGGAAGGGGTTCCAGGCAGTTGGCTCCAGGTCGGAAGATTGATACCAAATGCTGGCTGATTGCTCTCTTTCTCCTTGTCGGAAAACAAAGACAAGGAGAAGGACATGGAGAAAGCATGATATGAGATACTCTTGCTTTCAACCTTTATGATATGAAATACTTTTGCTTTGAATGGGTTGTTCGCAGAAGTATCCCAAGGAATGAGGAACACAGAGTGACTCGAGAGGATTCTTTGGGAATGCATTTTCGGAGATGAAGAAGTGTTGAGAGGGTGTGCTGAGAGAGTGTGCTTTTGCTGTGGAAGGCGAAGGTAGAAACTTATAGGACTTGTCTTCACAACCGGAACTGTTCTCTCACTCATTGTCGGCAGCCGGTGGATGGATGAATAGTACAAATTACGCGCTTTCTGACAAAGCTGCCCGTAATTTACGCAAAGCTGCCAGTTGCATGTGACAAATGCTGACTAGGCTGAGAAAGACAGATGGTTGGAATCGGCGCTTCGACAGACTGCCCGTGATTTTCGCAGAGCAGAGTTTGCGTGTGACGGGTGACAACACGTCTGGATGAATTGATCTTGCGAAATCCGGGGTGCGGCTCGTGGTTTCTGAGCAAGCCCAACTTTTAAGAAATGAACGCCTCTATTGAGAAAAGAATCCGGCTTTTGAGAACAGAAACTCCTCTTTTAAGAAAAGAATCCGGCTTTTGAGAAAGGAGCCCCGACTCTTCGATTTGCGAGAGGACGCCTCTTCGATTTCTGAGGAGCGCCTCTTTGATTTCTTCCTTTTTATAGAGGCGTTAATCTTGTTCCACAACACACTTATCCCTCTAGTAAACACTCATTTCTTGCACTTCCGAAATCTTAATCTGTCCGATCTCTTTTCTTTCTTCACCACCTCTGAAAAATGTCTGGCCCTTCCGATCGTCGTTTTGACTTGAACCGTGGTGAAGAGGCAGCCCCACCTTCACCAGACAACATATGGCGCCCATCTTTCATATCCCCTACTGGTCCTCTTACCGTGGGGGATTCGGTGATGAAAAATGATATGACAGCTGCGGTGGTGGCCCGGAACCTTGTCACCCCCAGAGATAACAGACTGCTCGCTAGACGATCTGATGAATTGGCGGTCAAGGAGTCTCTGGCTCTCAGTGTGCAATGTGCGGGTTCCGTATCCAACATGGCCCAACGCCTATATGCCCGAACCCGTCACGTTGAATCCTTGGTGGCTGAAATACAGAGTCTCAAGCAAGAGATTAAAGGGCTCAAGCATGAGAATAAGGAATTGCACAAGCTCGCACACAGCTATGCCACCAGCATGAAGAGGAAGATTGACCAGATGCAGGACACCGATGGTCAAATTTTACTTGATCATCGGAGGTTTGTGGGTTTGTTCCAACAACATCTGCCTTCGTCTTCTGGAGCGGCACCGCGTAGTGAAGCTCCAACTGATCAACCTCTGCCGCCTCCTCCTTCTGTGGCCCCGCCGACTGCTGAAGCACCACCGGACCAATGAATGTTATTAGTTTACACTTCATTGTAAAATATTTGTACTTTTAAATTTTTAAATTTTTTTTATTTTTTTTATTTTTTTTTTATTTTTTATTATTTTTTTATTTTTTTATATGTAAATTAAAGTAGAAAGACTTTGGTTAACCTTTCCCTACACTTAAACTAAATAACACAAACTCACAGAAATCAACCAAATAACACAACTAACTAAACAAAACAAAATGAAAGCAGTAAAGATAAGGGTGTAAAAATGCAAAGCTGATTGGGTTAGCAATTCCAAAGTCTCCCTTTGTTGAATGCTTGGGTTGCCTCCCAAGAAGCGCTTGATTTAACGTCTTTAGCCGGACGCATCTTTCCTTTAAATTTCTCTCGGCTCCATTTGAACCTAAAATCAAAGAAAGAAAAATAACTCAAATATCAAAAGTAAAATACACAAACACCAATATAAACATAAACAAAAACAAAAATAAAAGGATTAGCAAAGTTACTAATCCCCGGCAACGGCGCCAAAATTTGATGCGAAAATTACTTGGCACACAAATTAAACCCTCTTTTTGACAATTGTAGTATAGATGTAAGTAGGGTATCGTTCTAGGCCGGGGATTAGGAGGGATTGCTAATCTATTCTAAATTAATTTAAAAATATTAAATAAGACTAAGGACACAAAACTAGGCTAAAAACTCTAATAACTCGAAACACACTTAAAATGACTCAAAATAATGAAAACAATCTAATTAAACACTAAGAACTGAAATGGACGGAAATTTAGTTAAAAGACTAACAATAATGAAAAATAACTAAATAATATAATATTTAATAATGGAGGGGTGTTTGGTTTTTACAAGAAGTAAATTAAACTTAAATAAATTACAGAATTTACAAAAACATAAAATGACGGACTAGCTAGAGGGTTCTTCTCCACACATGTTATACTTGCATACAAAATGATTTCCAGTTGCTTTTCGATAAGCTATTAATTCTCAATGCCCCAAGTTAATTAGGTACGCTTAAATTAACCCTCAGTTTTTCCACAAGTTATTGGGTTGGATGATTGCATACGACAACCCAAAACATTCCCTACAAGTTCCCTACATGAGTTGCATAATAGAGATACAAGCAAGAATCAATAAGTTCTATGAAAAACATAAGCATTGACGAGACACTCGTTACTATGATTTGCATGAAACTTATGCCAAGAATTTACTTACCGTGATTGTGACTAGCAACCTTCACTACTTATGAATATAAGTTCATAACGATTAGGTGAAATTCCCTTATATTCTAGCGTCAAATTCATGCATGAAAATTAAGCGTGCACTCTCAACCAACATACACAAATCAGTTTTTATACGAACGGATAAGTAAATTGAATTCACAACTTATAAATCACAACTGGATGTAATCAATTCATATTACAAATATAAATCATGGCTTTGAATTAACCTCTAGCCATAGTAAGTTTAATTACACATTATTAAAAACAGAAATAAAATAGAAAACACATTATTAAAAACAGAAATAAAATAGAAGTTTTAGAAAGATTTAACCCAGAGGAGTGCTTCTGCTTCTGTGCTATTGCTGCACTTTCTTTCCCCGCTGCCCTCTCTCACCCCCGTCAGTCTCTCTTCTCGTACTGACCTCCCTCCTGACCTTCACGCTGCCACGTCTAGGAAGAGCACCTCTCTCTATCTCTCTGCACCCCACTGCACAAGGGCAGCTTCTTCACATGCTGCACGCTGCCAAGTGCAGCTTGCTCCCCCTTTGTTTCTCTCGGCTTCCTCAAGCTGCCAAGAGCAGCAGCTATCTCACTCTTTCCTGCGCCTCCTGCGCTCTGCTGTTTCTGCGAGCTGCCCAAAGGGCAGCCCCTTCTCTCTTTTTCGTTTCCTTTTTCCCCCCCCCGGTCTCTGTCCGTGACCTCTTCTATATTCTTCACCCAGCTGCCCACGTGGACTCATTTGCACTGCCCTTTCTCTCTCTCACCGACAGCCCTCACCTATCCTGCTTTTTCACGCTTCTTTTTATTTCTTATTTGTTTCACCAACCCACCAAAGCAGCCTTCCACTAGCTGCAAATGCAGCTGTTATTCCCACTTTTCTTGGTTTTTCTTGGCCACGTTCCCACCAGCTGCTCCTCTTACCTTTCTTCTTATTTTATATTTTCTTTTCCTTGCTGGTTTCATGCTTTGCAAACATCATAATAATGAGAAGGACAAACATTGTTTATAAAATGTAAATTAGTATTATCATGTGACAATAAAAGGTAAATTTGCATAACAGATCCTATAAACACATAAATAACGTAAATAGTTCAAAAATATAAGGAACTAACTAAGAAAAGACGAGTGAATTCGAAGTAAAAATATATATAAATATGATCCGATCAGTAAGCAGGGATCGTTCTAGGCCAGGGATTATGAGGGATTGCTAAAACACTTGAAACTGACTTAAATATGTGAAAACAAACTTAAAAGCATGAAATTAAACTTACAAGACTCAAAACAAAGTCACAAGACTCAAAACAGATTATAGAGACTCAAAACTGCCTAAAAACAACTCTAAGGCAGTTTCTGCCACTAACACAAAGTTTGGACGAAAATTTATTTTATCTTGACTTAAAACACTTAAAAACACAATCTAAAGCAAGTACTAACTAATATGACTTAATAAAATAAAGGGGATTTTGGTTTTGGACGAAAATAAGGAAAACAAAGCAAGAACAATTTAAACAAATTCTTAGAAAATTTAGGTGAATTGATGGGTGATGGGCTAGCTAGAGAGTTCTTCTCCACACATGACATACTTGCACATAAACCAATTTTCAGTTGTTCTTTCGATCAATTATGAAACTCAACACCTCAGGTTAATTAAGTCCGCTTAAATTAACCTTCAAGTTCTCCTTAAGTTATTGAATTGGATGGAAAAGCGCATACAACAATTCAAGCCTTCTTCAAAAGTCCTTTACGTGAACAACACAATAAAGATACAATCAAAGATCATTAACATCATGAAAACAATAAGTATTGACGAGGCATTCGTTACTATGATAAGCATGAAACTCCTGCCAAGAATTCATTTAATGCGATCGTTTATAAGCGACCTCCACTACTTATGAATATAAATTTGTAACTATTAGGTGAAACTCCTTTATACTCTAGCATCATATTCATGCATGCAAACTAAGTGTGCACTCTTAATAAACATACACGAATAAGTTATCAATCAAGCAGTTAAACAAATTGAATTCACAATTTATGAAATCACACTGAAGGTAATCAAATCATATTGCAAGTATGAACATGGTTTCGAATTCCCCCCTTGCTAAGGGGGGTTTAGTTCCTCATACTTACAAAGCAAAGATAAACAAATTTAGACATTGAAAACAAAAGAAAGAAAACACCTAAACGCTCCAATGATCCAAGTTGGACAGCATGCACGTCCAAGCACTTTCCTTCCCTTCCTTTGCTACGGCACAAGGTGTTGGTGAGTGTTTGAAGGTTTGGTTGTATGGAGGAATGGATGTGAAGATGAATGGATGTGCTTGGATGAAATTTGTATTCAATTGGGGATAAATTATCAATCAAAAACTGAATGTAATGGTTGCCACACACACTTCCTTTTATAGAGGAAGCGCACGGCATGGAGGGATGGATGATGGTGTGAGCAATGATTCAAAGGTGAAAGTGAAGTAATGATGCAAAGCATGGGGGGTGAAATGAAGTGGTGTTGCAGCTATGAATGCAAGTGGGGAACATGAATAATTGTGCACATGGGAGATAAAGGAAAGGGAGGTGGAATGGTGCAGAAATGAGTCATAGGTGCAGGTGGATTCATGATGCACATCATAGGCAAGGAAAGTGAAAGAGTGGTGCATCAATGAGTGCATGCAGTGGAGGTGAAAGTGAATGAAGTTTGATAGGTGAAGGGGAGAAGGGATGTGCACCACTTGAGTGCAATGATTAAATGTAATGGTGTATGAAAACAAAAATAATGAAGGGGACAAGGGTGAGTGTTGTGGTAATGAGTGAATGTAGTGGTGTATTTTATGCCCATGTCGTGCCTTTCCTTTGCCCATATGTGTGTGTTTCCTTTGCCCATTTGCACACACATGTTCCTCATCATTTCAACCACAAAACAAACACATTTTCTGCCCTCCAACCTGTCCATGCAGTTTGCATGTGTGTGAATGTCATCCTTGCATGTGTGTGAGCTGTTTGATGTCTCTTCCCTTTGCATGTGTTTGTGCCTTCTCTTTCTAGCTGTGCATTTCCACTTGCTCCAAAGCCAAATGAGTGCAATCATAACCCTATTTGCTGCTGAGTGTTGATGACAAAGCAAAACACAAAACAAGTGCTTTTACTTTCTCATTTTATTAGCCAAATCTGCTTAGCCCTTTTCTGAACCTTTGTGTGTTACAATGCCCATAACTTCTTCTAGAAAAAGGATATCAACAATCTGTAAATTGCTTCAGAAAATAGACATCCGTAGCTTTCCAAGCATATAAAGCTCATTCTCTCACTCATTCTGATCTGTTTGTAACATGCTTCCAAAGTCAGCTAATCTACACAAGCAGTTTTGACGAATTTGTTACTTAATATCTCACTTGTGCTACTTTTCTTTTCTTTGCTTGATAAATCACACAAAACACAAAAACATAGTAAATAGCTAAAAAATATAAGGAACTAACTAAGAAAAGACAAGTGAATTTTATGTAAAATATATGTAAATATGAGCTTATCACTCTCGTGCCATCCCTACAGTCCAAACTGAAACCCAACTGTGGCTGGGGTTTCACTTCACCCCCATGACCTACAGTCACTCCTGAAGGAAAAATTTTGTCCTAGCTAAGAACATGTGAGAATATTTGAACACATATGCAAACTATTAACACATTAAAGTAGGCATGCATTCAAAAACAATTCTAAAACCTATGACTTTCAAGGCCTAGAGAATGGTGAACCATAAGACTCTTTAACAACATTAAAAAGAAGGTAAGATTTTAGAGATTCACTACCCTTGAAGATCATCCCTGTTTACACAAGGGATTCACCCAAGTGGAAAGCCTTCAAGTCACCTCCTAGATCCTTGGATCTTCCTTGTGATTTCCTTCCTTTTGATGCTCCTTTGCTCCATGAGGATGTGAGGAAAGGATCTCCAAAACACCAAAGGTTTGGTGTCTCTAAGTCTCCACACCAAGGATGAGGTGTGAAGATGAAATGGATGACTTAGAGAAGAAAAAGATTGCTAGCTCTTTTTTCCCTATGTGGCCGGCTTCCTTGTAGAGAAAGAGAAAAAATGTTTCACCTCTTTACCTCAAATAAAACCCTAATGAGAACATAGCTATAAAGTTAACTTTATACTACATCACATTTGAGTGGCAAACTTGTAATTAAATCAAGTTTGCATCCACTCTCCCTTATGGCCGGCGTTGTCTTTGTTATTGGGCTAATTGCCCATTTTGTTTTAGTTGTCATACAACTTAAACATAATGGGCCTTGTGGACCAAAAACACTTTTGGGCCCCGAAACCCAAAACCATGTTAAAAGCCCAATACGAACGTTACGTATAATTAATTAACTAATTAATTAAAGTTGACCATATTTAAATTAAACCATTTAATTGCGTATTCATTTCATTTATATTTCTTCACTTTCATCCTTACTCGGTGTACGATCCATTAGGTTCCAATTAGCGAGGCAGTGGGCGATTGTTACTCTTAACGATCGATTGTGAATTGAAACTACATTTCAATTCTTCCTTTCATTAGTGTTTGCTAATCTTCAGGGCTTCCACAAACCATGAGTGACACCTAGCAGTATCTCATGGTTACCCAAGCTAAGTAGAAGTGGTTGGAGAACCTATCCAGTTACAACTACAACGCAATACGATCTTTCTCTAATACAATACTCTTAATCACATTGTTTGAGTGATAGTTTGTTTCATGTCTACTATCCAATGTGATACTTCTCTATATGATTCAATTGAATATGATTTGGAACATACTTCCTAAGTCATATTCATATGCTTTGGCCAAAGACTCCCGAATCATATCTTAGAGTATTCTCCTTCCACCATGGAAGGTTAGAGATCCCTTGTTGTGCATTCATATGCCTACATGACTAGATAGCTTGACGCCAACAATGCCGTGCACACTCTCGATGGAATGCCTTTAGCATGATCAAAGATCAAGGACCTAACCATTAGACATATATGATGCCTCAGGTCAAAGGACTACTTTGCATATTGCAACTTACGGGTTCTTACATGACATGTATGTTTGAACTCTCTTTTGATCGTTGTTCAGTGTACTCGATTACTCTTTCGAGCACCTATGTGTTTGTTTTAGTGTCAAACACTAAATGACTTGAGACTAGTCATACTCACGCTTGAGTTGACATAACACATACTAACCTTAGCGGATTGTCAATGCCCAATTGGCAATCCTATGGCTAGGAACGTTTTAGGAATGAACATAAGAGAAAGGTCTCGTTAATCTAACTTACTTAAATCACTTCTCTCTTAGATCAAATACATTCCTTGGATTCCCTTATTGCTTAAACACATGACACATTAAATAGTGATTAACAATAAGCTTTGCCCTTCATTAAATATATAATAGTTTAATACAATAAGTATTCCAAAAGCTATTACATCAAATGAGTGGCTTTGTGGGCATACTTCCAACAATCTCCCATTTGCACTCAAAGCCACCTTCCTATGTATCTAATACCCATATTTTCCATATGGCGGTCAAGTTGGATTTGAGACATTGGCTTTGTCAATTGATCTGCTACGTTATCTGCTGAGGCAACTTTGAGGATGTTGACTTTCCCCTCGATAGCATATCTTCTAATGATATTACAGCGCCTGTCAAAATGCTTGTTCTTTTGATGAGCCCTGGGTTCCTTGGCTTGAGTTATCACCCCACTATTATCACAGTACAAAGTTACTGGTGATGTAATGGTTGGAACCACTCCAAGTTCAGTAGTGAACTTCTTCATCCAGAACGCTTCTTTGCCGGCTTCAGCTGCAGCGACATATTCTGCCCCACCATTACATCTTGTTTCTTGCTTTTCCAGCTAACAGCCCCACCATTCAGAGTGAATACATATCCAGAGTTGGAACTTCTATCATCGACGTCAGATTGGAAATCTGCATCTGTATAGGCTTCCACTCGCAACTCTGATGCTCCTCCAGAAACGAGGAACATGTCTTTAGTTCTTCTTAAGTACTTAAGGACCGTCTTGACAGCGGTCCAGTGTTCTGATCCTGGGTTAGATTGATATCGACTAGTAATGCTCACAACATATGCGATATCAGGCCTTGTGCATATCATGGCATACATGAGACTTCCTATGGCGGAAACATAAGGAATAACACTCATTTGCCACATCTCTTCAGGAGTCTTAGGTCCCATGGACTTAGAAAGGTGAATTCCATGTCTCACAGGAAGAAGACATTTCTTAGATTGTTCCATTTGGAACTTACTTAGCACCTTATCTATGTACATAGATTGGGATAATCCAATTAATTTTCTGGATCTATCACGATAGAGCTTTATCCCAAGTACATAAGATGCATCTCCTAAATCTTTCATGTGGAAGGTTTTGGACAACCACACTTTTACAGAAGAAAGTACTGCAGTGTCATTCCCGAATAGTAATATGTCATCTACATATAACACTAGGAATACCACTGCATCCCCAACGACTTTTTGATAAACACAATTGTCGTTTTCATTTTGAGTAAAACCAAACATTTTGATTTCAGTATCGAAGCAAATGTTCCAGCTCCTGGAGGCTTACTTAAGTCCATAAATGGACCTTCGAAGCTTGCATACCTTAGCCTTTTCAGACTTGGACACGAAACCTTCGGGTTGAGTCATATAGAGCTCTTCCTCTAGGTAGCCGTTCAGAAAGGCCGTCTTCACGTCCATTTGCCATATCTCATAATCATGGTACACAAATATAGTAAGCAAAATCCGAATGGACTTAATCATGGCTACAGGAGAGAAGGTTTCTTCATAATCAATCCCTTTTTGTTGCCTGTAACCCTTGGCTACTAGTCTAGCCTTATAAGTCTCCACGTTCCCATCAACGCCTATCTTTCTCTTGAAGACCCATTTGTTTCCAACAGGTACTATACCTTCTGGAGGGTCTACACGAGTCCAGACCTGATTTTGATACATGGAATCCATCTCAGATTTGATGGCCTCTTGCCATCTCTTTGAATCAATGTCGGACATTGCTTCAGTGTAGTCTCTAGGGTCTTCCTTTGTGTCATTGTCACCTAGAAGGTGCAATTCCCCAAAGTCATTATCTAAGCCATACCTCTTAAGTGGCTTGCTAACCCGTTCAGATTTATGTGGAGCTAGGGGTTCAGGAACAGGGTTGTCAACTTGTCGAGTACTTGTTTGTGGTTCATCATTAATCTCATTAATTTCCTTCAATTCTATCTTTCTTTTGCTAGTTTCATTAAGAACGAATTCATCCTCCATGAATATAGCAGTTCTGGCGACAAAGACTTTCTGGTCGTCAGGATGATAGAATTCGTATCCATAGGTTTGTTTAGGATACCCCACAAAATAGCATTTAACAGATCTTGCTTCAAGCTTTCCAGCATCTTGTTTCTTAACGCTGGACAACCCCAGATCTTAACGTGTTTAAGACTTGGCTTCTTCCCATACCATATCTCATATGGTGTTTGTGGAATAGATTTAGAAGGCACTGCATTCAGCAAATAAGCTGCTGTGTGTAATGCATATCCCCAGAATGATATTGGTAGATCAGCGGAACTCATCATAGAACGAACCATGTTCATCAAGGTTTAGTTTCTCCTCTCAGAAGCTCCGTTATGTTGAGGAGTTCCTGGTGGAGTCCACTGTGATACTATTCCACACTCTTTGAGATAATCTAGGAACTCGTTACTTAGATACTCTCCCCCTCGATCTGATCTTAGGATCTTTATCTATTTCCCAGTTTGCTTCTCAACTTCATTCTTGAATTCTTTGAACCTTTCAAAGGATTCTGACTTGTACTTCATAAGATAAACATAGCCAAACCGAGAGTGATCGTCGGTGAATGTGATATAGTAGGAGAAGCCTCATCTTGACGTAGTAGACATAGGTCCACATACGTCAGTGTGGATTAACCCAAGAATTTCAGTGGCACGCTCTCCTTTCCCAGTGAATGGAGATTTGGTCATCTTCCCAAGTAGACAACGTTCACAAGTGCCCATGAGGTCATTACCTAATGGACTAAGATATCCGTCTTTCAACATCTTGCGAATCTTGTCTTAGTTTACATGTCCAAGTTTAAGATGCCAAAGTCTAACTTGGTTAACTTCTTCTCTAGCCCTTTTGGGTTTTGAGGTATTCCCGTTTTCAATACAGTGCATCCCACTACTTGTCTCTAGGTGAAAAAGTCCCTCTATCATATTACCATGAGAGATAATACGACCGTTCAAGTATAAAGTGCAACTCATTTTGTCAAACAATACTGAGTGCCCATCTCGTAAAAGCTTAGAGATAGAAATCAAATTCTTTATACATGAAGGAAAATATAAACAATTTTTAAGTTCCAAGACTTCCCCAGAGGGTAGTTTAAGCATGTAGGTGCCTATTGCTTTTGCAGAGATCTTAGTGCCGTTCCCAACTCGCACAATCATCTCCCCATTGCGCAATGTCCTGCTCCCTGTTAGTCCCTGCAACGAATTGCATATATGTTGACTAGCGCCTGAATCAAATATCCAGGAATTGGAGCTCATTGTAAAAGCACTCTTTATGACAGAAATAGTTCCTTCAAAAGTTCGTGTCATAAGGCTCGCAATGCGCACCCTGTATTTCTTCTTCCAACGTTCATCCTTTCCACAATGAAAGCATGTTCCTTTGGAATTTCTTGCCTTCGTCTTATGCAACCTTTTCCTTGTGATTGCATTCTCACTCCCACTGACCTTTTTGAAACCTTGTTCAAAATTACAGCACATGTCAATCATCTCGGTAAAAGTATGATTGAATCTATTCACTTTATAGTTTACAATAAACTTAGTGAAATCATCCGAGAGAGATGCAAGGAAAAAGTCTTGGGCCATTTTCCCATCGATGGAAGTTCCTAAACTTTCAAGATCTTGAAAGATCCTTTCCATCTTTTGTCCATGTTTATGAACCGATGCCCCCTTTGCCATTTTGACATTTAATAGACTACAAACATTTGAGAATTGTACATTACTAGTCTCAATGTCATGCATCTTATGCAAACTATCAACCATGGCACAAGAAGTGTCCATGTGCTCATGTAGCTTCTTAAGCTCCTCACTAAGTGAAGTGAGGATTAAGCATTTGGCTAGTTTCGTAGGAGGTACATGAGGAGGGGATTGCTTAGCACATACAATATGTCTTTCACCTTTAAGACATTCTCATAGTGTCTATTATAATTTTGACACTCCTCCTTTGAAGCTAGTTTCGTAGGAGGTACATGAGGAGGGGATTGCTTAAGCACATACAATATGTCTTTCACCTTTGAGACATTCTCAATGTGGCGATACCAAGCATGGAAACGTTGGCCCCTAAGGTCCCTTTTGTCAAGTATAATGGTGGGTGTAATTTTAGGCATGTCGTTAACTACATAACATAACAGAAATTGTATTAGATTGTTGATTTTAAAACTACTTGATTGGGTCTTAAATCAAATAGTACCACCCACTATTTTTGGCAAATTCTACATCCCTCAATGGAATTTGAGAGTTGTGTTGAACTCTTAGCGGGGTATGGGAGACTCACCATTACCAAGCCCACCTCAGAATTATATCATTTTGGCTAGCAACAATAATGATGAGAGGATAACTCTTAGCCATTTACAACTTTTGTAATTACCCATCTGTTTTGGCCTCTAGAGAATGATTGCCTCAGAATTATATCATTTTGGTACCATTGCACTTAGTTAAGTCATTCCCACCATGCTAGTTGATGTAGGGGTTCAAGCACAACCTCATAATTATATCATGTTGGTCATACTCGTTGTCTACACTCACTTCATCATATATGTTTATGGACTCCTCTTGGATGTAAGCACATACTTTGAACTTCCCCATTATAGGGTGAAGCCGGTGTATGAATCACAAACGATTGGAGCCCACCACGATGGAAGGCCTACGAAGAGATGTTCAAAACATCTCTCGCTTATCAACTTAATATTCGTTTTGTTGAGGGAGTAGTGTTGGGCTACATCAATTTTATTTTAATCTCATTAAAAGAACTTGGGCCTATCACAACTATTGGTCCAAGTTAATATGAATTAGTAGTATATAATACTCCCACTATTTCGATGAAACAAGCGAGACTATATGGAACTACTAACGAATGCTTTGCATCCTCATATGGACTATATAGTCATATTAGGTCTTAGGATGATTATGAACCGTTTGATTTGATCCAACACGAGCCTTGTGTTGGACCTTGGGTTTAAGGTAGATAGTTGTTGATTTTAGTTACGCGTTTAATCCAATTAAACCGTTATTTCCTATTGGGCGTTGGACCCAACTATTCCAATTTGCATACATATAAACAAAAAGGAATACTAGAAATAAAGAGAAGGGCTTATGCCCTTTTACAACACATTAGATGGACTTATGTCCATTTACAACAAATTTGAATTAATCAAATTACATCCAAATCTAAACTACTAAACCCAAACATTCATAATGTAAAGCGGCCAATCACATAGCTCAATTATCGAGGCATTTGGTTCATAATCACCCTTTTCTTAATCAATCACATTAACTAAGAAAGCAACTTAAACAATTGGTTTTCAGATTCATAGAATTGATTTAAATGGAACTAATTGAAATGAAAATCCAATTCTCATTAAAGAGACAAAACCATTTTGTTCTCATCTTATTTGGGCCAAAAACAATGACCTCAACAATTGGGCCATTATTTAATAAACATAACTTTTGGGGTCACTTTGTAAAAACACAAAAGTCCACAACTTCATGTAATTACAACTAGTACCCAAAATTCTTAACAATAACAAAAACATCAATAAAGGAACAAAACAATTTGTCCTTTAGAGTTTTTAGGCCTTAACGTAAAAACGTAAACTTTTGGGCCAAAATACAAAAACACAAAAGTATCAAAAACTTTATGTAATTGCATAAAAGGCCCAAAATCACACCCACTTGGGGTTGGCCGGTTTTAGAGTGAAAAAGGAGTGTGAGGCAAGTGGTGCATGCAAGTGGAATAGGTGGGTGAGGATAAAGGTGAATGGGATGGGTTGTAAGAAAAATGTTTTGTGAAACATTAATAGCATTTATCATCCTCACCAATAATCCATCACCCATAAAAAATAAACCAAAACTTTATGAAAAATACCAACACTTTGAATCAAAATTCCAAACCTTTTTGTTCTTGGTAAGAAACTCAAGAACATTGAAGAACACACATGAAAACTCGTAAGAGCTCCATGAATGTTTTCACTCATGAAAACTCAAATTTTCACAACACAAAAGAGGGTTAATATCCTAGGGTACTTAGGGGTTCCAAAAATCACTTTAAAACCATTTTAACAAGACAAACATGAACCCAAAAATCCACCCTTTGGATTTGGCCGAATTTCCCGAAATACATTGCACCAAATTTTTAGTTCCAATATTCATGCTTAAATGAACTACATCTACAACATTTGAGATGCTAAATTTTCAAACAAAATTTATATTCAAAGCAAGAACAAAGCTTGTAACATTTACAACATTTAAATCACAAATTATGAAAATCACAAAACCCAAAAGGATTCACCATAAACTAGACCTAGGCTCTGATACCACTTGAAGGAAAAATTTTGTCCTAGCTAAGAACATGTGAGAATATTTGAACATATATGCAAACTATTAACACATTAAAGTAGGCATGCATTCAAAAACAATTCTAAAACCCATGACTTTCAAGGCCTAGTGAATGGTGAACCATAAGACTCTTTAACAACATTAAAGAGAAGGTAAGATTTTAGAGATTCATTACCCTTGAAGCTCATCCTTGTTTACACAAGGGATTCACCCAAGTGGAGGGCCTTCAAGTCACATCCTAGCTCCTTGGATCTTCCTTGTGATTTCCTTCCTTTTGATGCTCATTTGCTCCTTGAGGATGTGAGGAAAGGACCTCCAAAACACCAAAGGTTTGGTGTCTCTAAGTCTCCACTCCAAGGTTGAGGTGTGAAGATGAAATGGATGACTTAGAGAAGAAAACGATTGCTAGCTATTTCTTCCCTATGTGGCCGGCCTCCTTGTAGAGAAAGATAGAAAATGTTTCACCTCTTTACCTCAAAGAAAACCCTAATGAGAAAATAGCTATAAAGTTAACTTTATACTACATCACATTTGAGTGGCAAACTTGTAATTAAATCAAGTTTGCATCCACTCTCCCTTATGGCCGGCCTTGTCTTTGTTATTGGGCTAATTGCCCATTTTGTTTTAGTTGTCATACAACTTAAACATAATGGGCCTTGTGGACCAAAAACACTTTTGGGCCCCGAAACCCAAAACCATCTTAAAAGCCCAATACGAACGTTTCGTATAATTAATTAACTAATTAATTAACCTTGACCATATTTCAATTAAACCATTTAATTGCTTATCCATTTCATTTATATTTCTTCACTTTCATCCTTACCCGATGTACGATCCATTAGGTTCCAATTAGCGAGGCAGTGGGTGATTGTTACTCTTAACGATCGATTGTGAATTGAAACTACATTTCAATTGTCCCTTTGATTAGTGTTTGCTAATCTTCAGGGCTTCCACAAACCATGAGTGACACCTAGCAGTATGTCATGGTTACCCAAGCTAAGTAGAAGTGGTTGGAGAACCTATCCAGTTACAACTACAACGCAATACGGTCATTCTCTAATACAATACTCTTAATCACATTGTTTGAGTGATAGTTTGTTTCATATCTACTATCCAATGTGATACTTCTCCATATGATTCAATTGAATATGATTTGGAACAAACTTCCTAAGTCATATTCATATGCTTTGGCCAAAGACTCCCGAATCATATCTTAGAGTATTCTCCTTCCACCATGGAAGGTTACAGATCCCTTGTTGTGCATTCACATGCCTACATGACTAGATAGCTTGACCCCAACAATGCCGTGGACACTCTCAATGGAATGCCTTTGACATGATCAAAGATCAAGGACCTAACCATTAGACATCTATGATGCCTCAGGTTAAAGGACTACTTTGCATATTGCAACTTACGAGTTCTTACGTGACATGTATGTTTGAACTCTCTTTTGATCGTTGTTCAGTGTACTTGATTACTCTTTCGAGCACCTATGTGTTTGTCTTAGTGTCAAAACTAAATGACTTGAGACTAGTCATACTCACGCTTGAGTTGACATAACACATACTAACCTTAGCGGATTGTCAATGCCCAATTGGCAATCCTATGGCTAGGAACGTTTTAGGAATGAACATAAGAGAAAGGTCTCGTTAATCTAACTTACTTAAATCACTTCTCTTTTAGATCAAATACATTCCTTGGATTCCCTTATTGCTTAAACACATGACACATTAAATAGTAATTAACAATAAGCTTTGCCCTTCATTAAACATATAATAGTTTAATACAATAAGTATTCCAAAAGCTATTACATCAAATGAGTGGCTTTGTGGGCATACTTCTAACAACTCCCAAGGCCCTTTTTGGGCCCTGCCTTTTCTATTTAAGACACCCAACCCATGCCCCTTACCCATGACACCTTACCCAAATTATTTTGGGGCTATACGTTTGATCCAATAATATTATTTTAATATTATTTTACTTCTACAATCGACCCTGTATGTCCCGATTTATTGAAGTAAATAAAAGTGACCTGCAGTCCATTAATCTGATAATGAATCCAAAATTTTTGACCTGAAGATCACTTTTGGACATTAATGATTCAATAATTTATTTTTATACCTTGAACCGTTAACTTACTTTCGTAGTCCCGAAGCACTCACACTTGAGTTCCCGAAGAACCTCAAATCTACTACACTTAGTTATATATTGCATTCTGTGTTCTTGCAGGAACCTCTCTTTTATGAACTAAACGTTCACAAACAAAATTGAACCTATAGTTTCAAATTTAGTGCCTTTGAAACCCGAAGATTTCATAAAACAATACACCCATGAAAACCCAACGTTTTTCATGAAAACCATGTTTTAGAACACAATTGTTCTAACTTTGATGCTTCTGGATGATTCATTCTCATAGCACCAATCACAATATTATTCCTTCCAATCAGTGGATTGTCAAACCGTCACAAGTTCGATTTTCCTGATTTGGATGTTTCTAATAGAAACCACTTTATGTAGGGAATAAGACATGAATCTCCACTTCACCATTAAGAAGCTGAGAAACCATTGAAGCCAACAATGGCATGGAAGAGCTTAATAAGCCTCCACCATGATCTTCATTTGAAGACTTATGCTCAAAGCATTACAAATGGAAATACCTCCCGATCGAGGATTCCATGGCTCTTTGGCTCGCTCCTACGGACTGTCTAATCATGAAAGACATTGCTTGAAGCACATCATGATTACATCCATGAATGAGTACAATTCTGAAGTTTATAAATCCGATTGAATATTGACTAGAGAATACTTTTCTCGTCCTTCCTTGTTTCTAACTCGCCCCTGAAGCAGCAGTGTAGATAGCAAAAGTTTACCAAATTCTCGGATCTGATTACTACCACAAACACATGGTAGAATCAGAGCCTACCAAGGTGTAGCATCATGCCCGAAGCATGATCCTTGGTAACCAAGACCTAAAACTTCAAGAATAAGGAAAAATATTCCTAAACCTTAACCCTGCAGAATTTACTTCCGTCTTGATGGAATAGATAATTGGTTATGCACCTGTTCATGCCCATACCAATGTTGTTAAGGAGTACCATTCTAGTAGTCAATATGTGAGACTAATTTTGCTTCACCGAACATCGTTGGAAGAGCAGAATTTTGACATGGATGCCTTGTTAGCCGAATTCCCTTAGTAAACCATTTACTTTGTGAATATTTTTCCATGTTCTTGGATTCACATTTGGTGTATGTTTTACTTATGGATAATCTTATTGATATTGTCATCGAATATGAGTTAATTGAATCATGTTTCTTAATACATGTAACTGATTTAATTAAACATGTGATTATGTAGGAATGTGGGAAAGTTAGTTGTCTGGATGAATGCGTAATACGCACACTAACTTTACACCTAAATCACATCTCTAACAAGGACTTCAGGTTTATCCAACCTGATTAAGAGCATTGGCATACTCCTTATTGTATAAATGGTACCGAATCACCATTTAAGTGACTTTAAATTCTCCCTGACGTTACGTTTTTAAGAATATTCAAGATGACAATATCATAAATGAAACCACTGAAGAAATAAGAGTGAAATATCTTTGCACCACCTCCAAACATGAGCTTTAAGCTATGATTTGGGGCCAATGGGTTGCTCCCAATTGGGAACACACCATATGTGGCCGGCCTGGAGTTGGGTGATTAAGCAGTTTACTTATTTTGGTACTACTATTTGGGACACTTAGGTTGAACAATGATGCTATGACGCATCCCCTTACCCGAAGTAAGGATCTTGTGCCTACAAGCACACTTTGCCAAGCCTGCTCATTAGGGAAATCGATTTTCTATATCATCCTTCGCAAAGATACGAAATCACCACTTTTTCACAATGGATTCAAGGGAATATATGTGGACTAATTTAACCAAAATGCAAACCATATAAATACTTATGGTTTTGGTTGATGAATCGACAAACTGGTCACATGTTTATCCACATACATTGCTGCTAAACCTCCTGGCTGATTAAGGGTCCACCACCTTACTTATCCCTTAAGGTATGAGAGACTACATAATGTCGGAAAGTTTTATATCAACAATTTTCGATAAAGTATTGCATGTATTTTGGGTTTATAATTGAACATTGAAGTCCCATGCTCACCCTAAAGAGTCACCCTAGTGATCATAAAGCGCAATTTAAATGATCGCCCGAATTTTGGTAAATGTACCAAGTTTTTGGTTTCTACCTAGGGCTATGCAATCCTTGTACATAGTTATGTTGGTTTACCTTGAGGCCCATTACCACCCAATCTATATGAGGTTACAGTTGGTTACTGGGTACGAACATGACAATTTTCATATTTACGCATATACGTGTGCATTCCATGTGCCAAGTTGCGCCGCCGCAACGTACCACCATGGGTCCTCAAAGAAGGATGTGTATCTTTTGTCGATCATGATTCTCCTTCACACTAGCTCTCTTTGAACCCTTGCATGCGATCTCTCTACCGCTCATTTGCACGTTGTCACTTTATTGAGACTAAGTTATCTTGTTCTCATGCGACTAAGTTATCTTGTTCTCATGCATTTATGCTATTATTTCTTAGTTAATTATGTATTTTAAGCTATTTTCATGTGTTTATAGGTCCATAGGCCTTATAAAGCAATAAGATGCATTTTGGAGCAGTTTTGGGCTTGGAATGGATAGCACATGCATGGAGCAAGGTGGATGAACGAAATTGAAGACTAAAGAGGCTAGGAATGTGTTAAAAAGAAAGAAGAAATAGTGTAAAAAGGACAAAGAGCTCAGCCACAAAGGGGTGTCACTCCACCATTCACTTTTCCATCATTGTCGTGCACCACCATTGCACTCCCTTTGGATTCCTATGTCGTGCATCATCATCCATGTTCCTTTTATTGACTCATTTGTTGCATCATTCCACTTCCTTTCTTTTGTCTACCATGTGCACAATATCCTTTCACCTCCTTACACTCATTGATTCACCATTTACTCACCTTTCCACCCATGCCATGCATAATCACCCTTGTCCCCTTCATGCACCAGATTTCTTGCACCCATTTCATGCACCATTACACTCATTATCCATCCATGTTGTGCACCACCCTTGCCTCCTTCATTATTTCGGATTTCATGCATCAAAATATTAAATCATTGCATTCAATTGCTGCACATTTCTTGTCCCCTTCACCCATCAGATTTCATACAACTTTTACCTCCACTACATGCACTCATTGATGCACCATCCACCACATTTAGAATCCTATGCCATGCATCATGAGTCTTGCTGCACCTTTGACTTATTTCTACACCATTCCACCTCCCTTTCCTTTGTGTACAATCATTCATGTTCCCTAGCTGCAACACCACTCAATTTTACCCCTCATGCTTTGCATCATCACTTCACTTTCACCGATGAATCATTTCAAACACCACTCAATGCACTCATTGCTATAACACCACTCCATTTTACCCCCCCATGCTTTGCATCATTACTTCATTTTTACCCTTGAATCATTACAAACACCACCAAATTCCCTCCATTGCCGTGCACTTCCTCTATAAAAGGAAGTGTGTGTGGCAGCCATATAGCTTATTTTTTGCTTGATCATTCATCCCTATTTCAATACAACCTTCATCCAAACATATCCATTCATCCTTACATCCATTCCTCCATATAAAAAAACCTTCAAATACTCACCAACACCTTGTGCCGTAGCAAAGGAAGGGAAGGAAAGTGCTTGGACGTGCTTGCTGTCCAACTTGGATCGTTGGAGCGTTTAGATGTTTTCTTTCTTTTGTTTCTAATGTTTAAATTTATTTCCTTTCGTTTTGTTGTAAATATGAGTGGCTAAACCCCTATTGGCTAGGGGTGATTTCAAAGCCATGATTATGTGTGCAATATAATTTGATAAATTCTAGTTATGAACTCTTGAATCGTGAATTCAATTGGCTTAACTATTTGATTGATAACTTATTTGTATTTGTTAATTAAAGGTCGACACTCAATTGGCATGCATAAATCCGTTGCTAGAATATAAGGAAGTTTCACATAATCGTTACAAACTTATATTCACATGTAGTGAAGGTCGCTTATAAACGATCGCGTTAAGTTCAATTCCTAGCATAAGCGACATGATGTCATAGTTGCAAGTGCTTTGTCAATGCTTATGATTTTCATTAAACGTAATGATCTTTGATTTTATCTCTATTATGATGTTAAGTAGGGAACTTTTGAAGAATGTTTTGGGTTGTCGAATGATGTCATCCAATCTAATAAAACAAGGAAAATCTGAGAGTTAACTAGTGATGTCACGGTTAATTTGGAGCATTGTCGTTCATAATTCAATGAAGTAGTAACTAGAAATCAAGTTATTTGCATACATATGTGTGGAGAAAAAGCCTCTAGCTATCCCATCCATCATCTTATTTCTCAAATTTGTTTTACAATCTGTTTAGTTTTTCATACTTGTTTGTTTGTTTCAACTTCATCCAAATCAAAACCCCCCTTTTAGTTCTTGTTTCAAAGTGTTTCAAATATGTTTTAGTTTATGTTTTTAAGTGTTTTGATTCAAGTAAAAGTCAATTTTCGTCCAAAGTCATTCCTAGTGTCTAGTTTAAGTTTATTTGGTTGTTTTAAGCTGTTTTGAGTATTTTAAGTTTGCTTTGAGTCTTGTGAGTCTTGTTAAGTGTTTTTAAGTTTAGTTTTATGTTTTTGAGTCAGTTTAGAGGTTATTAGCAAGCCTTCCTAATCCCCGGTCTAGAACGATCCCTACCTATACTTGTTTATTTTCTTGTGTTTTTGTTCCTAGTTGCTGATTTTACTTGTTTTCTTGTTTTAGGTGGTTTATGACTCGAAGTTCTCAACCATTTTCATGAGCACATCTTTGACTTTGACGACGATATTGAACGAACTTTGAGATGAGCGAGGAATCAACAAGAACCCTAACCATCTCAACCTGCACCAGATCTTGAAGAAGACAAATGAGAAGAGCAAAAGGAGGCAACGACAAGGACTTTTGAAGAAGTCCAAGATATGGTAGTAGACAATCGAACAATCAAGGAGCTTTCCGCTTCGGGATTGGACAATGCTCTGCCTTTATGCATTCAATATCCAAGGGCGGCCCAAAAGAAGACCGACGAGTTTAAATTAAAGTCCAGTTCATTGCACCATATTCCTAAGTTCCATGGGTTGTCCATGCAAGATCCCAATAAACATTTGAAGAAGTTTGAGGTTGTTTGTTCAAGCATGACCCCTGTGAATGTTGATGAGAGCATTCTGAAAATGAAGGCTTTTCCATTTTCTCTCTTAGAAAAGGCTAAAGATTGGTTGCATGAGCTAGCCGCCTGAACTGTCACATCATGGGAGAGTATGAAACGGGCATTTTTGGAGAAGTTTTTCCCAACTTCTCGAGTCTTTCTACTACGCAAAAGGATTAGTGGCATTCAGCAAAACCAAGGTGAATCCTTTCCCACTTACTATGAGCGTTTTAAAACCCTGGTTGCTTCATGTCCACAGCACCAGATGAAGGATAAACTTTTTCTTCAATATTTCTATGAAGGGCTTCTACCAATTGAATGCCAAATGTTAGATGCCTCAGCGGGAGGAGCTTTGGTGGACAAAACACCCATGGCTGCCAAGACCTTAATTACTAACCGAGCATTGATTGCTCAACAATATGAAAGCGTTGGTCAAAGAGACAACCCACGGCAACAACAAGTTAATGAGGTAAGTGCTATTTCCGAACTTCAAAATCAAATGGCTAATCTTACTACTCTTCTTGCACAGGTGGTTGAAAAACGAAAAGAACAAAGTGTAGCTGCTTGTGGCGTGTGCTCAATGAATGGACATCTCACGGATAAGTGCCCTCAATTGATTGAGAACGGAGGGTGGGAATCTGCTAACGCCGTGGGTTTTGGGAGTCAAAACCAACCAAGGAATGATCCGTTCTTGAATACATACAATCCAGGTTGGAGAGATCATCCAAATTTCAAATGGAGGTAGCCCCCAACAAACCCAACAACAAAGTGCATTCAGAGAGCAACCTCCGGGATTCTATTAAAGGCCGTATGCACCCGCACAACCCCAAACATAACTTGCCCAAAATAACTCAGGTTCGTCTTTTGATAATGCTCAAGTTATTCAGTTACTAACTACGTTAGCGAAGGGTCAGGAAAATCAAGCCAAAGATATGCACAATTACGCCAAGGAAGTGCAAAATCAAGCTCGAGAGGTGACTGAATTCCAGAGAAAAATGGGACAAATGGCCGAGTTATGGGGTAATTTAGTAGAGAACCAGGTAAGTTACCAACTTCGACGGATGTGAATCCAAAGGGAGGCTTCGAATCTGCCAAAGCCATCACCTTGCAAAGTGGAAAAGAAGCTGGATCTGATCCCAGCCTATCTAAATCCAATCAAAAAGAGGATGAAAAGATGCAATCTAAGGAGAAGGAACAAGGCCTGCCCTCGGCAAGGATTGAGCAATTTTTGCCGCAGCCACCTACACACACTAATTTGACCACCAAAGGTAAGTTGGGTTCAAATTCAATGACTTCTAATTCCATTCCAAGCAATGCACGATTTCCTCGCAGGTTTATGCAACCAAAGAAGGATAAGAGTGACAAAGACATCCTTGACACATTCAGAAAGGTGCAAGTCAACATTCCACTTCTAGATGCAATTAAACAAGTCCCCAAGTATGCTAAGTTCCTGAATGAGCTATGCACTTCAAGGAAGAGGGCTTCGAACAAAGAGGTGGTAAGGGTAAGACAGAATGTCTCAGCTTTACGATTCAGGCAGCTTTAAGACAGAATGCACTTCAAGGAAGAAGGCTTCGAACAAAGAGGTTGCAACAAAAATTACCTCCTAAGTGCAAAGATCCAGGCAGCTTTACGATTCCTTGTGTTATAGGAAATACTCATTTTGAATCTGCCATGTTAGATCTAGGTGCATCAATAAATGTTATGCCTTATTCAATATAGGCACCTATGAACTTGGGAGATGTTTTAGTGCAGGTGAATCACCTAGTCTTTCCGACGGACTTCTACGTGCTTGAAATGGAAGACTCGAACCATTCCCCTCAATTACCAATATTACTTGGCCGACCATTCATGAAGACTGCCCGTACAAAGATAGATGTATTCAAGGGAACATTGACCATGGAATTTGATGGGGAAGTTATTGATTTCAATATTTCTGATGCTATGAGATATCCTCATGATGGTCATTCTTGTTTCTCTATTAATGTGATTGACTATTGGGTGCAGGAATTCCTTGATGATTTGAGTGAAATGCACTTGAAAAGACTCTCACGCAAAGCGTTGGACTAAAAAACGAAGGGTTAGCACTTAGGCATGCACACGGCAACAACAAGGAACATCTTGCCGTGCCTATTCAAGAGGAATTCGTGGAGATGGTTGCTACCCTAGAATCAAATCCAAGGCATATTGGTAAGTTTCCTAACCTAATTTCAATTCCCAATTTGACTAACAAGTTGCTTCTTTCTATAATCCAACCCTTTTCCCTAGAGCTTAAACCATTGCCGAGCCATTTGAAATATGTGTTTTTGGGAGAACAAGAGACGCTGCCCGGTATCATCTCTTCTTCACTCACTGCACAAGATGAGGATAAGTTGGTAAGAGTGCTTCGGGAATACAGAACTGCCATTGGGTGGACATTGGCCGATATCAAGGGAATTAGCCCTACCACTTGCATGCATCGAATACTCTTGGAAGAATGAGCCAAACCATCTAGAAAAGCACAACGCCGGCTTAATCCACCTATGATGGACGTTGTGAAGAAGGAAATCATCAAGCTACTAGATTGTGGAGTGATTTAACCAATTTCTGATAACTATTGGGTCTCGCCGGTCCAAGTTGTTCCTAAGAAGTCCGTAGTCACTGTGTTAAAAAATGAAGATAATGAGCTTGTGCCTACCCGAATCCAAACCGGATGGAGAGTTTGTATTGATTATCGGAAGCTCAACGCTACGACAAGAAAAGATCACTTCTCGTTGCCCTTTATTGATCAAATGCTGGAAAGGTTAGCCGGTCATTCAGTTTATTGTTTTCTTGATGGCTATTCGGGTTATAATCAAATTGTGATAACTCCTGATGACCAAGAAAAAACTACCTTCACATGTCCCTTTGGTACCTTTGCTTATCGACGCATGCCATTTGGGCTATGCAACGCACAAGCCTCATTCCAAATGTGTATGGTAAGTATTTTCTCAGAATTTGTGGAAAAGATCATTGAAGTGTTTATGGATGACTTTAGTGTTTTTGGTGACTCATTTGATGCATGCTTGAATAATCTTACTCTGATCTTACAACGATGCATTGAAACTAATCTTGTCTTGAATTGGGAAAAGTGTCACAGGTATAGTTTTGGGGCATATCATATCAGAAAAAGGGATTGAGGTTGATAAATCTACAATAGATCTTGTACGTCACTTACTATCTCCCACTTTAGTGAGGGAGGTTCGTTCCTTTCTTGGCCATGCAAGATTTTATAGGAGATTCATCAAGGATTTCTTAAAAATCGCCCAACCTTGTTGCCGTTTACTCCAAAAGGAAGTAGCCTTCGAGTTCAACAAGGAGTGTGAGACCGCTTTCAAAACCCTCAAGGACATGTTGACTTCGGTCCCCATCATCATGCCACCAGATTAGAGCCTTCCATTTGAGCTAATGTGTGATACATCCGATTATGCCATTCGTGTTGTTTTAAGCCAAAGGACGAACAAACAGCCCCACATCATCCACTACGCTTCCTGGACCCTAAACGATGCTTAATTGAATTATTCTACCACTGAGAAAGAACTTCTTGCAGTTGTATTTGCTTTAGATAAATTTCGTTCATACTTACTGATGTGAGAATTACTTGACACACAAATTAAACCCTCTTTTGACAATTGTAGTATAAGTATAAGTAGGGTATCGTTCTAAGCCGGGGATTAGGAGGGATTGCTAAATCACTTGAAACTTAAAAACAAAGTTAAAAATGTAAATAAAAGAACTTAAAAACAAGAAAGAAAAAGGGGGATTTGAGTTTGATTAAGTGAAAGTAAAACCAATAAACTAAAACTTTAAAACGAACTTGATGGGCTTTAGCTAGAGGGTTCTTCTCCACACATGTCTTGCTTGCATACAAAACGATTTCCAATTGTATTTCAATAACTTATTAATTCTCAATGCCCCAAGTTAATTAGGTACGCTTAAATTAACCCTCAGATTTTCCTACTTTTATTGAGTTGGATGATTGCATACGACAACCCAAAGCATTCCTCACAAGTTCCCTACATGAATTGCATAATAGAGATACAAGCAAGAATCATTAAGTTCTATGAAAATCATAAGCATTGACGAGGCACTCGTTACTATGAATTGCATGAAACTTATGCCAAGAATTTACTTAACGCGATTGTGACTAGCAACCTTCACTACTTGTGAATATAAGTTCATGACGATTAGGTGAAACTCCCTTATATTCTAGCATCGAATTCATGCATGCAAACTAAGTGTCGACCCTCAATCAACATACACAAATCAGTTTTTTACGAACGGATAAGTAAATTGAATTCATAACTTATGAAACGCAATTAAAAGTAATCAAATCATAATGCAAGCAAGGACATGTGTTTCGAATCCCCCCCTAGCCAAGGGGGGTTTAGTTCCTCATTATTACAAAACAAAGATAAACAAATTTAAACATTGAAAAACAAAGGAAAGAAAGCACCTAAACGTTCCAACGATCCATGTTGGATAGCAAGCGCGTCCAAGGACTTTTCTCCTTCTCTTTGCCGCAACAACAAGGTTGGAATGATGTTGAAGGGTTGGTTATTTGGAGGAATGGATGGGGGAAGTTTAGATATGTAGGGAGAGGCAAGGAAAGGCTTATAGAATGGTTTATTCTTGGATGATTTGAATGAGGTTGCTACCATGGTATTTATAGGAAGAGGATGGACTTGTTTAACACAAAATTTTGGTGGAATTGAGTAGGTGAGCACTATAAAGAGTGGGAATTGTTGGTGAAAAATGTTGGTGGGTTAGGTATCCACTCAAATGTCATGGTGAGTTAGGCATTGCATCATCACTCAAATTTCTGGTTGCTTTGAAGTAAAAGCCACGGCATTGAGGTTTTTGAGTGAAGTTTTGGCCAATCCTTCTAGAAACCTATCCCTTCTTGCACTTTGTATTTGTTTCACCACATTTTTAGCATGTTTCTATCCTCATTTGACTTCAAATTCGTCCATCCATCTTGCTCATATCATATGTAATCCATTCCAAGCTCAAAACTGCTCCAAAATGCACCAAAATGCACTTTCTTGCTACCTTAGCCCTTTGGACCTACAAACACACGAAAATGGCTTAAAGTACTAAAATAACTAAGAACTAATAACGTAAATGCAAGAAAACTAGTTAACTAAGTCGCATAAATATGCGTCTATCACTTACTTAGCACTAAAGTGATTGTATATTCTAACCATGCAGCGTTGAAGTATCTTCTCATCAAGAAGGAGGCCAAACCAAGGCTGATTCCTTGGATGCTCCTACTTCAAGAGTTCAACATTGAAATAAGAGACAAAAAGGGGAGAGAAAACGTGGTGGTTGACCACCTCAGCCATTTGGTGCACGAGGAGGACTCCTTACCCATTCTACAGACCTTCCCCGACGAGCAATTACTGTCCCTAGAGGTAAGTGAGCCATGGTATGCTGATTTGGTCAATTATTTGGTCACAAAAAAAGTTCCTAGTACTATAAATAAATACAAGAATGATAAACTTAGAAATGATTCACGATTTTCAAATTATTCGTAGATGTGTGCACAATTCCAAGTTTAATTCAATTCTTGCATTTTGCCATAGTTATGCATGTGAGGGTCATTTTGGCACCCAAAGGACAACCCTTAAGGTTTTAGAGAGTGGTTTCTATTGGCATACATTGTTTAAGGATGCTAGAACATTTTGTATAACTTGTGATAGATGCCAAAGAACATGTACAATAGGTGCCAAGGATCAAATGCCACAAACCCCCATCTTTAATGTGGAGATCTTTGGTGTATGGGGTATGGATTTCATGGGACCCTTTCCGCCCTCATATGGTTTTACTTATATTTTGCTAGCCGTTGATTATGTGTCGAAATGGGTGGAAGCCAAAACCACCCGTACTAACGATTCTAGAGTGGTGGCAGATTTTGTCAAGGCTAACATCTTTTCCAGATTTGGCATGCCGAGGGTGTTCATAAGCGATGGAGGCTCCCACTTTTGCAATCGCACCATTGAGGTGCTGTTTAAAAAGTACAATGTGAAGCATCAGGTTTCCACGCCATACCACCCTCA
This sequence comes from Malus x robusta, assembly GCA_963082935.1. Classification (NCBI taxonomy): domain Eukaryota; kingdom Viridiplantae; phylum Streptophyta; class Magnoliopsida; order Rosales; family Rosaceae; genus Malus; species Malus x robusta. Next base: position 19,770,935 of record OY720334.1, on the reverse strand, counting down.
AACAAGTGGCCAAGCCGAAGTCTCGAATAGAGAAATCAAACAAATCTTGGAGAAGACTGTTGGACCAAACCGAAGGATTGGAGCTTACATTTAGATGATGCACTGTGGGCATATCGTACTGCTGACAAAACACCTCTAGGGATGTCTCCATTTCGACTAATCTACGACAAACCGTGCCACTTACCTGTGGAACTGGAGCACAAAGCGCACTGGGCTGTGAAAACATTCAATTTGGACTTAGATGCTGCTGGAATGAATAGGAAGCTCCAACTGAATGAACTTGAGGAGATACGGAACGAAGCCTATGAGAATGCACAAATTTACAAGGAGAAAACAAAGGCGTTTCATGACAAAATGATTCGGGGAAAAACATTCTTAATTGGACAGAAAGTGCTACTATTCAATTCCTATCTATGATTGTTCCCTGGTAAGTTACGGTCTAAATGGACTGGGCCATTTGTGGTCACTAATGTTTTTTCCCATGGTGTAGTCTACGTTAAAAGCTTAAGGAACATCGACGAATTCAAAGTGAACAGGAATCGCCTGAAGCTATACTATGAGACTGATGTGGGGCAAATTATGGAAGAAATCCCACTCAATGTCGTGGGCCCTATCCAAGCTTAAAAGGAAGTTTCGTCCGGCTGCAAGACGTTAAAGCAAGTGCTTCTTGGGAGGCAACCCATGTTTTGCATTCCTAAAAACCTTCCATTTTCTGCAGTTTTATTTTGCCATGATTGTCATTTTTATTTGTTGCTTGTTTAATTAATTTTGGTGTCGGTTTATTTTTGAAACATTGAAAGATATGCAAGGTAATTTACATTAAAATTTGTTGAAAATGAATAGGAGGCAGAAAAATACAAGAGGGAGCCTTCACAAAGGCTCCTTAGGAGAAGTCTCAATAGTCGTCGGAGCATCAGCAGTTGGTGGAGCCACAGAAGGAGGAGGTATCGGAGGTTGATCATTTGGAGCTTCACTACGCGGTACAGCTCCAGAAGACGAAGGCAAATGCTGTTGGAACAAACCCACAAACCTCTGATGATCAAGTAAAATCTGACTATCAGATTCCTACATCTGGTCAATCTTCCTCTTCATGTTTGTAGCATAGTTGTGTGCAAGCCTATGCAATTGTTTATTCTCATGCTTGAGCCCTCTAATCTCCCGTTTAAGACTCATCACTTCAACTGCCAATGATTCAACTTGACGGGTTCGAGCAAATAGGCGTTGGGTCGTATTGGACACAGAACCTGCACACTGCACACTCAGAACCAGAGAATCCTTAACATCCAACTCATCAGATCGTTTGGAAAGTAGTATGTAATCTTTGGGAGTGACAAGGTTCCAGGCCACCACCGCAGCGGTCATATCGTTCTTCATCACCGAATCCCCAACGGTAAGAGGACCAGTAAGAGATATGAAGGATAGGCGCCATATGTTGTCTGGAGAAGACATGGATGCCTTTTCACCAAGGTTCAAGTCAAAATGACGGTCGGAGGGGCTAGACATTTTCAAAGGTGTTGAAGAAAGAAGAGGTTGGACAAATTTGGATCTTATAAGTGCAAGAAGGGAGTTTCTACGGGCGGAATTCAAGTGTACTTTGAAACGAACTGCACGCCTCTATAAAGATCAACACTCGACGGGATTTCAGAGATCGAAGAGGCGAGCTCAGAAATTGAAGAGGCTAATTTAAAAATTGAAGAGGCACTAGCTTTCTTAAAAGCTAGGCTTGCTCAGAAACCACGGGCCATCCTTTTTTCCATATTTATCCACACTTGTCGCATGCAACTTCTGCACTCGATGGAGCTCAAAAATAGGAGAGGTATTTGCTTTTCCAAACATGTCAGCATCTGTCACATGCACACTCAGCCTTACAAAAATTACGAGCAATCTGTCGAAGATTTCTGGTGACGTAGAAAGCACATGAAGTTTACTGTTCAATCATCTAACGGTTGCCGACAAAAGCGAAAGAATAGTACCGGTTATTAATTCATATAAATGTCGACCTTCTCCCTCCATTGCAGGGCAGACAAACATAACCCTTCTTCATCTCCGAGAATGCCTTCCCAACAAAGCCCCTCGAGTCACTCAGTGTTCCTTATTCCCTGGGATACCTCTGCAAACAACCTATCCAAAGCAAAAGTATTTCATATCATGAAGGTTGAAAGCAAGAGTATCTCATATCATGCTTTCTCCCTGTCCTTCTCCTTGTCGTTGTTTTTCACCTACGGGACAAGGAGAAAGAGAGCAATTAGCCAACACTTGGTATCAACTTTCCGATCTGGAACCGATTGCCTGGAACCCTTTCCTGATTGCTTACCTAGCCTTGCTCTTGAGTATTCATTTTCAACATCTTATGCTTCCTCAAGCTTCCACTTCTACCTGGGGAACATATAAGGAAAGTGAAAATGATACCTCGAAGCATGTGGAGACAATGTGCTAATGCATGCTTAACTAGGGACAAGGAGAAAGAAAGCAAATGGTCGGCACTTGGAAAGATTGAAGAAAGAAACAGACCATCACCTCTACCTCATGCCTACCTGCCATGCAGAAGAAACAAGTAAAGAAGAATGCAGACTGCACAACCAAGGAACTCTGATGTTCCTCGCTCAGAATTCCAAACCAGTTCAAGATCAAAGCTGTGGAAAGTCAACAAGATCATCTATCTCCAAAACCAGATTTGCGTTGTTAAACTCTACTCTGTCTAGTTTTTACTTTGCTATACTTGTCATGTTTATTCATTGTTTGTTTGTTTGCTTGTTTTTGTGTGAGTTTATGCTTGAAACAATGAGGACAATGTTTGATTTAAGCGTGGGGGGGGGGGGGGGGTAACCACTGTTTTAAAGTGTTTTTAACCTGTTTTGGAGTGTTTTAGTGTGTTTTGACATAAAAATCCGAAAATCTCATAAAAATTTGAATTTTTTTTTTTGAAAAACCCAAAAAGAGTTGTTTTTATGTGTTTGCTTGTGTCTTAGGGTACCTTCCAACACAATGATGAGGACTTGGTTTTTGATTTACTCTTTGGTGTAGGCTTGGTTGTGGTTATAATTTATGAATTCACATGCAATCATAAAGGAAAAATCAGTTTTTGTAACATGCTTGAAGGAAGGAACTCAAATGAACGCTACAACCTTGTGAGACTTGAGCCTAAACATTTATTTGGAGAGTTAATAATCTGTGCAGTATTGTTTTCTAAAGTCGCTGCATGATCTCATTATTCTTTGCTTGGTTGCTACTTAGAAGGCGTTTCATCATTTAGTTCCAAATGCTAGAACTCATGCCTATTTCATTCAAAGCATGCTATTGATTTGCATAACACATGTTCAAGATGAAGTTGTGTAGTGACCACCAAAGCCAAATTGCCGTGCCTTTATTTCATTATATGTTTAAGTTTAACCTTGTTGAGCCTTGTTAAGCCTATGTTCTTTGTTAATCCACACTATCCTTACCTAGCCTAGTTTTAGGACCATCCATACCCTTGTTCTTGAAGCATAGTAAAGCATGACTTAAAGTGAACTCCTTGTTGATCAATGTATTGTAGAAAGCAAGTGTGGGGGAAGTGATTCTTGTGTGTGTGTGTGTGTACCAAAGTCCTTAATAAGGCACAAGTATAAAAGAAAAGAAAAAAGAATTGAAAAGAGTATGAAAAATAGCTCTAAAGTGTTGTTTGTTAAAAAAGAGTCCAGAACATTGAATTCGGCCCTAAGTGTTGCATGAATCTTCCCTTTGTATTTAAAAGTTGATTCTGCATTCTAAAGTGAATTCCAAGTGTCTATTTCATTGCTTTGCTTGCTATCGCTTTTAGAATGCTTGTTATTCTTATCCTTTCTTTATTAGCCATTACCCCCAAGCCCTGTTACAACCCTTGATTTCAATCTTGAGTGTTGTGTGTTTCAATTTGTGGAGTTCAAAATTGGTATGAGCATATGGTGTCACTAGTTATCGCATCTAACTAGTAGCACTCCATTCATGAGATCATATCTAAACATGCTTAATAACTCCAGAAAACTGTTTTCTTTGTCATAACATATGTGAGTCCTATTCTTTCGTGTTTACATCAATCTTTTCACATATACTAGTGTAGGGTGTGTAGTCAGAAAATGTGTGTGAAAATAGAGAGTATCTTGTAAGGAATTGAGCAAATTCTCTAAGGCATGTTACTAGATTCAAAACATCGTTTTAATTGGTTAATTGTGAACTAGTAAGTGGTGACTGTGATTAAGTATGTGCTCAAGTGTAAAGATGGCCAACATCTGTTGGAATGATGATTTTTAACATGTCATGTTTCATTAAAAGTCCCTGAGGCAAATGTTGGAAGGTCTAGGTTGTGTTTTGTTTGTTTTGTTTGTTTTGTTTTGCTCGAGGACTAGCAAAAGCTAAGTGTGGGGGAATTTGATAGGAGCATATTTATGCGACTGAGTTAGCTTGTTCTCATGCATTTATGTTGTTATTTCTTAGTTAATTATGTATTTTAAGCTATTTTCATGTGTTTGTAGGTCCATAGGCCTTATAAAGCAATAAGATGCATTTTGGTGCATTTTGGAGTAGCTTTGGGCTTGGAATGGATAGCACATGCATGGAGCATGGTGGATGGACGAAATTGAAGACTAAAGAGGCTAGGAATGTGTTAAAGAGAAAGATTAATTAGTGTAAAAAGGACAAAGAGCTCAGCCACAAAGGGGTGTCACTCCACCATTCACCTTTCCATCATTGTTGTCCACCACCATTGCACTCCCTTTGGATTCCTATGCCGTGCATCATCATCCATGTTCCCTCCATTGACTCATTTGTTGTATCATTCCATTTCCTTTCCTTTGTCTACCATGTGCACAATATCCTTTCACCTCCTTGCACTCATTGATTCACCACATACACACCTTTCCACCCATGCCATGCATAATCACCCTTGTCCCCTTCATGCACCAGATTTCTTGCACTCATTTCATGCACCATTACACTCATTATCCACCAATGCCGTGCACCACCCTTGTCTCCTTCATTATTTCTGATTTCATGCATCAAAACATTGAATCATTGCACTCAATTGCTGCACATTTCTTGTCCCCTTAACCCATCGGATTTCATACAACTTTTACCTCCACTACATGCACTCATTGATGCACCATCCACCACATTTGGAATCCCATGTCGTGCATCATGAGTCATGCTGCACCTTTGACTCATTTCTGCACCATTCCACCTCTGTTTCCTTTGTGCACAATCATTCATGTTCCCTAGCTGCAACACCACTCCATTTTACCCCCTACGCTTTGCATCATCACTTCACTTTCACCTTTGAATCGTTTCAAACACCACTCAATGCACTCATTGCTGCAACACCACTCCATTTTACCCCCCATGCTTTGCATCATTACTTCATTTTTACCCTTTAATCATTGCAAACACCACCAAATTCCCTCCATTGTCGTGCGCTTCCTCAATAAAAGGAAGTGTGTGTGGCAACCATATAGCTTAGTTTTTGCTTGATCATTCATCCCCATTTCAATACAACCTTCATCCAAACACATCCATTCATCCTTACATCCATTCCTCCATATAAACAAACCTTCAAAATGTTGGAAATATGCCCTGAAAGTCAATCTTTGGAAGAAACCTTTCAGGACAATGAATGTGTGTATAGATGACTCTTATACATCAAAAGGCAACCATACTAATTAGGACTATTTCAATAAACGATATATGTCCTAAATAGTGAATCCATGGACAGTGGATCGATGTAAGAAGTAATCTAATGATGTTAGACTACAAAGACCTTCTTCACATAACCATAATGTCCAAAAAGGTTCCTGGTCATATGATTGTCAGAGGGATACTGACAATGCAAAGTCCAGTACATACTATGTCCCCTTCAATTAGAAGGATGGAAAGTCTCATCCCATTCGTGTAGTGACACTAAGACAGGTATGTAGGTGCTCATTAAGGGAATGAGTTCACTGAACACAATCGAACGAAAGTACTTGCATGGAGGTTTACTCACATGTCAAGCAAGTAACTCTAATGGTTGGAATAATGTAAGTAGTTCTTTGACCTGAGGCATCATAGTTGTGATGTGGTTAGGTGCTTGATCTTTGATTATGTCAAAGTCACTCCATCCGCGGGTGTCCACGGCATAGTTGGGGTTAAGCAACTTAGCCATGGAGGCAAGTGAATGCGCAACAAGGGATCTCTAATCCTCGTTATGAGAGGATGAATACTCTAAGATATGATTCGGGAATCTTCGGCCGAAGTATCAAGCGTAATAAAGGAAAGCGTTCCTATACAACTCAATTGAATCATATAACATGGAATAATCACATTAGGGGTTTGACATAATATATCCGTACCCTAATAGTGTGATTGAGAGTATTGTTTTAGAGAAGGATCGAATTACATTGTAATTCCAACTGAATAGGTTCTCTGAACAAATTCTACATTAGCTTGGGTAGCCATAATATATGGTTAGATGTCACTCATGGCTTGTGAGTTCTTCGGGATGATTAAATGACTAGTCGTCAAAGAAGAAGGAGAATTAAAAGTAAGTTTTAATTCACTAAGTGATTGGATTAACTATAATCAATTGGATTGGTGCCAATCACCTCACTGCCTTGCTAATTAGAACCTAAAATGATTGTACACCGATACACTCTTGTAGTGAGACAACTAATGGATGATGGAAATAATTAATTGGATTAATTAAGTGTTGTGATTAATTAGAAAGTCTAAAGAAATCATAAAAGTGATAAAAGATCGTTTTTGGGCTTAAAGAAAAGTTCGGGTTTATTTGGGCCCATTGAGCCTAAACCCATTGGGCTTTTATTTAAGCATAAGATGACTTGAAATGATAAAAGCCCAAAGCCCAAACCAAACACAAAGGGCCGGCCAAAGAGAGGGAGAGAGAGAGTCAAGTTGTTGACTTGTTTCTTTGTCTTATAAAAGGAACTTTATAGCAAAAGTTTCATTAGGGTTTTTTGAGTTTATTTGACAAAAGGGAAAAACCACTCTCTCTCTAAAACACTTAAAGGGCCGGCCACCATAGGGAGATTTTAGCTAAATCATCTTCTCTCCCTTTTAGTTATTCCTCCATCCATCTCACTACACTAGTGGGTGTGGATCTTTAGAGGTCTTCTACCTTGGAGACTAAAGGAGAACCAAGGAGCACTCATTCTAACAAAGTGGAGGAAGCAAGGAGGGAGGCCAGGCTCAAGGAGTTCCAAGAACAAAGAGCTTGGAGGTGGTCCATCCTTGGTCTCAAGTCTAGATCAAGAGGTATAAAACTATACCTTCACTTTGTTCTTCAATAAAATGTTTAGATGATAGGAGCATATTTATGCGACTTAGTTGGCTTGTTCTTAAGCATTTATGTTGTTTTTCTTTAGTTATTTTAGTGTTTAAAGTCATTTTCGTGCAATTTCAGGTTTAGAGACGAAGTATGCAAAGAAGTGCAAAATGGAGCATTTTAGAGCAAAATTGAGCTGGAATGGAGTGTATGCTAATGGAGAACCAGGAATGGACGAGTTTGAAGGTCAAAGGAGCTTAAGAAATGAAGAAATGAAAGTGAAGAACAAAGAATTCAGATTTGGAAACCAAAGTTTCTAAAGTTGGAAGTTTCTATTCTTGGCTTTGGGCTTTAGATGACCTAAACCCTAATTCCTTGTGGACCCTAACCCTAGCCGCACCTAGGCCTCTAGAATATCTGATTTCCTTGCCTTGCAAGGCATTCTAGAAGGCCCATCTCTAAACCCTAACCCTAGCCGCACCTTAGGCCTTATTCCCACTAAAAATCTGAATGTTTTAACCTAATTTCTGGTGGATTTGGGCTTCTAGAAACCCTAATCTGATTACCCTAGGGTTTGGATGCCTATATATACTCATTATAACCCCTAGATCAGATGATCATCTCCCATACACAATCATTCACGCCAGAAATCTGCCCTTGATTTTTGCCGCACCTTCCCATCACCAAAGTCCCAAAATTCTGCCCAAAATCATCCCTAGCCGTACCCCCATCAACCCTAAACCTTTTCATACCATTCCCCATCCATTCTACACCACAAATAACCCCAAAAACCTGTTCTAAAGTTCTCTGCCGCAACAAGGAGGAAGGAGAATTCGTTGATGAGCTTGCTGCCAAATTGGAGCGTTCTAGGTGTTTTCTTTCTTTGGATTTTAATTCCTAAATTTATGTATCTTTGCCTTGCGAGTATGAGGAACTAAACCCCCCCTTGGCTAGGGGGGGATTCGAAATACATGTTTATGTTTGCGATATGATTTGATTACTTCTAATTGCATTTCATAAGTTGTGAATTCAATTTACTTATCTATGTGAATTACATTGATTTGTGTGTGTTGGTTAAGAGTGCACGCTTAATTATCATGCATAAATTGAATGCTAGGATATAAGGAAATTTCACCTAATCGTTATGGAATTATATTCACAAGTAGTAAAGGTTGATGATCTCAATCGTGTTAAGTAAATTCTTGGCATAAGTTTCATGCAATCATAGTAACAAGTGCTTCGTCAATGCTTATTGTTTTCATAGAACTTAATGATTCTTGCTTGTATCTCTATTATGCAATCATGTAGGGGACTTGTGGGGAATGCTTTGGGTTGTCGTATGCAATCATCCAATTCAATAACGTTAGGAAAATCTGAAGGTTAATTTAAGCGGACCTAATTAACTTGGGGCGTTGAGAATTCATGGGTTATTGAAAAGCAATTGGAAATCGTTTTGAATGCAAGTATTGAAGGAAAAATTTTGTCCTAGCTAAGAACAAGTATGAACATTTGAATACATATGCATACTATTAACTCATTAATATAGGCATGCATCCAAAAACAATTCAATAAAACCCATGACTTTCAAAGCCTAGTATATGGTGAACCAAAATAAACTTTTTAACAACATTAAAAAGAAAGAAGAATTTAGTGATTCTTTACCCTTGAAGCTCATCCTTGTTTACACAAGGGATTCACCCAAGTGGAGGGCCTTCAAGTCACCTCCAAGCTCCTTGAATCCTTCTTATGTTTTCCTCCCTTTAGTGCTCCTTTGATGATTTGAAGAAAAATGATTTGTTCTCCAAAACACCAAAAGCTTGATGTCTATAATTCTCTTCACCAAGGATGTATTTTGTGAAGATGATATGGATGACTTAAGGAAGAAGAGATTGCTAGATGTCCCTTCCTTTAGTGGTTGCCCTCTTGGAAGAAAATGGAGAAAACGTTTCACCCAATTTCAACTAGAAAACACCTTAATGAAAATAAAGCTATAAAATTCCTTTTATACTTCATTTCTTTGGTGAGTGGCAAACTTGCAATTAAGCAAACTTGCCCATTCACCCTAAATGGCCGGCCATTCTTTGTTATTGGGCTAATTTGCCCATTTTGTTTTAGTTGTCATACAACTTAAACATAATGGGCCTTTTGGACCAAAACGCTTTTGGGCCCCTTAACCCAAAACCAACATATAAGCCCAATACGAACCTTTCGTATAATTAATTAACTAATTAATTAATCTTGACCATTCTTCAATTAAACCATTTAATTGCTTATCCATTTCATATAATTTCTTCACATATATCCTTACTCGGTGTACGATCCATTAGGTTCCAATTAGCGAGGCAGTGGGCGATGTTACTCTTAACGATCGATTGTGAATTGAAACCACATTTCAATTCTCCCTTTTTGTTGATTAGTGTTTGCTAACCATTAGGGCTTCCACAAACCATGAGTGACGCCTAGCAGCATATCATGGTTACCCAAGCTAAGTAGAATTCGTTGGAGAACCTATCCAGTTACAATTACAATGCAATACGGTCCTTCTCTAATACAATACTCTTAATCACATTGTTTAAGTGATAGTTTGTTTCATGTCTACTATCCAATGTGATACTTTCTTATATGATTCCCTTGAATATGATTTGGAACATCCTTCCTTTAGTCATATTCATTTGCTTTGGCCAAAGACTTTAGAATCATATTTTAGAGTATTCTCCCTCCACCCTGGAAGGTTAGAGATCCCTTGTTGTACATTCATATGCCTACATGACTAGATAGCTTGACCCCAACAATGCCGTGGACACTCCGAGGGAATGCCATTGACAGGATCAAAGATCAAGGACCTAACCATTAGACATCTATGATGCCTCAGGTCAAAGGACTACTTTGCATATTGCAACCTTAGAGTTCTTACATGACATGTACGTTCGAACTTTGATTTGATCGTAGTTCAGTGTACTCGATTACTCTTTCGAGCACCTATGTGTCTGTCTTAGTGTCCAACACCAAATCACTTGAGACTAGTCATACTCACGCTTGAGTCAACATAACACATACTAACCTTAGCGGATTGTCAATGCCCAATTGGCAATCCTATGGCTAGGAACGTTTTAGGAATGAACATAAGAGAAAGGTCTCGATAATCTAACTTACTTAGATCACTTATCTCTTAGAACAAATACATTCCTTGGATTCATTTATTGCTTAAACACATGATACAATAAACAGTGATTAACAATAAGATTTGCCCTCCATTAAACATATAAAAGTTTAACAAAATAAGTATTCCAAAAAGCTATTACATCAAATGAGTGGCTTTGTGGGCATACTTCCAACAATCTCCCACTTGCACTCAAAGCCACCTTCCCATGTATCTTATACCCATCTTTTCCATATGACGGTCAAGCTGGATTTGAGACATTGGCTTTGTCAGTGGATCTGCTACGTTATCGGCTGAAGCAACTTTGAGGATGTTTATTTTCCCCTCGGCAGCATATCTTCTAATGATATTAAAGCGTCTGTCAATATGCTTGTTCTTTTGATGTGCCCTGGGTTCCTTGGCTTGAGCTATCGCCCCATTATTATCACAGTACAAAGTTACTGGTGATGTAATGGTTGGAACCACTCCAAGTTCAGTAATGAACTTCATCATCCAGAACTTCATCATCAGTAATGAGCTGCAGCGACATATTCAGCCTCTGTCGTGGAATCAGCAATTACACTTTGTTTCTTGCTTTTCCAACTGACAGCCCCGCCATTCAGAGTGAATACATATCCGGAGTTGGAACTTCTATCATCGACGTCAGATTGGAAATCTGCGTCTGTATAGCCTTCCACTCGCAACTCTGATGCTCCTCCATATACGAGGAACATGTCATTTGTTCTTCTTAAGTACTTAAGGACCGTCTTGACAGCTGTCCAGTGTTCTGATCCTGGGTTAGATTGATATCGACTAGTAATGCTCACAGCATATGCGATATCAGGCCTTGTGCATATCATGGCATACATGAGACTCCCTATGGCAGAAGCATAAGGAATACAACTCATATGGCGTATCTCTTCAGGAGTTTTAGGTTCCATGGATTTAGAAAGGTGAATTCCATGTCCAACAGGAAGAAAACCTTTCTTAGATTGTTCCATCTGGAACCTACTTAGCACCTTATCAATGTACATAGATTGGGATAATCCAATTAATTTTCTGGATCTATCACGATAGAGCTTTATCCCAAGTACATAAGATGCATCTCCCAAATCTTTCATGTGGAAGGTTTTGGACAACCACACTTTTACAGAAGAAAGTACTGCAGTGTCATTCCCGAATAGTAATATGTCATCTACATATAACACTAAGAATACTACTGCATCCCCAACGACCTTTTGATAAACACAATTGTCGTCTTCGTTTTGAGTAAAACCAAACTTTTTGATCTCAGTGTCGAAACGAATGTTCCAGCTCCTGGAGGCTTGCTTAAGTCCATCAATGGACCTTTGAAGCTTGCATACCTTAGTCTTTTCAGACTTGGACACAAAACCCTCGGGTTGAGTCATATAGAGCTCTTCCTCTAGGTAGCCGTTCAGAAAGGCCATCTTCACGTCCATTTGCCATATCTCATAATCATGGTACGCAGCTATCGCAAGCAAAATCCGAATGGACTTAATCATGGCTACAGGAGAGAAAGTTTCTTCATAGTCAATCCCTTCTCTTTGCCTGTAACCCTTGGCTACTAGTCTAGCCTTATAAGTCTCCACGTTCCCATCAACGCCTATCTTTCTCTTGAAGACCCATTTGTTTCCAACAGGTACAATACCTTCTGGAGAGTCTACAAGAGTCCAGACCTGATTTTGATACATGGAATCCATCTCGGATTTCATGGCCTCTTGCCATCTCTTTGAATCAATGTCGGACATTGCTTCAGTGTAGTCTCTAGGGTCCTCCTTTGTTTCATTGTCACCTAGAAGGTACAATTCATCAAAGTCATTGTTTAAGCCATACCTCTCAGGTGGCTTACTAGCCCGTTCAGATCTACGTGGAGCTAGGGGTTCAGGAACAGGATTGTCAATATGTCGAGTGCTCGTTTGTGGTTCATTATTAATCTCATTAATTTCCATCTGTTTGCTTATAGTTCTTTTGAGAACAAAGTCGTCCTCTAGAAACTTAGCAGTTCTGGCGACAAAGACTTTCTGGTCGTCAGGATGGTAGAACTCATATCCCATAGTTTCTTTAGGATATCCCACAAAATAACATCTTTCTGATCTCGCTTCAAGCTTAGTAGCTTCAAGCTTCTTGACATATGCTTCACAACCCCAAATCTTAACATGTTTAAGACTTGGCTTTCTTCCATGCCATATCTCATAGGGCGTTTGTGGAACTGACTTGGAAGGTACTCTATTAAGCAAGTAAGCTGATGTATATAGAGCGTATCCCCAGAATGTTACTGGTAGATCAGCGGAACTCATCGTAGAACGAACCATGTTCATCAAGGTTCGATTTCTCCTTTCAGAAACTCCATTAAGTTGTGGAGTTCCTGGAGGAGTCCACTGTGATACTATTCCACACTCTTTGAGATAATCTAGGAACTCATTACTCAGATATTCACCCCCTCGATCCGATCTTAGGATTTTTATCTATTTCCCAGTTTGCTTCTCAACTTCATTCTTGAATTCTTTGAACTTTTCAAAGCATTCTGACTTGTACTTCATAAGATACACATAGCCAAACCGAGAGTGATCGTCGGTGAATGTGATATAGTAGGAGAAGCCTCCTCTCGACGTAGTAGACATAGGTCCACATACGTCAGTGTGGATTAACCCTAGAATTTCAGTGGCACGCTCTCCTTTTCCAATAAATGGAGATTTGGTCATTTTCCCTTTCAGACAACATTCACAAGTACCCATCTGGTCATTACCTAATGGGTGGATATATCCGTCTTTCGACATCTTGCGAATCTTATCAAGGTTCACATGTCCAAGTTTAAGATGCCACGTCTTTTCTTGGTTAACATCTTCTCTAGCCCTTTTGGGTTTTGAGGTATTCCCGCTTTCAATACAGTGCAACCCACTATTCGTCTCTAGGTGAAAAAGTCCCTCTATCATATTACCATGAGAGATAATACGACCGTTCAAGTATAAAGTGCAACTCATTTTGTCAAACAATACTGAGTGCCCATCTCGTAAAAGCTTAGAGATGGAAATCAAATTCTTTATACATGAAGGAAAATATAAACAATTTTTAAGTTCCAGGACTTCCCCAGAGGGTAGGTTAAGCATGTAGGTGCCTATTGCTTTTGCTGAGATTTTAGTGCCGTTCCCAACTCGCACAATCATCTTCCCATTGCTCAGTGACTTGCTCCCTACTAGTCCCTGCATCGTATTACAGATATGTTGACTAGCGCCTGAATCAAATATCCAGGAATTGGAGCTCACTGTAAAAGAACTCTCTATGACAGAAATAGTCTCTTCAAAAGTTCGTGTCATAAGGCTCGCAATGCGCACCCTGTATTTCTTCTTCCAACGTTCATCCTTTCCACAATGAAAGCATGTCCCTTTGGATTTCTTTGCCTTCTTCTTATGCAACGTTTTCCTTATGTTTGCATTCTCACTCCCACTGTTCATTTTGAAACCTTTTTCAAATCTACAGCACATGTCAATCATCTCTTTCAAAGAATGATCGAATTTACTAACTTTATAGTTTATAATAAACTTAGTGAAATCATCCGAGAGAGATGCAAGGAAAAAGTCTTGGGCCATTTTCCCATCGATGGAAGTTACTAAACTTTTAAGATCTTTAAATATCTTTTCCATCTTTTGTCCATGTTCATGGACCGATGTCCCCTTTGCCATCTTGGCATTCATTAGACTACAAACATTTGAGAATCGTACATTACTAGTCTCAATGTCATGCATCTTATGCAAACTTTCAACCATGGCACAAGAAGTGTCCATGTGCTTATGTAGCTTCATAAGCTCCTCACTTAGTGAAGTGAGGATTAAGCATTTGGCTTGTAAGTCATCCTCATAGTGTCTAACATAATTTTGACACTCCTCCTTTGAAGCTAGTTTCGTAGGAGGTACATGAGGAGGGGATTGCTTAAGCACATACAATATGTCTTTCACCTTTGAGACATTCTCAATGTGGCGATACCAAGCAAGGAAACGTTGGCCCCTTAGGCCCTTTTTTTTGTCAAGTATAATGGTGGGTATAATTTTAGGCATGTCGTTCACTACATAACATAACAGAAATCGTATTAGATTGTTTGTTTAAAAATATTTGATTGGGTCTTTGAACCAAATAGCACCACCCACTATTTTTGGCAAATTCCTCATCCCTCAATAGAATTCGAGAGTTATATTGAACTCTTAGCGGGTTATGGGAGACTCACCATTACCAAGCCCACCTCACGATGATACGATGTTTGGCTAGCAAAAATAATGATGAGAGAATAACGCATTATTCATTTACAACTTTTGTAATTACCCATCCGTTTGGCCTCTAGAGAATGTTGCCTCACGATGATACGATGTTGGCACCATTGCACTTAGTTTAAGTTATTCCCACCATGCTTAGTGTGTGAAGGGGTTCAAGAATAGCCTCACGATGATACGATGTTTGGCTACCCTCGTTGCCTACACTCACCTCATCATATGTTTATGGACTCCTCCTGGATGTAAGCACATACTTTGTACTCCCCCATGATAGGGTGAAGCCGGTGCATGAGTCACAAACGCTTGGAGCCCACCACGGTGGAAGGCCTACGGAGAGATATTCTAAACATCTCTCGCTTATCAACTTAAATCTTCATTTTGAGGGAGTTGTTTTGGGCTACATCAAAACATTTTAATCACATTAAAAGAACTTGGGCCTATCACAACCATTGGTCCAAGTTAATATGAATTAGTAGCATATAATACTCCCACTGTTTCGTTGAAACAAGCGAGACTATATGGAACTACTAACGAATGCATTGCATCCTCATATGGACTATATAGTCATATTAGGTTTTAGGATGATTATGAACCGTTCGATTTGATCCAACACGAGCCTTGTGTTGGACCTTGGGTTTAAGGTAGATAGTTGTTAAATTTAGTTACGCGTTTAATCCAATTAAACCGTTATTTCCTATTGGGCGTTGGACCCAACTATTCCATTTTGCATGCATATAAACAAAAAGGAATACATGAAATAATAAGAAGGGCTTATGCCCTTTTACAACATAAATCAAATGATGGACTTATGTCCATTTACAACAACTTGAATTAATCAAAATACATTCAAATCTATTCTACTAAAATCCAAACATTCATAATGTTAATCGGCCAATCACATAGCTCAATTATAGTGGCCTTTGGTTCATAATCACCCTTTTCTTAATCAATCAAATTAACTAAGAAAACAACTTTAAACAATTGGTTTTTGGATCCATAGAATTGATTTAAATGGAACTAAATGAAATGAAAATCCAATTCTCATTTAAAGAGACAAAACAATTTTATTCTCATCCTTTTGGGCTAAAAGGAAACTATGACCACAACATTTGGGCCACAACGTAAAAACGTTAACTTTTTGGGCTAAAATGCAAATACACAAAAGTATCTAAAACTTTTTCTAATTGCACAAAAGGCCCCAAAAATAACCCCACTTGGGGTGGCCGGCCATTTGGGAATAATTTGAAAAAAAAAATTTAAAATTTTTGCTAGTGGTTTTTTGTGGGTGAGGAAAATGATGAAAGTGATGATTTGTTTAAAAAAAAAATAAAGTCTATGACTAATTATGACAAATATTAAAATCATTTCATCACATCTCACCAATAACCTCAATCATCAAAATTTAAACCAAAACTTTATGAAAAACATAAAACTTTTGAATCAAAACTTCAAAACTTTATGTTCTTTGCAAGAACTTCAAGAACATTGAAGAACACTCATGAAAACTCATAATAGCTCCATGAATGTTTTCACTTACCAAAACTCAAATTTTCACCATTCAAAAGATGGCTAACATCCTAGGGTACTTAGGGGTTCCAAAAGTCACTTTAAAACCATTTTAACAAGACAAACATGAACCCTTTGGATTTGGCCGAATTTTCCAAAACACATGGCACCAAATTTTAGTTCCAATATTCATGCTTAAATGAAATACATCTACAACATTTGAGATGCTAAATTTTCTAGCAAAATTTATAAATTCAAAAGCAAGAACAAAGCTTGTAACATTTACAACATTTAAATCACAAAATATGAAAGTCACAAAACCAAAAGGATTCACCATAAACTAGGCCTAGGCTCTGATACCACTTGAAGGAAAAATTTTGTCCTAGCTAAGAACAAGTATGAACATTTGAATACATATGCATACTATTAACTCATTAATATAGGCATGCATCCAAAAACAATTCAATAAAACCCATGACTTTCAAAGCCTAGTATATGGTGAACCAAAATAAACTTTTTAACAACATTAAAAAGAAAGAAGAATTTAGTGATTCTTTACCCTTGAAGCTCATCCTTGTTTACACAAGGGATTCACCCAAGTGGAGGGCCTTCAAGTCACCTCCAAGCTCCTTGAATCCTTCTTATGTTTTCCTCCCTTTAGTGCTCCTTTGATGATTTGAAGAAAAAGGATTTGTTCTCCAAAACACCAAAAGCTTGATGTCTATAATTCTCTTCACCAAGGATGTATTTTGTGAAGATGATATGGATGACTTAAGGAAGAAGAGATTGCTAGATGTCCCTTCCTTTAGTGGTTGCCCTCTTGGAAGAAAATGGAGAAAACGTTTCACCCAATTTCAACTAGAAAACACCTTAATGAAAATAAAGCTATAAAATTCCTTTTATACTTCATTTCTTTGGTGAGTGGCAAACTTGCAATTAAGCAAACTTGCCCATTCACCCTAAATGGCCGGCCATTCTTTGTTATTGGGCTAATTTGCCCATTTTGTTTTAGTTGTCATACAACTTAAACATAATGGGCCTTTTGGACCAAAACGCTTTTGGGCCCCTTAACCCAAAACCAACATATAAGCCCAATACGAACCTTTCGTATAATTAATTAACTAATTAATTAATCTTGACCATTCTTCAATTAAACCATTTAATTGCTTATCCATTTCATATAATTTCTTCACATACATCCTTACTCGGTGTACGATCCATTAGGTTCCAATTAGCGAGGCAGTGGGCGATGTTACTCTTAACGATCGATTGTGAATTGAAACCACATTTCAATTCTCCCTTTTTGTTGATTAGTGTTTGCTAACCATTAGGGCTTCCACAAACCATGAGTGACGCCTAGCAGCATATCATGGTTACCCAAGCTAAGTAAAATTGGTTGGAGAACCTATCCAGTTACAATTACAATGCAATACGGTCCTTCTCTAATACAATACTCTTAATCACATTGTTTAAGTGATAGTTTGTTTCATGTCCACTATCCAATGTGATACTTTCTTATATGATTCCCTTGAATATGATTTGGAACATCCTTCCTTTAGTCATATTCATTTGCTTTGGCCAAAGACTTTAGAATCATATTTTAGAGTATTCTCCCTCCACCCTGGAAGGTTAGAGATCCCTTGTTGTACATTCATATGCCTACATGACTAGATAGCTTGACCCCAACAATGCCGTGGACACTCCGAGGGAATGCCATTGACAGGATCAAAGATCAAGGACCTAACCATTAGACATCTATGATGCCTCAGGTCAAAGGACTACTTTGCATATTGCAACCTTAGAGTTCTTACATGACATGTATGTTCGAACTTTGATTTGATCGTAGTTCAGTGTACTCGATTACTCTTTCGAGCACCTATGTGTCTGTCTTAGTGTCCAACACCAAATCACTTGAGACTAGTCATACTCACGCTTGAGTCAACATAACACATACTAACCTTAGCGGATTGTCAATGCCCAATTGGCAATCCTATGGCTAGGAACGTTTTAGGAATGAACATAAGAGAAAGGTCTCGATAATCTAACTTACTTAGATCACTTATCTCTTAGAACAAATACATTCCTTGGATTCATTTATTGCTTAAACACATGATACAATAAACAGTGATTAACAATAAGATTTGCCCTCCATTAAACATATAAAAGTTTAACAAAATAAGTATTCCAAAAAGCTATTACATCAAATGAGTGGCTTTGTGGGCATACTTCCAACAAGTATAACATGTGTGGAGATGAACCCCTTAGCTAGCTTTCTATCCATTCAATTCAATCAAATTCGTTTTAAAATCTGTTTTGATTTACAAGTTTATGTTTTGTTTTCAATTTCGTAAAAACCAAATCCCCCTTTGTTTTCAAGTGTTATATTAGTTAGAGAGTGTGTTAGTTTGTGTTTTTAAGTGTTTTGAGTCAAGTTAAAACCTATTTTCGTCAAAATCTTGTTTAGAGTTCAAAACTGCCCAGAAAGTGGTTTTAAGGCAGTTTTGAGTGTTTTTGTGTTATTTTGAGTCTTTTGGTTTGTTTTGGTGTTTTAATTTATAGTTGTACATTCTTTGAGTCTAGTTTAGTGTTTTAAACTTTGTTTTTACGTTTTTGAGTCAGTTTTCAAGTGATTTAGCAATCCCTCCCAATCCCCGGCCTAGAACGATCCCTACTTACATTCCATACTACAATTGATAAAAAGAGGGTTAATTTGAGTGCTAGTTAATATCATATCATTAGACGCATCAAATATAGACCTATGCTTCTTGAAGGGGATTTGCATGACTATAGCTTTGATAGTATGTGATAACATGCTTCCGTTGCTTATGTATATAAATTTTGAATTGTATATGCATGCTAGTCACTAGAAATCCCACATAAATCTCATTATTTCCCTTGAAGTGGTATCAAGAGCCAAAGGTTTATATTTGATGTGTCCTTTTGGATTTTATGCATATGGGTTTTAATTTTATGTTTGACATATTATTTCTTATTTCAAAGTATGTTTATCTTTTGTTTTTCAAATGTTGAAAAATGTGAATCAAGAGTTGAAAAAGATATGCATGCAAAAAGTGTTTTGGATGCATGAATGAAGATTGAGTTTTGAATAAAATTTGGGGTTTTGTTCCATAGGGTAGGCACGGCAAAATGGGATTTTTTGGCTAGTGTTTGTGTTTCATTTTAAATCACACAGACACACTTTGAAGCTAGAAAATCTAGATATTGTCACTTTTGTTTTTGGGTTTGAAAAATCACCAAGAATGTACAAATCTTGAAATTGTGTTCATGGTTTTGTTCTTAGTGTACATGGTTTTGTTCTTTGTCTTCATGGTTTTGTTTTGGTGAAAATGGTTTTGTTTTGGTGAAAATGGTTTTGTTTTGTGTTCATACTTCTTTATTTGGTTTTAGATGGTATACTTACCATCCATAGCCTTTCAATTAAATTTAATCAACCCTAGACTTGACTAGGAGAATTTCCATCACCATTACTCTAAAGTCTTTAAAGCCTAAGTCAATTGACAAGTAAAATTTGGATTTTTTCTACTTTAAGTTGATTTAATGCAATGTGTAAGAAACCTCCCATCCCCCCTTAATGTGCCCGGCCACCCTAGTGGATTTATCCACTAGGGTGGCTATTTTGTAATTTTTGAAAAGTTGATAATTACTTTCATGTATTTACGGTTTGACCCTTAACTTTTCATATTTGCATTTAAAGCCCCATCCATCTAACAAGTTAAAATATTTTGATTTTAATTTTGTTAGTTGTTTAAACTCATAATACTATTATGCCCATATGCACTAAATCTAAATGTTCATGTTGCATTTCAATTAATTATTTAATGTAATTAAGTAGTTAGAAAATGGTTGACTATGGACTTATGCCTTAAACGATAATTGAGCTATGAGAAAGAGCGCTAAACTCAAATTGTTTGAACCTTGGGAATGTGTTTTAATTACTATTTCAATTGGACCTTGTCATGATAGACATTAATCTTTCTCTCCCTCTTAGTATATGTAATTTGTAGGAATTTGTACAAATCGGTTTGTAATTCTTATTACTTCTTAATCTCTTTCAATTAGTTGATTGCCTCTTGTACTAGACTATAGTTTCTTTAACCATTGGTAAGGAGAAATTATTAAAGAGGGTTTTGACATGAGATCAAAGATTAATTGGGTCCCCGGATTGAAAGCACGTAATTAAAACGACACAACCTTCCCTAGATCTTATTCAACAATGTTGGCTCGTTGTTGAATTAACCCAATAAGTCCATGGTCATCCAAAGAGCCTAAGATAACTATAAAGTCCAATTTCAAAGGAATGCAAAAACCATAGTAGTAGTAGTTACTTCCAATATTTGAAAAATTCGTTTTTTGATATTGATTTGTTTTTAACAAATAGTGGGAGTATCATACGCTACTAAACAATAATGAATACAATTAGTAGTTATATATATCTCCAATATTTTGAAAATTGTTTTGATATTGATTTGTTTTATGAAAACGAATAGTGGGGATATAATATGCTACTAAATTCATTAAACTCTGGACTAGTAGTTATAATAGGACATAATTTATTTTAATGTGATTAAATAAATAAAATGATGAGACCTTAAAATCCCTCAACCAACTTCCAACATTAAGTTGAAAGCGGAGAGGTGTTTTGAACACTTCTCCGTGGCCTTCCACCATGATAGGCTCCAATCGTTTATGACTCGTACACCGCCTTCACTCTATCATGGGGAAGTACAAAGTGCGTGCTTATACTCAGGAGGAATCTATTTCAACATTTGATGTGGTGAAGGTAGGCAACGAGTGTGGCCAACATTGTATCATCGTGAGGTCATACTTGAACCCCTATCTAAACCGGAATGGTGGGACAAGACTTAACTAAGAGAATTGGTGCCAACATCTTATCATTGTGAGGCATTGTTCTCTAGAGGCCAAAAAGATGGGTAATCATAAGAGGTTGTTGTGAATGGGTAGTTCTACCCTCTCATTATTATTTTTGCTAGCCAACATCGTATCATCGTGAGGTGGGCTTGGTAATAGTGAGCCTCCCATAACCCGCTAGGAGCTTTCATTGAAATCTCCTGGAATCCATCTTGAGGGATATGGAATTTGCCAAAAATGGTGGGTGGTGTCATTCAGTTTAAAGAACCGAATCGTTTGACTTAATCAACAATCAAACTAATTTATTTTGTTGTTTATGTATTTAGATATGGTTGGAAGCACACTCGCGAAAATACTCGACAAACATTGCCTAGAGGGGCACAATTTCCCATCGTGGTTTCGTAATGTCAAGATTCTCCTAACCTTGGAGAAGATTGTTTACGTACTAGACAAGGCTCCACCTCACATACCTCTTGTACCTAACGCCACTGAGGATGAACGTGCTAAGTATGACAAGAACGTTGAGGATGATACACAAGCCAAGTGCTATCTGTTAGCTTCCATGAATGAGGAGTTGCAGAGACAGCACGAGGGCATGGACAATGCATCTTCCATCATACTCCATCTTACGGAGTTATATGGTGAAGGGACGCGCAACCGTCGCTATAACACTGTCAGTGAACTTGTGAAGACCAAGATAGTCAAAGAAGCTCCAGTGCATCAACATGTATTGAAGATTATTAGACTCATTGAACAATTGGAGAACCTAGGTACTCCACTTGACGGGGAATTGGCCCAGGACTTCATCTTGGCTTCTCTTTTAGACTCGTTCTCGCAGTTCGTCATGAACTACAATATGAACAAGATGGATAGCATTCTCTCTGAGTTACTTAACATGTTAGTAACCGTTGAGAAGACTATGAAGAAAGAGAACGTTGTGGGGACTGCTACAGTAACCTACTGAAGGATTATTTTGTGAAAACATGTTCATTTGAGCAACATCATATAGCATGAAATTAACAATTAAAGGCGGAATCAAGCTTACATGCACTCAAAAACAAAACATTACCCATGAAATTCAAAGCCTAGTAGATTGGTGAACCATGATTCAACTCAAAACAAAGTGAGTTGAGAAATATATACCTTTGTAGATTCCTCTTTGCATAAGCAAAGGCTAATCACTCAAAGAGAGGGCCTTCATTCCTTGCTTCTTAGATCCATGGATTTGGATGGAAGAATATGGTTCTCCAAGTTCCCAAAATTGAGAACCTCTAAGTCTCTACACCAAGGTAAGATTGATGAAGAAATGAGGGACCTTGGAGTAGTGGGATTGCTAAATGCACCCTCCAAGGAGGCCGGCCTCTTTAGAGAGAAAGGAGAGCTTTGTGTTCTCTCCAATTTCCTAAAAGAAAACCCCTAATGAATTTTAGGCTATAAAGTCCTTTATATAGTCCCTTCAAATAAGTGACCTAAAGAATCAAAAGCCCATTCTTTCTAACATGGCCGGCCATAAGGGTTTTATTGGGCTTTTGGGCCTTTGTGAATTAAGTTGTCGTACAACTTAAGTCAATGGGCTTGACGTTCGAAACCCATTGGGCCTTGAGGCCCAAAACTAACCCGTGGTCTTTTTTAACGAACTTTATTCGTTTGATTAATTAATCATATTAATTAATCCTTGCCATAAATAATTAAACCATTTAATTATTCTTACTCATGTCCGTTGTTTCTTCAATCTCCACCTTACACGGTGTACGATCCATTAGGTTCCTTTTAGCGAGGCAGTGGGCGATTAGAACTCTTTCAAATCGATTGTGAATTGAAACTTACTTTCAATTCTCCCTTTAGTGATTATACACGTTTAGGGCTTCCACAAACAATGAGTGACACCTAGCAGCATATCATGGTTACCCAAGCTAATCAGAAGAGGTAGAGAACCTATTCAGTTTAGGATTACAAATGCAATACGGTCTTTCTCTAATACAATACTCTTGACCACATTGTTTGGTTTGATAGTTTAGTTTATTCATGTCTACTATCCAATGTGATTCGTGTGCTTATATGTTTACTTTGAATGTGATTTGGAACGATTTCCTAAATCTCATTCATACTCTGGCCAGAGATTCTTAATCATATCATAACGTATTCTCCCTCAAACAGTTTGAAGGTTAGAGATCCCTTGTTGTGCATTCACTTGCCTTCATGGCTAAGTGGCTTAACCCCAACTATGTCGTGGACACCCTCCTGATGGAGTGACTTTGACATAATCAAAGATCAAGGACTTAACCACAAGACAACGACGATGCCTCAGGTCAAAGGACTACTTTGCATTATCCCAACCATGAGTTCTTATGTGACATGAGTATGAGAACTCCTCGTTGATCATGTTCAGTGGACTCATTCGCTATTGAGCATCTACATGCTTGTCTTGATGTCACACACACCAATGACTCGAGACTAGTCACTCTCCCTGAGAGAATATATAACACGTACTGATCTTAACGGACTGTCAATGCCCAATTGGCAATCCTATGATCAGGAATGTTTAGGATGTGTCTACGAAAGAATGGTCTCATGAATCTAACTTCTTTAGATTGCATTCTCCCAATCACATATTCCTTGGACTTTATCGTTTAAGCATATAACATTTATATGAGATGGCTTAAACAATAATTTTTACCCTTGATATTAAACTATATTAGTTTAACATGTGAAATGTCCGTAAAGTATCATCATATGATTGGTTTTAGAGCACATTTCCAACAATCTCCCACTTGCACTAGAGCCAATCAGCTTTGTTATCAGTGATGATACCTCTTCTGTAGTCATTTAAAAAATGGCTGAGTAGTAGGCCTAGGCAATGGATATCTATATGTTATCCATAGAAGCAACCTTGAGAATAACGACGTCACCATTATACATGATTCTCAATCATGTGGTTCAGTCTCTCATATGAGTTCGGATCTTGATGAGACCTTGATTCCCTGGCTTGAGCTATCGCCCCATTAGTGTCGTAGTGTCGATACACTAGAGACACTTTTTGGTTGGAACCGAATAGAGAGTTCATGAATGAACTTTCCCATCCAAACAACATTGTTGTAAGCTTCTATATGGCAATATATTTTGCATTCATAATGGAACACACTAAAGTCATTACTTTTAATGTTTCCATCCAAATATCTCTTTATTCATAATAAAGAGATGTATGTTTATCTCTACATTCGTAATGAAGAAACATCCAATGATGGATTAGATTTATAATCTAATACATTTACGCTTCCATTACGTTACTCTAATTCTTCCTCATTCTTTGAGGAATCTATCCTTTAGTATTTCTTAAATACTTAAGGACTCACTTGACAGTTGTCATGGTTCTGATCCTGGGCTTGCATTGATATTGTCTTGTACCGTTCTAGGTACAATTCGTATCAATGTTTTTCATACAATATGAAATTCATAAATCACCTTTCTGCATATGCATAAAGGATTCTATTTACGCATTATTTCTTTGGGAGTCAAAGGGCACGTTCCCTTTGAGAAGAGCAACTTGCTAGTCACACTAGAGTCGTCCTTCTAATTGAAGTTTATCATCATATGAGAAACTCCCTAGCATCTTTTGTCTATAATTAGGGATTGATATAATCCAATTATATCCTAAAATCTATCAATATAGATTTCCTTCCCATGTATATAGATTATGTCTCCCATATACATTTTGTCGTTATAGAATGTTTAAAGTCATAACTTTAACGAAGAATTATTCTTTTCATTTCCATAATTAATATATCATATATATATATATATATATATATATATATATATATATACACACAAATTTAGGAATATGATTAACTCCCACTAATCTTTTGTAAACCTAGGAAACAAAAGATTCATTTGCATCTTTATGAGAAATTAAACGATTTGACCTTTCTCTCATAAGACGCTTATAGCTCCCACTAGCTTGCTAAGATCCATGATGGATGGATCTCTACAACTTACATGTCTTGTGATTCATAGTTTTAGACATATATTATCAAGACTATTTTAATAATGGTTTTGGAAACCCATATTATGTCCTAACATTGAATCACCATTTAGTTGTAGCTAGCAATCTTCGAATTAATTGAAACTAAGACTACGTCAAAAATGGTTCCTTTAAAGTCAACCATTCTCTTTGATTGTAGTCACCTTAAGCTACCAATTAGCTATAAAGGTTTCATTATTTCGGGTCAAATGGTACTTTACCATTTCCTTGAGTATATATCGTATATACACTCAATGTAGTCATAAGGATTTTTCATTCTTCTTTCTTTCGAATTAAGAGGTGTAACTCTATGACATAGTCATAAAGTTCAAACCATTCAACTGAGACGGTTTATAAATCCTTCTCGACTACCTTGGAGCTTGTGGTATAGGAACTAGGTTGTTATATTTGTTGATCACTATCTTGTTTCTCAAAGAACCATTATTTGAGTTCTATCCCTCGTTCATTTGCTCTATCTTGGGCAAATCCTAGTGTAGGATTACAATGAACTACCCAACAAACAACATTTGTTAGTTGGTTTATAGAAGTGATATCCAAATGTTAATTTAAGGATATCCACAAGATAATTCTCAAAAATATTGCTTATTAGCACACAACCCCTAATCTTAACATGATTAAGATTTGTCTTTCTTTCCAACTACATCCTATGGAGTCATGAAAATTTTGGAAGATCTTCTAATTGACAATCATATTGTCTTAGAAGTTTATATCCTATATATGGGTAATTGATAATATCCAACGAACTAAATCTTATTCAAGTTCGTTCTTCTCTTAATGGAGAAATCCATTATCTTATGATGCTTCTTTCCTTGATACCTTTCAAGGAAACTATTCTAAAGTGTTACCTTATCTTGGATCAAATCTAAGGAGGTAAATACTTTAGACGTCTTACTCATTAACTTACATTTCTTGAATTCTTTGAAACCTTTTGCAAAGTATTCGGACTTGTGTTTATTCAAAATAAACTATAGTTCAACCGAGAGTGATCTTCGGTGAATGTCATATAGCATGAGTAGTATTATGTTGTGGACAAGTGCCACTAACATCTAAGGGAATTAACCTCAACAACTTTGTGATTCTTTCTTCTTTCCAAAAGAATAAAGATTTCAAACATTTTGCCTCTATACAATTTTAATAAGAAGGTATTGGATCCGGATCTAACGATCCAAAGCATCCATCTATGACCAACTCATAATTTATGTTTTAGAGGTATCACAACTTTAGTTGGGATTAGTCACTACCTTGCAACCTTTTGGGTTTTAAGCATCATTATATTCTAAACAGTTAACACTACCATATCATCTCTACTATAGAGAAAATTAATTAGATTACAATAATCTAATCATTCATTAATAAAGAACAATGTTTTGTCAAACAAAACATTTATCGATTTCATATAGTGACGGAATTTAGTTCCTTAAAATTGGAATATAAAGACAATCTATGTGTTTCCAATTTCTTTGGCAGTTCATATGAGGAAGTAAGTACTATCTGCTTTCGCAGAGATCTATATTTGATTCAGTTTCCGAATGTGAAGTACTTTCTCTTCTCTCATTAATCTTGTACTTCTTATTAGCCACACTTTTACAACGATTGTAAAACATAGTTACTAATACAGAATCAAGCATTCAAGTAGAAGAACCAACTGTTTTGAACTATTCAAGAACAATTTACAACACCTTCGAAAGGTGTGTTCTTGACATTTGCAAGACATTTCTTGCAAATACCCCTTCCAATGTCCATCCTTTCATAAAGAAAGTTTGTTCCCTTTGAGTTATTTCGCTTTCTTCATTTGACTTCTCCTTTGACTACAATAGTCATGGTCCCTAAACTCCCACTATCTCTCTTGAAACTTATTTCAATTGTGTTATACACATCAAACATTTTGGAGAGTATGTGTTTATTGTTCACTACATAGTTTACAATAAACTTAGTGAACCATTAGGATAGGGACATAAAGGTGAAGTCCTTGCCTAGTTTCCGTTTCTTTAAGTGGTGTAACACTTCAACATTCAATGATTTGAAATCATCATAAGTCCATGTTGATGGACTATTTTTGTCAACCAACCATTATGTTCTTAAACATAATTACAAACTTTCAAGAGTTGTTTAAGGCAACTCTCATTTCTTCATACAACAATTTGTAAGTGAAGAATCATGGCACATAAAGCGTCCATGCCTTTGTGCTTTCTTCTTAAGTTCTTTGTTCATTTAACAAAGAAACAAGCACTAGTGTTTGCATTGACAAAGGGTTGTTCAAAGCAACTCTTATTTCTTCATACAACGATTTGTAAGTGAAGAACTAATAACACTAAAAGTGTCCTTTTTTTTATGCTAATCTTCGTAAGTTCCTTTGTTCATTTAACAAAGGATTAAGCATTGGTTGTTTGTGTTGTCCTCTTCATACTCTGGCCAGAGATTCTTAATCATATCATAGAGTATTCTCCCTCAAACAGTTTAAAGGTTAGAGATCCCTTGTTGCGCATTCACTTGCCTTCATGGCTAAGTGGCTTAACCCCAACTATGCCGTGGACACCCTCCTGATGGAGTGACTTTGACATAATCAAAGATCAAGGACTTAACCACAAGACAACGACGATGCCTCAGGTCAAAGGACTACTTTGCATTATCCCAACCATGAGTTCTCATGTGACATGAGTATGAGAACTCCTCTTTGATCGTGTTCAGTGGACTCATTCGCTATTGAGCAACTATATGCTTGTCTTGATGTCACACACACCAATGACTCGAGACTAGTCACTCTCCCTGAGAGAAGACATAACACGTACTGATCTTAACGGACTGTCAATGCCCAATTGGCAATCCTATGATCAGGAACGTTTAGGATGTGTCTACGAAAGAATGGTCTCATGAATCTAACTTCTTTAGATTGCATTCTCCCAATCACATATTCCTTGGACTTTATCGTTTAAGCATATAACATTTATATGAGATGGCTTAAACAATAATTTTTGCCCTTGATATTAAACTAGATTAGTTTAACATGTGAAATGTCCGTAAAGTATCATCATATAATTGGTTTTAGGGCACATTTCCAACACCTACAACAAGCCATCCTCTTCCAAGGCCAAGCCGAAAGGCAAAGGCAAAGGGAAAGAGAAGAAGTCACCCATTCCTAAGCCGTAAGGAGGAGTGAGGAAATAGAAGGCAAAGGAGCCCAAGGGGACTTGCCACCACTGTGGAAAGGATGGGCATTGGAAGAGGAATTGCAGGTTATACCTTGCAACTCTTAAGGACAAGCCACAAGGTATGGTTTATGTTCTTATCTTCAATTCTAATTGTTAGATCTTCTAATCTTTATATTTGATATAAAATGCTAATCACTTATGCAATTGTATGTAGGTGATGGAGCCAAGTAGAAGATGAACAAGCAAGGAAAAGGATGAAGAAGGGTTCGGCCACCATTTTTGCTAACTACTTAGGAAGTTTGTTAGGCACTTAATGATAGTCTTTAAACTTTCTTATTTTGTTAAGAACTTATTATGTGGCTTCATATGATGGAAGACCACTATTGGTGCCTATATGAAGGTATATAATTACTCTCTAAATGTATAGAGCTAATTCTTTTTGTATTAAACATTATGAATGTTTGAATTATCATATCAATGTAATATGATGAATGCCTCCTACTATAATATTTCCTTAAAGTAGTGTTAAGAATTGAATATTGTCTTGTTGTATCCTAGTTGAGATACAAGATTTATATCACTTATGTAATGAGATATCCAAACTTTGGACTTATCAATTATGGATAGATCTCACATGTTAGACATAGAAGGATACAATGAATCTTTAGATTTGGTTCCAATTATCTACATATGAGTTCTATATGAATTGAAAAGGGTCTAGAGATTCCTTTCTTGAAGAAAAGGAAGATCACATTATAATGATATAAATAATATAAGAAAAACGTTTCTTATATGGTTATCACTTACTCAACCACAAATAACCAAGATCACTCTTGATTCAATTAGGAGTTTTGAACAACTAATTGGGCATTCTTAAAATTGTTTTAAAATGTCAAGTGTGTTAGTGATTAAACCAATGATGAAGTGTCTAAATCTATGAAATGTTTAATGACTTTAGTCACTTAATAACAAGACAACAACTTAGTGGAGATTGAAACAAATAATCTTGAAAGGTTTTAAAGCTACTCCACAATGTCCTCTACCCATATACTCCACGTTTATACATTTTGAATGTATGAAGTGATTTCTCATTAAAGTCATGAGAAATAGTGGGAGGTGAGAAAAAGGATATAAACTTGAATATGATTGGTTTATAGTTGTCTAAAGAATAATAGTACTTCACTATTATTAAGAGTTTGTAATTTTAATTGTTAAAAGACTCAAGCTCTTCAAAACGTTAAAATTCTATGTTGTGTAACATTCTAAAGAACTGTCTATGAATGTTGGTTTCGTCAACCTAGCATAAAATGGTTATATGTTGGGAGTTGTCCATCATTCTCTTTTATGAGAACAAGCTAATAACAAAGCATATGGACAACTTGATGAAACAAAAGGGAATAGTTTCAAAATGAGTCACAACATATGGTTTAGGAACAAGACAATCCAAATTCGGCACTTCTTGTAACTATAACGCTCTATGTAGTTTTGACAAAGAATTATATCAACCACCTAGAAGGAATGGTTGAGTTTCTATATCCTTAGTAGGAGCCATGCTTCCACTAAAGACTTGGATAATTCTTATATGACTACATTAAAGGTCTTAGTATGACTAAAACTTGAAGTATGATGTATGACAACATATAATTTAAATGAATAGACTTGACAAAACAAGTCACACATTTCAAATTGAATTACTTGAGAAGGAATTCTTTTGTGTATGTTCGTTTAAATAACTTGTGTTAGCTAGAGTTGTTGATAGTCCCAAAATTGTTGAGACATCATCAAATAAGCTAATGGATCTCAATGATTGTCAATAGATCCAAGACAAGTTAGTGGGAGCAATATGCATTCAAATCAAGAAAATGAAAGTGTTAATTTTTGAATGAATGCTAAGTTACAACAAGGCCAGTGGGAGTGATGTCATAATTTGAGCAACAAGATATGAATAAAGTCTATTTGTGAAGGAAAAATTTTGTCCTAGCTAAGAACAAGTATGAACATTTGAATACATAAGCAAGCTATTAACACTTTAAAGTAGGCATGCATTAAAAAACAATTCATAAAACCCATGACTTTCAAAGCCTAGTATATGGTGAACCATTAAACTCATTAACAACATTAAAGAGAAGTAGATTTAGAATTTCTTTACCCTTGAAGCTCATCCTTGTTTACACAAGGGATTCACCCAAGTGGAGGGCCTTCAAGTCACCTCCAAGCTCCTTGAATATTGCTTATGATTTCCTTCTCCTTTTTGTGCTCCTTTGGTCCTTGAGGATGTAAGGAAAGGATCTCCAAAAACACCAAAGATTTGGTGTCTCTAAGTCTCCACACCAAGGGTTAAGTGTGAAGATGAAATGAATGACTTAGAGAAGAAAAGATTGCTAGATTAATCTCTCTAAGTGGCCGGCCTCCTTGTGTAAAAAGAGAGAAAGTTTTTCACCTCATTTCACCAAGAAAAACCCTAATGAGAAAATTGCTATAAAGTTGCTTTTATAACACTTTTCTTAGGTGAGTGGCAAACTTGCAATTAAGCAAACTTTCACCATCTCCTCACCATGGCCGGCCTATATATTGTGATTGGGCTTATTGCCCATTTTGTTTTAGTTGTCATACAAGTTAAACATAATGGGCCTTGTGGACCAAAACACTTTTGGGCCCCGAAACCCAAAACCAACTCAAAAGCCCAATACGAACCTTTCGTAAAATTAATCAACTAATTAATTAATCTTGACCATTCTTCAATTAAACAATTTAATTGCATGTCCATTTCATTTAATTTCTTCACTATCACCCTTACTCGGTGTACGATCCATTAGGTTCCAATTAGCGAGGCAGTGGGCGATTGTTACTCTTAACGATCGATTGTGAATTGAAACCACATTTCAATTCTCCCTTTTATGATTAGTGTGGCCTAATCATTAGGGCTTCCACAAACCATGAGTGACACCTAGCAGTATGTCATGGTTACCCAAGCTAAGTAGAATTGGTTGGAGAACCTATCCAGTTACAACTATAATGCAATATGGTCATTCTCTAATACAATACTCTTAATCACATTGTTTTAGTGATAGTTTGTTTCATGTCTACTATCCAATGTGATACTTTTCTATATGATTCCCTTGAATATGATTGGAACAAACTTCCTAAGTCATATTCATTTGCTTTGGCCAAAGACTTTAGAATCACATCTTAGAGTATTCTCCTTCCACCATGGAAGGTTAGAGATCCTTTGTTGTGCATTCATATGCCTACATGATTAGATAGCTTGACCCCAACAATGCCGTGGACACTCCGATGGAATGCCGTTTGACATGATCAAAGATCAAGGACCTAACCATTAGACATCTATGATGCCTCATGTCAAAGGACTACTTTGCATATTGCAACTTTAGAGTTCTTACATGACATGTATGTTCGAACTCTCTTTTGATCGTTGTTCAGTGTACTCGATTACTCTTTCGAGCACCTATGTGGTTGTCTTAGTGTCCAACACCAAATGACTTGAGACTAGTCATACTCAAGCTTGAGTTGACATAACACATACTAACCTTAGCGGATTGTCAATACCCAATTGGCAATCCTATGGTTAGGAACGTTTTAGGAATGAACATAAGAGAATGGTCTCGATAATCTAACTTACTTAGATCACTTGTCTCATAGATCAAATACATCCCTTGGATTCCCTTATTATTTAAACACATGATACAATAAATAATGATTAACAATAAGCTTTGCCCTTCATTAAACATATAAAAGTTTAATACATTAAGTATTCCAAAAAGCTATTACATCAAATGAGTGGCTTTGTGGGCATACTTCCAACAATCTCCCACTTGCACTCAAAGCCATCCTCCCATGTATCTAATACCCATCTTTTCCATATGACGGTTAAGCTGTATTTGCGACATTGGCTTTGTCAGTGGATCTGCTACGTTATCGGCTGAAGCAACTTTGAGGATGTTGAGTTTCCCCTCGGCAGCATATCTTCTAATGATATTAAAGCGCCTGTCAAAATGCTTGTTCTTTTGATGTGCCCTGGGTTCCTTGGCTTGAGCTATCGCCCCACAATTATCACAGTACAAAGTTACTGGTGATGTAATGGTTGGAACCACTCCAAGTTCAGTGATGAACTTTTTCATCCAGAACGCTTCTTTGCTGGCTTCAGCTACAGCGACATATTCAGCCTCTGTTGTGGAATCAACAATTACACTTTGTTTCTTGCTCTTCCAACTGACAGCCCCACCATTCAGAGTGAATACATATCCAGAGTTGGAACTTCTATCATCGACGTCAGATTGGAAATCTGCGTCTGTATAGGCTTCCACTCGTAACTCTACCGCTCCTCCATATACGAGGAACATGTCCTTAGTTCTTCTTAAGTACTTAAAGACCGTCTTGACAGCTGCCCAGTGTTCTGGTCCTGGGTTAGATTGATATCAACTAGTAATGCTCACAGCATATGCGATATCAAGCCTTGTGCATATCATGGCATACATGAGACTTCCTATGGCTGAAGCATAAGGAATTATGTTCATTTGCCGTATCTCTTCAGGAGTCTTAGGTTCTATGGACTTAGAAAGGTGAATTTCATGTCTAACAGGAAGAAGACCTTTCTTAGATTGTTCCATTTGGAACCTATTTAGCACCTTATCAATGTACATAGATTGGGATAATCCAATTAGTCTTCTGGATCTATCACGATAAAGCTTTATCCCAAGTACATAAGATGCATCTCCTAAATCTTTCATGTGGAAGGTTTTGGACAACCACACTTTTACAGAAGAAAGTATTGCAGTGTCATTCCCGAATAGTAATATGTCATCTACATATAACACTAGGAATACTACTGCTTCCCCAACGACCTTTTGATAAACACAATTGTCGTCTTCGTTTTGAGTAAAACCAAATGTTTTGATTTCAGTGTCGAAACGAATGTTCTAGCTCCTGGAGGCTTGCTTAAGTCCATAAATGGACCTTTGAAGCTTGCATACCTTAGTCTTTTCAGACTTGGACACGAAACCTTCGGGTTGAGTCATATAGAGCTTTTCCTCTAGGTAGCCGTTCAGAAAGGCCGTCTTCACGTCCATTTGCCAGATTTCATAATCATGGTACGCAGCTATAGCAAGCAAAATCCGAATGGACTTAATCATGGCTACAGGAGATAAAGTTTCTTCATAGTCAATCCCTTCTCTTTGCCTGTAACCCTTGGCTACTAGTCTAGCCTTATAAGTCTCCACGTTCCCATCAACGCCTATCTTCCTCTTGAAAACCCATTTGTTTCCAACAGGTACAATACCTTCTGGAGGATCTACAAGAGTCCAAATCTCAAAGTGAGTTGAGCAATTTATACCTTTGTAGATTCCTCTTTGCATAAGCAAAGGCTAATCACCCTGGCCTTCATTCCTTGCTTCTTAGATCCATGGATTTGGATGGAAGAATATGTTTCTCCAAGTTCTCAAAATAGAGAACCTCTAAGTCTCCACACCAAGGTAAGATGTGAATAAGAGATGAGTGACCTTGGAGGAGAAAGATTACTAGCTAATCCCTCCAAGGGTGGCCGGCCTCTTTAGAAAGAAATGAGAGCTTTGTGTTGTCTCCAATTTTCTCCAAAAGAAACCCTAAATGAATTTTGGCTATAAAGTCATATTTATACCTTTATTCATTGGAGTGGTAAACTTGTAATTAAAGCAAGTTCACTACCCTTCCTCTAAATGGCCGGCCATAGGGTTTCATTGGGCTTTTAAGGCCTTTGTGAATTATTTGTCATTAAGTTGTCATATAACTTAAGTCAATGGCCTTGACGTTCGAAGCCCATTGGGCCTTGAGGCCCAAAACTAACCCGTGGTCTTTTAACGAACTTTATTCGTTTGATTAATTAACATATTAATTAATCATTGCTATAAATAATTAAACCATTTAATTATTCTTACTCATCTCCATTGTTTCTTCAATATCTACCTTACACGGTGTACGATCCATTAGGTTCCTTTTAGCGAGGCAATGGGCGATTAGAACACTTTCAAATCGATTGTGAATTGAAACTTACTTTCAATTCTCCCTTTAGTGATTATACACATTTAGGGCTTCCACAAACCATGAGTGACACCTAGCAGTATCTCATGGTTACCCAAGCTAATCACAAGAGGTGGAGAACCTATTCAGTTTAGGATTACAATGCAATACAGTATTTCTCTAATACAATACTCTTGACCACATTGTTTGGTTTGATAGTTTATTCATGTCGACTATCCAATGTGATTCATTTACTTATATGATTACCTTGAATGTGATTTGGAATGACTTCCTAAATCTCATTCATACTCTGGCCAGAGATTCTTAATCATATCATAGAGTATTCTCCCTCAAACGGTTTGAAGGTTAAAGATCCCTTGTTGCGCATTTAATTGCCTCCATAGCTAAGTGGCTTAACCCCAACTATGCCGTGGACACCCTCTGACGGAGTGACTTTGACATAATCAAAGATCAAGGACCTAACCACAAGACAACTATGATGCCTCAGGTCAAATGACTACTTTGCATTATCCCAACTATGAGTTCTCATGTGACATGAGTATGAGAACTCCTCGTTGATCGTGTTCAGTGGACTCATTCGCTATTGAGCACCTACATGCTTGTCTTGGTGTCACTTACACCAATGACTCGAGACTAGTCACTCTCCCTAAGAGAAAACATAGCATGTACTGATCTTAACAGATTGTCAATGCCCAATTGACAATCATATGATCCTGAATGTTTAGGATATGTATACGAAAGAGAATGGTCTCATTAATCTAACTTGTTTAAATTACATTGTCCTAATTACATATTCCTTGGACTTATCGTTTAAGCATATAACGTTTATATGAGACGGCTTAAAACAATAATCTTTGCCCTTGATATTAAACTAGATTAGTTTAACATGTGAAATTTCCGTAAAGTATCATCATATGATTGGTTTTAGGGCACATTTCCAACAAAACATGCCTGGAAGGATAGACGTACTTAATGGACGTCGAGTCAACATTCCTAGAGGGTGTGCCGCCTTTGTTGGATAGTTTAGACGGCCCTATTGGATGGTCCAGTACACCGGCAGATAGCCAATCAATCTGTTTTGGCCTAGAGCACGACATATCACTCGGTTTGTAGGATTCACTTCCCTGGAAGAGGAAGACACGACACAACAATGAATCTAAACTTGATTGTTGTCTCAAATCATTTCCATCTCATGAGATTAATCCGGATTACTCTCGAGACTTGAAGTTCTTGGTCCAGTATACTAGTTTGGATGAGAAAATGGAATTGAAATGAGATTATCATTGATGATGTTTCCACTTATATGGTAGCTACCGACACAAATGAAAAGCGACGATATCGAACCGTGTTCTGTTGATTAAGTGCCAACGTAGAACTGATTGGACAACTGAAATTACAATCCAGGTTAAATTCCTTACCAAAGTGTGTTTGGACCTGTTGTTCCTACACTACCCAAGGTAACCTTGCTATGTTACAAATAGGAAAGGAAGCGTTATGAGATGAATGAAATAGTGTGATATGATGCACACCTTACAGCACAAGGTTTCTCTCAAATGTCCTGTGATTGATAGCAGCATTATGAAATGTGGTTAGTGTTTTCTCCATGGGGATATAGATACGGAGATTTACATGTAAATTCCCGTAGAATTACATAAATTGGTTCAAATAATTCCAAACCACGGAACATCCTCTTAACTTGTTTGAGGCGTTCACTTACAATCCGACGAATGTGGTAGACCTGTCGAAGTGATTATTTGATTAGTCAGGGATATGAATTATGCCATTGCGTGTTAAACTATAAAGTCTTATTCCAAATTGCTAGAGTTACAGTTTATGTCGTTGACACAAATCTCACCAAGACTTCGGAAGAGCTTGAGAAAAATGCCTCGCACCTGAAGATGGAATTTCAGATGAAAGATCTTCGGAAAACTCGTTTATGCCTTAACCCGAAGTTGAAGCATTGTTCTGACGGTATTTTGGTCTACCAATCGAACTACACCCTGAATGTGTTACCTTTAAGTATACATATGATCGTCCATATGTTATATGCAAATGAGACCCTTGAATAGGTTTTGGAATCCGAAATTCCATATCTAAAGTTCAACTTTGCGCTTCGTTGTACTTAGCCCATTGTATTTAGATAGGACATCTCATTCCCTGTTGATCTTGGTAAAGTTGCAGCACCACGCCTACACGCAACCACTGAATTGGTATTAAAGACTACCTTGAAGGTACTACCAGGGCAAATCCCAACGCATCTCGAGTGGATCTAACCCCCCTGATCCTTATAATGATGCTTGCTTTGTTTGTTATCCTGACATATGTTACTTATCAAACCCGCACAAGGCAAAATCATTAAAATGGTTATGTCTTTATCGTTAGGGATATCGCAATATCTTGGAGGTCTATGATATGACCTTAGTTGCGAAATCTTCAAATCGTTCCAAGACTCACCTTACTTCACTACGCCACCAGTGAGACACAGTTAGAAGTTCTTGTTGAGCATATTCGAAGTACTGGCTGTGTTTTCATCCATTGTGGTGTCTCAACGGATCCATGAAGATTATGCCGCATGTATCAACTCGACCAAGCCATGATACATCAACGAAGTCAACGCTAAGATATATTGTGTCTACATCAGCAAAGGATCAGGAGGTTGAAGTCATGCAAGCCGATTCCAGACAACCTTGCCGACCTCTACACGACGTCACTGATGAAGTTAACCTTCCAGAAGCTTGTCTGAGGAATTGGTATGCATAACTATCATATGCAATGCTTGTAGTTCTCATTTGGAAGTTATGTCAAACTCAGGGGGAGTATCCAAAAGTATACTCACTTGATCTTAATGTATTTTTTTCCCTACGATTAGGAGCATTTTTCCCACTGGATTTTTGCTACCTAACTAGGTTTTAATGAGGCACCTATCTTGGGTTAATCATACCCTTGTGAGCTATTCTATTTGTGTCCAAAAGACGTATAGTTTTGACTTAATGGGTTGATGAAGCAAGTATAGTTGATGAAGTCTCCTTAGATTATTGGTTTTTCTCCCACCTTGGGTTTTACCATAGTGAGGTTTTGTGAGTTTTACTTTTATGCATTCTTCTGTTGATCTGAGACTCACATTCGCTCATTATGCCGACAACTTCATCAACTCTACTTGCTTCATCACTGAAGACCTGATGCATCATTTACTTGAGTATTTACACACTCAAGGGAGAGTGTTGCAGTCCTATCAGATTAGGAATGTGATTGTGTAAATCCTAGTATATATTGGAATATCTCTTATATTCCTATTAAGAGTAGATTACTTATTAAATGTTGTAATCCTGAAGGGAAAGGTTTTTACCTATCCTACTACTATAAATAAAGGCACAATGGGGTGGAATAGAACAAAACCCACAATTACACATCTCTCTCTTTCTCTCTATTTATGCCTCACCCCTCTCTCTCTGACCTCCATAATTGTTCAGTAAATTATGCCTACAACATCCTCCAATTTGTTAACAAGTAATTTTGTAAACCATTTCGGTTGCCACCAATGAGAATATACCTGCAA
Organism: Malus x robusta; assembly: GCA_963082935.1. Taxonomy (NCBI): domain Eukaryota; kingdom Viridiplantae; phylum Streptophyta; class Magnoliopsida; order Rosales; family Rosaceae; genus Malus; species Malus x robusta. The sequence goes on along the minus strand of OY720334.1, from coordinate 19,733,067 downwards.
AAGACACTCTAACATTTATGTTAGTGAGTGTTTGAAATGATTGCAGTAGAATTTAGAGTTATTATATATACATTGAATCTTGGACTTAACATGTAATTCCATCACAGACATGGACCACATGGTAGTTGAAGTATACTTTGCCATGTGGCATGAAACTTGCTTACCTTTCTTCATGGGTACGTAACATGCTTGCCTTCGGCCATCAAGCCCCAATTATCTTGAGGATTAATTTTGCACCCACAACAACATAAATTGATTTCGTTTAGGATCCTCCTTGAACATCTTGCTCATTTTTCTTGGTTTAATTTAAGGAGAAATTAGGTTTTCATTCATTTTTTTTTTTGCAAGTTTTGATCAAGGTCCTTAGATTTTAGCGAACGTCATTATTTCAATAATAGAATATTTATATTTCAACATAATTAAATGTTTATTTATAAAATATAGGCTTAAATGTCACAGCGGTCCCTATGTTTTAGTCGTTGGGTCAATTTAGTTCTCATGTTTTCAATTTGTCTAATTAGGTCATCGTACTTATTTTTGTTAGTCAATTAAGGACATTTCATCTGGAGTTGGATCTCATCCGGATCCAAATTGTGCGGATCCTCACATCTTAACCATTCATCATACATCGTGTGATCATAAATCATTTGAATTTTATTATTTAAAATTAAACACAAATAATACCTAACGAAAATTGGCTGCACGATTGATAGGAGCATATTTATGCGACTTAGTTAACATGTTTTCTTGCAGTTACTTAGTTAGTTATTGCTTATAAGAGTGTTTCAAGCCATTTTTGTATGTTGGTAGGTCCTAATAACAAAGTTGGCAAGAAAGTGCATTTTGGTGCATTTTGGAGCAATTTTGGGCTGAAATGGATTGCATGCACTTAGAGACATGAGGATGGACGTTTTGGGAAGATTAGAATTCAACATATATGTGTGCAAGTGTGTGACCTACAACTGACAAACATCATAGCTGCCATGTGATGGAGAAAATGTGTTGTTTGTGGCTGAAATAGTGAAGAGCATGTGTGTGTGCAAGTGTGCAGCTTGTGGATGTGGAAATAATGATAACATGACAACAAAGACACATGCAAAGAGGCCTTAAGCACCATCCTTCACACTTGTGCAGCAGCAACCCTTCATCATTACTTAACATTTTTGCCACAAGAACATGGAGACAACATTATACAAGGCATGTGCAAAAGAGAAACATGGACAACCAACAAATTCGTCAAAACTGCCTGTGCAGATTAGCTGAATTTGGAAGCATGTTATGAACAACTCCGAATGAATGAGAGAATGAGCCTTATATGCTTGGAAATCTACAGATGTCTATTTTCTGGAGCAATTTACGGATTGTTAATATCATTTTTCTAGAAGAAGTTATGGGCATTGTAACACTGAAAGGTTCAGAAAAGGGCTAAGCACTCAGCAGCAAATGGGGTTATGATTGCACTCATTTGGCTTTGGAGCAAGTGGAAATCCACAGCTAGAAAGAGAAGACACACCCACATGCAAAGGAAAGGAGAAACATGGGCAGAAAATGGGTGGATTGGTGGCTGAAATGATGAAGCATGTGTGTGCAAAAGGAAAGGAGAAACATGGGCAGAAAATGGGTGGATTGGTGGCTGAAATGATGAAGCATGTGTGTGCAAAAGGAAAGGAGAAACATGGACAGCACACACCCATGCAATCTGCACACGCAAAGGAAATGGAGTGGTCCTCTCCCTAGCCTATAAATACATCCACCCCCCTTCCAAAGGAGTACAATCTTGATCCATCAAAAGAGCTTCATTTCATTCACAAACACAATTTCCTTGTAGTGACCTCCATCCATTCATCTAGCCATACCAATCCATACACTTTCATCTCTTAGCCGTGCAAATCGATTCCATCCATATATCCATACACATCCTAGACACTTGTGCTACAACAAGGTGGTGAAAACAAAGGTCCTTGGCGTTTCAAGCTTGGAACTTTGGAGCGTTTTAGGTGTACTTCGTTCTTGCTTTCAATGTCTACTTTATTATTTTCTAATTTTGTTGCAATTATGAGTGGCTAAACCCCTATTTAGTTAGGGGGAAGTTTGAAGCCATGAACATGCTTGAGATTTGAATTGATTTCCTCCAATTGTGATTTGATAAGTTGTGATTGCAATTCAATTATCTATTTTATTCATAACTAATTCTTGTATGTTTATTAAGGATGCATACTTAGTTTTCATGCATGAATTAGATGCTAGAATATAAATGAGTTTCACCTAATCGTTACAAGTTTATATTCATGAGTAGTGAAGGTTGTTTATCACAATCGCGTTAATTGAATTCTTGGCAAATGTATCATGCATTCATAGTTATAATTGCCTCGTCAACACTTATGATTTTCATTGAACGTAATGATCTCTGATTGTATCTCTATTATGCATTCATATAGGGGACTTTTAGAGAATGATTTGGGTTGTTGCATGCATTCATCCAACTCAATGAGTAAAAGAAAATCTGAGGGTTAATTTGTGCATCACGGTTAATTTGGGGTGTTGAGCATCATAGTTAATTGAAAAGCAATTGGAAATCGATTCATATACAAGTGTGTCATATGTGAAGAACGGACCTCTAACTAATCCATCCATCATCTCATTTCTTAAATTCATTTTACAATCTGTCTAATTTTATAAGTTGTTTGTTTGTTTCAAATTCATCAAAACTAAAATCCCCCTTTTATTTTCTTGTTTCAAAGTGTTTAAAATCTGTTTTGTTTGTGTTTTAGAGTGTTTTGAGTCAAGTCAAAAACCAAATTTCGTCCAAATTGTGTTAGAGTCAGAAACTGCCTAGTTTGTGTTTTTAGGCAATTTTGAGTGTCTTTAAGTTATTTTGAGTCTTGTGAACCTGTTTTGAGTTCTTTAAAGTCTATTCAAACGTTTTTAACTTTGTTTTTATGTCTTTGAGTTAGTTTAGAGGTTTTAGCAAGCCCTCCTAATCCACGGTTTAGAACGATTCCTACTTGCATTATTACTACAATTTGACAACAAGAGGGTTTAATTTGAGTGCTTAACTTTCATCGCATCAAATTTTGGCGTCGTTGCCGGGGATTAGCAGCTTTGCTAATCCCTCGTTGTTTCTTTTTATTTATTTTTGTGTGTTTTTATTTTAGTTTGCTGATTGGGTTTATTTCTTATTTTCAGGTACTAGTTTATGACTCGTAGTTCTTAACATATTAGTGCAAACATCTCGGAGTTCGATGGCGATTTTGAAAGAACTTTGAGAAGAAAGAGGAGGCATCTAAAACCTAGTGAACCTAGTTCAAGTTCAGAGGCCGAATCTGAATTTAAAGAAAAAGAAGAAGTCATGGCAGCAGACAATCGTACAATCAAAGAAATCTCGGCCTTGGGGTTGGCAAATGCCGCACCCCTTTGCATTCAATACCCTATGGCTGCTCAAGGCAAGACCAATGAGTTTGAATTGAAGTCAAGCTTGTTGCATTACATTCCTAAATACCATGGGCTGTCCATGGAAGATCCAAACAAGCATCTTAAAGAGTTCAAAGTGGTTTGTTCAAGCATTACTCCCATCAATGTCGATGGGAACATTTTGATGATGAAGGCATTTCCATTCTCTCTTTTGAAAAGGGCTAAATATTGGCTTTATGAGTTAGCACCCGGAACGGTCATGTCTTGGGAAAACATGAAGAGGGCGCTTTTAGAGAAGTTCTTCCCCACTTCAAAAGTCATTCTCTTGAGGAAGAAGATTAGTGGGATTCAACAAAATCAAGGTGAATCGTTTCCCACATATTATGAACGTTATAAAACTCTTGTTGCTTCATGTCCACAACACCAAATGAAGGAGGAGTTGCTCATTCAATACTTCTACGAAGGACTCCTCCCCATTGAACGTCAAATGCTAGATGCCTCAGCGGGTGGGGCGTTGGTTAACATGACTCTTGTGGCTGCCAAGACTTTAATTGCAAACTGAGCACACAATGCACAACAATATGAGGGTGTTGGACAAAGAGAAGGCCCACGACAACATAGTGTGAATGAGGTAAATGCAATTTCTGAAATTCAATCACAACTTGCTAATCTTACCTCTCTTGTGTCTCAGGTTGTAATTGGGTCAAAACCACAAGAAAATCAAGTTTGCACCGTGTGCTCCATCCAAGGGCATCCATCCGAGAAATGCCCTCAGTTGATCGAGAATGGTGGATGGGAATCTGCCAATGCTATTGGATTCCAAGGCCAAAATTAAACCAGATACAATCCATACTCGAACACATATAACCCCGGATGGAGAGATCACCCTAATATGAAGTGGAGAGAGCCCCAACAACCTGCACAACAAGGGGGATTTAGGCAAAACCCCCATGGGTTCCCACGGCCATATCAACAAAATCAACCACCCCTGGCCCAACCGAAAACAAGTTCGCCCATGGATAATGATCAACTTGTTCAATTGCTAACCAATGTGGGGCAGGGCATGCAAAATCAAGCCAAGGAGGTGGAAGATTTGAAAAAACAAATGGGACAAATGGTTGAATTCATGGGGCAATTCAGTAGAGAACAAGGCAAGTTACCAAGTTCAACAAACGTGAATCCAAAGGGCGGATTCGAATCCGCCAAAGCCATCATGTTGCGTAGTGGAAAAGAAGTTGGAAGTGAGTCCGACACTCCTAAATCTGCCCAAACAGAGGATGAAAAGCTGCAAAATGAGGAGGGGAGCACTAGCACACCCACGGAAAAAGTGAATCAACCGTTGCGCCAGGCCCCTATCATTCCTAAATCAGCCAAACAAGGTAAGTTGAGTTCAAATTCACTTAATACTAATCTGACTCATGTTCCTTTTCCTCGTAGGTTCATGTAATCGAAGAAGAATGAGAGTGAGAAGGACATTCTTGAAACATACCGGAAAGTGCAAGTAAACATTCCACTCCTTGAGGCAATTAAACAAGTCCTAAAATATGACAAATTTCTCAAAGAGTTATGCATAACCAAGAGAAGAATGTCGAACAAAGAGCTAGTTAAGGTAAGTGAAAATGTTTCAGCCGTATTGCAACGTAAACTGCCCACTAAATGCAAAGACCCCGGAAGTTTTACGATTCCCTATGTGATTGGCAATACTCAATTTGAAAATGCAATGCTAGATTTAGGTGCATCTATAAATGTCATGCCTTACTCTATATATGCATCTATGAACTTGGGTGAATTGAAAAATGATGGTGTGATTATACAATTGGCTGATCGTTCTAACGCATACCCAAAAGGTGTTTTGGAGGATGTTTTAGTACAGGTGAACCATTTGATCTTTCCGGCTGATTTTTATGTTTTAGACATGGACGATTCAGTCCATTCCACCTCTTTGCCGATTCTTCTTGGTAGGTCATTCATGAAGACAGCCCGTACAAAGATTGATGTATACAAGGGAACTTTGACGATGGAATTCGATGGGGAAGTTATTAATTTTAATATTTCTGAAACTATGAGATATCCCGTTGATGATCACTCTTGCTTTTCTATTGATGTTATTGATTCTTTGGCGCAGGAGTATCTTAAGGAATTGAATGAGGATGCCCTTGAAATAGCCATTACGAAGGGCATAGAACTAAAAAACCAAGAACCTGGGGCAATGCAAACCCACGACCAAATTGGGGAGCCCAATGTCGTGCCCTTTAATGATGAAGTTGTGGAGGTTTTGGCTGCCCTTGAGTCGCTTCCACGACAATATGGTAAGGTTCCGCTCTCAATTTCAAGTTCAGTTTCTACTAAAATGTTACCTTCTGTTGATCAGGCACCTACTCTTAAACTTAAGCCGTTGCCGGACCATTTGAAATATGTGTTTTTGGGAGATGATGAGACATTGCCCATCATTGTTTCTTCAAGTCTCATGACACATGAGGAAGAAAAGCTTGTGAGAGTACTACGAGAGCACAAAACAGCCATGGGGTGGACCTTGGCCGACATTAGGGGAATTAGCCCTACCACTTGCATGCACCGCATACTTCTTGAGGAGGGGACTAAACCATCCTGAGAGGCTCAACGCCGTCTAAACCCTCCTATGATGGAAGTTGTGAAGAAGGAAATAATCAAGCTCTTAGATTGTGGCGTGATCTATCCTATGTCCGATAGCCATTGGGTTTCACCAGTTTAAGTCGTTCCCAAGAAGTTTGGAGTTACTGTTGTCAAGAATGATGAGAACGAGTTGGTACCTACACGAATTCAAACCGGATGGCGTGTTTGTATTGGCAATAGGAAGCTAAACGTTACAACGAGGAAATATCACTTTCCTTTGCCATTCATCGACTAAATGGTTGAAAGGTTAGCCGATCGTGCTTTTTATTGTTTTCTTGATGGATATTCTGGATATAACCAAATTGTGATAGCATCGGATGACCAAGAGAATACCACATTCACATGTCCCTTTGGAACTTTTGCCTATCGTCGCATGCCATTCGGCCTATGCAACGCACCTGCCACTTTCCAAAGGTGTATGGTAAGTATATTCTCCGATTATGTTGAGAAGATAATTGAGGTATTTATGGATGATTTCAGTGTATTTGGGGAGTCTTTTGATAATTGTTTGGATAATCTGACCTTGATCTTGAAACGATGTGTTAAAACTAACCTTGTGTTGAATTGGGAAAAATGCCACTTTATGGTTAAACAAGGTATAGTTTTAGGCCATATTGTTTCAGAAAAAGGAATTGAAGTAGATAAATAAAAAATAGACCTTGTACGTCACTTACCCTCTCCTACTTCGGTTAGAGAGGTTCGTTCGTTTCTTGGCCATGCAGGGTTCTACAGGCGTTTCATCAAGGAGTTTTCCAAAATATCCAACCCCCTTTGCCGATTGCTTCAAAAAGATGTGCCCTTCCAGTTTGATGAGGAGTGTGAATCAGCATTCAAGCAGCTCAAAGAGAAGCTCACTTCAGCCCCTATCATTGTTCCTCCCGATTGGAGCCTTCTTTTCGAGCTTATGTGTGATGCATCCGACTATGCATAAGGCGCTGTTTTGGGGCAAAGAAAAGACAAGCAGCCGCATGTTATATACTATGCCTCTCGGACTCTCAATGATGCCCAATTGAACTACTTCATAACGGAAAAAGAACTTCTAGCTGTTGTTTTTGCTTTAGATAAATTTCGATCTTACTTAATTGGAACTAAAGTGATTGTTTATACTGATCATGCAGCTTTAAAGTACTTACTAACGAAGAAGGAAGCAAAACCGAGGCTCATTCGTTGGATGCTTCTTCTTCAAGAGTTTGAAATCGAAATGCGAGACAAGAAAGGAAGCGAGAATGTGGTGGCTGACCACTTGAGCCGAATGGTCCATGAGGAGCATGAGCTAACGTGCCTATCCCTGAAACTTTCCCCGATGAGCAGTTGTTGTCCATTGAGGTAAGTGAACCATGGTATGCCGATCTAGTGAATTTCATAGTGTCTAAACAAGTTCCTAGCACTCTCACCAAGCACCATTGTGATAAACTTCGAAAAGATGCACGTTTCTATGTTTGGGATAATCCCTATTTGTGGAAGTATTGCTCTGATCAGATTTTGCGTAGATGTGTGCATGATTGTGAATTTCTTTCGATCCTAAGATTTTGTCATACTTATGCTTGTGGTGGACATTTTGGCACTCAAAGAACGGCATTAAAGGTTCTTGAATGTGGATTTTATTGGTCCACGTTGTTTAAAGATGCTAGAACTTATTGTCTAACGTATGATCGGTGCCAAAGAATGGGAAACATAGGTACCAAGGATCAAATGTTGCAGCAACCCCTATCCTTTGTTGAAATTTTTGACGTTTGGGGTATTGATTTCATGGGTCCTTTCTCTCCATCTTATGGTTTCACTTATATCTTGCTAGCTGTTGATTACGTTTCAAAATGGGTGGAAGCAAAAGCCATTCATACTAACGATTCTAAGGTTGTTGCAGATTTTGTGAAAACTAACATTTTTGCTAGGTTTGGAATGCCTAGAGTTCTCATTAGTGATGGAGGATCCCACTTTTGTAATCGAACCATTGATGCTTAGCTCAAAAAGTACAACGTTACACATAAGGTTTCAACACCTTATCATCCTAAGACCAATGGGCAAGCCGAGGTTTCAAACAGAGAGATCAAGCAAATCCTTGAGAAAACTGTGAGGCCAACAAGGAAGGATTGGAGCTTACGCTTAGACGATGCATTGTGGGCTTATCGTACGACCTACATAACTCCCCTTGGCATGTCCCCTTTTCGGCTCATCTATGGTAAGCCATGTCATTTGCCTGTCGAGTTAGAGCACAAAGCACATTGGGCTGTGAAGACCTTTAACACGGATATAGATGCTGTCGGGGTGCATAGAAAGCTCCAATTAAATGAACTCAAGGAGATTAGGCACGAGGCGTATGAGAATGCTCGGATTTACAAGGATAAGACCAAGGCGTATCATGACAAGATGCTTCATACAAAGACATTCTCCAAGGGGCAAAAAATGCTTCTCTTTGATTCTCACCTTCGGTTATTCCCCGGTAAGTTACGCTCTAAGTGGATTGGACCCTTTGTTGTTACTAATGTTTTTTCCCATGGTGCAGTCCAAGTCCAAAGCATGAAAACCGGCCATGAATTTAAGGTGAATGGGCATCGTTTAAAGCCCTATTACGACCTGTTTGAGGAGCATATCGTGGAGGAAATACCTTTCCATGCCGTGAGCCCTAATGAAGCTTAAAATCAGGTATTGTCCGGCTGCAAGGCGTTAAAGAAAGCGCTTCTTGGGAGGCAACCCATGTATTCAAATAAGGAAGATTTTTTAATTGCTCTACAATCAGTTTTGCATTTCTAAAAACCTTCCATTTTCTCTAGTTTTATTTTGCCATGATTGTCATTTTTATTTTGTTGCTTGTTTAAATTGTTTTTGGTGTGGTTTTATTTTTGAAACACTGAAAATTATGCAAGGTATTTTTACATTCATAAAAAAGAAATGAACATTAAGCAGATAAATACAAGAGGGAGCCTTCACAAAGGCTGCTTAAAAGAAGTCTCAGTAGTCGGCAGAGCCTCAGCAGTCGGCGAAGCCCCAGAAGGAGGAGGCATAAGAGGTTGATCATTTGGAGCTTCATTACGTGGTACAGCCCCAGAAGACGAAGGCAAATGCTGTTGGAACAAACCCACAAACCGCTGATGATCAAGTAAAATCTAACCATCAGATTCCTGCATCTGGTCAATCTTCCTCTTCATGTTTGTAGCATAATTATGTGCGAGTCTGTGCAATTGTTTATTTTCATGCTTAAGCCCTCTAATCTCCTGCTTGAGACTCATCACTTCAGCCGCCAATGATTCAACTTGACGGGTTCGGGCAAATAGGCGTTGGGCCATATTGGACACGGAACCTGCGCACTGCACACTGAGAGCCAGAGATTCCTTACAACCAACTCATCAAACCGTTTGGCAAGTAGTCTGTTATCTTTGGGAGTGACAAGGTTCCTCGCCACCACCGTAGCTGTCATATCATTCTTCATCACCGAATCCCCAACGGTAAGGGGACCAGTAGGGGATATGAATGATGGGCGTCATATGTTGTCTGAAGAAGGCAGGGCTGCCTCTTCACCAAGGTTCAAGTCAAAACGACGGTCGGAAGGGCTAGACATTTTTCTTAGAGGTGTTAAAGAAAGAAGAGGTCAGACAAGTCAAGATCGTAGAAGTACAAGAAGGGAGTTTTTACAGGCAGAAATTCAAATGTGCTTTGAACATCCTGCGTACCTGTATAAAAATCAGCACGCGATGGGATTTCAGAGATCGAAGAGGCGAGCTCAGAAATCGAAGAGGCCAACTAAAAAAATCAAAGAGGCGCTAGCTTTCTCAAAAGATGAGCTTGCTCAGAAACCACGGCCTATCTTTTTTTCCAGATTTATCCGCACTTGTCACAAGCAACTTGACGGGATTTCAGAGATCGAAGAGGCAATTCCAGATATCGGAGAGGCATCTGCTTTTGCAGACGTGTCAACATCTATCACATGCAGAGTAAACTTTGCAGAAATCACGGGCAGTTTGTCGAAGCGCCGATTCCAACCATCTGCTTTTCCAGACGTGTCAACATCTGTCACATGCAGAGTAAGCTTTCCGGAAATCACGGGCAGTTTGTCGAAGCGCCGATTCCAACCATCTGCTTTTCCAGACGTGTCAACATCTATCACATGCAGAGTCAACTTTACGGAAATTACGGGCAATCTGTCGAAGATCTCTTGTGAAGTAGAAAGCATGTGAAGTTTACTATTAAATCATCCAAAGGTTGCTGACAAGAGTGAAAGACTAGTACTGGTTATTGATTCTTATAAATGTCATCCTTCACCCTCAATTGCAAGGCAGACATACATAACCCTTCTTCTTATCAGAGAATGCCTTTCCAACAACCCCTCTCGAGTCACTCAGTGTTCCTAATTCCTTGAGGTACCTCTGCAAACAACTCATCCAAAGCAAAAGTATTTTATATCATGAAGGTTGAAAGCAAGAGTATCTCATATCATGCTTTCTCCCTGTCCTTCTCCTTGTCTTTGTTTTAGGACAAGGAGAAAGAGAGCAATCAGCCAGCACTTGGTATCAATCTTCCTATCTGGAACTGACTGCCTGGAACCCTTCCTGATTGCTTACCTAGCCTTGCTTTCGAGTACTCATCTTCATTATCTTATGCTTCCTCTTCGTCTACCACATCTGCCTGGAGAACAGATAAGGGAAGTGAAAATGATACCTCAAAGCATGTGGAGACAATGTGCCAATTCATCCTCATCTAGGGACAAGGAGAAAGAAAGCAAGAGGTGGGCACTTGGAAAGATTGAAGAAAGAAACAGACCAACACCTCTACCTTGTGCCTGCCCGCCATGCAGAAGAAACAAGCAGAGAAGAATGAAGACTACACAATCAAATCAACCAGTAGAAGAAGTCTGATTTGAAATCAAGGAACTCTCGTATTCCTCGCTCAGAATTCCAAACCAGTTCGAGATCAAAGCTGTGGAAAGATAACAAGATCATCTATCTCCAAAACCATATTTGCGTTCTTAAACTCTACTCTGTCTAATTTTTACTTTGTCATACTTGTCATGTTTATTCGTTGTTTGTTTGTGTGAGTTTATGCTTGAAACATTGAGGACAATGTTTGATTTAAGTGTGGGGGGGGGGGGGGTAGCCATTGTTTTGCATGAAATTCGTAAGAGTTTATCACCCATTACTTCTAATGTTGTTCCTTGCTGTTTTAAGTGTTTTTAAGCTGTTTTGGAGTGTTTCAGTGTGTTTTGACATAAAAATCCGAAAATCTCATAAGAATTTGAAAAATTGTTTTTGTATGTTTTTTTGTGTATTAGGGTACCTTCCAACACAATGATGAGGATTTTCTTTTTAATTGCATGACTGTTAAAGAGAGTTATAAACATGGATGAAAATTTGATTTACTCTTTGGTGTATGCTTGGTTGTGGTTATAACTTACGAATTCACATGCAATCATAAAGGAAAAATCAGTTTTGTAACATGCTTGAAAGAAGGAACTCAAATGTACACTACAACCTTGTGAGACTTGAGCCTAAACGTTTATTTGGAGAGTTAATAATCTGTGCATCATTGTTTTCTAAAGTCGTTGCATGATCTCATTATTCTTTGCTTGGTTACTACTTAGAAGGCGTTTCATCAGTTAGTTCCAAATGCTAGAACTCATGCCTATTTCATTCAAAGCATGTTATCGATTTGCATAATACATATTCAAGATGAAGTTGTGCAGTGACCATCACAACCAAATTGCCGTGCCCTATTTCATTATGTGTTTAAGTTTAACCCCGTTAAGCCTTGTGTAGCCTATGTTCTTTGTTAACCCACACTATCTTCACCTATCCTAGATTAGGACCATCCATACCCTTGTTCTTGAAGCATAGTAAAACATAATTTAGAAGGAATTCCTTTTGTTGAACTTTTGCAGAAAAACAAGTGTGGGGGAAGTGATTCTTGTGTGTGTGTGTGTGCCAAAGTCCTTAATAAGGCACGGGTAAAAAAAAAAAAAAAAAAAAAAAAGAAACATTCACGGAAAATAGAATGAAAAGAAGAAAAGTGGTGACAAAGAGCTCTAAAGTGTTGTTTGTTGAAGAAAGGGTCCAAAACATTGAATTCGGCCCCAAGTATTGCTTGAATCTTCCAAGCGTCTATTTCATTACGTTGCTTGCTATTGCTTTCAGAATGTTTGTTATCCCTATCATTTCTTTGTTAGTCATTACCCTTAAACCTCGTTACAACCCTTAACTTCATCTTGAGTGTCATGCGTTTCAATATGTGGAGTTTGGAATTGGTATGAGCATATGGTGTCACTGGTTCTTGCATCTAAGTAGTAGCATTCCATTCATGAGATTATATCTAAAACATGCTTAATAACTCCAGAAAATTGCTTTCTTTGTTATACATATATGTGAGTGTTCGTTTTCATGTTTACATCAATCTTCTCACATATAACTAGTGTAAGGTGTGTAGTCAGAAAATGTGTGAAAATAGAGAGTATCTTGTAAGGAATTGAGCAAATTCTCTAAGGCATGTCACTACATTCAAAACATCGTTTTAATTGGTTAAATGTGAACTAGTAAGTGGTGATTGTGATTAAGTATGTGTTCAAGTGTGAAGATAACTAAACTCTGTGGGAATAATGATTTTTAACATGTCATGTGCGTTGGAAATCCCTGAGGCAAACGTTGGAAGGTTTAGGTTGTGTTTTGTTTTCTTTATTTTGCTCGAGGACTAGCAAAAGCTAAGTGTGGGGGAATTTGATAGGAGCATATTTATGCGACTTAGTTAACATGTTTTCTTGCACTTACTTAGTTAGTTATTGCTTATAAGAGTGTTTTAAGCCATTTTCGTATGTTGGTAGGTCCTAATAACAAAGTTGGCAAGAAAAGTGCATTTTGGTGCATTTTGGAGCAATTTTGGGCTGAAATGGATTGCATGCACTTGAAGACATGAGGATGAACGTTTTGGGAAGATTAGAATTCAACATATATGTGTGCAAGTGTGTGACCTACAACTAACAAACATCAATAGTATATAGGTATATATAGAAAGCAAATGCCCACTCACCTGGGGTCCGCACTACGACTCCCTAACATTAGAACCAAGGCGTCCCGAACGCACAGCTCCTAAAACAGTTATCAAACCACGTCTCAGAACTCATATCGATGTAATATATAACTTATATAAAACATGTCACTATGTAGTTTAATCCGGAAGATCTGCAACTCAGATTTCCAATCCATAACTTCCAGAGGTCCACAATATACCTCTAGGACAACATCCTAAAATTTCATTACCATCCAACGGTCGGATCTCCATCAATTTCCAAAACCAAGTGACGGTTAACATTCTATATTATGAACTTACAACTCCAATTCTGAAAGATCCATAAATCGGATTCCTGATCCATAAGTTCCTATAATCCTTAAATATTACGTACTACTACGTATCAAAGTTTGGTGACGATCCGACGGTTGGATCCTCGATTCGCTTTTTGGCCTAACAATGAATCGTATCGAAATTTGGTCCAAATGATCAATTAACGTTAAACCACTATCATAACTGAACTCAAGACATTAAATATAACTCAAAAATAACATTGGCGGCCCACTGGCCACGTGCCGCCGCACGCGCCGCCGTGGGTGGCTGTCGGCCGCCCCGGCTCGCCGGAAAATCCAACTATTTCCAAAAATTACCAAAATTTACAGAAATGAAGATCTTAATGAGTTGAGCAACTTTCATACCTGTGGCCAAGGCCAATTCGGTCGGCAAGGCCTCTAATTTCAACAAAACCCGTCGGAAACCCTAGGTTTTGGGTGTGTTCAATCCGTCCTCAAATCAACTTTGCTGTCCCAACCATTTCTTGGGCTTTGTTCTAGGCCTCAAGAGGATGCCAAGGGCGGTGGCAATTGAAAGAAATTGCTTCGGGATTGGGTGATTCGAAGTCAAGGCTGCCGCACCCCTTTCTTGCGGTTTTCCCTATTTTCAAAACCAAATCTCTCCAAATTTGAGATGGATTGGATAGAGGAAGGGTTCTAGAGTGTTTCCCATGAGGTTTCTTGAAGCAATTCACCGGAAAAACGGGTGGAAATCATCGAAATTACACACGGGTGCCGACCAGGTTGAACACGGGTTGCGGGTTCTCTCAACCCGTTTCTCCTCTTCTCTCCTTTCCTCCCTTCCCTATTCTGATTGGTCAGTCTCTCTCTCTCTCTCTCTCTCTTCCCAATTCGGCCAACTCCCTCCTTTCTCTCCCGGAGCTACTGCATCCTTCCCTCTGGTTGGGCAGCTTGCCCAACCTCTTCTTCTTCCTCTTCCTGCCCAACCTCTTCTTCTTCCTCTTCTTTTTCTTTCTTTCCTTTCCATCCGCACCATCCATTTCTTCTTCTTTAAATCTCGGCCATCCAAATAGCACACAAGATTTTATAAAGGAAGAATCCATATTTTCTGAAATTAATAAAATTGATCAAATTTCAAACTTTAATAACTTCTTCGCTATAGCTCCAAATCACGAACCGCTTACGCCCACGCGTCCGTAGTGACGAGTATTAAGAGGATAGGCCAAGAAAGAAATGTTTAGGTGACATGACACCGTAAATAATCTCAGTCAACACACGTGTCTCAAAAGGCAATTTCGTAAAATCACTTAATAAAATTATAAAAAAATCAATATTTTTCGGGACGGACCGTCACAATCTTCCCCCCTTTAAAAGTTTCGTCCCCAAAATTTCAAATAACTTTCTAGATGCAAAATACTCAAAAATAAGAAGAGTACCATTATATAAAAATACTTACACAAGGAAGAGATCAAATTAGAGCGGTTGCATAAAAGAGAGTGCCATTCTGTCGCGATCGGATTGCAATTATTCCTCTTTCATGCCTCCAAGCTCATACCTTTTTCCTTCCTCGTCAGTATAGTAATACAACATCCACAAAATCCGTCAAGTAAGAATACTACTTACCACATAGTGGCTTAAGAAAAGTTTACGGATATCAAAAACAACTATCAATATAGAAACCTTCAGTTCAAATACTTGCGCCAAACTTAAAACCAAGAGTAGAAATAAGTCACTCAACATTTGCAAAATCAGAATTACTCAATTAAGTAGAATAGTCTCATAGAAGATGCTTGCACACAAAAATCAAGATTCAAAATGAAAATGGTCCTTGCCAAACATTTGTCGTGACATGAACTTCGGGAAAGTCTGAAATATAACTAAGTAGTAACTACTATTAAAGATGAGCCGTCTTGTCCACTAGCTTAGAGAACCTAAAAATAAGCCATTGATATTACTGAATCATCTTGCTCCTTGAATGCAATTATGTCCAAATCATCCGATTCGTGTCTTGATCACAACGTCATAAAATCTTCAAACGCATCAATCTAACTATTAAGAGTGTTTTGATATCCATGTACTCCCCAAATTATCAAGTCCTGGAATGACATCCTGAAAAGATGCGTATAGAAGATCATATATCCTCAAATATTTTGATGCGAAATATATAAGCACACAAATTAAACCCTCTTTTTATCAATTGTAGCAAGTATGTAAGTAGGGATCGTTCTAGGCCGGGGATTAGGAGGGATTGCCAAATCACTTGAAAACTGACTCAAAACTTAAAAACAAAGTTTAAAACACTAAACTAGACTCAAAGAATGCAAAACTAAAGTTTAAAACACTAAGATAAACAAAAAAATTCAAAACAGCAACCAAAAGACTCAAAACTGCCTTAAAAACACTTTCTGGGCAGTTTTGAGCACAAACACAAATTTGGACGAAATTGGTTTACCACTTGAATCAAAACACTTAAAAACACAAACTAAAGTGATTACTAACTAATCTAACACTTTGAAATAAATGGGAGATTGGTTCTTGACGAGGTTTAACACTAAACAAAAACTTTTAAAAACTAGCAGATTGTAAAACGAGATTGATTAAATTGAATGGATGAGAAGCTAGCTAAGGGGTTCTTCTCCACACATGTTATACTTGCATACAAAATGATTTCCAATTGCTCTTCGACACACCATGAATTCCCAACACCCCAGATTAACTGTGAATTGCACTAGTTAACTCTCAGATTTCCCTAAAGTTATTGAATTGGATGAATTGCATAATAGAGATACAAGCAAGAATCATTAAGTTCTATGAAAACCATAAGCATTGGCGAGGCACTTGTTACTATGAATTGCATGAAACTTATGCCAAGAATTTACTTAACATGATTGTGATCAACAACCTTTACTACTTATGAATATAAGTTCATAACGATTAGGTGAAACTCCCTCATATCCTAGCATCAAACTTATGCATGAAAATTAAGCGTGCACTCTCAACCAACATACACAAATTTCATTTTAATTCATAGAGATAAGTAAATTAAATTCACAATTCATGAAACGCAATTGGAAGTAATCAAATCATATAGCAAGCATAAACATGGTTTTGAATCCCCCCCTAGGCAAGGGGGGTTTAGTTCCTCATACTTGCAAAGCAAAGATACATAAAATTAGACATTAAAATTCAAAGAAAGAGAACACCTAAAAACACTCCAACTTGGCAGCAGGTGCATCCAAAGTTCCTCCTTCTTCCTTGCTGCGGCAGAGAGGTTTTGGACAGGGTTTGGGTGGTTTTTATGGTGTAGAATGGATGGGGAATGGTATGGAAAGGTTTAGGGTTGATGGGTGGTGTGGCTAGGGGTGATTTTTGGCTGATTTTGGAGAGAATGGTGATGGAGAGGTGTGGCTAAGGCAAGGATAAAATCTGTCTTCTTGATGAATATGGGAGGTGGTATTTATAGGCTTTGAGAGAGGACCACTCCATTTCCTTTGCATGTGCAGCTTGTGTTGGTGTGTGTTGTCATGTTTCCCCTTTACATTTACACACACATGCTTCATCATTTCCACCATAAAACACACACATTTTCTGCCATGTTTTCCTTTACATTTACACACACATGCTTCATCATTTCAACCACCAATCCACCTATTTTCAGCCCATGTTTCTCCTTTCCTTTGCATGTGTTGTGCCTTTTCTTCTAGTTGTGCATTTCCACTTGCTCCAAAGACAAATGAGTGTAATCATAACCCCATTTGCTGCTGAGTGTTGATGACAAAGAAAAACACAAAACAAGTGCCTTTACTTTCTCATTTTATTAGCCAAATCTGCTTAGCCCGTTTCTGAACCTTTCAGTGTTAAAATGCCCATACCTTCTTCTAGAAAAATGATACTAATAATCTGTAAATTTCTCCAGAAAGTAGACATCCGTAGCTTTCCAAGCATATAAGGCTCATTCTCTCATTCATTCGGAGCTATTCGTAACATGCTTCCAAAGTCAGCTAATCTGCACAGGCAGTTTTGACGAATTTGTTGGTTGTCCATGTTTCTCTTTTGCACATGCCTTGTATAATGTTGTCTCCATGTTCTTGTGGCAGAAATATTAAGTAATGATGAAGGGTTGCTGCTGCACAAGTGTGAAGGATGGTGCTCAAGGCCTCTTTGCATGTGTGTGTATGTCCATGTAATCATCATTTCCACATCTTCATTCTTCATTTTCTGATTTCCTGCTGCCCATGCCGTGTGTTTCCTTGCATTCTCATGTGTGTGTGCTGCCATCTAGTCATCATTTCCATATGTACAAGCTATCACACTTGCACACACACATGCTCTTCATTATTTCAACCACCAAACACACACAATATCTGCCATGCCGTATGCTCCCATGTGTGTGCTGCAACATTCTTTTCTTTGCCATGTATATGCTCCCAAGCATATGCAATCCATTTGATGCACAAAAACTGCTCCAAACGACTCCAAAATGCACATGTATGCATACTTTGTCCTTAAAACCTCCAAGCATATGCAATCCATTTGATGCACAAAAACTGCTCCAAACGACTCCAAAATGCACATGTATGCATACTTTGTCCTTAAAACCTGAAAACACATAAAAGTGACTTTAAACACTAAAATAACTAAATAAACACAACGTAAACGCACGAGAACAAGCCAATTAAGTCGCATAAATATGCTCCTATCATATTTCCTTCGCAATTATTCACTAGCATCGCTCACCAAATCAAGAATATAACCTCTGAAATCCAAAATTTGAGAATCCAAATCTTTATCGACAACATTCAAGCGACAATTGTAACCTCAATCTTACATGAAGAGTGTCGTCAATAATACTAGGCTTCATACCTTCACCAATACTCAGCTGAATCCATTAAATTCTCAATACCACATGAAATTCCTTTTTAGTAAGTCCAATAAACTCATGAGGAGATTGTACTTCAAGATTTCTTGTACGCATCGATATAAAACTGGCGCACGCATTCGCCGAGACAATGTATCGAATTACTCATCGATCGAGTGAAAAATCATGTCAGGAAGGTTAAAGCATACTCGAAAATCCGAGAACCCCAAACAAGGTCATCACTTTCAAAGTTCATGATATCCAACGGATTGGTTGTCCTTACCCTTACCAAAAACAACTTCCAGAATACTCAATCACCAACGGTTTACCCTTACCAAAAACAACTTCCAGAATACTCAATCACCAACGGTAATGATCTAATCCACAGAGTAATCGACCGGTGATTGAGGAATTAATGATTCCAACTAGATTTCAATATCCAAGCAATTCTTCTCGAATGACTATCTGTCCTTAAAAATAGTGTGAACTGTAATAGGGTAGGCATGTACCAAAGTTGACCAAATACACTCTTAGCACAAGGAATGAATATGAAGTCATGACCAGAAATGATGTTGACCAAAATGCCAACTAACCAATAAATTCAAGAATAGGCAATTTTAACAAGTGGTCCAACTGTAGCTCCCTCAGAATTAATGGAAGAATGGATTGATTGCCAAGTCAATCCATAAACATCAAGGCATCACTATCACTCCACATGTACCAAAATACTTCTTACCAAAAGCTTATAGTAACTATCCCGTTTGCATCTGAATGTGGTAAGTGATGTAACCCATTTAGACAATTTCTTGAAGAATCCCAATAATGTTGCAACGATACTTAAGAGGTCATCTATAATGAAATGAGGGAGACTAAAATACTTAGGATAAAAACCATATGTGCTACGATGTTTAGTAATTACGTTTGCACAACCGGGATAATACACGATAGTGCAATCATAGGCGTTGATTCAATCCTTCCAATGCTGCTGCCAACAACTTACTCTGTCCAAAAGTAAGTGTAATTAAAAAGCTCAAAAGTTAATGAAGATTTTGGACACACTTCTCCATAAAGAAGTACCAAACCGTATTCAAATGAAAAATGACCATTGTTACCTCCAAACACATATAAGATGATTCATCTTTATTGGTTCCACTGCTAGGAAGCATAAGTGTTACCCCATCTCGATGCATTTACTTAACCAACATCCGAGAAAAACGTCACCTAAATTTCCAAAATTTCTTACTGCTACCAAAGGATATCATATGAAGAAAAAGGCAACACTTAAATTGTCAGAGATCTTTATTCACAACTCACATCACACACTAAACCAACTTCTTCGATCAAAAGTGATACAGAACACTATAACTGTAAGTTCGCCCATCAATAGTCGATAACCTCAATAAGACCAAGAATATCTTAAATCTCACGACACTTTATGAGGATTTCCACCTTCATCCCTATAACTCTTTTTGAAATGAGAAAAGAATACCATCTGTAAAGATCACACTTTCCGATATAAGTACCAGTCTGAATAAAACTGGTGTCTGAGGAAAATAACTCCAATCGTCACTTAAGGAAGTGACTAAATCTATGTAAAATCCCAAAGTTCGAAGTTCCCTAAATAGAAGACTTGGCTAAATAAATTCCTTAGTCGATAAACTTTAGAACGCAACATCTGAACAAAGCTTTGCTCGTGTTCACGTACTACCTTTTCAAACGTCGTGTCAAAATCATGAAATTTCTATGACATAATCTTGATCCTCCAAATACCTGATTACGATGCTCCTCCACAATTCACATACTATCCAGCACTCATAACCTCAGGAAAGGCTTTTCAATTCTTGAAGTAAAACATGCAATACGGCTAATTACAATTATATCCAAATAATAATCTAGTTCGTTTTCTAATTGTCCAAACTAATATAAGAGTCCAAAGTAGCTCTCTCATAATGCCATCATCCTTTGGAAACAACCAATAAGAAACTATGGTTGCCCAGGAAGTTGAATTGTATATCCTCAAACATTCTTCTGCTCTAACCAAAGGCAGGCTCGCCTAAACTGGGAATTTCCTTCAATCACATCAGGTGGAGCCTCGACTTTTAATTTTTTTTTCTTTTTTTTTTCTCCACACCTGATTGGATCGTGAACACGGACTTTTATATCACAAAGTGAAAGAAAATCAATAACAACTCACCTTTCTATTTCAGTTGATCCACCGATGCTGGTCATCAAAATTCTAGCACCCTTTTAATGGAAAGAAAACATTGCCAATAATTTAAGCTTTAGGGCTGGAAGAACACAGCTTCTCTACTTAAGTAAGGCTACCAACAATTGAAACATCACATGAGCATAGCTTAGGTTCAACACCATGGCTATTGATTCTCACATCCTTTACACATACAAGATACTCCGCACTAAGGGTGTACAATATCACTTTCCAAGTCCAATCAATCACCCAAAGTGATACTTCCAAAGTGCCTTTCCATTAAATGCTATTACTTTAGCACCATCATCACACGAGACTGTCCTAGAATCTTAACAAGGTAGACTTCACAAGAATTCCAATAGGTAATAATCCAATAGGTACTGTCAAGGAATCAAACTATTTCGGAGTTCCAATCTCAACAGTTTAATATCGATGGCTAGAGGATAAGTATAGAATTAATTGGGAAAGCATCTGATAACACCTAATGTTGCGCTAACCATAATTTAGGTC
Source organism: Malus x robusta (assembly GCA_963082935.1). NCBI lineage: Eukaryota > Viridiplantae > Streptophyta > Magnoliopsida > Rosales > Rosaceae > Malus > Malus x robusta. The sequence continues at coordinate 19,712,150 of OY720334.1, read as the reverse complement.
ATCCTCTTTCCTCTTATTCGCTCCTTGATAGAGAACTTCTTAACTTCAATTATGAGAACATTCACCAGAGTGCTCTTCTAAAACATTTCGTTGAATTACTTTTATGAATGGATGAAAATTGGTTCCCTACTTGTCTCATTGATGAATTCTTTATTTGTTTTCTATGGATGCATACGTAGTAAGCATATCTAGGATTCTAATGCTATGAATATGTGTGTGCCTGCCCTTGTCGAATGAGGACCTACATATATTCTAGAGTAGTACTTGTTAATTGCGATTAACATGTGAACCAATTTCTAGGATAAGTAAAACAATGCTAGTACTTACGATGCCTTGTGATGACTCAAATTCTTTTCGTTCTTAATGATTTCTTCTTGTTAAATCTATGAACACGCCATTCTAGATTGCATGCTAGGAACTAAGTTAAGTTGAAAACGCCATTCTCTTAACATACTACGTAAGAAAGAGTAATAGGTTGAGTTCTAACATTGAGCCAACTTGAGCATCTTCATCCGGAAATAAAAGAAATTTGAATGAAACATAACATGTTTGCATGATTATTTGGTGGTGGATAGCAATACCCCTAACTCGTTTTTCTTAATTTGTGAACTACCTAATATCTGTTTCTGTCCTGTTTTTGTTCGATTTAATTTAAATAGCAAATCAACTCCAAAAACCCCAAACATTTGTAGAAGTGTAGCTCTGTGTGTGTAGTGTTTGCTTATAAAATTTCGTAGACTTTAGATAAGTATAAGTCCGTCTAATAATTATTTTTCAGTGGCTGGTCAGTATGGACAGCAGCCCAGTTTTTGTGACATTTTAGGTAGTTAGATAAAACAATCTTCTGCGGGAAAGACCCTTATTTTCATATGCTACAATTGACAAATCTTAGCTTTAATAAGGAAAATCAATAGGAAATTTGTGTGCTACTTTGTGGTGTGCTTTTAATCCTATCAAATTTTTGGCGCCGTTGCCGGGGATCGAACCCGGGTCACCCGCGTGACAGGCGGGAATACTTTGTGCTACTTTGTGGTGTGCTTTTAATCCTATCAAATCTTAACAAGGTAGACTTCACAAGAATTCCAATAGGTAATAATCCAATAGGTACTGTCAAGGAATCAAACTATTTCGGAGTTCCAATCTCAACAGTTTAATACCGATGGCTAGAGGATAAGTATAGAATTAATTGGCAAAGCATCTGATAACACCTAATGCTGCGCTAACCATAATTTAGGTCATCCTCTTTCCCCTTATTCGCTCCTTGATAGAGAACTTCTTAACTTCAATTATGAGAACATTCACCGGAGTGCTCTTCTAAAACATCAAGAGATCGACCCGACTACAAAAACTTAGAGAAGCTACTACATTTTCTCGTAATCGACGAAGTGGTAAGATCTAAATAGTAGACACAAAAACCAAGAATGCTCACATCACGCTTGTGATGAACGCAATACTGCCCAACTTATGCTCTGATACCAAACTGACACACCCCGATCCTGAAAGTCCACTAGGACCCCGAATCGAGCTGTGCTGGCCGCCACCTGGAAGGTGACGAAGCCATAAAATGATGATAAGGAAAGATGCGAAAAATTTTAAACCTAAGGATGCCTAATAATAGAGTGCACTGTGCGTGGGTATGAACCCAAATCCACACGTGATGTCAGAGCATGGTCACGTACAACAATGTAGGTAGAAACCGTACCCACAAAAGTAACCACCTTAACAGGGACATGCCACGAATCCCCGTCGATAAGGAACTTTGCTACTAGAACCTGGAGGGGCGCAAAACAGAAAACGTGAGTGGGCGAAAATAAAGATATCCCCTTGCTGTAAAACCTGTATACTTTCCCAGAAAAAAATAGTATATAAACATATATATATATCATGAAAAACTCAAATCATAATCCTTCAACGCTTTTCAGAAAGAATATGCCATGCCATGCCAAAATATAATATGAATGCATCAATATAAATCAGGTGAAATAATAAATCAACCGGAGACCCTACAATGGTCCTGTACGGCTGATTCTATAGCTCAATATCCCATCCAGCTGGAGTCACCAACTGTGACCTGTACGGCACTTCACTGCACATAAGTCGGAACTACCTATAGTAGTCTGTACGACTAAGATGGTGAAATAATACGCTCTAGTGCTTCTCTCATCAATCGTCTGTGCACATAATCTAAGGTCACCTACCAGTCAGAACCCCTCTAATGGTCTGTACAACTGGCATGTCGAAACCACCTCTAGTGGTCTGTATGACTAGCATCTACTTGGATCCAAGGTGAGCGTGTGATGCAGAGTGAATAACATAAGCACTAACACTGGGGATGCAGGTTATGAGCTCTCAACACAATTCACATCATCAATAAATCACATGAACAACATAAACCTCACCTGATACTCACATGTGCGTCCACAACACCATTTCACATATATGCATCCTATACCCAATCATATAATTCATATACTTTCTATGCATGGCATTTCAAAACTCATTTCATAACGCATTTCATTTAAATTCAATTTCTGGGAAAATCAATAGTATATAGGTGTATATAGAAAGCAAATGCCCACTCACCTGGGGTCCGCGCTACGACTCCCTAACATTAGAACCAAGGCGTCTCGAACGCTCAGCTCCTAAAACAGTTATCAAATCACGTCTCAGAACTCATATCGATAGAATATATAACTTATATAAAACACGTCACTACGTAGTTCGATCCGGAAGATCTGCAACTCAGATTTCTAATCAATAACTTCCAAAGGTCCACAATATACCTCTAGGACAACATCCTAAAATTTCATTACCATCCAACGGTCGGATCTCCGTTAATTTCCAAAACCAAGTGACGGATAACATTCTATATTATGAACTTACAACTCCAATTCCGAAAGATCCGTAACTGAACTCAAGACATTAAATATAACTTAAAAATAACATTGGCGGCCTACTGGCCACACGTCGCCGCCCCGGCTTGCCGGAAAATCCAACTATTTCCAAAAATTACCAAAATTTTGCATAAATGAAGATCTTAATGAGTAGAGCAACTTTCATACCTATGGCCAAGGCCAATTCGATCGGCAAGGCCTCCAATTTCAACAAAACCCGTCGGCAACCCTAGGTTTTGGGTGTGTTCAATCCGTCCTCAAATCAACTTCGCCATCCCAATCATTGCTTGGGCTTTGTTCTAGGCCTCAAGAGGATGCCATGGGTGGTGTCAATTGAAAGAAATTGCTTCAGGATTGGGTGATTCGAGGCCAAGGCCGCCGCACCCCTTTCTTGCAGTTTTCCCTATTTTCAAAACCAAATCTCTCCAAATTTGAGATGGGTTGGATAGAGGAAGGGTTCTAGAGTGTTTCCCATGAGGTTTCTTGAAGCAATTCGCCGGAAAAACGGGTGGAAATCATCGAAATTACACACGGGTGCGACCGGGTTGAACACGGGTTGCGGGTTCTCTCAACCCGTTTCTCTTCTTTTCCTCCGCTTCTCACCCTTTCTCCTTTCCTCCCTTCCCTGTTTTGATTGGTCAGTCTCTCTCTCTCTCTGTCTCTTCCCAATTCGGCTAGCTCCCTCCTTTCTCTCCCGGAGCTACTGCATCCCTCCCTCTGGTTGGGCAGCTTGCCCAACCTCTTCTTCTTCCTCTTCTTTTTCTTTCTTTCCTTTCCATCCGCACCATCCATTTCTTCTTCTTTAAATCTCAGCCATCCAAATAGCACACCAGATTTTATAAAGGAAGAATCCATATTTTCTGAAATTAATAAAATTGATCAAATTTCAAACTTTAATAACTTCTTCGCTATAGCTCCAAATCACTAACCGCTTATGCCCACGTGTCCGTAGTGACGAGTATTACGAGGATAGGCCAAGAAAGAAATGTTTAGGTGACACAACACCGTAAATAATCTCAGTCAACATACGTTTCTCAAAAGGCAATTTCGTAAAATCACTCAATAAAATTATAAAAAAATCAATATTTTCCGGGACGGACCGTCACAGTTAGAAACATTATATTTGGTATATTTATATTTATGGCTAAACTTTGTGCCATATATTTTTATTTTGGGTTTTTATCACAAATGATCCTTGAAATTGACCTACCCCATCAAGATGGTATTTGAAATTGAAAATCGATCAATATAGTCCCTGAAATTAGGTGTCGCAAATCAATGTGGTCCTTCCATTCTAACTTTGTTAAAAATTCTACTATGTGCTGATATGACACATAACTGGATTCCATAAGTTTAATTAAATATTGTATTAAAATTATTTAAGTAATATAAAATAATTTTTATTTTTGTATAATTGAAACTTAAAAAAATGATGATGATTTGATCTTCTTTTTCCCCTCCCACCCCGAGCACAACCACATTCAAGCCCCTACTCACGCCCTGCAAATCCAAAATTCTATTCTTTTTGAAACGTGTTCGCACTTTCTTCCTGCTCTATGGAATTAATTTCAATACCCAAATCAATCTTCTTTCTGCTTCTGCAAGTTGCCATTCATCCTTGTGAACTGAGCGATGATGTTAATAAAGAGGATTAAGATCTACTTTTCTATCCTTGTAGACTCAGAAACCTTCTATACACCTTGTAAGTTGAGCGGAAATGTGATTCCAATGCAAAAAAATAAATGACCGTACTCCCAGCCATCCACATCATGAAACCCATCATCATCAAATTCATTAAGGAGGCAGATTCTCTGCCATCCCACTTTCTGTGCCCTCTTGTTTGTGTGGTCACGGTTAAGACACGTCAACATTTTATATTACTCTTTCTTTTTGTCTTATAATAATATAAAATATTGACGTGGCTTAATCATGACCACACAAAATAGGAGGGCACGGGAAGTGGGAAGGCAGAGAATCTGCCTCCATTTTTGAATGGGAGCCTGTGCAACCACCTAGTGCTAAACCCCCTAGTAAAGTCTCAGCTACTTTTTTTTTTTAAGTTTTTAATTATAAAAAAAAATATTTGTTTTTTCATTACTTAATATTTTTAACAAATATTACAATATTTAATTTGACTTGTGGGACCCAGTTATGTGTCACATCAGCACATAATAGAATTTGTAACACAATTGTAACGGAAGAACCACATTGATTTGCGACACCCAATTTCAGGGACTACATTGATCAACTTTCAATTGCATTGACCATCTTGATGTGGTAGGTCAATTTTCAGGGACCATTTATGATAAAAACCCTTTTATTTTTAGTTTGTACCCATTTTTAATTTGCAACCCATTTTAAAAAAAAATTGTACTCATTTTCTTTACCATTCTTCTTTATAAATGTACCACTTTGTTATATGTAAACAGTAGTAGGAAAAACCATTTGCGTGACAGATGTTTGGGTGACAAAGGAAAATTCGTCACGCATGTATGTTTTGCGCAACAAAATCATCCCTTCGTCGCGCAAGAGTGGTGGTCCTTTGCGTGATGGAAACCTTTCTCGCGCAATACAGTTTGCATGACAAAATAAATAGACTCGTCATGCAAAGTGAGTCAAAAAATCATGGGTAATTTTTTTTGGCGCGAAACAAATGCGCGACGAATTTTTTTTTGTAGGAACATTGCGTGACAAAGGCTTCGTCGCACAAAGTCCCTTCAATTTTTGGGTTAGAGGAATCAATACCGTATTTAGTGCAGGTGTATATGCGACAAAGCCTTCGGTAAGGTTCCCAATCTTCCTATAAATGTGCGCTCCTACTCTCCTTATTCTTCACAATTCGCTTTGAAACACTTTACTATTTTGCAGATTATAATCAATTTGTTATTTGATTCTTGGTACGATGGGCGACTGTGGTGTGCGTTCGTTAAAGACAATCGATGGCGAAGGTTCCGAAAAATGTTTGCATTGTAAATTTTGTAGTTTGTATAAAGTTTATATTTAGATTGACCATTATAAATATATATTTTGTTGATAGACAAGAAGAAAAGAGTTGCGGTACCGGTCTGACACACTTTTGGTAAGAGCGTCTATCGAATCACTTTTGACAAATTAATAGGGGTTGTGAAGTCAGACATGTGCGCCACGTTTTTTTTCCAATGTTGGAGTAGTGTTGCGTGAAAAATATGATGTGGATTGGGAGTCTTGGAGAGCCATCCCCAAGGAGATGAAGATGCATTTAATCAATGAGTTAGCTTTGTGTGTTAAATAATTAGTTAAATAATAGTTATGTTTGTTAAATGTAATATAATAATGATATTTTAATTTATTAATTTTCGCATGGCAACCTAATTGAGACATTGACAAAAGTAACCCAAATCTGATGAAGTTCATCGACAACATTTTCAAGTCCAGTTTCCAGGAATGGAAGTTTGATAATCAACAGGCGGCAGAACTACAATAAGAAACAAAACCACTAGCGGAGGAGTAGAATATTATTTTATTTTTTAATTTTTTTTGCTTATTAAATAATGAGATCTGAATTTGAAGTTTTTTACTATGGTTTAATTAAATATGTACTTAATGTTTATTTTGAATCAAAGTAATGGCATTCTAATAAATATTTATATTAATTAATTATGCATAAATAGTTTAATGAAATAAGTTCTTGATTTATTAAGTATTTATGTGGTTTGAAATAAATTAAAGAATAAATGGAAAAATTCAAGTTTTTTTTTTTGAAAAAAAGAGAAATTTAAAAAAAAAAAAAAAAAACATAATGCACAACGACAAAGATCTGTCGCACGAGATTACTCTGCACGACGACAGTCCTTCGTCGCACCATGTGACTTTGTGCAACGCAATGTTGTTTGTCGTGTAAAGCATTCTGAAAAACCCAGCAAAGTACAAGTTGGATGGCGCCAAAGTGTGGAAGCACCATGTTTTGAGCGACGCTGCTTTCGTTACGCAAGGTGTTATTCACTTTATTGAATTTAAGCAGAATGCATGAAGACAAAAGCTTTAAAACAATTGCCACAACTGCCTTCCTCATGAATATTTCTAGCCAACTATATGTGTTGCCGTTAATCTCGGAGGTATATTTTATTAAATAACTAATTTAATTTCTATTCATTTAAATTGTTTGGTAACTCACCCCAACCGGAGCCGAGGCGTGCTGGCCGTCACGCGAAGGTGACATAATCCAAAAGTGTGAGTGATGAGAAAAATGTGAATAAATTAAAATTGAACTAGAACTTATTTAAAGTAATAAAATGAGTGCGCAGTATTGGGTAGAACCTATAAACTACAAATGTTCAGAGCATAGTTAACATAAAGTAAAGCAGTCGAACTAGAGAAGTAATTATTACACAACTGGGGACAAGTTCCTACTTTGAGATGGAGATATGTCAGAATAGCCGGGTAATCCTTGAGTGCCAATAGTAAGTCAGCTATTTGGGACCTGGAGGGGCGAAAAATAGAAGGGTGAGTGGGCATAAAAATAAAGGTTTGTAAAACATAGTTATTTTCTGAAACATACTAACCCCTCACTGTAAAACATGTATAGTTTCCAAAAACTCATACTATGTGTAAGTATGAAATCAAATGTATGCTAATAGTAAATCCAAAAGTATGACAGAACACGGTATCTCATCAGCAATACAAATATAATCAAGTGCTCAATAATCTATACTATCACGCAAGTCGGAGTCACCTAATATGACCTATACGACTGCACCTATGGCTCATCAACCTATACTAGCACACAAGTCGGAGTCACCTAATGCGACCTGTACGACAGGCTAGGTGTAATAATATATGCTCTAGTGTTACGATCACGTGAAAGTTAACGCTATGTGCGGTCACCTATGAGTCGAAGTCGCCTAATACTACCTATACGATAGGCTAGCACCTACTTGGATCCAAGGAGAGCGTGTGGTGCGGGAGGTGAACATACATGTGAAAGACTGGCCTTGGCCTAGGGTGGGAATGATAGGAGCATATTTATGCGACTGAGTTAGCTTGTTCTCATGCATTTATGTTGTTATTTTTTAGTTAATTATGTATTTTAAGCTATTTTCGTGTGTTTGTAGGTCCATAGGCCTTATAAAGCAATAAGATGCATTTTGGTGCATTTTGGAGCAGTTTTGGGCTTGGAATGGATAGCACATGCATGGAGCAAGGTGGATGGACGAAATTGAAGACTAAAGAGGCTTGGAATGTGTTAAAGAAAAAGAAGAATTAATGTAAAAAGGACAAAGAGCTCAGCCATAAAGGGGTGTCACTCCACTATTCACATTTCCATCATTGTTGTGCACCACCATTGCACTCCCTTTGGATTCCTATGCCGTGCATCATCATCCATGTTCCCTCCATTGACTCATTTGTTGCATCATTCCACTTCATTTCCTTTGTCTATCATGTGCACAATATCCTTTCACCTCCTTGCACTCATTGATTCACCACTTGCTCACCTTTCCACCCATGCCATGCATAATCACCCTTGGACCCTTCATGTACCAGATTTCATGCACTCATTTCATGCACCATTACACTCATTACACTTCATTGCCATGCACCGCCCTTGTCTCCTTCATTATTTCTGATTTCATGCATCAATACATTGAATCATTACACTCAATTGCTGCACACTCCTTGTTCCCTTCACCCATCAGATTTCATACAACTTTTACCTCCACTACATGCACTCATTGATGCACCATCCACCACCTTCAGAATCCCATGCCATGCATCATGACATTTGATGCACCTTTGACTCATTTTTGCACCATTCCACCTCTATTTCATTTCTATACCATGTGCATAATCATTCATGTTCCCTAGCTGCAACACCACTCCATTTTACCCCTTGATAGACGCATATTTATGCGACTTAGTTAACTAGTTTTCTTGCATTTACGTTATTAGTTCTTAGTTATTTTAGTACTTTAAGCCATTTTCGTGTGTTTGTAGGTCCAAAGGGCTAAGGTAGCAAGAAAGTGCATTTTGGTGCATTTTGGAGCAGTTTTGAGCTTGGAATGGATTACATATGATATGAGCAAGATGGATGGACGAATTTGAAGTCAAATGAGGATAGAAACATGCTAAAAATGTGGTGAAACAAATACAAAGTGCAAGAAGGGATAGGTTTCTAGAAGGATTGGCCAAAACTTCACTCAAAAACCTCAATGCCGTGGCTTTTACTTCAAAGCAACCAGAAATTTGAGTGATGATGCAATGCCTAACTCACCATGACATTTGAGTGGATGATGCAATGCTTAACTCACCATGACATGTGAGTGAATGATGCAATGCTTAGCTAACCATGACATTTGAGTGGATACCTAACCCACCAACATTTTTCACCAACAATTCCCACTCTTTATAGTGCTCACCTACTCAATTCCACCAAAATTTTGTGTTAAACAAGTCCATCCTCTTCCTATAAATACCATGGTAGCAACCTCATTCAAATCATCCAAGAATAAACCATTCTATAAGCCTTTCCTTGCCTCTCCCTACATATCTAAACTTCCCCCATCCATTCCTCCAAATAACCAACCCTTCAACATCATTCCAACCTTGTTGTTGCGGTAAAGAGAAGGAGAAAAGTCCTTGGACGCGCTTGCTATCCAACATGGATCGTTGGAACGTTTAGGTGCTTTCTTTCCTTTGTTTTTCAATGTTTAAATTTGTTTATCTTTGTTTTGTAATAATGAGGAACTAAACCCCCCTTGGTTAGGGGGGGATTCGAAACACATGTCCTTGCTTGCATTATGATTTGATTACTTTTAATTGCGTTTCATAAGTTATGAATTCAATTTACTTATCCGTTCGTATAAAAACTGATTTGTGTATGTTGATTGAGGGTCGACACTTAGTTTGCATGCATGAATTCGATGCTAGAATATAAGGGAGTTTCACCTAATCGTCATGAACTTATATTCACAAGTAGTGAAGGTTGCTAGTCACAATCGTGTTAAGTAAATTCTTGGCATAAGTTTCATGCAATTCATAGTAACGAGTGCCTCGTCAATGCTTATGATTTTCATAGAACTTAATGATTCTTGCTTGTATCTCTATTATGCAATTCATGTAGGGAACTTGTGAGGAATGCTTTGGGTTATCGTATGCAATCATCCAACTCAATAAAAGTAGGAAAATCTGAGGGTTAATTTAAGCGTACCTAATTAACTTGGGGCATTGAGAATTAATAAGTTATTGAAATACAATTGGAAATCGTTTTGTATGCAAGCAAGACATGTGTGGAGAAGAACCCTCTAGCTAAAGCCCATCAAGTTCGTTTTAAAGTTTTAGTTTATTGGTTTTACTTTCACTTAATCAAACTCAAATCCCCTTTTTTCTTTCTTGTTTTTAAGTTCTTTTATTTACATTTTTAACTTTGTTTTTAAGTTTCAAGTGATTTAGCAATCCCTCCTAATCCCCGGCTTAGAACGATACCCTACTTATACTTATACTACAATTGTCAAAAGAGGGTTTAATTTGTGTGTCAAGTAATTATCACATCACCCCTCATGCTTTGCATCATCACTTCACTTTCACCTTTGAATCATTTCAACACCATTCCTTGCACTCATTGCTGCAACACCACTCCATTTTACCCCCTAGCTTCGCATCATTACTTCATTTCACCCTTGAATCATTGCACACACCACCAATTCACCTTCCTTGCCGTGCACTTCCTCTATAAAAGGAAGTGTGTGTGACAGCCATAGAGTTTAGTTTTTGTTTGATCATTCATCCCCATTTCAATACAACCTTCATCCAAACACATCCATTCCTCCATACAAACAAACCTTCAAACACTCACCAACACCTTGTGCCGTAACAAAGGATGTGTGTGACAGCCATAGAGTTTAGTTTTTGCTTGATCATTCATCTGAAGGATTATTTTGTGAAAACATGTTCATTTGAGCAATATCATATAGCATGCAATTAACAATAAAAGGCGGAATCATGCTTACATGCACTCAAAAACAAAACATTACCCATGAAATTCAAAGCCTAGTAGATTGGTGAACCAAGACTCAACTCAAATCAAAGTGAGTTGAGAAATTTATACCTTTGTAGATTCCTCTTTGCATAAGCAAAGGCTAATCACCCAAAAAGAGGGCCTTCATTCCTTGCATCTTAGATCCATGGATTTGGATGGATGAAATGGTTCTCCAAGTTCCCAAAATTGAGAACCTCTAAGCCTCCACACCAAGGAGAGATTGAAGAAGGAATGAGTGACCTTGGAGTAGTAGGATTGCTAGATTCACCCTCCAAGGGGGCCGGCCTCCTAGAGAGAAAAGGAGAGACAAGTTCTCACCAATTTTCTCTAAAAGAAACACTTAATGAATTTTAGGCTATAAAGTCCTTTATATAGTCCCTTCAAATAAGTGACCTAAAGAACCAAAAGCCCATTCTCTCTAACATGGCCGACCATCAGGGTTTTATTGGGCGTTTGGGCCTTTGAATTAAGTTGTCATACAACTTAAGTCAATGGGCTTGACGTTCGAAGCCCATTGGGCCTTGAGGCCCAAAACTAACCCGTGGTCTTTTAACGAACTTTATTCGTTTGATTAATTAATCACATTAATTAATCATTGCCATAAATAATTAAACCATTTAATTATTCTTACTCATCTCCGTTGTTTCTTCAATCTTTACCTTACATGGTGTACGATCCATTAGGTTCCTTTTAGCGAAGCAGTGGGCGATTAAAACTCTTTCTAATCGATTGTGAATTGAAACTTACTTTCTATTCTCCCTTTAGTGATTATACACATTTAGGGCTTGCACAAACCATGAGTGACACCTAGCAGCATATCATGGTTACCCAAGCTAATCAGAAGAGGTAGAGAACCTATTCAGTTTAGGATTACAAATGCAATACGGTCTTTCTCTAATACAATACTCTTGACCACATTGTTTGGTTTGATAGTTTAGTTTATTCATGTCTACTATCCAATGTGATTCGTGTGCTTATATGATTACCTTGAATGTGATTTGGAACGACTTCCTAAATCTCATTCATACTCTGGCCAGAGATTCTTAATCATATCATAGAGTATTCTCCCTCAACCAGTTTGAAGGTTAGAGATCCCTTGTTGCGCATTCACTTGCCTCCATGGCTAAGTGGCTTAACCCCAACGATGCCGTGGACACTCCAATGGAATGACGTTTGACATAATCAAAGATCAAGGACTTAACCACAAGACAACGACGATGCCTCAGGTCAAAGGACTACTTTGCATTATCCCAACCATGAGTTCTCATGTGACATGAATATGAGAACTCTCCGTTGATCGTGTTCAGTGAACTCGTTCTCTATTGAGCACCTACGTACTTGTCTTGAGGTCACACACACCAATGACTCGAGACTAGTTACTCTCCCTGAGAGAAGACACAATACGTACTGATCTTAACGGACTGTCAATGCTCAATTGGCAATCCTATGATCAGGAACGTTTAGGATGTGTCTACGAAAGAATGGTCTCATGAATCTAACTTCTTTAGATTGCATTCTCCCAATCACATATTCCTTGGACTTTATTGTTTAAGCATATAACATTTATATGAGACGGCTTAAAACAATAATCTTTGCCCTTGATATTAAACTAGATTAGTTTAACATGTGAAATGTCCGTAAAGTATCATCATATGATTGGTTTTAGGGAACATTTCCAACATCATCCCCATTTCAATACAACCTTCATCCAAACACATCCATTCCTCGATACAAACAAACCTTCAAACACTCACCAACACCTTGTGCCGTAGCAAAGGAAAGGAAGGAAAGAGCTTGGACGTGCTTGCTGTCCAACTTAGATCATTGGAGCGTTTATGTGTTTTCTTTCTTTTCTTTCTAATGTTTAAATTCATTTCCTTTCGTTTTGTTGTAAATATGTGTGGCTAAACCCCTCTTGGCTAGGGGTGATTTCAAAGCCATGACTATGTTTATTGCAATATAATTTGATAAATTCCAGTTATGAACTCTTGAATCGTGAATGAAATTGGCTTAACTATTTGATTGATAACTTATTTGTATTTGTATTTGTTGATTAAGGGTCGACACTTAATTGGCATGCATAAATCCAATGCTAGAATATAAGAAAGTTTCACATAATCGTTACAAACTTATATTCATAAGTAGTGGAGATCGCTTATAAACGATCGCGTTAAGTTCAATTCCTAGCATGAGTGACATGATGTCATAGTTGCAAGTGCTTTGTCAATGCTTATGATTTTCATTAAATGTAATGATCTTTGATTGTATCTCTATTATGATGTCATGTAGGGAACTTTTGAAGAATGTTTTGGGTTGTCAAATGATGTCATCCAATAAAATAAAACTAGGAAAATCTTAGAGTTAACTAGTGATGTCACGGTTCATTTGGAGCATTGTCATTCATAATTCAATGAAGTAGTAACTGGAAATCAAGTTATTTGCAGACATGTCATGTGTGGAGAAAAAACCTCTAGCTATCCCATCCATCATCTTATTTCTCACATTTGTTTTACAATCTGTCTAATTTTCATACTTGTTTGTTTCTTTCAACTTCATCCAAATCAGAACCCCCCTTTTAGTTTCTTGTTTCAAAGTGTTTCAAATCTGTTTTAGTTTGTGCTCTTAAGTGTTTTGATTCAAGTAAAAGTCAATTTTCGTCCAAAGTCATTCCTAGTGTCTAGTTTAAGTTTATTTGGTTGTTTTAAGCTGTTTTGAGTATTTTAAGTTTGCTTTGAGTCTTGTGAGTCTTGTTAAGTGTTTTTTAATTTAATTTTATGTTTTTGAGTCAGTTTAGACGTTATTAGCAAGCCCTCCTAATCCCTGGTCCAGAACAATCCCTACTTATACTTGTACTACAATTGTCAAAAGAGGGTTAAATTTGTGTGTTAAGATTATTTTCGCATCAAGTTTTTGGTGCCGTTGCTGGGGATTAGCAACTTCGCTAATCCCTTGTTATTTCTTTTTGTTTATTTTCATGTGTTTTTGTTCCTAGTTGCTTATTTTACTTGTTTTCTTGTTTTAGGTGGTTTATGACTCGAAGTTCTCAACCTGTTCATAAGCACATCTTTGACTTTGACGACGATTTTGAACGAACTTTGAGACGAGCAAGGGATCAACCGCGATACAATGCACCCGAGCGCACGAATGACGATGTTGACGTGCCTATAGACCATAAGGAATTGGAGTCTGAATCTGATGAAAAAGATGATATTGATATTTATTCTAGTTCAGATGAGGATTAATGAAAACTTGTTATGTAAATGTGATGTTTATTGACACACCCCGATCCTAGAATCAAGGCGTGATGGCCGTCATGTGAGTGTGACGTAACCAAAAGTGCGATACGGAAGCAAAAGATATAAGAAACACTAAAGGATCACAACCAACTACTAGCAGTAATTTCCAACTAGCATGCTAGAGTGAGTATAAGTGTGCAGTACACAATTTCAGAGCATAAAAGAAACTAGGTGTAGTCAAGTAGGACTATAAGTAAATTACAACACCCGCAGGTGAGTCCTACATGCAGGAAATTTGTTAGAACACCGAAGGAAACCTCGTGAGCCACCAAATGTTAACTAGAACCTGGAGGGGCGCAAAAACAAAATTGAGTGGGTCAGTAAAACCAAAGTTTTCCAAAACATTTCATTAAAAACATTTCTAACCCCTCACTGTAAAACCTGTATACTTTCCCAGAATATAACATAATAGTATATAAACATATATATGTCATCAAAAGCTCAAATCACAATCCTTCAACACTTTTCAGAAAGAATATGCCATGCCATGCCATATGCCAAAATATAATATGAATGCATCAATATAAATTAGGTGAATATCCCATCCAGAGACCCTACAGTGGTCTTGTACGGCTGATTCTATAGCTCAATATCCCATCCAGCCGGAGTCACCAACTGTGACCTGTACGGCCGTGCTGGAGTCACCAACGGTGACCTATACGGCACTACACTGCACATAAGTCGGAACTACCTATAGTAGTCTGTACAACTAAGATGGTGAAATAATACGCTCTATGCTGCTTTCATCAATCATCTGTACACATAATCTAAAGTTACCTACCAGTCAGAACCCGTCTGATAGTCTGTACGACTGGCATGTCGGAACCACCTCTAGTGGTCTATACGACTAGCATTTACTTGGATCCAAGGTGAACGTGTGATGCAGGGTGAATAACATAAGCACTAACACCGGGGGTGCAGGCTATGAGCTCTCAACACAATTCACATCATCAATAAATCACATGAACAACATAAACCTCATTTGATACTCACCTGTGCGTCCACAACACCATTTCAGATATATGCATCATATACCAAATCATATAATTCATATAATTTCTATGCATGCCAATTGAAAACATACTTTCATATAAATTCAATTTCTAGGAAAATTAATAGTATATAGGTATATACTGAAAACAAAATTGCCCACTCACTGGTAAGTCAATGGGTCGTAACCCCCATGACGTCCCTGGATGCGCTCGTCCTCGGGATAGGTGTCACCTATATGCGAAACAACTATAAAATCGTTAATTTTATGCACATAACCAACAATTCGAAATAACTTCTCATACGGTGCTCAATTTGGGTATATGAATATACCATATCGACCAACTCGACGGACGTCGAGAAATTTTTAGAAATTTTTTTTTAAGCGGCACGCGCCCCCACCCGCGTCTTCTTCCTCGAGCTCGTCGGAAAACTGGAGATTTTTCAATCTCCTTGTTCTCAGTCGTTTCTCAATCGTTTTCTTCGTATTTTATATCAATTTGAAGCCCTCAACATGCAGAATCCCGATAGACTAGTTTCAAGGTCTAAAATCCACTAGATTTTACCTAAGGAAGCTCGATAATCCGACCAAATTTGAAAAGCTCCGTTCTTAGTCCTTCGACGTCCAAATTCTACCAACGAAGTACCCCGAAGCTCGTGAGGATCTCCTTAAGCTCACTGTGAGCTTGAAATTCCCTGAAATGCAAGATTTTACATGTGCATCCGTGAAGAAATGTGAGGTTTCTAGCTTGTACGTACGTGCACAGTGCATGGGAAGCAAAAAAATCGAGAGGGGATAGAGAGAGTCCACGGAAGAAGAGAGAGGGTAGGCTTAGGTATGTGTGGTCCACCCAAAAACCCTTTAACCACACAATCCCAATCCAAGTATTAATTATTCTCTCCAACAACTTAGGAAAATTTTGATATTCAACCAAATTATAAATCACATGCCTTAGTACATCTTAGGGACAAATACGTAAATTCACATCCTCGAAATCGAAATTCCGAGACAGGCTATGACAATCTACCCTCCTTACAGAATTTCGTCCTCGAAATTCACACAACTAAGCAATCCCTTAATACTCATAAAACAACCCCGGATACATATCTCTCATTCGATCTTCTATCTCCCAAGTAGCTTCTTCCATTGAGTGGTTCCTCCACAATACTTTCACCAAGCTTACTGTCTGATTCCTTAGAACCTTATCCTTCCAATCCAGTATAGTCACTCGTTCCTTATCATACGTCAAATCCGGATTAATCTCCAAAGGTTGAGGAGGAATTACATGTGAAGGATCAGAAACATAATGTTGAAGCATCGAGACTTGAAACACATTATGTACCTTAGATAACTCCGGAGGCAACTCCAACCTGTAGGCAACTTCACCAATCCTTTCAGTGATCTTATAAGGTCCTATGTACGTGGGACTTAACTTTCCTTTCTTTCCAAATCGTACCACACCTCTCCAAGGTGATAATTTCAAAAGTACAAAATCACCCACATTATACATTCTATCAGTGGCATGTCTATCCGCTAAGCTCTTCTGTCGATCCTGGGCCGCTTTCAGGTTAGATTTAATCACCTGAATATTCTGAGTAGTCTCATCCACAATCTCTGGGCCCTCTAGGACTCTTTCACCAACCTCTGACCAACATAATGGCGTACGACAAGCTCTACCACAAAGCGCCTCAAATGGTGACATACCAATGCTCGAATGAAAGTTATTATTATAGGAAAATTCCGTCAAGTCTAGGCGGTCATGCCAAGAATCACCAAACTGTAATACTGAAGATCTCAACATATCCTCCAACGTCTGAATAGTCCTCTTTGATTGTCCATCGGTTTGAGGATGATAAGCAGTGCTGTAAAGCAATGTCGTATCAAGAGCTTCCTGAAAAGCTACCTAAAACTTAGAAGTAAATCTTGGATCTCGATCAGAAATAATATTTACTGGAACTCCATGATACTTCACAATCTTTGTGATGAACAACTTAGCCAATTTATTCAGGGGATACTTTTCCCTCACTGGAATGAAGTGCGCTGACTTGGTAAGTCCATCTACAATCACCCAAGCACCATCAAATCCATTTCGTGTATGAGGGAGCTTATACACGAAATCCATAGTTATATTTTCCCATTTCCACTGAGGAACAGGAAGTGGTTGCATTCGCCCAAAAGGCTTCTTTCTTTCAGCTTTAACTTGCTGACAAACAATACACGTACTTGCATATTCAACAATTTCTCTCTTCATACCCGACCAATAATAAAATGGTCGAATGGTATGGTACATCTTAGTTCCTCCTGGGTGCATCGCATAAGCTGAACAATGTGCTTTGTCCATAATTTCTTTCTTTAATGCCTCATTATTCGACACATACATTATGTTCTCCTACATAAGCATGCCATCTGATTCTCGAATCCTGAGGTCTTTCTTTTTCCCTTCATTTCTCAAATGAATCATTTCTTGAATTTCTTCATCAACCATCTGAGCTTTAAGTACACGATCAACCAAAACTGGTCTGACTTGGAAACTAACAAGAAAAGCTTCTCTTCGATCTTTTAACTCCAACTTTACTCCAGTAGCTCTCAGTTCTGCAAGAAGAGGAACACGACAAGCATACATAGTATTGAGTCAACCTTGAGGTTTCCTACTCAATGCATCAGCTACCACATTCGCACGACCCGGGTGATACTCAATAGTGCAGCCATAATCACTTAGCAATTCCATTCACCTTTGCTAACGAAGGTTAAGATCATGCTGAGTAAATAGATACTGAAAACTCTTATGATCTGTGAAGATCTTACACTTCTCACCACAGAGATAATGCCTTCAAATCTTCAAAGCAAAAACAATGACTGCCAATTCAAGATCATCAGTAGGGTAATTCCTTTCATGAATCTTCAACTGTCGAGAAGCATAGGCGATCAGTCTATTATGCTACATCAAAACACATCCCAAACCATTCAAAGAGGCATCACTGTAAATCTCAAAGTTACCACTATCATCAGGAAGTACCAATATTGGAGCATGAGTGAGACAATATTTCAATTGCTGGAAACTTTGCTCACAATTCTCATCCCACTCGAACTTAACATCCTTCCTGGTTAACTTCGTTAATGGCAAAGCAATCATAGAAAACTCCGTACCTCAGTGACGGTTCGCGGTTGTTCCCAATTTTCCACTGCTGCTATCTTTTGAGGATCTACTTGAATTCCTTGTGCCGATACTACATGCCCCAAAAATGCCACTTCATTCAACCAAAACTAACATTTACTGAACTTGGCATACAACAGATGCTCCCTCAATTTCTTTAATACCAAGTTAAGATGTCGAATAAGATCTGCTTTAGACTTAGAGTATACCAGAATATCATCGATAAAAACAATAACAAATTTATCAAGATATTGCTGGAATACCTCATTCATTAACCTCATGAAAGTTGCAGGTGCATTAGTCAATCTAAATGGCATCACCAGAAATTCATAATGTCCATAACGGGTCCTGAAAGCCGTCTTAGGTACATCTTCATCTTTAATCTTCAACTGATAATAACCAGATCTCAAATCAATCTTAGAGAACACACACGCACCTTTCAGCTGATCAAACAAATCATCGATGCGAGGTAATGGATAACGGTTTTTAATCGTTACCCGATTCAATTGCCTATAATCAATACGTAATCTCAGAGTTCCATCTTTCTTTCTCACAAATAATACCGGAGCTCCCCAAGGTGACGTACTAGGTTGAATGAAACCTTTATCAATTAATTCTTGTAACTGAATTTTTAACTCTTTCAGTTCAGCTGGAGCCATTCTGTACGGAGTTAAAGATATAGGATTTGTACCTGGAAGCAAATCAATAGAAAATTCCACATCTCTGTCTAGCGGCAATCCTGGCAAATCATCTGGAAATACATCAGGATAGTGCCTGACTACTCCAACTTCCTCTACACTGCTAGGAACAACATCATTTAATACCACATGGGCTAAGTATCCTTGACAACCCTTCGATAAAAACTTTTTTGCTCTCATGGCAGAAATAACACCATGTCTCACTCCACTTCTTTCACCCACAAAAGTAACCTCTGGTAATCCAGGACGATAAAAGGTAACAGATTTCCCGAAACAATCTATATGGGCACTATTATAATGCAACCAATCTGCCTCTAGAATCACATTAAAATCCACAATATCTAACGGAATAAGATTGGCTGGCATAATTACACCCTCTACCATCACTGGACATCCAAGATAAACACTATCAACATAACATTTGTCCCCTTTAAGCATGGCAAACTCTAAATCATATCCTAGAGGCGAAGGGTGAGGTTGAGTCATTTGAGCAAACGTATGAGAAATCACAGAATGTGTCACACCACAATCAATCAAAACTCTAGCAAAATGACCAAGAATATTTAACGTACCCATGATCAAATCTGGATGGTTCTGAGCATCTTGCAGTGATATGTGATTAACACGTCCCTGAACTTGTTGTCGTCCACCACGACCTCTGTTGCCTTGGTTACCTCGTCCTTGTGAAGTACGTCCCTGTCCTGACTGATTAGACTGCCTCGATGATCCTGCACCACTAGCAGCAACCTCTCCCTGCCGGGGCTGACCTCCCTGATGCCACTGAGATCCACTAGCTGGCATGGAAGAATAAGAAGGATAACCCCTAAGGTCTTGGGAATACCCAGTCTGAGAATAAGGATCCTGGGAATACTGATGCTGTCCGGAAGCATAGGGAGCAGCATCATCCTGATAGTGGTAAGCACCACCATGACCCGTCTGACCATAATTGCCTGATCCAAAGTTCTGCTGAATAGGCACTAGAGGGGGCATAGCAGACTGCTGAGATTTCTGCTGACTCTGGGGACACTAAGCAACCCTATGTCCCATCTGTCCACAAGTGTAGCAAGTGATAGGAGCATATTTATGCTACTTAATTGGCTTGTTCTCGTGCATTTAGGTTGTGTTTACTTAGCTATTTTAGTGTTTAAAGTCACTTTTGTGTGTTTTCAGGTTCTAAGGTCAAAGTGTGCAAAAAGAAGCAAAATGGAGCCTTTTGGAGCAAAAGGAATGGACGAATTGAAGTCTTGAAGAAAGTTGGTTTCCTAATCCAAGAAGGATTCCTAATCAACAAAGGATTCCTAATTGAAAAAGGATTCCTACTCATTTGAGGATTCCTAGAAGAACAAGGATTCCTACTCCAACAAGGATTCCTACTTGAAGTAGGAAAGTTAAGCCAAGGTTTCCTATTTTGGTTGACCTTTCCTATTCCTAAACGTCCTTAAGTTCCAGCCACTTTGATTGCCTTTTATGCATTTTGGGACACCAAACAAAGGCCCTAGAATTCTTAGGGACCTTTGCCGCACATCATACACCAATCCCTTGTCCTTGCCGCACAAGCTTTCCCTTTCCCTTTAAGTTTTAGGACACTTAGACCTTTCCTAAAGCTTTGCCGCACCTTGTAAGGGATTTTTGACCTTTCCTCTTCCTTGCCGTGCAAGGGAGAGGGTTTCTTTCCCAAAATCTGACTTAAAACACATTCCTTTTGTGTTTTAAGTAATTCCCGCAACTTTTGGTGGGTTTCCTTTAAGTTTCTGATTTTATTTCCTAATTCTAGAATCCTTAGACTTAATTTCTGATTTCCTAATCAACCTAGGGTTTTAATTTCTGTTTTCCTTTAAATAAACCTCCTTGTTGCAGCCAAAAAAGATCCATTCACATCCATACACTTTCATTCACGCCCAAAACCTGTCCTCACCCCTTGCCGTGCCCAACCTTCACCCAAATCCATATTTCCTGACCCCAAACTCCTTTAGCCGTGCCATACACCCATCCTAACATTTTCCCACCATTCTCCATCATCCAAAACCCATCCAAACCATCTCCATACCTTGTGCCGCAGCAAGAAGGAAGAAGGAATGCTCTTGAATGTGCTTGCTAGTCTATTGCAGATTGTTGGAACTTTTAGGTGTAATCTTTCTTATGTTTTCAATGTTTCAATTCAATAAACTTTGTGTTGTAAGTATGAGGAACTAAACCCCCTTAGTTGGGGGGTGATTCGAAACCATGTACATGCTTGCAATATGATTTGATTACATTCAGTTGTTATTTCATAAGTTGTGGATTCAATTCGTTCATCTACTTGATTGATAACTTATTTGTGTATGTTGATTGAGAGTGCACGCTTAGTTTTCATGCATGAATATGATGCTAGATTATGAGGGAGTTTCACCTAATAGTTACAATCTTATAATCACAAGTAGTGAAGGTCGCTTGAAAACGATCGCGTTGAATGAATTCTTGGCACTAGTTTCATGCTCATCATAGTAACGAATGCCTCGTCAACACTTATAGTTCTCATTGTGCTTCATGATTCTTGATTGTATCTTTATTGTGCTCATCACGTAAGGAACCTTTGAGGAATGCTTTGAATTGTTGTATGCGTTTTCCCATCCAATTCATTAACTTAAGGAGAACTTGAAGGTTAATTTAAGCGTATCTAATTAACTTGGGGTGTTGAGTTTCATAATTTATTGGAAGAACAACTGAAAATCGTTTTGTTTGCAAGTGTGTCATGTGTGGAGAAGAACCTCCTAACTAACCTTCTACCCATCTATTTCACCAAAATCGTTTTTACAATCTACCCTATTTCCAATCTGTTTTCTTTATTTTAATTTTCGTCAAAACAAAATCCCCCTTTATTTTAGAGTCCTAGATTAGTTAGAAAGTGTGTTAGTTTATGTGTTCTAGTGTTTTGAGTCAAGTTATAACATAAATTCGTCCATATTTGTGTTAGTACTCAAAACTGCCCAGATTGTGCTTCTAAGGCAGTTTTGAGTGTTTATTTGCTGTTTTGGTTCCTTTGCTTTGTTTTGGTGTTTTAACTTTTAATTTTACATTCTTTGAGTCTAGTTTAGTGTTTTAAACTTTGTTTTTACATTATTGAGTCAGTTTTCAAGAGTTTAGCAATCCCTCATAATCCCCGGTTTAGAACGATCCCTACTTACATCTTTACTACAATTTGACAAAAGAGGGTTTAATTTGTGTGCTTATCTATTTCGCATCAGCAAGCACCACCACTACCACTTCTCCTACAATCTCCATGATGTCTGAAGTTACAACGGCAGCACAACGGAGCACCAGAACCACCAGTACCACCAAAATCTCTCTGTCTCTGAAATCTGGGCCCGCTAGCAAATCTTCCACCTCTCATCGGGCCTGTGACACTAAATCCTCCATTGGAAGAACTCAAACTCGCTCCACTTTTCTTGAAATTCTGCGTCTTACGGGGTCCCTGAATGGAGATACCCTTGCCCTTATTATCTTTCTTCTGACCATCATTCTTGTCCTCATCATCCTCACTGTCACTGGGAAGGTTGTCGAAATTCTCCATCCGAACCAAGATCTCGAAAAACTCATGATAATCATTGCAAGGAAGTGCACTAGAAAAAGTTCGCCATTTCCTCTTAGTTCCCAGCTTAAAACGGCGAAGCATCTATACCTGATTACCAGCTGTATCAGGATCATAACGAGACAAGTCTATAAACTTCCTGTAATACTCATGTGCTGACATATTCTTTTGCTTCAATCGAGTGAACTCCTGCTTCTTGCGATCAATGTACTCCGGAGGGACAAATCTTTTCTAAAAATACTCCTTGAATACTTCCCAATCAGCTGCCATCTTAGGAAACATAAACTGAGTTTGATTTTTCCACCAAGCTGCAGGCTCTCGTCCCAAAAACCAAGTAGTGGTCTCAACCCATCTATTAGCAGGAAATTTTCCTTGACTCTGCATCACCTGAAAAGTCATCTCAATATGGTTTAGCCATTTTTCTGCCCCTTCATGACCTTCATTACCCATGAAACGATCCAATTTCAGATTATACATAGTCTTTAAGGGTGTCCTATGAGGAGGAGGAGGATGGCGGATTGCATTCTGAAAGGCTTGGGCCATCGCTTCCCCTAATTGAGTTATATCAGGGAAATTAGGTTCAGAAGCACGGCGTGACTCCCTACAAGGTGGCATAATTCTGATAGAAAACATCAGAAGATCATTAGAGCATTAACAATTATACAAGACTGCAACCTAGGCTCTGATACCAATTGTCACATCCCCGCCTGGGGTGGATCACTTCCCGGGCCCGCTCGAGCACCGTAGCACGATATTGTCCGCTTTGGGCTTACCATTCCCTAGCGGTTTTGTTTTTGGGAACTCACGAGCAACTTCCTAGTGGGTCACCCATCATGGGAGTGCTCTGGCCTCCTTCTCGCTTAACTTCGGAGTTCCTACGGAACCCGAAGCCAGTGAGCTCCCAAAAGGCCTCGTGCTAGGTAGGGATGGGAATATAGATTTAAGGATCACTCCCCTGGGCGATGTGGGATGTCACAATCCACCCCCCTTAAGGGCTCGACGTCCTCGTTGGCACACCACAGCCAGGGTTAGGCTCTGATACCAAACTGAGACACCGCGATCCTAGAATCAAGGCGTGCTGGCCGTCACGTGAGTGTGACGTAACCAAAAGTGCGATACGGAAACAAAGGATATAAGAAATACTAAGGGATAAAAACCAACTACTAGCAGTAATTTCCAACTAGCATGCTAGAGTGAGTATAAGTGTGCAGTACACAATTTCAGAGCATAAAAGAAACTAGGTGCAGTCAAGTAGGACTATAAGTAAATTACAACAACCGCAGGTGAGTCCTACATGCAGGAAATCTATCAGAACGCCGAAGAAAACCTCGTGAGCCACCAACTGTTAACAAAATTGAGTGGATCAGTAAAACCAATATTTTCCAAAACATTTCATTAAAAACATTTCTAACCCCTCACTGTAAAACCTGTATACTTTCCCAGAAAATAACATAATAGTATATAAACATATATATGTCATCAAAAGCTCAAATCACAATCCTTCAATGCTTTTCAGAAAGAATATGACATGCCATGCCATATGCCAAAATATAATATGAATGCATCAATATAAATCAGGTGAAATAATAAATCAACCGGAGACCCTACAGTGGTCCTGTACGGCTGATTCTATAACTCAATATCCCATCCAGCCGGAGTCACCAACTGTGACCTGTACGGCCCTGCCAGAGTCACCAACTGTGCCCTGTACGGCACTACACTGCACATAAGTCGGAACTACCTATAGTAGTGTGCACGACTAAGATGGTGAAATAATACGCTCCAGTGTTGCTCTTATCAATCATCTGTGCACATAATCTAAAGTCACCTACCAGTCGGAACCCCTCTGATGGTCTGTACGACTAGCATGTCGGAACCACCTCTAGTGTCTGTACGACTAGCTTCTACTTGGATCCAAGGTGAACGTGTGATGCAGGGTGAATAACATAAGCACTAACACCGAGGGTGCAAGCTATGAGCTCTCAACACAATTCACGTCATTAATAAATCACATGAACAACATAAACCTCATCTGATACTCACCTGTGCGTCCACAGCACCATTTCACATATATGCATCATATACCAAATCATATAATTCATATAATTTCTATGCATGCAAATTGAAAACATACTTTCATATAAATGCAATTTCAAGGAAAATTAATAGTATATCGGTATATACTGAAAACAAAACTGCCCACTCACTGGTACGTCGATGGGTCGTAACCCCCGTGACGTCCCTGGATGCGCTCGTCCTTGGGATAGGTGTCACCTATATGCGAAACAACAATAAAAACGTTAATTTCATGCACATAACCAACAATTCGAAATAACTTCTCATACGGTGCTCAATTTGGGTATATGAATATACCACATCGACCTACTCGACGTCACAGACGTCGAGAAATTTGTAGAAATTTTTTTTTGAAGCGGCACGTGCCCCCATGCGCGTCTTCTTCCTCGAGCTCGCCGGACTGAGTTTTCCGGTGGCTGGAAAACTGGAGATTTTTCAATCTCCTTGTTGTCTGTCGTTTCTCAACCGTTTTCTTCGCATTTTATATCAATTTGAAGCCCACAACATGCAGAATCACGATAGACTAGTTTCAAGGTCTAAAATCTACTAGATTGAAGGGAAATCTATGAGTTTCATGTGGGATTTCAAGATGACTAGCATGTATATACAATTCAAAATTTATATACATGAGCAACGGAAGCATGTTATCATATAATTTCAAAGCTATAGTCATGCAAATCCCCTCCAAGGTTCATAGGTTTATATATAATGCATCAAAACATTTTATTGAATCAAGAACAAAGTGAAGGTTAGTCTTATACCTCTTGATCTTGATTTTAGACCAAGCATGGACCACCTCCAAGCTCTTTGCTCCTTGAAATCCTTGAGCCTAGCTTCCATCCTTGCCTCCTCCACTTTGTTAGAATGAGTGCTCCTAGGTTCTCTTCAAGTTTCCAATGTAGGAAACCTCTAAAGATCCTCACCCACAAGTGTAGTGAGAAGGATGAAGGAATAACCAAAAGAGTGAAAGATTGTTAGCTAAAACACTCTCTTTGGTGGCCGGCCCTTTCTAGTGTGTTTAGAGATATTCTTTTGCCTCTTTTTGTTCTAAAACACCAAAACAAAAACTTAAGGAAAATATCATTATAAAGTTCCTTATATATCAAAGAAAACCTAGCAAACAAATTGACTAAATATCTCACCCATTTCACACCTATATGGCCGGCCCCTTTGTTGTTTATTTGGGCTTTGGGCTTTTATAATTTCAAGTCATCCAATGCTTGAATAAAAGCCCAATGGGTTTAGGCCCAATGGGCCCAATTAAACCCGAACGTTTCTTTAAGCCCAAAACGATCTTTATCGCTTTTATGATTTCTTTAGACTTTCTAAATTAATCACAACAATTAATTAATCCAATTAATTATTTCCATCATCCATTGGTTACTCACTACAATAGTGTATTGGTGAACAATCTTTTAGGTTCTAATTAGCAAGGCAGTGAGGTGATTGGAACCAATCCAATTAATTCAATCACTTATTGAATTGAAACTTCATTTCAATTCACCATTCTTCTTTGGTGACTACATTTAATCATCTAGAAGAACTCACAAGCTATGAGTGACATCTAACCATATGTCATAGCTACCCAAGCTAATGTAGAAGTTTATTCGAAGAACCTATTCAGTTGGAATTACAATGTAATTCGATCCTTCTCTAATACAATACTCTCAATCACATCATTAGGGTATGGATATTGTGT
The DNA here is from genome assembly GCA_963082935.1 of Malus x robusta. Classification (NCBI taxonomy): domain Eukaryota; kingdom Viridiplantae; phylum Streptophyta; class Magnoliopsida; order Rosales; family Rosaceae; genus Malus; species Malus x robusta. The sequence continues at coordinate 19,685,763 of OY720334.1, read as the reverse complement.
CAAACCCCTAATGTGATTATTCCTTCATATATGATTCGTTTGAGTCGTATAGGAACGCTTTCCTTTTAATACGCTCGATACTTCGGCCGAAGATTCCCGAATCATATCTTAGAGTATTCTTCCTCTCTTATCGAGGATTAGAGATTCCTTGTTGCGCATACACTTGCCTTCATGACTAAGTGGCTTAACCCCAATCATGCCGTGGACACCCTCGAATGGGGAGACTTTGACATAATCAAAGATTAAGTACTTAACCACAAGACAACGACGATGCCTCAGGTCTAAGGATTACTTACATTATTCCAACCATTAGAGTTACTTGCTTGACATGTGAGTAGACCTCCATGCAAGTACTCTCGTTCGATTGTGTTCAGTGAACTCATTCCCCTAATGAGCACCTACATACTTGTCTTAGTGTCACAACACGAATGGGATAAGACTTTCCATCCTTCCATTTGAAGCAGACATAGTATGTACTGGTCTAAGCATTGTCAGTATCCCTCCGACAATCCAATGACCAGGAACCTTTTAGACATCTGGTTATGTGAAGAAGGTCTCTGTAGTCTAACATCATTAGATTACTTCTTCAATCGATCCATTGTCCATGGATACATTATTAAGGACATATTTCGTTTATTGAGATAGTCCTAATTCGTGTCTTTGCCTTTGATGTATAAGATTCATCCATACATTCATTTATTTGTCCTGAAAGATTTCTTCCAAAGATTGACTTTCAGGGCATATTTCCAACAATCTCCCACTTGCACTAAAGTCAATCACTAGTGTATCTTATACATCTTAGCTGAGAGAGCTTATGCTCGTAGGTTAACTTGGTTATGTATTAATCTCTTTTCATTTAAAAGAGATTTACTTATCAAATGTTTCCAAAACATTTGATGATGTCTATTTGTTGTGTTCGAATACTTTGATGAGACCTTGATTCCATGGCTTGAGCTATCGCCCCATTATGTCGTAGTACACTACTAACGACCTTATGGTTTGGATTCAATCATTGGTTCTAAAAGAACCCCTTCCATTCAAAACACCTTTTGAAGCAGTTTCTAAAACTATATATCAACATATATTTCGTTTGCATACTTCATACAAACTTTGCTCCAACCTTGAGACCATTGTAGTACAATACTAACAATTCATTTATATGATTAGTACTTCATCCATTATGAAGTTCCATTTGTTAAAATGGCTTATTTTCACTTTGGTTAACAACCTAAGTGAATGCACGCTTCCAGAGTCCCACTCTGATGTTTCTTTCTTAAAGGCAATAATACTCTATCAGTTGCTTTGGTTCTGATCCTGGGATATAGTAATATCTAAAGTGACAACCCATGTGGTTCTTCACCTTTGGATATCTACTTCACAAGTCCATACATGTGTCCCTTTTGTGATTTTATGACACATTCATTATAAGGGTTATGAAAGTGATTTCCTATCACATAGGAAAATGCTTTCTTAAATCTACAACATTTGAGATTTATTTACCATATAACATTATTGAGATAGCCTTGCTATATCAATAAGTCCAATTTCAAGTCTATACTTCAAAATTGACCGTGTCATGTATTGTCATTTTTCAAGTAACATCTATGTTTTATTAAATCTATCAAATAGACTTTATTCACATCTAGTTGCTCAAATTATGACATCACTCCCACTGGCCTTGTTGTAACTTAGCATTCATTAAAAAAAAAACAATTATATTTTCTTGATTTGAATGCATATTGCTCCCACTAACTTTAAATGAATCATACACAAAAGAATTCCTTCTCAAGTAATTCCATAAAATGTGTATGACTTGCTTTATCAAGTCAATCCATTTAAATTATATGGTGTCATACACCATACTTCAAGTTTTAGTCATACTAAGACCTTTAATGTAGTCATATAAGAATTATCTAAGTCTTTAGTGGAAGCATGGCTCCTACTAAGGATATAAAAACTCAACCATTCCTTCTAGGTGGTTGATATAATTCTATATCAAAACTACATAGAGCAATATCGTTACATGAGATGTTGAATTTGGATTGTCTTATTGTTAAACCATATGTTGTGACTCATTTTGAAATTTATTCCCTTTTGTTTCATCAACTTGTCCATATGCTTTGTTTATTAGCTTGTTCTCATAAAAGAGAATGATGGACAACTCCCAACATATAACTATTTAATGCTAGGTTGACGAAACCAACATTCAAAGACTATTCTTTAAATGTCATACAACATAGAATTTTAACGTTTTGAAGAGCTTGAGTCCTTTTAACAATTAAAATTACAAACTCTTAATAATAGTCAAGTACTATTATTCTTTAGACAACTATAAACCAATCCCATTCAAGTTTATATCCATTTTCACACCTCCCACTATTTCTCATGACTTTAATGAGAAATTATTTCATACATTCAAAATGTATAAAATTGGAATATATTGGAAGAAGACATTGTGTAGTAGCTTTAAAACATTTCAAGCTTATTTGTTTCAATCTTCACTAAGTTAATGTCTTGTTATTTAAGTGACTAAAGTCTTTAAACCTTTTATAGATTTAGACACTTCTATCTTGGTTTAGTCACTAACACAATTGACATTTTAAAACAATTTTAAGAATGCCCAATTAATTGTTCAAAACTACTAATTGAATCAAGAGTGATCTTGATCATTGTGTTTCAAGTGATAACCATATAAGAAACATTTTTCTTATTACTTATATCATTATAATGTGATCTTCCTTTTCTTCAAGAAAGGATTCTCTAGACTTTTGTCAATTCATATAGAACTCATAAGTAGACAAATGGAACCGAATCTAAAGATTCATTGTATCCTATTATGTCCTACATGTGAGATCTATCCATAATTGATAAATCTAAAGTTTGTTTATCATATTACAATAAATGATATAACTCTTGTATCTCATCTAGGATACAACAAGACAATTTTCAATTCATAACACTACTTTAAGGAAATAATATATTAAAAAGGCATATTTCACATTACATTAATATGATAGTTCAAACATTCATAATGTTTAATACAAAAAGTATTAGCTCTATACATTTAGAGACTAATATAAATACCTTTATACATTTAGACATTAATAGTGGTCATCCATCATATGAAGCCACATAATAAGTTCTTATCAAAATAAGAAAGTTTAAAGACAATCTTTAATGCCTAACAAACTTCCTAAGTAGTGAGCAAAAACATAGTGGCCGAACCCTTCACCACATTTTCTTGCTTGTTCTTCTTCTACTTGGCTTCTCCACCTATATACAATTTATACAAGTGATTAGCTCTTTATATCAAATATAAATATTTAGAAGATCTAACATTTAGAATTGAAGATAAGAACATAAACCATACCTTGTGGCTTGTTCTTAAGACTTGCAAGGTATAACTTGCAATTCCTCCTCCAATGCCCCTCCATTCCACAGTGGTGGCAAGTCCCCTTGGGCTCTTTTGCCTTCTTTTTCCTCACTCCTCCTTTCGGCTTAGGAGTGGGTGACTTCTTCTCCTTCCCTTTGCCTTTGCCTTGCGGCATGGCCTTGGAAGAGGATGGCTTGTTGTAGGCTACTGCAACAGTCCCTACACCGCTCTCTTTCTTCATAGTCTTCTCAGCAGTTACTAACATGTTTAGTAACTCAGAGAGAGTACTATCCATCTTATTCATATTGTAGTTCATTACGAACTGCGCAAATGAATCAGAAAGAGAAGCCAATATGAAGTCCTGGGCCAATTCCCCGTCAAGTGGAGTACCAAGGTTCTCCAATTGTTCAATGAATCCTATCATCTTCAGTACATGTTGGTGTACTGGAGCCCCCTTAACCATCTTGGTCTTTACAAGTTCACAAACAGTGCTAAAGCGACGGTTGCGCGTCCCTTCGCCATATAACTCCGTAAGATGGAGTATTATGGAAAATGCACTATCCATGCCCTCGTGCTGTCTCTGTAGCTCCTCATTCATGGAAGTCAACAGATAGCACTTGGCTTGTAAATCATCCTCAACGAGCTTGTCATACTTAGCACGTTCATCCTCAGTAGCCTCAGGGCTAAGAGGTATGTGAGGTGGAGGCTTATCTAGTACGTAAACAATCTTCTCCAATGTTAGGAGAATCTTGACATTACGATACCATGATGGGAAATTGTGCCCCTCCAGGCAATGTTTGTCGAGTATTTTCGCGAGTGTGCTTCCAACCATATCTATATACATAAACAAATAAAATAATTAGATTGATTGTTGATTAAGTCAAACGATTCGGGTCTTTAAACCGAATGACACCACCCACCATTTTTGGCAAATTCCATATCCCCCATAATGGAATCCGGGAGATTTCAAAGAAAGCTCCTAGTAGGTTATGGAAGGCTCACTATTACCAAGCCCACCTCAGAAGAACTCCATATTGGCTAGCAACAATAATAATGAGAGAGTACGCTTACTCATTTGCAACTAATGCAAGTACCCATCTCGTTTGGCCTCTAGAGAATGATGCCTCAGAAGAACTCCATATTGGCACCATTGCACTTAGTTAAGTCATTCCCACCATGCTAGTTCAAGTAGGGGTTCAAGAATGGCCTCAGAAGAACTCCATATTGGCCACACTAGTTGCCTACCTTTCACTTCATCATATGTGTATAGGCTTCTCCTGAATGTAAGCACATACTTTGCAACCCCAGAACTGGACGAATACGGTGTATGAGTCACAAACGATTGAAGCCTACCACGGTGGAAGGCCACGAAAGAGTGTTCAAAGCACTCTCCGCTTATCAACTTAATATTTTGAGTGGTTGAGGGATTTTAAGGTCTCATCAATTTTATTTATTTAATCACAATCAAATAAATAATGTCCTATTACAACTACTAGTCCAAAGTTAATGAAATTAGTAGCATATAATATCTCCACTATTCGTTTTCATAAAACAAATCAATATCAAAACATTTTTCAAAATATTGGAGATATATATAACTACTAATTGTATTCATTATAGTTTTAGTAGCGTATGATACTCCCACTATTTGTTTTGAGAAAAACAAATCAATATCAAAAACGAATTTTTCAAAATATTGGAAGTAACTACTACTACTAAGGTTTTTGCATTCCTTTGAAATTGGACTTTATAGTTATTTTAGGCTCTTGGATGACCATGGACTTATTAGGTTATTGCAACAACGAGCCATCATTGTTGAATATAAACTCGGGGAGGTTGTGTCAATTTAATTACGTGCTTATCAATCCAATTAAAATCATTTTCATTGAACCATTAGAAATGAAAGACAATCATTCATTGCTAATTGGGGCATTGGACCCTTTTAATCTTTAATCTCATGTCAAAACCCTCTTTTAGTTATGTCTCCTTACCAATAGTTAAAGAAACTCTAGTCTAGCACTAGAGGGAATCAACTAACGAATAGAGATTAAGAAGTAATAAGAATTACAAACCAATTTGTACAAATTCCTATAAATTACATATACTAAAAGGGGAGAGATAGATTAACGTCAAACGTGACAAGGTCCAATTAAACAGTAATTAAAACACATTCCCAAGGTTCAAACAATTTGATTTTAGCGCCTTATCTCATAGCTCAATTATCGTTTAAGGCATAAGTCCAAAGTCATCCATTTTACAACTATTTAAACACATTTAAATAATCATAATGGAATGCAACATAAACATTTAGATTTAGTGCATATGGGCATAATATAATTATGAGTTTAAACAACTAACAAAAGTAAAATCAAATATTTTAACTTTCTAGTTAGTAAGGGCTTAATTGCAAATATGAAAAAGTTAGGGGTCAAACCGTAAATACTAAAAGTATAAAATATCTTTTCCAAATTACAAAATACCCCACAAGTGGGTATACCACTAGGGGAGGCCGGCCTTGAATTGGAGAGAAGGTAAGTCTCACTTATCTTCCCTTAAATCATGCAAAGTAGAATAAAATCATAATTTTGTTTGTCACTTGGTTTTGGTTTAAATGATTTTATTTCAAAAGGTGATGGAAATCTCTTAGATAAGCTTATGGTTTTATAAGTTTTAATATGATTATGGATGGTAAGAACATCATCCAAAACCATAAAACTTTGCATGAAAACCAAATAAAAACACTTTCACCCAAAACCAAACCATGAACACCAAGAACAAAACCATGAACATATTTTCAAGATTTGTGTATTCTTGGTGATTTTTCAAACCCAAAAACAAAAGAGACAAGGTTTCTACTTTCTAGCTTTGAAATGATGTGTGAGTGTCTTACAATAAAACACAAACACATGCTCAAAAATTTCCCCAAAACCATGCCAACCACAAAGAACAAAACCCCAAAATTTGTTCATGACTAATTCTTCATTTCATGCATACAAAACAACTTTTACATGCATATCTTTTTCAACTCTTGATTTACATTTTTCAACCATTGAAAAACAAAAGATAAACATACTTTTAAATGAAGAAATCATATGTCAAAACTCATCTTTCATTCATGCATACAAAACAACTTTTGCATACATATCTTTCTCAACTTTTGATTAACATTTTTTCAACTTTTGAAAAACAAAAGATAAACATACTTTGAATGAAACAATTATATGTCATACATAACATTAATACCCATATGCATAAAATCCAAAAGGACACATTATACATAAACCTTTGGCTCTGATACCAATTGAAGGGAAATTTATAAGTTTCATGTGGGATTTCAAGATGACTAGCATGCATATACAATTCAAAATTTATATACATGAGCAACGAAAGCATGTTATCATATAATATCAAAGCTATAGTCATGCAAATCCCCTCCAAGGTTCATAGGTTTATATATAATGCATCAAAACATTTTATTGAATCAAGAACAAAGTGAAGGTTAGTCTTATACCTCTTGATCTTGATTTTAGACCAAGCATGGACCACCTCCAAGCTCTTTGCTCCTTGAAATCCTTGAGCCTAGCTTCCCTCCTTGCCTCCTCCACTTTGTTAGAATGAGTGCTCCTAGGTTCTCTTCAAGTTTCCAAAGTAGGAAACCTCTAAAGATCCTCACCCACAAGTGTAGTGAGAAGGATGAAGGAATAACCAAAAGAGTGAAAGATTGTTAGCTAAAACACTCTCTTTGGTGGCCGGCCCTTTCTAGTGTGTTTAGAGATATTCTTTTGCCTCTTTTTGTTCTAAAACACCAAAACAAAAACTTAAGGAAAATATCATTATAAAGTTCCTTATATATCAAAGAAAACCTAGCCAACAAATTGACTAAATATCTCACCCATTTCACACCTATATGGCCGGCCCCTTTGTTGTTTATTTGGGCTTTGGGCTTTTATAATTTCAAGTCATCCAATGCTTGAATAAAAGCCCAATGGGTTTAGGCCCAATGGGCCCAATTAAACCCGAACGTTTCTTTAAGCCCAAAACGATCTTTATCGCTTTTATGATTTCTTTAGACTTTCTAAATTAATCACAACAATTAATTAATCCAATTAATTATTTCCATCATCCATTGGTTACTCACTACAATAGTGTATTGGTGAACAATCTTTTAGGTTCTAATTAGCAAGGCAGTGAGGTGATTGGAACCAATCCAATTAATTCAATCACTTATTGAATTGAAACTTCATTTCAATTCACCATTCTTCTTTGGTGACTACATTTAATCATCTAGAAGAACTCACAAGCTATGAGTGACATCTAACCATATGTCATAGCTACCCAAGCTAATGTAGAAGTTTATTCGAAGAACCTATTCAGTTGGAATTACAATGTAATTCGATCCTTCTCTAATACAATACTCTCAATCACATCATTAGGGTATGGATATTAGGTCAAACCCCTAATGTGATTATTCCTTCATATATGATTCGTTTGAGTCGTATAGGAACGCTTTCCTTTTAATACGCTCGATACTTCGGCCGAAGATTCCCGAATCATATCTTAGAGTATTCTTCCTCTCTTATCGAGGATTAGAGATTCCTTGTTGTGCATACACTTGCCTTCATGACTAAGTGGCTTAACCCCAATCATGCCGTGGATACCCTTGAATGGGGAGACTTTGACATAATCAAAGATTAAGTACTTAACCACAAGACAACGACGATGCCTCAGGTCTAAGGATTACTTACATTATTCCAACCATTAGAGTTACTTGCTTGACATGTGAGTAGACCTCCATGCAAGTACTCTCGTTCGATTGTGTTCAGTGAACTCATTCCCCTAATGAGCACCTACATACTTGTCTTAGTGTCACAACACGAATGGGATGAGACTTTCTATCCTTCCATTTGAAGCAGACATAGTATGTACTGGTCTAAGCATTGTCAGTATCCCTCCGACAATCTAATGACCAGGAACCTTTTGGACATCTGGTTATGTGAAGAAGGTCTCTGTAGTCTAACATCATTAGATTACTTCTTCAATCGATCCATTGTCCATGGATACACTATTAAGGACATATTTCGTTTATTGAGATAGTCCTAATTCGTATCTTTGCCTTTGATGTATAAGATTCATCCATACATTCATTTATTTGTCCTGAAAGATTTCTTCCAAAGATTGACTTTCAGTGCATATTTCCAACATAGATTTTACCTGAGGAAGCTCGATAATTCGGCCAAATTTGAAAAACTCCGTTCTCAGTCTTCCGACGTCCAAATTCTACCAACGAAGTACCCCGAAGCTCGTGAGGATCTCCTTAAGCTCATTGTGAGCTTGAAATTCGCTGAAATGCAAGATTTTACGTGTGCATGAACAATGCACATTTTCGGGGTTAGGGTTTCACGATGAGTCTGAGGGTTTTAAGTTCCAAAAATCACATATACGAACTCACAAGCTTACTAGAAGTTCAAATCTTACCTTAGAACCTTTAATCCGTGAAGAAATGGGGGGTTTCTAGCTTGTCCGTACGTGCACAGTGCACGAGAAGCATAAAAATCGAGAAGGGAGAGAGAGAGTCCACGGAAGAAGAAAGAGGGTAGGCTTAGGTATGTGTGGTCCACCCAAAAACCCCTTAACCACACAATCCCAATCCAAGTATTAATTCTTCTCTCCAACAACTTAGGAAAATTTTGATATTCAACCAAATTATAAATCACATGCCTTAGTATATCTTAGGGACAAATACGTAAATTCACATCCTTGAAATCGAAATTCCGGGATGGGCTGTGACATTTATTGAATGGTATTTATGTTCTATACAAAAAAAATCATTTTAAATTTGCAAAAAAATAATCAAAAAAAAAATTAATTACTTATTTATTTAAAATAAATAAATTAAATTTATAAATATGCGAAACGACGTTTTAGAAATATTTGTCGCACAAATATTTAATAATACGTTTTTTTTTTTGTAAAACTGGATGCACGACGAAAATTTGAACACCCTCATTGCGCAAACGTTTAAAAATTTGATTTTTGGCAAAAATTGGGCACGTTTTTTATTTTGCTCAAGATCCTGCTTCATATTTCTTACGAACTTTATATGTCTCTCATTCTTTGCAAAGCTTACTCTTCCCTCTTGATTCTCTGCGAAGCTCACTCTCCTCTCTTTCTCTTGATTCTCAGTCTCTCCATCTCTTGCTCTCATCACTCACTATCTCAGTGTCTCCCTCTCTCCCTCACTCGCTCTCCCTCTCTCTCTCTCTCTCTTTCTGTTTCTCTATCTCTCTGTCACTTTCTCCTCCGCACTAGACATCTGACGCCACACCATCTCATTGCCGCCGCAACATTACTAGGTAAGTGCCCACTCTCCGTTAATTCAATTATTTATTTGTGCAATTTTTCATTTTTTTTGTTGAATGGTTTAATTAGAACAATTAGGGATTTAGGGTTCAAATTGGGAATCCTAGGTTAGGGTTTTCGAATTGGGAATCTTGGGTTAGGGTTTTCGAATTGAGAATATTGGGTTAGGGTTTTCGAATTGGGAACCCAGAGTTTGTATATTTTTTTTTCCATTTTTTTGGTTATAAACAAAACTGGGTTTGGAATTGGGAATCAAATAGGGGTTTTGAATTGGGATTAGCTACTGGGAAGGAGAGGCAGCCGCAGAGGAGAAAAGCACACTAAGGAGTTTCTAGGAAATTGGTAAGGGTTTCGAATTGGGTTCTGTCAAATAAGGTTTCGAATTGGACCTAGTTATCTGTGTACTAATTGATTGGGGGGTTTTTGGGATTATTAGTTTATTTTTTCATCTTAAATTACAGTTTTTTATTTGTGCAAATATGATTTCAATGTATTTTACAACTAGCTTCTTTTCATTTGGTTGCTGAGTAATTCAAACATTAAAATTGAGAGGATTATATATATATATAGGTGGGTAGATATATTCCAGCTTAAAACACAATCAAGTTTCCTTGAGTACTATATATAATCATTCTTTTTTTTTTAACTTTTTTTATTAGCTAAATGATGGTATTAGAGGAACAAAAAACCAAACGAACTTTGCAATAAGAACAGGAGGGCTGGATTGTAGTTCCCAAACGAAAATCTTTCCTTCTCTAGTCCCTGCTAGACAGAAAACAATAGGGGGCAAAGAATCAACATATAGTTGTGCGACAGTCAGAACATCTAAAGTTTACATGGTATGGTCCCTTCATTTTTGAAAGAATGAAGAGTTTAAGAAAATTCCTCATGCAGTTAGCGTTACCTACAGCAAAGAATAAGAAATAGGGTTTGCTTGATAGCTGTTTTGTTTTCAATTAGAAAAATAAAGGGACAAAGAAAGAGCCAAAGGAAACTGAGTAGCCAGATAATAGTGGTGACTGGTGAAAGAAGCAGAGAATATAATTTGGACACTATTTTTCATTTGGGAATGAGTACTATATATGTTTGTGTGTGTGTGAGCGCGCGCGTGTATATGTGCGTAGATAATATTGCTTTGAATTGATTTATATGCTATTTCTCATTCTCATTCCCCACCAATATATGGCTATAAAGCATGTTCAAGGGGGTATACGTTCGGCCTGGGAATAAGCTGGCGGAGCAGATTCATGTAAGTTATTTCAATTTTTTATTTTTCAATTAGTATTAATATTAATTACATGTACATTTAAATTCATTTGTTTGTTTTCATTTTTCTAGTCCACCATGGTGGAGAAGAGTCAGACCGTTCTAGAGGAGGTGGCTTCCCAACTTCCCCTAAAGACCCCGATCGAGGAGGTGTTTCCCCTCGAGGATGTGGGTTTTCAGATTATGACGGACGCACTCGATTAGACCCTCGGTCATAAACAATGAATGTTCACTGGGGGCTTGGGAAAGCTCGCATTTGGGACCCGTCTGCCTCCTCATTTAGGCAGAGAAGTCGAATCGCTGACATCTAAAGTGGCAGACCTAATGAAGCAGATTGCCGCCCAGCAGTCTCTGCTTGCGGCCTAAAGCAATATGATGAACCAAATTTGTCTTGCCCTTCAGTTCTCTAGCATTCGGTTTCCCGACATTGAACCTACTCCAACAATGACCTCCCAGCCCCTTGCCGCAACAGCTACGACCTCTTAGCCCCCCAACGCAGCAACATCACCACCAGTAACCGATTGTGACGTGGACGACGATATATTGTAGTTTTTTTTTTCTTTCAAATTTTAAAATATTTTTTTCCGTTGTATGTACGTTTTAAATAATTTTTTAATTCAATATAAGAACATTTTCTATTTTTACTTTCATTAAATTAATTTAAATTACATAAAACAATATTATCAACATTTAAAAGGAAAAACTAAATAAAAATTTGATTAAAAAATTTAATTTTAAAACTATAGCATGATGAAGTACATTCGTCACTCAAATATTATCACGACAGACACCATGTTCTTCCTAAGACAGACTCCATGTCCGTCTCGCAAATATCACCACGTCGAACCCTAGTTTTGTCGTGCAGAATATCTCCCGCAACGAGCACCAATTTGTCGTGTTGTCTGTTTTGCACAATGACCACCAATTCCGTCGCACGATCATCATTTCGCGCGACGAAGGACTTTCCTTTGTTGCCCAATGTCTAACGTCACGAGCTTTGCGCGACATCCTCTTCATCGTCCAAAATTTCCTACAACTGAATTTGGCTTTGCGCGGCGGCTGTCCCTTTGTTGCCCAATCACTTATTCTTAGTAGGGAAAATACTAAAATGTACATTAGTACATTTTATGTGGATACATTCTTTTGCATTTATTATTTCATATTGTTACATTGTTTTTTATTCATTTATTCATTCAAAATTTTGATTTTTTTTTATTGCAGCCGTGTCTAATAGTAAATAATGAGGGATTTTAAATTTGAGATTTATATGCTATACATACACACACAAACACACACACAATATAATGAGGCATATAAAGTCAAGAGACTTTGATAAAAAAATTGAATACCATTAAGATTTTAGTCCAAGAATGTTAGTGACTAGGAACCTGAATCCAAAGTCTCCCTTACTTTAATCTAATTTAATGAATGCAAGGTGTTGATGCATAAAATCAATGAGGACTTTGGTACAACAGAAAGTGTTAAGTTTGTGACCTTCGCTAGATTGCTCCGGTCACTAGTGTGGATAAGTATGCAAATGGATAGAGACAGGGAAGCAAACACAAGATGTACGTGGTTCACCCAGATTGGCTACGTCCATGGAGTAGAGGAGTTCTCATTAATTGTAAAGGGTTTACACAAGTGCAGAGATTCGGAGGGTGGTGCCTCTTAGATTTTTGAGCACGTAATCCTGTTAGGAGTTTGGCTCTCGAGATTTGGAGAGCGGTGCCTCTTCAATTTTTGAGCAAGCAATCTTGTTGGGAGTGTTTTCTCGAATGTGAGTAAAGGTTGGGCATTTTTGCCAGTCTGCCTTGCCACGGAGCACAAAGGTTGACACACATTGGGACTTTCTAGTTATCAAGCAGTGGTGTTGTTCCTTTACCCTTGTGGGTAATAGTAGGGTAGTTGGATCTTCAAAATTTATGTGTCTTAAATTTGTAAGAGATCTTTGGCAAAGTTATCTATGGTATCTGAGGAGCTGATGTTGCGTGTAGAAAGTGATGCCTTTTCGGAATCCGGATAGTGGTGCCTTTTCGATTTTTGAACCAACGGCCCTGGTGCCCTTTATTTTATAAGGGCACCAATTGTGTGCTAGAAGTACATTCAGAGAGTTATTGCTTATAGGAATAAACAGTTGCACAGGCTCACACATGACTATGCTACAAACATAAAAATGAAGCTCAACCAGTTGCAGGAATCTGATGGTCAGATTTTACTTGATCATCAGAGGTTTGTGGGTTTGTTCCAAGGGCATTTATTGCCTTCGTCTTTTGGGGCTGTACCGCGTAATGAAGCTCTAAATGGTCAACCTTTGGTCCCTCATCCTTTTAGGGTTCTGCCTAGCATTGAGCCTCCGAATAATCACCCTCTAGTGCCTTCTCTTTCTGGGGCTCTGCCGACTGCTAAGACTTCTCCTGAGCAACCTTTGTGAAAGCTCCTTCTTATTTGTTTATTTTGATTCATGTATATGTACATATTTGTAACTTATCGGAGATATCAATAAACAAGCTTTGCTTCATTTCAACGTATTGTGTTAAATACACCAAGGCCTTCTTCACTAAGTTCTTTGAATTTTTCCTTTTGTTGAAACTTGTATGTTGAAGCTTTGTGAGTGAAGCATATAGGTTGAGGTAGTGCTCCCTTAATTTCCTGAGTGAGGAAAACTTCTCGTTTGGAGACTTGAGAAATCTAAGTCACTGAGTGGTCATGAGACTTCCAAGTATCAAGGTGCAGTAGCATATGGTAAGAGTCCTCCAAGTCTCCGGTCGAGGGAGTTGACGAATGAGGCATTTCCTTTCTAAGTGGTAGCCCAAAACTCCTTCTTCATATATATATTTGTTATGAAAGTTGTTAGGCCTAAAGAAGAGGAAGCCTAGGCAATGTTTTTTTTTTTGAATTTTTTTTTGCGAAATTTTTTTTTTCAATTTTTTTTTTTAATTTCTGAATTTCCAAATTTCCAAATTTTTTAATTTTTGAATTTCCGAAATATATATATATATATATATATATATATATATATATTTTAAAGCTTTGTAGGTGAAGCTTTGAGGTTGAAGCTTTGTAGGTGAAGCTTTGAGGTTGAAGCTTTGTTGGGTACCATGAATTGATTTTGCTTCACACTATTTTGATCAAGGTAGTGTGAAGCTTTTGTAGATGAAGCTTTCGTGTTGAAGTTTTGCAGGTGAAGCTTTTGTGGTGGGTGAAGTTTTTTTGTGTTGGGGGAAGCTTTTGTGGGTGAAGCTTTTGTGGTGGGGGAATCTTTTGTGGGTGAAGCTTTTGTTGGTGAAGCTTTTATGGGTGAAGCTTTTATTGGTGAAGTTTCTATGGTGGGTGAAGCTTTTGTGGGTGAAGCTTTTGTGGGTGAAGCTTTTGTTGGTGAAGCTTTTATGGGTGAAGCTTTTGTAGGTAAAGAATTTGTGGGTGAAGCTTTTGTAGGTGATGCTTTGGAGTTGAAGCTTTGTAGGTGAAGCTTTGGACTTGAAGCTTTTGTTGGGTACCATGAATTGATTTTAATTCACATTATCTTGATCAAGATAGTATGAAGCTTTTGAGAATTTGTAGTTGTCCTCCATTGATGAAGCTTTTGTTAGTGAAGCTTTGGTGGTGAAGCTTTGTTCGGTACCACGAATTGATTTTGCTTCACACTATCTTGATCAAGATAGTGTGAAGCTTTTGAGAATTTGTAGTTGTCCTCCATTGATGAAGCTTTTGTTGGTGAAACTTTTGTGGTGAAGTTTTATTGGTACCACAAATTGATTTTGCTTCCCACTATCTTGATCAAGATAGTGTGAAGCTTTGGAGAATTTGTAGTTGTCCTCCATTGATGAAACTTTGTTGAATTTCCCTTTTTTTTTTTTGGGAAATTAGAAATTTGAAAATGTGGGAGAGACAACATATACAAATTTTGCTTCCACACTGTTGAGCAAGAGATTGTGATGCAAGCCACACCTTGTAGTAGTCGAAGGTTTGAATGAACCATCTAAATTGAATTTGCTTCAAACAATCTTGAATTTGCTTCAAAGATTTGAGAATTGTAGTTGCCCTCCATTGATGAAGCATTTGTTGGCACCATCAATTGGTTTTGCTTCACACTGTCTTGTTCAAAAGTGTGTGAAGCTTTTAAGAATTGCGGTTGAACTCCTTTGATGAAGCTTTTGTTGGCATCATAAATTGGTTTTGCTTCACACTGTCTTGATCAAGAGCGTGTGAAGATTTTGAGAATTGTGGTTACCCTCCATTGATGAAGCTCTTGTTGGCACCATAAATTGGTTTTGCTTCACACTGTCTTGATCAAGAGTGTGTGAAGCTTTTAGGAATTGTGGTTGAACTCCTTTGATGAAGCTTTAGTTGGCACCATAAATTGTTTTGCTTCATACTGCCTTGATCAAGAGTGTGTGAAGCTTTTGAGAATTGTGGTTGCCCTTCATTGATGAAACTCTTGTTGGCACCATAAATTGGTTTTGCTTCACACTGTCTTGATCAAGAGTGTGTGAAGCTTTTGAGAATTGTGGTTGAACTCCTTTGATGATGCTTTTGTTGGCACCATAAATTGGTTTTGTTTCACACTGTCTTGATCAAGAGTGTGTGAAGCTTTTGAGAATTGTGGTTGCCCTCTATTGATGAAGCTCTTGTTGGCACCATAAATTGGTTTTGCTTCACATCGTCTTGATTAAGATTGTGTGAAGCTTTTGAGAATTAGGGTTGAACTCATTTGATGAAGCTCTTGTTGGCACCATAAATTGGTTTTGCTTCACACTGTCTTGATTAAGAGTGTGTGAAGCTTTTGAGAATTGAGGTTACCCTCAATTGTGAAGGAAAAATTTTGTCCTAGCTAAGAACAAGTAAGAACATTTGAATACATATGCAAACTATTAACACATTAAAGTAGGCATGCATTAAAAAACAATTCATAAAACCCATGACTTTCAAAGCCTAGTATATGGTGAACCAATAAACTCTTTAACAACATTAAAGAGAAGGAAAGATTTAGAGTTTCTTTACCCTTGAAGCTCATCCTTGATTACACAAGGGATTCACCCAAGTGGAGGGCCTTCAAGTCACCTCCTTGCTCCTTGGATCTTCCTTGTGATTTTCCTCCTTTTAGTGCTCTTTTGCTTCTTTGAGGATTTGAGGATTTGTTCTCCAAAACACCAAAAGCTTGATGTCTCTAAGTCTCTTCACCAAGGATATGATGTGAAGATGAAATGGATGACGTAGGGAAGAAGAGATTGCTAGCTATTCCTTCCCTAGGTGGCCGACCTCTTTAGAGAGAATGAAAGAAAATGTTTCACCTCATTTCACCAAGAAAAACCCTTAATGAAAATAAAGCTATAAAGTTGCTTTTATACTTCATCACAAGTGAGTGGCAAACTTGTAATTAATCCAAGTTTGACACTTCTCACCCTAATGGCCGGCCATATCAAATTGATTGGGCTAATTGCCCATTTTGTTTTAGTTGTCATACAACTTAAACATAATGGGCCTTGTGGACCAAAACGCTTTTGGGCCCCGAAACCAAAAACCAACATATAAGCCCAATACGAACATTTCGTATAATTAATTAACTAATTAATTAATCTTGACCATTCTTCAATTAAACCATTTAATTGCTTATCCATTTCATTTAATTTCTTCACCAACATCCTTACTCGGTGTACGATCCATTAGGTTCCATTTAGCGAGGTAGTGGGCGATTGTTACTCTTAACGATCGATTGTGAATTGAAACCACATTTCAATTCTCCTTTAAAATTAGTGTTTGCTAATCTTTAGGGCTTCCACAAACCATGAGTGACACCTAGCAGCATGTCATGGTTACCCAAGCTAAGTAGAAGTGGTTGGAGAACCTATCCAGTTACAACTACAATGCAATACGGTCCTTCTCTAATACAATACTCGTAATCACATTGTTTAAGTGATAGTTTATTTCATGTCTACTATCCAATGTGATACTTATCTATATGATTGAGTTGAATATGATTTGGAACAAACTTCCTAAGTCATATTCATATGCTTTGGCCAAAGACTCTCGAATCATATCTTAGAGTATTCTCCTTCCACCATGGAAGGTTAGAGATTCTTTGTTGTGCATTCATATGCCTACATGACTAGGTAGGTTGACCACAACAATGCCGTGGACACTCCAATGGAATGCCTTTGACATGATCAAAGATCAAGGACCTAACCATTAGACATCTATGATGCCTCAGGTCAAAGGACTACTTTGCATATTGCAACTCTCGAGTTCTTACATGACATGTATGTTCGAACTCTTTTTTTATCGTTGTTCAGTGTACTCGATCACTCTTTCGAGCACCTATGTGTTTGCCTTAGTGTCCAACACTAAATGACTTGAGACTTGTCATACTCACGCTTGAGTCGACATAACACATACTAACCTTAGCGGATTGTCAATGCCCAATTGGCAATCCTATGGCTAGGAACGTTTTAGGAATGAATATAAGAGAAAGGTCTCGATAATCTAACTTACTTAAATCACTTATCTCTTAGATCAAATACATTCCTTGGATTCCCTTATTGCTTAAACACATGATACAATAAATAGTGATTAACAATAAGCTTTGCCCTTCATTAAACATATAAAAGTTTAATACAATAAGTATTTCAAAAGCTATTACATCAAATGAGTGGCTTTGTGGGCATACTTCCAACAAATTGATGAAGCTCTTGTTGGCACCATAAATTGGTTTTGCTTCATACTGTCTTGATCAAGAGTGTGAAACTTTTGAGAATTGTGGTTGAACTCCTTTGATGAAGCTCTTGTTGGCACTATAAATTGGTTTTGCTTTACATTGTCTTGATCAAGAGTGTGTGAAGCTTTTGAGAACTGTGGTTGCCCTCCATTGATGAAGCTCTTGTTGGTACCATAAATTGGTGAAGCTTTTGAGAATTGTGGTTGTCCTCCATTGATGAAGCTCTTGTTGACACTATTAATTGGTTTTGCTTCACATTATCTTGATCAAAAGTGTGTGAAGCTTTTGAGAATTGTGGTTGAACTCCTTTGATGAAGCTCTTGTTAGCACCATAAATTGGTTTTGCTTCACAGTATCTTGATCAAGAGTGTGTGAAGCTTTCTACAAGTTGTAGTGTTTGCATTGTTACAGAGGGGAAATGTTTGAAGCAAATGCAAGAGGGATGAATAGCTTGATCTTCGTATGCCATGCACTGAAGTTGTTGTTGGCTTACAATAAGACTTTGTTGGTGACTATAACTCTTGTTGGGCATAAGTGTTCCCCTAGTTAAGTTGTCAAGCTTGAGGGTTTTTTATTATTTGTGAGTGCTAAGAGTTCACATGTACAAGTTGTACCACTTGTCTTTTGGTAGGTGGAATGAATGGTGAGTTGCTTTCATGACTTGGTTGGTGGTACGAAGGTAAGTTCCTTCATCACCTTTCATCACATTTCATCACTTGGTTGGTGGCACGATGATGAGTTCCTTCTCCACCTGGTTGGTGGCATGAATGGCAAGTTGCCAAATGATATTAGAGTACGGATTGTACATTTCATCACCTGGTTGGTTGCATGAAGGAGAGTACGGGTTGTACATTTTATCACCTGGTTGGTGGCATGAAGATGAGTTCCTTCTTCACCTGGTTGGTGGCATGAGTGGCAAGTTGCCAAATGATATTAAAGTACTGGTTGTACATTTCATCACCTGGTTGGTGGCATGAAGGAGAGTACGAGTTGTACATTTCATCACCTGGTTTGTGGCATGAAGATGAGTTCCCTCTTCACTTGGTTGGTGGCATGAGTGGCAAGTTACCAAATGATATTAGAGTACGGGTTGTACATTTCATCACCTAGTTGGTGGTATGAAGGAGAGTACGGGTTGTATATTTCATCACCTGGTTGGTGGCATGAAGATGAGTTCCTTCTTCACATTTCTTCACCTGGTTGGTAGCATGAGTGGCAAGTTGCCAAATAATATTAGAGTACGGGTTGTACATTTCATCACCTGGTTGGTGGCATGAAGATGAGTTCCTTCTTCACATTTCATCACCTGGTTGGTAAAAATAAGGGCAAGGTGTCGAGGCACATTGTAACAAGTGTCGAAGACATAAAGTATGTTGAACCCTTTTGAAGCACAGTTGGCTTATGTATGAATGTGTTGGAATGTATGATGTTTATGTATGAATGTGTTGGAATGTATGATGTTTATGTATGAATGTGTTGGAATGTATAATGTTTATGTTGATTGATATCAGTGATGCTTATGAATGTTTTGCTATGCATGAAGGGATCCATGCTTTTGATATGTGAACCATGTTGGTTGTAACACTTAGTATCACATACTTTATGTCAAAGTACGCATGTTAAAACTCTGAGTTGGAGTATAAAGGTAGGTCAGCGTAGACCAAGTGTTCCAGTACTAGGAATGCAAAAGACTCATAAGAAGTTGTCTGAATTCCCTCTTCTTTAAATATTTGTCGAATGGCTTGTCTGACAAAAGATCTCAAGCGGTTGAGGGTCAAAATATTTGTAATCTGTATGCCTTCTTATAATAGCATTTCTTTCAGTACTTAGTCCTCCACTTTGAAAAAGTGAGGCTTGGCCCCATAGTCATAATAGTCGACGGTACGTTCACCCCTGGTTGTCTTGATACGAACTTTTATCCCTCTTGCTGTAATAGGCTTGCTGAGAGTAAAGTTTTTTCCTCTTACCAAGAGACATATACGTTTGGTGACTTTGCGAGTAGCTAAATGAGGCAGGAAATGATGCAATGGGTGTCTGAATAGCCAATATCTCCTCACTTGGTAGAACTTGACTTCCACTTCCCATTTGTTGATAGGGGTTAACCATATGGAGGTTCCCTTGGTATGTCATTGCTTCGGCGGAGGTGTGGTTGAAGCCTGTGCCATCACCTCAGAGTAGGTCTTCCAAGTGTTAGCATTGATCATGTACTTGAAGAAACAATCACGTAGGCCTGTCGTGAAGGCCTTAAGGGCGGTCTTGTCATCTGCCTCAACGCAGCGAGAATAATTATGGCTGAAGTGACCGGCATACTCTCGTAGTGACTCATCCGGCTTCTGGTGAATAGTGTACAAGTCATCTGCAGAAAGCAAGAGATCGGTCTGGAATATGTGTTGAGAGACAAACAGTTTCCTCAATTCCTCAAATGAGTCTACTGTCTCAGGTGGAAGACGGCAATACCATTTTAGAGCTTCGCCAGAGAGGGGGAAGGGGAAGAGAAGACATCGCTCTTCGTCGGTGTGCATCCGATATACCATGGTGGACTCAAAGGGGTTAAGGTGTTCAATTGGGTCCTCCCTTCCACTATAGAGTTGTCAACCAAGCTTTTGTTTTGTCTTCGCTTGAAGGGGGTGTCGAGGATCCTTCTTGTGAGAGGGCTAGGCCTGGGTTAGTTCCAGTCATGTATCTCAGCCTGACGTTCGGCCTTCAACTTGTTTACTTCCTCAAGGAACTGTAGGACAAGGGGGTCATGAGTGGAGTTATGTACCACTAAAATTTTCTTTCGTAAGTCTCCATCGCCTCTTGGAAGTAGGAAAGTTTGAGCATGGGTGTGTGGTTTTTTCTTGGACTCGCCGTACTAACTTCTAGGGCGAGTCTGTCGGAATACCTCAAAGTCCCCCGTACCTTCATGTTCCTCTGGGACCTGTCCTTCCTTCCCTAGATTGGCAGCTGGCCTGGGTCATGGGAGGGGACCAAGTCTTTCATAAACCCTTGGGTCATTGATCTTCGAGCATATGTGGAGGGGATTCTCTTGACGTTACTTTAGGAAGTCTCGGCAGTCACGATAAACGAGTTTCGATCCTTCCAACCCTTATGCAAGAAAGTGTCTTCCTCAACTTCTTCTACTTCGGGTCGAAGCATCTGGGTTGAGAGAAGTCTCGTGTTGATCAATGTTTTGATGATTATCTCACTCCTCATCAGGGATACCTATGTCGCAGGGAGGTGACCCTCCATGTTGAGGGGCACCTAGATGATGGTTGATGTCCACAGGGGGAACGAGCTCCCGTGTTTGAGTATGCCTATTTTCGTGGAGCATCTCAAAGAACTTCTCATACTGCTCCTGGAGGACCCCATTCTTCATTGTTATCTTGTTGTTCTGAGCTTCTAGCTCATCGACTTTAGCTTGAAGAGCAACCTTTTTTCCTTCATTCTTTCGTTGCTTCGCACTAAGTGCAAGAGGGGAGTCATTCTGTGTGTTGCGGCTTCCTTCGCTCCCCATGTTGGAAATGGATGACTGGTCAAAAGAGAGTGTACGAATGGTGGAAACCAGCTTAGCAAAGCTTAAGAGAATGGGAATAAGTGTCGTTCCCACAGATGGCGCCAAATGTTGATGCATAAAATCAGTAAGGACTTTGGTACAACATAAAGTGTTAAGTTTGTGACCTTCGCTAGATTGCTTTGGCACTAGTGTGGATAAGTATGCAAATGGATAAAGACAAGGAAGCAAACACAAGATGTATGTGGTTCACCCAGATTGGCTACGTCCATGGAATATAAGAGTTCTCATTAATTGTGAAGGGTTTACACAAGTGCATAGGTTGAAGCTCTCCTTTAGTGAGTACTAGTGAATGATTTAGTACAAATGACATTAGAAAATATTGTGAGAGAAGGATCTCTATTTATAAAAGAGAGTTTCTAGATTCGTTCTGACATTGACATGTGTCGTGTTGTGATTGGCTTCTAATGTTGACACGTGTCACGCTATGATTGGCTTCTGATGTCGACACGTGTCGCGCTGTGATTGGCCTCCTGGTTGGAGGGAAACTCTTCTGGGCCCTTGACGGTATAACGTTAACCGGTGCTCAGTAGTTTCGGGATTGGTCAAGTATGGTACAAACACAAGGAACTCATAATCTATTTTTCTGCTCCTTTGATTTTATTTTAAGATCATGGCATTTATACTGATCAAGTGTTACCTATCTTTTAATACCATCATTGAGTTTCCTGAATTTGCCACTCTAGTTGTAGCAAATTGCATACTACCAAGGGTAAGGGTTCAGGGTGAGTTCCATCTACTTTTGGTTGCTAATAAAGCAGCAAGGTAGATTACTCTAGTAGTTAATGTCGTCCTCTTTAATCCATTGTAGAATGAATCAACATCATCGATGATTCAATCACATATCACATCATCGATGATTCACATAACCAAACGTAACTTACCTGAACTTACTTGTGCTTCCACAGCACCACATTTATATATATATATATATATACACAACCATGAAATGCATATTCAGAATATAAAAGCATTTGGCATATTATTTCAAAGCATACTTTCCTAAAAATGCATTTTTGGGAAATATATAACGTATATAAGTATATACTAAAAACAAAAGCCCACTCACTGATATGTCGACGGGTCGTAACCCCCGAGTCGCCAGTGGATACACTCGTCCTCGGGATAAGCCTCACCTCTTGGGAGCTTCAAATCCCTCGAAAACTCGTCGGGAGAATCTTACCAAAACCGGCCACCTTCGAACCTCGTGATCCCGATGTCAAAACCGAGCCAACGAAGCACTCCGAGCTTCGTGAGAACCTTCTAGAGCTCGCTGTGAGCTTGGATTGTCCTGAAATGGGTACCTTTGAACTCGTATGGTCCTCACGAACGGTACCATTTTCTTCCTCGATCTGCGAAGATTTGGCTTGGTTCAAGGTTGTCCGTACGGAGGAGAAGGAAGAGAGAGTGAGTCCGAGAGAGAGTATAGGAGAGAAGAGAGAGAAAGGGTATGGATGTGTGTGTGTGGTTCCAAAATGTACACTAATCAAAACTCTTTAATCTTTTAGCTCTAATTGGGTCCAATTAGTTAGGGATAAAACTAATTGACCCAATTTCTTAACCCAAAATACAAACACACACCCGACGCTCAAGGGTAAATTCGTCTTTTCACAACCACAATAATTATTTCTCGGGACGGGCTGTAGCATGTATTTGTATATATATATAAATATATATATATGTATATGTATATATATATTTATATATGTATATGTATATATATTTATATATGTATTAGTATGAAATAAAATTGCTTTCTGCCATTGATTATGAACATTTGTGCATAGGGTTGTGATTTTCTTGATCTGCTCTATTGGTTTGTGTTTAGGGGGGGGGGGGGATGAGAATCAACACTTTGGGCCACCTGGTTTTTGAGGAGACAAAGACATATATGCATCAAAGGATCTCAAGTTATATTAACCTTTACCAAGGACACATGCATCAAAGGATCTCAAGTTATATTAACCTTTACATTAAACATTGTCAATGAGAGGACATATGGTAACATCCTTTCTTAATTTGCTAGGAGAAAATTTGCCTATCACCCTACAAACATGTATGAATTTATCTTCCTCATCACATCACTCATCACGACACTCGAGAATTTTTCATTTTCCCCAGTTCCCACAAAAAAAAAGAGAAGAAAAAACATTGCAAATCATCCATATAGCATACCATATTTTATTATTTGTTTGCAACCTAAACCAGAATTATCCCACAAATAAAGTGAGGTGAGGGGAATAATATCAGTCCCCCAACAAGTAGATGAAGGAACAATTTAAGGCTAAGAGAGGTCCCTACTACTTATTTAAACTTTTTCTGATGAAAATTGAAAATTAAGCATTAAACATATATGTGTTTACATAATTCGTCTAATAGTACTGCTATGATCGATGTTTCAGCTTCATAGGACTATTAGTGCATCCTTCATGCATTTTATACTGCTGCTGTTGTTTTGGTGAGAGAAAGCTGCTTTTGTTGGAGCTGGGAAAACAAGGCTTGGTTTTCTTGGACGAGGAGAAGCGCTTTTCTCCTCAGCTTGTTATTTTCTTCTATAATGCTCTGGTTCTCCATGTAAAGCTTCAAGTTCTTCATTTGCATCTCTATCTTTGCCCCTCCTCCTGTCTCTGCCTCTGTTGCTACCGCTCCTGGTCTTCCCTTCCTGTTCCTGTGTTAAAAAACAAAATTTAAACACTAATCTCTTTCATGATAAGAACAGAGAATAATAGAGAGGGAGGGGGGGGGGGGAGACAGAGAGAGAGAGAAAAAAATGGGTTGGGAAGGAACAAACCTGTTAATTAGGCGGCGAACTCGAAAGTGGTTTTGCTTTGATGGCCTTCGAAGGCGAGAAGAAGAGTAAAGAGGACTAGATGGAGACGTTTCTGAGTTCAAACACATTGTTTCCTCTACAATTCAGTTGCTGCCTCGGAGGGAGAGAGAGAGAGAGAGAGAGAGAGTTTAAACTTGGAAAAGAGAAGGCTAACAGAAATGTGGTTTGTGAGAAATAAAGTTCTTGGACTTTAAATAGGAGAGATGTCTGGGCAGAACCCAGGAGACAAAGGGTGAGCCACATGGCTATTTTTGTGTTTGTATCTGTACTTGAGAGAGAGAGAGAGAGAGAGAGGGCTTTCCATAGTAATGATGGCAATAGGAGCCATGATTACAAAGGCCAAGTAGAGTGACTGAAATTAAAAGCAGAGGGAGAATATGGGAAAAAGATATTTCGTTAGTATGCGGTAGTCTAAATTACGTTATTGAAATGTGTCGAATTTGGGTGTAAGATGACTAATGTATAGTCTTTATTGACTGACTTAACTTGTATATATTTATTTATAATGACACAATTCATACAATTAGATATGTGTCTATATCTTTCATAACGTGATGGGTACATGAAAGCTTTGCTCTGTATAAAGTCCTAAGTTCGGTGACGAGAAAGACATAAATATAGTTGTTTACAACTGGCAAAGAAAATGTTTTTCTCCCTCCTAAGGATGGGGAAGAGTGGAAGACTCTTTCATGGATGGGGATGGTTGGGACTAATTGAGAGGGGTTTGGGTTTTTGTTGAGGCACATGGGAAAATGGCTGTTATTCCAACTAGGCTTAGCCACTTTGTTGAATTTCAGAAGTTTCCCCCTTCATGCGTCCATTGTTTTTTCAGTCCTCAATGTGGAAGATAGATGACATATATGTCCATAGTCATGTGCCGCAATCAGTATGCAGTAAACCAAATCATTACTGTAGAAATCAAGAGGTTGAATAGTCTTGCTTGACAGCTTCATTGAGTACTAAGAGAGAAAACAATGGATGAATATTCTTAAAATTTTAAGTAGAGATTTTATTTTACATTACTTAATAATTAATTAATCAATAGACAATTACTTTGCTTTTATTTTTATTTCTTTTAAGGAAAAACGATGTTATTAATACTCCAACTCAACTCAAGTGTAATCAACGTCGTGAAAGAGAACATCTTAAATGGACTCACTGAGTCACTCCGCTCTAGTGCAGTGCCAATGAAAAGTGCGAACTTAGCCAAACGATGGTCCGAAAGCTAATCTAAAGGATGGGCAATTGAACCCATGGAAGCCTTTAAGGGAAGGGATTCTCTTTTTTTTTTTTTTTTTTTTTTTTTTTTAATTTTTAATTTTTAATTTTATAAAAATGAGTATTAGTTGAGGAGCCCACCCTATATTGAACTTTAACGATCCGAACCTGTTATTTCTCAAGTTGCACCTTGTAGATCATGCTTGCAAAATATTTGAGGTATCTAATTCAGTTCAAAAAAATTGACGAACACTTTATTCTAAGAAAAACATTGAATTTCATCGTGATAATTATATAGGCAAATCTTTCAGATTGAATTAAATTTTTACAAGGATGATTTATGAATCGAAACTTATAAAATAGATAGTTCAGATCGTTGAAATTCGATATGGAGTGAGTACCATAACTAATCCCTATTTTTTAAATAAAATGAGGATCCCTTCCCTGCTGACCCCATTACATGGACAATTACTTTAATTAAGTCGACGATTCAATTGTACGTGAGTATTATGTATGGGTTTTGGTTCCAAATTTCTACGTGAAATTATGAAGGATAATTAGCTGGAGAAGATTATATGTATGGATTGTGCATTTGGTCAAAAAGTTGGCGTTTGTTTTAATTAGTTCTTATCTTAATTTAGCCATTGTTTGTAAAGGTTGTGTTTGAAAGGTAGACGTAACCATTAGAACGCTCTTTGCTTTTACACGAGAAAATAATGTTTTTACATGTCGTAATGTGAAGATTCAAACGTGTAGACTCAAACTTAGGGATGTAATCATTCCCTTCACTTGAAGATGTTGCCAAACACGAATATTCTGTCCTAATTGGATGATCTGGATTTTTACGGGATGATAATAAAAGCAATAATAATCTAAATCAATTTAAATCATCCAATGCTTGACGCATGGAAACTTTTTTCCATTCTCTCCAAGAAAGACGAGTAAAAGTAAAAGAAAATATGAAATTAATAATTCAAGTAGTTCACACTGATAATCTTTGGATAGACAATTCGGAATAAAAACAGTTCTTTAGGCTCCAGCTCCTACCTGTCTGAGCAGAACATATATAGTTGACCAAAAATATAGTTCGATGTTACTTGAAAAGAAACAAACTAAACTTAATAGTTACGCCTTTCATGAATTATAATAATTTGTAGTTAGAGTCTTAATCGTTCTAAGAAGACAACAACAACGACAAGAAAATACGCAACCACTTGCAACTGCAATTTCATTTTAGTTATAATAATATTAATATATGTATGGTATAGGAATCCTTTAACAAGAGGATCCCCATTTTTCTAAAAAAATTGGGACATCTTCTTGACCGTTAGATTGACTTTTAATGAAATTGTGTGCTTGAGATCGTGTGGCCTGTGATTAAATCTCAACCACACAATTTCATTAAAGTCAATCCAACGGTCAAGAGGATGTCTCTGTTTTTTTTAGAAAAATGGGAATCCCTCTTGTAAAAGGGTTTGATTACATAAAATCATAAGGAGAAATTAGGTTCCCATCCTTCCTTTTGCTACTACATTGATTAAAATTCTATTACTTTTCAATTTTTTATCAAGATCCTTGAGTATTAATAACATCATTAATTATTTCAATAATAAAATATTTTTTTTATTTCTAAATATATTCATTTAATGTTAAAAATGTTACAATTAGTATATTTTTATTTATGACTAAATTTTTTATCATATATTTTTAGTTTTAGTTTGTATCCATTTTTAATTTGTACCAATTTTCTTTTCAGTATTAATTTGTACCCATATATTAATTTCTTTTTGTGCCCATATTTTTTAAAGTTTATTTGTAGTTGTACCCATATATATTTTTTATTTGTACTTTTCATTTTGCTAAATGTACCCATGCTAATTATATGTACCCATTCATGTAAAACTTTTTAATCTTAAAATGTACTCATTCTTAAATATACCAATTTGTTATATGTAAAATGTACCATTATTTTTTTTATATATAAAATCTATTCTCTAATCCATTTTTAAACTTATATGGGTGTCACAGCCCATCCCGTGATTCTTTTTATCGAGGTTGTGAAATGACGAAATTATCCTTGACGGGTGCTAAGGTAGGTGTGTGACATATTATTGAACAATGCATTTTCCCTAAGTTTTGGAAAGTTTGAATTTTGATTAAAGGTTGTATGTGTTTTGTGTGGTTAGGGAAAGAAGTTGGACTTGTTTTGGGATGGACCACACACACACACACGGGATACCCTCACCCCGTGCCCTCTCTCTCTCTCCTCCTTCTCTGTCACTCTCACTCTCTCTCTCTCAAAACTGTACGGATCGACCCAAAAACCCTTGAAACTTCATGGATCGAAGTGGAGATTAGCACCATTATGTTCGTGAGTGCCCTACGAACTCAAAGGTTCCATTTTCAGGTAAGAAACCCTTCGTTTTCACGTTGAAAACTCAAGGTCCGAATTGAGTACTATTCATGAACTTTGTAATGGTTGGTTTTTACGACAATCCAAGCTCATAGGGAGCTCTAGGAAGTTCCCACGAAGCTTGGGGACGTTCGTTTGGAAGTTTTAGACGTCGGGACACCCTAGTTCGAAGGTGGCCGGTTTTGGTGAAGTTTCCCGACGTGATTTTTGAAGGTTTTGAGACTCCAAAGAGGTATAGCCTTCTTCCCCTCGTGATTTAGGACATTTTGGTGAAAATTTCATGGAAAATGGTTGAGAAATGACAGAGAACAAGGAGATTGAAACATCTCTAGTTTCCGCCAATCGGAAAAACCAGTCCGGCAACTGGAGGAAGAAGATGACGTGTGTGGGTCTGTGCCCCTCCCGGCGCGTGGGGGCGCGTGCAGCCTCGAAATTTCTTTTCTAAAAATATGTCGACGTCCGTGACGTCGAGTAGGTCACTATGGTATATTTATATACCCAAATTGAGCACCGTATGAGAAGTTATTACGAATTGTCGGTTATGTGCTTTAATTAACGTTTTTATAGTTGTTTCGCATATAGGTGATACCTATCCCGAGGACGAGCGCATCCAGGAATGTCACGGGGGTTACGACCCTTTGACTTACCAGTGAGTGGGCAGTATTTTCTGTATTTACCTATATACTATTGATTTTTCCCATAAATTTAATTTATATGAAAGTATGTTTTTAAAATGCCATGCATGCATATTGTGAATTATATGAATTAGTAAATGATGCATATATATGTGAAATGGTGATGTGGATGCACAGAGTATCATGTGAGTTTTATGTTATTCATATGGTTTATTGATGATGTGAATTGCGTTAAGAGCTCATAACCTGCACCCCTGGTGTTAGTGCTTATATTATTCACCCGCACTGCACGCTCACCTTGGATCCAAGTAGGTGCATGTCGTACAGACCATGAGACGGTTTCGACATGCTAGTCGTCTAGATCACTAGAGGTGGTTCTGACTGGTAGGTGACCTTAGATTATGTGCACAGATGATTGATGAGAGAAGCACTAGAGCGTATTATTACACCATTCTTGTCGTATAGACTACTTCATGTAGTTCCGACTTATGTGCAGAGTAGTGCCGTACTGGTGACTCCGGTTGGTTTGGATATTGAGCTATGGAATTAACCGTACAAGACCAACTGCAGGGTCTCTGGTTGATTCATTATGTCACCTGTTATATTGATGCATTCTTAATCTGTTATTGACATTTATGGCATGGCATATTTTTTGGGTGTTGATAAAGAATTGTGATTTGAGATATGCGAAGATTATATGCATATTATGTTATTTTCTGGGAAAGTATACATGTTTTACAGCGAGGGGTTAGAAATGTTTTAAATGAAATGTTTTTGAGAAACTTTGGTTTTACTGACCTACTCAATTTTGTTTTGCACCCCTCCAGGTTTTAGTTAGCAGCGTTGGTGGCCCACGAGGATTCCCACGGCGTACTGACAGACTACATAAATGTAGGACTCACCTGCGGGTGTTGTAATTTAGTTATGGTCCTACTTGACTGTACCTAGTACTTGTGCTCTGAATTTGTGTGTTTCACACTTAAACTTACTCTAGCACGTTACTTGGTTATTATTGCTAGTATTTGGTTTTTGTTTATTCGTATTTCTTTTATCTATTGCTTCTGCCTCGCACTTTTGGTTACGTCACGCCCACATGATGGCCAGCACGCCTTGATTCTAGGATCGGGGTGTGTCAATGGGTACATTCTTTTTTCTTTGATTTCAAATTGTATCCATGTCAAGTTTAATCAAAGAAATTTACAAATTTTATTAAGCCTAATATTTTTTTTTTTGTGATTTTGAAGAATGTACCCAATTTTTTATACAATAATTTTTTTGGTTAATTTTGATGAATGTACCCATGTTTATATATATACACACACACAATAATATATTTATATTTTAATATTTTAAATCCCACAAATTATGATTTTTTTATTTAAAATCTCATTTATATACACAACTAAAATTTCTAATTTTTAATTAAAAAAATATAGTAACGTACATAGAAATAAATTATCACATTAATTTCAAGGACCTCGATAAAAAATTAAAAACCAACAAGGTTTTAATCAAAGAATATTCGTAACTAAGGACCGCATTCAAAGTATCCCAAATCATAATTACCGGATGTTTGAATCTTTTGAAGTTCTAAAATATCACGCCGTTGATCACTGGTGAAAAGAGGATCAATTGATCAACAACTCAAAAAGTTTGCATGTTTTTAGGATAAGTTATCTATTATATATAGAGGAAAGATCACTTACGTACACCCAACGCAACTATGGTAGCATGTAAGTCTAAAACTTAACACAATAGAGATTAACTAAGCTAAATGCAAACCAAGAAGTAGTAACTTCTTTTAATGTAATATGCAAGTCAATTATGATAGATTTGAGAGAAGGCAGAGGGAAATGAGTAGGTTATTGGAAGGGATGCCTGAGTGTGGAGGATGAACGGAAGGAGTAGTCAATATTGTTTGGTCCTCCCCTTTTGTGTCTTTTCTTAGTGTAATTGAGTACCAAAGCCATACTCATTTATTTGGCTTCATCTTCTTCCTCACCGTCATGATTGGTAATACCATCATTATCAACGGCAGTGGTGGTATTTTGTCCAACTTGAGCTCAGCCACTTCACATGGCACCCTTAACTCTACCTGGTTGGAGACACTTACACTTGCTGCAAGGAGCTAAATTGGATGAATGGATCAAACCATATGCTTTTGTTTTGTTTTCACAAAAATATTCTTTACGCACTCCCTCTTCTACCAAAGAAAGAAAATCCAGAATATAATCAACCTTTATATTAAAATGGAAATTGTTCTCTCATCATGTAACATCCCACATCGTCCAGGGGAGTGATCCTTAAATTTATATT
The DNA here is from genome assembly GCA_963082935.1 of Malus x robusta. NCBI lineage: Eukaryota > Viridiplantae > Streptophyta > Magnoliopsida > Rosales > Rosaceae > Malus > Malus x robusta. Next base: position 19,655,087 of record OY720334.1, on the reverse strand, counting down.
CCCATTCCTACCTAGCACGAGGCCTTTTGGGAGCTCACTGGCTTCGGGTTTCGTAGATACTCCGAAGTTAAGCGAGAAGGGGGCTAGAGCACTCCCAGGATGGGTGACCCACTGGGAAGTTGCTCGTGAGTTCCCAAAAACAAAACCGTGAGGGCGTGGTCGGGGCCCAAAGTGGACAATATCGTGCTACGGTGGTGGAGCGGGCTCGGGAAGTGATTCACCCCAGGCCGGGATGTGACAATTTGGTATCAGAGCCTAACCCTGGCCGTGGTGTACCGACGAGGACGTCGAGCCCCTAAGGGGGGTGGATTGTAACATCCCACATCGCCCAGGGGAGTGATCCTTAAATTTATATTCTCATCCCTACCTAGCACAAGGCCTTTTGGGAGCTCACTGGCTTCGGGTTCCGTAGGAACTCCGAAGTTAAGCGAGAAGGGGGCTAGAGCACTCCCAGGATGGGTGACCCACTGGGAAGTTGCTCGTGAGTTCCCAGAAACAAAACCGTGAGGGCGTGGTCGGGGCCCAAAGCGGACAATATCGTGCTACGGTGGTGGAGCGGGCTCGGGAAGTGATCCACCCCGGGCCGGGATGTGACACATCAAGCTATGTAAATTTAGACATTAAATGTTTATTTTGATCAAAATGTTTAGTCTAGATTTACTGTCTAACAGTACAAACATAGAGATTTATTTGCATGCAACATAAGTCTAGTAATAGAACATTATCGACACGAAATGACCTAATACCGGCCAAAGAAAGGGAGATGTCAGTGCCTCTAACATCACCCAACGTATACTTTTTACAATATTGGACCATATATAGGGTGTATAAATTCTATGTTATCATCATATACTTTGTGTAGGTGGTACACATGCAGTGTGAACATTATAGGCATGTATAAGAGTGGGCATAGATAGAACTGGGTACTTACTGGTCCCTCATCATGCCCCTTTGGATATGGGATATGTTTAGCCATTTGATTATTAAGACTAGGACCAAAGCAGGCTTCACTCATGATTTCTTGTGTTGCTATCTCCTCAGTACTTATATGCTACACCATGAGAGGATGAGAAGAAGATAGTCAACAAGCAAATGAAGCTCCCACCATTTTCAAACATGATCTGATTGCTTTCACTTATTGGTTTTTTTCTTACAACTTTCGAATCTTTTGGCTAGTTTGTTTTCTTTGCAAGTTTAGTTTGGGTGATCGATAGGCATGATTCATTCAAGTGTCAGACACACACACACACACACACACCAATTCATCACCTTCAATACTTAGTTTGCTAGACATGGCGCCACTATTGAGAATAGTTTAGGACACATAAAGAATCAACTGATGCACACTAGAGACCTGGAAATTTGGTATGGATTATATATCGTCAGACAAATATATCGACAGATGATTCTGCTTCAATAAGACACTTATAATCATTCTTGCATCTAATTTAAGAATTTTTCATGCATGGACTATATAAATATATGTCTTGAGGAGCCTCTCACCATCGAACAATGTGGTCCATATCACTATCACCATTTTCTTGTAGTTCAAATTAGAAATCTATGATCGATCCATCTGCCACTCAATTGCCTACCGCGCAATCGATTGCCTTTACGATTGCCACACATGCATACTCATCATGATATAATACTATATATTTATAATATTATCACTTACGTATTTGCCTATTTGATGGGATGTAATTAACCTTGGATGTATACTTCCTCATTAGAATTTAGAAGAGAGGTGTTGAGTTCTTATCAACTAAAACTATAAAACTATATATATATATATATATATATATATAGAGGCTCTTTAAGAGAAAAGTGATTCCCATTTTTTTTTAAAATGGGAATTAGTTGTATACTGTTTTAAAAATCTCTGTTTAGACGTTTGAAAATTAAGAAAGTGCACCTAGACCCGATTAGGCATTCGCCTAGACTGCCTAGGCACTCGCCTAGCCCACCTAAACCCATCTAGATTGCGACTCTAATTTAGACAAAAAATCGATAACTTTCATTGTACATTTTAATTTTTCAATAAAGTGTAAGAGACTTGTTGAATACTTGGATGAACACTCATTATATGCTTGTTCCTCATGCTTTCAAGATGTTCTAATACTTTATAATTTATATGTCATTTTATTTTTCAATTTATGTATCGCAATATAATTATGTGTGGTTTTTTAAATATAAATAGACATTTATTTATATAATATATAATAAATGTACTAAAATCCGCTTACTCCGTCTAGGCGCATATATATCTCACTTTATAAGAAAGATGCCACTACAAAAAATAAAAAAAATAAAAAATAAAAAGGACTGGTTTCTATGTTACACTGTTGGTTCTGATAGTTTTGAGTATTTTTTCCTCTTCAATCTTGTAACTTTGTAAGTGCAAGATGAGCAAGCTTCGAGTCGAGGGACACCAGTGTGGTACTTACCAAGTCATGTGGCGCTATGTGTATAAGTTAAAATGCATAGCGGCTGATGCGATGAAAGTTAAGCATTCAAATTAAACCCTCTTTTGATAATTGTAGTATATGTATAAGTAGGGATTGTTCTGGACCGGGGATTAGGAGGGCTTGCTAAAACCTTTAAACTGACTCAAAAACATAAAAACAAAATTAAAAAGGTTTGAATAGACTCAAGGGACTCAAAACAGATTCTAAAGATTCAAAACAACTTAAAAACACTCAAAACTGCCTAAAAACACAAACTGGGCAGATTTGGACTCTAAATCAACTATGGACGAATTTAGTGTTTTGGCTTGAATCAAAACACTCAAAAACACAAACAAAATAGAAATTTAACACTTTGAAACAAGAAAGTAAAAAGGGGATTTTGGTTTGGATGAATTTGAAATAAACAAGCAAGTTATAAAACTAGGCAGATTCTAAAATGAATTTGAGAAATAAAATGATGGATGGATTAGTTAGAGGTCCGTTCTTCACACATTACACTCTTGTACATGAATCGATTTGCAATTGCTTTTCAATAAACTATTATGCTCAACACCCCAAATTAACCGTGATGCACAAATTAACCCTCAGATTTTCCTTTACTCATTGAATTGGATGAATGCATGCGACAACCCAAATCATTCTCTAAAAGTCCCCTATATGAATGCATAATAGAGATACAATCAGAGATCATTACGTTCAATGAAAATCATAAGTGTTGACGAGACAATTATAACTATGAATGCATGATACATTTTCCAAGAATTCAATTAACGCGATTGTGATAAACAACATTCACTACTCATGAATATAAACTTGTAACGATTAGGTGAAACTCATTTATATTCTAGCATTTAATTCATGCATGAAAATTAAGTATGCATCAATCACAACTTTTCAAATCACAATTGGAAGAAATCAATTCATATCTCAAGAATGTTCATGGCTTCAAACTTCCCCCTAACTAAATGGGGGTTTAGCCACTCATAATTGCAACAAAATCAGAAAATGAATTTAACATTGGAAACAAAAGAAAGAAAACACCTAAACTCTCCAACGATCCAAGTTGACAACACGCACGTCCAAGCACTTTCCTTTCCTTCCTTTGCTACGGCATAAGGTGTTGGTGAGTGTTTGAAGGTTTGTTTGTATGGAGGAATGGATGTGTTTGGATGAAGGTTGTATTGAAATGGGAGTGAATGATCTAAAAAAATATATGAACTAAATTTATGTTACACACACTTCCTTTTATAGAGGAAGTGCAAGGCAATGGAGGGGGACATGGAGTGGTGTTGAAATGATTCAAAGGTGAAAGTGAAGTAATGATGCAAAGCATGGGTAAAATGGAGTGGTGTTGAAATGATTCAAAGGTGAAAGTGAAGTAATGATGCAAAGCCTGAGGGGTAAAATGGAGTGGTGTTGCAACAATGAATGCAAGTAGGAAACATGAATGATTGTGCACATGGTAGAGAAAGGAAAGGGAGGTGGAATGGTGTAGAAATGAGTCAAGGGTGGTGCTAGGCAATGAGTGAATGAAATAGACAAGGAATGTTGTTGGAACTTAGGGACATTGAGGATTAGGAAAGATTAAATCAAAATAAGGTAATCTTGACTCATGTTTCTTCTTTGGTTGCTGAGCTCTTTGTCATTAATTATTCTTTCTTTTTAACACATTCCAAGCCTCTTTAGTCTTCAATTTCGTCCATCCACCTAGCTCCATGCATGTCCTATCCATTACAAGCCCAAAACTGCTCCAAAATGCACCAAAATGCACCTTATTGCTTTATAAGGCCTATGGACCTACAAACACAAGAAAATAACTTAAAATACATAATTAACTAAGAAATAACAACATAAATGCATGAGAACAAGCTAAATCAGTCACATAAATATGCTCCTATCAGCGGTACATGATAGATTTTGAGTTCCGCCACTTTTGTGTCCAAGTTGCATGTAAGCTTCTTTATGTAGAATTCATTGAGATAAGCTTCACAATTAGTTTTTTTAGTCTTGCTCAATTAAGTAATTTAAGGCAGCAAAAGGAAGAGTATTTAGGGATCTGCCAAGTTGGAAGAGATGTTCCTCGACTATGGTATCTAAGGGAAGACGCTAACACCGAGATAGGGAAGTTCCTATCGATGAATTCCTCCGGGAAAAAGCGATAATGTGCTTGTCATGCGAGGGGATGCAATAGAGAAGGTGGATAGAATCTCTTCAGTATTCAATTTTTCATGATACGTTCGTAGTACGCCGGAAAGGATTCTCCTTGATTTTGTTGAATGCCACTAATTTGCTTCCTCAAAAGAATGATTCTTGATGTTGGAAAGAACTTCTTTAAGAATGCTTTTTTCATGCTCTCCCAAGATGTGATGGTTCCAGGTGACAATTCGTACAACCAATCTTTAGCCTTGTCCATTAGTTAGAATGGAAAAGCTTGAATTTTCAATATGCTTCCATCAACGTTGATTGGGGTCATGCTTGAACAAACCACTTCAAATTCCTTTAAATGCTTGTTTGGATCCTCCATGGACAGCCCATGGTACTTCGGAATGTGATGTAACAAACTGGACTTCAACTTGAACTTTTCGGTCTTGCCTTAAGCTGTCGTGGGATATTAAATACATAGGGGCACGACATTGTCTAATCCTGAAGCTAAGAGTTCCTTGATTGTTCGATTGTCCACTACCATGACTTATGCTTCCTCTAATTCCAGAGTCGTGGCCTCTTTTTCGTCTTCCATTTCTTCTTCTTCAAACTCAGGTTCAGGGTTAGGTGGATTAGATGCTTGCTGTTTCCTCTTCTTTCTCAAAGTATGCTCAAAATCGTCGTCAAAGTCAAAGATATGCTCACGAACTGGTTGAGAACTTCGAGTCATAAACTAGTACCTAAAAACAAGAAAATGAAACAAAATCAGAAACTAAAAACAAAGGACACGAAAATGAACAAAAAGAAACAACGGGGACTAGCAAAGTTGCTAATCCCTGGCAACGGTGCCAAAAATTTGATGTGATATAAAGAGCACTCAAATTAAACCCTCTTATTGACAATTGTAGTAAAGATGTAAGTAGGGATCGTTCTAGGCCGGGGATTATGAGGGATTGCTAATCTACTTAAAATTGACTTAAAAACACAAAACTATGCTGAAAACACTTAACTAGACTCTAAAGACTCAAAACAAACTAGAATGGCTCAAAACAGCGCAAAACAATGAAACTGACTCAAACTAGACACTAGGGATTACTTTGAACGAATTCTAACTTTAACTTGACTCAAAATACTAAAAGATACAAAATTTGACAGATTCTAACTTAAGAGACACGACCAAGTAAAGGGAGATTGGGTTTTGGATGAAATTAAAGTAAAAACAAGAAGATTGTAAACTTAAACAAAGTTTGGATGAAATTGGGTGAATTAATGGATGATGGGTTAGCTAGAGGGTCCTTCTCCACACATGACACATATGCACATGAATTGATTTCCGTTTACTCTTTCAATAAATCATGAATGACAATGCCCCAGATTTTCCTTAAGTCACTGAATTGGACGGACAACACATTGCCAACTAAATTATTCTTTCTAAGTTCCTTACATAAACTGCATAATAGAGACACAAGCAAAGATCATTAAGCTCTGTGAAAATCATAAGTATTGACAAGGCATTCGTAACTATGACATCTTGATACTCATGCCAAGAATTCAACTTAACACGATCGTGACCAGCGACCTTCACTACTTGTGAATATAAGTTTGTAACGATTATGTTAAACTCCCTGATATCCTAACATCAAATTCATGCATACAAACTAAGTAGGTCTCCTTAATCAACGTACAAGAATAAGTTATGAATTAAACAGTTAAGTAAATTGCATTCACAATTCACAAAATTATAACTGGAAATAACCAACTCATATTGCATATATAATCATGGTTTCAAAGTCTCCTCTAGCTAAAACGAGTTTAGCCTCTCATGTTCACAGCAAAACAAAGAGAATATAAATTAAACATTGAGAACTAAGATAGATTACACCTAAAACCGTCCAGCAATCCAACTTGAATAGCCAATATGTCCAAGGCTGCTCTTTCTTCTTCTTTGATGCAGCACAAGGTGGCAGTGGCGGTTGAAGTGATGAATTATGGTGATGGATGGCTGAAAGTATGAATGGTGGTGAATGGATGGATTGAATGGTGCGGTAAGGGCCTTTATTTATAGGGGAAGGAAAAGGCACGGCTGGGAATTAAATTGGGAAAGGTTTAAGACTCAAAATCCTCCAAGAAAATGGCAACAAATCAGAATCCCAAGAGGAAAAGGGTAAGTGAGGTGCGGCAGGATCCTAGAGGACAAGGGAATGGGATATACAGCAAGGGGAGAGGGAAAAAAGGTTTGCCTTGCACAGCAAGGGAAAAGGAAAGGGAAAGGTGGTGCGGCACCCTATAGGAATGGGTTTAAGTTTCAATTTAAGTCTCCTAATTTAATTAAAGATACTCCTTGCTGCTGGAAATTAAGTGGTGAAGGATTAGGAAAGTTTAGGACAAAATAAGGTAACTTTGGCTAACATTCCTTCTTTCTTGCTTGCATCCTTTACTTCCTTTTCTTGAATTAATTTCTTCATAACTTCAACATAATCCTAGCCTCTTTTGATCTTCAAATTCGTTCATACACCTGATAGGAGCATATTTATGCAACTGAGTTAGCTTGTTCTCATGCATTTATGTTGTTATTTCTTAGTTAATTATGTATTTTAAGCTATTTTCGTGTGTTTGTAGGTCTATAGGCCTTATAAAGCAATAAGATGCCTTTTGGTGCATTTTGGAGCAGTTTTTGGCTTGGAATGAATAACACATGCATGGAGCAAGGTGGATGGACGAAATTGAAAACTAAAGAGGCTAGGAATGTGTTAAAGAGAAAGAAGAATTAATGTAAAAAGGACAAAGAGCTCAGCCACAAATGGGTGTCACTCCACCTTTCACCTTTCCATCATTGTCGTGCACCACCATTGCACTCCTTTTGGATTACTAAGCCGGGCATCATCATCCATGTTCCCTCCATTGACTCATTTGTTGCATCATTCCACTTCCTTTCCTTTGTCTACCATGTGCACAATATCCCTTCACCTCCTTGTTCTCATTGATTCACCACTTACTCACCTTTCCACCCATGCCATGCATAATCATCCTTGTCCCCTCCATCATTTCAGATTTCATGCATCATTACATTAAATCATTGCACTCAATTGCTACACCATTCCTCGTTCCCTCTATCATTTCAGATTTCATGCATCATTACATTGAATCATTGCACTCAATCATTGCTCTCAATTGCTACACCATTCCTTGTTCCCTCCATCATTTCAGAATTCATGCATCATTACATTGAATCATTGCACTCAATTGCTACACCATTCCTCGTTCCCTCTATCATTTCAGATTTCATGCATCATTACATTGAATCATTGCACTCAATCATTGCTCTCAATTGCTACACCATTCTATGTTCCCTTCATCATTTCAGATTTCATGCATCATTACATTGCATCATTGCACTCAATTGCTACACCACTACATGTTCCCCTCCATTGCCATTCACTTCCTCTATAAAAGGAAGTGTGTGTAACATCAATTTAGTTGATACTTTGTTAGATCATTCACTCCCATTTCAACACAACCTTCATCCAAACACATCCATTCATCTTCACATCCATTCCTCCATACAAACAAACCTTCAAACACTCACCAACACCTTGTGTCGTAGCAAAGGAAGGGAAGGAAAGTGCTTGGACGTGCTTGTTGTCCAACTTGGATCGTTGGAGCGTTGAGGTGTTTTCTTTCTTTTGTTTCTAATGTTTAAATTCATTTCCTTTCGTTTTGTTGTAAATATGAGTGGCTAAACCCCTTTTGGCTAGGGGTGATTTCAAAGCCATGATTATGTGTGCAATATAGTTTGATAAATTCCAGTTATGAACTCTTGAATCGTGAATGCAATTGGCTTAACTATTTGATTGATAACTTATTTGTATTTGTTAATTAAAGGTCGACACTTAATTGGCATGCATAAATCCGTTGCTAGAATATAAGGAAGTTTCACATAATCGTTACAAATTTATATTCACATGTAGTGAAGGTTGCTTATAAACGATCGCGTTAAGTTCAATTCCTAGCATGAGTGACATGATGTCATAGTTGCAAGTGCTTTGTCAATACTTATGATTTTCATTAAACGTAATGATCTTTGATTGTATCTCTATTATGATGTCATGTAGGGAACTTTAGAAGACTGTTTTGGGTGGTCGAATGATATCATCCAATCCAATAAAACAAGGAAAATATGAGAGTTAACTAGTGATGTCACGGTTAATTTGGAGCATTGTCATTCATAATTCAATGAAGTAGTAATTGGAAATCGAGTTATTTGCATACATGTCATGTGTGGAGAAAAAGCCTCTAGCTATCCCATCCATCATCTTATTTCTCAAATTTGTTTTACAATCTGTCTAGTTTTTCATACTTGTTTGTTTATTTCAACTTCGTCCAAAACTCAATCCCCCTTTACTTTAGTGTGTCTAATTAGTTAGAATCTGTTTTAATTTGTGTTTTCAAATGTTTTGATTCAAGTAAAAGTAATTTTCGTCCAAAGTCATTCCTAGTGTCTAATTTAAGTTTATTTAGTTGTTTTAAGCTGTTTTGAGTATTTTAAGTTTGCTTTGAGTCTTGTGAGTCTTGTTAAGTATTTTTTTAAGTTTAGTTTTATGTTTTTGAGTCAGTTTAGAGGTTATTAGCAAGCCCTCATAATCCCCGGTCCAGAACGATCCCTACTTATACTTATACTACAGTTGTCAAAAGAGGGTTAAATTTGTGTGTTAAGTTAATTTTTGCATCAAGTTTTTGGCGCCGTTGCCGGGGATTAGCAACTTTGCTAATCCCTTGTTATTTCTTTTTGTTTATTTTCGTGTCTTTTGTTTTTAGTTACTGACTTTGTTTGTGTTTGTGTGTTTTTTTTTTTGTTTTGTTTACTTTTGATATTTGATTTAGTTTTGTTTCCTTGATTTCAGGTACTAAAGAAGTAAGACATGGATTTTGCTACCATTCAAGCTCAATTGGCGGAACTTACTTCTCAATTGTCACAATATGCCGAAAGGACCATAATGCAAAGTGACCCTACAGATGGTGTGTCCTATGGGCAAAGATATCCAACTCATCAATATTCTCAATTCACTGCGAATGAAGATGCTTGGGTTAATGAAGGCCATAGCCAATCATGGGACAACATGTTTTCCAACGCTTACAAATCAAATTGGAGAGATTATTCAGATTACTTAGAACCTTAACAATTCCTACAAGATGGATATTGGCAGCAAAAAGAGGAGTTCCATTCAAGACCTATGCAGCCATCACAGCTTCATATACAATATGCTCAATCAAACTCAGGTTTGTCAATAGATTATGATCGAATTTTTGATGAAATAAATTCTTTGATGCAGGGCTCACAAAATCAAACCAAGAAAGCTCAACAAGATGGATATTGGCAGCAATCTGAGGAGTTTTATTTAACACCTATGCAGCCACCATAGCTTCCCCTACAACAATTCCAATCAACCTCAAGTATGTCCACGGATAGTGATCAAAATTTTCAAAATGAAACAATGCTCAATCATGCTAAGGAGATGAGCGAATTGAAAAATCAACTTGGAAAGATTATGGAGGTCACGGCACAAATTCAAGAGCAAAGTAAACCCTCTAACTCAACTATTGAAAATTTGAAGGAAGATTTTGAAATCCATGATACTATCACTTTGGGAAGTGCTATGGAGGTTGGAGGTGAACCCAAGACATCCAAACCAAGCTAAAACATGGATGAATAGCTGATGCTCGAAGAATAGGACAATAACAAAGCCACGGCAAGGGAAGAACCACCCTTGCCGCAACCCCATATGCCCTCTATGCCGTCCACTACAACCAAGGTAAGCTTAAATTCAATTCGTCTTGACCCCGTTTCACCAAATGTGCTTATTCCTTGTAGGATCAAGCAATCGAAGGAAGAAGAGGGTGAGAAAGGCATCTTCGAAACCTTTCCAAAGAATCAAGAGTAAGAAGTGGACGGGGAATGTCGAGAATTCAACAAAGAAGATACACTTGAGACGAAAAATCCCAAAGAAGTTGGATTTTATGACACGGGACAGTCATAACTCTGAAAACACCAAATCTGACCAAGTCCCATATCCCTGCAACCTTTAAAGATGTGGTTCGTAATTGAGTTTGTGTAGGAGCAAGCAAGTAAGCCATCTTCTCCAACTTCGATTTTATTTTATACTAACTTGCTGGTTTTGATGATTCAAGCACCTACACTAGAATTTAAACCATTGCCGGATCACATCAAGTATCACCTTCCATTCAAAGATCAATTCCATGCTATGGGCCCTATCCATGCTTAAAAGGAAGTTTCGTCCGACTGGAAGACGTTCAAGCAAGCGCTTCTTGGGAGGCAACCTATGTATTCAAAAAAAGGAATATCTTTGAATCGCTTCATAATCAGTTTTGCGTTTCTAAAAACCTTCCATTTTCTGCCGTTTTATTTTGCCATGATTGTCATTTTTCTTTGTTGCTTGTTTAATTGTTTTTGGTGTGGGTTTATTTTTGAAACATTGACAAATATGCAAGGTATTTTTACATTCATTTTCAAGAAAAAAAAAGGAACATTAAGCAGAAAATACAAGAGGAAGCATTCACAAAGGCTGCTTAAGAGAAGTTTCAGTAATCGGCGGAGCCCTAAAAGGATGAGGCATCAGAGGTTGATCATTTGGAGCTTCATTATGTGGTACAGCCCCAAAAGACGAAGGCAAATGTTGTTGGAACAAACCCACAAACCTGTGATGATCAAGTAAAATCTGACCATCAGATTCCTGCATCTGGTCAATCTTCCTCTTCATGTTTGTAGCATAGTTATGTGTGAGCTTGTGCAACTGTTTATTCTCATGCTTGAGCCCTCTAATCTCCTGTTTGAGACTCATCACTTCAGCCGCCAACGATTCAACTTGACGGGTTCGAGCAAATAGGCGATGGGCCATATTAGACACAGAACCTGCACACTGCACACTGAGAGCCAGAGAATCCTTAACAACCAACTCATCAGACCGTTTGGAAAATAGTCCGTTATCCTTGGGAGTGACAAGGTTCCGGGCCACGACCGCAGCGGTCATATTATTCTTCATCACTGAATCCTTGACGGTAAGAGGACCAGTAGGGGATATGAAGGATGGGCGCCATATGTTGTCTGGAAAAGGTATGGATGCCTCTTCACCAAGATTCAAGTCAAAACGACGGTCAGATGGGCCAGACATTTTCAAAGCTGTTGAAGAAAAAAGAGGTCGGACAAATCAAGATCTTAGAAATGCAATGAAAGGAGTTTCTATAGGCGAAAATTCAAGTATGTTTTGAAACGAACTGCACGCCTTTATAAAAATCAGCACTGGATGGGATTTCAGAGATCGAAGAGGCGAACTCAGAAATCGAAGAGGCGAGCTAAGAAATCGAATAGGCTAATTCAAAAATCGAAAAGGCGCTAGCTTTCTCAAAAGCTGGGCTTGCTCAGAAACCATGAGTCAATCTTCTTTTCTAGATTTGTCCGCATTTGTCACATGCAACCTCTGCACTCGACGGAGTTTATCACCCATTACTTCTAGTGTTGTTCCTTGCTGTTTTTAAGTGTTTTTAAGCTGTTTTGGAGTGTTTTTGTGTGTTTTGACATAAAAATCCGAAAATCTCATAAAAATTTGATAAATTGTTTTGAAAAACCCAAAAAAAGTTGTTTTTGTGTGTTTATTTGTGCCGTAGGGTACATTCCAACACAATGGTGAAGATTTGGTTTTTTATTACATGACTGTTAAAGAGAGTTATAAACATGGATGAAAATTTGATTTACTATTTAGTGTATGCTTGGTTGTAGTTATAATTTATGAATTCACAAGCAATCATAAAGGAAAAATCAGTTTTTGTAACATGCTTGAAGGAAGGAACTCAAATGAACGCTACAACAACCTTGTGAGACTTGAGCCTAAACGTTTATTTGGAGAGTTAATAATCTGTGCACAATTGTTTTCTAAAGTCGTTGCATGATCTCATTATTCTTTACTTGGTTGCTACTTAGAAGGCGTTTCATCATTTAGTTCCAAATGCTAGAACTCATGCCTATTTCATTCAAAGCGTGCTATTGAATTGCATAACACATATTCAAGATGAAGTTGTGTAGTGACCACCAAAGCCAAATTGTCGTGCCCCTATTTCATTATGTGTTTAAGTTTAACCCCGTTGAACCTTGTTAAGCCTATGTTCTTTGTTAACCCACACTATCCTTACCTAGCCTAGTTTTAGGACCATCCATACCCTTATTCTTGAAGCATAGTAAAGCATGACTTAAAATGAACTCTTTTTTTATCAATGTATTACAGAAATCAAGTATGGGGGAAGTGATTCTTGTGTGTGTGTGTGTGCCAAAGTCCTTAATAAGGCACGGGTAGAAAAGAAAAAAAAAAGAGTGAAAAGAAAAAAAGAATTGAAAAGAGTATGAAAAAGAGCCCTAAGTGTTGCATGAATCTTCCCTTTGTATTTAAAAGTTGATTCTGCATTCTAAAGTGAATTCCAAGTGTCTATTTCATTGCTTTGCTTGCTATTGCTTTAAGAATGTTTGTTATTCCTATCTTTTTTTTATTAGCCATTACCCCCAAGCCCTGTTACAACCTTGAGTTCAATCTTGAGTGTTGTGTGTTTCAATTTGTGGAGTTCAAAATTGGTATGAGCATATGGTGTCACTGGTTCTCGCATCTAAGTAGTAGCATTCCATTCATGAGATCATATCTAAACATGCTTAATAACTCCAGAAAATTGCTTTCTTTGTTATAACATATGTGAGTCCTAGTCTTTCGTGTTTACATCAATCTTCTCACATATACTAGTGTAGGGTGTGTAGTCAGAAAATGTGTGTGAAAATAGAGAGTATCTTGTAAGGAATTAAGCAAATTCTCTAAGGCATGTTACTACATTCAAAACATTGTTTTAATTGGTTAGTTGTGAACTAGTAAGTGGTGACTGTCATTAAGTACGTGCTCAAGTGTAAAGATGACTAAAATCTATGGGAATGATGATTTTTAACATGTCATGTTTCATTAAAAATCCCTGAGGCAAATGTTGGAAGATCAAGGTTGTGTTTTGTTTGTTTTGTTTTGCTCGAGGACTAGCAAAAGCTAAGTGTGGGGGAATTTGATAGGAGCATATTTATGCAACTGAGTTAGCTTGTTCTGCATTTATGTTGTTATTTCTTAGTTAATTATGTATTTTAAGCTATTTTCGTGTGTTTGTAGGTCTATAGGCCTTATAAAGCAATAAGATGCATTTTGGTGCATTTTGGAGTAGTTTTGGGCTTGGAATGAATAGCACATGCATGGAGCAAGGTGGATGGACGAAATTGAAAACTAAAGAGGCTAGGAATGTGTTAAAGAGAAAGAAGAATTAATGTAAAAAGGATAAAGAGCTCAGCCATAAAGGGGTGTCACTCCACCATTCACCTTTCCATCATTGTCGTGCACCACCATTGCACTCCCTTTGGATTCCTATGCCGGGCATCATCATCCATGTTCCCTCTATTGACTCATTTGTTGCATCATTCCACTTCATTTCCTTTGTCTACCATGTGCAAAATATCCTTTCACCTCCTTGCACTCATTGATTCATCACTTACTCACCTTTCCACCCATGCCATGCATAATCACCCTTGTCCCCTCCATCATTTCAGATTTCATGCATCATTGCATTGAATCATTGCACACAATTGCTACACCATTCCTTGTTCCCTCCATCATTTCAGAATTCATGCATCATTACATTGAATCATTGCACTCAATTGCTAAACCATTCCTTCTTCCCTCTATCATTTTAGATTTCATGCATCATTACATTGAATCATTGCACTCAATTGCTACACCATTCCTTGTTCCCTCCATCATTTCAGATTTCATGCATCATTACATTCAATCATTGCACTCAATTGCTACACCATTCCTTGTTCCCTCCATCATTTTAGATTTCATGCATCATAGCACTCAATTGCTACACCACTCCATGTTCCCCTCCATTGCCATGCACTTCCTCTATAAAAGGAAGTGTGTGTAACATAAATTTAGTTGATACTTTGTTAGATCATTCACTCCTATTTCAACACAACCTTCATCCAAACACATCCATTCATCTTCACATCAATTCCTCCATACAAACAAACCTTCAAACACTCACCAACACCTTGTGCCGTAGCAAAGGAAGGGAAGGAAAATGCTTGGACGTGCTTGCTGTCCAACTTGGATGGTTGAAGCGTTTAGGTATTTTCTTTCTTTTGTTTCTAATGTTTAAATTCATTTCCTTTCGTTTTGTTGTAAATATGAGTGGCTAAACCCCTTTTGACTAGGGGTGATTTCATAGCCATGATTATGTGTGCAATATAGTTTGATAAATTCCAGTTATGAACTCTTGAATCGTGAATGCAATTGGCTTAACGATTTGATTGATAACTTATTTGTATTTGTTAATTAAGGGTGGACACTTAATTGGCATGCATAAATCCATTGCAAACTTAATTAAGGGTGGTCGCTTATAAACGATCGCGTTAAGTTCAATTCCTAGCATGAGTGACATGATGTCATAGTTGCAAGTGTTTTGTCCATGCTTATGATTTTCACATAATCGTTACAAACTTATATTCACATGTAGTGAAGGTCGCTTATAAACGATCGCGTTAAGTTCAATTCCTAGCATGAGTGACATGATGTCATAGTTGCAAGTGTTTTGTCCATGCTTATGATTTTCATTAAACGTAATGATCTTTGATTGTATCTCTATTATGATGTCATATAGGGAACTTTAGAAGAATGTTTTGGGTTGTCAATGATATCATCCAATCCAATAAAACAAGGAAAATCTAAGAGTTAACTAGTGATGTCACGGTTAATTTGGAGCATTGTCGTTCATAATTCAATGAAGTAGTAACTAGAAATCGAGTTATTTGCATACATGTCATGTGTGGAGAAAAAGCCTCTAGCTATCCCATCCATCATCTTATTTCTCAAATTTGTTTTACAATTTGTCTAGTTTTTCATACTTGTTTGTTTATTTCAACTTCGTCCAAAACTCAATCCCCATTTACTTTAGTGTGTTTAGTTAGTTAGAATCTGTTTTAATTTGTGTTTTTAAATGTTTTGATTTAAGTAAAAGTAATTTTCGTCCAAAGTCATTCCTAGTGTCTAGTTTAAGTTTATTTAGTTGTTTTAAGCTAATTTGAGTATTTTAAGTTTGCTTTGAGTCTTGTGAGTCTTGTTAAGTATTTTTAAGTTTAGTTTTATGTTTTTGAGTCAGTTTAGAGGTTATTAGCAAGCCCTCCTAATCCCCAGTCCAGAACGATCCCTACTTATACTTATACTACAGTTGTCAAAAGATCCACCTTATACTTACACTACTTATACTTAGTGTGTTTAGAGGTTAAATTTGTGTGTTAAGTTAATTTTCGCATCAACACCTTGCTCCAAGCATGTGTTATCAATTCCAGGCCCAAAACTGCTCCAAAAGGCTCCAAGATCCACTTTCTTGCCACTTTAGCCCTTTGGACCCACAAACACACGAAAATAACTTAAAATACTAAAATAACTATGAACTAATAACATAAATGCAAGAAAACAAGCTAACTAAGTCGTATAAATATGCTCCTATAAAATTGCCCCACACTTAGCTTTTTCTAGTCCTCGAGCAAAACAAACAAAACAAACAAAACAAACAAAACAAAACCTAGACCTTCCAACATTTGGCTCAGGGATTTCCAATGAAACATGACATGCCAAAGATCAGCACTCGCATAGATTTTAGCAATCCTTACCCTCGAGCACACACTTAATCATAGTCACCACTCACTAGTTCGCATTTAATCAATTAAAACAACATTTTGAATATAGTAACATGCCTTAGAGAATTCCCTCAATTCCTCACTGGATATACTCTCTATTTTCACACAGATTTTCTGACTACACTCCCTATACTAAGTATATGTGAGAAGATTGATGTAAACATGTAGACTAGTACTCACATATGTTTTAAACAAAGAAGGCAATTTATGGAGTTATTAATATATATATATATATATATGATCTCATGAATAGAATGCTACTACTTAGAAGCGAGAACCAAGGATTCCTTATGCTCATACCAATTCCAAACTCCATAGATTGAAATACATAACACCCAAGATAGTAGTCAAAGGGTTGTAACGGGGTTAGGGTATTGGCTAACAAAGAAAGGGAAAGGATAAACAAAGGTTTTTAAAGCAATAGTAAGCAAAGTAATGAAATTGACACTTAGAATTAACTTTTGAATGCACAAATCCATTTTAAACACAAAGGGAAGATTAACAAAACACTTAGGGCTAGATTCAAACTTTTAGACCCTTTCTTCAACACCCAATACTTGTGAGTTCATTCTCACTTATTTTCAACTCTTTTCCTTTCTTTTCTACACACTTTTTCTTTTCTTTTTCTTTTTCCACGTTTTTTTCACATGTTTTTTTTGTTTTTTTCTTGTCGTTGGAATTAACCTTCCCCCACACTTGTTTTCTGCAATATGTTGATCAAAATGAATTCCCTCTAAGTCATGCTCCACTATACTTCAAGAACAAGGGTATGGATAGTCCTATTCTAGGCTAGGTAAGGATAATGTGGCTAACAAAGAAAATAGGCTAAATAAGGCTAAATAAGGCTCAAAAGGGTTAAACCTACAAAACAAATGCATGGGATGAAGGCTTTTTGGCTCTGGTGGTAAATACTAAACAACTTCAACTTGTTATATGTTATGCACTCAATTTTAAGCTTTGAATGAAACGGACTTGAGTTCTAGTATTTGGAACTATAATGATGAAAAAGCATTCTAAGTAGGAACCAAGCAGAGAAACAATGAGATCATGCAACGACTTTAGAAAACAAGAAATCACAGATTAATAACTCTCCAAACAAAGTTTAGGCTCAAGTCTCTTAAGGTTGTAGTGTTAGTTTGAGTTTCTTCCTTCAAGCATGTTACACAAACTGATTTTTTTCTTTTGTGATTACGTGTGAATTCGTAAACGACAACATAACCAAGCATAAACCAAAGAGCATATCAAAATTTCATCCATGTTTGCAACTCTCTTTAACAGTCATGCAATTAAAAACCAAATCCTTCTCATTATGTTGGAAGTTACCCTAAGACACAAACAAACACACAAAAACAACTCTAAAACGACTCTTTTTGGGTTTTCCCAAACTTTTTCTAATTATTTTTTCAAATTTTCGTATTTTTCTTTCAAAACACAAAAACACTTAAAAATAGTGAAAACAACTCTAGTGGTGCTAGGTGGTAAAATCCCACAAAAATCATGCAAAAACAGCATGTTTACCCCCCCCCCCCACACTTAAACCAAACATTGTCCTCAATGTTTCAAACATAGACTCACATATAAGCAAACAAACAAACAACGAACAAAAATGGCAAAATAAGTGCAGCAAAGCGAACGGTTTAGGAATGTAAATCTGGTTTTGGAGTGAGAATTCCAATGTTCCCTAGTTGAATGCATGGGTTGCCTCCCAAAAAGCACTTGCTTTAACGTTTTGCAGCCGGACGTATACCTTCATTTAGACTTCTTAGGAGCCCATGGCATAGAGGGGTATTTCCTCCACAACCTGCCCTTCTACATTCTCATAGTAGTGCTTTCAACGGTGCCCGTTCACTTTGAATTTTTGGTCGTTCCTTAAGCTTTGAATTTGGACTGCACCATAAGGAAAAACATTATTAATAACAAAAGGACCAATCCATTTAGAACGTAACTTACCGAGAACCAAACGTAGGTGGGAGTTAAAAAGCAACACTTTCTGCCCTTTGGTGAAGGTCTTCCCACGAATCATCTTGTCATGGAATGCCTTGGTTTTCTTCTTGTAAATACGAGCATTCTCATACGCTTTGTTCTTGATTTCCTCAAGTTCATTCAATTGGAGCTTCCTATGCATTCCAGCCGCACCTATCTCCAAATTGAATATCTTGACAGCCCAATGTGCCTTGTGCTCTAATTCCACATGGGGATGGCATGGTTTACCATGGATTAGCCGAAATGGAGACATCCCAAGTGGTGTTTTGTAGGCTGTATGATACACCCACAGTGCATCATCCAAACACATACTTCAATCTTTCTGGGTTGGCCCAATGGTCTTCTCCAAAATTTGCTAGATTTCACGGTTAGAAATGTCGGCTTGCCCACTTGTTTGAAGATGGTAAGGTGTTGAAACCTTATGCTTGACATTGTACTTCATGAACAGTGCCTCAATGGTTCGATTGCAAAAATGGGAGCCTCCATCACTTATGAACACCCTTAGCATCCCAAATCTGGAGAAGATATTAGTTTTGATGAAATCTGCAACCACTCTAGAATCATTAGTACATGTGGCTTTTGCTTCCACCCATTTTGAGACATAATCAACTGCAAACAAAATATAAGTGAAGCCATAAGAAGAAGGAAAAGGACCCAAGAAATCAATGCCCTACACATCAAAAATTTCGACATTGAAGATGGGGGTCTGCGGCATTTGGTCCTTTGCACCTCTGTTTCCTGTTCTTTGACAACGATCACACGTTATGCAAAAAGTTCTAGCATCCTTAAATAGTGTAGGCCAATAAAATCCACATTCAATAACCTTAAGAGTTGTTCTTTGGGTGCCAAAATGACCCCTAAATGCATAAGTGTGACAGAAAGTTAAAATTGAATGAAATTTGGACTCATGCACACACCTACGTAAAATCCGATCAGGCCAATATTTCCACAAATATGGGTCATCCCAAACATAAAATTGTGCATCCTTTTTAAGTTTATCACGTTGGTGCTTGTTTAGGTTTCTTGGAACTTGTTTAGACACCAAATCAGCATACCATGGTTCACTTACTTCAATGAACAGCAATTGCTCATCAGGGAATGTTTCTAGGACAGGTAATGACTCCTCATTATGCACCAAACAGCTCAAGTGGTTAGCCACTACGTTTTCACTCCATTTCTTGTCCCTAATTTCAATATCAAACTCTTGGAGAAGAAGCATCCAGCGAATAAGCCCTGGTTTGGCTTCTTTCTTTGTGAGCAAATACTTCAAAGTTGCATGATCAGTGTAAACAATGACTTTAGTGCCAATTAAATAAGAACGACACTTATATAATGCAAACACAACAGTAAGGAGTTCTATTTCAGTGGTGGAGTAGTTCAATTGAGCATCATTCAAGGTTCGGGAAGCGTAGTAGATGACATGTGGCTGCTTGTTCTTCCTTTGGCCTAAAATAGCTCCAATTGCATAATCTGAGGCGTCACACATGAGCTCAAAAGGAAGGCTCCAACCTGGTGGAATTATGATAGGGGCTAAAGTGAGCATCTCTTTGAGGTGTTTGAAAGCCTTCTCATATTCCTCGTTGAAGTCAAAGTGCACCTCGTTTTAAAGGAGACGGCAAAGGGGCTGTGAAGTTTTTGAAAAGTCATTGATGAATCGCCTATAGAATCCTGCATGTCCAAGAAAAGAACGAACCTCTCTCACCGAAGTAGGAGAGGGTAAGTAGCGTACAAGATCTATTTTTGACTTATCAATCTCAATTCCTATTTTTGACTTATCAAAGTAGCTAATCCCCGGCAACGGCGCCAAAAATTTGATGTGATATAAACTAGCACTCAAATTAAACCCTATTATTGACAATTGTAGTAAAAATGTAAATAGGGATTGTTCTAGACCGGGGATTAGGAGGGATTGCTAATCTACTTAAAACTAACTTAAAAACACAAAACTAGGCTAAAAACACTTAACTTGACTCTAAAGACTCAAAACAAACTAGAATGACTCAAAACAACACAAAACAATGAAACTGACTCAAACTAGACACTAGGGATTACTTTGAACGAATTCTAACTTTAACTTGACTCAAAATACTAAAAGACACAAAATTGGACAGATTCTAACTAAGAGACACGACCAAGTAAAGGGGGATTGGGTTTTGGATGGAATTGAAGTAAAAACAAGCAGATTGTAAACTCAAACAAAGTTTGGATGAAATTGGGTGAATTAATGGATGATGGGTTAGCTAGAAGGTCATTCTCCACATATGACACATATACACACGAATTGATTTCGAGTTACTCTTTCAATAAACCATGAGTGACAATGCCCCAGATTAACAGTGTCATCAATAATTAACCCTCAGATTTTCCTTAAGTCATTGAATTGGACAGACAATGCATCGGCAACCAAATTATTCTTTCCAAGTTCCCTACATGAACTGCATAATAGAGACACAAGCAAAGATCATTAAGCTCTGTGAAAATCAGAAGTATTGACAAGGCATTCGTAACTATGACATCATGATACTCATTCCAGGAATTTAACTTAACACAATCATGACCAGCGACCTTAACTACTTGTGAATATATGCTTGTAACGATTATGTGAAACTCCCTTATATCCTAGCATCAAATTCATGCATGCAAACTAAGTAGGCCTCCTTAATCAACGTACAAGAATAAGTTCTGAATCAAACAGTTAAGTAAATTGCATTCACAATTCACAAAATTATAACTAGAAATAACCAACTCATATTGCATATATAATCATGGTTTCAAAGTCTCCTCTAGTAAACACTAGTTTAGCCTCTCATGTTCACAGCAAAACAAAGAGAATATAAATTAAACATTGAGAACTAAGATAGATTACACCTAAAAACGTCCAGTTATCCAACTTGAATAGCAAATACGTCTAAGGTTGCTTCTTCTTCTTCTTTGTTGTGGCACAAGGTGGCAGTGGTGGTTGAAGTCATGAATTATGGTGCAGGATGGCTGAAAGTATGAATGGTAGTGAATGGATGGATTGAATGGTGCGACAAGGGCCTTTATTTATAGGTGAAGGAAAAGGCACGGCTGGGAATTAAATTGTGAAAGGTTTAAAACTCCAAATCCTCCAAGAAAAGGGTAACAAATCAGAATCCCAAGAGGAAAAGGGTAAGTTAGGTGCGGCAAGATCCTAGAGGACAATGGAATGGGATATGCGGCAAGGGGAATGGGAAAAGAGGTTTGCCTTGAATGGCAAGGGAAAAAGAAAGGGAAAGGTGGTGCGGCACCCTATAGGAATAGGTTTAGGTCTAAATTTAAGTCTCCTAATTTAATTAAAGATCCTCCTTGCTGCTGGAAATTAAGTGGTCAAGGATTAGGAAAGTTTAGGGCAAAATAAGGTAACTTTGGCTAACATTCCTTCTTTCTTGCTTGCATCATTTACTTCCTTTTCCTGAATTAATTTCTTCATAACTTTAGCATAATCGTAGCCTCTTTTGATCTTCAAATTTGTTCATCCACCTTACTCCAAGCATGTGCTATCCATTCCAAGCCCAAAACTGCTCCAAAAGGCTCCAAAATGCACTTTCTTGCTACTTTAGCCATTTGGACCTACAAACACACGAAAATGTCTTCAAATACTAAAATAACTATGAACTAATAACATAAATGCAAGAAAACAGCCTAACTAAGTCGCATAAATATGCTCCTATCAAAGACGCTAACACCGAGATAGGGAAGTTCCAATCGATGAAGTCCTCCGGGAAAAAGCGGTAATGTGCTTGTCACGGGAGGGGATGCAATAAAGAAGGTGGGTAAAATCTCTCAAGTATTCAATTTTTCAATCCATGGTTGGGATATATATACAACGTAAACATATATACAGGAGTAAGAATTCTGCGAAAGAAGAATGATAACAAAATGAACGACGCGAATCCAAACATGTCTCGAGTAATTGCAGGTCCATTCCTGTTCAAACCAGAAAAGTGATGCAGTACATATGCTCCCATACCCGCCTATTATCCAAGAGAATCTTCTTCTAAACCTTGATCATCTTTATCCATTGCATCGTTCATTTTTTTTATCCTTGGAAACCCGATCACGGCCCTTGGTTTTTGAATCTGAAATTGATCCAGCTCTGGCATTTGTTAATGTTATCTACTTCATTGTCTGAACAGCTTTCAGTATTTGAGTCGGATGTAGAATCCTGGTTTTCTTTCCCGTGATCACAACTATCATATACCTTACCACCAAACTGTTCTTTTAAGTCGGGAGCAACAATCCCAATCATTTACTTAAGGCATGTTTACTAATTTGGAATCGAGGTAAGTAAAGGGGAATCTCCTAAAATCATGGAAATAACCTCTCCACCAGATATCAACAATTCAAATCAGGCAATTACTCATGATCACTGTTGAGTATATTCTCATTTACTAGAAGATTGTAACTGAATATTCTTTCGTTAAATGTCTTGTATTTTCTTAATTTGGCACAATTCAAAATTGTATATAACACATGTAAATTCATTTTGTGAAATATACAAGAACATGCATTCCATATTCACTCTAATTTGGTATACAGAGCAACAAAGCTCCATCGAGCAAATTTTTTTTATTTCCCAATCCTCATGGCTGAATCCATCAACACAATCACACCCCCATTGCCCACCCTTGTCACCATTAACGCTGCTGCTCAGTTGCCTCTCAAACTCACACCTACCAACTTTTTCTTCATGGCGAGCCCAATTCAATGCCCTACTTCTTGGGTATGACTTGATGGGTTATATTGATGGATCAAAACCATGTCCTGCTGCATCCTCTATTGTGTCGTATAATTTTTGGATTCATCAAGATCAACTGCTCTTACATGCTGTTTTAGCCTCTGTCTATGAGCACGTTGATGCGAAAATTATCATAACACACAAATTTAACCCTCTTTTGACAACTATAGTATAAGTATAAGTAGGGATCGTTCTGGACTGGGGATTAGGAGGGCTAATAACCTCTAAACTGACTCAAAAACATAAAACTAAACTTAAAAATAATTAACAAGACTCACAAGACTCAAAGCAAACTTAAAATACTCAAACCAGCTTAGAACAACTAAATAAACTTAAACTAGACACTAGGAATGACTTTGGACGAAAATTGACTTTTACTTGAATCAAAACATTTAAAAACACAAATTAAAACAGATTCTAACTAATTAGACACAGTAAAGTAAAGGGGGATTGAGTTTTGGCCGAAGTTGAAACAAACAAACAAGTATTAAAAACTAGACAGATAGTAAAACAAATTTGAGAAATAAGATGATGGATGGGATAGCTAGAGACTTTTTCTCCACACATGACATGTATGCAAATAACTCGATTTCCAGTTACTACTTCATTGAATTATGAACGACAATGCTCCAAATTAACTGTGACATCACTAGTTAACTCTCAGATTTTCCTTGTTTTATTGGATTGGATGACATCATTCGACAACCCAAAACATTCTTCTAAAGTTCCCTACATGACATCATAATAGAGATGCAATAAAAGATCATTACGTTTAATGAAAATCATAAGCATTGACAAAGCACTTGCAACTATGACATCATGTCACTCATGCTAGGAATTGAACTTAACGCGATCGTTTATAAGCGACCTTCACTACATGTGAATATAAGTTTGTAACGATTATGTGAAACTTCCTTATATTCTAGCAACAGATTTATGCATGCCAATTAAGTGTCGACCCTTAATTCACAAATACAAATAAGTTATCAATCAAATAGCTAAGCCAACTGCATTCACGATTCAAGGGTTCATAACTGGAATTTATCAAATTATATTGCACACATAATCATGGCTTTGAAATCACCCCTAGCCAAGAGGGGTTTAGTCACTGATATTCACAACAAAACAAAAGAAAATGAATTTAAACATTGGAAACAAAAGAAAGAAAGCACCTAAACGCTCCAACGATCCAAGTTGGACAACAAGCACGTCCAAGCAGTTTCCTTCCCTTCCTTTGCTACGGCACAAGGTGTTGGTAAGTGTTTGAAGGTTTGTTTGTATGGAGGAATGGATGTGACGATGAATGGATGTGTTTGGATGAAGGTTGTATTGAATGCGGCAAAGAGTGGAAAATTGTGTAGATGATGTGTGTGTGTTTTGGATGCATTTTTTCTCCCTTGTTATGGTGAAGGGTGGATGTATTTATAGGCTAGGGAGAGGACCACCATCTAATTAAGGTGGTAGTGGTGTATGTTGTGGTAATGAGTGGATGTAATGGGTGTAATGGGTGAATGTTTGATAATGAGTGGATGTAATGGGTGTAGTGGGTGAGTGTTGTGGTAATGAGTGGATGTAATGGGTGTAGTGGGTGAGTGTTTGGTAATGAGTGGATGTAATGGGTGTAGTGGGTGAGTGTTGTGGTAATGAGTGGATGTAATGGGTGTAATGGATGGATGTTTGGTAATGAGTGGATGTAATGGGTGTAGTGGATGGATGTTTGTAGTTGTAGGTCAACACACTTGCACACATACATGTTGATTTCTAGCCTTCAAATCTTCAAAAATGTCCATCCTCATGTCTCCATGCTTGCACTATCCAATCATGGCCCAAAAATGCTCCAAATAGCACTTTGTTGCTAACTTTGTTATTTGAACCTACGAACACACGAAAATAGCTTAAAGTACTAAAATAACTAGAATTAAACTAAGTAAATGGCAAGAAACAAGCTAACTAAGTTGCATAAATATGCTCCTATCAACTTCCCCCACACTTAGCTTTGCTAGTCCTCGAGCAAAACAAAAGAAGCAAAACGAAACAAAACAAACAAAACACAACCTAACCTTCAAACATTTGCCTCAGGGATTTTTAATGAAACATGACATGTTAAAAATCATCATTCCCACAGATTTTGGTCATCCTTACACTTGAGGACATACTTAATCACAACTTACTAGTTCACAATTAACCAATTAAAACGATGTTTTGAATGTAGTAACATGCCTTAGAGAGTTTGCTCAATTCCTTACAAGATACTTTCTATTTTCACACACATTTTCTGACTACACACCCTACACTAGTATATGTGTGAAGATTGATGTAAACACGAAAGATTAGGACTTACATATGTTATAACAAAGAAAGCGATTTTCTGGAGTTATTAAGCATGTTTAGATATGATCTCATGAATGGAATGCTACTACTTAGATGCGAGAACCAGTGACACCATATGCTCATACCAATTTCGAACTCCACAAATTGAAACACACAACACTCAAGATTGAAGTCAAGGGTTGTAACAGGGCTTGGGGGTAATGGCTAACAAAGAAAGGATAGGGATAACAAACGTTCTTAAAGTGATAGCAAGCAAAGCAATGAAATAGACACTTGGAAATCACTTTAGAATGCAGAATCAACTTTTACATACAAAGGGAAGATTCATGCAACACTTAGGGCCGAATTCAATGTTTTGGACCCTTTTTTAACAAACAACACTTTAGAGCTCTTTTTCATTTTTTTTTTTCTTTTCTCAACCTGTGCCTTATTAAGGACTCCAG
Organism: Malus x robusta; assembly: GCA_963082935.1. Taxonomy (NCBI): domain Eukaryota; kingdom Viridiplantae; phylum Streptophyta; class Magnoliopsida; order Rosales; family Rosaceae; genus Malus; species Malus x robusta. Next base: position 19,629,176 of record OY720334.1, on the reverse strand, counting down.
TACACACACACACACACAAGAATCACTTCCCCCACACTTGCTTTCTGCAATACATTGATAAAAAAGGAGTTCATTTTAAGTCATGCTTTACTATTCTTCAAGAACAAGGGTATGGATGGTCCTAACACTAGGCTAGTTAAGGATAGTGAGGGTTAACAAAGAACATAGGCTTAACAAGGCTCAACGGGGTTAAACTTAAACACATAATGAAATAGGGGCACGGCAATTTGGCTTTGGTGGTCACTACACAACTTCATCTTGAATATGTGTTATGCAATTCAATAGCATGCTTTGAATGAAATAGGCATGAGTTCTAGCATTTGGAACTAAATGATGAAACGCCTTCTAAGTAGCAACCAAGCAAAGAATAATGAGATCATGCAACGACTTTAGAAAACAATGATGCACAGATTATTAACTCTCCAAATAAACATTTAGGCTCAAGTCTCACAAGGTTGTAGCGTTCATTTGAGTTCCTTCTTTCAAGCATGTTACAAAAACTGATTTTTCCTTTATGATTGCATGTGAATTCATAAATTATAACCACAACCAAGCATACACCAAAGAGTAAATCAAATTTTCATCCATGTTTATAACTCTCTTTAACAGTCATGTAATTAAAAACCAAATCCTCATTATTGTGTTGGAAGGTACCCTAAGACACAAACAAACACACAAAAACAACTCTTTTTGGGTTTTTCAAAACAATTTTTCAAATTTTTATGAGATTTTCGGATTTTTATGTCAAAACACAGTAAAACACTCCAAAACAACTTAAAAATACTTACAAACAACAAGGAAGAACACTAGAAGTAATTGGTGATAAACTCCTACGAATTTTATGCAAAACAACTTGGTTACTCCCCCCCAGTGGCGAAGCCAGGAATTGTCGAGCGGAGGGGCGAAACTTAAAAGCGTAAAGGGTTCTAAAACAATGTAGACAATCAAATTCTTTACATAGTAGACAATAATATACCAATACAAAGAAGTTACAATTATTGTTGGCAATATTTTATGTTATGACTAATAACTAAAAAGTTACAGTCTCGTAATGTATTAATGCTAGAGTAACTTTATTATATGACTAGTAACTAATTAAACTAACAATTCAATTACTCAATATCAGTAATTATTTAAATTATTCAATAATTCAAATTATCAATAATTCAAATTATCAATAATCAACAAATTCATCACTAATCTTCATTCATCAATATTCATTCATATCAATATCAACAATTTCATTCATCAAATGGTTCATATCAATAATTAATAATAAATAACAACATTACGCTATAATTCTATGCAATGCAATTAATTTCTAATCCACAAAAACCCAACCCAAATTTTCACTTTTTATTGTTTCGGGGTTATAAAAAATTGAATTGAGTCAGCAATGGAATTAAAGACAGTACCAAAAACGACGGCATAATCGTTAGTGAGGATGTCACTGCAGTTGTCGCCGTCGTTGCCCCTGGACCACCTCTGGGAGCCGTACGATTTCTACGAGCAGATCCACCACCACAACCCAGCGAGGCAACGAAGTTTTAATCCTTGTCGTCAGGCTCGAACACAAGATTCTCGAGTTGCATAGGTACAAGCTCGCGGGGAATCAGAAACAAGAGACACCCAATTGGGTGGCTGCGAACCCAATGGAGAAATGAAACAGATTGGTAATGGCTGAAACGGCGCTGTTTTGTTTTAAATTTTTTAATTTGTTTTACCAAGCCGACGTCGTTTTGGCCTGGATTTAAAAAAACAATAACAGCAATCTGCTGCTGCTGCGCGCAGCAGAACAGATTGCCTAGCAAAAATAGAGGAGAAGATGAACCAGGGTTTTCCGACGAGGTGCGAGGGGAGTGGCGAACCCAGCTCTCCAGTGGTGTTTCCCGGCGAGGGGAGTGGCGGCAGCCACTCCTTGCCCTCACGTGGCTTCACCACTGCTCCCCCCCACACTTAAATCAAACATTGTCCTCAATGTTTCAAGCATAAACTCACATAAAAAACAAGCAAACAAACAAACAACGAATAAACATGACAAGTATAGCAAAGTAAAAACCAGACAAAGTAGAGTTTAAGAACACAAATCTGGTTTTGGAGATAGATGATCTTGTTGACTTTCCACAGCTTTGATCTTGAACTGGTTTGGAATTCTGAGTGAGGAATATTAGAGTTCCTTGGTTGTGTAGTCTGCATTCTTCTCTACTTGTTTCTTCTGCACGGCAGGCAGGCACGAGGTAGAAGTGATGGTCTGTTTCTTTCTTCAATCTTTCCAAGTGCCCACCATTTGCTTTCTTTCTCCTTGTCCCTAGCTGAGGATGAATTAGCACATTGTCTCCACTTGCTTCGAGGTATCATTTTCACTTCCCTTATCTGTTCCCTAAACAGATGTGGTAGACGAAGAGGAAGCATAAGATGTTGAAGATGGGTACTTGAGAGCAAGGCTAGGTAAGCAATCAGGAAGGGGTTCCAGACAGTCGGTTCCAGATCAGAAGATTAATACCAAGTGCTAGCTGATTGCTCTCTTTCTCCTTGTCCCGCAGATGAAAACAACGACAATGAGAATGACAGGGAGAAAGCATGATATGAGATACTCTTGCTTTCAACCTTCATGATATGAAATACTTTTGCTTTGGATGAGTTGTTTGCAGAGGTACCCTAAGGAATAAGGAACACTGAGTGACTCGAGAGGCTTCGTTGGGAAGGCATTCTCGGAGATGAAGAAAGGTTATGTATGTTTACCTTGCAATGGAGGGTGAAGGTTGACATTTATAGGAATTAATAACCAGTACTATTCTTTCACTCTTGTCGGCAACCGTTGGATGTTTTAATAGTAAACTTCACGTGCCTTCTACTTCACAAGAAATCTTCAACAGATTGACAGTAATTTCCGCAAGGCTGAGTGTGCATGTGACAGGTGCTAACACGTCTGGAAAAGCAAGTGCCTCTTCGATATCTGGAATCGGCGCTTCGACAAACTGCTCGTGATTTTCGTAAAGCTAGGTGTGCATGTGACAGATGCTGACATGTCTGGAAAAGTAGATGCCTTTCCGATTTCTGAGCTTGTCTCTTCGAGTTATGAGCTCGCCTCTTTGAGTTCTGAGCTCTGTTGAGTACAGAGGTTGCATGGACAAGTGCGGACAAATCTGGAAAATAATATTGGCCCGTGGTTTTTGAGCAAGCCCAACTTTTGAGAAAGCTAGCGCCTCTTCGATTTTTGACTTGGCCTTTTCGATTTCTGAGCTCGCCTCTTGGATCTCTAAAATCCCATTGAGTGCTGGTTTTTATAGAGGCGCGCAGTACGTTTCAAAGCACACTTGAATTTCTGCCTATAGAAACTCCCTTCTTGCACTTCTAAGATCTTGACTTGTTTGACCTCTTTTTTCTTCAACACCTTTGAAAATGTTTGGCCCCTCCGACCGTCGTTTTGACTTGAACTTTGGTGAAGAGGCAGCGATGCCTTCTCCAGACAACATATGGCGCCCATCCTCATATCCCCTACTGGTCCTCTTGCCGTTGGGGATTCGGTGATGAAGAATCATATGATCGTTGCGGTGGTGGCCCGAAACCTTGTCACTTCCAAAGATAACATACTACTTTCCAAACGGTCTGATGAGTTGGCTGTTAAGGATTCTCTGGCTCTCAGTGTGCAGTGTGCAGGTTCCGTGTCTAATATGGCCCAACGCTTATTTGCTCGAACCCATCAAGTTGAATCATTGGTGGCTGAAGCGATGAGTCTCAAATAGGAGATTAGAGGGCTCAAGCATGAGAATAAATAGTTACACAGGCTCGCACATAACTATGCTACAAACATGAAAAGGAAGATTGACCAAATGCAGGAATCTGATAGTCAGATTTTACTTGATCATCAGAGGTTTATGGGTTTGTTCCAACAACATTAGCCTTCGTCTTCTGGGGCTGTACCGCGTAATGAAGCTCCAAATGATCAACCTCTGATGCCTCCTCTTCTTGAGGCTTCACCGACTGCTGAGGCTCCGCCGACTATTGAGACTTCTCCTAAGCAGCCTTTGTGAAGGCTTTCTCTTGTATTTTCTGCTTAATGTTCCTTTTTTTTTCATGAAAATGATTGTAAAATACCTTGCATATCTGTCAATGTTTCAAAAATAAACCCACACCAAAAATAATTAAACAAGCAACAAATAAAAATGACAATCATGGCAAAATAAAACTGCAAAAAAGGGAATGTTTTTAGGAACGCAAAACCAATCATGGAGCAATTCAAAAGTCTTCCTTATTTGAGTACATGGGTTGCCTCCCAAGAAGCGCTTCATTTAACGTCTTCCAGCCGGACGATACCTCCATTTAAGCTTGAATAGGGCCCACGACATGGAGGGGTATGTCCTGTACAGCACGCTCCTCAAAATACTCATACATTGGCTCTATGAATGGAAGGGGATAGTAATCATTCCCGATTGGGGAGTTGAGCATCCTTAAGTCAATGTAATCATTCCCACCAGCTTGGATTCGGTTGGGGACCTGCACCATACAAGGTAACAACCTATTAGTTGAAATGGGAATCAAAATTGGAATAGGTGGTTTACCAATGTGTTGCAATGAAGTAGCAGCACTGCCAACAGATTTTCCAAATGTGTTTTCGGCCAGATTATGCATTTAGAGGTTAGTGGTGTGTTCTTTGTGCTCCACTCCAATTTCCTCTTCGTTGGTGGTTGGAAATTCATCCTTCTTGGTTGGTGCTGAAGGTTCTTGTCCTATGTTTTCAACTACATCAAGGACAAAACAAGAACGAACATCGATAAGATTCACATTAGATTCAGGAACTTTAAAGTGAATCATATCACCACCAAATGCCATTGTTAATGCTCCCTTGGCCACATCAATCTTAGTTTGAGCTGTTTTCATGAAAGGTCATCCAAGTAAGATTGATGGTGGTGGAGAGTGGGCTGCATCCTCCATGTCAAGCACATAGAAATCTGCAGGAAAAATCAAATGGTCTACCTGCACCAAAACATCCTCCAAAACTCCTTTCAGGTAGGCATTAGATCGATTGGCTAGTTGAATAACAACACCATCATGTTTAAGCTCTCATAGATTCATAGATTCATAGATGCATAAACAGAATATGGCATGACATTATTTGATGCTCCTAGATCTAGCATAGCTTGTTCAAAGCTCGTATTTCCAATAACATAAGGGATAGTGAAACTACCTGGATCTTTGCATTTGGGTGGCAGCTTCCTTTGCAACATTGCAGAGACATTCTCATTCACATGTACCACCTCTTTCTCCCGAATCCAATTCCTTGTTGTACAAAGCCTCTTTAAAAACTTAGCGTACTTCGGGATTTGTTTGATGGCATCTAAGAGTGGAATATTGACTTGTACTTTTCTGAATGTTTCAAGGATGTCTTTTTCACTTTCTTCATTCTGTGTTTGCATGAATCTGCGAGGGAAAGGTGCATTTGGTGGAATAACGTTAGAATTAACCGCATTGGAACCTTTCTTACCTGTGGTGGACAGATTGGATGGATTAGGGAATGTAGGAGTGCACGACAAGGTTGTTTCCTACCTTGTCGTGGGTGTGTGTTGGACATCCTCCTCTTGTTGCAGCTTCTCGTCCTCCATTTGGGCAGATTTTGATGGTTGGGGGTCCGTTCCAACTTCTTTTCCACTTCTCAAGGTAATGGCTTTTACGGATTCAAATTCTCCCTTTGAATTCACAATGGTTGTGCTAAGCAGTTTGCCTTGCTCTTTGATTTGCCCCCATGAACTCCGCCATTTGGCCCATTTGTTTCTTCAATTCATCCACCTCCTTAGCTTGATTGAGCATTGTTTTATTTTGATTTTGCTGCCACTGCACTAAAGAAGTTAGTAATTGAACAATTTGGTCATTATCCATGGATGTACCTGAATTGGTTTGGGTAGATTGTGGTTGGACATGAGTGGGTACATATGGCCTTTGATACATCCTAGGGGTTTGTGGCCGAAATCCTCCTTGTTGGGCAGATTGTTGTGGTTCTCTCCACTTGAAATTTGGATGATCTCTCCACCCTAGATTGTAAGTGTTGGAGTAGGGGTCATTATGTTGCTGATTGTGGCCTTGAAAACCCACGGCATTAGAAGATTCCCACCCTTCATTCTCGATCAATTGAGGGCACTTATCCGCGACATGTCCTTGCATTAAGCACACGCCACAAGTAGCTACACTTTGTACCTTTGGTATTTCAACCACCTGTGAAAGAAGTGTAGTAAGATTAGCCATTTGATTATTAAGTTCGGAAATAGAACTTACCTCATTAACATGGTGTTGTCGTGGGATGTCTATTTGACCAACGCCTTCATATTGTTGAGCATTCAATTCTCGGTTAGCAATTAAGGTCTTGGCTGCCATGGGTGTTTTGTCCACCAAAGCTCCTTCCGCTGAGGTGTTTAGCATTTGGCGTTCAATTGGTAGAAGCCCTTCGTAGAAATATTGAAGAACAAGCTCATCCTTCATTTGATGTTATGGACATGAAGCAACAAGGGTTTTAAAACGTTCATAGTAAGTGGGAAATGATTCACCTTGGTTTTGCTAAATGCCACTAATCCTTTTGTGTAGTAGAATGACTCGAGAAGTTGGGAAAAACTTATCCAAAAATGACCGTTTCATACTCTCCCATGATGTGACAGTTCCGGGGGCTAGTTCATACAACCAATCTTTAGCCTTTTCCAAGAGAGAAAAGGGAAAAGCCTTCATTTTCAGAATGCTCCCATTAACATTCACAGGGGTCATGCTCGAACAAACAACCTCGAACTCCTTCAAATGTTTATTTGGATCTTCCATGGACAACCCATGGAACTTAGGAATATGGTGCAATAAACTGGACTTTAATTCGAACTCATCGGTCTTTCCTTGGGCAGCCACGAGGTATTGAATGCAAAATGGTGCGGCATTGTCCAATCCCGAAGCAGAAAGCTCCTTGATTATTCGATTGTCCGTTGCCATGTCTTGTACTTCTTCAAAAATCTGAGCCGGTTGAGATGGTTGGGGTTCTTGTTGATGCCTTGCTCGTCTCAAAGTTCGTTCAAAATCATCGTCAAAGTCAAGGATGTGCTTATGAATAGGTTGAAAACTTCGAGTCATAAACCACCTAAAACAAGAAAACAAGTATAGTCATCAACTAGGAACAAAAACACATGAAAATAAACAAAAAAGGAATAATAGGGGATTAGCAAAGTTGCTAATCCCCGGCAACGGCGCCAAAAACTTGATGCGAAAATTATCTTAACATACAAATTTAACCCTTTTTTAACAACTATAGTATAAGTATAAGTAGGGATCATTTTGGACCGGGGATTAGAAGGGCTTGCTAATAACCTCTAAACTGACTCAAAAACATAAAACTAAACTTAAAAATACTTAACAAGACTCACAAGACGCAAAGCAAACTTAAAATACTCAAACCAGCTTAGAACAACTAAATAAACTTAAACTAGACACTAGGAATGACTTTGGACGAAAATTGACTTTTACTTGAATCAAAACATTTAAAAACACAAATTAGATTCTAACTAATTAGACACACTAAAGTAAAGGGGGATAAGATGATGGATGGGAAATAAGATGAAAAAAAACAAACAAGAATGAAAAACTAGACAGATTGAAAAACAAATTTGAGAAATAAAATGATGGATGGGATAGCTAGAGACATTTTCTCCACACATGACATGTATGCAAATAACTCGATTTCCAGTTACTACTTCATTGAATTATGAACGACAATGCTCCAAATTAACCGTGACATCACTAGTTAACTCTCAGATTTTCCTTGTTTTATTGGATTGGATGACATCATTCGACAACCCAAAACATTCTTCTAAAGTTCCCTACATGACATCATAATAGAGATACAATAAAAGATCATACGTTTAATGAAAATCATAAGCATTGACAAAGCACTTGCAACTATGACATCATGTCACTCATGCTAGGAATTGAACTTAACGTAATCGTTTATAAGCGACCTTCACTACATGTGAATATAAGTTGGTAACGATTATGTGAAACTTCCTTATATTCTAGCAACGGATTTATGCATGCCAATTAAGTGTTGACCCTTAATTAACAAATACAAATAAGTTATCAATCAAATAGTTAAGCCAACTGCATTCACGATTCAAGAGTTCATAACTGGAATTTATCAAATTATATTGCACACATAATCATGGCTTTGAAATCACCCCTAGCCGAGAGGGGTTTAGCCACTAATATTCACAACAAAACAAAATAAAATGAATTTAAACATTGGAAACAAAAGAAAGAAAACACCTAAACGCTCCAACGATCCAAGTTGGACAGCAAGCACGTCTAAGCACTTTCCTTCCCTTCCTTTGATACGGCACAAGGTGTTGGTAAGTGTTGAAGGAAATTTTGTGAAAAACATGTTCATTTGAGCAACATCTATGACATGCAATTAACATTTAAAGGCGGAATCATGCTTGTATGCACTCAAAAACAAAACATTACCCATGAAATTCAAAGCCTAGTAGAAATGTGAACCAAGACTCAGCTCAAGAACAAAGTGAGTTGAGATATTTTATACCTTTGTTGATTCCTCTTTGCATAAGCAAAGGCTAATCACCCAAGGAGAGGGCCTTCATTCCTTGCTTCTTAGTTCCATCGATTTCTTGGAGGAGGATGGTAGAAAGGATTCTCCAAGTTCCCAAAATTGAGAACCTCTAATTTTTCCACACCAAGGAGGGACTTGAAAAAGAGATGAGTGACCTTGGAGGATGAGAGATTGCTAGCTAATCTCCTCTAAGGGGGTCGGCCTCTTAGAGAGAAAAGGAAAGCATTGTGTTCTCATCCTTTCTCCAAAAGAAAACCCTAAGGATGAAATGGCTATAAAGTTGCCTTTATACTACCTCACAATGGAGTGGCAAACTTGCAATTAAAGCAAGTTGACTACCCTCCTTTATTTGGCCGGCCTTAACGGTTTATTGGGCTTTCAAGCCCTTTGTTTATTCAAGTTGTCATACAAGTTAAGTTAATGGGCTTGACATTCAAATACCATTGGGCCTTGTGGCCCAAAACTAACCCGAGGTCTTTAACGAACTTTATTCGTTTGATTAATTAACATATTAATTAATCATTGCCATAAATAATTAAACCATTTAATTATCCTTACTCATCTCCGTTGTTTCTTCAATCTCTACCTTACACGGGGTACGATCCATTAGGTTCCTTTTTGTGAGGTAGTGGGCGATTAGAACTCTTTCAAATCGATTGTGAATTGAAACTTACTTTCAATTCTTCCTTTAGTGATTATACACGTTTAGGGCTTCCACAAACCATGAGTGACACCTAGCAGTATGTCATGGTTACCCAAGCTAATAAAAAGAGGTGGAGAACCTATTCAGTTTAGGATTACAATGCAATACGGTCTTTCTCTAATACAATACTTTTGACCACATTGTTTGGTTTGATAGTTTAATCATGTTTACTGTCCAATGTGATTCATTTACTTATATGATTACCTTGAATGTGATTTGGAACGACTTCCTAAATTTCATTCATACTCTGGCTAGAGATTCTTAATCATATCATAGAGTATTCTCCCTCAAACGGTTTGAAGGTTAGAGATTCCTTGTTGCGCATTTACTTGCCTCCATGGCTAAGTGACTTAACCCCAACTATGCCGTGGACACCCTCTGACAGAGTGACTTTGACATAGTCAAAGATCAAGGACCTAACCACAAGACAACTATGATGCCTCAGGTCAAATGACTACTTTGCATTATCCCAACCATGAGTTCTCATGTGACATGAGTATGAGAACTCCTCCTTGATCGTGTTCAGTGGACTCATTCTCTATTGAGCACCTACATGCTTGTCTTGGTGTCAATGACATCAATGACTCGAGACCAGTCACTCTCTCTGAAAGAAGACATAGCACGTACTGATCTTAACGGACTGTCAATGCCCAATTGGCAATCCTATGATTAGGTGATGTGAAAATTAAGTTGACACACAAATTAAACCCTATTGATGACAATTCTAGTATTTAAGCAAGTAGGGATCGTTCTAGACCGGGGATTAACTAGGGATGCTAATCAACACAAATAAGACTAAAAAACACTAAACTAGACTCTATAGACTCAAAACTAACTCTAAACACTCAAAACAGCAAGAAACAATAAAGAAGACTCAATTCTAGACTTAATAAGTGATTTGGACGAAAATAGAACTTCAAAGACTCAAAAGACTTAAAGGAAACAAGTTTTGACTCTAAAAACAAGACTTAAAAGCAAGGGGTTTGGTTTTGACGAAATTGAACTTTTAAAACATAAACTTTGTAAACAAACTTAAAGACTCACGAAATTGATGAAATAGAATGGTGAAAGCCTAGTTAAAGGGTTCATTCTCCACACATGAAACATATGCATACGACTCGATTTCCAGTTACTCTTTCAACAAACCATGAATGACAATGCCCCAAATTAACTAGATTGCACCAATTAATTCTCAGATTTCCCTAGATTCATTGAATTGAATGGAATACACATTACAACCAAATTATTCTTATCAAGGACCCTAACTATGGAATACGCATGATAGAGACACATATCAAAGATCATTAAGTTCAATGGAAATCATAAGCATTGACGAGGCATTCATAACTATGGAATACGCATGTTACTCTTGCCAAGGATTTACTTAACACAATCGTGACTAGCGACTTTTACTACTTATGAATATAAGTTAATAACGATTAGGTGAAATTCCCTTATATTCTAGCATCAAATTCATGCATGCAAACTAAGTATGCATCCTTAATCAACACACAAGAACAAGTTATCAATCAAATAGATAAGTAAACCACATTCACGATTTATGAAATCATAATTGGAGGAAATCAAGTCATATAAAACATATGATCATGGCTTTGAATTCCCCTCTAACTATAAAGAAATTAGTTCCTCATATTCGCAAATAGACAAAGATAAATAAATTTAAACATTAAAACAAAGATAGAAAACACCTAGAAACGCTCCAACAATCCAAGCTTCTTGAATGGCAAGCACGGCTCCAGATTTCTTCCTTCTTCTCCTCGTAAAACTCACGGCACAATGAGGGTGAATGGTGTAGTAAATTATGGTAGAGGATGGTGACTAAATGGTGCAACAAAGGATGGTATTTATAGGCTGAAATTCGCAGCCCTTATGTAGCAAAGGAAAAGGATTTAAAGGCCTAATTTGTATAGGATAATAACACACAATCCTTGAAGGAAAAGGCTAAGGCTTTTAGAAACCAAGGGGGAAAGGAATAATTAGGTTTCTAGAAGTTCTAGAAAGGTTTGGGGCGTCACTTTTGTAGGACAAGGGATAATGCCTTCTAGAAAGGTTGTTTTGTGGCTGATTTCTAGAAAAACAAGGGATAAGGTATGGCACCTTTGTAGGAATGGATAAGGGCTTCTAGAAACCAATTTTAATGTGTCTTAATCTGAAAATAAATCCCCCATGCAGCTGGAATTAAATTAGGATAGGATTAGGATAGGATAAGATAAGGTTGGATAAGGTTTTGGATAATGTTCCTTCTTATGAGCTGATTTCTTATCTTCCTTGACTTGGATTTATTTCTTCACTCTTTTCAGCACATTCCTAGCCTCTTGAACTTCAAATTCGTCCATCCATCTTGCTCCATTCATAAGCTAACCATTTGGTGCCCAAAACTGCCTCAAAATGCTCCAAAATGCACTTTCTTGCCAACTTTGTCATATGAACCTACAAACCCACGAAAATAGCTTAAAACACTATAATAAACATAAACAAACTATGAAAATGCAAGAAAACAAGCTAACTAAGTTGCATAAATACGCTCCTATCATTAGGAACGTTTAGGATATGTATACGAAAGAGAATGGTCTCATGAATCTAACTTCTTTAAATTACATTCTCCTAATTACATCTTCCTTGGACTTATCGTTTAAGCATATAACATTTATATGAGACGGCTTAAAACAATATTCTTTGCCCTTGATATTAAACGAGATTAGTTTAACATGTGAAATGTCCGTAAAGTATCATCATATGATTTGTTTTAGGGCACATTTCCAACAATCTCCCACTTGCACTAGAGCCAATCAGCTTGGTCATCAATGATGATACCTCTTCTGTAGTCATTTCAAAAATGGCTGAGTAGTAGGCCTAGGCAATGGATATCTATATGTTATCCATAGAAGCAACCTTGAGAATAACGACATCACCATTATACATGATTCTCAATCATGTGGTTCAGTCTCTCATTTGAGTTCGGATCTTGATGAGACCGTGATTCCCTGGCTTGAGCTATCACCCCATTAGTGTCGTAGTGTCGGTACACTGCAGACACTTTTTGGTTGGAACCGAATAGAGAGTTCATAAATGAACTTTCCTATCCAAACAACATTGTTGTAAGCTTCTATATGGCAATATATTTTGCGTTCATAATGGAACACACTAAAGTCATTACTTTTAATGTTTCCATCCAAATATCTCTTTAGTCATAATAAAGAGATATCTGATTATCTCTTCATTCATAATGAAGAAACATCCAATAATGGATTAGATTCATAATCTAATACATTTACGCTTCCATTATGTTACTCTAATTCTTCCTCTTTCTTGAGGAATCCATCCTTTATTATTTCTCAAATACTTAAGGATTCACTTGATAGTTGCCATGGTTCTGATCCTGGGCTTGCATTGATATAGTCTTGTACCAATCTTGGTACAACTCATATCAACATTTTTCATACAATATGAAATACATAAATCACCTTTTTGCGTATACATAAAGGATTCTATTTACGCATTATTTCTTTGGGAGTCAAATGATACGTTCCTTTTGAGAAGAGCTACCTCCTAGTCTCACTAGAGTTGTTCTTCTGATTGAAGTTTATCATCATATGAGAAACTTCCTAGCATCTTTTGTCTATCATTAGGGCTTGATATAATCCAATTATATCCTGAAATCTATCATTATAGATTTCCATCCCATGTTTATAGACTATGTCTCCCATATACATTCTATCGTTATAGAATGTTTAAAGTCATAACTTTAATGAAGAAGTATTCTTTTCATTTCCAAAATTAATATATCATATATGTGTTAAATTTTAGGAACATGATTAACTCCCACTAATCTTTTGTAAACTTAGTAAACAAAAGATTCATTTACATCTTTATGAGAAATTAATTGACTTGATCTTTCTCTCATAAGACACTTATAGCTCCCACTAGCTTGCCAAGATCCATGATGGATGGATCTCTATAACTTACATGTCTTGTGATTCATAGTTTTAGACATATATTATCAAGACTATCTTAATAATGGTTTCGGAAACCCATATTATGTCCAAACATTGAATTACCATTTAGTTGTAGCTAGCAATCTTCGAATTAATTGAAACCAAGACTACGTCAAAGATGGTTTCTTCCAAGTCAACCATTCTCTTTGATTGTAGTCACCTTAAGCTAACAATTAACTATGAAGGTTTCATTATTTCGGGTCAAATGGTATTTTACCATTTCCTTGAGTATATGTCGTATATACACTCAATGTAGTCATAAGGATTTTCATTCTCATTTCTTTCGAATTAAGAGGTGTAACTCTATGACATAGTCATAAAGTTCAAACCATTCAACTGAGATAGTTTATAAATCCTTCTCGACTACCTTGGAGCTTGTGGTGTAGGAACTAGGTTGTTATATTTGTTGATTATCATCTTGTCTCTCAAAGAACCCATTCTTTGAGTTCTATCTCTCGTTCATTTGTGCTTAGGCAAATCATATTGTAGGATTACAATGAACTACCCAACAAAACAACATTTGTTAGTTGGTTTATAGATGTGATACCCAAAGGTTAATTTACGGATATCCACAAGATAATTCTCAAACAAATATTGCTTATTAGCACACAACCCCAAATCTTAACATGATTAAGATTTGTCTTTCTTTCCAACTACATCCTATGGAGTCATGAAAATTTTGGAAGATCTTCTAATTGACAATCACATTGTCTTAGAAGTATATATCCTATATATATGGGTAATTGATAACATCCAACGAACTAAATGTTATTCGAGTTCGTTCTTCTCTTAATGGAGAAATCCATTATCATATGATGCTTCTTTCCTTGATATCTTTCAAGGAAACTGTTCTAAAGTTTTACCTTTCCTTGGATCAAATCTAAGGAGGTAAATACTTTAGACATCTTACTCATCAAATTACATTTCTTGAATTCTTTGAAACCTTTTGCAAAGTATTCGGACTTGTGTTTAATAAAAATAAATGATAGTCCAACCGAGAGCGATCTTCGGTGAATGTCATACAACATGAGTAGTATTATGTTGTGGACAAGTGCCACCAACATCTAAGTGAATTAACCTCAACAACTTTATGATTTTTTCTTCCTTTCCAAAAGAATAAAGATTAAAACATTTTGCCTCTATACAATTTTAACAAGAAGGCATTGGATCCGGATCTAACGATCCAAAGCATCCATCTATGACCAACTCATAATTTATGTTTTAGAGGTATCACAACTCAGTTGCGATTAGTCACTACCTTGCAACCTTTTGGGTTTTAAGCATCGTTATATTCTAAAGAGTTAACACTACCATATCATCTCTACTATAGAGATAATCAATTAGATTACAAGAATCTAATCATTCATTAATAAAGAACAATGTTTTGTCAAACAAAACATTCATCCATTTGGATAGGGACACAAAGGTGAAGTCCTTGCCTAGTTTCTGTCTCTAGAAGTGGTTTAACACTTCAACACTCAATGATTCAAAATCATCGTAAGTCCATGTTGATGGACTATTTTTGTCAACCAACCATTATGTTCTAAACATAATTACAAACTTTCAAGAGTTGTTCAAGGCAACTCTCATTTCTTCATACAACAATTTGTAAGTGAAGAATCATGGCACACAAATTGTCCATGTCCTTGTGCTTACTTCTTAAGTTCCTTGTTCATGTAACAAAGAAACGAGCACTAATGTTTGCATTAGCTAAGGGTTGTTCAAAGCAACTCTTATTTCTTCGTACAACAATTTGTAATTGAAGATTTATGACATTAAAAGTGTTGTCCTCTTTATGATAGACTTATCTAACATGTTCTTCCAATGATAGATTATCAATAGGAAGATTGTGAGGATGCGATTACATAGGTACATATACAAGCCATTATAGACAATCTATGGGATTGTAGTACGAAGTCCGGAAACTAAAGCTTTCGGCTTTTCTTTGTCAAGTTTTTGGATAGCGTTTGCAAATATATTGGTAAACAAATACATAACGAATATAAATTGATTTTAAGCCATTTGATCCGGGTCTTTAAATCAAATAGCACCACCCACTATTTTTGGCAAATTCCATATCCCTCATCGAAATTCGAGAGTTTTAGAGGAAACTCTTAGTAGGGTATAGGAGACTCATCATTACCAAGCCCACCTCACAATGATATGATGTTGGCTAGCATCAATAATAATGAGAGAGTACGCTTACTCATTTGCATCTCTTGCAAGTACCCATCTTATTTGGCCTCTAGAGAATGAAGCCTCACAATGATATGATGTTGGCTCCATTGCACTTAGTTAAGTCATTCCCACCATCCAAGTTTGAGTAGGGATTCAAGAACAACCTCACAATGATATGATGTTGGTCATTCTCGTTGCCTACCTTCACAACATCATGTATGCATATAGAACTCCTCCTGAGTGTAAGCACGCACTTTGTACTCCCCCATGATAGGGTGAAGTCGGTGTATGAGTCACACACGATCGGAGCCTACCATGGTGTAAGGCCACGAAAGAGTGTTCAAAGCACTCTCACGCTTATCAACTTAATAATGGTTTGGTTGAGGGTTTTAGGTCTCATCACATATAAGCATGCATTTTAATCTTATTAAAACAATTTGGTCCTATTACAACTATAAGTCTATGTGATTGATTTAGTTGTATATAATACTCCCACTGCGCTTGTAAAACAGTTTTTAAAGCAAGAGTATATGGTACTACTAACATAAGGTTTGCATTCATTGATGGACTATATAGTTGCCTTAGGGCCTTAGGATGACTATGAACCTTTGATTAGATCCAACACAAGCCTAGTGTTGAATCTCGGTCTAGGGATGGTGATTGATTTTAGTTATGCGTTTAATCATATTAAGGCATGTTTTTCCTATTGGGCGTTGGACCCAACTACTCCAATTTCATGCATATCAAATAAAACAAGAAAAGAGTACTTCAAGTAAAGAAGAGCTTATGCTCTTTTACAACATTTGATCAAAACAAATTACTTTAAAGTAAAGAAGAGCTTATGCTCTTTTACAACATTTGATCATATCAAATTACAACCAAAATCTAATCTACACATTCCCATGGTTCAAACAAATTTGAGATGGCCTTTCACATAGCTCAAGTATCGTAGGCTTAGATTCATAATCACCCTTTCTTTAATTAATTAACACTTTAACTAATTAAACTTGAATGCAACATTTTCATTTGGTTTTTGTTTCCATAGAATTGATTTAAATGGAGCTAAATATGAAAATCCAATTCTCATTTAAAGATACAAAACTATTTTGTTCTCAACTAATTTGGGCCAAATGCAATAACCACAACTTTTTGGGCTATGTTGCCAAACACAAACTTTTGAGGTCACTTTGTAAGAACACAAAAGTCCACTACTTCATGTAATTACAACTAGAACCCAAAAATTTCATCAAATACAAAAACTTCATTAAAGGAGCAAAACAATTTGTCCTTTAGTGTTTTTGGGCCTTTACGTAAAAACGTACACTTTCGGGTCAAAGTACAAATACACAAAAGTATCAAAACTTTATGTAATTGCATAAAAGAGTGAGAGTGAAAAAGGAGGGGGGAAAAGGTTTTGGTGAAAAATTCAAAATTTGAAAGTGTTTTGTGCAAGTGGATAGGTAGGTGAGGAAAAGTTGATTCGGATGGGTTGTAAGAAAAATGTTTTGTCAAACAATAAAGGCATAAATCATCCATCACCAATCATCCATCACCAATCAATAATAAACCAAAACTTCATTCAAAGCAATAAACATATTGAATCAAAACACCAAAACTTTTTGTTCTTGGTAAGAACATCAAGAACATTGAAGAACACACATGAAAACTCATAAGAGCTCCATGAATGTTTTCACTCCATAAAATTCAAAATTTCACTACTCAAAAGGGGGTTAACATCCTAGGGTACTTAGCGGTTCCAAAAGTCACCTTAAAACACTTTAAACAAGACAAACAAGAACCTAAAAAACCACCATTTGGATTTGGCCGAATTTCCCCAAAAACATGGCACCAAATTTTAGCTCCAAAATTCATGCTCATATGAACAACATCTACAACATTTGAGATGACAAATTTTCTAACAAAATTTACATTCAAAGAAGCAAGAATAAAGCTTGTAACAATTACAACATTCAAATCAAAGACTATGAACTACAAAACCCAAAAGGATTCACCAACTACTAGACCTACGCTCTTGATACCACTTGAAGGAAATTTTGTGAAAAACATATTCATTTGAGCAACATCTATGGCATGCAATTAACATTTAAAGGCGGAATCATGCTTGTATGCACTCAAAAACAAAACATTACCCATGAAATTCAAAGCCTAGTAGAAAGGTGAACCAAGACTCAACTCAAGAACAAAGTGAGTTAAGATATTTTATACATTTGTTGATTCCTCTTTGCATAAGCAAAGGCTAATCACCCAAGGAGAGGGCCTTCATTCCTTGCTTCTTAGTTCCATCGATTTCTTGGAGGAGGATGGTAGAAAGGATTCTCCAAGTTCCCAAAATTGAGAACCTCTAATTTTTCCACACCAAGGAGGGACTTGAAGAAAAGATGAGTGACCTTGGAGGATGAGAGATTGCTAGCTAATCTCCTTCAAGGGGGCCGGCCTCTTAGAGAGAAAAGGAGAGCATTGTGTTCTCATCTTTTCCCCAAAAGAAAACCATAAGGATGAAATGGCTATAAAGTTGCCTTTATACCATCTCACAATGGAGTGGCAAACTTGTAATTAAAGCAAGTTGACTACCCTCCTCTATTTGGCCGACCTTAAGGGTTAATTGGGCTTTCCAGCCCTTTGTTTATTCAAGTTGTCATACAAGTTGAGTTAATGGGCTTGACATTCAAATCCCATTGGGCCTTGTGGCCCAAAACTAACCCGAGGTCTTTAACGAACTTTATTCGTTTGATTAATTAACATATTAATTAATCCTTGCCATAAATAATTAAACCATTTAATTATACTTACTCATCTCCATTGTTTCTTCAATCTCTACCTTACACGGTGTACGATCCATTAGGTTCCTTTTAGTGAGGTAGTGGGCGATTAGAACTCTTTCAAAACGATTGTGAATTGAAACTTACTTTCAATTCTCCCTTTAGTGATTATACACGTTTAGGGCTTCCACAAACCATGAGTGACACCTAGCAGTATGTCATGGTTACCCAAGCTAATCAAAAGAGGTGGCGAACCTATCCAGTTTAGGATTACAATGCAATACAGTCTTTCTCTAATATAATACTTTTGACCACAGTGTTTGGTTTGATAGTTTAATCATGTTTACTATCCAATGTGATTCATTTACTTATATGATTACCTTGAATGTGATTTGGAACGACTTCCTAAATCTCATTCATACTCTGGCCAGAGACTCTTAATCATATCATAGAGTATTATCTGTCAAACGGTTTAAAGGTTAGAGATTTCTTGTTGCACATTCACTTGCCTCCATGGCTAAGTGACTTAACCCCAACTATGTCGTGGACACCCTCTGACAGAGTGACTTTGACATAGTTAAAGATCAAGGACCTAACCACAAGATAACTATGATGCCTCAGGTCAAAGGACTACTTTGCATTATCCCAACCATGAGTTCTCATGTGACATGAGTATGAGAACTCCTCGTTGATCGTGTTCAGTGGACTCATTCTCTATTGAGCACCTACATGCTTGTCCTAGTGTCAATCACACCAATGACTCGAAACCAGTCACTCTCCCTGAAAGAAGACACAACACGTACTGATCTTAACAGACTGTCAATGTCCAATTGGCAATCCTGTGATTAGGAGGAACGTTTAGGATATGTATACGAAAGAGAATGGTCTCATGATTCTAACTTCTTTAAATTACATTCTCCTAATTACATATTCCTTGGACTTATCGTTCAAGCATATAACATTTATATGAGACAGCTTAAAACAATAATCTTTGCCCTTGATATTAAACTAGATTAGTTTAACATGTGAAATGTCCGTAAAGTATCATCATATGATTGGTTTTAGGGCACATTTCCAACAAGTGTTTGAAGGTTTGTTTGTATGGAGGAATGGATGTGAAGATGAATGGATGTGTTTGGATGAAGGTTGTATTGCAAAGAGTGGAGAATTGTGTAGATGATGTGTGTGTGTTTTGGATGGATTTTTTCTCCCTTGTTATGGTGAAGGGTGGATGTATTTATAGGCTAGGGAGAGGACCACCATCTAATTAAGGTGGTAGTGGTGTATGTTATGGTAATGAGTGGATGTAATGGGTGTAGTGGGTGAATGTTTGGTAATGAGTGAATGTAATGGGTGTAGTGGGTGGATGTTTGGTAATGAGTGGATGTAATGGGTGTAGTGGGTGAGTGTTGTGGTAATGAGTGGATGTAATGGGTGTAGTGGGTGAGTGTTTGGTAATGAGTGTATGTAATGGGTGTAGTGGATGAATGTTTGGTAATGAGTGGATGTAATGGGTGTAGTGGGTGAGTGTTGTGGTAATGAGTGGATGTAATGGGTGGAGTGGGTGAGTGTTTGGTAATGAGTGTATGTAATGGGTGTAGTGGATGGATGTTTGGTAATGAGTGGATGTAATGGGTGTAGTGGGTGAGTGTTGTGGTAATGAGTGGATGTAATGGGTGTAGTGGATGGATGTTTGGTAATGAGTGGATGTAATAAATGGATGTAATGGGTGCAGTGGATGGATGTTTGGTAATGAGTGGATGTAATGGGTGTAGTGGATGGATGTTTGTAGTTGTAGCCTTCAAATCTTCAAAAACTTCAAAAACGTCCATCCTCATGTCTACATGCTTGCACTATCCAATCTTGGCCAAAAAATGCTCCAAATAGCACTTTGTTGCTAACTTTGTTATTTGAACCTACAAACACACGAAAATAGTTTAAAGTACTAAAATAACTAGAATTAAACTAAGTAAATGCCAAGATACAAGCTAACTAAGTTGCATAAATATGCTCCTATCATTGGTCATATCACTCGTTGCCTCCTCCAAAACCTCTAATGATGCTTGGGACAAGCTAATCAAGCTCTACGCCTACAAAACACGCTCTCGGGTTCTAACTTTAAAAGAGTGTCTTACGCTCATGCGTCGTGATACACAACCTGTGTCTATTTTTCTACAAGCTGTCAAAGCCATCATTGATGAGCTTGCCATTATCAATGTTCCACTATCTGATGATGATATTGTTGTACATGTTCTCAATGGTGTTGGACCCGACTTCAAAGAAATCCCTGCCATTGTTAGGGCTAGTGATACCTCCATCTCCTTTGAGAATTTGTATGACAAACTCACTAAACATGAAGCTTTCATCAAACGAGATACTACAACAGACGCTGTCGCTCCTATGATTGCCCTTATTGCTTAAAATTCCCACTTCACCCACCACGGCTCAAGATCCACACAAGCCTCTAACCAACATCCAAATAATGCCACTAGAAATTCTCACCGTGCTATCCACTACAACAATAACACCACCAATAATCGACGTTCTGGCATGATATATCATGGTTTTTGCCAATGGTGTGGCACTCAAGGGCATAGTTCCAAACGCTGCCCTTATCTTTCTTCAAGCTCCTCTGCTCCACTCATGGTCAACCACACCACTGCCCGCTCCTCCACATCTTCTCCTTGGCTGCTAGATTTGGATACCTCTCACCATTCACTTTTGATTCCAGGAACATCCCGGATTCCACCTCTTATGATGTCCCAGATGAGATTATTATTGGTAATGGAAAAGGTTTGAGTATTACAATGTTGGTTCCACGTCACTCCCCTCTCCCTCTACCACACCTTTCCGATTACATGATGTCCTATGTGTTCCTTCCATTTCGCGTGATATAACTTCCATTGCTAAATTTAATAAACAAAATGCAACCTCTATTGAACTTTTCCTTGATTTCTTTCTTCTCAAGGATCTGAACACGGGGTCGGCACTTCTACGAGGCCCTAATAAAGATGATACATATAAGTGGCCATGCTTGAAGCCCATATCTCAATCTCAAATACAAGCTATGGTAGGTGTAGTGGACTCCTGCAATTTGTGGCACCGTCGGTTCGGTCACCCATCATCAAACTTTTCTCCAAATTTTACGTACCTCCGCCATTACTATGTCTTCAAATACATCTATTTGCACTTCTTCTCATTGTAATTAAGAGCCACAAGCTCCTGTTTGGTCATTCTTCGCTTGTTAGTAAGCGTCCCCTTGAACTAATTTATAGTGATGTTTTGGGCCATGCCCTATTATTTATCTACTGATGGCTTTTCATACTATGTTATCTTTGTAGATCATTTCACAAAATATATTTGGTTTTATCCCATGAAACACAAATATGATGTTTTCTCAATTTTCACAAGGTGCAAAATGATATTCAAAGGACATTGTGGAAGCTCTTCCCAAGGTGCAAAATGATATTCCAATTCTTGGTGCAACAAAGCAAGTTCTAGATTGTGTTGAATTGTTCAAAGTACTTTGTACACCTAGAAGAATGATTCAAGAGAAAGTAGTGGCTGGAGAATATCAAGAATTCATCAAAAAGGACGGATTTGAAACAACAAAACCCAAAGAAGTTGAGTTTGATGACACGGGACAAATCACAACCATCGTAGTAAATCTGGCCAAATTCAAAGTCCCTGAAACTTTCAAAGAAGTGGTGTTCGTCCTTGAGTTCTTAACGGAGCGAAAAAGTAAGTCATCTACTCCAATTTCCATTACGTTTTATACTTACATATTGTTAATGATTCAGGCACCCACTCTCACCCACTCTCGAATTTAAACGATTGCCGGATCACTTCAAGTATCACCTTCCATTCAAGGATCAATTACATGCCATGGCCACCAATGGAGCTTAATTGGAGGTCTTCGTTCGACTGCAAGACGTTAAAGCAAGTGCTTCTTGGGAGGCAACCCATGCATTCAACTTAGGAACGATGGAACTTTCACTCCACACTCAGATTTGCGTTCCTAAACCCTTATCTTTGCTGCCTTTATTTTATCAAACTTAGTTGTTTTTTTTGTTTGTTTGCTTTCTGTGAGTTTACGCTTAAAACATTGAGGACAATGTTTGATTTAAGTGTTTTTAGTGCATTTTAAGTTGTTTTGGTGTGTGTTGAAGTAAAAATCCGAAAATTTGAAAAAAAAAATGTGAAAAATTGTTTTGAAAAAGCCAAAAAGAGTTGTTTTTGTGTGTTTGTTTGTGTCTTAGGGTACCTTCCAACACAATGATGGGGATTTGGTTTTTAATTGCATGACTGTTAAAGAAATTTATAAACATGGATGGAAGTTTGATATGCTCTTTGGTTTATGCTTGGTTGTAGTTATAGTTTACGAATTCGCATGCAATCACAAAAGAAAAAAAATTAGTTTTTGTAACATGCTTGAAGGAAGGAACTTAAACTAACGTTACAACCCTGTGAGACTTGAGCCTAAATGTTATTTGGAGAGTTATTAATCTGTGCATTCTTGTTTTCTAAAGTCGTTGCATGATTTCATCATTCTTTGCTTGGTTGCTACTTAGAATGCATTTCATCATTATAGATCCAAATAACTAGAACTCATGCCCGTTCCATTCAAAGCATGATATTGAGTGCATAACACATATTCAAGATGAAGTTGTTTAGTTACCACCAAAGCCAAAAAGCCTATCCTTTTTGTCATATGTTTTGTAGGTTTAACCCCCTTTGAGCCTTCGTTAGCCTATTTCTTTGTTATCCACATTATCCCTACCTAGCCTAGATTAGGACTGTCCACACCCTTGTTCTTAAAGAATAGTGAAGCATGACTTAAAGGGAATTCCTTTTGATTTTTGCACAAAAACAAGTGTGGGGGAAGGATTTTCAAAGTGTGTTTTGTGGGCCAAAAGAAAGAAAAGGGCATAAAAAAAAAGAAAAAAAAATTCATGGAAAAAGAAAAAGAAGAAGAAAAGTGTGTGAAAAGTATGAAAAAGAGTTGAAAAATAAGTGAGAATGAACTCACATGTGTTGGTTGTTGAAGAAAGGGTCCAAAAGTTTGAATTTGACCCTATGTGTTGCATGAATCTTCCCTTGTGTTTAAAAGTTGATTTTTGCATTCAAAAGTGAATTCTAAGTGTCAATTTCCTTACTTTGCTTACTATTTCTTTAAGAACCTTTGTTTATCCTTACCTTTCTTTGTTAGCCAATACCCTTAGCCCCGTTACAACCCATGACTTCCATCTTGAGTGTTGTGTGTTTCAATGTGTGGAGTTTGGAATTGTTATGAGCATATGATATCACTGGTTCTCGCTTCTAAGTAGTAGCATTCCGTTCATGAGATCATATATATACATGCATTAATAAGTCCAGAAAAGTGCTTTCTTTGCTATAACATATGTGAGTACTAGTTTTCATGTTTACATCAATCTTCTCTCACATATACCTAGTGTAGGGTGTGTAGTCAGAAAATCTGAGTGAAAATTGAGTGCATATCTAGTAAGAAATTGAGGGAATTCTCTAAGGCATGTTGCTACATTAAAAAATGTTGTTTAATGGATTAAATGTGAGCTAGTGAATGGTGAATATGATTAAGTATGTGCTTGAGGGTAAGGATGACTAAAATCTGTGTAAGTAACGATTTTTAGCATGTCATGTTCATCAGAAATCCCTAAGGCAATTGTTGGAAGGTCTAGATTGTGTTTTGTTTCTTTTGTTTTGCTCGAGGACTAGCGAAAGCTAAGTGTGGGGGAATTTGATAGGAGCATATTTAGGCCACTTAGTTTGTTTGTTTCCTTGCATTTAGGTTGTTAGTTCTTAGTTATTTTAGTATTTTAAGCTATTTTCGTGTGTTTGTAGGTCCAATGGGTTAAAATGGCAAAGAAGTGCATTTTGGAGCCTTTTGGAGCAGTTTTGGGCATCAAATGGATTGCATATGCTTGGAGCTAAGAAGATGGACAAAATTGAAGATCAAATGAGCATAGGATTGAATGAAGATGTGAAGAATTGGATTCAAGACAAATAAAGAACGAAGAGTTCATAATTGGAAGCCAAAGTTTCTAAAGTTGAAGTTTCTATTCTTGGTTAGGTTTCCATTCTTGAAAGTTTCTATTCTTGGCTTGGAAGTTTCCTAATCCTTCCTCACCTATATTCCAGCCACAAAAGGGTTTCAAAACATGTTAGGTTGCCTAATTACATGTTTCTAGAAGTCCTAGAACTTGCCCTAGATATTGCCGCACCATCCCTTTAATTTCTAGTTCTTTGCTGCACAAGACACAACCTTTCTTTCCTATTTTCTACATCTAAACCACATTCCTGTTTTGTTCCATCCCTTGCCGCACAAGGGAGAGATTCTCTTTCCTATTTTATGTCCTAAAACATATTTCCTTTTCCCTAAAACCCTATGCCGCACCCAACATCCTTTCTTACCTATTTTGTGCTTCAAAACACATTCCTAAATTTGTCCTACAATTTCTGCCGAATTTCCCTTTCCTATTCTCTTTAATTCCTACACCTTGCCTATTTTCCATTGATTTCTTATTCCAAATCTAATAAATTCGTAGCCCTTCTTTCCCCTATAAATAAGACCCCTTTCTGACCATTCTAAGGACTCCACCCTTCACCATAACCAACCTATATCCATCCACCACCACAAATCACCACAAAAACCTTCACCCATCCCTTGTGCCGCAGCAAAGAAGAAGGAATGAGACCCTTGGACGTGCTTGTCATTCAAGATATTGGATTGTTGGAGCGTTTCTAGGTGTTTTCATTCTTTGTTTTTAATGTCTAAATTTATGTATCTTTGTTTTGTGGACATGAGGAACTAAGCCCTTCTTGGCTAAGGGGCTATTCAAAACCATGATTATACTTGCATTATGAATTGATTACCTTCAGTTGTTATTTCATAATTTGTGAATGCAATTTGCTTAACCGTTTGATTGATAACTTATTCTTGTATGTTTATTAAGAGTGCACACTTAGTTTTCAGGCAAGGATTTGAAGCTAAAATATAAGGGAGTTTCACCTAATAGTTACAAACTTATATTTGCAAGTAGTGGAGGTCGCTTATAAACGATCGTGTTAAGTGAATTCTTGGCAAAAGTTTCATGCTTTTCATAGTAACAATTGCCTTGTCAATGCTTATAGTTTTCATGAAACTTAATGATCTTTGATTGTACCTTTATTGTGCTTTTCACGTAGGGGACTTTTAGAGAATGCTTTGAATTGTTGTATGTGCTTTCCCATCCAATTCATTAACTTAAGGAGAACTTGAAGGTTAAAAAAGTGCTATCACAGTTAACTTGGAGTATTGAGTTTCATGACTTATTGAGAGAAGCAATTGGAAATCAATTTGAATGCAAGTGTGTCATGTGTGGAGAAGAACCCTCTAGTTACCCCATATCTCATCAATTCACCTAAATTTGCTTAAGAATCTGTTTAAATTGTTCTTGTCTTAATTTACTTATTTTCATCCAAAATCAACCCCACCTTATTTCTTTGAGTCATATTAGTTAGAACTTGTCTTAGATTATGTTATTAAGTGTTTTAGGTCATTAGAAAACCAAATTTCGTCCAAGTTTGTGTTAGAGTCCCAAAACTGCCCAGAAAGTGTTTTTAAGGCAGTTTTGAGTGTTTTTGTGCTGTTTTGAGTCTTTTGGTTTGTTTTTAGAGTTTAGTTTTGCATTTTTTGAGTCTAGTTTAGTGTTTTTAAACTTTCTTTTACATATTTGAGTCAGTTTAGAGTGTTTAGCAATCCCTCCTAATCCCCTGTTTAAGAACGATCCCTACTTATCCATACTACAATTGTCAACAAGAGGGTTTAATTTGTGTGTTTAGTTATTTTACGCATCATATGTTTTTAAGTGTTTTGAGCCATTAGAAAACCAAATTTCGTCCAAAATTGTGTTTAGAGCTCAAAACTGCCAAGTTTGTGTTTTTAGGCAGTTTTGAGTGTTTTTAGCTTGTTTTGAGTCTTTTGAGTTTGTTTTAAGTCTTTTGAGTCTAGTTAAGTGTTTTAAAGCTTAGTTTTATCTATTTGAGTTAGTTTAGAGTGTTTAGCAATCCCTCCTAATCCCCGGTTTAAGAACGATCCCTACTTATCCATACTACAAATTAAACCCTCTTGTTGACAATTGTAGTATGGATAAGTAGGGATCGTTCTTAAACCGGGGATTAGGAGGGATTGCTAAAACACTCTAAACTGACTCAAATCTGTAAAACAAAGTTTAAAACACTAAACTAGACTCGAAGAATGCAAAACTAAACTCTAAAACACTAAAACAAACCAAAAGACTCAAAACAGCACAAAAACACTCAAAACTGCCTTAAAAACACTTTATGGGCAGTTTTGGGACTTTAACACAAACTTGGAGGAAATTTGGTTTTCTAATGACTTAAAACACTTAAAAACGTAATCTAAGACAAGTTCTAACTAATATGACTCAAAGAAATAAGGTGGGGTTGATTTTGGACGAAAATAAGTAAAACAAAGCAAGAAAAATGTAAACAGATTCTTAGACAAAATTAAGTGAATTGAAGAGATATGGGGTAACTAGAGGGTTCTTCTCTACACATGACACACTTGCATTCGAAGTTGATTTCCAATTGCTTCTTTCAATAAACCATGAACCTCAATGCCCTAGGTTAACTGTGATAGCACTTTTTTAACCTTCAAGTCTTCCTTAAATTATTGAATTGGATGGGAATGGACATGCAACAACTCAAAACATTTTCTAAAAGTCCCTTGCGTGAAAATCACAATAAAGGTACAATCAAAGATCATTCAGCTTCATGAAAACTATAAGCATTGACGAGGCAATTGTTACTATGAAAAGCATGAAATGTTTACCAAGAATTCACTTAACACGATCATTTATAAGCGAACTCCACTACTTGCAAATATAAGGTTGTAACTATTAGGTGAAACTTCCTTATATTTTAGCTTCAAATTCCTGCATGAAAACTAAGTTGGCCACTTTAATCAACACACAAAAATAAGTCATCAATCAAACGGTTAAGCAAATTGCATTCACAATTCATGAAATAACAATTAGACGTAATCAATTCATCTTGCAAGCATAATCATGGTATTGAATAACCCCCTAGCCAAAAAACAAAGGAAAACAGATTTATAAATTGTAAATATAAGAAAGAGAACACCTAAATACTCCAACGATTCAATGTTGAACAGTTAGAACCTTCAAGCACTTCTTCTTCCTCTCATTTGCTGCGGGACAAGGGTTGGGGGTGAGTTTAGGGAGTTATGGATGATGTAGAAGGATGGAAATAAGGTTAGGATGAATGTAGGGGGCGGCTAGGGTATTTTCTGGGCAGAAAATATGATGAATGGTGAAGTATGGATGTGGTAGAGAGTGGGGATAGCTTTCTGGCGTGAATGGTGAGTGAATGGATGTTTTGTGGCTGCCAAAAAGGAGGTTTATTTAAAGGATTTCAAGAATTAAAACCCTAGGTTATTTAGGTAATCAGAAATTAAGTCAAAAGCTTCTAGAATTAGGGAAACAAATCAGAAATTTAAAGGAAATAGGCTAAAAGGTACGGCATAGGATTTTAACACAAAAGGAAGGTGTTTAAATACATGGAATCAGGAAACAACCCTTTCCCTTGCACGGCAAGGAAGAGGAATGGGCAAGGTGTGTGCGGCAAGGACTTTAGGAAGGTCTAAGTGTCCTAAAACTGATGGGAGAAGGGCTTCCTTGCACGGCAAGGGGATGGAAGATTGGGAAAGGTGCGGCAAAGGTCCCTAAGGGTTCTAGGGCCTTTGTTTTGTGTCCTCAAGTGCATATGAAGTCCTCAAAGTGGTTGGAACATGAGTACTTTTAGAATTAGGAAAGGTCAAACCAAAATAGGAAACCTTGGCTTAACTTTCCTACTTCAAGTAGGAATCCTTGTTGGAGTAGGAATCCTTGTTCTTCTAGGAATCCTCATGTGATTAGGAATCCATCTTCAATTAGGAATTCTTCGTTGATTAGGACTCCTTCTTTCTTCAAATCTTCAATTCATCCATTCCTTTTGCTCCAAAAGGCTCCAAATTACATCATTTTGCACACTTCGGCCTTAGAATCTAAAAACACAAAAAAATGACTTTAAACACTAAAATAACTAAAGAAACACAACGTAAAAGCACGAGAACAAGCCAATTAAGTCGCATAAATATGCTCCTATCAAATTCCCCGACACTTCGCTTTTGCTAGTCCTCGAGCAAAACAAAGAAATAAAACGAAACAAAACAAATAAAACACAACCTAAACCTTCCAACATTTGCCTCAGGGATTTCCAATGAACATGACATGTTAAAAATCGTCCTCCCTGATGCGAAATATATTAAGCACACAAATTAAACCCTCTTTTGTCAAATTGTAGTAAAGATGTAAGTAGGGATCGTTCTAAACCGGGGATTAGGAGGGATTGCTAAACACTTGGAAACTGACTTAAAAACTCAGAAACAAAGTTTAAAACACTAAACTAGACTCAAAGAATGCAAAACTAAAGGTTAAAACACTTAAACAAACCTAAAACTCAAAACAGAAACCTAATGACTCAAAACTGCCTAAAAACCACTTTCTGGGCAGTTTTGAGAACCTAACAAGAACTTGGACGAATTTGGGTGAAAACTTGAACCAAAATACTTAGAAACACAAATTAAAACACTTTCTAATTAATCTAAGACTTCAAAATAAAGGGGGATTTGTTTTGGACGAAAATTGAAAACAAAACAGAAACTTTAAAACAAAACAGATTCTAGACGAATTTGGATAAAACTATGGATGATAAGCTAGCTAGGAGGTTCTTCTCCACACATGTCACACTTGCATACAAAACGATTCCCAGTTGCTTTTCGATAAACTATGAATACTCAACGCCCCAAATCAACCGTGAATTGCACTAATTAATCCTCAGTTTTTCCACAAGTTATTGAGTTGGATGATTGCATACGACAACCCAAAACATTCCCTACAAGTCCCCTACATGAATTGCATAATAGAGATACAAGCAAGAATCATTAAGTTCTATGAAAAACATAAGCATTGACGAAGCACTCGTTACTATGAATTGCATGAAACTTATGCCAAGAATTCATTCAACGCGATCGTTTTCAAGCGACCTTCACTACTTGTGATTATAAGATTGTAACTATTAGGTGAAACTCCCTCATAATCTAGCATCATATTCATGCATGAAAACTAAGCGTGCACTCTCAATCAACATACACAAATAAGTTATCAATCAAGTAGATGAACGAATTGAATCCACAACTTATGAAATAACAACTGAATGTAATCAAATCATATTGCAAGCATGTACATGGTTTCGAATCACCTCCCAACTAAGGGGGTTTAGTTCCTCATACTCACAACACAAAGTTTATTGAATTGAAACATTGAAAACATAAGAAAGATTACACCTAAAAGTTCCAGCAATCTGCAATAGACTAGCAAGCACATTCAAGAGCACTCCTTCTTCCTTCTTGTTGCGGCACCAGGTATGGAGATGGTTTGGATGGGTTTTGGATGATGTAGAATGGTGGAAAAGTGTCTAGGATGGGTGTATGGCACGGCTAGGGGGGTTTGGGTTCAGAAAATATGGATTTGGGTGAAGGATGGGCACGGCAAGAGGTGGTGGATGAATTCTGGCGTGAATGGTTGATTTCTGGATGAATGGTCCTCTTTGTGGCTGCACACACATGTTTATTTAAAGGGATTCAGAAATTAAAACCCTAGGTTGATTAGGAAATCAGAAATTAAGTCTAAGGATTCTAGAATTAGGAAATAAAATCAGAAACTTAAAGGAAATAGCAAGGGAAATTCGGCTAGGGTTTAAAACACAAAAGGAAAGTGTTTTAAAGCCTAGAATCAGGAAATAAGGAAGAGGAAATACCAAGGGGGGTGCGACAAGGGTTCAAAAGGTGCAAGAAATGTGTATTTGATGTCCTAGAATGCTTAGGAAGTCTTCATAATTGCTGGAACTTTTAGGGACATTTAGGAAAAATCAAACCAAGGTAGGAAACTTTGGCTTAACTTTCCTATTTCAAGTAGGAATCCTTGTTGGAGTAGGAATCCTTGTTCTTCTAGGAATCCTCATGTGATTAGGAATCCATCTTCAATTAGGAATCCTTCGTCGATTAGGAATCCTCCTTCATGTAAGCACTTTCCTACTTCAACTAGGAAACCTTGTTCAAGTAGGAATCATCATCTTCAAGTCTTCAAATTCGTCCAAACCTTGGCTCCAAATATGTGACATGCATTCCAAGCTCCATTTTGCTCCAAAAAGCTCCAAAATGCATCTTCTTGCATCCTTTGGCCTTAAAACCTGAAAACACATAAAAATAGCTTAAAAGACTACTTTAACTAAGAAAACACCATGGAAATGCATAAGAACTAGCTAACTAAGGCGCATAAATATGCTCCTATCACTCCCCACAGATTTTAGTCATCTTTACACTTAAGCACATACTTAATCATAGTCACTACCTACTTGTTCACAATTAATCAATTAAAACAATGTTTTCATTCAGATTTTCTAACTACACACCATATACTAGTTATATGTGAGAAGATTGATGTAGATATGAAAACGAACACTCACATATATGTATCACAAAGAAAGCAATTTCTGGAGTTAATAAGTATGTTTAGATATGATCTCATGAATGGAATGCTACTACTTAGATGCGAGAACCAGTGACACCATATGCTCATACCAAATTCAAACTCCACAAATTGAAACACATAACACTCAAGATTGAAGTCAAAGGTTGTAACGGGGCTTGGGGTATTGGTTAACAAATGAAGGATAGGGATAACAAATGTTCTTAAAGCAATAGCAAGCAAAGTAATGAACTTGAAACTTAGAATTCACTTAGATTGCAGAAATCAACTTTTAAACACGAAGGGAAGATTCAAGCAATACTTAGGGCCGAATTCAATGTTTTGGACCCTTTCTTCAACAAACAACACTTTAGAACTCTTTTTCACATCTTTTCAACTCTTTTTTTCATACTTTTCACACTTTTCTTTTTTCTTTCTTTCTTTTCACGAATTTTTCTTTTCTTTCTACACGTGCCTATGGCATACTAACTCACATGAGAACACTTCCCCCACACTTATTTTCTACCATACATTAAGCAAAAGGAATTCAATTTGAATCATGCTTTACTATGCTTCAAGAACAAAGGTATGGATTGTCCTAATCTAGGCTAGGTGAGGATAGTGTGGGTTAACAAAGAATGTAGGCTAACAAGGCTCAATGGGATTAACTTAAACATAAAAATGAGGTAGAGGATACACGGCATTTTGGCTAAGGTGGTGGTAACTGCACAACTTCATCTTGAATATGTGTTATGCAAATCAATAGCATGCTTTGAATGAAATGGGCATGAGTTTTAGCATTTGGAACTAAATGATGAAACACCTTCTAAGTAGTAACCAAGCAAAGAATAATAAGATCATGCAACGACTTTAGAAAACAATAATGCACAGATTTTAACTCTCCAAATAAACGTTTAGGCTCAAGTCTCACAAGGCTGTAGCGTTTGTTTGAGTTCCTTCTTTCAAGCATGTTACAAAAACTGATTTTTCCTTTATGATTACATGTTGTAATACATAAGTTATAACCACAACCAAGCATAAACAAACAGTAAATCAAACGTTCATCCATGTTAATCACTCTCTTTAACGGCCATGCAATTACAAATCTAATCCTCATCATTGTGTTGGAAGGTACCCTAAGACACAAACAAACACACAAAAACAAATAAAAAACAACTCTTTTTGGTTTTTTCAAAACAATTTTTCAATTTTTTCTGGGATTTTTAGATTTCTAGAACAAAACATACTAAAACACACCAAAACAGCCTAAAAAACACTTAAAAACAGCAAGGAACAACACTTGAAGTTATGGGTGATAAAATCCCACGAATGTGCATAAAAAACACTTAATTACCCCCCCCCCCACACACACACTTAAATCACACATTGTCCTCAATGTTTCAAGCACAAATTCACACAAAACACAAGTAAACATTCAAACAGCAACTAAATGAATAAACAGGGCAGAAAAGAAACAACAACAAAGAGAAGGGTTTTAGGAACGCAAATCTGGAATTGGAGTGATTCCTAGGGCTTCCTTTGTTGTATGCATGGGTTGCCTCCCACATAGCGCTTGCTTTAACGTCGTACAACCGGACGGAGAACACCTTTACTCTTCCTTGGAACCCACGACATGCAGTGGGATCTCCTCCACAACATGCTCCACAAAGTTCTCGTAGTATGGCTTCAATCGATGGCCATTCACCTTGAATTCTTGCCCAGTTCGCAAGCTCTTAATTTGGACTGCACCATGCACAAAAAGATTAGTAATAACAAACGGACCAACCCACTTGGAACGTAACTTACTAGGGAATAGACGAAGACGGGAGTTGAACAACAACACTTTCTGCCCAAGTGTGAAAGTCTTGCCTCGAAGCATCTTATCATGGAATGCCGTGGTCTTCTCTTTGTAAATTCTAGCATTCTCATAAGCTTCATGCCTTATCTCATCAAGTTCATTCAATTGAAGCTTTCGATGAAGTCCAACTTGGTCCACATTCAAATTGAAGGTCTTGATGGCCCAATGAGCTCTATGTTCTAATTCCACGGGTAGATGGCATGGCTTGACATACACAAGCCGAAAAGGAGACATACCAATAGGGGTTTTGTAAGCCGTTCGATACGCCCATAGTGCATCATCCAACCGTAAGCTCCAATCTTTTTTATTTGGCCCAACGGTCTTCTCCAAAATCTGTTTGATCTCTCTATTGGACACCTCGGCTTGGCCATTGGTTTGCTGGTATGATATTAACTAGCACACAAATTAAACACTCTTTTTATCAATTGTAGCAAAGTATGTAAGTAGGGATCGTTCTAGACCGGGGATTAGGAGGGATTGCAAAATCACTTGGAATTGACTAAAAAACGTAAAAACAAGTTTAAAACACTAAACTAGACTCAAAGAATGCAAAACTAAACTTTAAAACACCAAAACAAACCAAAAGACTCAAAACAGCAAGTAAACACTCAAAACTGCCTTAAAAACACTTTATGGGCAGTTTTGGACACTAAGGAAGAATTTGGACGAAAATTGGTTTTGACTTGACTCAAGACACTTAAAAACACAAACTAAATTGATTTCTAACTATTTTGACACTTGAAAATAAAGGGGGATTTGGTTTTGACGGATTTGAAAACAAACCAAAAACTTTGTAAAACAAACAGATTGTAAAACGAATTTGGTTTAAATGAATGGATGCAAGGCTAGCTAAGGGGTTCATCT
Organism: Malus x robusta; assembly: GCA_963082935.1. Classification (NCBI taxonomy): domain Eukaryota; kingdom Viridiplantae; phylum Streptophyta; class Magnoliopsida; order Rosales; family Rosaceae; genus Malus; species Malus x robusta. Next base: position 19,595,579 of record OY720334.1, on the reverse strand, counting down.
CCACACATGTTATACTTGCATTCAAAACGATTTCCAATTGCTTTTCAATAAACCATGAATTCTCAACGCCCTAAGTTAATTAGGTCCGCTTAAATTAACCTTCAGATTTTCCTAACGTTATTGAATTGGATGATTACATACGACAACCCAAAGCATTCCCCACAAGTCCCCTACATGATTGCATAATAGAGATACAAGCAAGAATCATTAAGTTCTATGAAAACCATAAGCATTGACGAAGCACTTGTTACTATGATTGCATGAAACTTATGCCAAGAATTTACTTAACACGATTGAGATCATCAACCTTTACTACTTGTGAATATAATTCCATAACGATTAGGTGAAATTTCCTTATATCCTAGCATTCAATCTATGCATGATAATTAAGCGTGCACTCTCAACCAACACACACAAATCAATGTAATTCACATAGATAAGTAAATTGAATTCACGATTTATGAAACGCAATTAGAAGTAATCAAATCATAACGCAAGCATAAACATGTATTTCGAATCCCCCCCTAGCCAAGGGGGGGTTTAGTTCCTCATACGCATAAAACAAAGAGAATTGAATTTAAACATTGAAAGCAAAGGAAAAGAAACACCTAGAATTTCCAGCGACGCGGACTTGAATTGCATGAACTTTCGAGCTTCCTTCTCCTCCTCCTTGGTGCGGCAAAGGTCTAGGGACAGGTTCTTTGGGGTTATAGATGGTGGAGAATGGTTATGGATGGATATAGTAGTGTTTAGGGGAAGGGAATGGTGCGGCAAAGGTGTGCAGAAGTGTTTCGACGAATTTCTGAATTTATAGGATGAATGAATGTGTATGAGAGGTGGTATCAATGAATGGGTGCGGCACCATGTATTTATAGGGTCCTAAAAGTCTAGCAAATCAGATTAGGACTTGGAGGATTAAATCCCATCAGGAAAGGGCTTAAAACAATCAGATTTTGGGTAAAAGGTCCTCCTAGGTGCGGCAGGAATGAATTAGAAGGATAAGGCTTCTAGATGGCCTTGCAAGGCAAGGAATTCAGGTTTCTAGAAGACCTAGGGCATGGCATTAAGGGATAAGGATAAGGTTTAGGTGTTCTAAATGGATAAGGACTCCTCATTTCACTTGGAAACTTTGCCTATTAGGATTAGGAAATCTTCTTTGTAGCTGGAACTTGATGCCATTTGGATTTAACTTTCCTACTTCGAGTAGGAAACCTTGTATGAGTAGGAATCTTCATTCTTCTAGGAATCCATCTTCAACTAGGACTCCCTCGTTTGATTAGGAATCCTTTGTTGACTAGGATTTCATCTCTTGATTAGGCGCTTTCCTACTTCGACTAGGAAACCTTGTTCAAGTAGGAAACATCATCTTCAACTCTTCAATTTCGTCCATCCTCTTGGCTCCAAGCATATGATGTCCATTCCAAGCTCAAATGTGCTCCAAAAGGCTCCAAAATGCATCCTTTTGCATACTTTGCCCTTAGAACCTGAAAATACATAAAACTAGCTCAAAAGACTACTTTACTAAGGAAAAACACTATAAATGCACAAGAACAAGCTAAACTAAGGCGCATAAATATGCTCCTATCAAATTCCCCCACACTTAGCTTTTGCTAGTCCTCGAGCAAAACAAAACGAAACAAAGTAAACAAACGAAGCAAAACGAGTAAAACACAACCTAAACCTTCCAACAATCGCCTCGGGGATTTCCAATGCACATGACTTGTTAAAAATCATCATTCCCACAGATTTTAGCCATCTTTACGCTTAAGCACATACTTAATCATAGTCACTACTCACTAGTTCACAAATAACCAATTAAAACATGATTATGAATGTAGTAACATGCCTTAGAGAATCCCTCAATTCCTTACTAGATATGCACTCAATTTTCACACAGATTTTTTGACTACACACCCTATACTAGTTATATGTGAGAAGATAGATGTAAATATGAAAACGAATGCTCACATATATGCATGACAAAGAAAGCACTTTTCGGAGTTAATAAGCATATTTATCAATATGATCTCATGAATGGAATGCTACTACTTAGATGCGAGAACCAATGACACCATATGCTCAAACCAATTTCAAACTCCACAAATTGAAATACACAACACTCAAGATTAAAGTCAAGGGTTGTAACGGGGCTAGGGTATTGGCTAACAAAAATGGATATGGAAAACAAACGTTCTTTAAAACAATAGTAAGCAAAGTATAGAAGTCGAAACGCAGAATTCACTTTAGAATGCATAAATCAACTTTTCAACACAAAGGGAAGACTCAACAATCAATTAGGGCCGAATGCAACTCTTTGGACCCTTTCTTCAACAAACGACCCTTTGGAACTCTTTTCACATGCTTTTCAACTATTTTGCATGTTTTTCACAACTTTTCTTTTTTTCCTTTCTATTTTTCACGAATTTTTTCTTTCTTTTCTCATTTTTTTCCTCTTCTTTGCCGTGCCTCATTCAAGACTTTGGCACATCCCCATATTACTAATCCTTCCCCCACACTTGTTTTCCGCAATACATTGATCAAAAGGAATTCATCTTGCGTTATGCTTTACTACGTTTTAAGGACAAGGGTGTGGATGGTCCTAATCTAGGCTAGGTGAGGATAATGTGGTTAACAAAGAAAATAGGCTAAACAAGGCTCAACGGGGTTAAAACCTACAAAACATAATGGAATAGGGATATACGGCTTTTTGGCTATGGTGGACACTACACAACTTAATCTTGAATACGTGTTATGCAAATCAATGACATGTTTTGAATGAAATGGGCATGAGTTCTAGTGTTTGGTTCTAAGTGATGAAACGCCTTCTAAGTAGCAACCAAGCAAAGACTAATGAGATCATGCAACGACTTTAGAAAACAAAGAATGCACATATTTTAACTCTCCAAATAAACGTTTAGGCTCAAGTCTCACAAGGTTGTAGCGTTAGTTTGAGTTACTTCCTTCAAGCATGTTACAAAAACTGATTTTTACTTTATGATTACATGTGAATTCATAAGTTATAACCACAACCAAGCATAAACAAAGAGTAAATCAAACTTTTATCCATGTTTATAACTCTTTTTAACAATCATGCAATTACAAACCGAATCCTCATCATTGTGTTGGAAGGTACCCTAAGACACAAACAAACACACAAAAACAACTTAAAAACAACTCTTTTTTGGTTTTCAAAACAATTTTTTCAATTTTTTCTGGGATTTTCGGATTTTTAGAACAACATATACTAAAACACATCAAAACAGCCTAAAAACACCTAAAAACAGCAAGAAACAACATTTGAAATTATGGGTGACAAAACCCTACGAATTTGCATCAAAAACACTTTGGTTACCCCCCCCCCCCACACTTAAATCAAACATTGTCCTCAATGTTTTAAGCATAGACTCACACAAATAACAAACAAACAAACAAAACAACATCTAAACAACCTAACATGGCAGAAACGAAATCAACAACAAAAGAGAAGAGTTTAGCAACGCAAATCTGGAATTGGAGTGCTTTCTCGGTCTTCCTTTGTTGAATGCATGGGTTGCCTCCCAAGTAGCGCTTGCTTTAACGTCGAACAGCCGGACGATGCTCCCTTGAAAGTTTATGGAACCCCACGGCATGGAGGGGTGCAACTACAATCTGTCCGACGAACCACTTCATGCTTTGGGTCCTTGAATGGAATGGGATAATGATCCTTTCTTATTGTCGTGTTTTGCTTTTCTACATCAACACGAATTCTCCCACGACGTTGAATTCGATTAGGTACCTGCACCACCCGAGGTAACAACCTATTAGTTGAAATGGGAATCGAATTTGGAATAGGTGGCTTACCTTTGTACGGCAAAAAAGTGGTAGCACGATGGACGGATGCACAAGGGTTGCTCATGGCCAATTGTGGTGCTTCCAAGGTTGGAGTTGTGCACTCCTTGTGCTCTACTCCAAGTTCCTTCTCGGTGGTAGTTCGAGAAACATCCTTCTTGATCTTTGTTGAACATTCTGTCCCTATGTGTTTAATTACATTAATGGCACAACAAGAACGAACATCATTAGTATTCTCAATCGATTCAGGAATCTTAAAGTTAATCATATCACCACCAAAGGCCATAGTTACTACTCCCTTGGCCACGTCAATCTTGGTTTGAGCCGTTTTCATGAATGGTCGTCCAAGTAAGAGTGGTGATGGTGGAGAGTGGGTTGAGTCCTCCATATCAAGCACATAGAAATCTGCAAGAAAAATCAAGTGATCTACCTGCACCAAAACATCTTCCAACACTCCTTTGGGATATGCATTAGATCGATCGGCTAATTGAATAATAACGCCATCATTTTTAAGCTTTCCTAGATTCATAGATGCATAAACAGAATATGGCATGACATTTATAGATGCACCTAAATCTAACATAGCATGATCAAACCTCGTATTGCCAATAACACAAGGGATAGTGAAACTACCTGGATCTTTGCATTTAGGTGGTAACTTTCTTTGCAACAATGCAGATACATTCTCACTTACGTGTACCACCTCTTTCTCCCGAATCCGTTTCCTTGTTGTACAAAGCGTTTTCAAAAACTTGGCATACTTCGGGATTTGCTTGATAGCATCAAGGAGTGGGATATTGACATGCGCCTTTCTAAACGTCTCAAGAACGTCCTTCTCCTCTTCTTCGTTCTTGGCTTGCAAAAATCTGCTAGGAAAGGGTACATCTGGAGGAATGACATTAGAATTAATTGGAATAGAACCTTTCTTACCTATGGTGGACGGATTGGATGCATTAGGTGGGTGCGGCAGGGATTGTTCAATCCTTGCCGTGGCTTTTGCTTGCTCTTCCTCTTCACTTTGAAACTTCTCGTCCTCCTTGGGGGCAGATTTGGATGGTGTTGGCTCGGTTCCAACTTCTTTCCCACTTCTTAGCGTAATGGCCTTGGCAGTTTCGAATCCACCCTTTGGATTCACCACGGTTGAGCTAGGCAACTTCCCTTGCTCACGAAAGTGCCCCATAAACTCGGCAATTTGTCCCACTTGCTTCTCCAACTCGTCCATCCTTTTGTCTCTACTTTGCATACCCTGCGCCATAGAAGTTAGTAACTGAAAAATTTGATCATTATCAATGGACGAACCTGAATTAGTTTGGGTGGTTTGTGCTTGAGGTTGAGTTGGTGCAAACGGCTTTTGATAGAAACCCGGGGGTTGTTGCCTAAATCCGTTTTGTTGTTGGCCTTGTTGGGGTTCTCGCCATTTGAAATTTGGATGATCACGCCAACCGGGATTGTAAGTATTGGAAAACGGGTCATTCCTCGGTTGGTATTGGTTGCCAAATCCCACGGCATTGAGGGTCTCCCACCCTCCATTTTCTATCAACTGTGGGCACTTGTCCGTAAGATGGCCTTGCATAGAGCATACGCCACAAGCTGCCATGTTTTGCACTTTTGGACCTTCCACCACCTGAGAAAGCAAAGTAGTAAGGTTAGCCATTTGATTTTGAAGTTCGGTTATGGCACTTACCTCATTGACTTGATGTTGCCGTGGGTTACTCCTTTGTCCAACGCCGTCGTATTGTTGAGCATTCAACGCACGGTTGGAAATCAAAGTCTTTACTGCCGTGGGGGTCTTGTCCACCAAGGCTCCTCCCGCTGAGGCATCTAGCATTTGACGTTCGATAGGTAGTAGCCTATCGTAGAAGTATTGTAGCAGAAGCTCCTCCTTCATTTGATGCTGTGGACAAGAAGCAACAAGAGATTTAAAACGTTCATAATACGTAGGAAAAGACTCACCTTCTTCTTGTTGAATTCCACTTATCCTTTTTCGTAGGAGGATGACTCGAGAAGTTGGGAAAAACTTCTCCAAGAAAGCTCGCTTCATGCTCTCCCAAGATGTGACCGTTCCGGGAGCTAATTCATATAACCAATCTTTCGCCTTATCCATGAGAGAAAAGGGAAAGGCCTTCATCTTTAATATACTCCCGTCGACATTGATTGGAGTCATGCTTGAACACACCACCTCGAACTCTTTCAAGTGCTTGTTAGGCTCCTCCATGGATAACCCATGGTACTTCGGAATATGGTGTAGTAAACTTGACTTCAATTCGAACTCGGCAGTTTTGTTCGGAGCTGCCCTAGGGTATTGGATACATAGAGGTGCGGCGTTATCCAATCCCGAAGCAGAAAGCTCCTTGATCGTTCGGTTGTCAGCTGCCATGTCTTCCACTTCCTCGTCAAATTCAGAAACGGACTCGGAACTTGCACTTGATTCACTAGGTTCCGGGTTCTTCCTCTTTCGTCTCAACTCTCGTTCAAAATCGTCGTCAAACTCCAAAATGTGTTTACAAACCGGATGAGAACTCCGAGTCATAAACTAGTACCTAAAACAAGAAAACAAAACAAACTCAGAATCTGGAACGAATTAAAACAGAAATAAAATAATCCAAGGGATTAGCAAAGTTGCTAATCCCCGGCAACGGCGCCAAAATTTGGTATGATATTAACTAGCACACAAATTAAACCCTCTTTTTATCAATTGTAGCAAAGTATGTAAGTAGGGATCGTTCTAGACCGGGGATTAGGAGGGATTGCAAAATCACTTGGAATTGACTCAAAAACGTAAAAACAAGTTTAAAACACTAAACTAGACTCAAAGAATGCAAAACTAAACTTTAAAACACCAAAACAAACCAAAAGACTCAAAACAGCAAGTAAACACTCAAAACTGCCTTAAAAACACTTTCTGGGCAGTTTTGGACACTAAGGAAGAATTTGGACGAAAATTGGTTTTGACTTGACTCAAGACACTTTAAAACACAAACTAAATTGATTTCTAACTATTTTGACACTTGAAAATAAAGGGGGATTTGGTTTTGACGAATTTGAAAACAAAACAAAAACTTTGTAAAACAAACAGATTGTAAAACGAATTTGGTTTAAATGAATGGACGGAAGGCTAGCTAAGGGGTTCATCTCCACACATGTTATACTTGCATTCAAAACGATTTCCAATTGCTTTTCAATAAACCATGAATTCTCAACGCCCCAAGTTAATTAGGTCCGCTTAAATTAACCTTCAGATTTTCCTAACGTTATTGAATTGGATGATTGCATACGACAACCCAAAGCATTCCCCACAAGTCCCCTACATGATTGCATAATAGAGATACAAGCAAGAATCATTAAGTTCTATGAAAACCATAAGCATTGACGAAGCACTTGTTACTATGATTGCATGAAACTTATGCCAAGAATTTACTTAACACGATTGAGATCATCAACCTTTACTACTTGTGAATATAATTCCATAACGATTAGGTGAAATTTCCTTATATCCTAGCATTCAATCTATGCATGATAATTAAGCGTGCACTCTCAACCAACACACACAAATCAATGTAATTCACATAGATAAGTAAATTGAATTCACGATTTATGAAACGCAATTAGAAGTAATCAAATCATAACGCAAGCATAAACATGTATTTCGAATCCCCCCCTAGCCAAGGGGGGGTTTAGTTCCTCATACGCACAAAACAAAGAGAATTGAATTTAAACATTGAAAGCAAAGGAAAAGAAACACCTAGAATTTCCAGCGACGCGGACTTGAATTGCATGAACTTTCGAGCTTCCTTCTCCTCCTCCTTGGTGCGGCAAAGGTCTAGGGACATGTTCTTTGGGGTTATGGATGGTGGAGAATGGTTATGGATGGATGTAGTAGTGTTTAGGGGAAGGGAATGGTACGGCAAAGGTGTGCAGAAGTGTTTCGACGAATTTCTGAATTTATAGGATGAATGAATGTGTATGAGAGGTGGTATCAATGAATGGGTGCGGCACCATGTATTTATAGGGTCCTAAAAGTCTAGCAAATCAGATTAGGACTTGGAGGATTAAATCCCATCAGGAAAGGGCTTAAAACAATCAGATTTTGGGTAAAAGGTCCTTCTAGGTGCGGCAGGAATGAATTAGAAGGATAAGGCTTCTAGATGGCCTTGCAAGGCAAGGAATTCAGGTTTCTAGAAGACCTAGGGCACGACATTAAGGGATAAGGATAAGGTTTAGGTGTCCTAAATGGATAAGGTGTCCTAAATGGATAAGGACTCCTCATTTCACTTGGAAACTTTGCCTATTAGGATTAGGAAATCTTCTTTGTAGCTGCAACTTGATGCCATTTGGATTTAACTTTCCTACTTCGAGTAGGAAACCTTGTATGAGTAGGAATCTTCATTCTTCTAGGAATCCATCTTCAACTAGGACTCCCTCGTTTGATTAGGAATCCTTTGTTGACTAGGATTTCATCTCTTGATTAGGCGCTTTCCTACTTCGACTAGGAAACCTTGTTCAAGTAGGAAACATCATCTTCAACTCTTCAATTTCGTCCATCCTCTTGGCTCCAAGCATATGATGTCCATTCCAAGCTCAAATGTGCTCCAAAAGGCTCCAAAATGCATCCTTTTGCATACTTTGCCCTTAGAACCTGAAAATACATAAAACTAGCTCAAAAGACTACTTTACTAAGGAAAAACACTATAAATGCACAAGAACAAGCTAAATTAAGGCGCATAAATATGCTCCTATCATTTGCAGGTGATAAGGTGTGGAAACCTTATATGTCACATGATACCTCTTGAGTAATGCCTCAATGGTACGATTGCAAAAGTGGGATCCCCCATCACTTATTAGCACCCTAGGCATCCCAAATCTAGAAAGATATTAGTTTTCACAAAATCTGCCACAACTTTAGAATCGTTAGTTCGAGTGGCTTTCGCTTCCACCAACTTTGAAACATAATCAATGGCAAGAAATATGTAATTGAAACCAAAAGATGAAGGAAAAGGACCCATAAAATCAATACCTCAAACATCAAAAATTTCAACAACAAAGATGGGTACCTGCGGCATTTGATCTTTTGGGCTTATATTACCTATCCTTTGGCAGCGATCACACATTAAACAAAAGGTTCTACCATCTTTAAACAAAGTAGGCCAATAAAAACCACATTCAAGAACCTTAAAAGATGTCCTTTGGGTGCCAAAATGACCCCCACATGCATATGTGTGACAAAAACTTAAAATTGAGTGAAAATCTTATTCATGCACACATCTTCTTATAACCTGATCTGAGAAATATTTCCACAAGTATGGGTCATCCCAAACATAAAATCTAGCATCCTTCTTAAGTTTATCACGTTGGAATTTGTTTAGGGTGATAGGAACTTGTTTAGTCACCAAATCTGCGTACCAAGGCGCACTTACCTTAATGGACAAGAGTTGTTCATCCGGAAACGTTTCAGAGATGGGAAGATTCATGCACCAACCTGCTTAGATGGTCGGCAACTACATTTTCACTCCCCTTCTTGTCCTTGATTTCGATATCAAACTCTTGAAGTAGAAGCATCCAACGAATGAGTCTAGGTTTAGCTTCTTTCTTTGTGAACAAGTACTTCAAGGCTGCATGGTCAATGAAAATAATGACTTTAGTGCCAATTAAATATGATCTAAACTTATCTAATGCAAAGACAACAGCCAAAAGCTCTTTCTCAGTTGTGGAATAATTTAATTGTGCATCATTTAAGGTACGAGAAGCATAATAAATAACATGTGGCAGCTTGTTTTTCCTTTGGCCCAAAACAGCTCCAAGTGCATAATCCGATGCATCACACATTAGTTCAAAGGGAATGGACCAATCTGGTGGAGTTATAATTGGTGCCGTGGTGATGAGGTCTTTGAGGTGGTTGAATGCTTGCTCACATGCCTCGTTGAACTCAAACGACACCTCCTTTTGTAGGAGACGGCATAGGGGCTGTGCAATCCTAGAAAAGTCCTTGATAAATCGTCGATAGAATCCTGCATGACCAAGAAAAGAACGAATCTCTCTCACCGAAGTAGGAGAGGGTAAGTAGCGTACAATATCTATTTTAGACTTATCAACCTCAATTCCTCTTTAAGAGATTATATGACTCAAAACAATACCTTGTTTAACCATAAAATGGCATTTCTCCCAATTTAACACAAGGTTTGTTTCAACACAACGTTTCAAGATTAAAGTGAGATTATCCAAGCAATTATCAAATGAATTACCAAACACACTAAAATCATCCATGAATATATCAATAATCCTTTCAACATAATCAAATAATATGGAACCATACAACTTTGAAACGTGGCAGGAGCATTGCACAAACCGAATGGCATGCGTCGATATGCAAACGTTCCAAAGGGACAAGTAAAAGTGGTATTTTCTTCATCATTGGTGTGATAAAAGTTAAGCACACAAATTAAACCCTATTGATGACAATTGTAGTAATGATGCAAGTAGGGATCATTCTAAACCGGGGATTAACTAGGGATGCTAATCAACACAAACAAGACTCAAAAACACTAAACTAGACTCTATAGACTCAAAACTAACTCAAAACACTAAAAACAGCAAGAAACAATCAAAAAGACTCAATTCTAGACCTAACAAGTGATTTGGACGAATTTAGAACTTTAAAGACTCAAAAGACTAAAAGGAAATAAGTTTTGACTCTAAAAACAAGATTTAAAAGCAAGGGGGTTGAATTGGACGAATTTAACTTTTAAAACAAAAACTTTAAAAACAAACTTGACAAAAACGATTTTGATGTAGATTAAGATGGTGAAAGGCTAGTTAGAAGGTTCCTTCTCCACACATGAAACATATGCATACTACTCGATTTCCAGTTACTCTTTCAACAAACCATGAATGACAATGCCCCAAATTAACTAGATTGCACCAATTAATTCTCAGATTTCCCTAAATTCATTGAATTGAATGGAATACGCATTACAACCAAATTATTCTTATCAATGACCCTAACTATGGAATACGCATGATAGAGACACATATCAAAGATCATTAAGTTCAATGGAAATCATAAGCATTGACGAGGCATTCATAACTATGGAATACGCATGTTAGTCTTGCCTAGGATTTACTTAACACAATCGTGACTAGCGACTTTTACTACTTATGAATATAAGTTAATAACGATTAGGTGAAATTCCCTTATACTCTAGCATAAAATTCATGCATGCAAACTAAGTGTCGACCCTCAATCAACATACATAAACATGTTATTAATCAAATAGATAAGTAAACCACATTCACGATTTATGAAATCATAATTGGAAGAAATCAAGTTATATAAAACATATGATCATGGCTTTGAATTCCCCTCTAACTATAAAGAAATTAGTTCCTCATGTTCGCAAATAAACAAAGATAAATAAATTTAAACATTGACATAAAGATAGAAAACACCTAGAATCGCTCCACAATCCAAGCTCCTTGAATGGCATGCACGGCTCCAGATTCCTTCCTTCCTCTCCTCGCAAACTCACGACACAATGAGGGTTTTATGGGTGAATGATGTAGTGAAAATATGGTAGAGGATGGTGAGTGAAAGGGTGCGGCATAGGCTTGTATTTATAGGCTGAAAATCCCCACTCCTAGGTAGCAAAGGACAAGGTTTTAAAGGCCTAATCTGCATAGGACAATAACATCCAATCCTATAAGGAAAACAAGTCAAAAACCCAAAAGGAATGGGAGATAATGTGCGGCACAAAGAGTGTGAAAGGATAAGGCTTCTAGAAACCAAAATCCCAAAGGAAATGGGTGAAAACTCACGACAAAAGGATGGTTTCTAGAAAGAAATACAAGGCAGATTTTTAGGCTTCTAGAAAGGCTCCTAAGCGTCATTTTTGTAGGATAAGATTAGGTCTTCTAGAAATCTAATTTTAAGCATCCTAATCTAGTTAAAAACCCTCCTAAGTGGCTGAAATGTGGATAGTTTAGGATTAGGATAAGATAGGATAGGATAAGGTTTGTTTGGATAAGATAAGCTAAGATAAGGTTATGGATGAGGTTTTGGATAAGATCCTTCTCTTGAGCTGATTCTTTGGCTTTAATTCTTCTTCTTCTTCATGTAGGAATACTTGCTTAAGTAGGAAACGTCACTCGTCTAGGAATCCATCTTCAATTAGGACTCCTACATTGATTAGGAATCCTTCTTCATTTAGGAATCCTTCATGTAAGCCCTTTCCTACTTCAACTAGGAAACTTTGTATCTTCAATTCTTCAACTTTGAAACGCCTTCCTAGCTTCATCAATCCCTCAAATTCGTCCATCCTTTGTGCTTCATGTGCATGAACTCCATTTTAGTCCAATTTTGCTCCAAAATGCTCCAAATTGCATCTTTTTGCTCACTTTGTCTCTAAAACCTGAAAACACATGAAAATAGCTTAAAAGACTAACTTAACTAAGAAAACACAACATAAATGCATAAGAACTAACTAACTAAGGCGCATAAATATGCTCCTATCAAATTCCCCCACACTTAGCTTTTGCTAGTCCTCGAGCAAAACAATGAAACAAAACATAACCTAAACCTTCCAACAATCGCCTCAGGGATTTCCAAAGGTACATGACACTATAAAGATCACCACTTACATAGATTTTAGCCATCCCTACTCTCGAGCACATACTTAATCATAGTCATCACTTACTAGCTCACATTTAATCAATTAAAACAATGTTTTGAACGTAGTAACATGCCTTAGAGAATCCCTCAATTCCTCACTAGATATGCACTCATTTTTCACTTAGATTTTCTGACTACACACCCTACACTAGTTATATGTGAGAAGATTGATGTAAATATGAAAACTAATGCTCACATATGTTATAACAATAAAAGCATTTTCTGGAATTATGAATGTATGTATATGATCTCATGAATGGAATGCTACTACTTAGATGTGAGAACCAGGGACATCATATGCTCATACCAATTCCAAACTCCACATATTGAAACACATAACAATCAAGATGGAAGCAAAGGGTTGTAACGGGGCTAAGGCATTGGCTAACAACGAAAGGTAAAGATAAACAAACATTCTTAAAGAATAATAAGCAAGTTATGAAATTGACACTCAGAATTCACTTTTGCATGCAAAAATCAATGTTTAAACCCAAGGGGAATACTCATGCAACACTTTAGGGTCTAATTCAGCTCTTTGGACCCTTGCTTCAACAACCAACAACTTAGAGCTCATTTTATGCTCTTTCAACTCATTTTCATACTTTTCACACTTTTCTCTTTTTTTTTCTTTCTTTTTCTACCCGTGCCCTTCCACTTCTTTTGGCACATAAACTTTCCCTTCCCCCACACTTATGTTCTGCACCATGTTGATCAAAAGGAATTCCCTCTAAGTCATGCTTTATTATCCTTTGAGAACAAGGGTATGGATATTCCTAATCTAGGCTAGGTGAGGATAATGTGGCTAACAACAAAAATAGGCTAAATAAGGCTCAAAGGGGTTAATCCTATAAAACAAATGCATGGGATGAAGGCTTTTTGGCTCTGGTGATAACTACTAAACAACTTCATCTTGTTATATGTTATGCACTCAATTTTAAGCTTTGAATGAAATGGGTATGAGTTCTAATATTTGGATCTATAATGATGAAACGCCTTCTAAGTAGCAACCAAGCAAAGAATCATGAGATCATGCAACGACTTTAGAAAATAACAAATTCACAGATTATTAACTCTCCAAAGAATGTTTAGGCTCAAGTCTCACAGGGTTGTAGCGTTAGTTTGAGTTACTTCCTTCAAGCATGTTACAAAAACTGATTTTTACTTTGTGATTATATGTGAATTCGTAAACGACAACGATGACCAAGCATAAACAAAAGAGCATATCAAACCTCCATCCATGTTTGTAACTTTCTTTAACGGTCATACAATTAAAAACCAAATCCTCATCATTGTGTTGGAAGGTACTCTACGACACAAACAAACAAAAACAACTTTAAAACGACTCTTTTTGGGTTTTTTCAAATCTTTTTTCAATTTTTTTCTTGAATTTTCGGATTTTCTGGTAAAGCCACATAAAAACACATCAAAACATTCTAAAAACACTTAAAAACAATGAAAAACAACCTTTGAAATGTTAGGTGGTAAAATCCTCCGAATTTGACATAAAAACACTTTGTTTACCCCCCCCCCCCACACTTAAACCAAACATTGTCCTCAATGTTTCAAACATAGACTCACACAAAAGCAAGCAAATAACACAACTAGCAAACATGACAAATATGGCAAAGTAAAAGCAATAAAGAGTAGGGTTTAGAAACGCAAATCTGATTATGATGTCGGAGCTTCCTAGGTCCTCTGTATTTGCATGGGTTGCCTCCCAAGAAGCGCTTGCTTTAACGTCTTCCAGCCGGACGATGCCTCCAATCAAGCTTGAATAGGGCCCACGGGTTGGAGAGCTACTTCCTCCACGGTCTTCTCCTCAAAAGTTGTGAAATATGGCTTCAAACGATGTCCATTGACTTTGAATTCTTGTTGCGTTCTCAGACTTTGTATATTTGAACTGCACCATGCGGAAAAACATTAGTAACAATAAAAGGTCCAATCCACTTAGAACACAACTTACCTGGAAATAATCGAAGGCGAGAATTGAAAAGTAGCACTTTCTGCCCGATAGAGAACGTCTTGCTCCAAATCATCCTGTCATGGAATGCCTTCGTTTTCTCCTTGTAAATACGAGAGTTCTCGTAAGCTTCATTCCTAACTTCCTCAAGCTCGTTCAATTGAAGTTTCCTATGAAGGCCTGCGGCATCAATGTCCATATTAAAGGTTTTGATGGCTCAATGTGCTTTATGCTCTAATTCAACCGGAAGATGGCATGGTTTCCCATAAATTAGCCGAAATGGGGACATTCTGATTGGTGTTTTGTAGGCCGTACGATACGCCCATAATGCATCATTTAAGCGCAAGCTCCAATCTTTCCGGTTTGGCCCTACGGTCTTCTCCAAAATCTGCTTGATTTCTCTATTTGACACCTCCGCTTGTCCACTTGTTTGAGGATGATAAGGTGTTGCCACCTTATGAGTGACACCATATTTCTTGAGTAGCGCTTCAATGGTGCGATTGCAGAAATGGGAGCCCCCATGACTTATAAGTACCCGCGGCATTCCAAACCTTGCAAAAATGTTAGTCTTAACAAAATCTGCAACCACTTTAGAATCATTAGTACGGGTGGCTCTTGCTTCCACCCATTTCGAAACATAATCAACCGCAAGTAGAATATAAACAAAACCATGAGATGAAGGAAAAGGACCCATGAAATCTATGCCCCAAACATCAAAAATTTCAACATTGAATATGGGATTTTGCAGCATTTGGTCCTTTGGTCCTATATTTCCAGTTCGTTGACAACGGTCACATGCTATGCAAAAAGTTCTAGCATCCTTAAAAATAGTAGGCCAATAAAAACCACATTCAAGTACTTTACGTACAGTCCTTTGAGTGCCAAAGTGACCTCCGTATGCATAAGTGTGACAAAAGTTTAAAATAGACTGAATTTCAGAGTCATGCACACACCTACGAATGATTTGATCAGAACAATATTTCCATAGATAAGGGTCATCCCACACATAATTTCGTGCATCATACTTAAGTTTATCACGTTGGTTTTTATTGAACTCACTTGGAATGACTTTAGATGCTAAATAATTAACTAAATCCGCATACCATGGCATACTAACCTCAATGGACATCAATTGTTCATCCGGGAATGTCTCTGGAATAGGCACGACGTCTTCTTCATGCACCAAACGGCTCAAGTGATCAGCAACAACGTTCTCACTTCCTTTCTTGTCTCGGATTTTGATATCGAACTCTTGGAGGAGAATCATCCATCGAATAAGCCTTGGTTTAGCCTCCTTCTTCGTGAGCAAGTACTTCAACGCTGCATGATCAGTGTAAATTATTACTTTAGTACCAAGTAAATAAGAACGAAACTTATCTAAAGCAAAAACAACGGCAAGAAGTTCTTTTTCCGTTGTGGAATAGTTCAATTGAGCATCGTTCAAGGTCCGAGAGGCATAATATATGACGTGTGGCTGTTTGTCCTTCCTTTGTCCCAACACAGCGCCTAGAGCATAATCGGACGCATCGCACATAAGCTCGAAGGGAATGCTCCAATCTGGTGGCCGAATGATGGGGGTCGAAGTTAGCATCTCAGCCGAAGTTAGCATCTCTTTGAGGTGTTTGAACGCCTTTTCACATTCCTCGTTGAAGTCCAAGGTCACATCCTTTTGGAGAAGTCGGCATAGGGGTGTGGAAATCTTTGAAAAATCCTTGATGAATCGCCTATAAAATCCTGCATGGCCAAGAAAAGAATGAACCTCTCTAACCGAAGTTGGAGAGGGTAAGTAGCGTACAAGATCTATTTTCGATTTATCAACTTCAATTCCCCTTTCAGAAACGATATGCCCTAAAACTATGCCTTGTTTTACCATAAAGTGACACTTTTCCCAATTTAAAACAAGGTTAGTTTCAACGTATCGTTTTAAGATTAATGTGAGATTTTCCAAGCAACCATCAAACGAATCGCCAAAGACACTAAAATCATCCATGAATACCTCAATAATCTTCTCAATAAAATCGGAAAAGATACTTACCATGCATCGTTGGAACGTGGCCGGCGCATTGCATAAACCGAATGGCATGCGACGGTAAGCAAACGTACCAAATGGGCACGTGAAGGTGGTCTTTTCTTGGTCGTCCGGAGCTATGACAATTTGATTATATCTCGAATAACCGTCAAGAAAACAATAAAAAGAATGACCGGCTAACCTTTCAAGCATTTGGTCGATGAATGGCAATGGAAAGTGGTCCTTCCTTGTGGTGTTGTTGAGCTTCCTATAGTCAATGCACACTCTCCAACCTGTTTGGATACGGGTTGGCATAAGCTCGTCCTCGGCGTTCTTCACCACAGTGACTCCTGATTTCTTCGGGACAACTTGAACCGATGAGACCCAACGACTATCCGAGATTGGATAAATCACTCCACAGTCGAGAAGCTTTAAATCTCCTTTTTCACAACTTCCATCGTTGGAGGGTTGAGTCGGCGTTGAGCCTCTCGAGTTGGTTTAGCCCCCTCCTCTAGAAATATGCGATGCATGCATGTTGTAGGGCTAATTCCCTTAATATCGGCCAATGTCCATCCAATGGCTGTTTTGTACTCTTTCAACACCGGAATCAACTTTTCTTCCTCTAAGGCCGTGAGTGATGAAGAGACAATGACGGGCAACGTCTCTTCATCTCCCAAGAATACATACTTTAAATGATCCGACAATGGTTTAAGCTCAAGAACGGGGGCCTGAATCACAGAAGGTAACAACGTATTAGTGGAAACAGGAATTGGAATTGGGTTAGAAGGCTTACCACGATGTTGTGGCAATGAACCAAAGACAGCCACAAGCTCGGCATGCTCCTCCTTAGGTACGGCCAAGTTGGGTTTTGTGCCAAGTCCTTGTGCAATTTTCGTTTCAAGGGGATCGTCTTCCAACATATCAAGATAATCCTGCGCCAATTCATCCAATACATTAATAGAAAAACAAGAATGATCATCTTTAGGAAATTTCATAGCTTCAGAAATGTTAAAATTAATAATCTCCCCATCAAATTCCATTGTCAACATCCCTTTGAACACATCGATCTTGGTGCGTGTTGTTTTCATGAAAGGCCTCCCAAGTAGAATTGGCAATGGGGTGACATTTGGTGAGTCCTCCATCTCTAAAACATAGAAATCCGCTGGAAATATCAAGTTATCCACCTGCACCAACACATCTTCCAAAACTCCTTTCGGATATGCATTAGAACGATCGGCTAATTGAATTATAACACCATCGTTTTTAAGTTCTCCTAAGTTCATGGATGCATATATTGAGTATGGCATGACGTTAATTGAAGCTCCTAGATCTAACATAGCATGTTCAAATTTAGTATTGCCTATAACACATGGAATTGTAAAACTACCCGGATCTTTGCATTTAGGGGGTAGTTTTCTTTGCAAAACAGCGGAAACATTCTCACTTACCTGGACAACCTCTGTGTTCAAAATTATCCTTCTTGGTGTACACAGTTCTTTCAAAAACTTTGCGTACCTTGGTACTTGCTTAATGGCGTCAAGAAGAGGTATATTGACTTGCACTTTCCGAAACGTCTCCAAAATGTCTTTCTCGTTCTCCTCCTTCTTGGATTGCTTCAACCTGCTAGGAAAAGGCACGTTTAGTGGAATAGAACTAGAAAGAGTCGGATTTGAGCTTACCTTGGCCGAGTTATATGGTTTGGAATGGCAAGAAGGCTGCGGCAAAGGGTGTTCCATCCTTGCCGTAGGTGAGGTTTGTGGTTCTTCCTCAAACAGCAGCTTTTCATCCTCTTTTTGACTTGATTTGGATGCTTGGGGTTCAGTTCCGACTTGTTTGCCACTCCTCAATGTAATTGCCTTGGCGGTTTCGAATCCCCCTTTTGGATTTGCAACGGTTGAACTAGGGAGTCTTCCTTGGTCTCGAAACTGCCCTACAAACTCCGCAATCTGCCCTATTTGCTTTTCCAAGTGATCCACCCTTTTATCTTGGCTTTGCAATGCTTTGGTTTGATTCTCTTGCCCCTGAGACAAAGTGTTCAGTAATTTAATAATTGTATCATTATCCAAGGACGTACCTGAATTTGTTGGGGCAGATTGTATTTGAGTTTGATTTGGTGTGAATGGCTTTTGATAGAAACCCGGGGGTTGTTGCCGAAATGTATTTTGTTGTTGGCCTTGTTGGGGTTCTCGCCATTTGAAATTTGGATGATCACGCCAACCGGGATTGTAGGTGTTAGAAAAGGGATCATTCCTTTGTTGGTATTGCTGCCCAAAGCCCACGGCATTGAGGGTCTCCCACCCTCCGTTCTCGATCAATTGGGGGCATGTGTCCGTAGGGTGTCCTTGCATGGAACATACGCCACAGGCACTTACATTTTGAACTTTTGGCCCTTCCACAACCTGAGAAAGCAACGTAGTAAGGTTAGCCATTTGATTTTGAAGTTCGGTTATGGCACTTACCTCATTCACTTGGTGTTGCCGTGGGATGCCTCTTTGTCCAACACCTTTGTATTGTTGAGCGTTCAACGCTCGATTAGCAATCAAAGTCTTTGCTGCCGTGGGAGTCTTGTCCACCAAAGCTCCTCCCACCGAGGCATTTAGCATTTGTCGTTCGATTGGTAGAAGTCCCTCGTAGAAGTATTGTAGAAGAAGCTCCTCCTTCATTTGATGCTGTGGACAAGAAGCAACAAGAGATTTAAAACGTTCATAATATGTAGGAAAAGACTCACCTTTTTCTTGTTAAATTCCACTTATCCTTTTTCGTAGGAGGATGACTCAAGAAGTTGGGAAAAACTTCTCCAAGAAAGCTCGTTTCATGCTCTCCCAAGATGTGACCGTTCCAGGAGCTAATTCATACAACCAATCTTTCGCCTTTTCCATGAGAGAAAAGGGAAAGGCCTTCATCTTCAATATACTCCCGTCGACATTGATTGGAGTCATGCTTGAACACACCACCCCGAACTCTTTCAAGTGCTTGTTAGGATTCTCCATGGACAACCCATGGTACTTCGGAATATGGTGTAGCAAACTTGACTTTAACTCGAATTCCTCGGTCTTTCCTTGGGCAGCCGCCGGATATTGAATACATAGAGGTGCGGCATTGTCCAACCCCGAAGCCGAGAGCTCCTTGATTGTACGATTGTCTTGTGCCATGACTGTCTCAACTTCACCCACTTGTGTCGTGGGTTCCTCTTCCTCAATCTCAACTTCGGCTTCTGAATTTGAACTTGATTCACTAGGTTCTGGATTCTACCTCTTTCGTCTCAACTCTCGTTCAAAATCGTCGTCAAAGTCCAAGATGTGTTCACAAACCGGATGAGAGCTCTGAGTCATAAACTAGTACCTAAAAACAAGAAACAAAAACAAAGTAAAAATCTGGAATCAATTAAAACAAATTGAAATAGAACAAACCAAGGGATTACCAACTTTGCTAGTCCCAGGCAACGGCGCCAAAATTTGGTATGATAAAAGTTAAGCACACAAATTAAACCCTATTGATGACAATTGTAGTAATGATGCAAGTAGGGATCGTTCTAAACCGGGGATTAACTAGGGATGCTAATCAACACAAACAAGACTCAAAAACACTAAACTAGACTCTATAGACTCAAAACTAACTCAAAACACTAAAAACAACAAGAAACAATAAAAAAAGACTCAATTCTAGACCTAACAAGTGATTTGGACGAATTTAGAACTTTAAAGACTCAAAAGACTAAAAGGAAATAAGTTTTGACTCTAAAAACAAGATTTAAAAGCAAGGGGGTTGAATTGGACGAATTTAACTTTTAAAACAAAAACTTTAAAAACAAACTTGACAAAAACGATTTTGATGTAGATTAAGATGGTGAAAGGCTAGTTAGAAGGTTCCTTCTCCACACATGAAACATATGCATACTACTCGATTTCCAGTTACTCTTTCAACAAACCGTGAATGACAATGCCCCAAATTAACTAGATTGCACCAATTAATTCTCAGATTTCCCTAGATTCATTTAATTGAATGGAATACACATTACAACCAAATTATTCTTATCAAGGACCCTAACTATGGAATACGCATGATAGAGACACATATCAAATATCATTAAGTTCAATGGAAATCATAAGCATTGACGAGGCATTCATAACTATGGAATACGCATGTTAGTCTTGCCTAGGATTTACTTAACACAATCGTGACTAGCGACTTTTACTACTTATGAATATAAGTTAATAACGATTAGGTGAAATTCCCTTATACTCTAGCATCAAATTCATGCATGCAAACTAAGTGTCGACCCTCAATCAACATACATAAACATGTTATCAATCAAATAGATAAGTAAACCACATTCACGATTTATGAAATGATAATTGGAAGAAATCAAGTTATATAAAACATATGATCATGGCTTTGAATTCCCCTCTAACTATAAAGAAATTAGTTCCTCATGTTCGCAAATAAACAAAGATAAATAAATTTAAACATTGACATAAAGATAGAAAACACCTAGAATCGCTCCACAATCCAAGCTCCTTGAATGGCATGCACGGCTCCAGATTCCTTCCTTCTTCTCCTTGCAAACTCACGACACAATGAGGATTTTATGGGTGAATGATGTAGTGAAAATATGGTAGAGGATGGTGAGTGAAAGGGTGCGGCATAGGCTTGTATTTATAGGCTGAAAATCCCCATTCCTAGGTAGCAAAGGAC
Organism: Malus x robusta; assembly: GCA_963082935.1. Classification (NCBI taxonomy): domain Eukaryota; kingdom Viridiplantae; phylum Streptophyta; class Magnoliopsida; order Rosales; family Rosaceae; genus Malus; species Malus x robusta. The sequence continues at coordinate 19,574,426 of OY720334.1, read as the reverse complement.
AAGGTTTTAAAGGCCTAATCTGCATAGGACAATAACATCCAATCCTATAAGGAAAACAAGTCAAAAACCCAAAAGGAATGGGAGATAATGTGTGGCACAAAGAGTGTGAAAGGATAAGGCTTCTAGAAACCAAAATCCCAAAGGAAATGGGTGAAAACTCACGGCAAAAGGATGGTTTCTAGAAAGAAATACAAGGCAGATTTTAGGCTTCTAGAAAGGCTCCTAAGCGCCATTTTTGTAGGATAAGATTAGGTCTTCTAGAAATCTGATTTTAAGCATCCTAATCTAGTTAAAAACCCTCCTAAGTGGCTGAAATGTGGATAGGTTAGGATTAGGATAAGATAGGATAGGATAAGGTTTGTTTGGATAAGATAAGCTAAGATAAGGTTATGGATGAGGTTTTGGATAAGATCCTTCTCTTGAGCTGATTCTTTGGCTTTAATTCTTCTTCTTCATGTAGGAATACTTGCTTGAGTAGGAAACGTCACTCGTCTAGGAATCCATCTTCAATTAGGACTCCTACATTGATTAGGAATCCTTCTTCATTTAGGAATCCTTCATGTAAGCCCTTTCCTACTTCAACTAGGAAACTTTGTATCTTCAATTCTTCAACTTTGAAACGTCTTCCTAGCTTCATCAATCCCTCAAATTCGTCCATCCTTTGTGCTTCATGTGCATGAACTCCATTTTAGCCCAATTTTGCTCCAAAATGCATCTTTTTGCTCACTTTGTCTCTAAAACCTGAAAACACATGAAAATAGCTTAAAAGACTAACTTAACTAAGAAAACACAACATAAATGCATAAGAACTAACTAACTAAGGCGCATAAATATGCTCCTATCAATCATCCGGGGCAATGACAATTTGGTTATAACCAGAATAACCATCAAGAAAACAATAGAAGGAATGACATGCTAACCTTTCAAGCATTTGATCAATGAATGGTAAAGAGAAGTGATCCTTCCTTTTGGTGGCATTGAGCTTCCTATAATCGATACAAACTCTCCAACCTGTTATGACACGAGTGGGCACAAACTCATTCTCTTCATTTTCACCACTGTCACTCCGGATTTCTTTGGAACACATTGAATTGGTGAGACCTAATGGCTATCCAAGATTGGATAAATCACTCCACAATCAAGTAGCTTGATAATCTCCTTTTTCACATTTGCTACAACCGTGATCCTTCCTTGTGGTGGCGTTGAGCTTCCTATAATCAATGCACATTGAATTGGTGAGACCTAATGGTGGCGTTGAGCTTCCTATAATCAATGCACACTCGCCAACCGGTTTGAATTCGGGTGGGCACAAGCTCATTATCCGCATTTGCTACAACCGTCACTCCAGATTTCTTGGGCACACATTGGATAGGTGAAACCCAACGGCTATCGGAGATGGGATAAATCACACCACAATCAAGGAGCTTAATTATCTCTTTTTTCACAACTTCCATCATCGGAGGGTTGAGACGGCGTTGAGCCTCTCTAGTTGGTTTGGCCCCCTCCTCAAGAAATATGTGATGCATACACGTTGTAGGACTTATACCTTTGATATCGGCCAAGGTCCAACCTAGGGCAGATTTGAACTCCTTCAACACACGCACTATCTCCCCTTCTTGTGCCATGAGGGATGAGGAAATGATGGCAGGTAAGGTCTCGTTTTCCCCCAAGAAACTGTACTTCAAATGGCTTGGTAAGGGTTTGAGATCAAGGATGGGTGCCTGAATTATGGATGGAAGCAACTTGTTAGTCAAAATGGGAATTGAATCGAAGTTAGGAGACTTACCACCATGCTTAGGTAATGACTCAAGGGCAGCAACCAACTCAATGATTTCCTCACTAGGAAGCACGGCATGGAGTGTTTCATTTGTGCCGTGGGTTAGCATAGGGTCGGCACCCTTGGTTTTGAGTTCCATGCCTCTTGTAATGACTTTTTCAAGCGCATCGACATTCAAATCTTCAAGATATCCTTGCGCAAAAGAGTCAATTATATCAATAGAGAAACATGAATGGTCATCACTAGGGTACTTAATAGAATCATAAAGATTAAAATTAACAACTTCCCCATCAAATTCCATGGACAAAGTTCCATTATACACGTCAATCTTAGTCCGGGCCGTTTTCATGAATGGCCTTCCAAGGAGGATGGGCAATGAAGGGGCATGGTCTGATTCATCCATTTCGAGGACATAGAAATCCGCCGGAAAGATTAAATGATCAACCTACACTAAAACGTCTTCCAAAACTCCCTTTGGATAAACGTTAGATCTATCGGCCAATTGTATGATTACACCATCATGTTTCAACTCACCTAGGTTCATAGATACATAAATTGAATATGGCATAACATTTATAGATGCTCCTAAGTCTAGCATGGCAGATTTGAAACGGGTATTACCAATGGCGCAAGGAATTGTAAAGCTACCCGGATCTTTGCATTTGGGGGGTAGTTTGCATTGCAAGATGGTGGAGACATTTTCACCTACCTTTACAACCTCCTTGGTCAAAATCCTCTTCCTAGTGGTGCACAACTCCTTTAAAAAATTGGCATATCTCGGGACTTGCTTGATTACATCCAAAAGGGGTATGTTAACTTGAACTTTCCTAAATGTCTCAAGGATGTCCTTTTCAGCTTCTTCCTTCTTTGTTTGCATAAACCTACTAGGAAAATGAACATTCGAAGGAAAAACATTAGTAGGAACTGAATTTGACACATGCTTACCCTTATTGGACGAATTGGACAGATTTGGAGCTATGGAGGCTTGCGGCAAAGGTGTTTCCACCTTTGCCGTGGGTGGGCTTGCTTCTTCCTCTTCAAATTGCAAGTTTTTATCCTCTTTGAGACCTGATGTTGATGGTTTAGAACCTGCCCCAACTTCTTTTCCACTTCTCAACAATATGGCCTTTGCACTTTCGAACCCTCCCTTCGGATTTGGAATGGTAGAACTAGGAAGTTGGCCTTGGTCCCGAAACTTCCCTACAAAATTTGTAATCTGCCCAATTTGTTTCTCCAAGTGATCCACCCTTTTGTTTTGGTTTTGCATTGCTTGGGTGTGATCATCTTGCCCCTGAGATAACTTGGTTAGTATCTTAAGAAGTGCATCATTATCTAGAGACGTACCTGAAACATTTGGGGCAGATTGTGGTTGGACTTGAGAGGGTGCATACGGTTTGGTGTAGAAGCCCGGAGGTTGTTGTCTAAAGCCTCCTTGTGGTTGGGGTGGTTGTGGCTCCCTCCACTTGAAATTTGGGTGGTCTCTCCAACCGAGATTGTAGGTATTGGAATATGGATCGTTTCTTGGTTGATTTTGGCTTTGAAACCCAATTGCATTAGCGCTCTCCCATCCACCATTCTCAATGAGTTGAGGACACTTTTTGGAGGCATGTCCTTGGATAGAACATACGCCACACACCATTCGTCCTTGAATCTTCATTCCTTCGGCCATCTGAGACACAATGGAAGTAAGATTAGCTAATTGAGATTGAATATCGGATGTGGAACTTACCTCATGAACCTATTGTCGTGGGGGTCCTCTTTGGCCTACGCCCTCGTATTGTTGAGCGTTCAATGCTCGATTAGCAATCAAGATCTTGGCAGCCATAAGTGTTTTGTCCACCAATGCTCCACCCGCCGAAGCATCGAGTATTTGACGTTCAAGTGGTAGGAGCCCCTCGTAAAAGTATTATAGAAGTAGCTCCTTGATAGGAGCATATTTATGCGACTTAGTTGACTTGTTCTTGTGCATTTATGTTGTTTTTCTTTAGTTATTTTAGTGTTTAAAGTCATTTTCGTGCAAATTCAGGTTTTAGAGACAAAGTATGCAAAGAAGTGCGAAATGGAGCATTTTAGAGCAAAATTGAGCTGGAATGTTGTGTATGCTTATGGAGCACAAGGAATGGACGAGTTTGAAGGTCAAAGGAGCTTAAGAAATGAAGAAATGAAAGTGAAGAACAAAGAATTCGGAATTGGAAACCAAAGTTTCTAAAGTTGGAAGTTTCTATTCTTGGAGGTTTCCATTTTTTTAGAGTTTCTATTCTTGGCTTTGGGCTTTTAGATGACCTATCCTTACCCTCTTAGACTTAGGCCGCACCTTCCTAGCCCAATCCCTCTTGGATTCTGACTTGATAGGCCTTTCCTTGTATACGAATCCCTTTCTAAAACTAAGTGGGCCAAAACCCTAATTCCTAGTGGATTTTCACCCTTTGCCGCACCTAAACCCTAGCCCATTGCCTAACCTGATTTCTCTAGGGTTTGTGGTGCCTATATATATGTGTTTTCATTCTATGCCGCATAGACCACCTCTCATACACATCATTCACGCCAGAAATCAGTCCTTGCTCTCTGCCGCACCTTTCCATCACCATAGTCCATAATTTCTGCCCAAAAACAACCCTAGCCGCACCACCCATCAACCCTAAACCTTTCCATACCATCCTTTACCATAATTCACTGCACCATTCACCCTCATTGTGCTGTGAGTTTTGCAAGGAGAAGAAGGAAGAAATCTGGAGCCGTGCTTGCCATTCAAGAAGCTTGGATTGTTGGAGCATTTCTAGGTGTTTTCTATCTTTGTTTTAATGTTTAAATTTATTTATCTTTGTTTATTTACGGACATGAGGAACTAATTTCTTTATAGTTAGAGGGGAATTCAAAGCCATGATCATATGTTTTATATGACTTGATTTCCTCCAGTTATGATTTCATAAATCGTGAATGTGGTTTACTTATCTATTTGATTGATAACTTGTTCTTGTGTGTTGATTAAGGATGCATACTTAGTTTGCATGCATGAATTTGATGCTAGAATATAAGGGAATTTCACCTAATCATTATTAACTTATATTCATAAGTAGTAAAAGTCGCTAGTCACGATTGTGTTAAGTAAATCCTTGGCAAGAGTAACATGCGTATTCCATAGTTATGAATGTCTCGTCAATGCTTATGATTTCCATTAAACTTAATGATCTTTGATATGTGTCTCTATCATGCGTATTCCATAGTTAGGGTCCTTGATAAGAATAATTTGGTTGTTATGCGTCTTCCATTCAATTCAATGAATCTAGGGAAATCTGAAAATTAATTGGTGCAATCTAGTTAATTTGGGGCATTGTCATTCATGGTTTGTTGAAAGAGTAACTGGAAATCGAGTCGTATGCATGTGTTTCATGTGTGGAGAAGGAACCCTCTAACTAGCCTTTCACCATTCCATTTCATCAATTTCGTGAGTCTTTAAGTTTGTTTACAAAGTTTATGTTTTAAAAATTCAATTTCCTCAAAACCAAACCCCTTGCTTTTAAGTCTTGTTTTTAGAGTCAAAACTTGTTTCCTTTAAGTCTTTTGAGTCTTTGAAGTTCTATTTTCGTCCAAATCACTTATTAGGTCTAGAATTGAGTCTTTTTTATTGTTTCTTGTTGTTTTGAACATTTTGAGTTAGTTTTGAGTCTATAGAGTCTAGTTTAGCGTTTTTGAGTCTTATTTGTGTTGATTAGCATCCCTAGTTAATCCCCGGTCTAGAACGATCCCTACTTGCTTAAATACTACAATTGTCATCAATAGGGTTTAATTTGTGTGTCAACTTAATTTTCACATCACTCCTCCTTTATCTGATGCTGTGGATAAAAAGCAACAAGTGATTTAAAACGTTCATAATAAGTGGGAAAAGACTCACCTTCCTCTTGCTGAATACCACTTATCTTTTTACGAAGAAGGATGATTCGAGAAGTTGGGAAGAACTTCTCCAAAAATGCCCTCTTCATACTCTCCCAAGACGTGACAGTTCCGGGAGCCAATTCGTATAACCAATCCTTGGCTTTGTCCATCAAAGAGAATGGAAAAGCCTTCATCTTCAAAATACTTCTGTCGACGTTAACCGGAGTCATACTTGAGCAAACCACCTCAAACTCTTTCAAATGCTTGTTAGGGTCCTCCATGGACAGCCCATGGTATTTTGGAATGTGGTGGAGCAAACTTGATTTTAACTTGAACTCTTCGGTCTTACCTTGAGCATCCGTGGGATATTGGATACACAAGGGTGCGGCATTATCCAATCCCGAGGCAGAAAGCTCCTTGAGTGTACGGTTGTCCATGGCCATGCCTTGCACTTCTTCACCCACTTGTGCCGTGGGTTCCTCCTCCTCTTCTAGAACTTGTTCTTCAAGGTTAGGTTCCGGGCTAGGTGGGTTAGACTCTTGTTGGTTCCTCCTTCTTCTCAAAGTTCTCTCAAAATCATCGTTAAAGTCCAAAATATGCTCATGAACAGGTTGGGAACTTCGAGTCATACACTAGTACCTAAAAACAAAGAAACAAAACAAATCAGCAACTAAGATAGAAAACAAACGAAAATAAAAAAGAAATACAGAGGGATTAGCAAAGTTGCTAATCCCCGACAACGGCGCCAAAATTTGATGCGTAAAATAACTAAACACACAAATTAAACCCTCTTGTTGACAATTGTAGTATGGATAAGTAGGGATCGTTCTTAAACCGGGGATTAGGAGGGATTGCTAAAGCACTCTAAACTGACTCAAATCTGTAAAACAAAGTTTAAAACACTAAACTAGACTCGAAGAATGCAAAACTAAACTCTAAAACACTAAAACACACCAAAAAACTCAAAACAGCACAAAAACACTCAAAACTGCCTTAAAAACACTTTCTGGGCAGTTTTGGGACTCTAACACAAACTTGGACGAAATTTGGTTTTCTAATGACTTAAAACACTTAAAAACGTAATCTAAGACAAGTTCTAACTAATATGACTTAAAGAACTAAGGTGGGGTTGATTTTGGACGAAAATAAGTAAAACAAAGCAAGAACAATGTAAACAGATTCTTAGACAAAATTAAGTGAATTGATGAGATATGGGGTAACTATGATAGGAGCATATTTATGCGCCTTAGTTAGCTAGTTCTTATGCATTTTCGTTATGTTTTCTTTGTTTAAGTAATCTTTTAAGCTAGTTTTATGTGTTTTCAGGTTTTAAGGGCATATTATACAAAAGGATGCATTTTGGAGCTTTTTGGAGCAAAAGTGAGCTTGGAGTGAATAGCACATGCTTGGAACAAAGGGTTTGGACGTTATTGAAGATTTGAAGATTTGAGGATTCCTAGTCCAAGAAGGATTCCTAATCAACGAAAGAGTCCTAGTTGAAGAAGGATTCCTAATCAACGAGGGATTCCTGGTTGAAGATGGATTCCTAGAAGAATGAAGATTCCTACTCAAACAAGGTTTCCTACTTGAAGTAGGAAAGTTAAGCCTAAAAGTTTCTACTTTGGGTTGATCTTTCCTAAACTTAGTTGGCTTTATGTTTCAACAACATTGGAAGGTTCCTAAGCGTTGGATGACACAATGGAAGGTTTTAGAACATTTTCTCATCTTTGCCGTGGGTTAGGCCCTATTTTCTCTTGGTTTTGGGCTTTCTAGAAGCCCTATCCTTATTCCTTAATCCATGCCGCACCTATACCTGATCTAGAACCTTTTGCCTTGCCTTGCAACACATTCTAGAAGGCCAATCCTTTCCCCATCAAACCTGCTGCACCTTTTAACCTGTTTCCTATTGGATTTTGATTTTCTAAGCCTTTTTCCTTGTGGATTTGGGTTATCCAAGTCCATATCTGATTACCCTAGGGTTTTAGGTGCCTATATATACTCATATCTCAGCCCTAGATGAATTACCACCTCTCATATCTCACAATTCACGCCAGAAATTCACTCCCTATCTCTGCCGCACCCTTCCACCACCATTCTCCCAAATTTCTGCCAAAAACAACCCCTAGCCGCACCACCCATCACTCCTAAACCCTTCCATATGTCCCCTATCCATTCTACACCATTTAATAACCCAAAACCCTGTCCAAAGTCCCTGTGCCGCAGCAAGGAGGAAGGAGGAATCATGGATGCACCTGCTGCGAAGTTGGAGCGTTTTAGGTGTTCTCTTTCTTTGTATTTCAATGTCTAAACTTATTTATCTTTGCTTTGTGCATATGAGGAACTAAACACCCCTTGGCTAGGGGGGATTCGAAACCATGTTTATGCTTGCTATATGATTTGATTACTTCTAATTGCGTTTCATAAGTTGTGGATTCAATTTGCTTATCTATTCGAATTAAACTGATTTGTGTGTGTTGGTTGAGAGTGCACGCTTAATTTTCATGCATAAATCTAATGCTAGGATATAAGGAATTTTCACCTAATCGTTATGAACTTATATTCACAAGTAGTAAAGGTTGTTGATCACGATCGTGTTAAGTCAATTCTTGGCATAAGTATCATGCGTTTTCATAGTTACGAGTGTCTCGTCAATACTTATTATTTCCATTGAACGTAATGATCTTTAATTGTATCTCTATTATGCACTTTCATGTAGGGAACTTTTGAGGAATAATTTGGTTGCGATGCACTTTTTCCATCCAATTCATTGACTTTAGGGAAATCTGAAAGTTAATTTAAGCGTATCTAATTAACTTGGGGTGTTGGGAATTCATGGGTTATTGAGAAGCAATTGGAAATCGTTTTGTATGCAAGTGTGACATGTGTGGAGAAGAACTCTTTAGCTAGCTTTCCATCAATTCACTTTTATCAAATTCGTTTTAGAATCTGTTCAATTTACAAGTTTTGTTTTTGTTTTCAATTTTTGTCAAAACTCAATCCCCATTTATTTTAAAGTGTTAGATTAAGTAGAAATTAATTTAGTTTGTGTTTTTAAGGGTCTTGAGTCAAGTTATAACCCAATTTCGTCCAAATTTGTGTTAGGTGTTCAAAACTGCCCAGATTGTGTTTTTAAGGCAGTTTTGAGTGTTTATTTGCTGTTTTGAGTCTTTTGGTTTGTTTTGGTGTTTTATAGTTTAGTTTTGCATTCTTTGAGTCTAGTTTAGTGTTTAAACTTTGTTTTTACGTTTTGAGTCAGTTTTCAAGTGATTTGGCAATCCCTCCTAATCCCCGGCCTAGAACGATCCCTACTTACATACTTTGCTACAATTGATAAAAAGAGGGTTTAATTTGTGTGCTTATATATTTTGCATCAAACTTGAGGGTTCTTCTCTACACATGACACACTTGCATTCGAAGTTGATTTCCAATTGCTTCTTTCAATAAACCATGAACCTCAATGCCCTAGGTTAACTGTGATAGCACTTTTTTAACCTTCAAGTCTTCCTTAAATTATTGAATTGGATGGGAATGCACATGCAACAACTCAAAACATTCTCTAAAAGTCCCTTACGTGAAAAGCACAATAAAGGTACAATCAAAGATCATTCAGCTTCATGAAAACTATAATCATTGATGAGGCAATTGTTACTATGAAAAGCAAGAAACGTTTGCCAAGAATTCACTTAACACGATCGTTTATAAGCGACCTCCACTACTTGCAAATATAAGGTTGTAACTATTAGGTGAAACTTCCTTATATTTTAGCTTCAAATTGCTGCATGAAAACTAAGTTGGCCACCTTAATCAACATACAAAAATAAGTCATCAATCAAACGGTTAAGCAAATTGCATTCACAATTCATGAAATAACAATTAGACGTAATCAATTAATCTTTCAAGCATAATCATGGTATTGAATAACCCCCTAGCTAAAAAGGCTTAGTTCCTCATGTTCACAAAGCAAAGGAAAATAGATTTATACATTGTAAATATAAGAAAGAGAACACCTAAATACTCCAACGATTCAATGTTGAACAGTTAGAACCTTCAAGCACTTCTTCTTCCTCTCCTTTGCTGCGGCACAAGGGTTGTGGGTGAGTTTAGGGAGTTATGGATGATGTAGAAGGATGGAAATAAGGTTAGGATGAATGTAGGGGGCGGCTAGGGTAGTTTCTGGGTAGAAAATATGATGAATGGTGAAGTATGGATGTGGTAGAGAGTGGGGATAGCTTTCTGGCGTGAATGGTGAGTGAATGGATGTTTTATGGCTGCCAAAAAGGAGGTTTATTTAAAGGATTTCAGGAATTAAAACCCTAGATTATTTAGGTAATCAGAAATTAAGTCAAAAGCTTCTAGAATTAGGGAAACAAATCAGAAATTTAAAGGAAATAGGCTGAAAGGTGCGGCATAGGATTTTAACACAAAAGGAAGGTGTTTAAGTACATGGAATCAGAAAACAACCTTCTCCCTTGCACGACAAGGAAGAGGAATGGGCAAGGTGTGTGCGGCAAGGACTTTAGGAAGGTCTAAGTGTCCTAAAACTGATGGGAGAAGGGCTTCCTTGCACGGCAAGGGGATGGAAGATTGGAAAAGGTGCGGCAAAGGTCCCTAGGGTTCTAGGGCCTTTGTTTTGTGTCCTCAAGTGCATATGAAGTCCTCAAAGTGGCTGGAACATAAGTACTTTTAGAATTAGGAAATGTCAAACCAAAATAGGAAACCTTGGCTTAACTTTCCTACTTCAAGTAGGAATACTTGTTGGAGTAGGAATCCTTGTTCTTCTAGGAATCCTCATGTGATGAGGAATCCATCTTTAATTAGGAATTCTTCGTTGATTAGGACTTCTTCGTTAACTAGGACTCCTTCTTTCTTCAAGTCTTCAATTCATCCATTCCTTTTGCTCCAAAAGGCTCCAAATTACATCATTTTGCACACTTCAGCCTTAGAATCTGAAAACACACAAAAGTGACTTTAAACACTAAAATAACTAAAGAAACACAACGTAAAAGCACGAGAACAAGCCAATTAAGTCGCATAAATATGCTCCTATCAGTTTCTTAAGCTTTTAACTTCGACTGCACCATGGGGAAGAACATTAGTGACAACAAATGGCCCAATCCACTTAGACCGTAACTTACCAGGGAAAAATCGTAGACGGGAATTGAATAATAACACTTTCTGTCCAATTGAGAATGTTTTTCCCCAAATCATTATGTCATGAAGCGCCTTTGTTTTCTCCTTGTAAATCCGTGAATTCTCATAGGCTTCATTCCGTATCTCCTCAAGTTCATTCAGTTGGAGCTTCCTATTCATTCCAGCAGCATCTAAGTCAAATTGAATGTTTTCACAGCCCAATGCGCTTTGTGCTCCAGTTCCATAGGTAGGTGACATGGCTTGCCGTAGATTCGTTGAAATGGAGACATCCCTAGAGGTATTTTGTAGGCAGTGCGATATGCCCATAGTGCATCATCTAAACGCAAGCTCCAATCCTTCCGGTTTGGCCCAACAGTCTTCTCCAAGATTTGTTTGATTTCTCTATTCAAGACTTCGACTTGGCCACTTGTTTGAGGGTGGTATGGCGTTGATGCAAAAATTAACTTAACACATAAATTAAACCCTCTTGTATCAATTGTAGTAAAGAATGTAAGGATCCTTCTGGACCGGGGATTAGGAGGGCTTGCTAATAACTTCTAAACTGACTTAAAAACATAAAATTAAGTTTAAAACACCAAACTACACTCAAAAGATGCAATACAAACTAAAAAGACTCAAAACTAGTTTAAAAGACTCAAAACAGCTTAAAACAATGCAATAGACTCTAAACTGATTCTAGGGATGGTTTTGGATGAAATGAGGTTCTAACTTCACTCAAGACACTTAAAAACACAAATCAAAACAGATTTTGACTAATAAAACACTTTAAAATAAATGGGGATTTAATTTTGACGAATTTTAAAACAAAACAAACAGATTGTAAACTAAAACAGATTTTGGACGAATTTGGGCAAACTATGGATGATGGGCTAGCTAGAGGGATCTTCTCCACACATGACACACTTGCACATAACCCAATTTTCAGTTGTTCTTTTGATAAATCAAGAAACTCAACACCCTAGGTTAATTAAGTCAGCTTAAATTAACCTTCAAGTTCTCTTTAAGTTATTGAATTGGATGGGAAAGCGCATAAAACAATTCAAGCATTCTTCAAAAGTCCTTTTTGTGAACAACACAATAAAGATACAATCAATGATCATTACGCATTATGAAAACTATAAGTATTGACGAGGCATTCGTTACTATGATGAGCATGAAACTCCTGCCAAGAATTCATTTAACGCGATCGTTTATAAGCGACCTCCACTACTTGTGAATATAAGTTTGTAACTATTAGGTGAAACTCCTTTATACTCTAGCATCATATTCATGCATGCAAACTAAGTGTGCACTCTTAATAAACATACATGAATAAGTTATCAATCAAGCAGTTAAACAAATTGAATTCACAATTGAAGGTAATCAATTCATATTGCAAGTATGTTCATGGCTTTGAATTCCCCCTAGCTAAGGGGGGTTTAGTTCCTCATACTCACAAAGAAAAGATAAACAAATTTAGACATTGAAAACAAAAGAATGAAAACACCTAAAAACGCTCCAACATTCCAACTTGAATGGCAAGCACGTCCAAGGGTCCTCATTCTTCTCTTTGTTGCGACACAAGGTGTGGTTTGATGGATGCATATGGATATATGGAAGGGAATGGCTGAATGTGTTTAGGTTGGATGGAGGTCACAGCAATCCCCTACTGGTCCTTTTACCGTTGGGGATTCGGTGATGAAGAATGATATGACCACTGCGGTGGTGACCCGAAACCTTGTCACTCCCAAAGATAACAGACTACTTTCCAAACGGTCTGATGAGTTGGCTGTTAAGGATTCTATGGCTCTCAGTGTGCAGTGTGCAGGTTCTGTGTCTAATATGGCCCAACGCCTATTTGCTCGAACTCGTCAAGTTGAATCATTGGCGGCTGAAGTGATGAGTCTCAAACAGGAGATTAGAGGGCTCAAGCATGAGAATAAACAGTTGCACAGGCTCGCACATAACTATGCTATAAACATGAAGAGGAAGATTGACCAGAAGCAGGAATTTGATGGTCAGATTTTACTTAATCATAAGAGGTTTGTGGGTTTGTTCCAACAACATTTGCCTTCGTCTTCTAGGGTTGTACCGTGTAATGAAGCTCTAAATGATCAACCTCTGATGCCTTCTTCTGGGGCTCTGCCGACTGCTGAGGCTCCACCGACTACTAAGACTTCTCCTAAGCAGCTTTTGTGAAGGCTCTCTCGTGTATTTTTCTGCTTAATGTTCCCTTTTTTTTGTGAAAATGAATGTAAAATACATCGCATATCTGTCAATGTTTCAAAAATAAACCCACACCAAAAACAATTAAACAAGCAACAAATAAAAATGACAATCCTGGCAAAATAAAACTGCAGAAAAGGGAAGGTTTTTAGGAACGCAAAACCAATCGTGGATCAATTCAAAAATCTTCCGTATTTGAATACATGGGTTGCCTCCCAAGAAGCGCTTGCTTTAACATCTTCCAGTGATAGAAGCATATTTATGCGACTTAATTGGCTTGTTCTCGTGCATTTACGTTGTGTTTCCTTAGTTATTTTAGTGTTTAAAGTCACTTTTGTGTGTTTTCAGATTCTAAGGGCAAAGGATGCAACTTGGTGCCTTTTGGAGAAAATTGGGTTGGAATGATTATCACAAGCTTGGACCAAAAGGAATGGACGTAATTGAAGATTTGAAGAAGTTTGGATTCCTAATCAACGAAGGATTCCTAATTGAAGATGGATTCCTACTCACATGAGGATTCCTAGAAGAACAAGGATTCTATTTGAAGTAGGAAAGTTAAGCCAAGGTTTCCTATTTTGGTTTGACCTTTCCTAATTCTAAAAAGTCCTTATGTTCCAGCCACTTTGAAGACTTCATATGCATTCTAGGACACAAAACAAAGGCCCTAAAACCCTTATGGACCTTTGCCGCACCTCCCTTGACCTTTCCTCTTCCTTGCCGTGCAAGGGAGAGGGTTCTTTCCTATTTCCTTGCATTACAACACATTCCTTTTATGTTTTATGCCCTTGCCGCATCTTTTAGTCAAGTTCCTTTAAGTTTCTGATTTGATTTCCTATTTCTAAAAGCTTTTGACTTAATTTCTGTTTACCTAAATAACCTAGGGTTTTAATTCCTGAAATCCTTTAAATAAATCTCCTTTTTACAGCCACAAATTATCCATTCACTCACCCATTCACGCCAAAAATCATTCCAAACACTCAGCCGCACCTTTCCTTCACCATTCACCCTAGTTTCTGCCCAAAAACATCCCTTGCCGTCCCATACACCAAACCTACCCATTAACCCATCATTCTACACCATCCATAACTCCTTAAACTCACCACCAACCCATGTGCCGCAGCAAAGGAGAGGAATAAGAAGTGCTTGAAGGTTCTAGCTGTTCAACATTGAATCGTTGGAGAATTTAGGTGTTCTCTTTCTTATATTTACAATATATAAATATGTTTTCCTTTGCTTTATGAACATGAGGAACTAAGCCTTTTTGGCTAGGGGGCTATTCAATACCATGATTATACTTGCAAGATGAACTGATTACTTCCAATTGTTATTTCATGAATTGTGAATTCAATTTGATTATACTTGCAAGGTGGCCAACTTAGTTTTCATGCAGGAATTTGAAGCTAAAATATAAGGAAGTTTCACCTAAGAGTTACAACCTTATATTTGCAAGTAGTGGAGGTCGCCTATAAACGATCGTGTTAAGTGAATTCTTGGCAAACGTTTCATGCTTTTCATAGTAACAATTGCCTCATCAATGATTATAGTTTTCATGAAGCTTAATGATCTTTGACTGTACCCTTATTGTGCTTTTCATGTAAGGGACTTTTAGAGAATGTTTTGAGTTGTTGTATATGCATTCCCATCCAATTTAATAACTTAAGGAAGACTTGAAGGTTAAAAAAGTGCTATCACAGTTAACCTGGGGCATTGAGGTTCATGGTTTATTGAAAGAAGCAATTGGAAATCAACTTTGAATGCAAGTGTGTCATGTGTGGAGAAGAACCCTCTAGTTGGTCTATTGATGCGAAATATATAAGCACACAAATTTAACCCTCTTTTTATCAATTGTAGCAAAGTATGTAAGTAGGGATCGTTCTAGGCCGAGGATTAGGAGGGATTGCCAAATCACTTGGAAACTGACTCAAAACGTAAAAACAAAGTTTAAACACTAAACTAGACTCAAAGAATGCAAACTAAACTATAAAACACCAAAACAAACCAAAAGACTCAAAACAGCAAACAAACACTCAAAACTGCCTCAAAAACACTTTCTGGGCAGTTTCTGACACCAAGGAAGAATTTGGACGAAAATTGGCTATAACTTGACTCAAGACACTTGAAAACACAAACTAAATTGATTTCTAACTAATATGACTCAACAAAGTAAAGGGGGATTGATTTTGGACGAATTTAAAAACAAAACAAGTAAACTAAACAGATTTTAAAACGAAATTTGTTAAAGTAAATGGATGGAAGGCTAGCTAAGGGGTTCTTCTCCACACATGTCACACTTGCATACAAAACGATTTCCAATTGCTTCTCAATAAACCATGAATTCTCAACGCCCCAAGTTAATTAGGTCCGCTTAAATTAACCCTCAGATTTTCCTTAAGTTATTGAATTGGATGAATTGCATACGACAACCCAAAGCATTCCCCACAAGTTCCCTACATGAAATCGCATAATAGAGATTCAAGTAAGGATCATTAAGTTCTATGAAAATCATAAGCATTGACGAGGCACTCGTTACTATGAAAGCGCATGATACTTATGCCAAGAATTTACTTAACGCGATTGTGATCAACAACCTTTACTACTTGTGAATATAAGTTCATAACAATTAATTGAAATTCCCTTATATCCTAGCATCAAATTCATGCATGCAAACTAAGCGGGCCCTCTTAACCAACATACACAAACCAGTTTTAATCCATATAGATAAGTAAATTGAATTCACAACTTATGAAATGCAATTAGAAGTAATCAAATCATATAGCAAGCATAAACATGGTTTTGAATCCCCCCCTAGCCAAGGGGGGTTTAGTTCCTCATATGCACAAAGCAAAGATAAATAAGTTTAAACATTGAAATCCAAAGAAAGAAAACACCTAGATACTTGATGTGAAAATTAACTTGACACTCAAATTAAAACCCTATAATTGTAGTATATGTAAGTAGGGATCGTTCTAGCCGGGGATTAGAAGGGATGCTAATCAACACAATTAAGACTCAAAAACAATAAACTAGACTCTATAGACTCAAAACTAACTTAAAACACTAAAAACAGCAAGAAACACTCAAAAAGACTCAATTCTAGACCTAACAAGTGATTTGGATGAAAATAGAACTTCAAAGACTCAAAAGACTAAAAGAAACACGTTTTGACTCTAAAAACAAGACTTAAAAGCAAGGGGATTGATTTGGACGAATTTAACTTTTAAAACAAAAACTTTGAAAACAAACTTGACAAAAACGATTTGATGTAGATTAAGATGGTGAAAGGCTAGTTAGAAGGTTCCTTCTCCACACATGAAACATATGCATACGACTCGATTTCCAATTACTCTTTCAACAAACCATAAATGACAATGCCCCAAATTAACTAGATCGACCAATTAATTCTCAGATTTCCCTAGATTCATTGAATTGAATGGGATACGCATTACAACCAAATTATTCTTATCAAGGACCCTAACTATGGAATACGCATGATAGAGACACATATCAAAGATCATTAAGTTCAATGGAAATCATAAGCATTGACGAGGCATTCATAACTATGGGATACGCATGTTACTCTTGCCTAGGATTTACTTAACACAATCGTGACTAGCGACTTTTACTACTTATGAATATAAGTTAATAACGATTAGGTGAAATTCCCTTATACTCTAGCATCAAATTCATGCATGCAAACTAAGTATGCATCCTTAATCAACACACAAGAAAAAGTTATCAATCAAATAGATAAGTAAACCACATTCACAATTCATGAAATCATAATTGGAAGAAATCAAGTCATATAAAACATATGATCATGGCTTTGAATTCCCCTCTAACTATAAAGAAATTAGTTCCTCATGTTCGCAAATAAACAAAGATAAATAAATTTAAACATTGACATAAAGATAGAAAACACCTAGAAACGCTCCGACAATCCAACGTCTTGAATAGCATGCACGGCTCCAAGTTGTCTTCCTTGTTCTCCTTGCAAACTCACGGCACAATGAGGTGTGGATGGGTGAATGGTGTAGTAAATTATGGTAGAGGATGGTGTCTAAATGGTGCAGCCAAGGGTGGTATTTATAGGCTGAAATTCGCAGCCCCTATGTAGCAAAGGAAAAGGATTTAAAAGCCTAATTTGTATAGGATAATAACACACAATCCTTGAAGGAAAAGGCTAAGGCTTTTAGAAACCAAGGGGAAAGGAATAATCAGGTTTCTAGGAGTTCTAGAAAGGTTTGGGGCGTCACTTTTGTAGGACAAGGGATAAGGTCTTCTAGAAAGGTTGTTTTGTGGCTGATTTCTAGAAAAACAAGGGATAAGGTATGGCACCTTTGTAGGAGTGGATAAGGGCTTCTAGAAACCAATTTTAATGTGTCCTAATCTAGTTAGAAACCCTCCTAAGTGGCTGAAATGTGGATAGTTTT
This sequence comes from Malus x robusta, assembly GCA_963082935.1. Classification (NCBI taxonomy): domain Eukaryota; kingdom Viridiplantae; phylum Streptophyta; class Magnoliopsida; order Rosales; family Rosaceae; genus Malus; species Malus x robusta. Next base: position 19,556,990 of record OY720334.1, on the reverse strand, counting down.
AGGATTAGGATAAGATAGGATAGGATAAGGTTTGTTTGGATAAGATAAGCTAAGATAAGGTTATGGATGAGGTTTTGGATAAGATTCCTTATCTTGAGCTGATTCTTTGGCTTTAATTCTCCTTCTTCATGTAGGAATACTTGCTTGAGTAGGAAACTTCATTCGTCTAGGAATCCATCTTCAATTAGGACTCCTTTATTGATTAGGAATCCTTCTTTGTTTAGGAATCCTTCATGTAAGCCCTTTCCTCCCTCAACTAGGAAACTTTGTATCTTCAATTCTTCAACTTCAAAACAAATTCCTAGCTTCATCAATCCCTCAAAATCGTCCATCCCTTGTGCTTCATGTGCATGAACTCCATTTTAGCCCAATTTCGCTCCAAAATGCTCCAAATTGCATCCTTTTGCTCACTTTGTCTCTAAAACCTGAAAACACATGAAAATAGCTTAAAAGACTAACTTAACTAAGAAAACACAACATAAATGCACAAGAACTAACTAACTAAGGCGCATAAATATGCTCCTATCAATACTCCAACTTGGATAGCAAGTGCATCCACGAAGTTCCTCCCTTTCTCCTGGCTGCGGCACAAAGGTTGTGGACAGGTTTTAGGGTTATGAATGGTGTAGAATGGATGGGGGATGTGTGGTGGTGTCTAGGGTTGATGGGTGGTGCGGCTAAGGATGATTTTGGGCAGAAATTATGGAATATGGTGGTGGAAGGGTGCGGCAGAGAGCAAAGGATGATTTATGGCGTGAATTGATGTGTATGAGAGGTGGTAAATTCGGCCAAGGGGGTTTATGAGTATATATAGGCACTTAAAACCCTAGGTAAATCAGATATGGACTTGAATAACCCAAGTCCACAAGGAAAATGGCCTAGAAATCAGATTTAAAAGGGGAGAAAGTCCACAAGGTGCGGCAGATTTAGGGAATGTGGTTAGGGCTTCTAGAAAGCCTTGCAAGGCAAGGAAAATAGGTCATCTTGAAGGAATTGGTGCGGCACCTTATGGGGAGTGTTCTAGAACCTTCTTTTGTCTCAAAAAATGCTTAGGAAACCTTCAAAATATCTGGAATATAAGGCCATCTAGGTTTAGGAAAGTTCAACCCAAAATAGGAAACTTTTAGGTGATAGGAGCATATTTATGCCACTTAGTTAGCTTGTTCTTGTGCATTTACGTTGTTAGTTCGTAGTTATTTTAGTATTTTAAGCTATTGTCGTGTGTTTGTAGGTCCAATGGTTTAAAGTGGCAAAAAAGTGTATTTTGGAGCCTTTTGGAGCAGTTTTGGGCGTCAAATGGATTGCACTTGCTTGGAGCTAAGAAGATGGACGAAATTGAAGATCAAATGAGCTTAGGATTGAATGAAGATGTGAAGAATTGGATTCAAGACAAATGAAAAATGAAGAGTTCAAAATTGGAAGCCAAAGTTTCTAAAGTTGGAAGTTTCTATTCTTGGAGGTTTCCATTCTTGAAAGTTTCTATTCTTGGCTTGAACTTTCCTAATCCTTCCTCACCTATGTTCCAGCCACAAAAGGGTTTCAAAACATGTTAGATTGCCTAATTACATGGTCCTAGAAGTCCTAATACTTGCCTAGGAAGTTGCCGCACCAAATCTGCAAGAAAACCACATTCCCTTTATTTTCTAGTCTTTGCCGCACATCACCTTACCTTTTCTCCTTTTAAATCTGATTTCTTACCTTTCCTTGGAGGATTTGGAGATCTAAACTTAGCCAAATTCAGTCCCAAACCGTGCCTTCCCCTTTCCCTTTCTCCTTTGTTCTTTGCCGCACAAGACATGACTTTTCTTTCCTATTTTCTGCACCTAAATCATATTCCTGTTTTGTTTCAAGCCTTGCTGCACAAGGGATCATCTCCTTGCCTAATTTCTGACCCAAAATTACATTCCCTTTGTTCTAAAGCCTTGCCATGCAAGGGGAAAGGTTTCTTACCTATTTTGTGCCCAAAACACATTCCTAAAATCTGCCCTATAAATTCTGCCGAATTTTCCTTTCCTTTTCTCTTTAATTCCTGCACCTTTCTTACATGTTTTGATTAATTTCTGACCCTTAATTCTCTTGGGACAAAATAGCTAAGTTTCATTCAATTTCCCTAAACCCTAGCCGTGCCTTAGCCTATATAAACCCCTTTGCCGCAAGTTCTGAACTCTCTCTTCTCTTTTCTAATCATCCACCATTCCACCCTTCACCAAATCCAACCTATATCCATTCACATCCAAACAACTCCATTCAGTCCCATTCACGCCAGAAACATTATCACTCTCTCTGCCGCACCTATCCTTCACCATTGATGCGAAATAGATAAGCACACAAATTAAACCCTCTTTTTGTCAAATTGTAGTAAAGATGTAAGTAGGGATCGTTCTAGACCGGGGATTAGGAGGGATTGCTAAACACTTAAAAACTGACTTAAAAACATAAAAACAAAGTTTAAAACACTAAACTAGACTCAAAGAATGCAAAACTAAAGGTTAAAACACTTAAACAAACATAAAACCCAAAACAGCAACCTAGTGACTCAAAACTGCCTAAAAACCACTTTCTGGGCAGTTTTGAGAACCTAACAAGAACTTGGACGAATTTGGGTGAAAACTTGAATCAAAACACTTAGAAACACAAATCAAAATACTTTCTAACTAATCTAGGACTTCAAAATAAAGGGGGATTTGTTTTGGACGAAAATTGAAAACAAAACAGAAACTTTAAAACAAAACAGATTGTAAAAACGATTTTGGTGAAATAGATGGTTAAAAGGCTAGTTAGGAGGTTCTTCTCCACACATGACACACTTGCAAACAAAACGATTTTCAGTTGTTCTTCCAATAAATTATGAAACTCAACACCCCAAGTTAATTAGATACGCTTAAATTAACCTTCAAGTTCTCCTAAAGTTAATGAATTGGATGGGAAAGCGCATACAACAATTCAAAGCATTCCTTAAAGGTTCCTTACGTGATGAGCACAATAAAGATACAATCAAGAATCATGAAGCACAATGAGAACTATAAGTGTTGACGAGGCATTCGTTACTATGATGAGCATGAAACTAGTGCCAAGAATTCATTCAACGCGATCGGTTTCAATCGACCTTCACTACTTGTGATTATAAGATTGTAACTATTAGGTGAAACTCCCTCATAATCTAGCATCATATTCATGCATGAAAACTAAGCGTGCACTCTCAATCAACATACACAAATAAGTTATCAATCAAGTAGATGAACGAATTGAATCCACAACTTATGAAATAACAACTGAATGTAATCAAATCATATTGCAAGCATGTACATGGTTTCGAATCACCCCCCAACTAAGGGGGTTTAGTTCCTCATACTCACAACACAAAGTTTATTGAGTTGAAACATTGAAAACATAAGAAAGATCACACCTAAAAATTCCAGCAATCTAAATTGCACAGCAGGTACGTCTAAGAACCTTCCTCTTCTTCCTTGGTTGCGACACCAGGTTTTGTGATGGTTTTTGGGGGTTATGGATGGTGTAGAATGGTGGAAAAGTGTCTAGGATGGGTGTATGGGACGGCTAGGGGGGTTTGGGGTCAGAAAATATGGATTTGGGTGAAGGAATGGGGCTGTTGAAAATGGTGCTTTGTTTCTTACGTGAATGGAGTTGTATGGATGTGAATGGATCCTCTTGTGGCTGCAACAAGGAGGTTTATTTAAAGGAAAACAGAAATTAAAACCCTAGGTTGATTAGGAAATCATAAATTAAGTCTAAGGATTCTAGAATTAGGAGATAAAATCAGAAACTTAAAGGAAATAGCAAGGGAAATTCGGCTAGGGTTTAAAACACAAAAGGAAAGTGTTTTAAAGCCTAGAATCTGGAAATAAGATCAGAAACTTAAAGGAAATAGCAAGGGAAATTCGGCTAGGGTTTAAAAGGTGCAAGAAATGTGTATTTGATGTCCTAGAATGCTTAGGAAGTCTTCATAATTGCTGGAACTTTTAGGGACATTTAGGAAAAATCAAACCAAAGTAGGAAACTTTGGCTTAACTTTCCTATTTCAAGTAGGAATCCTTGTTCTTCTAGGAATCCTCATGTGATTAGGAATCCTTCGTCGATTAGGAATCCTCCTTCATGTAAGCACTTTCCTACTTCAACTAGGAAACCTTGTTCAAGTAGGAATCATCATCTTCAAGTCTTCAAATTCGTCCAAACCTTGGCTCCAAATATGTGACATGCATTCCGAGCTCCATTTTGCTCCAAAAAGCTCCAAAATGCATCTCCTTGCATCCTTTGGCCTTAAAACCTGAAAACACATAAAACTAGCTTAAAAGACTACTTTAACTTAGAAAACACCAGGGAAATACATAAGAACTAGCTAACTAAGGCGCATAAATATGCTCCTATCAAATTCCCCCACACTTAGCTTTTGCTAGTCCTCGAGCAAAACAAACAAAAGAAAGGAAACAAAACGAAACAAACTAACCAAAACAAAACCTAAACCATCCAACATTTGCCTCAGGGATTTCCCATGCACATGACATGTTAAAGATTGTTATCCCCACAGATTTAAGTCATCTTTACACAAGCACATACTTAATTAAAGCCACTACTTACTAGTTCACAAGTAATCAATTAACACAATGCTTTGAATGTAGTAACATGCCTTAGAGAATTCCCTCAATTCCTTACAAGATATACACTCTATTTTCACTCAGATTTTCTAACCACACACCCTACACTAGTCATATGTGAGAAGATTGATGTAGATATGAAAACGAATGCTCACATATATGTATCACAAAGAACGCAATTTCTAGAGTTAAGAAGCATGTTTAGATATGATCTCATGAATGTTATGCTACTACTTAGATGCGAGAACCAGTGACACCATATGCTCATACCAAATTCAAACTCCACAAATTGAAACACATAACACTCAAGATAGAAGTTAAGGGTTGTAATGGGGCTTGGGGTATTGGCTAACAAGGGAATGAGAGGGAAAACAAACGTTCTTCAAGCGATAGTAAGCAAAGTAATGAAATTTAGACTTAGAATTCACTTAGATTGTAGAAATTAACTTTAAAACACAAGGGGAAGACTTAAACAACTCCTTAGGGCCGAATTCATTGTTTTGGACCCTCACTTCAACAAACAATACTTCGGAACTCTTTTTCTCAACTTTTCAACTCTTTTTTTTCAAACTTTTCATACTTTTTTCTTCAATTTTTTCTTTTTCCACGAAAATTTTTTCTTTTCTTTTCTTTGCCGTGCCTATGGCACACAATTCCTCATGAACAAATACTTCCCCCACACTTGTTTTCTGCCAACATAGATCAAAAGGAATTCAATTCGAATCATGCTTTACTATGCTTTAAGAACAAGGGTATGGATGGTCCTAAACTAGGCTAGGTGAGGAAAACATGGGTTAACAACTAATGAAGGCTAACAAGGCTCAACGGGGTTAAAACCTACAAATCACAATGACATAGGGCACACGGCTTTTTGGCTAAGGTGGTGGTCACTACACAACTTCATCTTGAATGTGTGTTATGCAAATCAATAACATGCTTTGAATGAAATGGGCATGAGTTCTAGCATTTGGAACTAAATGATGAAACGCCTTCTAAGTAGCAACCAAGCAAAGAATAATGAAATCATGCAACGACTTTAGAAAACAAAGAATGCACAGATTTTAACTCTCCAAATAAACGTTTAGGCTCAAGTCTCACAAGGTTGTAGCGTTAGTTTGAGTTCCTTCCTTCAAGCATGTTACAAAAACTGATTTTTTTCTTTTATGATTGCATGTGAATTCATAAGTTATAACCACAACCAAGCATAAACAAAGAGTAAATCAAACTTTCATCCATGTTAATCACTCTCTTTAACAGCCATGTAATTACAAACCGAATCTTCATCATTGTGTTGGAAGGTACCCTAAGACACAAACAAACACACAAAAACAACTCTTTTTGGGATTTTAAAACAAAATTTTCAAATATTTATGTGATTTTCGGATTTTTACTTCAAAACACACTAAAACACACCAAAACTGCTCAAAAACACTTAAAAACAGCAAGGAACAAGTCTCCAAGTTAAGGGTGATAAAATCCCACGAATTTGCATCAACAACACTTAGTTACCCCCCCCCCACACTTAAATCAAACATTGTCCTCAATGTTTCAAGCATAAAACCACACTAAACAAAAAGAAACACACAAACAGCAAGTAAATAACAAAACTGGGCAGATTAGAAACAAGCAACAAAGTGAAGGGTTTTAGGAACGCAAATCTGGAATTGGAGTGATTCCTAGGGCTTCCTTTGTTGAATTGCATGGGTTGCCTCCCAAGTAGCGCTTTCTTTAACGTCGTGAAGCCGGACGAAGAACACAATCATGCCCCATTGGAGCCCACGGCATCTAGTGGGATCTCATCCTCTAACTCTATGAATGGAAGAGGATAGTAATCCTCCTTGATTGGGGCGTTGAGCATCCTACAATCCATGTGAATTAGGCTACCATCGGGGATCTGTGCGGGTACCTGCACCCAAGAAGGAAACCACCTCTTAATTTTAATGGGAATTGGATTTGGACTAGGTGCCTTACCTTGGTGTTGTGATGAAGTGGCAGCAACATGAACTTTTTTCCTCATGGTGTTCTCGGCCACATTGGGTATCTTAAGGGCAGTGGCCGTGGGGTCCTTATGCTCCACTCCAATTCCCTCATCTTGCATGGTTCTTGAAGCAACCTTTGTGTTAGGGGCTGAATGATCCGTCCCTATCTTTTCTATTGTATCAATAACACAACAAGAACGAACAACGTTAGGAGTCTCAATGGATTCAGAAATTTTAAAACTAATCATGTCACCACCAAATGCCATAGTTACTAATCCTTTGGCCACATCAATCTTCGTTTGAGCCGTTTTCATAAATGGCCTTCCAAGGAGGATGGGCAATGAAGGGGCATGGTTCGATTCATCCATTTCTAGGACATAGAAATCCGCTGGGAAGACTAAATGATCAACCTGCACTAAAACATCTTCCAAAAATCCCTTTGGATAGGCATTAGATCTATCGGCCAATTGTATGATTACACCATCATTTTTTAACTTGCCTAGGTTCATAGATGCATAAACTGAATATGGCATAACATTTATGGATGCACCTAAATCTAACATGGCAGTTTTGAACCTAGTATTACCAATGACACAAGGAATGGTGAAACTACCCGGATCTTTGCATTTAGGAGGTAGTTTACGTTGTATCATGGCAGACACATTCTCACTTACCTGTACCACTTCTTTCTCCCGAAAACGTTTCTTTGTTGTACAAAGCTTCTTCAAACACTTGGCGTACTTTGGGATTTGCTTGATTGCATCCAAGAGAGGTATGTTAACTTGAACCTTCCTAAATGTCTCTAGAACATCTTTTTCCTCCTCTTCATTCTTGAATTGCAAAAATCTGCTAGGAAAGGGCACATTGGGTGGAATAATGTTAGAATTAACCAAACTTGGACTCATCTTACCTAGGGTGGACGGATTGGATGGCTTAGGGGCCATGGGTGCTTGCGGAAAATGTGGTGCTACCTTTGCCGTGAGTGGACTTGGTGTCTCCTCTTCAGATTTCAACGTTTCATCCTCTTTGGGACCTGATTTTGGTGGTGTAGGACCTGCCCCAACTTATTTTCCACTCCTTAGCATGATTGCATTTGCGGTTTCAAAGCCTCCTTTTGGATTTGCAATGGTTGAACTAGGAAGCTTTCCTTGTTCTCTAAACTGCCCAACAAACTTGGCAATCTGCCCAATTTGTTTCTCCAATTGATCTACCCTAATGTTCGTGCTTTGCATTGCTTGGGTTTGCTTTTCCTGCCCATGAGTCAACTTGGTTAGTATCTTAAGAAGTGCATCATTGTTTAGGGACGTACCTGAAGTATTTGGGTTAGATTGTGGTTGGTTTTGATTGGGTGTGTACGGCTTGGTGAAGAACCCCGAGGGTTGTTGCCTAAAGCCTCCTTGGTTTTGAGGTTGTTGGGGCTCTCTCCACTTGAAATTTGGGTGGTCTCTCCAACCGGGATTATATGTGTTTGAATATGGATCGTTCCTTGGTTGGTTTTTACCTTGAAACCCAATTGCATGGGCGCTTTCCCATCCACCATTTTCAATCAACTGTGGACACTTTTCAGAGGCATGTCCTTGGATGGAACATACGCCACATACAATTGGTCCTTCCATCTTCATGCCCTCGGCCATCTGAGACACAATAGAAGTAAAATTAGCCAATTGTGAATGAAGATCGGAAGTTGAACTTACCTCATGTACTTGGTGCCGTGGGGGTCCCCTTTGGCCTACTCCTTCGTATTGTTGAGCGTTCAACGCTCGATTAGAGATCAAGATCTTGGCAGCCATAGGTGTTTTGTCCACCAATGCTCCCCCCGGCGAAGCATCAAGCATTTGACGTTCTAGAGGTAGGAGACCCTCGTAGAAGTATTGCAAAAACAACTCCTCCTTCATCTGATGTTGTGGACAAGAAGCAACAAGTGATTTAAATCGTTCATAATATGTAGGAAAGTACTCACCTTCTTCTTGCTGGATTCCGCTTATCTTTTTGCGTAGGAGGATGATGCGAGAAGTTGGAAAGAACTTCTCCAAGAACGCTCTCTTCATACTCTCCCAAGAAGTGACAGTGCCGGGAGCTAACTCGTATAACCAATCCTTAGCTTTATCCATCAAAGAGAATGGAAAAGCCTTCATCTTCAAAATACTTCCGTCAACGTTCACGGGAGTCATACTAGAACAAACTACTTCAAATTCTTTCAAATGTTTGTTAGGATCTTCCATGGACAAGCCATGGTATTTAGGAATATGATGAAGCAAACTTGACTTTAATTCAAATTCTTCCGTCTTACCTTGGGCAGCCGTGGGGTACTGGATGCACAAGGGTGCGGCATTATCCAATCCCGAGGCCGAGAGCTCTTTGAGTGTACGGTTGTCCACCGCCATGCCTTGGACTTCTTCAAATATCCCTGCCGTGGCCTCCTCCTCTTCTTGTACGTTTTCTTCAAGGTCAGATTCGGAATTGGGTGGATGGTGTGCTTGCTGGTTTCTAGCTCTTCTCAAATTCCTCTCAAAGTCGTCGTCAAAATCCAAGATGTTTGCACGAATCGTTTGAGAGCTTCTAGTCATACACTAGTACCTAAAAAACAAGAAACAAAATAGGTCAGAAACTAAAATAAAATCTGGAGCAAATTAAATAAAAGAAACAAAAACAATCCAAGGGATTAGCAAAATTGCTAATCCCCGGCAACGGCGCCAAAAATTTGATGCGAAATAGATAAGCACACCAATTAAACCCTCTTTTTGTCAAATTGTAGTAAAGATGTAAGTAGGGATCGTTCTAGACCGGGGATTAGGAGGGATTGCTAAACACTTGAAAACTGACTTAAAAACACAAAAACAAAGTTTAAAACACTAAACTAGACTCAAAGAATGCAAACCTAAAGGTTAAAACACTTAAACAAACATAAAACCCAAAACAGCAACCTAGTGACTCAAAACTGCCTAAAAACCACTTTATGGGCAGTTTTGAGAACCTAACAAGAACTTGGACGAATTTGGGTGAAAACTTGAATCAAAACACTTAGAAACACAAATCAAAATACTTTCTAACTAATCTAGGACTTCAAAATAAAGGGGGATTTGTTTTGGACGAAAATTGAAAACAAAACAGAAACTTTAAAACAAAACAGATTGTAAAAACGATTTTGGTGAAATAGATGGTTAAAAGGCTAGTTAGGAGGTTCTTCTCCACACATGACACACTTGCAAACAAAACGATTTTCAGTTGTTCTTCCAATAAATTATGAAACTCAACACCCCAAGTTAATTAGATACGCTTAAATTAACCTTCAAGTTCTCCTAAAGTTAATGAATTGGATGGGAAAGCGCATATAACAATTCAAAGCATTCCTTAAAGGTTCCTTACGTGATGAGCACAATAAAGATACAATCAAGAATCATGAAGCACAATGAGAACTATAAGTGTTGACGAGGCATTCGTTACTATGATGAGCATGAAACTAGTGCCAAGAATTCATTCAACGCGATCGGTTTCAATCGACCTTCACTACTTGTGATTATAAGATTGTAACTATTAGGTGAAACTCCCTCATAATCTAGCATCATATTCATGCATGAAAACTAAGCGTGCACTCTCAATCAACATACACAAATAAGTTATCAATCAAGTAGATGAACGAATTGAATCCACAACTTATGAAATAACAACTGAATGTAATCAAATCATATTGCAAGCATGTACTTGGTTTCGAATCACCCCCCAACTAAGGGGGTTTAGTTCCTCATACTCACAACACAAAGTTTATTGAATTGAAACATTGAAAACATAAGAAAGATCACACCTAAAAATTCCAGCAATCTAAATTGCACAGCAGGTACGTCTAAGAACCTTCCTCCTCTTCCTTGGTTGCGGCACCAAGTTTTGTGATGGTTTTTGGGGGTTATGGATGGTGTAGAATGGTGGAAAAGTGTCTAGGATGGGTGTATGGGACGACTAGGGGGGTTTGGGGTCAGAAAATATGGATTTGGGTGAAGGAATGGGGCTGTTGAAGATGGTGCTTTGTTTCTGACGTGAATGGAGTTGTATGGATGTGAATGGATCCTCTTGTGGCTGCAACAAGGAGGTTTATTTGAAGGAAAACAGAAATTAAAATCCTAGGTTGATTAGGAAATCAGAAATTAAGTCTAAGGATTCTAGAATTAGGAAATAAAATCAGAAACTTAAAGGAAATAGCAAGGGAAATTCGGCTAGGGTTTAAAACACAAAAGGAAAGTGTTTTAAAGCCTAGAATCTGGAAATAAGATCAGAAACTTAAAGGAAATAGCAAGGGAAATTCGGCTAGGGTTTAAAAGGTGCAAGAAATGTGTATTTGATGCCCTAGAATGCTTAGGAAGTCTTCATAATTGCTGGAACTTTTAGGGACATTTAGGAAAAATCAAACCAAAGTAGGAAACTTTGGCTTAACTTTCCTATTTCAAGTAGGAATCCTTGTTCTTCTAGGAATCCTCATGTGATTAGGAATCCGTCTTCAATTAGGAATCCTTCGTCGGTTAGGAATCCTTCGTCGATTAGGAATCCGTCGTCGATTAGGAATCCTCCTTCATGTAAGCACTTTCCTACTTCAACTAGGAAACCTTGTTCAAGTAGGAATCATCATCTTCAAGTCTTCAAAAACGTCCAAACCTTGGCTCCAAATATGTGACATGCATTCCAAGCTCCATTTTGCTCCAAAAAGCTCCAAAATGCATCTTCTTGCATCCTTTGGCCTTAAAACCTGAAAACACATAAAACTAGCTTAAAAGACTACTTTAACTAAGAAAACACCATGGAAATACATAAGAACTAGTTAACTAAGGCGCATAAATATGCTCCTATCAACCATTCACCATATTTTCTGACCCAAAACCACCCTAGCCGTCCCATACACCTATCCCAGCCATAAACCCATCATTCTACACCATCCATAAGCCCCAAAACTCACCCACTTGTGTGTTGCAGCAAGGAGGAAGAAGGAAGGATCCTTGGATGTTCAAGCTTCATCGTTGGTGCATTCTAGGTGTAATTCGTTTCATAATTTCAATGTGTAATTTCTTTCTCTTTCGTTTTGCTATGAACATGAGTGGCTAAACCCCTATTGGTTAGGGGTGATTTCGAAGCCATGACTATGTGTGCAATTTGATTTGATAAATTCCAGTTATGAATTGTTGAATCGTGAATGCAATTGGCTTAACTATGCGAATAATAACTTATTTGTGTTTGTTAATTAGGGGTCGACACTTAATTGGCTTGCATGAATATGATGCTAGAATATAAGGTTGTTTCACATAATCGTCACACACTTATATTCATATGTAGTGAAGGTCGCTAGTCACGATCGCGTTAAGTCCAATTCTTAGCATGAGTGACATGATGTCATAGTTGCAAGTGCTTTGTCAATGCTTATAGTTTTCATTGAACGTAATGATGTTTGATCGTATCTTTATTATGATGTGATGTAGGGAACTTTTAAGGAATGCTTCGGGTTGTCGAATGATGTCATCCAATCCGATAACACAAGGAAAACTTGAGAATTAACTTGTGATGTCACGGTTAATTTGGGGCATTGTCATTCGTAATTCTATGAAGGAATAACTGGAAATTGAGTCGTTTGCATACTTGTCATGTGTGGAGAAAGAGCCTCTAACTAATCCATCATCCATAGTTTCATCTAATTTCGTTTTACAATCTATTTTTAATTTGCAATCTGTTTTGTTAGTTAATTTTCGTCCAAAACAAATCCCCCTTTATTTTGAAGTCTTAGATTAGTTAGAAAGTGTTTTGATTTGTGTTTCTAAGTGTTTTGATTCAAGTTTTCACCCAAATTCGTCCAAGTTCTTGTTAGGTTCTCAAAACTGCCCAGAAAGTGGTTTTTAGGCAGTTTTGAGTCATTAGGTTGCTGTTTTGAGTTTTAGGTTTGTTTAAGTGTTTTAACCTTTAGTTTTGCATTCTTTGAGTCTAATTTCGTGTTTTAAACTTTGTTTTTGAGTTTTTAAGTCAGTTTCCAAGAGTTTAGCAATCCCTTCTAATCCCCGGTCTAGAACGATCCCTACTTACATACTTTACTACATTTGTCAAAAGAGGGTTTAATTTGTGTGTTTAGTTATTTTACGCATCATTAGGCTTAACTTTCCTACTTCAAGTAGGAAACCTTGTTTGAGTAGGAATCCTTATTCTTCTAGGAATCCGTTTTTGACTATGAATCCATTCTTAACTAGGACTCCTCCGTTGATTAGGAATCCTTCTTCAACTAGGACTCTTTCTTGGACTATGAATCTTTCTTCAACTAGGACTCCGCAAATCTTCAAATCTTCAATTTCGTCCATTCTTTTGGCTCCAAGTACGTGATGTCCAATCCAAGCTCAATTGTGCTCCAAAAGGCTCTAAAATGCATCTTTTTGTATACTTTGCCCTTAAGACCTGAAAATACATAAAACTAGCTTAAAAGACTACTTTAGCTAAGGAAAAACAACTTAAAAGCACAAGAACTAGCTAACTAAGGCGCACAAATATGCTCCTATCAAATTACCCCACACTTAGCTTTTGCTAGTCCTCGAGCAAAACAAAGAAACAAAAGAAAAACGAGACGAAATAAACGAAACACAACCTAAACCTTCCAACAATTGCCTCAGGGATTTCCAATGCCCATGACATGTTAAAAATCATCATTCCCACAGCTTTCAGTCATTCTTACACTTGAGCACATACTTAATCATAGTCACTACTTACTAGCTCACATTTAACCAATTAAAACGATGTTTTGAATGTAGTAACATGCCTTAGAGAATTCCCTCAATTCCTTACTAGATATGCACTCAATTTTCACACCGATTTTCTAACTACACACCCTATACTAGTTATATGTGAGAGGATTGATGTAAATATGAAAACGAACGCTCACATATATGTATAACAAAGAAAGCAATTTCCGGAGTTAATAACATGTATATAAATATGATCTCATGAATGGAATGCTACTACTTAGATGCGAGAACCAGTGACACCATATGCTCATACCAATTTCAAACTCCACAAATTGAACCACACAACACTCAAGATAGAAGTCAAGGGTTGTAACGGGGCTAAGGGTAATGGTTAACAAAGAAAGATAGGGATAACAAGTGTTCTTAACGCAATAGCAAGCAAAGTAATGAATTTGAAACCTAGAATTCCCTTTAGAATACATAAATCAACTTTTAAACACAAGGGGAGAATTCATGCAACACTTAGGGTCAAATTCAATGTTTTGGACCCTTTCTTCAACAAACAACACTTTAGAACTCTTTTTCTTTTTTTTTACATCTTTTCAACTCTTTTCTTCTTCTTTTTTTCTTTTGCCGTGCCTTATTATGAACTTTGGCACACACACACATATCAAATCCCTTCCCCCACACTTGTTTTCTGCAATACATTGATAAAAAAGAATTCAATTGAGTCATGCTTTACTATGCTTCAAGAACAAGGGTATGGATGGTCCTAATCTAGGCTAGGTGAGGATAGTGTGGTTTAACAAAGAAAAGGCTAAACAAGGCTCAACGGGTTTAAACTTAAACATATAATGAATTAGGGAATACGGCAATTTGGCTTATGTGGTGGTCACTACACAACTTCATCTTGAATATGTGTTATCCAAATCAATAGCATGCTTTGAATGAAATGGGCATGAGTTCTAGCATTTGGAACTAAATGATGAAACGCCTTCTAAGTAGTAACCAAGCAAAGAATAATGAGATCATCCAACGACTTTAGAAAACAATAATGTACAGATTTTAACTCTCCAAATAAACGTTTAGGCTCAATTCTCACAAGGTTGTAGCGTTTGTTTGAGTTCCTTCCTTCAAACATGTTACAAAAACTGATTTTTCCTTTATGATTACATGTGAATTCATAAGTTATAACCATAACCAAGCATAAACCAAAGAGTAAATCAAACTTCCATCCATTTTATAACTCTTTTTAACCGTCATGTCATTAAAAACCGAATCCTCATCATTGTGTTGGAAGGTACCCTAAGACACAAAGAAACACACAAAACAACTTTAAAACGACTCTTGTTGGTTTTTTCAAATATTTTCTAGGATTTTCGGATTTTTAAGTAAAACACACTAAAATGCATCAAAACAGCCTAAAAACAGCAAGGAACAACATTGGAAGTTATGGGTGATAAAACCCTACGAATTTGCATCAAAACACTTTGGTTACCCCCTCACACTTAAATCAAACATTGTCCTCAATGTTTCAAATATAAACTAACACAAATAACAAACAAACACACAAAACAGCAACTAAACAACCTAACATGGCAGAAACGAAATAATTAACAAGGAGAAGGGTTTAGGAACGCAAATCTGGAATTGGAGTGCTCCCTAGGTTGTCCTTTGTTGAATGCATGGGTTGCCTCCCAAGTAGCGCTTTCTTTAACGTCTTGCAGCCGGACGATGCTCCATTGAAGGTTTATGGAACCCCACGGCATGTAGGGGTTTTCCCACAACCTATCCTACGAAATACTTCATTCTTTGGGTCTTTGAATGGGATGGGATAATGATCCTTTCTTATTGTCGTGTGTTGCTTCTCTAAATCAACACGAACTCTCCCACCACGTTGACTTCGATTAGGTACCTGCACCATACAAGGTAACAACCTATTAGTTGAAATGGGAATCGAAATTGGAATACGTGGCTTACCTTTGTACGGCAAAGAAGTGGTAGCACTATGGACAGATGCACAAGGGGTGCACTCGGCCAGATTTGGTGATTTCAAGGTTGGGGTCATGCACTCTTTGTTGTTCACTCCAATTCCTTCCTCGATGGTGGGTTGTGGTACATTCTTCTTGACTAGTGTTGAACATTCCTGCCCTATATGTTCAATTACATTAATAGCACAACAAGAACGAACATCATTAGTATTCTCCACCGATTAAGAAATCTTAAAGTTAATCATATCACCACCAAAGGCTATAGTTACTGCTCCCTTGGCCACGTCAATCTTGGTTTGAGCCGTTTTCATGAATGGTCGTCCAAGTAAGAGTGGTGATGGTGGAGAGTGGGTTGAGTCCTCCATATCAAGCACATAGAAATCTGCAGGAAAAATCAAGTGGTCTACCTGCACCAAAACATCTTCCAACACTCCTTTGGGATATGCATTAGATCGATCGGCTAATTGAATAATAACACCATCATTTTTAAGCTTTCCTAGATTCATAGATGCATAAACAGAATATGGCATGACATTTATAGATGCACCTAAATCTAACATAGCATGATCAAACCTCGTATTGCCAATAACACAAGGGATAGTGAAACTACCTGGATCTTTGCATTTAGGTGGTAACTTTCTTTACAACAATGCAGATACATTCTCACTTATGTGTACCACCTCTTTCTCCCGAATCTGTTTCCTTGTTGTACAAAGCTTCTTCAAAAACTTGGTATACTTCGGGATTTGCTTTATAGCATCAAGGAGTGGGATATTGACATGCACCTTCCTAAACGTCTCAAGAACATCTTTCTCCTCTTCTTCGTTCTTGGCTTGCAAAAATCTGCTAGGAAATGGTACATTCGGAGGAATGACATTAGAATTAACTTGAATTGGACCTTCCTTACTTATGGTGGCCAAATTGGAATGCTTGGGTGGTTGCGGCAAGGGTGTTTCTACACTTGCCGTGGCCTTTGCTTGGTCCTTCTCCTCAATTTGCAACTTTTCGTCCTCCTTGGGGGCAAATTTCGATGGTTGTGGCTCAGTTCCTACTTCTTTCCCGCTCCTTAGCGTGATGGCCTTGGCAGTTTCGACTCCTCCCCTCGGATTGACAACGGTTGAACTTGGCAACTTGCCTTGCTCTCGAAATTGGCCCATGAACTCCGCAATCTGCCCTACTTGCTTCTCCAACTCATCCATCCTTTTGTCTCTATTTTGCATACCTTGCGCCATAGAAGTTAGTAATTGAAAAATCTGATCATTTTCAATGGACGAACCTGAATTGGTTTGGGTAGGTTGTGCTTGAGGTTGTATGGGTGCAAATGGCTTTCGATAGAAACCCGGGGGTTGTTGCCAAAATTCGCTTTGTTGTTGGCCTTGTTGGGGTTCTTGCCATTTGAAATTTGGATAATCCCTTCATCCTGGATTGTATGCATTCGAAAATGGATCATTTCTTTGTTGGTATGGCTGCCCAAATCCCACGGCATTGAGTGTCTCCCACCCTCCGTTCTCAATCAATTGTGGGCACTTGTCCGTGAGATGTCCTTGCATGGAGCACACGCCACAAGCACTTACATTTTGTACTTTTGGTCCTTCCATAATCTGAGAAAGAAGAGTAGTAAGGTTAGCCATTTGATATTGAAGTTCGGAGATGGCACTTACCTCATTCACTTAGTGTTGCCGTGGGGTGCTTCTTTGCCCAACACCCTCGTATTGTTAAGCGTTCAATGCTCGATTAGCAATCAAAATCTTTGCAGCCGTGGGGGTCTTGTCCACAAAGGCCCCTCCCGCTGAGGCATCTAGCATTTGGCGTTCGATTGGCAGAAGTCCCTCGTAGAAGTATTGTAGAAGAAGCTCCTCCTTCATTTGGTACTGTGGACAAGAAGCAATAAGAGATTTAAAACGTTCATAATACGTAGGAAAAGACTCACCTTCATCTTGCTGAATTCCACTTATCCTTTTTCGTAGGAGGATGACTCGAGAAGTTGGGAAAAACTTCTCCAAGAAAGCCCGTTTCATGCTCTCCCAAGATGTGACCGTTCCAGGAGCTAATTCATACAACCAATCTTTCGCCTTTTCCAAGAGAGAAAAGGGAAAGGCCTTCATCTTCAATATGCTCCCATCGACGTTGATTAGAGTCATGCTTGAACACACCACCTCAAATTCTTTCAAGTGCTTGTTAGGATCCTCCATGGACAACCCATGGTACTTCGGAATGTGGTGTAGCAAACTTGACTTCAACTCAAATTCCTCGATCTTTCCTTGGGCAGCCGCGGGGTATTGGATGCATAGGGGTGCGGCATTGTCCAATCCCGAAGCCGAAAGCTCCTTGATTGTACGATTGTCTTGTGCCATAACTTCGTATATTTCACCCACTCTTGCCGTGGGTTCCTCTACTTCAAACTCAACTTCGGCTTCTGAATTTGAACTTGATTTACTAGGTTCTAGATTCTTCCTTTTTCATCTCAAGTCTCGCTCAAAATCATCGTCAAAGTCCAAGATATGTTCACGAATCGGATGAGAACTCCGAGTCATAAACTAGTACCTAAAAACAAGAAAACAAAACAAACTCAGAATCTAGAACGAATTAAAACAAACAGAACTAAAATAATCCAAGGGATTAGCAAAGTTGCTAATCCCCGGCAACGGCGCCAAAAATTTGATGCGAAATATATAAGCACACAAATTTAACCCTCTTTTTATCAATTATAGCAAAGTATGTAAGTAGGGATCGTTCTAGGCCAGGGATTAGGAGGGATTGCTAAATCACTTGGAAACTAACTCAAAACGTAAAAACAAAGTTTAAACACTAAACTAGACTCAAAGAATGCAAACTAAACTATAAAACACCAAAACAGACTCAAAACAGCAAACAAACACTCAAAACTGCCTTAAAAACACTTTCTGGGCAGTTTCTAACACCAAGGAAGAATTTGGACGAAAATTGGCTATAACTTGACTTAAGACACTTAAAAACACAAACTAAATTGATTTCTAAGTAATATGACTCAACAAAGTAAAGGGGGATTGATTTTGGACGAATTTAAAAACAAAACAAGTAAACTAAACTAAACAGATTTTAAAACGAAATTAGTTAAAGTAAGTGGATGGAAGGCTAGCTAAGGGGTTCTTCTCCACACATGTCACACTTGCATACAAAACGATTTCCAATTGCTTCTCAATAAACCATGAATTCTCAACGCCCCAAGTTAATTAGGTCCGCTTAAATTAACCCTCAGATTTTCCTTAAGTTATTGAATTGGATGAATTGCATACGACAACCCAAAGCATTCCCCACAAGTTCCCTACATGAAACCGCATAATAGAGATTCAAGTAAGGATCATTAAGTTCTATGAAAATCATAAGCATTGACGAGGCACTCGTAACTATGAAAGCGCATGATACTTATGCCAAGAATTTACTTAACGCGATTGTGATCAACAACCTTTACTACTTGTGAATATAAGTTCATAACAATTAATTGAAATTCCCTTATATCCTAGCATCAAATTCATGCATGCAAACTAAGCGGGCCCTCTTAACCAACATACACAAACCAGTTTTAATCCATATAGATAAGTAAATTGAATTCACAACTTATGAAACACAATTAGAAGTAATCAAATCATATAGCAAGCATAAACATGGTTTTGAATCCCCCCCTAGCCAAGGGGGGTTTAGTTCCTCATATGTACAAAGCAAAGGTAAATAAGTTTAAACATTGAAATCCAAAGAAAGAAAACACCTAGATGTTGGAAATATGCCCTAAAGCCAATCATGTGATGATACTTTACGGACATTTCACACGTTAAACTAATCTAGTTTTACATATAAAGGGCATAGATTATTGTTTGAGCCGTCTCATATAAATGTTATATGCTTAAACGATAAAGTCCAAGGAATATGTGATTGGGAGAATGTAATCTAATGAAGTTAGATTCATGAGACCATTCTTTCTTAGACACATCCTAAACGTTCCTGATCATAGGATTGCCAATTGGGCGTTGACAGTCCGTTAAGATCAGTACGTACTATGTCTTTTCTCAGGGAGAGTGATTAGTCTCGAGTCATTGATGTGTGTGACATCAAGACAAGTACGGTAGGTGCTCAATAGAGAATGAGTTCACTGAACGCGATTAATGAAAGGTTCTCATATTCCATGTCACATGAGAACTCATGGTTGGGATAATGCAAAGTAGTCCTTTGACCTGAGGCATCATAGTTGTCTTGTGGTTAAGACCTTGATCTTTGATTATGTCAAAGTCACTCCATCAGGAGGGTGTCCACGGCATCGTTGGGGTCAAGTGACTTAGCTATGGAGACAAGTGAATGCGCAACAAGGGATCTCTAACCTTCAAACCGTTTGAGGGAGAATACTCTATGATATGATTTAAATCTCTGATCAGAGTATGAATGAGATTTGGGAATGCGTTCCGAATCACATTCAAGGTAATCGTATAAGCACAAGACACACATTGGATAGTAGACATGAGAAAATAATCACATTCAAGGTAATCGTATAAGCACAAGACACACATCGTATAAGCACAAGACACACATTTCTCTCTAAAAGAGGCCAACACCTTGGAGGGTACATCTAGCAATCCTACTACTCCAAGGTCACTCATTTCTTCTACAATCAAACCTTGGTGTCGAGAATTAGAGGTTCTCAATTTTGGGAACTTGGAGAACCTATTCTTCCATCCAAATCCATGGATCTAAGAAGCAAGGAATGAAGCCCCCTATCTCTTTGGGTGATTAGCCTTTGCTTATGCAAAGAGGAATCTACAAAGGTATTAATTTCAACTCACTTATGTTTTGAGTTGATTATTGGTTCACCAATCTACTAGGCTTTGAATTTCATGGGTAATGTTTTGTATTTGAGTGCATGTAAGCATGATTCCGCCTTTAATTGTTAATTGCATGCTATATGATGTTGCTCAAATGAACATGTTTTCACAAAATAATTCCTTCACTAGATACTCCAACTTGGACAGCAAGTGCATCCACGAAGTTCCTCCCTTTCTCCTTGCTATGGCACAAAGGTTGTGGACAGGTTTTGGGGTTATGAATGGTGTAGAATGGATGGGGGATGTGTGGTGGTGTCTAGGGTTGATGGGTGGTGCAGCTAGGGATGATTTTGGGCAGAAATTATGGAATATGGTGGTGGAAGGGTGCGGCAGAGAGCAAGGGATGATTTCTGGCGTGAATTGATGTGTATGAGAGGTGGTAAATTCGGCCAAGGGGGTTTATGAGTATATATAGGCACTTAAAACCCTAGGTAAATCAGATATGGACTTGAATAACCGAAGTCCACAAGGAAAACGGCCTAGAAATCAGAATTAAAAAGGGAGAAAGTCCACAAGGTGCAGCAGATTTAGGAAATGTGGTTAGGGCTTCTAGAAAGCCTTGCGAGGCAAGGAAAATAGGTCATCTAGAAGGAATTGGTGCGGCACCTTATGGGGAGTGTTCTAGAACCTTCTTTTGTCTCCAAAAATGCTTAGGAAACCTTCAAAATATCTAGAACTTAAGGCCATCTAGGTTTAGGAAAGTTCAACCCAAAATAGGAAACTTTTAGGCTTAACTTTCCTACTTCAAGTAGGAAACCTTGTTTGAGTAGGTGATGCGAAATAGATAAGCACACAAATTAAACCCTCTTTTGTGAAATTGTAGTAAAGATGTAAGTAGGGATCGTTCTAGACCAGGGATTAGGAGGGATTGCTAAACACTTGGAAACTGACTTAAAAACTCAAAAACAAAGTTTAAAACACTAAACTAGACTCAAAGAATGCAAGACTAAAGGTTAAAACACTTAAACAAACCTAAAACTCAAAACAGCAACCTAATGACTCAAAACTGCCTAAAAACCACTTTATGGGCAGTTTTGAGAACCTAACAAGAACTTGGACGAATTTGAGTGAAAACTTGAATCAAAACACTTAGAAACACAAATCAAAACACTTTCTAACTAATCTAAGACTTCAAAATAAAGGGGGATTTGTTTTGGACGAAAATTAACTAACAAAACAGATTGCAAATTAAAAATAGATTGTAAAACGAAATTAGATGAAACTATGGATGATGGATTAGTTAGAGGCTCTTTCTCCACACATGACAAGTATGCAAACGACTCAATTTCTAGTTATTCCTTCATAGAATTACGAATGACAATGCCCCAAATTAACCGTGACATCACAAGTTAATTCTCAAGTTTTCCTTGTGTTATCGGATTGGATGACATCATTCGACAACCCGAAGCATTCCTTAAAAGTTCCCTACATCACATCATAATAAAGGGGGATTTGTTTTGGACGAAAATTGAACACAAAACAGAAACTTAAAACTAAACAGATTGTAAAATGTTTTTGGATGAAAATGATGGATAAAAGGCTAGTTAGGAGGTTCTTCTCCACACATGTCACACTTGCAAACAAAACGATTTTCAGTTGTTCTTCCAATAAATTATAAATACTCAACGCCCCAAATTAACCGTGAATTGCACTAATTAACCCTCAGTTTTTCCACAAGTTATTAAGTTGGATGATTGCATACGACAACCCAAAGCATTCCCTACAAGTTCCCTACATGAATTGCATAATAGAGATACAAGCAAGAATCATTAAGTTCTATGAAAAACATAAGCATTGACGAAGCATTCGTTACTATGAATTGCATGAAACTTATGCTAAGAATTCATTCAACGCGATCGGTTTCAAGCGACCTTCACTACTTGTGATTATAAGATTGTAACTATTAGGTGAAACTCCCTCATAATCTAGCATCATATTCATGCATGGAAACTAAGCATGCACTCTCAATCAACATACACAAATAAGTTATCAATCAAATAGATGAACGAATTGAATCCACAACTTATGAAATAACAACTGAATGTAATCAAATCATATTGCAAGCATGTACATGGTTTCGAATTCCCCCTAACCAAGGGGGGTTTAGTTCCTCATACTCACAACACAAAATTTATTGAATTGAAACATCGAAGACATAAGAAAGATTACACCTAAAACGCCCAACAATTCCACTTTGAATTTCTGCACGTCAAGCTCCTCTTTCTTCTTCTCCTTGCTGCGGAAGAGAGGGTTTAGGGGATTTTTGGATGTGATTTTGGTTTTGGAAGGGAGTTAGGATAGTATGGTGGTGCGGCAAGGGGTATGGGTGGTGTATGGAGGTGTAGAATGGTGGCTGGAGTAAAGGAATGGCTACGGCAAGGAGTGGGAAGTTGCTGGAATGGATGGAGAAGTGGCGGCTAAAAGGTATTAGGGTGATGGTGGCTGCGGCAAGGAGTAGGAATGGCTGGTTGATTATTTTCTGAATTGTGGAGAAGGTCATATGTGTGGTCAAAGGGTTTAATGAATATATATAGGCACTTAAAAACCCTAGCAAATCAGATTAGCGTTTCTAGAAACCCAAATCCACCAGAAAATAGGTTAAAACAATCAGAATTTTAATGGGAAAAGGGCCTAGGGTGCGGCTGATTAGTGGGAGTGTGGATAGGGCTTCTACAAAGCCCAAAACCAAGAGAAAATAAGCCCTAACCCACGGCAAGGATGAGAAAATATTCTAACACCTTTCTTTGTGTCTTCCAACGCTTCGGAACCTTCTAATGTTGCTCAAACGCAAGGCCATTCAGGTTTAGGAAAGATTAACCCAAAATGGAAACTTTTAGGCTTAGCTTTCCTACTTCAAGTAGGAAATCTCGTTTGAGTAGGAATCTTCCTCTTCTCGGAATCTATCTTCAACTAGGAATCCCTCGTTGATTAGGAATCCTTCTTCAGTTAGGACTCCTCCTCGGACTAGGAATCCTTCTTGTACTAGGAATCCTCAAATCTTCAAATCTTCAATTTCATCCCAACCTTGTGTTCCAAGCATGTACTTTTCAATCCAAGCTCACTTTTTCTCCAAAAAGCTCCAAATTGCATCATTTCATGTAATATGTCCTTTAAACCTGAAAACACATGAAAATAGCTTAAAAGACTACTTTAACGAAGAAAACATAATGAAAATGCATAAGAACTAGCTAACTAAGGCGTATAAATATGCTCCTATCAGTAGGAATCCTTATTCTTCTAGGAATCCGTTTTTGACTATGAATCCATTCTTAACTAGGACTCCTCCGTTGATTAGGAATCCTTCTTCAACTAGGAGTCCTTCTTGGACTGGGAATCCTTCTTCAACTAGGACTCCTCAAATCTTCAATTTCGTCCATTCTTTTGGCTCCAAGTATGTGATGTCCAATCCAAGCTCAATTGTGCTCCAAAAGGCTCCAAAATGCATCTTTTTGTATACTTTGCCCTTAAGACCTGAAAATACATAAAACTAGCTTAAAAGACTACTTTAACTAAGGAAAAACAACTTAAAAGCACAGGAACTAGCTAACTAAGGCACATAAATATGCTCCTATTATCTATCACCCATCAATTCACCTAATTTTGTCTAAGAATCTGTTTACATTGTTCTTGTCTTAATTTACTTATTTTCGTCCAAAATCAACCCCACCTTATTTCTTTAAGTCATGTTAGTTAGAACTTGTCTTAGATTATGTCTTTAAGTGTTTTGAGCCATTAGAAAACCAAATTTCGTCCAAAAGTGTGTTTAGAACTCGAAACTGCCCAATTTGTGTTTTTAGGCAGTTTTGAGTGTTTTTAACTTGTTTTAAGTCTTTTGAGTTTGATTTGAGTCTTTTGAGTCTAGTTAAGTGTTTTGAAACTTTGTTTTATGTATATGAGTCAGTTTAGAGTGTTTAGCAATCCCTCCTAATCCCCGATTTAAGAACGATCCCTACTTATACATATACTACAATTGTTAACAAGAGGGTTTAATTTGTGTGTTTAGTTATTTTACGCATCAGTTGCAGATTTCGTGAAAACTAACATTTTTGCTAGGTTTGGAATGCCTCGAGTGCAAAGATGACCACTTACTAGACTCAAAACAAAGTCACAAGACTCAAAATAGATTAAAAACAACTATAAGGCAGTTTCTGCCACTAACACAAAGTTTCGACGAAAATTGATTTTATCTTGACTTAAAACACTTAAAAACACGATCTAAAACAAGTACTAACAAATATGACTTAATAAAATAAAGTGGGTTTTGGTATTGGACGAAAATAAATAAATTAAAACAAGAACAATGTAAACAGATTCTTAGACAAACTTGGGTGAATTGATGGGTGATGGACTAACTAGAGGGTTCTTCTCCACACATGACACACTTGCATTCAAATTTGATTTCCAATTGCTTCTTTCAATAAACCATGAACCTCAATGCCCTAGGTTAACTGTGACAACACTTTTTTAACCTTCAAGTTTTCCTTGAGCTATTCAATTGGATGGGAATGCACATACAACAACTCAAAACATTCTCTAAAAGTCCCTTACGTGAAAAGCACAATAAAGGTACAATCAAAGATCATTAAGTTTCATGAAAACTATAAGTATTGACGAGGCAATTGTTACTATGAAAAGCATGAAACTTTTGCCAAGAATTCACTTAACGCAATCGTTTATAAGGGACCTCCACTACTTGCAAATATAAGGTTGTAACTTCCTTATATTTTAGCTTCAAATCCTTGCATGAAAACTAAGTTGGTCACCTTAATCAACACACAAGAATAAGTCATCAATCACGCGGTTAAGCAAATTGAATTCACAATTCATGAAATAACAATTAGAAGTAATCAATTCATCTTGCAAGCATAATCATGGTATTGAATAGCGCCCTAGCCAAAAAGGCTTAGTTCCTCATGTTCATAAAACAAAGGAAAACAGATTTATACATTGTAAACAAAAGAAAGAGAACACCTAAATGCTCAAACGATCCAATGTTGAACAGCTAGAACCTTTTCTTCCTCTCCTTTGTTGCGGCACAAGGTTTGGTGGTGAGTTTAGGGGGTTATGGATGGTGTAGAAGGATGGATTTTGGGTTAGGATAAGTGTATGGGACAACAAGGGTTGTTTTAGGGCAGAAAGTATGGTGAATGGTGAAGAATGGATGTGGTAGAGAGTGGAGAGGGATTTCTGGCGTGAATGGTGAGTGTCCCCTCCCTTTGGCACAGCTAGGGCTTTTATTTAAGAACTTTAGAATGTTTTAGGCTAGGAAATAATTTAGGTAATTAGAATTTAATTCAAAACCTAAAGGGAAAAGGAAACAAGGTTAGAAAACTAAAGGAAAAAGGCAAAGAGGTGCGGCCAAGACCTAAATTAAAAGGGAAGGTGTTTAATGCAAGGAAACAGGAAATAAAAGTTTTCCCTTGCACGGCAAGGGAGTAGAAGGGTTAAGGGAGGTGCGGCTGTGTTTAGGGAAAGGTGTGAGTGACCTAAAAAGAAAGGGAAAGAGGTTCCCTTGCACGGCAAGGAAGTAGACCATGCAAGGAATGTGTACTTTATGTCCTAGAATGCTTAGGAGGCCTTCAAAGTTGATGGAACTTTAGGGACATTTAGGAAAGGTCAAACCAAAGTAGGAAACCTTGGCTTAACTTTCCTACTTCAAGTAGGAATCCTTCTTGGAGTAGGAATCCTCATTCTTCTAGGAATCCTTCTTCAAATCTTCAATTCCGTCCATCATTTTGCTCCAAACATGTGGTAACCATTCCAAGCTCAATTTTGCTCCAAAATGCTTCTTCTTGCATCCTTTGTACTTAAAACCTGAAAACACACAAAAAGGGCTTAAAAGGCTAAAATAACTATGAAATAACAATGTAAATGCACAAGAACAAGCCAACTAAGTCGCATAAAAATGCTCCTATCAAATTCCCCCACACTTAGTTTTTGCTAGTCCTCGAGCAAAACAAAAGAAATAAACAAAACAAAACAAATAAAACACAACCTAAACCTTCCAACATTTACCTTAGGGATTTCCAATGCACATGACATGTTAAAAATCATCATCCCCACAGATTTTAGTCATCTTCACTCTTAAGCATATACTTAATCATAGTACCACTTACTAGTTCACAATTAACCAATTAAAACAATGTTTTGACTGTAGTAACATGCCTTATTGAATTCTCTCAATTCCTTACTAGATATGCACTCAATTTTCACCTAGATTTTCTAACTACACACCCTATACTAGTTATATGTGGAAGATTGATGTAGACATGAAAACAAACGCTCACATATATGTATAACAAAGGAAGCAATTTATGGAGTTAATAAGCATGTTTAAATATGATCTCATGAATGGAATGCTACTACTTAGATGCGAGAACCAGTGACACTATATGCTCATACCAAATTCAAACTCCAATTGAAATGCACAACACTCAAGATCGAAGTCAAAGGTTGTAACGGGGCTAAGGGTGTTGGCTGACAAAGAAAGGTAAGGGAACACAAACGTTCTAAAAGCAATAGTGAGCAAAATAATGAAATTGACACTTAGAATTCACTTTTGAATGCAAAAATCAACTTTTAAACACAAGGGAAGGTTCACGCAACACTTAGGGTCAAATTCAAACTTTTGGACCCTTTCTTCAACAACCAACACATGTGAGTTCATTCTCACTTATTTTTCAACTCTTTTTCATTCTTTTCACACACTTTTCTTCATTTTTTTCTTCTTCCACGAATATTTTTTTTTTTTTTTCTTGTGCTCTATGGCACCCAAAATACACAAATTGAAACCTTTCCCCCACACTTGTTTTCTGCAATACATGGATCAAAAGGAATTCATTTTAAGTCATGCTTCACTATCCTTTAAGAACAAGGGTTTGGATGGTCCTATTCTAGGCTAGGTGAGGATAATGTAGGTTAACAAAGAACATAGGCTACACAAGGCTCAACGAGGTTAAACTTAAACATATAATGGAATAGCATACACGGCAATTTGGCTTTGGTGGTGGTCACTGATGCGAAATATATAAGCACACAAATTAAACCCTCTTTTTATCAATTGTAGTAAAGTATGTAAGTAGGGATTGTTCTAGACCGGGGATTAGGAGGGATTGCTAAAACACTTGAAACTGACTCGAAAATGTAAAACAAAGTTTAAAACACTAAACTAGACTCAAAGAATGCAAAACTAAACTCTAAAACACTAAAACAAACCAAAAGACTCAAAACAGCACAAAAACACTCAAAACTGCCTTAAAAACACTTTCTGGGCAGTTTTGAACTCTAACACAAACTTGGACGAATTTGGGTTATAACTTGAATCAAAACACTTAAAAACACAAACTAAATTGATTTCTAACTAATCTAACACTTTAAAATAATGGGGTATTTGGTTTTGACGAATTTGAAAACAAAGAAAACAGATTGTAACTAAAACAGATTTTTAAAACGAATTTGGATGAAACTATGGATGGAAGGCTAGCTAGAGGGTTCTTCTCCACACACGACACACTTGCACATAAACCAATTTTCAGTTGTTCTTTCGATAAATCATGAAACTCAACACCCCAGGTTAATTAGGTTCGCTTAAATTAACCTTCAAGTTCTCCTTAAGTTATTGAATTGGATGGGAAAGCGCATACAACAAGTCAAAGCATTCTTCAAAAGTTCTTTAAGTGAAAAGCACAATAAAGATACAATCAAAGATCATTAAGCATCATGAAAACTATAAGTATTGACGAGGCATTCGTTACTATGATGAGCATGAAACTAGTGCCAAGAATTCATTTAACGCGATCGTTTATAAGCGACCACCACTACTTGTGAATATAAGTTTGTAACTATTAGGTGAAAATCCCTTATACTCTAGCATCATATTCATGCATGAAAACTAAGCGTGCACTCTTAATAGACATACACAAATAAGTTATCAATCAAGCAGTTAAACAAATTGAATCCTGATGCGAAAATTACTTGACACACAAATTAAACCTCTTTTTGACAATTGTAGTATAGATGTAAGTAGGGTATCGTTCTAGGCCGGGGATTAGGAGGGATTGCTAATCTATTCTAAATTAAATTAAAAATATTAAACAAGACTCAAGGACACAAAACTAAGCTAAAAACTCTAATAACTCGAAACACACTTAGAATGACTCAAAATAATGAAAACAATCAAATTAGACACTAGGAACTGAAATGGACGGAAATTGAATTAAAAGACTAACAACAATAAAACTAACTAAATAATATAATTTAATAATGGGGGGGGGTTTGGTTTTGACGAGAAGTAAATTAAACTTAAATAAATTACAGAATTGACAAAAGCATGAAATTAAGTTGAAAGGATAGATGACGGACTAGCTAGAGGGTTCTTCTCCACACATGACACATATGCAACCTAAATTGATTTTCAGTTGTTCTTTCAATAAATTGTAAATCACAATGTTCCAAGTTAATTAGGTCCGCTTAAATTAACTCTTAGATTTCCCTAGATTCATTGGATTGAATGGAATACGCATTACAACCAAATTATTCCTCATCAAAGTCCCTAACTATGGAATACGCATGATAGAGACATTCAACAAAGATCATTAAGTTCAACGGAAATCATAAACATTGACTAGGCATTCATAACTATGGAATACGCATGATACTCTTGCCAAGAATTCACTTAACACGATTGTGGATAACAACCTTCACTACTTGTGAATATAAGTTCATAACGATTAGGTGAAATTCACTTATATTCTAGCATCAAATTCATGCATGTAAATTAAGTATGCATTCTTAATCGACATACAAAAATAAGTTATCAATCACGCAGTTAAGCAAATTAAATCACAACTCAGAAATCACAACTGAAGGTAATCAATTCATATTACAAATATATTCATGGCTTTGAATTAACCTCTAGCCAAAATAAATTTAGTTACACATTATTATCAAATTAAACCAAAAGTAGAACATGAGTTTGAGAAGATAAAACCAAGAAAAGAAGATCTGCTGTATGTCATGCCTTCTCCTTTCTCTGACCTGCGCTCTCTCTGCAGCCCTCTATTTCTTCTTTCCGTGCTGCCCTCTAAACCCCCCAAATCACGTCAGCCCCCTGCTCTGCCCACTGTCTCCCTGTCAGTTCTTGCTCTTTCTCTTGGCTCTCCCTTCTAACCTGCTAACCTCTCTCATCTCTCACGCTGCCCCAAGGCAGCCCTCCATCCCCTATTTCTGTTTCTCACGCTGCCCGTCTCCTTTCTGCGCGCCTGACCTCGCTGTCAGTATCTCTCACCCTTCCCGCTGCCAAAGGCAGCTTGTATTTGTTTTTCTCCCCTTTCTCTTCCCCTCACAGTCTCCCTTTTATTCTTCTTTTCTGTTGTCCAGCATCTCCCCGTGCCTTGTGCGCACTCATCTCCCCACTACCGTCCCATTTCTCTTCTTTTTTTCTGCTGTCCAGTCCGTTTGTCTTGCTGTGCTATTTTTTTAATGTTGCTCATTTATTGCCTTAAACAAAAGGCAGCTTCTTTCAAAGCCACCGAGACCCTTAGTGGAAGACCAGCTAATTCCATATTCTCCGTTTATTATTTAAAACTCATTTGTGCTATTTTTATCTTCTTTGCATAACAGATCCTATAAACACAAAAATAACGTAAATAGCTCAAAAATATAAGGAACTAACCAAGAAAAGACGAGTGAATTTGAAGTAAAAATATATATAAATATGATCCGATCAAATCCACAACTTATGAAATCACAACTGAAGGTAATCAATTCATATTGCAAGTATGTACATGGTTTCGAATCCCCCCCTAACTAAGAGGGGTTTAGCTCCTCATACTC
This sequence comes from Malus x robusta, assembly GCA_963082935.1. NCBI lineage: Eukaryota > Viridiplantae > Streptophyta > Magnoliopsida > Rosales > Rosaceae > Malus > Malus x robusta. The sequence goes on along the minus strand of OY720334.1, from coordinate 19,527,022 downwards.
ACAAAACAAAGATTATTGAATTGAAACATCGAAAACAAAAGAAAGATTACACCTAAAACGTTCCAGCAATCCTAAATCAAATGGCAAGCACGTCCAAGGGTTTTCGTCTTTCGTCTTTGCTGTGGCACAAGGGTTGGTGGTGAGTTTTGGGGATTATGGATGGTGTAGAAGTATAGAATTGTGTTTATGATGGATGTATGGTGCGGCAATGAGTGTTTGGGGTCAGAAACTATGGAGATTGGTGAAGGATGGGCACGGCAAGGAAGGTTGAATGGTTTCTGGCGTGAATGGATGGTTTTGTGGCTGCAAAAAGGAAGTTTATTTAAAGGATTTCAGGAATTAAAACCCTAGGTTATTTAGATAAACAGAAATTAAGTCAAAAGCTTCTAGAAATAGGAAATCAAATTAGAAACTTAAAGGAAATTGACTAATAGGTGCGGCAAAGGAATAAAACACAAAAGGAATGTGTTTTAATGCAAGGAAATAGGAAAGAACCCTCTCCCTTGCACGGCAAGGAAGAGGAAAGGTCAAGGGAGGTGCGGCAAAGGTCCATAAGGGTTCTAGGGACTTTGTTTTGTGTCCTAGAATGCATATGAAGTCTTCAAAGTGGCTGGAACATAAAGACTTTTAGAATTAGGAAAGGTCAAACCAAAATAGGAAACCTTGACTTAACTTTCCTACTTCAAGTAGGAATCCTTATTCTTCTAGGAATCCTCATGTGAGTAGGAATCCATCTTCAATTAGGAATCCTTTGTTGATTAGGAATCCTACCTTCTTCAAATCTTCAATTACGTCCATTCCTTTTGCTCCAAAAGGCACCAAATTAAAATCAGAAAACACACAAAAGTGACTTTAAACACTAAAATAACTGAGAAAACACAACGTAAATGCACGAGAACAAGCCAATTAAGTCGCATAAATATGCTCCTATTAGTCACTACACAACTTCATCTTGAATATGTGTTATGCAAATCAATAACATGTTTTGAATGACATGGGCATGAGTTCTAGCATTTGGAACTAAACAATGAAACGCCTTCTACATAGTAGCCAAGCAAAGAATAATGAGATCATCCAATGACTTTAGAAAACAATAATGCACAGATTTTAACTTTCCAAATAAACGTTTAGGCTCAAGTCTCACAAGGTTGTAGCGTTTGTTTGAGTTCCTTCCTTCAAGCATGTTACAAAAACTAATTTTTCTTTTTGTGATTGCATGTGAATTCATAAATTATAACCACAACCAAGCATACACCAAGAGTAAATCAAACTCTTCTCCATGTTTTTAACTTTGTTTAACAGCCATGCAATTAAAAACCAAATCCTCATCATTGTGTTGGAAGGTACTCTAAGACACAACAAACACACAAAAACAACTCTTTTTTGGCTTTTTCAAAATAATTTTCAAATTTTTATGAGATTTTCGGATTTTTAAAACAAAACACACTAAAACACTCCAAAACAGCTTAAAAACACTTAAAAATAGCAAGGAACAATTCTTGCCCAGTTCGTAAGCTCTTGATTTTGACTGCACCATGCATAAAAATCTTAGTAATAACAAACGGACCAACCCACTTGGAACGTAACATACCAGGGAATAGACGAAGACGAGAGTTGAACAACAACACTTTCTGCCTTATGGAGAAGGTTTTGCCTCGAATCAGCTTATCATGGAATGGCATAGTCTTTTGTTTGTAAATTCGAGCATTCTCATAAGCGTCATGCCTAATCTCTTCAAGTTCACTGAATTGAAGCTTTCTATGAATTCCAGCTTGGTCCACATTCAAATTGAAGGTCTTGATAGCCCAATGAGCTTTATGTTCTAATTCCACGGGGAGATGACATGGTTTGCCATACACAAGCCGAAAAGGAGACATACCAATGAGGGTTTTGTAAGCTGTTCTAATATCTTTTCTATTTGACCCAACGGTCTTCTCCAAAATCTGTTTGATCTCTCTATTGGACACTTCGGCTTGGCCATTCGTTTGGGAGTGATAAGGTGTGGAAACCTTATGCGTTACATGATACTTCTTAAGTAATGCCTCAATGGTACGATTGCAAAAATGAGACCCCCCATCACTTATTAGCACCCTAGGCATCCCAAATCTAGAAAAGATATTAGTTTTCACAAAACATGCCACAACTTTAGAATCGTTATTTTGAGTGGCTTTTGCTTCCACCCACTTTGAAACATAATCAACTGCAAGTAAAATGTAATTGAAACTAAAAGATGAAGGAAAAGGACCCATAAGGTTCTAGCATCTTTAAACAAAGTAGGCCAATAAAAACCACATTTAAGAACCTTAAAAGCTGTCCTTTGGGTGCCAAAATGACCCCCACATGCATATGTGTGACAAAAACTTAAATTTGAATGAAAATCTGATTCATGCACACATCTTCTTATAATCTGATCTGGGCAATATTTCCACAAGTATGGGTCATCCCAAACATAAAATCTAGCATCCTTTTTAAGTTTATCATGTTGGAATTTGTTTAGGGTGCTAGGAATTTGTTTAGTCACCAAATAATTGACCAAATATGCGTACCAAGGCTCACTTACCTTAATGGACAAGAGTTGTTCATCTAGGAACGTTTCAGAAATGGGAAAAGCCTCATCTTCACGCACCAACCTACTTAGGTGATCAACCACTACATTGTCATTCCCCTTCTTGTCTTTTATTTCAATATCAAACTCTTGAAGTAGAAGCATCCAACGAATGAGTCTAGGTTTAGCTTCTTTCTTTGTAAACAAGTACTTCAAGGCTGCATGATCAGTGAAAACAATTACTTTAGTGCCAATTAAATATGATATAAACTTATCTAATGCAAAGACAACAGCCAAGAGCTCTTATTCAGTTGTGGAATAATTTAATTGAGCATCATTTAAGGTACGAGAAGCATAATAAATAACATGTGGCAGCTTGTTTTTCCTTTGCCCCAAAACAGCCCCAATTGCATAATCCGATGCATTACACATAAGCTCAAAGGGGATGCTCCAATCTGGTGGAGTAATGATTGGTGCCGAAGTAAGCAAGGTTTTGATGTGGTTGAATGCTTCCCCACACACCTTGTTGAAGTCAAATGGTGCATCATTTTCAAGGAGACGGCAAAGGGGTTGTGCAAGCTTTGAAAAATCTTTAATAAATCTTCTATAGAAACCTGCATGCCCAAGGAAAGAACGAACCTCTTTAACCGAAATTGGAGAGGGTAAGTGACCTACAAGATCTACTTTAGACTTATCTACCTTAATCCCATGTTCAGAAATTATATGGCCCAAGACTATACCTTGTTTAACCATGAAATGACATTTTTCCCAATTGAGAACAAGGTTAGTTTCAACGCATCGTTTTACGATCAAACTAAGATTATGCAAACAACCATCAAAAGAATCACCAAAAACACTAAAATCATCCATAAAAACTTCAATAATTTTCTCAACATAATAAAAAAATATGCTCATCATGCATCTTTGAAATGTGGCAGGTGCATTACATAAACCGAATGGCATGCGACGATATGCAAATGTACTAAAAGGGCATGTGAAAGTGGTTTTTTCTTGGTCCTCGGGTGCTATGACAATTTGATTATAACCAGAATAACCATCAAGAAAACAATAGAATTTATGACCCGCTAACCTTTCAAGCATTTGATCAATGAATGGTAAAGGGAAGTGATCCTTCCTTTTGGTGCTATTGAGCTTCCTATAATCGATACAAACTCTCCAACCTGTTATGACACGAGTGGGCACAAGCTCATTCTCTTCATTTTCACCACTGTCACTTTGGATTTCTTTGAAACACATTGAATTGGTGAGACCTAATGGCTATCCAAGATTGGATAAATCACTCCACAATCAAGTAGCTTGATAATCTCATTTTTTCACAACTTCCATCATTGGAGGGTTAAGACGGCGTTGAGCCTCTCTAGTTGATTTGGCCCCCTCCTTAAGAAATATGTGATGCATGCAAGTGGTAGGGCTTATTCCCTTCATGTCAGCCAAAGTCCAACCTATGGCAGATTTGAACTCCTTCAAAACACGCACAAGTTTTTCCTCTTCTTGGGCCGTGAGGAAGGATGACACAATGAGAGGTAAGGTCTCTTGTTCCCCCAAGTAAACGTACTTCAAATGGCTTGGCAATGGTTTTAGTTCAAGAGTAGGTGCCTGAATTACTGAAGGAAGCGTTTTATTAGTTGAAACGGAAATTGACTCAAAGTCAAAAAGCTTACCAACATGTTTAGGCAACGATTCAAGGGCAGCAACCATTTCACTTAGTTCCTCACACCATGGCACGGCATGGATTCCTTCACTTGAGCCGTGGGGTAACATAGGGGCTGCTTCTTGGTTGTTGATTTCCATTCCTCTTGTAATGACCTTTTCAAGTGCATCATCATTCAAATCTTCAAAATATCCCTGCGCCAAAGAATCAACTATATCAATAGAAAAACATGAATGATCATCATTAGGAAACTTCATGGTTTCAGAAATATCAAACTTAATAACTTCCTCATCAAATTCCATTCCATCATCAAAGTTCCATTATACACATCAATCTTAGTACGGGCAATTTTCATGAATGGCCTTCCAAGGAGGATTGGCAATGAAGGAGAACGGTCTGAATCTTCCATGTCAAGTACGTAGAAAGCTGCCGAAAAGATTAATTGATTGACTTGCACTAAAACATCTTCCAAAACTCCCTTTGGATAAGCGTTAGATCTATCGGCCAATTGAATAATCACACCATCATTTTTCAACTCACCAAGGTTCATAGATGCATAAATTGAGTAAGGCATGACATTAATAGATGCACCTAAGTCTAGCATGGCATGTTCAAAACGAGTGTTGCCTCTAACACAAGGAATTGTAAAACTACCAGAATCCTTGCACTTAAGAAGCAACTTACGTTGTAAGATGGATGAGACATTTTCACTTACCTTTACCACCTCCTTGTTCGAAATTCTCTTCCTAGTTGTGTAAAGTTCTTTCAAAAACTTGGCATACCTTGGTACTTGCTTGATTGCATCAAGGAGTGGAATGTTGACTTGAACTTTCCTAAATGTATCTAGAATGTCTTTTTCAGCTTCCTCTTTCTTTTTGTTTGCATGAACCTACGAGGAAAAGGTACATTCGAAGGAATAACATTAGTAGGAACCGAATTGGACACATTCTTACCTTTGTTGGACAGATTGGATGATGTTTGTACCTTTGGAACCTGCGGCAAAGGTGTTTCCATCCTTGCCTTGGGTTGAGTTGATTCCTCCTCCTCCATTTGCAACATTTCATCTTCTTTGTGACCTGTTTTTTATGAAGAACCTGCCCCAACTTCCTTGCCACTTTGTAGGGTGATTGCTTTGGCTGTTTCAAATCCTCTATTTGGATTTGCAATGGTGGAACTAGGTAGTCTTCCTTGGTCTCGAAACTGCCCTACAAATTCGGCAATCTACCCAATTTGCTTCTCTAATTGATCCACCCTTTTGTCTTGGCTTTGCATTCCTTTGGTTTGATTTTCTTGCCCTTAAGACAAATTGGTTAACTTAAGAAATGTGTCATTATCCAAGGTATTACCTGAAGTGTTTTGGGTAGATTGTAGAGGAGCTTGTGTAGGTGCGTATGGCTTGGTGTAGAAGCCCGGGGGTTATTGCCTAAAGCCTCCTTGTGGTTGGGTTTATTGTGGCTCCCTCCACTTGAAATTTGGATGGTCTCTCCAACCTGGATTATAAGTGTTGGAGTATTGATAGGAGCATATTTATGCGACTGAGTTAGCTTGTTCTCATGCATTTATGTTGTTATTTCTTAGTTAATTATGTGTTTTAAGCTATTTTCGTGTGTTTGTAGGTCCATAGGCCTTATAAAGCAATAAGGTGCATTTTGGAGCAGTTTTGGGGTTGGAATGGATAGCACATGCATGGAGCAAGGTGGATGGACGAAATTGAAGACTAAAGAGGCTTGGAATGTGTTAAAAAGAAAGAATAATTAATGACAAAGAGCTCAGCAACCAAAGAAGAAACATGAGTCAAGATTACCTTATCATCATCCATGTTCCCTCCTTGCACTTAATTGCTACACCATTCCTTGTTCCCTCCATCATTTCAGATTTCATGCATCATTACGTTGAATCATTCAATCACCACTCCATTTTACCCATGCTTTGCATCATTACCTCACTTTCACCTTTGAATCATTTCAACACCACTCCATTTTACGCCTCATGCTTTGCATCATTACTTCACTTTCACCTTTGAATCATTTCAACACCACTCCATGTCCCCTCCATTGCCTTGCACTTCCTCTATAAAAGGAAGTGAGTGTAACATAAATTTAGTTGATATATTTTTTTAGATCATTCACTCCCATTTCAATACAACCTTCATCCAAACACATCCATTCATATTTACATCCATTCCTCCATACAAACAAACCTTCAAACACCCACCAACACCTTGTGCCGTAGCAAAGGAAGGAAAGGAAAGTGCTTGGACGTGCGTGCTGTCAACTTGGATCGTTGGAGCGTTTAGGTGTTTTCTTTCTTTTGTTTCCGATGTTAAATTCATTTTCTGATTTTGTTGCAATTATGAGTGGCTAAACCCCCATTTAGTTAGGGGGAAGTTTGAAGCCATGAACATGCTTGAAATATGAATTGATTTCTTCCAATTGTGATTTGATAAGTTGTGATTGCAATTCAATTATCTATTTTATTCATAATTGATTCTTGTATGTTTATTAAGGATGCATACTTAATTTTCATGCATGAATTAGATGCTAGAATATAAACGAATTTCACCTAATCGTTACAAGTTTATATTCATGAGTAGTGAAGGTTGTTATCACAATCGCGTTAATTGAATTCTTGGCAATTGTATCATGCATTCATAGTTATAATTATCTCGTCAACACTTATGATTTTCATTGAACGTAATGATCTCTGATTGTATCTCTATTATGCATTCATATAGGGGACTTTTAGAGAATGATTTGGGTTGTCGCATGCATTCATCCAATTCAATGAGTAAAGGAAAATCTGAGGGTTAATTTGTGCATCACGGTTAATCTGGGGTGTTGAGCATAATAGTTTATTGAAAAGGAATTGGAAATCGATTCATGTACAAGTGTGTCATGTGTAAAGAACGGACCTCTAACTAATCCATCCATCATTTTATTTCTCAAATTCATTTTATAATCTGCCTAGTTTTATAACTTGCTTGTTTATTTCAAATTCATCCAAACCAAAATCCCCTTTTTACTTTCTTGTTTCAAAGTGTTAAATTTCTGCTTTGTTTGTGTTTTTGAGTGTTTTGATTCAAGCCAAAACACTAAATTCATCAAAAGTTGATTTAGAGTCAAAATCTGCCCAGTTTGTGTTTTTAGGCAATTTTGAGTGTTTTTAAGTTGTTTTGAATCTTTAAAATCTATTTTGAGTCCCTTGAGTCTATTCAAACGTTTTTAATTTTGTTTTTTATGTTTTTGAGTTAGTTAAAGGTTTTAGCAAGCCCTCATAATCCCCGGTTTAGAACGATCCCTACTTACATTTATACTACAATTTGACAACAAGAGAGTTTAATTTGAGTGTTTAACTTCCATCGCATCAAATTTTGGCGCCGTTGCCGAGGATTAGCAACTTTGCTAATCCCTTGTTATTTCTTTTTGTTTATTTTCGTGTCTTTTGTTTTTAGTTACTGACTTTGTTTCTGTTTGTGTTTTTTTTTTGTTTATTTATTTATTTATTTATTTTTATTTATTTTTGTTTTACTTTTGATATTTGATTTAGTTTTGTTTCCTTGATTTCAGATACTAGAGAAGTAAGACATGGATTTTGCTACCATTCAAGCTCAATTGGCGGAACTTACTTCTCAATTATCACAATATGCCGAAAGGACCACAATGCAAAGTGTCCCTACATGTGGTGTGTCCTATGGGCAAGGATATCCAATTCAGCAATATTCTCAATTCGTTGTGAATGAAGATGCATGGGGTTATCAAGGCCATAGCCAATCATGGGACAACATGTTTTCCAACGCTTACAATTCGGATTGGAGAGATTATTCAGATTACATAGAACCTCAACAATTCCAACAAGATGGATATTGGTAACAAGAAAAGGAGTTCCATTCAAGACCTATGCAGCCATCACAACCTCATATACAATACACTCAATCAAACTCAGGTTTGTCAATAGATTAAGATCGAATTTTTGATGAAATAAATTCTTTGGTGCAGGGCTCACAAAATCAAACCAAGGAGGCTCAACAAGATGGATATTGGCAGCAATATGATGAGTTTTATTTAACACCTATGCAGCCACCACAGCTTCCCCTACAACAATTCCAATCAAATTCAAGTATGTCCACAGATAGTGATCAAAATTTTCAATTACTAACCTCTTTGGTGCAGGGGCAGCAAAATCAAAATGAAACTATGCTCAATCAAGCTAAGGAGATGAGCGAATTGAAAAATCAACTTGGAGAGATTATGGAGTTCACGGCACAAATTCAACAGCAAAGTGAACTCTCCAACTCAACTATTGAAAATTTGAAGGAAGATTTTGAAATCCATGATGCTATCACTTTGGGAAGTGCTATGGAGGTTGGAGGTGAACCCATGACATCCAAACCAAGCCAAAACATGGATGAACAGCTGATGCTCGAAGAAGAGGAGAATAACAATGCCACGGTAAGGGAAGAACAACCATTGCCGCAGCCCCTTAAGCCCTCTAAACCACCCACCACAAGTAAAGACGTCCCAATTTCATTTCATTCTAATGTTATTCCTCCGAACGTCCCTTTTCCTCGTAGGTTTTTGATTCCCAAGAAAGAAGAGAGTGAAAAAAGACATCGTGGAAGCCTTCCCGAAGGTGCAAAATGATATTCCAATTCTTGGTGCAACAAATCAAGTTCCAGATTGTGTTGAAATGTTCAAAGGACTTTGTACATCAAGAAGAATGATTCAAGAGAAAGTAGTGGCTGGAGAAGATGTAGAATGCATCAAAGAGGATGTGCTTGAGACAACCATTCCTAAAGAAGTTGAATTTTATGACACGGGACAAGTCCCAACCATCACATTCAATCTGGCCAAGTCCAATATCCCTGAAACTTTCAAAAAAGTGGTGTCTGTCATTGAGTTCTTGTCAGACAAAGCAAGTAAGTCATCTTCTCTAATTTTACATACGCTTTCCACTAACTTGCTGATTTTGATGATTCAGGCACCCACACTAGAATTTACAGCATTGCCGGATCACTTCAAGCATCACCTTCCATTCGAAGATCACTTCCATGGAACCTAGGGGAATGTGACGGGAGGTATCATCCGGCTACAAGACGTTAAAGAAAGCACTTATTGGGAGGCAACCCATGTATTCAAAAAAGGAAGATCTATGAATCGCTCTACAATCAGTTTTGCGTTTCTAAAAATCTTCCCTTTTCTGCATTTCTATTTTGCCATGATTGTCATTTTTTATTTTTGTTGTTTATTTAATTATTTTTGGGTGTGGGTTTATTTTTGAAACATTGACAGATATGCAAGATATTCTTACATTCATTTTCATGAAACAAAAAAAGGAACATTAAGCAGGAAATTACAAGAGGGAGCGTTCACAAAGGCTGCTTAGGAGAAGTCTCAGTTGTTGGCGGAGCCTCAACAGTCGGCGGAGCCCCATTTGGAGCTTCAGTACGCGGTGCAGCCCCAGAAGACGAAGGCAAATGCTGCTGGAACAAACCCACAAACCGCTGATGATCAACTAAAATCTGACCATCAGATTCCTGCATCTAGTCAATCTTCCTCTTCATGTTTGTAGCATAATTATGTGCGAGCCTGTGCAATTGATGCGTAAAAGAACTAAACACACAAATTAACCCTCTTGTTGACAATTGTAGTATGGATAAGTAGGGATTGTTCTTAAACCGGGGATTAGGAGGGATTGCTAAAACACTCTAAACTGACTCAAATCTGTAAAACAAAGTTTAAAATACTCAACTAGACTCAAAGAATGCAAAACTAAACTCTAAAACACTAAAACAAACCAAAAGACTCAAAACAGCAAACAAACACTCAAAACTGCCTAAAAACCACTTTCTGGGCAGTTTTGGGACTCTAACACAATTTGGACGAATTTTGGTTGTCTAATGACCTAAAACACTTAAAAACATATTCTAAGACAAGTTCTAGTTAATATGACTCAAAGAAATAAGATGGGGTTGATTTTGGACGAAAATAAATAAAACAAAGCAAGAACAATGTAAACAGATTTTTAAACAAAATTAAGTAAATTGATGGGTGATGGACTAACTAGAGGGTTCTTCTCCACACATGATACACTTGCATTCAACTTTGATTTCCAATTGCTTCTTTCAATAAACAATGAATCTCAACGCCCTAGGTTAACTGTGATAGCACTTTTTGAACCTTCAAGTTTTCCTAAAGTTAGTGAATTGGATGGGAATGCACATGCAACAACTCAAAACATTCTCTAAAAGTCCCTTACGTGAAAAGCACAATAAAGGTACAATCAAAGATCATTAAGCTTCATGAAAACTATAAGCATTGACGAGGCAATTGTTACTATGAAAAGCATGAAACGTTTGCCAAGAATTTAACACGATCGTTTATAAGCGACCTCCACTACTTGTAAACATAAAGTTGTAACTATTAGATGAAACTTCCTTATGTTTTAGCTTCAAATTTCTGCATGAAAACTAAGTTGGCCACCTTAATTAACACACGAAAATAAGTCATCAATCAAACGGTTAAGCAAATTGCATTCACAATTCATGAAATAACAATTAGACGTAATCAATTCATCTTCCAAGCATAATCATGGTATTGAATAACCCCCTAGCCAAAAAGGCTTAGTTCCTCATGTTCACAAAACAAAGGAAAACAGATTTATACATTGTAAATATAAGAAAGAGAACACCTAAATATTCCACCGATTCAATGTTGAACAGCTAGAATCTTCAAGTACTTCTTCTTCCTCTCCTTTGTTGCGGCACAGGGACTTTGGGCAAGTTTATGGGTTATTCAATGGTGTGGAATGGATGGGGGACGTATGGAAGTGTTTAGGGTTGAAGGGTGGTGCGGCTAGGGGTGATTTGTAGCATAAATTTGGGTGAATGGTGGTAGAATGGTGCGGTTGAGAGTGGAGTGGTGTTTCTGGCGTGAATGGGCAGTGTATGGATGATTTGTGGCTGTAAAAGAGGAGTTTATTTAAAGGATTTCAGGAATTAAAACCCTAGGTTATTTAGGTAATCAGAAATTAAGTCTAAGACTTCCAGAATTAGGAAACAAAATCAGAAACTTAATGGAAATTAGCTAAAAGGTGCGGCAAGGGTTTGAAATAGATTAGGAAAGTGTTTTAAAGCATAGATTCAGGAAATAAACCTCTCCCTTGCACGGCAAGGAAGAGGAAATACCAAGGGGGTGCGGCAAGGGTTCATAATGTGCAAGGGATATGTATTTGATGTCCTAGAATGCTCAGGATGCCTTCAAAGTTGATAAAACTTAGGAACATTTAGGAAAGGTCAAACCAAAGTAGGAAACCTTGGCTTAACTTTCCTATTTCAAGTAGGAATCCTTCTTGGAGTAGGAATCCTTGTTGATTAGGAATCCTTCATTGATTAGGAATCCTCATGTGATTAGGAATCCTTCGTTGATTAGGAATCCTTCTTCCTTCAAATCTTCAATTACGTCCATTCTTTGTGCTCCGAGCATGTGATAATCATTCCAAGCTCCATTTTGCTCCAAAAGGCTCCAAATTACATCATTTTGCACACTTCGGCTTTGGAATCTGAAAACACACAAAAGTGACTTTAAACACTAAAATAACTAAGGAAACACAACGTAAATGCACGAGAACAAGCCAATTAAGTCGTATAAATATGCTCCTATCAACAATTGTTTATTCTCATGCTTAAGCCCTCTAATCTCCTGCTTGAGACTTATCACTTCAGCCGCTAATGATTCAACTTGACGGGTTTGGGCAAATAGGCGTTGGGCCATATTAGACACGGAACCTGCGCACTGCACACTGAGAGCCAGAGAATCCTTTACAACCAACTCATCAGACCGTTTGGCAAGTAGTCTATTATCTTTGGGAGTGACAAGGTTCCTGGCCACCACCGCAGCTGTCATATCATTCTTCATCACCGAATCCCCAACAGTAAGAGGACCAGTAGGGGATATGAAGGATGGGCGCCATATGTTGTCTGGAGAAGGCGAGACTGCCTCTTCACCAAGGTTCAAGTCAAAATAACGGTCGGAGGGGCCTGACATTTTCACAGGTGTTAAAGAAAGAAGAGGTCGGACAAGTCAAGATCGTAGAAGTGCAAGAAGAGAGTTTTTACAGGAAAAAATTCAAGTGTGCTTTGAACGTCCTGCGTACCTCTATAAAAATTAGCACTCGATGGGATTTCAGAGATCGAAGAGGCAAGCTCAGAAATCGAAGAGGCCAACTAAAAAAAATCAAAGAGGCACTAGCTTTCTCAAAAGCTGAGCTTGCTCAGAAACCACGGCCAATCTTCTTTTCCAGATTTGTCTACACTTGTCACATGCAACTCGACGGGATTTCAGAGACCGAAGAGGCAATTCCAGATATCGGAAAGGCATCTGCTTTTGCAAACGTGTCAACATCTGTCACATGCAGAGTAAGCTTTGCGGAAATCACGGGCAGTTTGTCAAAGCGCCGATTCCAACCATTTGCTTTTGCAGACGTGTCAACATCTGTCACATGTAGAGTAAGCTTTGCAGAAATCACGGGCAGTTTATCGAAGCGCCGATTCCAACCATCTGCTTTTCCCAACGTGTCAACATCTGTCACTTGCAGAGCCAACTTTATGGAAATTACGGGCAATCTGTCGAATATCGCTTGTGAAGTAGAAAGCACATGAAGTTTACTATTAAATCATCCAACGGTTGCTGACAAGAGTGAAAGAATAGTACCGGTTATTAATTCCTATAAATGTCATCCTACACCCTCAATTGCAAGGCAGACATACATAACCCCCATTTTTCTCAGAAAAATGTCTTTCTAACACACCCTCTCGAGTCACTCAGTGTTCCTAATTCCTTGGGGTACCTCTACAAACAACTCATCTAAAGCAAACGTATTTCATATCATGAAGGTTGAAAGTAAGAGTATCTCATATCATGCTTTCTCCCTGTCCTTCTCCTTGTCTTTGTTTTAGGACAAGGAGAAAGAGAGCAATTAGCCAGCATTTGGTATCAATCTTCCGATCTGAAATCGACTGCCTGGAACCTCTTCCTGATTGCTTACCTAGCCTTGCTCTTGAGTACTCATCTTCATCATCTTATGCTTCCTCTTCGTCTACCACATCTGTCTGTGGAACAGATAAGGGAAGTGAAAATGATACCTCGAAGCATATGGAGACAATTTACCAATTCATCCTCAGCTAGGGACAAGGAGAAAGAAAGCAAGAGGTGGGCACTTGGAAAGATTGAAGAAAGAAACAGACCAACACCTCTACCTCGTGCCTGCCCGCCGTGCAGAAGAATCAAGCAGAGAAGAATGCAGACTGCACAATCAAATCAGGGAACTCTCATATTCCTCGCTCAGATTCCAAACCAGTTCAAGATCAACGTTGTGGAAAGTCAACAAGATCATCTATCTCCAAAACCAGATTTGCGTTCTTAAACTCTACTCTTTCTGGTTTTTACTTTGCTATACTTGTCATGTTTATTCGTTGTTTGTTTTTCTTGCTTGTTGTTGTGTGAGTTTATGCTTAAAACATCGAGGACAATGTTTGATTTAAAGTGTGGGGGGGGTAAAAGTCCAAAATATGCTCACGAACAGGTTGGGAACTTCGAGTCATAAACTAGTACCTAAAAACAAAGGACCCAAACAAGTCAGCAAACTGCAATAGAAAACACATAAAAATAAAGAAAAAGAAACAACGAGGGATTAGCAAAGTTGCTAATCCCCGGCAATGGCGCCAAAATTTGATGCGTAAAATACTAAACACACAAATTAAACCCTCTTGTTGATAATTGTAGTAGATATGTAAGTAGGGATCGTTCTTAAACCGGGGATTAGGAGGGATTGCTAAACACTCTGAACTGACTCAAATATGTGAAAACAAACTTAAAAGCATGAAATTAAACTTACAAGACTCAAAACAGATTATAGAGTAGGGATGGGCAATGGTTATAGCAGGCGAGTAACCACGGTTAATTTACCCATAACCGTTTATACTCATACCCGCATAACCGTTTATACTCATATACCCGCATAACCGTTTACCCATTGGGTAATTGCCTAAACGGTTATACCCATACTCATAACCGTTTATAAACGGTTAACCATATCCATAACCGCATACTCATTTAATTGTAACCGTTTAATACCCGTTTACCCATTTATCCTTTATAACCAGTTTATCTTCTTTTTTTTACCATTACCCATTTTTCACTCGTCTACATGTTTTTTTAACAACTTGAAAATTAAAAAAAAAATTGTCATAATTTTTTTTTTGACAATTAGACACCGTTATAGGTACATTCATCATACATTTCCATATTTTAATTTTTTAAGTCCTTATACCATTCCAATAATTGAAATAATAGTTTACGAACGATATTTTTTAATTGTTACCAATGAAGGTAAATAAAATATTTGTAAGTATTATTGGGTTACAAAAATTGTTTAGAAGACATTTCTATCAAAGCATTTATTTCAATTTCACGGTTACCTGCAAGGGATTTAAATTAATTTGGCCAATTCCTTGATGATGAGAATCATCATTCCTGTAGTAGTGTTATTGAGAGAATGACCAATGAATTCCTTGCTAATTTATTGGGTGCTAAGTATTATTAGATCAAGAACATGGTTCGTGTTAGTTTTACATATATAAAATAAATGGGTAAACGGTTACCCGTTTATAACTGCGATTAATACCCATAACCGCCCATTTAAATTTCGCGGGTAAACGGTTATACTCATAACCGTTTATTTATCAAAACGGTTAACCATAACCGTAACTGTTTAATTTAAATGGGCGGGTAACCGCAGTTACCCATAACCAATGGGTATTTGCCCATCCCTATTATAGAGACTCAAAACTGCCTAAAAACAACTCTAAGGCAGTTTCTGTCACTAACAGAAAGTTTGGACGAAAATTGATTTTATCTTGACTTAAAAAACTTAAAAACACGATCTAAAATAAGTACTAACTAATATGACTTAATAAAATAAAGTGGGTTTTGGTATTGGAAGAAAATAAATAAATTAAAACAAGAACAATGTAAACAGATTCTTAGACAAACTTGGGTGAATTGATGGGTGATGGACTAATTAGAGGGTTCTTCTCCACACATGACACACTTGCATTCAAATTTGATTTCCAATTGCTTCTTTCAATAAACCATGAACCTCAATGCCCTAGGTTAACTGTGACAACACTTTTTTAACCTTCAAGTTTTCCTTAAGCTATTGAATTGGATAAGAATGCACATACAACAACTCAAAACATTCTCTAAAAGTCCCTTACGTGAAAAGCACAATAAAGGTACAATCAAAGATCATTACGTTTCATGAAAACTATAAGCGAGGCAATTGTTACTATGAAAAGCATGAAACTTTTGCCAAGAATTCACTTAACGCGATCGTTTATAAGCGATCTCCACTACTTGCAAATATGAGGTTGTAACTTCCTTATATTTTAGCTTCAAATCCCTGCATGAAAACTAAGTTGGCCACCTTAATCAACACACAAGAATAAGTCATCAATCACACGGTTAAGCTAACTGAATTCACAATTCATGAAATAACAATTAGAAGTAATCAATTCATCTTGCAAGCATAATCATGGTATTGAATAGCCCCTAGCCAAAAAGGCTTAGTTCCTCATGTTCACAAAACAAAGGAAAACATATTTATACATTGTAAACACAAGAAAGAGAACACCTAAATTCTCTAACGATCCAATGTTGAACAGCTAGAACCTTCAAGCACTTCTTCTTCCTCTCTTTTGCTGCTGCACAAGGTTTGGTGGTGAGTTTAGGGGGTTATGGATGGTGTAGAAGGATGGATTTTGGGTTAGGATAAGTGTATGGGACAACAAGGGTTGTTTTAGGGCAGAAAGTATGGTGAATGGTGGATGGATGTGGTAGAGAGTGGAGAGGGATTTCTGGCATGAATGGTGAGTGTCCCTTCCCTTCGGCACGACTAGGGCTTTTATTTAAGAACTTTAGAATGTTTTAAGCTAGGAAATAATTTAGGTAATAAGAATTTAAGTCAAAACCTAAAGGGAAAAGGAAACACGGTCAGAAAACTAAAGGAAAAGGGCAAAGAGGTGCGGCCAAGACCTAAATTAAAAAAGGTCTTTAAATGCAAGGAAACAAGAAATAAAAGCTTTCCCTTGCACGGCAAGGGAGTAGAAGGGTTAAGGGAGGTGCGGCTGTGTTTAGGGAAAGGTGTGGGTGACCTAAAAAGAAAAGGAAAGAGGTTCCCTAGCACGGCCAGGAAGTAGACCATGCAAGGAATGTGTACTTTATGTCTTAGAATGCTTAGGAGGCCTTCAAAGTTGATGGAACTTTAGGGACATTTAGGAAATCTTGGCTTAACTTTCCTACTTCAAGTAGGAATCCTTCTTCAAATCTTCAATTTCGTCCATCCTTTTGCTCCAAACATTTGGTAACCATTCCAAGCTCAATTTTGCTCCAAAAGGCTCCAAAATGCTTCTTCTTGCATCCTTTGTACTTAAAACCTGAAAACACACAAAAAGGGCTTAAAAGACTAAAATAACTATGAAATAACAATGTAAATGCACAAGAACAAGCCAACTAAGTCGCATAAAAATGCTCCTATCAGGTGATTTCAAAGCCATGATTATGTGTGCAATAAATGTGATAAATTCCAGTTATGAACCCTTGAATCGTGAATGCAATTGGCTTCACTATTTGATTGATATCTTATTTGTATTTGTTAATTAAGGGTCGACACTTAATTGGCATGCATAAATCCGTTGCTAGAATATAAGGAAGTTTCACATAATCATTACAAACCTATATTCACATGTAGTGAAGGTCGCTTATAAACGATCGTGTTAAGTTCAATTCCTAGCATGAGTGACATGATGTCATAGTTGCAAGTGCTTTGTCGATGCTTATTATTTTCATTAAACGTAATGATCTTTGATTGTATCTCTATTATGATGTCATGTAGGGAACTTTAGATGAATGTTTTGGGTTGTCGAATGATGTCATCCAATCCAATAAAACAGCAAAAATCTGAGAGTTAACTAGTAATGTCACGGTTAATTTGGAGCATTGTCGTTCATAATTCAATGAAGTAGTAACTGGAAATCGAGTTATTTGCATACATGTCATGTGTGGAGAAAAAGCCTCCAACTATCCCATCCATCATCTTATTTCTCAAATTTGTTTTACAATCTCTAGTTTTTCATACTTGTTAGTTTGTTTCAACTTCATCCAAATCAAAAACCCCCCTTTTAGTTTCTTGTTTCAAAGTGTTTCAAATCTGTTTTAGTTTGTGTTGTTAAGTGTTTTGATTTAAGTAAAAGTTAATTTTCGTCCAAAGTCATTCCTAGTGTCTAGTTTAAGTTTATTTGGTTGTTTTGAGTATTTTAAGTTTGCTTTGAGTCTTGTGAGTCTTGTTTATGTTTTTGAATCAGTGTAGAGGTTATTAGCAAGCCCTCCTAATCCCCGGTCCAGAACGATCCCTTCTTATACTTGTACTACAATTGTCAAAAGAAGGTTAAATTTGTGTGTTAAGATAATTTTCGCATCAATATGCCCTGGATTTGACTCTAGGGCAGCAACCATCTTGATAGGAGCATATTTATGCGCCTTAGTTAGCTTGTTCTTGTGCATTTTCATTGTTTTTCCTTAGTTAAAGTAGTCTTTTGAGCTAGTTTGATGTATTTTCAGGTTCTAAGGGTAAAGTATGCAAAACGATGCATTTTGGAGCCTTTTGGAGCACATTTGAGCTTGGAATGGACATCATATGCTTGGAGCCAAGAGGATGGACGAAATTGAAGATTTGAAGATGATGTTTCCTACTTGAACAAGGTTTCCTAGTCGAAGTAGGAAATCGCCTAATCAAAAGATGAAATCCTAGTCAACAAAGGATTCCTAATTGAAGAAGGATTCCTAATCAACGAGGGATTCCTAGTTGAAGATGGATTCCTAGAAGAATAAAGATTCCTACTCAAACAAGGTTTCCTACTCGAAGTAGGAAAGTTAAATCCAAATGGCATCAAGTTGCAGCTACAAAGAAGATTTCCTAATCCTAATAGGCAAAGTTTCCAAGTGAAATGAGGAGTCCTTATCCATTTAGGACACCTTATCCATTTAGGACACCTAAACCTTATCCTTATCCCTTAATGTCGTACCCTAGATCTTCTAGAAACCTGAATTCCTTGCCTTGCAAGGCCATCTAGAAGCCTTATCCTTCTAATTCATTCCTGCTGCACCTAGGAGGACCTTTCCTACCCAAAATCTGATTGTTTTAAGCCCTTTCCTGATGGGATTTAATCCTCCAAGTCCTAATCTGATTTGCTAGACTTTTTGGACCCTATAAATACATGGTGCCGCACCCATTCATTCATACCACCTCTCATACACATTCATTCACTCTACAAATTCGTCCAAACACCTCTCCACACCTTTGCCGCACCATCCCCATCCCCTAAACACTACTACATCCCTCCATAACCATTCATCCAAACACCTAAGGCCTTAACCTTGTCCCTAGAACCTTTGCCGCACCAAGGAGGATGAGAAGGAAGCTTGGAAGTTCATGCCATTCAAGTTCACGCCGCTGGAATTTCTAGGTGTTTCTTTTCCTTTGATTTCAATGTTTAAATTCAATTCTCTTTGTTTTGTGCATATGAGGAACTAAACCTCCCCTTGGTTAGGGGGGGATTCGAAATACATGTTTATGCTTGTGTTATGATTTGATTACTTCTAATTGCGTTTCATAAGTTGTGAATTCAATTTACTTATCTATGTGAATTACATTGATTTGTGTGTGTTGGTTGAGAGTGCACGCTTAATTATCATGCATAAATTGAATGCTAGGATATAAGGAAATTTCACCTAATCGTTATGGAATTATATTCACAAGTAGTAAAGGTTGATGATCTCAATCGCGTTAAGTAAATTCTTGGCATAAGTTTCATGCAATCATAGTAACAAGTGCTTCGTCAATGCTTATGGTTTTCATAGAACTTAATGATTCTTGCTTGTATCTCTATTATGCAATCATGTAGGGGACTTGTGGGGAATGTTTTGGGTTGTCGTATGCAATCATCCAATTCAATAACGTTAGGAAAATCTGAAGGTTAATTTAAGCGGACCTAATTAACTTGGGGCGTTGAGAATTCATGGTTTATTGAAAAGCAATTGGAAATCGTTTCGTATGCAAGTATAACATGTGTGGAGATGAACCCCTTAGCTATCCTTCCATCCATTCATTTAAACCAAATTCGTTTTACAATCTGTTTTGTTTTACAAAGTTTTTGTTTTGTTTTCAAATTCGTCAAAACCAAATCCCCCTTTGTTTTCAAGTGTCAAATTAGTTAGAAAGTGTGTTAGTTTGTGTTTTTAAGTGTTTTGAGTCAATTTAAACCCAATTTTCGTCAAAATCTTGTTTAGAGTTCAAAACTGCCCAGAAAGTGGTTTTAAGGCAGTTTTGAGTGTTTTTGTGTTATTTTGAGTCTTTTGGTTTGTTTTGGTGTTTTAAGTTATAGTTTCACATTCTTTGAGTCTAGTTTAGTGTTTTAAACTTGTTTTTGCGTTTTTGAGTCAATTCCAAGTGATTTTGCAATCCCTCCTAATCCCCGGCCTAGAACGATCCCTACTTACATTCCATACTACAATTGATAAAAAGAGGGTTAATTTGAGTGCTAGTTAATATCATATCAAATTTTGGCGCCGTTGCCGGGGATTAGCAACTTTGCTAATCCCTTGGATTGTTTTATTTCTGTTTTAATTCATTCCAGATTCTGAGTTTGTTTTGTTTTCTTGTTTTTAGGTACTAGTTTATGACTCGGAGTTCTCATCCGATTCGTGAACACATCTTGGACTTTGACGACGATTTTGAGCGAGAATTGAGACGAAAAAGGAAGAATCCAGAACCTCGTGAATCAAGTTCAAATTCAGAAGCCGAAGTTGAGTCTGAGGAAGAGCAACCCACGACAAGTGTGGGTGAAGTAGAGGAAGCCATGGCACAAGACAATCGTACAATCAAGGAGCTTTCAGCTTCGGGACTGGACAATGCCGCACCCTTATGCATCCAATACCCCGCGGCTGCCCAAGGAAAGACCGAAGAATTCGAGTTGAAGTCAAGTTTGCTACACCACATTCCAAAGTACCATGGGTTGTCCATGGAGGAGCCTAACAAGCACTTGAAAGAGTTCGAGGTGGTGTGTTCAAACATGACTCCAATCAATGTTGACGGGAGTATATTGAAGATGAAGGCCTTTCCCTTTTCTCTCATGGACAAGGCGAAAGATTGGTTATATGAATTAGCTCCCGAAACGGTCACATCTTGGGAGAGCATGAAGCGAGCTTTCTTGGAGAAGTTTTTCCCAACTTCTCGAGTTATCCTCCTACGAAAAAGGATAAGTGGAATTCAACAAGAAGAAGGTGAGTCTTTTCCTACGTATTATGAACGTTTTAAATCTCTTGTTGCTTCTTGTCCACAGCATCAAATGAAGGAGGAGCTTCTTCTACAATACTTCTACGAGGGACTTCTACCAATCGAACGTCAAATGCTAGATGCCTCAGCGGGAGAAGCATTAGTGGACAAGACCCCTACGGCTGCAAAGATGTTAATTGCTAATCGAGCATTGAACGCTCAACAATACGAAGGTGTTGGACAAAGGAGCATACCACGACAACATCAAGTCAATGAGGTAAGTGCCATAACCGAACTTCAAAATCAAATGGCTAACCTTACTACGTTGCTTTCTCAGGTGGTGGAAGGTCCAAAAGTCAAACCCGTAGCTTCTTGTGGCGTATGCTCCATGCAAAGCCACCATACGGACAAGTGCCCACAATTGATCGAGAATGGAGGGTGGGAGACACTCAATGCCGTGGGATATGGCAACCAATACCAATCACGTGGTGATCCGTTTTCCAATACTTACAATCCCGGTTGGCGTGATCATCCGAATTTCAAATGGCGAGACCCCCAACAAGGCCAACAACAAAGCGGATTCAGGCAACAACCCCCGGGTTTCTATCAAAAGCCATTAGCACCACCACAAGCCCAAGCACAACCTACCCAAAGCAATTCAGGTGATTCAAGTGATAATGATAAGATTTTCCAATTACTTAATACTTTGACGCAGGAAGTCCAAAATCAAAACAAAGAGAGGCAAATCCAAGACAAGAGGGTGGACAACTTGGAGAAGCAAGTGGGACAAATTACCGAGTTCATGGGGCAATTTCGTGAGCAAGGAAGGTTGCCTAGCTCAACGGTGGTCAATCCGAAGGGTGGATTCGAATCTGCAAAAGCTATGCATTTGCGAAGTGGAAAGCAAGTCGGATTTAACCTCAATCCATCCAAGTCACGTTCCAACGAGGAGAAGAAGTTACAAATTGAGGAGGAGGACCAAGCAAAGGCCACGGCAAGGGTAGAAACACCCTTGCCGCAACCACCCAAGCATTTCAATTCGGCCACCCTAGGTAAGAAAGGTTCTATTCCAATTAATTCTAATGTCATTCCTCCGGATGTACCCTTTCCTAGCAGGTTTTTGCAAACCAAGGACGAAGAAGAGGAAAAAGATGTTCTTGAGACGTTTCGGAAGGTGCATGTCAATATCCCTCTCCTCGATGCTATAAAGCAAATCCCGAAGTATGCCAAGTTCTTGAAGAAGCTTTGTACAACAAGGAAGCGGATTCGGGAGAAGGAGGTGGTACATGTAAGCGAGAATGTCTCTGCAATGTTGCAAAGGAAGCTACCACCTAAATGCAAAGATCCGGGTAGTTTCACAATCCCTTGCATAATTGGTAATACAAGATTTGAGCATGCTATGCTAGATTTAGGTGCATCAATTAATGTCATGCCATATTCTGTTTATGCATCTATGAATTTAGGCGAACTTAAAAATGATGGCGTTATTATTCAATTAGCCGATCGATCTAATGCATATCCCAAGGGAGTGTTGGAAGATGTTTTGGTGCAGGTAGACCACTTGATTTTTCCTGCAGATTTCTATGTGCTTGATATGGAGGACTCAACCCAATCTCCACCATCACCACTCTTACTTGGACGACCATTCATGAAAACGGCTCAAACCAAGATTGACGTGGCCAAGGGAGCAGTAACTATGGCCTTGGGTGGTGATATGATTAACTTTAAGATTCCTGAATCGATTGAGAATACTAATGATGTTCGTTCTTGTTGTGCCATTAATGTAATTAAACACGTAGGGACAGAATGTTCAACAAAGATCAAGAAGGATGTTTCTCGAACTACCACCGAGAAGGAACTTGGAGTAGAGCACAAGGAGTGCACGGCTCCAACCTTGGAAGCACCACAATTGGCCATGAGTAACCCTTGTGCATCCGTCCATTGTGCTACCACTTCTTTGCCGTACAAAGGTAAGCCACCTATTCCAAATTCGATTCCCATTTCAACTAATAGGTTGTTACCTCGTGTGGTGCAGGTACCTAATCGAATTCAACGTCGTGGGAGAATTCGTGTTGATGTAGAAAAGAAAAACACGACAATAAGAAAGGATCATGATCCCACTCCATTCAAGGACCCCAAGCATGAAGTGGTTCGTCGGACAGATTGTAGTTGCACCCCTCCATGCCGTGGGGTTCCATAAACTTTCAAGGGAGCATCGTCTGGCTGTACGACGTTAAAGCAAGCGCTACTTGGGAGGCAACCCATGCATTCAACAAAGGAAGACCGAGAAAGCACTCCAATTCCAGATTTGCGTTCCTAAACTCTTCTCTTTGTTGTTGATTTCGTTTTTGCCATGTTAGGTTGTTTAGATGTTGTTTTGTTTGTTTGTTTGTTATTTGTGTGAGTCTATGCTTGAAACATTGAGGACAATGTTTGATTTAAGTGTGGGGGGGTAACCAAAGTGTTTTTGATGCAAATTCGTAGGGTTTTGTCACCCATAATTTCAAATGTTGTTTTTAGGTGTTTTAGGCTGTTTTGGTGTGTTTTAGTATATGTTGTTCTAAAAATCCGAAAATCCCAAAAAAAAATTGAAAAAAATTGTTTTGAAAACCCAAAAAGAGTTGTTTTAAAGTTGTTTTTGTGTGTTTGTTTGTGTCTTAGGGTACCTTCCAACACAATGATGAGGATTCGGTTTGTAATTGCATGACTGTTAAAGAGAATGATTAACATGGATGAAAGTTTGATTTACTCTTTGGTTTATGCTTGGTTGTGGTTATAACTTATGAATTCACATGTAATCATAAAGTAAAAATCAGTTTTTGTAACATGCTTGAAGGAAGTAACTCAAACTAACGCTACAACCTTGTGAGACTTGAGCCTAAACGTTTATTTGGAGAGTTAAAATCTGTGCATTCTTTGTTTTCTAAAGTCGTTGCATGATCTCATTATTCTTTGCTTGGTTGCTACTTAGAAGGCGTTTCATCACCTAGAACCAAACACTAGAACTCATGCCCATTTCATTCAAAACATGTCATTGATTTGCATAACACATATTCAAGATTAAGTTGTGTAGTGTCCACCATAGCCAAAAAGCCGTATATCCCTATTCCATTATGTTTTGTAAGTTTTAACCTCATTGAGCCTTGTTCAGCCTATTTTCTTTGTTAACCACATTATCCTCAGCTAGCCTAGATTAGGACCATCCACACCCTTGTTCTTAAAACATAGTAAAGCATAACGCAAGATGAATTCCTTTTTGATCAATGTGTGCGGGAAACAAGTGTGGGGGAAGGATTAGTAATATGGGGATGTGCCAAAGTCTTGAATGAGGCACGAAAAACAAAGAAAAAAGAAAAATTCGTGCAAAATAGAAAGAAAAAAAAGAAAAAGTTGTGAAAAGTATGAAATGGAGTTGGAAAAGCATAAAATGAGCTCTAAAGTGTTGTTTGTTGGAGAAAGGGTCCAAAGATTTGCATTTGGCCCTAATTGATTGTTTGAGTCTACCCTTTGTGTTGAAAAGTTGATTTATGCATTCTAAAGTGAATTCTGCGTTTCGATTTCCATACTTTGCTTACTATTGTTTTAAAGAACGTTTGTTTTCCATATCCGTTTTTGTTAGCCAATACCTTAAGCCCCGTTACAACCCTTGACTTTAATCTTGAGTGTTGTGTGTTTCAATTTGTGGAGTTTAAAATTGGTACGAGCATATGGTGTCATTGGTTCTCGCATCTAAGTAGTAGCATTCCATTCATGAGATCATATTGATAAACATGCTTATTAACTCCGTAAAGTGCTTTCTTTGTCATACATATATGTGAGCATTCGTTTTCATATTTACATCTATCTTCTCACATATAACTAGTATAGGGTGTGTAGTCAGAAAATCTGTGTGAAAATAGAATGCATATCTAGTAAGGAATTGAGGGATTCTCTAAGGCATGTTACTACATTCAAAATCATGTTTTAATGGGTTATTTGTGAACTAATGAGTAGTGACTATGATTAAGTATGTGCTTAAGCGTAAAGATGGCTAAAATCTTTGGGAATGATGATTTTTAACATGTCATGTGCATTGGAAATGCCTGAGGCAATTGTTGGAAGGTTTAGGTTGTGTTTTACTCATTTTGCTTCGTTGTTTACTTTGTTTCGTTTTGTTTTGCTCGAGGACTAGCAAAAGCTAAGTGTGGGGGAATTTGATAGGAGCATATTTATGCGCCTTAGTTAGCTTGTTCTTGTGCATTTACATTGTTTTTCCTTAGTTAAAGTAGTTTTTTGAGCTAGTTTGATGTATTTTCAGGTTCTAAGGGTAAAGTATGCAAAAGGATGCATTTTGGAGCCTTTTGGAGCACATTTGAGCTTGGAATGGACATCATATGCTTGGAGCCAAGAGGATGGACGAAATTGAAGATTTGAAGATGATGTTTCCTACTTGAACAAGGTTTCCTAGTCGAAGTAGGAAATCGCCTAATCAAAAGATGAAATCCTAGTCAACAAAGGATTCCTAATTGAAGAAGGATTCCTAATCAACGAGGGATTCCTAGTTGAAGATGGATTCCTAGAAGAATAAAGATTCCTACTCAAACAAGGTTTCCTACTCGAAGTAGGAAAGTTAAATCCAAATGGCATCAAGTTGCAGCTACAAAGAAGATTTCCTAATCCTAATAGGCAAAGTTTCCAAGTGAAATGAGGAGTCCTTATCCATTTAGGACACCTTATCCATTTAGGACACCTAAACCTTATCCTTATCCCTTAATGTCGTACCCTAGATCTTCTAGAAACCTGAATTCCTTGCCTTGCAAGGCCATCTAGAAGCCTTATCCTTCTAATTCATTCCTGCTGCACCTAGGAGGACCTTTCCTACCCAAAATCTGATTGTTTTAAGCCCTTTCCTGATGGGATTTAATCCTCCAAGTCCTAATCTGATTTGCTAGACTTTTAGGACCCTATAAATACATGGTGCCGCACCCATTCATTCATACCACCTCTCATACACATTCATTCACTCTACAAATTCGTCCAAACACCTCTCCACACCTTTGCCGCACCATCCCCATCCCCTAAACACTACTACATCCCTCCATAACCATTCATCCATACACCTAAGGCCTTAACCTTGTCCCTAGAACCTTTGCCGCACCAAGGAGGATGAGAAGGAAGCTTGGAAGTTCATGCCATTCAAGTTCACACCGCTGGAATTTCTAGCTGTTTCTTTTCCTTTGATTTCAATGTTTAAATTCAATTCTCTTTGTTTTGTGCATATGAGGAACTAAACCCCCCCTTGGCTAGGGGGGATTCGAAATACATGTTTATGCTTGTGTTATGATTTGATTACTTCTAATTGCGTTTCATAAGTTGTGAATTCAATTTACTTATCTATGTGAATTACATTGATTTGTGTGTGTTGGTTGAGAGTGCACGCTTAATTATCATGCATAAATTGAATGCTAGGATATAAGGAAATTTCACCTAATCGTTATGGAATTATATTCACAAGTAGTAAAGGTTGATGATCTCAATCGCGTTAAGTAAATTCTTGGCATAAGTTTTATGCAATCATAGTAACAAGTGATTCGTCAATGCTTATGGTTTTCATAGAACTTAATGATTCTTGCTTGTATCTCTATTATGCATTCATGTAGGGGACTTGTGGGGAATGTTTTGGGTTGTCGTATGCAATCATCCAATTCAATAGCGTTAGGAAAATCTGAAGGTTAATTTAAGCGGACCTAATTAACTTGGGGCGTTGAGAATTCATGGTTTATTGAAAAGCAATTGGAAATCGTTTCGTATGCAAGTATAACATGTGTGGAGATGAACCCCTTAGCTATCCTTCCATCCATTCATTTAAACCAAATTCGTTTTACAATCTGTTTTGTTTTACAAAGTTTTTGTTTTGTTTTCAAATTCGTCAAAACCAAATCCCCCTTTGTTTTCAAGTGTCAAATTAGTTAGAAAGTGTGTTAGTTTGTGTTTTTAAGTGTTTTGAGTCAATTTAAACCCAATTTTCGTCAAAATCTTGTTTAGAGTTCAAAACTGCCCAGAAAGTGGTTTTAAGGCAGTTTTGAGTGTTTTTGTGTTATTTTGAGTCTTTTGGTTTGTTTTGGTGTTTTAAGTTATAGTTTCACATTCTTTGAGTCTAGTTTAGTGTTTTAAACTTGTTTTTACGTTTTTGAGTCAATTCCAAGTGATTTTGCAATCCCTCCTAATCCCCGGCCTAGAACGATCCCTACTTACATTCCATACTACAATTGATAAAAAGAGGGTTAATTTGAGTGCTAGTTAATATCATGTCACATCTCCACCAATTCTTCTTGAATAGGTACGGCAAGGTGTTCCTTGTTGTTGCCGTGTGAATGCCTAAGTGCTAACCCTTTGTTTTTTAGTCCAATGCTTTGCGTGAGAGTCTTTTCAAGTGCATCCTCACTCAAATCATCAAGGAATTCCTGCGCCAAAGAGTCAATCACATCAATAGAGAAACAAAAGTGACCATCATGAGAATATCTCATAGCATCAGAAATATTGAAATCAATAACTTCCCCATCAAATTCCATGGTCAATGTTCCCTTGAATACATCTATCTTTGTATGGGAAGTCTTCATGAATGGTCGGCCAAGTAAGATTGGTAATTGAGGGGAATGGTTCGAGTCTTCCATTTCAAGCACGTAGAAGTCCGCCGGAAAGACTAGGTGATTCACCTGCACTAAAACATCCTCCAAAACACCTTTTGGATACACATTAGATCTATCGGCCAATTGAATGATCACTCCATCATTTTTTAATTCTCCCAAGTTCATAGATGCATATATTGAATAAGGCATGACATTTATTGATGCACCTAGATCTAACATGGAAGATTCAAAGCGAGTAATTCTCCCAAGGAATTGTAAAAATGCCGGGATCTTTGCATTGACGAGGTAATTTTCGTTGCAACACAGCTGAGACATTCTCACTTACCCTTACCACCTCTTTGTTCGAAGCCCTGTTCCTTGTAGTGCACAACTCCTTCAGGAACTTAGCATACTTGGGGACTTGTTTAATTGCATCTAGAAGTGGAATGTTGACTTGCACCTTTCTGAATGTGTCAAGGATGTCTTTGTCACTCTCATCCTTCTTTGATTGCATAAACCTGCAAGTGATGCGAAAATTAACTTAACACACAAATTAAACCCTCTTGTTGTCAATTGTAGTAAAGAATGTAAATAGGGATCATTCTAGGCCGGGGATTATGAGGGATTGCTAAAACACCTGAAACTAACTTAAAAATGTAGAATTAAGTTCAAAACACCAAACTAGACTCAAAAGATGCAATACAAACTAAAAAGACTCAAAACTAGTTTAAAAGACTCAAAACAGCTTAAAACAATGAATTAGACTCTAAACTGACTCTAGGGATGGGTTTGGACGATATTATGTTCTAACTTGACTCAAGACACTTAAAAACACAAATCAAAACAGATTGTGACTAATAAAAAACTTTGAAGTAAAGGGGGATTGGATTTTGACAAATTTGAAAACAAAACAAACAGATTGTAAGCTAAAACAAATTTTGGATGAATTTGGGTAAACTAAGGATGATGGGCTAGCTAGGGGGTTCTTCTCCACACATGACACTCAACACCCCAGGTTAATTAAGTTCGCTTAAATTAACCTTCAAGTTCTCCTTAAGTTATTTAATTGGATGGGAAAGCGCATACAACAATTCAAGCATTCTTCAAAAGTCCTTTACGTGAACAGCACAATAAAGAAACAATCAAAGATCATTAAGCATTATGAAAACTATAAGTATTGACGAGGCATTCGTTACTATGATGAGCATGAAACTGCTTCCAAGAATTCATTTAACGCGATCGTTTATAAGCGACCTCCACTACTTGTGAATATAAGTTTGTAACTATTAGGTGAGACTCCTTTATATTCTAGCATCATATTCATGCATGCAACTAAGTGTGCACTCTTAATAAACATACACGAATAAGTTAACAATCAAGCAGCTAAACAAATTGAATTCACAACTTATGAAATCACAACTAAAGGTAATCAATTCATATTGCAAGTATGTTCATGGCTTTGAATTTCCCCCTAGCTAAGGGGGGTTTAGTTACTCATAATTGCAACAAAATCAGAAAATAACAAAGTAGATATTGAAAGCAAGAACGAAGTACACCTAAAACGCTCCAAAGTTTCAAGCTTGAAACACCAAGGACCTTCGTCTTCACCACCTTGTTGCAGCACAAGAATCTAAGGATGTGTATGGATTTATGGAAAGGTTATGAATATATTTAGGTTGGATGGATGCCACGGCAAGGGGAAGGGAATGTATGGATTTGTGTTTGGTTTTTGGTTGGATAGTGCCACGACAAAGGAATGTAATTGTATGTGTTTGTGGATGTGGGAATATATGGATGAATGTAAGATGCTTGATGCGAAAATTATCTTAACACACAAATTAAACCCTCTTGTTGTCAATTGTAGTAAAGAATGTAAGTAGGGATCGTTCTAGGTCGGGGATTAGGAGGGATTGCTAAAACACTTGAAACTGACTTTAAAACGTAAAATTAAGTGTTAAAACACCAAACTAGACTCAAAAGATGCAATACAAACTAAAAAGACTCAAAACTAGTTAAAAAGACTCAAAACTGCTTGAAACAATGAATTAGACTCTAAACTGACTCTAGGGATGGTTTTGGACAAAATTAGGTTCTGACTTGACTCAAGACACTTAAAAACACAAATCAAAACAGATTTTGACTAATAAAATACTTTAAAGTAAAGGGGGATTTGATTTTGATGAATTTGAAAACAAAACAAACAGATTGTAAACTAAAACAGATTTTGGACGAATTTGGGTAAACTATGGATGATAGGCTAGCTAGAGGGTTCTTCTCCACACATGACACACTTGCACATAAACCAATTTTCAGTTGTTCTTTCGATAAATCATGAAACTCAACACCCCAGGTTAATTAAGTACGCTTAAATTAACCTTCAAGTTCTCCTTAAGTTATTGACTTGGATGGGAAAGCGCATACAACAATTCCAACATTCTTCAAAAGTCCTTTACGTGAACAGCACAATAAAGATACAATCAAAGATCATTAAGCATTATGAAAACTATAAGTATTGACTACTATGATGAGCATGAAACTCCTGCCAAGAATTCATTTAACGCGATCATTTATAAGCGACCTCCACTACTTATGAATATAAGCTTGTAAGTATTAGGTGAAACTCTCTTATACTCTAGCATCATATTCATGCATGGAACTAAGTGTGCACTCTTAATAAACATACACGAATAAGTTAACAATCAAGCAGCTAAACAAATTGAATTCACAACTTATGAAATCACAACTAAAGGTAATCAATTCGTATTGCAAGTATGTTCATGGCTTTGAATTTCCCCCTAGCTAAGGTGGGTTTAGTTACTCATAATTGCAACAAAATCAGAAAATAACAAAGTAGATATTGAAAGCAAGAACGAAGTACACCTAAAACGCTCCAAAGTTTCAAGCTTGAAACACCAAGGACCTTCGTCTTCACCACCTTGTTGCAGCACAAGTATCTAAGGATGTGTATGGATTTATGGAAAGGTTATGAATATATTTAGGTTGGATGGATGCCACGGCAAGGGGAAGGGAATGTATGGATTTGTGTTTGGTTTTTGGTTGGATAGTGCCACGACAAGGGAATGTAATTGTATGTGTTTGCGGATGTGGGAATATATGGATGAATGTAAGATGCTTGATGCGAAAATTATCTTAACACACAAATTAAACCCTCTTGTTGTCAATTGTAGTAAAGAATGTAAGTAGGGATCGTTCTAGGCCGGGGATTAGGAGGGATTGCTAAAACACTTGAAACTGACTTAAAAACGTAAAATTAAGTGTTAAAACACCAAACTAGACTCAAAAGATGCAATACAAACTAAAAAGACTCAAAACTAGTTTAAAAGACTCAAAACTGCTTAAAACAATGAATTAGACTCTAAACTGACTCTAGGGATGGTTTTGGACGAAATTAGGTTCTGACTTGACTTAAGACACTTAAAAACACAAATCAAAACTGATTTTGACTAATAAAATACTTTAAAGTAAAGGGGGATTTGATTTTGACGAATTTGAAAACAAAACAAACAGATTGTAAACTAAAACAGATTTTGGACGAATTTGGGTAAACTATGAATGATAGGCTAGCTAGAGGGTTCTTCTCCACACATGACACACTTGCACATAAACCAATTTTCAGTTGTTCTTTCGATAAATCATGAAACTCAACACCCCAGGTTAATTAAGTACGCTTAAATTAACCTTCAAGTTCTCCTTAAGTTATTGACTTGGATGGGAAAGCGCATACAACAATTCCAGCATTCTTCAAAAGTCCTTTACGTGAACAGCACAATAAAGATACAATCAAAGATCATTAAGCATTATGAAAACTATAAGTATTGACCAGGCATTCGTTACTATGATGAGCATGAAACTCCTGCCAAGAATTCATTTAACGCGATCATTTATAAGCGACCTCCACTACTTATGAACATAAGTTTGTAAGTATTAGGTGAAACTCTCTTATACTCTAGCATCATATTCATGCATGCAAACTAAGTGTGCACTCTTAATAAGCATACATGAATAAGTTATCAATCAAGCAGTTAAACAATTTGAATTCACAACTTATGAAATCACAACTGAAGGTAATCAATTCATATTGCAAGTATGTTCATGGCTTTGAATTCCCCCATCGCTAAGGGGGGTTTTGAAGGAAATATTTTGAGAAACATGTTCATTTAAGCAACATCAATAGCATGCTAATAACAATTTAAAAGGCGGAATCATGCTTGCATGCACTTAAAAACAAAACATAACCAAGAAATTGAAAGCCTAGTAGATTGGTGAACCATTAATCAACTCAAAAACAAAGTGAGTTGAAATTAATACCTTTGTAGATTCCTCTTTGCATAAGCAAAGGCTAATCACCCAAAGAGATAGGGGCCTTCATTCCTTGCTTCTTAGATCCATGGATTTGGATGGAAGAATAGGTTCTCCAAGTTCCCAAAATTGAGAACCTCTAAGTCTCTTCACCAAGGTTAGATTGTAGAAGAAATGAGTGACCTTGGAGTAGTAGGATTGCTAGATGTACCCTCCAAGGTGTTGGCCTCTTTTAGAGAGAAATGGAGAGATAATTCTCACCCATTTTTCCCCAAAAATAAACCCATTTTTCACTTAATAACACTTTATGAATTTTTAGTTATAAAGTCATTTATATAGTCACTTCTTTAAGTGACCTAAACAACCAAAACCTAATTCATCTCTTCATGGCCGGCCATTTAGGGATTTATGGGCTTTTGGGCTTTAATGAATCTTTATTCATTAAATTGTCATACAACTTAAGTTAATGGGCTTGACGTTCGAAGCCCATTGGGCCTTAAGGTCCAAAACTATCCCGAAGGTCTTCAACGAACTTATTCGTTTGATTAATTAACATATTAATTAATCCTTGCCATAATTAAATGATTAAACCATTTAATCATTCTTACTCATTTCCGTTTAATCTCCAATCTCCACCTCTTACGGTGTGCGATCCATTAGGTTCCTTTTAGCGAGGTAGTGGGCGATTAAAACCATTTTACATCGATTGTGAATTGAAACTATTTTCAATTCTCCCTTTAGTGATTACACACGTTTAGGGCTTCCACAAACCATGAGTGACACCTAGCAGCATATCATGGTTACCCAAGCTAATCAGAAGAGGTTAGAGAACCTATTCAGTTCGGGATTACAAATGCAATACGGTCCTTCTCTAATCTAATACTCTTGACCACATTGTTTGGTTTGATAGTTTATTTTCTCATGTCTACTATCCAATGTGTGTCGTGTGCTTATATGATTACCTTGAATGTGATTTGGAACGCATTCCTAAATCTCATTCATACTTTGATCAAAGATTCTTAATCATATCATAGAGTATTCTCCCTCAAACGGTTTGAAGGTTAGAGATCCCTTGTTGCGCATTCACTTGTCTCCATAGCTAAGTCACTTGACCCCAACGATGCCGTGGACACCCTCCTGATGGAGTGACTTTGACATAATCAAAGATCAAGGTCTTAACCACAAGACAACTATGATGCCTCAGGTCAAAGGACTAATTTGCATTATCTCAACCATGAGTTCTCATGTGACATGGAATATGAGAACTCTTCATTGATCGCGTTCAGTGAACTCATTCTCTATTGAGCACCTACCGTACTTGTCTTGATGTCACATACACCAATGACTCGAGACTAATCACTCTCCCTGAGAGAAGACATAGTACGTACCGATCTTGACGGACTGTCAATGCCCAATTGGCAATCCTATGATCAGGAACATTTAGGATGTGTCTACGAAAGAATGGTCTCATGAATCTAACTTCATTAGATTACATTCTCCCAATCACATATTCCTTGGACTTTATCGTTTAAGCATATAACATTTATATGAGACGGCTCAAACAATAATCTTTGCCCTTTATATGTAAAATTAGATTAGTTTAACATGTGAAATGTCCGTAAAGTATCATCACATGATTGGCTTTAGGGCACATTTCCAACAATCTCCCACTTGCACTAGAGCCAATCAGCTTGATCATCTTTGATGATACCTCTTCTGAAGTCATTTCATAAATGGCTGAATAGTAGGCCTAGACAGTGGACATCTATATGTGTTATCCACAGAAGCAACCTTGAGAATAACGACGTCACCATTATACATGATTCTCAATCATGTGGTTCGGTCTCTCATTTGTGTTTGGATCTTGATGAGACCTTGATTCCCAGGCTTGAGCTATCGCCCCATTAGTGTCATACACTTTCTGGTTGGAACCGAATAGAGAGTTCATAAATGAACTTTCCCATCCAAACAACATTGTTGTAAACTTCTATATGGCAATATATTTTGCATTCATAATGAAACACACTAAAGTCATTACTTTAATGTTTCCATCCAAATATCTCTTTAGTCATAATAAAGAGATATCTGTTTATCTCTTCATTCATAATGAAGAAACATCCAATGATGGATTAGATTCATAATCTAATACATTTACGCTTCCATTACGTTACTTTGATTCTTCCTCGATCTTTGAGGAATTTATCCTTTAGTATTTCTTAAATACTTAAGGACTCACTTGACAGTTGCCATGGTTCTGATCCTGGGCTTGCACTGATATCATCTTGTACCGTTCTAGGTACAACTCATATAAATGTTTTTCATACAATATGAAACACATAAATCACCTTTCTGCTTACGCATAAAGGATTCTATTTACGCATTATTTCTTTGGGAGTCAAAGGGTACGTTCCCTTTGAGAAGGGCAACTTACTAGTCTCACTAGAATCGTCCTTCTATTTGAAGTTTATCATCATATGAGAAACTCCCTAGCATCCATTGTCTATTATTAGGGATTGATATAATCCAATTATATCATGAAATATATCATTATAGATTTCCATCCCATGTATATAGACTATATCTCCCATATACATTCTATCTTCATATAATGTATTAAAGTCATAACTTTAACGAAGAAGTATTCTTTTCATTTCCACAATTAATATATCATATATATATAAATTTTAGGAACATGATTAACTCCCACTAATCTTTTGTAAAACTAGTAAACAAAAGATTCATTTACATCTTTATGAGAAATCAAACGATTTTGATCCTTTTCCTCATAAAATGCAAATAGCTCCCACTAACTTGCTAAGATCCATGATGGATGGATCTCTACAACTTACATGTCTTGTGATTTATAGTTTTAGACATATATTATCAAGACTATCTTAATAATGGTTTCGGAAACCCATATTATGTCTAAACATTGAATCACCATTTAGTTGTAGCTAGCAATCTTCGAATTAATTGAAACCAAGACTATCTCAAAGATGGTTTCTTCAAAGTCAACCATTCTCTTTGATTATAGTCACCTTAAGCTACCAATTAGATATGAAGGTTTCATTATTTCGAGTCAAATGGTACTTTACCATTTCCTTGAGTATACATCGTATATGCACTCAATGTAGTCATAAGGATTTTCATTCTTATTTCTTTCGAATTAAGAGGTGCAACTCTATGACATAGTCATAAAGTTCAAAACCATTCAACTGAGACGGTTTATAAATCCTTATCGACTACCTTGGAGCTTGAGGTATAGGAACTAGGTTGTTATATTTGTTGATTACTATCTTGTCTCTCAAAGAACCCATTCTTTGAGTTCTATCTCTCGTTCATTTGCTTTTAGGCAAATCACATTGTAGAATTACAATGAACTACCCAACAAAACAACATTTGTTAGTTGGTTTATAGAAGCGATATCCAAAAGTTATTTTAAGGATATCCTACAAGATTGTTATCAAACAAATATTGCTTATTAGCACACAACCCCAAATCTTAACATGCTTTAAGATTTGTCTTTCTTTCCAACTACATCTTATGGAGTCATGAAAATATTGGAAGATCTTCTCATTGACAATCATATTGTTTTAGAAGTATATATATCGTATATATGGGTAATAGATAACATATAACGAACTAAATCTTATTCGAGTTCGTTCTTCTCCTAATGGAGAAATACATTATCTTATGATGCTATTTTCCTTGATATCTTTCAAGGAAACTCATTTAAAGTGTTACCTTTCCTTGGATCAAATCTAAGGAGGTAAATACTTTAGATGTCTTACTCATCAACTTACATTTCTTGAATTCTTTGAAACATTTTGCAAAGTATTCGGACTTGTGTTTATTCAAAATAAACTATAGTCCAACCGAGAGTGATCTTCGGTGAATGTTAATCAACATGAGTAGTATATATGTCTGTGGTCAAGTGCCACTAACATCTAAGTGAATTAACCTCAACAACTTTGTGATTCTTTCTTCTTTTCAAAAGAATAAAGATTCGAACATTTCGCCTCCATACAATTTTAACAAGAAGGTATTGGATCCGGATCTAACGATCCAAAGCATCCATCTATGACCAACTCGTAATTTATGTTTTAGAGGTATCACAACTTTAGTTGGGATTAGTCACTATCTTGCAACCTTTTGGGTTTTAAGCATCATTATTTTCTAAACAGTTAACACTACCATATTATCTCTACTATAGAGATAATTAATTAGATTACCATAATCCAATCATTGATTAATAAAGAACATTGTTTTGTCAAACAAAACATTTATCCATTTCACATAGTGACGGAATTTAGTTCCTTAAAATTGGAATATAAAGACAATCTATATTTTTCCAATTTCTTTGGTAGTTCATATGAGGAAGTAAGTACCATCTGCTTTCGCAGAGATCTACATTTGATTCACTTAATGAATGTGAAGTACTTTCTCTTCTCTCATTAATCTTCTACTTCTTATTAGCCACACTTTTACAACGATTGTAAAACATAGTTACTAATACGGAATCAAACATTCAAGTAGAAGAACCAACTGTTTTGAACTATTCAAGAACAATTTACAACACCTTCGAAAGGTGTGTTCTTGACACTTGCAAGACATTTCTTGCAAATACCCCTTCCAATGTCCATCCTTTCATAAAGAAAGTTTGTTCCCTTGGAGTTATTTATCTTCTTTATTTGACTTTCACCTTTGACTACATTAGTCATGGTCCCTAAACTCCCACTATCTCTCTTGAAACCTTTTTCAATTGTGTTATACACATCAAACAATTTTGGAGAGCATGTGGTTTATTGTTCACTACAAAGTTTACAGTAAACTTAGTGAACCATTAGGATAGGGACACAAAGGTGAAGTCCTTGCCTAGTTCCCGTCTCTATAAGTGGTGTAACACTTCAACACTCAATGATTCGCAATCATCATAAGTCCTTGTTGATGAACTATTTTTGTCAACCAACCATTATGTTCTAAACATAATTACAAACCTTCCAGAGTTGTACAAGGCAACTCTCATTTCTTCACACAACAAATTGTAAGTAAAGAATTATGGCACATAAAGTGTCCATGCCTTTGTGCTTTCTTCTCAAGTTCCTTGTTCATGTAACAAAGAAATGAGCACTAATGTTTGTATTGATAAAGGGTTGTTCAAAGCAACTCTTATTTCTTCATACAACAATTTGTAATTGAAGAATTATGACATTAAAAGTGTTGTCCTCTTTATGATAGACCTTTCTAACATGTTCTTCCAATGATACATTATCATTAGGAAGATTGTGAGGATGAGACTACTTAGATATGTATACAATCCATTTAAGACATTCTTTAGGATTGTGGTACCAAGTCCGAAACTAAAACATTCGGTTTTTATTTGTCAAGTGTTGGATAGCGTTTGCAAATATATTGGTAAACAAATACATAACGTATATAAATTGATTGATTTTAAACCATTTGATTCGGGTCTTTAAATCAAATAGTACCACCCACTATTTTTGGCAAATTCCATATCCCTCATAGGAATTCGAGAGTTTTGGATGAAACTCTTAGTAGGTTATGGGAGGCTCACTATTACCAAGCCCACCTCAGAATTATATCATGTTGGCTAGCGTTAATAATAATGAGAGAGTACGCTTACTCATTTGCAACTAATGCAAGTACCCATCTTATTTGGCCTCTAGAGAATGATGCCTCAGAATTATATCATGTTGGCATCATTGCACTTAGTTAAGTCCTTCCCACCATGCCTAGTTCGTGTAGGGGTTCAAGCATAGCCTCAGAATTATATCATGTTGGCTAAACTCGTTGCCTACCTCACTTCATCATGTATGTATATAGAACTCCTCCTGAGTGTAAGCATGCACTTTGTACTCCCCCATTATAGGGTGAAGCCGGTGTACAAGTCACAAACGATCGGAGCCTACCACGGTGGAAGGCCACGAAAGAGTGTTCAAAGCACTCTCCGCTTATCAACTTAATATTGGTTTGGTTGAGGGTTTTATGTCTCATCACATATAAACATACATTTTAATCTCTATTAAAACTATTTTGGTCCTATTACAACTATTGGTCCATCTCATTGTTTTAGTTGTACATAATACTCCCACTATGCTTTTAAAACGGTTTTTAAAGCAAGAGTATATGATACTACTAACATAAACTTTGCATTCATTTGATGGACTACATAGTTGCCTTAGGGCCTTAGGATGATTATGAACCTTTGTTTAGATTCAACACGAGCCTTGTGTTGAATCTTGGTCTAGGGATGGTGATTGATTTTAGTTACGCGTTTAATCACATTAAGGCGTGTTGTCTTATGGGCGTTGGACCCAACTACTTCATTTTCATGCATATCATATAAAGCAAGAAAGAAGTACTTCAAAGTAAAGGTGAGCTTATGCTCATTACAACATTTGCATATAACAAATTACTTTAAAGTAAAGAAGAGCTTAAGCCCTTTTACAACATTTGATCAAATCAAATTACAACCAAAATCTAATCTACACATTCCCATGGTTCAAACAAATTTGAAACGCCTTTCACATAGCTCAATTATTTTAGGCTTAGGTTCATAATCACCCTTTAATTAATTAACACTTTAACTAATTAAATGAATGCAACATTTTCATTTGGTCTTTGTATCCATAAAATTGATTTAAATGGAGCTAAACAAAATGAAAATCCAATTCTCATTTAAAGAGACAAAACAATTTTGTTCTCATCCTATTTGGGCCATTTTGCAATTAACCTCAACTTTTGGGCCATATTGCAATAACAAAAACTTTTGGGGTCACTTTGTATAATACACAAAAGTCACAACTTCATGTAAATACAACTAGAACCCAAACTTTAATCAATGCAAAAACTTCATTAAAGGATCAAAACAATTTGTCCTTTAGCGTTTTTGGACCTAAACGTAAAAACGTAAACTTTTGGGCCAAAGTGCAAATACACAAAAGTATCAAAACTTTATGTAATTGCATAAAAGCCCCAAAAGTACTCCCTTTGAGGGAGTGGCTGGTTTTAGGGAGAGATAAGGTTGGTGTGTGTGTTGATTTGTGAGTTTTGTCAAAAGCATGCAAGTGTATGTAGATAAGTTTATGAAATAATTCAATCACAATTATTTCAATCATCACTTATACAAATATTTAACATTTTAAATACATGATAAATCATTTAAAAACAAATCACATAAACTTTATGAAATAAATCAAAACTTTGAATCAAAACACCAAACTTTTGTGTTCTTGGCAAAAATGTCAAGAACAATGAAGAACATTCATGAAAAACCCAAATTTTTCCATGAACTTTTTTCACCCAAAACCATTCCAAAACCATTCTTACTTAAGGGAAATAACATCTAACCAAACTAGGGTACTTAGGGGTTCCAAAGAACACATTAAAACACTTTTAACAAGTCTAACAAGAACCCAAAAATTCACCCTTTGGTTTTGGCCGAATTTTCCCAAAAGCATGGCACCAAATTTTAGCTCCAATATTCATGCTCATATGAACAACATCTACAACATTTGAGATAGCAAATTTTCCAACAAAATTTACTTTCAAAGAAGCAAGAATAAAGCTTGTAACAATTACAACTTTTAAATCACAAACTATGAACTACAAAACCCAAAAGGATTCACCAACTACTAGACCTAGGCTCTGATACCACTTGAAGGAAATATTTTGAGAAACATGTTCATTTAAGCAACATCAATAGCATGCTAATAACAATTTAAAAGGCGGAATCATGCTTGCATGCACTTAAAAACAAAACATAACCAAGAAATTCAAAGCCTAGTAGATTGGTGAACCATTAATCAACTCAAAAACAAAGTGAGTTGAAATTAATACCTTTGTAGATTCCTCTTTGCATAAGCAAAGGCTAATCAGCCAAAGAGATAGGGGCCTTCATTCCTTGCTTCTTAGATCCATGGATTTGGATGGAAGAATAGGTTCTCCAAGTTCCCAAAATTGAGAACCTCTAAGTCTCTTCACCAAGGTTAGATTGTAGAAGAAATGAGTGACCTTGGAGTAGTAGGATTGCTAGATGTACCCTCCAAGGTGTTGGCCTCTTTTAGAGAGAAATGGAGAGATAATTCTCACCCATTTTTCCCCAAAAATAAACCCATTTTTCACTTAATAACACTTTATGAATTTTTAGTTATAAAGTCATTTATATAGTCACTTCTTTAAGTGACCTAAACAACCAAAACCTAATTCATCTCTTCATGGCCGGCCATTTAGGGATTTATGGGCTTTTGGGCTTTAATGAATCTTTATTCATTAAATTGTCATACAACTTAAGTTAATGGGCTTGACGTTCGAAGCCCATTGGGCCTTAAGGTCCAAAACTATCCCGAAGGTCTTCAACGAACTTATTCGTTTGATTAATTAACATATTAATTAATCCTTGCCATAATTAAATGATTAAACCATTTAATCATTCTTACTCATTTCCGTTTAATCTCCAATCTCCACCTCTTACGGTGTGCGATCCATTAGGTTCCTTTTAGCGAGGTAGTGGGCGATTAAAACCATTTTACATCGATTGTGAATTGAAACTATTTTCAATTCTCCCTTTAGTGATTACACACGTTTAGGGCTTCCACAAACCATGAGTGACACCTAGCAGCATATCATGGTTACCCAAGCTAATCAGAAGAGGTTAGAGAACCTATTCAGTTCGGGATTACAAATGCAATACGGTCCTTCTCTAATCTAATACTCTTGACCACATTGTTTGGTTTGATAGTTTATTTTCTCATGTCTACTATCCAATGTGTGTCGTGTGCTTATATGATTACCTTGAATGTGATTTGGAACGCATTCCTAAATCTCATTCATACTTTGATCAAAGATTCTTAATCATATCATAGAGTATTCTCCCTCAAACGGTTTGAAGGTTAGAGATCCCTTGTTGCGCATTCACTTGTCTCCATAGCTAAGTCACTTGACCCCAACGATGCCGTGGACACCCTCCTGATGGAGTGACTTTGACATAATCAAAGATCAAGGTCTTAACCACAAGACAACTATGATGCCTCAGGTCAAAGGACTAATTTGCATTATCTCAACCATGAGTTCTCATGTGACATGGAATATGAGAACTCTTCATTGATCGCGTTCAGTGAACTCATTCTCTATTGAGCACCTACCGTACTTGTCTTGATGTCACATACACCAATGACTCGAGACTAATCACTCTCCCTGAGAGAAGACATAGTACGTACCGATCTTGACGGACTGTCAATGCCCAATTGGCAATCCTATGATCAGGAACATTTAGGATGTGTCTACGAAAGAATGGTCTCATGAATCTAACTTCATTAGATTACATTCTCCCAATCACATATTCCTTGGACTTTATCGTTTAAGCATATAACATTTATATGAGACGGCTCAAACAATAATCTTTGCCCTTTATATGTAAAACTAGATTAGTTTAACATGTGAAATGTCCGTAAAGTATCATCACATGATTGGCTTTAGGGCACATTTCCAACAGGTTTAGCTCCTCATACTGACAAAGTAAAGATAAAACAAATTTAGATATTGAAAACAAAGAATGAAAACACCTAACAACGCTCCAACAATCCAACTTGAATGGCAAGCACTGATGTGAAAATTAACTAGCACACAAATTAACCCTCTTTTTATCAATTGTAGTATGGAATGTAAGTAGGGATCGTTCTAGGCCGGGGATTAGGAGGGATTGCAAAATCACTTGGAATCGACTTAAAAACGTAAAAACAAGTTTAAAACACTAAACTAGACTCAAAGAATGCAAAACTAAACTTTAAAACACCAAAACAAACCAAAAGACTCAAAACAGCACCAAAACACTCAAAACTGCCTTAAAAACACAATCTGGGCAGTTTTGGACACTAAGCACCAAATTGGACGAATTTGGGTTTAAACTTGAATCAAAACACTTAAAAACACAAAGTAAAACACTTACTAACTAATTTGACACTTTGAAACAAAGGGGGATTTGTTTTGGACGAAATTAAAAACAAAACAAACTTTGTTAATAAGAACAGATTGTAAAAACGAATTTGATTTAAATGAGTGAATGGAAGGCTAGCTAAGGGGTTCATCTCCACACATGTTATACTTGCATACAAAACGATTTCCAATTGCTTCCCAATAAACCATGAATTCTCAATGCCCCAAGTTAATTAGGTCCGCTTAAATTAACTTTCAGATTTTCCTAACGTTATTGAATTGGATGATTGCATACGACAACCCAAAACATTCCCCACAAGTCCCCTACATGATTGCATAATAGAGATACAAGCAAGAATCATTAAGTTCTATGAAAACCATAAGCATTGACGAAGCACTTGTTACTATGATTGCATGAAACTTATGCCAAGAATTTACTTAACGCGATTGAGATCATCAACCTTTACTACTCGTGAATATAATTCCATAACGATTAGGTGAAATTTCCTTATATCCTAGCATTCAATTTATGCATGATAATTAAGCGTGCACTCTCAACCAACACACACAAATCAGTGTAATTCACATAGATAAGTAAATTGAATTCACAACTTATGAAACGCAATTAGAAGTAATCAAATCATAACGCAAGCATAAACATGTATTTCGAATCCCCCCCTAGCCAAGGGGGGGTTTAGTTCCTCATATGCACAAAACAAAGAGAATTGAATTTAAACATTGAAATCAAAGGAAAAGAAACACCTAGAAATTCCAGCGGCGCGAACTTGAATTGCATGAACTTCCGAGCTTCCTTCTCCTCCTCCTTGGTGCGGCAAAGGACTTTAGGGACAGGTTGGGACTTTAGGTGTATGGATGCATGGTTATTGATGGATGTAGTAGTGGTTAGGGGATGGGGATGGTGCGGCAAGACTTAAAACTAGGGGGAATGGTGTTTGGTGGGTGCGGCAAGAGTGTAGAGAGGGTTGGACGAATTTCTGGAATTAATTGTGAATTGTGGTGAGTGGTCATCTGATTTAAGGGTTAATATGAGTATATATGGGCACTTAAAACCCTAGGGGAATCAGATATGGATTAGAAAAACCCAAATCCACAAGGAAATAGGTCTAAACAATCAGATTTGCAAAGGAAAAGGGATAAGGGTGCGGCAGCAATGGGATAAGGTGATAAGGTTTCTAGAATGCCTTACAAGGCAAGGAATTAAGGTATCTAGAAGCTAGGGTGCGGCACCAATGTAGGGATTAAGGATAGGGCTTCTAGAAAGCCCTAAAACTGATAGGAATTGCATAAAACCCATGGCAAGGATGAAAACTTTCTAGAAACTTCTCATTTGTGTCCTACAACACTTAGGAGTCCTTCTAGAATTAGGAAAACATGTCACAATCCTCCCTTGACTTGGAATTCTTCTCCTACTTCATCTTGGAAACCTTTTCCTTCTTGAACTTGGAAATCTTCTTTGTAGCTGCAACTTGATGCCATCCGGATTTAACTTTCCTACTTCGAGTAGGAAACCTTGTTTGAGTAGGAATCTTCATTCTTCTAGGAATCCATCTTCAATTAGGAATCCCTCGTTGATTAGGAATCCTTCTTCAATTAGGAATCCTTTGTTGACTAGGATTTCATCTCTTGATTAGGCGCTTTCCTACTTCGACTAGGAAACCTTGCTCAAGTAGGAAACATCATCTTCAAATCTTCAATTTCGTCCATCCTCTTGGCTCCAAGCATATGATGTCCATTCCAAGCTCTAATTTGCTCCAAAAGGCTCCAAAATGCATCCTTTTGCATACTTTGCCCTTAGAACCTGAAAACACATAAAACTAGCTTAAAAGACTACTTTACTAAGGAAAAACACTATAAATGCACAAGAACAAGCTAAACTAACGCGCATAAATATGCTCCTATCAAATTCCCCCACACTTAGCTTTTGCTAGTCCTCGAGCAAAACAAAACGAAACAAAGTAAATAAACGAAACAAAAACGAGTAAAACACTATCTAAACCTTCCAACAATCGCCACAGGGATTTCCAATGCACATGACATGTTAAAAATCATCATTCCCACAGATTTTAGCCATCGTTACGCTTAAGCACATACTTAATCATAGTCACTACTCATTAGTTCACAAATAACCAATTAAAACATGATTTTGAATGTAGTAACATGCCTTAGAGAATCCCTCAAT
Source organism: Malus x robusta (assembly GCA_963082935.1). Classification (NCBI taxonomy): domain Eukaryota; kingdom Viridiplantae; phylum Streptophyta; class Magnoliopsida; order Rosales; family Rosaceae; genus Malus; species Malus x robusta. The sequence continues at coordinate 19,483,337 of OY720334.1, read as the reverse complement.
TCCTTACTAGATATGCACTCTATTTTCACACAGATTTTCTGACTACACACCCTATACTAGTTATATGTGAGAAGATAGATGTAAATATGAAAACGAATGCTCACATATATTTATGACAAAGAAAGCACTTTTTCAGAGTTAATACGCATGTTTTATCACTATGATCTCATGAATGGAATGCTACTACTTAGATGCGAGAACCAATGACACCATATGCTCAAACCAATTTCAAACTCCACAAATTGAAATACACAACACTCAAGATTAAAGTCAAGGGTTGTAACGGGGCTTAAGGTATTGGCTAACAAAAACGGATATGGAAAACAAACGTTCTTTAAAACAATAGTAAGCAAAGTATGGAAATCGAAACGCAGAATTCACTTTAGAATGCATAAATCAACTTTTCAACACAAAGGGAAGACTCAAACAATCAATTAGGGCCGAATGCAACTCTTTGGACCCTTTCTTCAACAAACAACACTTTGGAACTCTTTTTCACATGCTTTTCAACTCCTTTTCATTCTTTTCACAACTTTTTCTTTTTTTTTTCTTTCTATTTTGCACGAATTTTTCTTTTTTCTTTCTTTTGCGTGCCTCATTCAAGACCTTGGCACATCCCCATATTACTAATCCTTCCCCCACACTTGTTTTCTGCAATACATTTATCAAAAGGAATTCATCTTGCGTTATGCTTTACTACGTTTTAAGAACAAGGGTGTGGATGGTCCTAATCTAGGCTAGGTGAGGATAATGTGGTTAACAAAGAAAATAGGCTAAACAAAGCTCAACGGAGTTAAAACCTACAAAACATAATGGAATAGGGATATACGGCTTTTTGGCTATGGTGGACACTACACAACTTAATCTTGAATATGTGTTATGCAAATCAATGACATGTTTTTAATGAAATGGGCATGAGTTCTAGTGTTTGGTTCTAAGTGATGAAACGCCTTCTAAGTAGCAACCAAGCAAAGAATAATGAGATCATGCAACGACTTTAGAAAACAAAGAATGCACAGATTTTAACTCTCCAAATAAACGTTTAGGCTCAAGTCTCACAAGGTTGTAGCGTTAGTTTGAGTTACTTTCTTCAAGCATGTTACAAAAACTGATTTTTTTTCTTTATGATTACATGTGAATTCATAAGTTATAACCACAACCAAGCATAAACCAAAGAGTAAATCAAACTTTTATCCATGTTTATAACTCTCTTTAACCGTCATGCAATTACAAACCGAATCCTCATCATTGTGTTGGAAGGTACCCTAAGACACAAACAAAAACACAAAAACGACTCTTATTTGGTTTTTAAAACAAATTTTTCAATTTTTTATGGGATTTTCGGATTTTTAGAACAACCTATACTAAACCACACCAAAACAGCCTAAAAACACCTAAAAACAGCAAGAAACAACATTTGAAATTATGGGTGACAAAACCCTATGAATTTACATCAAAAACACTTTGGTTACCCCCCCCCCCCCCCACACTTAAATCAAACATTGTCCTCAATGTTTCAAGCATAGACTCACACAAATAACAAACAAACAAACAAACAACAACTAACATACTAAACATGGCAGAAACGAAATAAACAACAAAGAGAAGGGTTTAGGAACGCAAATCTGGAATTGGAGTGCTTTCTCGGTCTTCCTTTGTTGAATGCATGGGTTGCCTCCCAAGTAGCGCTTGCTTTAACGTCGTACAGCCGGACGAAGACCTCATTCACTCCTTGTTAGGGCTCACGGCATCCAAGGGTATGTCATGAAGGAAATATTTTGGAAAACATGTTCATTTAAGCAACATCAATAGCATGCTAATAACAATTAAAAGGCGGAATCATGCTTGCATGCACTTAAAAACAAAACATCAACCAAGAAATTCAAAGCCTAGTAGATTGGTGAATCATGAATCAACTCAAAAACAAAGTGAGTTGAAATTAATACCTTTGTAGATTCCTCTTTGCATAAGCAAAGGCTAATCACCCAAAGAGATAGGGGCCTTCATTCCTTGCTTCTTAGATCCATGGATTTGGATGGAAGAATAGGTTCTCCAAGTTCCCAAAATTGAGAACCTCTAATTCTCGACACCAAGGTTCGATTGTAGAAGAAATGAGTGACCTTGGAGTAGTAGGATTGCTAGATGTACCCTCCAAGGTGTTGGCCTCTTTAGAGAGAAATGGAGAGACAATTCTCACCCATTTTCCCCCAAAATAAACCCTTATTTCACTTAATAACACTTAATGAATATTTAGTTATAAAGTCATTTATATAGTCACTTCTTTAAGTGACCTAAACAACCAAAAACCCTAATTCATTTCTTCATGGCTGGCCATTTAATGGGATTTGGGCTTTTGGGCTTTAATGAATCTTTATTCATTAAATTGTCATACAACTTAAGTTAATGGGCTTGACGTTCGAAGCCCATTGGGCCTTAAGGTCCAAAACTATCCCGAAGGTCTTTAACGAACTTATTCGTTTGATTAATTAACATATTAATTAATCCTTACCATAAATAAATGATTAAACCATTTAATCATTCTTACTCATTTCCGTTTAATCTCCAATCTACACCTCTTACGGTGTGCGATCCATTAGGTTCCTTTTAGCGAGGCAGTGGGCGATTAAAACCATTTTACATCGATTGTGAATTGAAACAATTTTCAATTCTCCCTTTAGTGTTTACACACGTTTAGGGCTTCCACAAACCATGAGTGACACCTAGCAGCATATCATGGTTACCCAAGCTAATCAGAAGAGGTTTAGAGAACCTATTCAGTTCGGGATTACAAATGCAATACGGTCCTTCTCTAATCTAATACTCTTGACCACATTGTTTGGTTTGATAGTTTATTTTCTCATGTCTACTATCCAATGTGTGTCTTGTGCTTATATGATTACCTTGAATGTGATTTGGAACGCATTCCAAAATCTCATTCATACTTTGGCCAAAGATTCTTAATCATATCATAGAGTATTCTCCCTCAAACGGTTTGAAGGTTAGAGATCCCTTGTTGCGCATTCACTTGTCTCCATAGCTAAGTCACTTGACCCCAACGATGCCGTGGACACCCTCCTGATGGAGTGACTTTGACATAATCAAAGATCAAGGTCTTAACCACAAGACAACTATGATGCCTCAGGTCAAAGGACTAATTTGCATTATCTCAACCATGAGTTCTCATGTGACATGGAATATGAGAACCCTTCGTTGATCGCGTTCAGTGAACTCATTCTCTATTGAGCACCTACTGTACTTGTCTTGATGTCACACACACCAATGACTCGAGACTAATCACTCTCCCTGAGAGAAGACATAGTACGTACCGATCTTGACGGACTGTCAATGCCCAATTGGCAATCCTATGATCAGGAACATTTAGGATGTGTCTACGAAAGAATGGTCTCATGAATCTAACTTCATTAGATTACATTCTCCCAATCACATATTCCTTGGACTTTATCGTTCAAGCATATAACATTTATATGAGACGGCTCAAACAATAATCTTTGCCCTTTATATGTAAAACTAGATTAGTTTAACATGTGAAATGTCCGTAAAGTATCATCACATGATTGGCTTTAGGGCACATTTCCAACAATCTCCCACTTGCACTAGAGCCAATCAGCTTGGTCATCTTGATGATACCTCTTCTGTAGTCATTTCATAAATGGCTGCATAGTAGTACTAGATAGTGGATATCTATATGTGTTATCCACAGAAGCAACCTTGAGAATAACAACGTCACCATTATACATGATTCTCAATCATGTGGTTCAGTCTCTCATTTGTGTTCGGATCTTGATGAGACCTTGATTCCCAGGCTTGAGCTATTGCCCCATTAGTGTCATACACTTTCTGGTTGGAATCGAATAGAGAGTTCATAAATGAACTTTCCCATCCAAACAACATTGTTGTAAACTTCTATATGGCAATATATCTTGCATTCATAACGGAACACACTAAAGTCATTACTTTAATGTTTCCATCCAAATATCTCTTTAGTCATAATAAAGAGATATTCGTTTATCTCTTCATTCATAATGAAGAAACATCCAATGATGGATTAGATTCATAATCTAATACATTTACGCTTCCATTACATCACTTTGATTCTTCCTCGTTCTTTGAGGAATCTATCCTTTAGTATTTCTTAAATACTTAAGGACTCACTTGACAGTTGCCATGGTTCTGATCCTGGGCTTGCACTGATATCATCTTGTACCGTTCTAGGTACAACTCATATCAATGTTTTTCATACAATATGAAACACATAAATCACCTTTCTGCTTACGCATAAAGGATTCTATTTACGCATTATTTCTTTGGGAGTCAAAGGGTACGTTCCCTTTGAGAAGGGCAACTTGCTAGTCTCACTAGAATCGTCCTTCTATTTGAAGTTTATCATCATATGAGAAACTCCCTAGCATCCATTGTCTATTATTAGGGATTGATATAATCCAATTATATCATGAAATATATCATTATAGATTTCCATCCCATGTATATAGACTATATCTCCCATATACATTCTATCTTCATATAATGTGTTAAAGTCATAACTTTAACGAAGAAGTATTCTTTTCATTTCCAAAATTAATATATCATATATATTTAAATTTTAGGAACATGATTAACTCCCACTAATCTTTTGTAAAACTAGTAAACAAAAGATTCATTTACATCTTTATGAGAAATCAAACGATTTGATCCTTTTTCCTCATAAAATGCAAATAGCTCCCACTAACTTGCTAAGATCCAAGATGGATGGATCTCTACAACTTACATGTCTTGTGATTTATAGTTTTAGACATATATTATCAAGACTATCTTAATAATGGTTTCGGAAACCCATATTATGTCCAAACATTGAATCACCATTTAGTTGTAGCTAGCAATCTTCGAATTAATTGAAACCAAGACTATCTCAAAGATGGTTTCTTCAAAGTCAACCATTCTCTTTGATTGTAGTCAACTTAAGCTACCAATTAGCTATGAAGGTTTCATTATTTCGAGTCAAATGGTACTTTACCATTTTCTTGAGTATATATCGTATATGCACTCAATGTAGTCATAAAGTTCAAAACCATTCAATTGAGACGGTTTATAAATCCTTATCGACTACCTTGGAGCTTGTGGTATAAGAACTAGGTTGTTATATTTGTTGATTACTTTCTTGTCTCTCAAAGAACCCATTCTTTGAGTTCTATCTCTCCTTCATTTGCTTTTAGGCAAATCACATTGTAGAATTACAATGAACTACCCAACAAAACAACATTTGTTAGTTGGTTTATAGAAGTGATATCCAAAAGTTATTTTAAGGATATCCTACAAGATTGTTATCAAACAAATATTGCTTATTAGCACACAACCCCAAATCTTAACATGCTTTAAGATTTGTCTTTCTTTCCAACTACATCTTATGGAGTTATGAAAATATTGGAAGATCTTCTCATTGACAATCATATTGTTTTAGAAGTATATATCCTATATATGGGTAATAGATAACATCTAACGAACTAAATCTTATTCGAGTTCGTTCTTCTCCTAATGGAGAAATACATTATCTTATGATGCTTATTTCCTTGATATCTATCAAGGAAACTCATCTAAAGTGTTACCTTTCCTTGGATCAAATCTAAGGAGGTAAATACTTTAGATGTCTTACTCATCAACTTACATTACTTGAATTCTTTGAAACATTTTGCAAAGTATTCGGACTTGTGTTTATTCAAAATAAACTATAGTCCAACCGAGAGTGATCTTCGGTGAATGTTATCCAACATGAGTAGTATTATGTTTGTGGACAAGTGCCACTAACATCTAAGTGAATTAACCTCAACATCCTTGTGATTCTTTCTTCTTTCCAAAAGAATAAAGATTCGAACATTTCACCTCTATACAATTTTAACAAGAAGGTATTGGATCCGGATCTAACGATCCAAAGCGTCCATCTATGACCAACTCGTAATTTATGTTTTAGAGGTATCACAACTTTAGTTGGGATCAGTCACTACCTTGCAACCTTTTGGGTTTTAAGCATCATTATTTTCTAAACAGTTAACACTACCATATTATCTCTACTATAGAGATAATTAATTAGATTACCATAATCCAATCATTGATTAATAAAGAACATTGTTTTGTCAAACAAAACATTTATCCATTTCACATAGTGACGGAATTTAGTTCCTTAAAATTGGAATATAAAGACAATCTATGTTTTTCCAATTTCTTTGGTAGTTCATATGAGGAAGTAAGTACTAACTGCTTTCGCAGAAATCTATATTTTATTCACTTTCCGAATGTGAAGTACTTTCTCTTCTCTCATTAATCTTCTACTTCTTATTAGCCACACTTTTACAACGATTGTAAAACATAGTTACTAATACGGAATCAAACATTCAAGTAGAAGAACCAACTGTTTTGAACAATTCAAGAACAATTTACAACACCTTCGAAAGGTGTGTTCTTGACACTTGCAAGACATTTCTTGCAAATACCCCTTCCAATGTCCATCCTTTCATAAAGAAAGTTTGTTCCCTTGGAGTTATTTATCTTCTTTATTTGACTTTCACCTTTGACTACATTAGTCATGGTCCCTAAACTCCCACTATCTCTCTTGAAACCTTTTTCCAATTGTGTTATACACATCAAACATTTTGGAGAGCATGTGGTTATTTTCACTACATAGTTTACAATAAACTTAGTGAACGATTAGGATAGGGAAAACAAAGGTGAAGTCCTTGCCTAGTTTCCGTCTCGTTAAGTGGTTTAACACTTCAACACTCAATGATTCGCAATCATCATAAGTCCATGTTGATATACTATTTTTGTTAACCAACCATTATGTTCTAAACATAATTACAAACTTTAAAGAGTTGTACAAGGCAACTCTTATTTCTTCACACAACAAATTGTAAGTGAAGAATCATGGCACATAAAGTGTCCATGCCTTTGTGCTTTCTTCTCAAGTTCCTTGTTCATGTAACAAAGAAACAAGCACTAAGTGTTTGCATTGACTAAGGGTTGTTCAAAGCAACTCCTATTTCTTCATACAACAATTTGTAATTGAAGAATTATGACATTAAAAGTGTTGTCCTCTTTATGATAGACCTTTCTAACATGTTTTTCCAATGATACATTATCATTAGGAAGATTGTGAGGATGAGACTACTTAGATATATGCAATCCTTTTAAGACATTCTTTGGGATTGTGGTACCAAGTCCGGAAACTAAAACATTCGGTTTTTATTTGTCAAGTGTTGGATAGCGTTTGCAAATATATTGGTATTCAAATACATAACGAATATAAATTGATTGATTTTTAAACCATTTGATTCGGGTCTTTAAATCAAATAGTACCACCCACTATTTTTGGCAAATTCCATATCCCTCATAGGAATTCGAGAGTTTTGGATGAAACTCCTAGTAGGTTATGGGAGGCTCACTATTACCAAGCCCACCTCACGATGATACGATATCGGCTAGCATTAATAATAATGAGAGAGTACGCTTACTCATTTGCAACTAATGCAAGTACCCATCTTATTTGGCCTCTAGAGAATGTAACCTCACAATGATATGATATTGGTTCCATTGCACTTAGTTAAGTCATTCCCACCATGCTTAGTGTGTGAAGGGGTTCAAGAATAGCCTCACGATGATACGATATATAGCTATCCTCGTTGCCTACACTCACCTCATCATATGTATATGGATTCCTCCTGAGTATAAGCATGCACTTTGTACTCCCCCATGATAGGGTGAAGCCGGTGTACAAGTCATAAACGATTGGATCCCACCACGGTGGAAGGCCACGAAGAGATATTCTAAACATCTCTCGCTTATCAACTTAATATTGGTTTGGTTGAGGGTTTTAGGTCTCATCACATACAAATATACATTTTAATCTCTATTAAAACAATTTTGGTCCTATTACAACTATTGGTCCATCCCATTGTTTTAGTTGTACATAATACTCCCACTATGCTTTTAAAACGGTTTTTAAAGCAAGAGTATATGATACTACTAACATAAACTTTACATTCATTTGATGGACTTATATATAGTTGCCTTAGGGCCTTAGGATGATTATGAACCTTTGTTTAGATTCAACACGAGCCTTGTGTTGAATCTCGGTCTAGGGATGGTGATTGATTTTAGTTACGCGTTTAATCACATTAAGGCGTGTTGTCTTAGGGGCGTTGGACCCAACTACTTCATTTTCATGCATATCGTATAAAGCAAGAAAGAAGTACTTCAAAGTAAAGGTGAGCTTATGCTCATTACAACATTTGCATATAACAAATTACTTTAAAGTAAAGAAGAGCTTAAGCCCTTTTACAACATTTGATCAAATCAAATTACAACCAAAATCTAATCTACATATTCCCATGGTTCAAACAAATTTGAAACGCCTTTCACATAGCTCAATTATATTAGGCTTAGGTTCATAATCACCCTTTAATTAATTAACACTTTAACTAATTAAATGAATGCAACATTTTCATTTGGTTTTTGTATCCATAAAATTGATTTAAATGGAGCTAAACAAAATGAAAATCCAATTCTCATTTAAAGAGACAAAACAATTTTGTTCTCATCCTATTTGGGCCATCATGCAATTAACCTCAACTTTTGGGCCATATTGCAATAACAAAAACTTTTGGGGTCACTTTGTATAATACACAAAAGTCACAACTTCATGTAAATACAACTAGAACCCAAACTTTAATTAATGCAAAAACTTCATTAAAGGATCAAAACAATTTGTCCTTTAGCGTTTTTGGACCTAAACGTAAAAACGTAAACTTTTGGGCCAAAGTGCAAATACACAAAAGTATCAAAACTTTATGTAATTGCATAAAAGTCCCAAAAGTACTCCCTTTGAGGGAGTGGCTGGTTTTAGGGAGGGATAAGGTTGGTGTGTGTGTTGATTTGTGAGTTTTGTCAAAAACATGCAAGTGTATGTAAAAGGATATGTTTATGATATAATTCAATCATTATTATTTCAATGATCATTTATACCAATAATTAACACTTTAAATACATGATAAAACATTTAAAAACATATCACATAAACTTTATGAAATAAATCAAAACACCAAACCTTTTTGTTCTTGGCAAAAACAACAAGAACAAAGAAGAACATTCATGAAAAACCCAAATTTTTCCATGAACTTTTTTCACCCAAAAACATTCCAAAACCATTCTTACTTAAGGGAAATAACATCTAACCAAACTAGGGTACTTAGGGGTTCCAAAGAACACATTAAAACACTTTTAACAAGTCAAACAAGAACCCAAAAATTCACCCTTTGGTTTTGGCCGAATTTTCCCAAAAGCATGGCACCAAATTTTAGCTCCAATATTCATGCTCATATGAACAACATCTACAACATTTGAGATAGCAAATTTTCCAACAAAATTTACTTTCAAAGAAGCAAGAATAAAGCTTGTAACAATTACAACTTTTAGATCATATACTATGAACTACAAAACCCAAAAGGATTCACCAACTACTAGACCTAGGCTCTGATACCACTTGAAGGAAATATTTTGGAAAACATGTTCATTTAAGCAACATCAATAGCATGCTAATAACAATTAAAAGGCGGAATCATGCTTGCATGCACTTAAAAACAAAACATCAACCAAGAAATTCAAAGCCTAGTAGATTGGTGAATCATGAATCAACTCAAAAACAAAGTGAGTTGAAATTAATACCTTTGTAGATTCCTCTTTGCATAAGCAAAGGCTAATCACCCAAAGAGATAGGGGCCTTCATTCCTTGCTTCTTAGATCCATGGATTTGGATGGAAGAATAGGTTCTCCAAGTTCCCAAAATTGAGAACCTCTAATTCTCGACACCAAGGTTCGATTGTAGAAGAAATGAGTGACCTTGGAGTAGTAGGATTGCTAGATGTACCCTCCAAGGTGTTGGCCTCTTTAGAGAGAAATGGAGAGACAATTCTCACCCATTTTCCCCCAAAATAAACCCTTATTTCACTTAATAACACTTAATGAATATTTAGTTATAAAGTCATTTATATAGTCACTTCTTTAAGTGACCTAAACAACCAAAAACCCTAATTCATTTCTTCATGGCTGGCCATTTAATGGGATTTGGGCTTTTGGGCTTTAATGAATCTTTATTCATTAAATTGTCATACAACTTAAGTTAATGGGCTTGACGTTCGAAGCCCATTGGGCCTTAAGGTCCAAAACTATCCCGAAGGTCTTTAACGAACTTATTCGTTTGATTAATTAACATATTAATTAATCCTTACCATAAATAAATGATTAAACCATTTAATCATTCTTACTCATTTCCGTTTAATCTCCAATCTACACCTCTTACGGTGTGCGATCCATTAGGTTCCTTTTAGCGAGGCAGTGGGCGATTAAAACCATTTTACATCGATTGTGAATTGAAACAATTTTCAATTCTCCCTTTAGTGTTTACACACGTTTAGGGCTTCCACAAACCATGAGTGACACCTAGCAGCATATCATGGTTACCCAAGCTAATCAGAAGAGGTTTAGAGAACCTATTCAGTTCGGGATTACAAATGCAATACGGTCCTTCTCTAATCTAATACTCTTGACCACATTGTTTGGTTTGATAGTTTATTTTCTCATGTCTACTATCCAATGTGTGTCTTGTGCTTATATGATTACCTTGAATGTGATTTGGAACGCATTCCAAAATCTCATTCATACTTTGGCCAAAGATTCTTAATCATATCATAGAGTATTCTCCCTCAAACGGTTTGAAGGTTAGAGATCCCTTGTTGCGCATTCACTTGTCTCCATAGCTAAGTCACTTGACCCCAACGATGCCGTGGACACCCTCCTGATGGAGTGACTTTGACATAATCAAAGATCAAGGTCTTAACCACAAGACAACTATGATGCCTCAGGTCAAAGGACTAATTTGCATTATCTCAACCATGAGTTCTCATGTGACATGGAATATGAGAACCCTTCGTTGATCGCGTTCAGTGAACTCATTCTCTATTGAGCACCTACTGTACTTGTCTTGATGTCACACACACCAATGACTCGAGACTAATCACTCTCCCTGAGAGAAGACATAGTACGTACCGATCTTGACGGACTGTCAATGCCCAATTGGCAATCCTATGATCAGGAACATTTAGGATGTGTCTACGAAAGAATGGTCTCATGAATCTAACTTCATTAGATTACATTCTCCCAATCACATATTCCTTGGACTTTATCGTTCAAGCATATAACATTTATATGAGACGGCTCAAACAATAATCTTTGCCCTTTATATGTAAAACTAGATTAGTTTAACATGTGAAATGTCCGTAAAGTATCATCACATGATTGGCTTTAGGGCACATTTCCAACATGTCATCCACGGCATGCTCCACAAAGTTGTCATAATAGGGCTTCAAACAATGCTCGTTCACCTTGAATTCTTGTCCCGTTTTGAAGCTTTGGATTTGGACTGCACCATGAACAAAAACATTAGTAATAACAAATGGTCCAATCCACTTAGAACGTAACTTACCGGGAAACAAACGTAAACGGGAATTGAACAATAGCACTTTCTGCCCAATTGAGAATGATTTCCCACGGATCATGTTGTCATGGAAAGCTTTGGTCTTTTGCTTGTAAATGCTAGCATTATCGTACGCCTCGTGCCCTATCTCATCAAGCTCATTCAATTGCAATCTCCGTTGACTTCCCGCTTCATCGAGGTTCATGTTAAACTTCCTGATGGCCCAAAGTGCTTTGTGCTCCAATTCAACGGGAAGATGGCACGCCTTTCCATAGACAAGTCGGAAGGGGGACATCCCAATGGGGGTTTTGTACGCCGTACGATACGCCTAAAGTGCATCATCTAACCGTAAGCTCCAATCCTTCCGTGTTGGCCCAACGGTCTTCTCAAGTATTTGCTTGATCTCTCGGTTGGAAACCTCGACTTGGCCATTCGTTTGAGGATGGTAAGGTGTAGAAACCTTATGGGTGACACTGTATTTCCTCAATAACGCTTCAATTGTCCGATTGCAAAAGTGTGACCCTCCATCACTAATGATCACTCGTGGCATTCCGAACCTTGCAAATATGTTAGTTCTAATAAAATCTGCAACCACTTTAGAATCATTAGTCCGGGTGGCCTTGGCTTCCACCCATTTCGACACATAATCAACCGCAAGCAAAATATACATGAAACCATACGAGGAAGGGAAGAGACCCATAAAATCAATACCCCAAACATCAAAAATTTCAACATTTAGGATAGAAACCTGCGGCATTTGGTCCCTTGCACTAATACCACCCATTCGTTAGCATTTATCACATGTTAAGCAAAAAGTTTTAGCATCTTTAAAAATACTCGGCCAATAGAATCCACATTGTAACACTTTGAGGGCTGTGCGTCGTGTGCCAAAGTGCCCTCCACATGCATATGTGTGACAAAAACTCAAAATTGAATGACATTCGGAATCGTGCACACAACGACGTATAATTTGATCGGGGCAAAATTTCCACAAGTACAGATCATCCCACACATAAAACCGTGCATCATGCCTAAGTTTATCACGTTGGTGCCTATTGAACTCACTTGGAATACGTTTTGACACCAAAAAATTAACAATATCGGCATACCAAGGTGCACTAACCTTTATGGACAGCAATTGTTCATCGGGGAATGTCTCCAAAATCGGCAAAGACTCCTCATTATGCACCATTCGGCTTAGGTGGTCAGCCACCACGTTCTCGCTTCCTTTCTTGTCACGAATCTCGATGTCGAACTCTTGAAGTAGCAACATCCAACGAATTAGCCGTGGCTTGGCCTCCTTTTTGGTGAGTAAGTACTTCAACGCTGCATGGTCAGTGAAAACAATTACTTTAGTACCAATTAGATATGATCTAAACTTATCTAAAGCAAAAACAACGGCAAGAAGTTCTTTTTCCGTAGTGGAGTAGTTCAATTGTGCATCGTTCAACGTCCGTGAGGCATAGTAGATGACATGCGGCCGCTTGTCCCTTCTTTGTCCTAAAACAGCTCCTAACGCATAGTCGGACGCATCACACATGAGCTCGAAAGGTAGACTCCAATCCGGTGGGACAATGATGGGTGCCGTGGTCAACAACTCCTTGAGTTGGTTGAATGATGACGTGCACTCCTTGGTGAATTCAAACGTCACGTCTTTTTGTAGGAGACGGCAAAGAGGTTGTGCAACCTTCGAGAAATCCTTGATAAACCTACGATAGAATCCTGCATGGCCAAGAAAAGAGCGAACCTCTCTAACCGAAGTTGGAGAGGGTAAGTGACGTACAAGATCTATTTTCGATTTATCAACCTCAATACCGTTTTCAGAGACTATATGACCTAAAACTATGCCTTGTTTAACCATGAAATGGCATTTTTCCCAATTAAGAACAAGGTTAGTTTCAACGCAACGTTTTAAGATTAAACTAAGATTATGCAAGCAACCATCAAAAGAATCACCAAATACGCTAAAATCATCCATAAACACTTCAATGATTTTCTCTACATAATCAGAAAATATGCTCATCATGCATCTTTGAAATGTAGCCGGTGCATTACATAAACCAAACGGCATGCGACAATATGCAAATGTACCAAACGGGCATGTAAAAGTGGTTTTTTCTTGATCTTCGGGTGTTATGACAATTTGATTATAACCAGAATAACCATCAAGAAAACAATAGAAAGCATAACCGGCTAACCTCTCAAGCATTTGGTCGATGAACGGCAATGGGAAGTGATCCTTCCTTGTGGCGGCGTTTAGCTTCCTATAATCGATGCACACACCCTCCACCCGGTTTGAATGCGTTGAGGAACAAGTTCATTCTCGGCATTTGCAACCACAGTCACTCCAGATTTCTTCGGAACGCATTGAACGGGTGAGACCCACTTGCTATCCGAGATTGGATAGATTACTCCACAATCCAAAAGCTTGATTACCTCCTTCTTCACAACTTCCATCATCGGAGGGTTGAGACGGCGTTGAGCCTCTCGGGATGTTTTGGACCCCTCATCTAGAAGTATGCGATGCATGCATGTAGTAGGGCTAATTCCCTTGATGTCGGCCAATGTCCATCCAATTGCCGTTTTGTACTCCTTAAGCACTCGCACTAATTTGCTCTCTTCTTGTGTCGTGAGTGAGGATGAAATAATGACGGGCAACGTGTCATCCTTGCCCAAGAAAACGTACTTCAAATGACTAGGCAACGGCTTAAGTTCAAGTGTAGGTGGCTGCACAACTGAGGGAAGCATTTTATTAGCCGAAACTGAACTTAAAATAGGGTCCGAATACGTACCTGATTGTGATGGCAATGACTCGAGAGCAGCCACCATCTCAATGACCTCATCATTAGGGGGCACGGCAAAGGACTCCAACTGCATGCCGTGGGCTTCCTTAGTTGTAGCTTCAATGTTTTGCTTGTCCATGCCTTGTGCAATGACCAATTCAAGTGCATCGTCGTTCAATTTGGCAAAATGGTCCTGCGACAAAGAGTCAATTACATCAATAGCAAAACATGAATGATTTTCACTAGGGTACTTCATAGAATCGGAAAGATTGAAATTAATCACTTCCCCATCAAATTCCATCGTCAGAGTGCCATTATAGACGTCAATCTTTGTCCTAGCTGTTTTCATGAATGGCCTTCCAAGGAGGATGGGCAATGAAGGGGCATGGTCCGATTCATCCATCTCGAGTACGTCGAAGTCCGCCGGGAAGATCAAATGATTAACCTGTACTAAAACATCTTCCAAAACTCCCTTTGGATAGGCGTTAGATCTATCAGCTAATTGTATGATCACACCATCGTTTTTTAACGCTCCTAGGTTCATAGATGCATAAATTGAATATGGCATGACATTTATAGATGCACCTAGGTCTAACATGGCAGATTCAAACCTAGAATTACCAATAACACACGGAATTGTAAAACTACCCGGATCTTTGCATTTTGGGGGCAGCTTGCGTTGTAAGATGGCTGAGACGTTTTCACGTACTTTGACCACCTCCTTGGTCGAAATCCTCTCTTATTGGTGCAAAGTTCCTTCAAGAACTTGGCGTACCTCGGGACTTGCTTGATTGCATCCAAAAGGGGGATATTGACTTGAACTTTCCGGAACGTCTCCAAAATGTCCTTTTCCGCTTCTTCTTTCTTCGTTTGCTTAAACCTACTAGGAAAAGGAACATTCGCAGGGAAATCATTAGTAGGAACTGAACTTGACACGTTTTTACCTTTATTGGATGAATTGGACGAATTGGGATCCTTTGGAAATTGCGGCACAATTGGTTCCACCTTGGCCGTGAGTGGCCTTTGCTCCTTCTCCTCAATTCTCAACTCTCCCTCCTCATTGGAACGTGACTTGGATGGGTTGAGGTGAGATCCGACTTGCTTTCCACTTCGCAAATGCATAGCTTTTGCAGATTCGAATCCACCTTTCGGATTGACCACCGTTGAGCTAGGCAACCTTCCTTGCTCACGAAATTGCCCCATGAACTCGGCAATTTGTCCCACTTGCTTCTCCAAGTTGTCCACCCTCTTGTCTTGGATTTGCCTCTCTTTGTTTTGAGTTTGGACTTCCTGCGTCAAAGTAGTAAGTAATTGAAAAATCTTATCATTATCACTTGAATTACCTACATTGCTTCGGGTGGGTTGTGCTTGGGCTTGTGGTGGTGCCAACGGCTTTTGATAGAAACCCGGGGGTTGTTGCCTAAATCCGCTTTGTTGTTGGCCCTGTTGTGGTTCTCGCCATTTGAAATTCGGATGATCGCGCCAACCTGGGTTGTAAGTATTGGAAAATGGATCACCACGTGATTGGTATTGGTTGCCATATCCCACGGCATTGAGTGTCTCCCACCCTCCATTCTCGATCAATTGTGGGCACTTGTCCGTAGGGTGTCCTTGCGTAGAGCATACGCCACAAGAAGCTACGGTTTTGACTTTTGGACCTTCCACCACCTAAGAAAGCAATGTAGTAAGGTTAGCCATTTGATTTTGAAGTTCGGTTATGGCACTTACCTCATTGACTTGATGTTGCCGTGGCATGCTCCTTTGTCCAACACATTCGTATTGTTGAGCGTTCAACGCTCGATTCGAAATCAACATCTTTGCAGCCGTAGGGGTCTTATCCACCAATGCTCCTCCCACCGAGGCATCTAGCATTTGACGTTCAATAGGTAGAAGTCCCTCGTAGAAGTATTGTAGAAGTAGCTCGTCCTTCATTTGATGTTGTGGACATGAAGCAACAAGAGATTTAAAACGTTCATAATATGTAGGAAACGACTCACCTTGATCTTGTTGAATTCCACTTATCCTTTTTCGTAGGAGGATGACTCGAGAAGTTGGGAAAAACTTCTCTAAGAACGCTCTTTTCATGCTCTCCCATGATGTGACAGTTCTGGGAGCCAATTCGTACAACCAATCTTTCGCCTTCTCTAGGAGAGAAAAGGGAAAGGCCTTCATCTTCAACATGCTTTCATCCACGTTCACCGGAGTCATGCTTGAGCAAACGACTTCAAACTCCTTCAAGTGCTTGTTCGGATCTTCCATGGACAGCCCATGGTACTTCGGAATGTGATGTAACAAGCTTGACTTCAATTCAAACTCGGCAGTTTTGTCCAGAGCCGCCCTAGGGTATTGGATACATAGAGGTGCGGCATTATCCAACCCCGAAGCGGAAAGCTCCTTGATCGTTCGGTTGTCCGCTGCCATGTCCTCTACTTCTTCTTCAAATTCAGAAACGGACTAGTGCGAAATAGATAAGCACACAAATTAAACCCTCTTTTTGTCAAATTGTAGTAAAGATGTAAGTAGGGATCGTTCTAGACCGGGGATTAGGAGGGATTGCTAAACACTTGGAAACTGACTTAAAAACTCAAAAACAAAGTTTAAAACACTAAACTAGACTCAAAGAATGCAAAACTAAAGGTTAAAACACTTAAACAAACCTAAAACTCAAAACAGCAACCTAATGACTCAAAACTGCCTAAAAACCACTTTCTGGGCAGTTTTGAGAACCTAACAAGAACTTGGACGAATTTGGGTGAACACTTGAATTAAAACACTTAGAAACACAAATCAAAACACTTTCTAAATAATCTAAGACTTCAAAATAAAGGGGGATTTGTTTTGGACGAAAATTGAAAACAAAACAGAAACTTAAAACTAAACAGATTGTAAAACGTTTTTGGATGAAAAGGATGGATAAAAGGCTAGTTAGGAGGTTCTTCTCTACACATGTCACACTTGCAAACAAAACGATTTTCAATTGTTCTTCCAATAAATTATAAATACTCAACGCCCCAAATTAACCGTGAATTGCACTAATTAACCCTCAGTTTTTCCACAAGTTATTGAGTTGGATGATTGCATACGACAACCCAAAACATTCCCTACAAGTTCCCTACATGAATTGCATAATAGAGATACAAGCAAGAATCATTAAGTTCTATGAAAAACATAAGCATTGACGAAGCATTCGTTACTATGAATTGCATGAAACTTATGCTAAGAATTCATTCAACGCGATCGTTTTCAAGCGACCTTCACTACTTGTGATTATAAGATTGTAACTATTAGGTGAAACTCCCTCATAATCTAGCATCATATTCATGCATGAAAACTAAGCGTGCACTCTCAATCAACATACACAAATAAGTTATCAATCAAATAGATGAACGAATTGAATTCACAACTTATGAAATAACAACTGAATGTAATCAAATCATATTGCAAGCATGTACATGGTTTCGAATTCCCCCCTAACCAAGGGGGGTTTATGATGTGAGAATTACTTGACACACAAATTAAACCCTCTTTTTGACAATTGTAGTATATGTATAAGTAGGGATCGTTCTGGACCGGGGATTAGGAGGGCTTGCTAATAACCTCTCACTTGACTCAAAAATATAAGAAGAAACTTAAAAACACAAAAGTAGGCTTTAAAACACTAAACTAGACTCAAAGAATTCAAAACAAACTTAAGCACACTTTGATACAAGAAAAGAAATGGGGGTATTGGTTTTGGTTGTGATTGAGATAAAAAGTAAAACTAAATATATGGTTGATGGATTAGCTAGAGATCCATTCTTCACACATGACACACTTGAACATGAATTGATTTTCAGTTGTTCTTTCAATAAATTGTAAATTTCAATACTCCAGATTAACCGTGAACAACACTTTTTTAACCCTCAGTTTTTCCACAAGTAATTGGGTTGGATGATTGCATACGACAACCCAAAACATTCCCTACAAGTTCCCTACATGAATTGCATAATAGAGATACAAGCAAGAATCATTAAGTTCCCTCTATGAAAAGCATAAGCATTGACGAGGCATTCGTAACTATGAAAAGCATGATACTCTTGCCAATAATTTACTTAACGCGATCGTTTATAAGCGACCTCCACTACTTGTGAATATAAGTTTGTAACTATTAGGTGAAACTCCCTTATACTCTAGCATCAAATTCATGCATGTAAATTAAGCATGCATTCTTAATCGACATACAAAAATAAGTTATCAATCAAGCAGTTAAGCAAATTAAATCACCACTTATAAATCACAACTGAAAGTAATCAATTCATACTACAAATATATTCATGACTTTGAATTAACCTCTAGCCAAAATAAGTTTATTTACACATTATTAAAAACAGAAATAAAACCAAAAGTAAAATATAAGTGTGGAAGGATTTAACCGAGAGATAAAATTGAATTGGCGCCTCTGTCCGTGGCTTTCTTAGCAATGGTGCTCTCGGTTTTTCTTAGGCTGCCACTTGTCTTTGCACCGCGCTGCACATGCAGCAAAATTCCTCTTTTCTGCACAGCAGCCCACGCTGCACAAGTGCAGCTTTCTTCCTCTCTGCCCTCAGCTGCCAAAGCAGCCTACCTCCCTGTACGTGTCACTTCTCTCCACCGTCAGCCTTCCACGCTGACTATTCCCTGGACTCCTCCCTGCTGCTGACTTCACGTTTCTCTGTCCTGACCCGCTGCCTCTCCTTCCTTGCGTCTCTGCAAGCTGCCCAAAGGGCAGCCCCCCGTGTGTCCTCTTTCCTTTCCCCCCCCTCCTGACTCTCCTCTCGCCAGTCTCTCTTATTCCCTCTGTTTCTGCTTCTCTCTCCTCAGCTGCAAAGGCAGCTCATTTTTTTATTCTTTCGGTCCATTAACTTCACCAACCCTATTCCATTCACTGCACTTCTTTATTTCTCCATTATTTTTCTCCAGCTGCCCAAGGCAGCATCTTTTCTAACTTTTCTTTTCCTCACGCCTTTCTGACTACCCTCCGAGACAGCCCACCTCTCCTTTTGCCAATCCCGTATATCCTATTTTTCCTCCTGTCCTTGGATTCTGCCTTTTTCGCTGCTAGCCTCTCACGTCCTGCCCTGCTATCATTTGCACTGCCCTTTCTCTTCATGCTTTGCCAGCTGCCAAAGCAGCTGCTCTCTTATTTTATTATATCTCTTCCATGCTTCACACTCCCCGCATCTTCTCCTCCTTTGGCTGTGGATTCTTTTGTTGTCTAATTGAAAAGCCATGCTTGGTAAACAGATATTGGAAAAATCAATACCGTGATGCATATATACATTCTGCATAGATTTAAGGACAGAGATTTAGTTCAATTATAATCGCAATGAATAAACTAAATTAATTGACCTAAAAAAAAATCATAATGTTCGAAGTAACTATTCTGTTTATTATTTAAAACTCATTTGTGCCATTGTTATTTTCTTTGCATAACAAATCCTATAAACACAAAAATAACGTAAATAGCTCAAAATATAAGGAACTAACTAAGAAAAGACGAGTGAATTTGAAGTAAAAATATATATAAATATGATCCGATCAGTTTAGTTCCTCATACTCACAACACAAAGAATATCAAAATTAAACATGGAATTCAAAGGAAAGACAACACCTAAAACGTTCCAGCGACCCTCAATTGAATGGCATGAACGTCCCAAGCTTTCTCTCCTCCTCTTGGCTGCGGCACAAGGACTAGAGACAGGTTCTAGGGGTTATTTGGATGGATGAGTAGGTAAGGGATGATATGGTAGTGTTTTGGGGACATGGGGGTTGCGGCAAAGTATAGAAATATGGCAGATTGGTGAATGAAGGCTGCGGTAAGGTGGGGAAAAATATTTGGACGAATTTCTGAAGTATGGAGAGGGTGATATCTGCGGCCAAAGGGTTTAATGAATATATATAGGCACTTAAAAACCCTAGCAAATCAGATTAGGGTTTCTAGAAAATAGGTTAAAACAATCAGAATTTTAGTGGGAAAAGGGCCTAGGGTGCGGCAAGGGGTATGGGCTAGGGTTAGGGCTTCTAGAATGCCTTGCAAGGCAAGGCAAATAGGTGTTCTAGAAGGGAAAGGGGCGGCTGATTAGTGGGAGTGTGGATAGGGCTTCTAGAAAGCCCAAAACCAAGAGAAAATAAGCCCTAACCCACGGCAAGGATGAGAAAATATTCTAACACCTTTCTTTGTGTCTTCCAACGCTTCAGAACCTTCTAATGTTGCTCAAACGCAAGGCCATTCAGGTTTAGGAAAGGTCAACCCAAAATGGAAACTTTTAAGCTTAGCTTTCCTACTTCAAGTAGGAAACCTCGTTTGAGTAGGAATCTTCCTCTTCTCGGAATCCATCTTCAACTAGGAATCCCTCGTTGATTAGGAATCCTTCTTCAGTTAGGACTCCTCCTCGGACTAGGAATCCTTCTTGTACTAGGAATCCTCAAATCTTCAAATCTTCAAATCTTCAATTTCATCCCAACCTTGTGTTCCAAGCATGTACTTTTCAATCCAAGCTCACTTTTTGCTCCAAAAAACTCCAAATTGCATCATTTCATGTAATATGTCCTTTAAACCTGAAAACACATGAAAGTAGCTTAAAAGACTACTTTAACGAAGAAAACATAACGAAAATGCATAAGAACTAGCTAACTAAGGCGCATAAATATGCTCCTATCAAATTCCCCCACACTTAGCTTTTGCTAGTCCTCGAGCAAAACAAACAAAAGAAAGGAAACAAAATGAAACAAACTAACCAAAACAAAACCTAAACCTTCCAACGTTTGCCTCAGGGATTTCCAATGCACATGACATGTTAAAGATTGTTATCCCCACATATTTGAGTCATCTTTACACAAGCACATACTTAATTAAAGCCACTACTTACTAGTTCACAAGTAATCAATTAAAACAATGCTTTGAATGTAGTAACATGCCTTAGAGAATTCCCTCAATTCCTTACAAGATATACACTCTATTTTCACTCAGATTTTCTAACTACACACCCTACACTAGTCATATGTGAGAAGATTGATGTAGATATGAAAACGAATGCTCACATATATGTATCACCAAGAACGCAATTTCTAGAGTTAAGAAGCATGTTTAGATATGATCTCATGGATGGAATGCTACTACTTAGATGCGAGAACCAGTGACACCATATGCTCATACCAAATTCAAACTCAACAAATTGAAATACACAACACTCAAGATAGAAGTTAAGGGTTGTAACGGGGCTTGGGGTATTGGTTAACAAAGAAAGGATAGGGAAAACGAACGTTCTTCAAGCGATAGTAAGCAAAGCAATGAAATTGAGACTTAGAATTCACTTAGAGTGCAGAAGTTAACTTTAAAACACAAGGGGAAGACTTAAACAACTCCTTAGGGCCGAATTCATTGTTTTGGACCCTTACTTCAACAAACATTACTTTGGAACTCTTTTTCTCAACTTTTCAACTCTTTTTCATACTTTTTTCTTCATTTCTTTTCTTTTTCCACGAATATATTTTTTTTTTCTCTTTTCTTTTCTTTGCTGTGCCTACGGCACACAATTCCTCATGAAAAATACTTTCCCCACACTTGTTTTCTGCTAACATAGATCAAAAGGAATTCAATTCGAATCATGCTTTACTATGCTTTAAGAACAAGGGTATGGATGGTCCTAAACTAGGCTAGGTGAGGAAAACATGGGTTAACAAATAATGAAGGCTAACAAGGCTCAACGGGGTTTAGTTACTCATAATTGCAACAAAATCAGAAAATAACAAAGTAGATATTGAAAGCAAGAACGAAGTACACCTAAAACGCTCCAAAGTTTCAAGCTTGAAACACCAAGGACCTTCGTCTTCACCACCTTGTTGCAGCACAAGTATCTAAGGATGTGTATGGATTTATGGAAAGGTTATGAATATATTTAGGTTGGATGGATGCCACGGCAAGGGGAAGGGAATGTATGGATTTGTGTTTGGTTTTTGGTTGGATAGTGCCACGACAAGGGAATGTAATTGTATGTGTTTGCGGATGTGGGAATATATGGATGAATGTAAGATGCTTGATGCGAAAATTATCTTAACACACAAATTAAACCCTCTTGTTGTCAATTGTAGTAAAGAATGTAAATAGGGATTGTTCTAGGCCGGGGATGAGGAGGGATTGCTAAAACACTTGAAACTGACTTAAAAACGTAAAATTAAGTGTTAAAACACCAAACTAGACTCAAAAGATGCAATACAAACTAAAAAGACTCAAAACTGCTTAAAACAATGAATTAGACTCTAAACTGACTCTAGGGATGGTTTTGGACGAAATTAGGTTCTGACTTGACTTAAGACACTTAAAAACACAAATCAAAACAGATTTTGACTAATAAAATACTTTAAAGTAAAGGGGGATTTGATTTTGACGAATTTGAAAACAAAACAAACAGATTGTAAACTAAAACAGATTTTGGACGAATTTGGGTAAACTATGGATGATTGGCTAGCTAGAGGGTTCTTCTCCACACATGACACACTTGCACATAAACCAATTTTCAGTTGTTCTTTCGATAAATCATGAAACTCAACACCCCAGGTTAATTAAGTACGCTTAAATTAACCTTCAACTTCTCCTTAAGTTATTGACTTGGATGGGAAAGCGCATACAACAATTCCAGCATTCTTCAAAAGTCCTTTACGTGAACAGCACAATAAAGATACAATCAAAGATCATCAAGCATTATGAAAACTATAAGTATTGACGAGGCATTCGTTACTATGATGAGCATGAAACTCCTGCCAAGAATTCATTTAACGCGATCATTTATAAGCGACCTCCACTACTTATGAATATAAGTTTGTAAGTATTAGGTGAAACTGTCTTATACTCTAGCATCATATTCATGCATGCAAACTAAGTGTGCACTCTTATGCATTTATGTTGTGTTTTCTTAGTTAAAGTTAGTCTTTTAAGCTAGTTTCATGTGTTTTCAGGTTTTAGAGACAAAGTGAGCAAAAAGATGCAATTTGGAGCGTTTTGGAGCAAAATTGGGCTAAAATGGAGTTCATGCACATGAAGCACAAGGGATGGACGAATTTGAGGGATTGATGAAGCTACTTCGCGTTTCAAAGTTAAAGAATTGAAGATACAAAGTTTCCTAATTGAAGTAGGAAAGGGCTTACATGAAGGATTCCTAATCAAAGAAGGAGTCCTAATTGAAGATGGATTCCTAGATGAATGAAGTTTCCTACTCAAGCAAGGTTTCCTACATGAAGAAGAAGAATTAAAGCCAAAGAATCAGCTCAAGATAAGGAATCTTATCCAAAACCTCATCCATAACCTTATCTTAGCTTATCTTATCTAAATAAACCTTATCTTATCCTATCTTATCCTTATCCTAAACTATCCACATTTCAGCCAATTAGGGGGGTTTCTAACTAGATTAGGATGCTTAAAATGGGATTTCTAGAAGATCTTAACCTTATCCTACACAAAGGGTGCCTAGAACCTTTCTAGAAACCCCTAAAAATCTGCCTTGTATGATCCTTCTAGAACCCTAACTTTGTGCCGAATTTTCTACCCTATTTCCTTTAGGATTTTGGTTTCTAGAAGCCTTATCATTTCACACTCTTTGTGCTGCACCTTATCTCCTAATTCCTTTGGGTTTTTGACTTGTTTTCCTTGTAGGATTGTATGTTATTATCCTATGTAGTTTAGGTCTTTAAAACCTTGTCCTTTGCTACCTAGGAATGTGAATTTTCAGCCTATATATACAACCCATTGCCGCACCTATTCATTCACCACCCTCTACCAAATTTTCACTACATCATTCATCCATCACACCCTCATTGTGCCGTGACTTGCAAAGGAGAACAAGGAAGACAACTTGGAGCCGTGCATGCCATTCAAGACGTTGGATTGTCGGAGCGTTTCTAGGTGTTTTCTATCTTTATGTCAATGTTTATATTTATTTATCTTTGTTTATTTGCGAACATGAGGAACTAATTTCTTTATAGTTAGAGGGGAATTCAAAGCCATGATCATATGTTTTATATGACTTGATTTCTTCCAATTATGATTTCATGAATCGTGAATGTGGTTTACTTATCTAGTTGATTGATAACATGTTTATGTATGTTGATTGAGGGTCGACACTTAGTTTGCATGCATGAATTTGATGCTAGAGTATAAGGGAATTTCACCTAATCGTTATTAACTTATATTCATAAGTAGTAAAAGTCGCTAGTCACGATTGTGTTAAGTAAATCCTAGGCAAGAGTAACATGCGTATCCCATAGTTATGAATGCCTCGTCAATGCTTATGATTTCCATTGAACTTAATGATCTTTGATATGTGTCTCTGTCATGCGTATTCCATAGTTAGGGTCCTTGATAAGAATAATTTGGTTGTAATGCGTATCCCATTCAATTCAATGAATCTAGGGAAATCTGAGAATTAATTGGTCAATCTAGTTAATTTGGGGCATTGTCATTCATGGTTTATTGAAAGAGTAATTGGAAATCGAGTCGTATGCATATGTTTCATGTGTGGAGAAGGAACCTTCTAACTAGCCTTTCACCATCTTAATCTACATCAAATCGTTTTTGTCAAGTTTGTTTTTAAAGTTTTTGTTTTAAAAGTTAAATTCGTCCAAATCAATCCCCTTGCTTTTAAGTCTTGTTTTTAGAGTCAAAACTTGTTTCCTTTAAGTCTTTTGAGTCTTTGAAGTTCAATTTTCGTCCAAATTCTTCCATGGTGTCAGAAACTGCCCAGAAAGTGTTTCTAAGGCAGTTTTGAGTGTTTGTTTGCTGTTTTGAGTCTTTTGGTTTGTTTTGGTGTTTTAAAGTTTAGTTTTGCATTCTTTGAGTCTAGTTTAGTGTTTTAAACTTGTTTTTACGTATTTGAGTCAGTTTTCAAGTGATTTAGCAATCCCTCCTAATCCCCAGCCTAGAACGATCCCTACTTACATACTTACTACAATTGATAAAAAGAGGGTTAATTTGTGTGTCAACATAATTTTCACATCAAATTTTGGCGCCGTTGCCGGGGATTAGCAACTTTACTAATCCCTTGGATTGTTTTATTTCAATTTGTTTAATTGAGTCCAGATTTTTACTTTGTTTTGTTTCTTGTTTTTAGGTACTAGTTTATGACTCGGAGCTCTCATCCGGTTCGTGAACACATCTTGGACTTTGACGACGATTTTGAATGAGAGTTGAGACGAAAGAGGAAGAACCCGGAACCTAGTGAATCAAGTGCAAGTTCCGAGTCCGTTTCTGAATTTGAAGAGGAAGTGGAAGACATGGCAGCGGACAACCGAACGATCAAGGAGCTTTCCGCTTCGGGATTGGATAATGCCGCACCTCTATGTATCCAATACCCTAGGGCGGCTCCGGACAAAATTGCCGAGTTCGAATTGAAGTCAAGTTTACTACACCATATTCCGAAGTACCATGGGTTGTCTATGGAGGAGCCTAACAAGCACTTGAAAGAGTACGAGGTGGTGTGTTCAAGCATGACTCCAATCAATGTCAACGGGAGTATATTGATGATGAAGGCCTTTCCCTTTTCTCTCATGGACAAGGCGAAAGATTGGTTATATGAATTAGCACCCGGAACGGTCACATCTTGGGAAAGCATGAAGCGAGCGTTCTTGGAGAAGTTTTTCCCAACTTCTCGAGTCATCCTCCTACGAAAAAGGATAAGTGGAATTCAACAAGAAGAAGGTGAGTCTTTTCCTACGTATTATGAACGTTTTAAATCTCTTGTTGCTTCTTGTCCACAGCATCAAATGAAGGAGGAGCTTCTGCTACAATACTTCTACGAGGGACTTCTACCAATCGAAAGACAAATGCTAGATGCCTCGGCGGGAGGAGCTTTGGTGGACAAGACCCCCACGGCAGCAAAGACTTTGATTGCCAATCGAGCGTTGAACGCTCAACAATACGAAGGTGTTGGCTAAAGAGGCACCCCACGGCAACACCAAGTGAATGAGGTAAGTGCCATAACCGAACTTCAAAATCAAATGGCTAACCTTACTACGTTGCTTTCTCAAGTTGTAGAAGGGCCAAGAGTTCAAAATGTAAGTGCGTGTGGCGTATGTTCCATGCAAGGATATCCTACGGACAAGTGCCCACAATTGATCGAGAACGGAGGGTGGGAGACCCTCAATGCTGTGGGCTTTGGGCAGCAATACCAACAAAGGAATGATCCCTTTTCCAACACCTACAATCCCGGTTGGCGTGATCATCCAAATTTCAAATGGCGAGAACCCCAACAAGGCCAACAACAAAGCACATTTAGGCAACAACCCCCGGGTTTCTATCAAAAGCCATTTGCACCAACTCAACCCCTAGCACAACCCGCCCAAAAATCAGGTTCGTCTATTGATAATGATCAAATTTTTAATTTACTAACTTCTATGGCGCAGGGAATGCAAACTAGGGACAAGAAGGTGGACGAGTTGGAGAAGCAAGTATGGCAAATTGCCGAGTTTATGGGGCAGTTTCGAGAGCAAGGAAGACTACCTAGTTCAACCGTTGCAAATCCAAAAGGGGGATTCGAAACCGCCAAAGCAATTACATTGAGGAGTGGCAAACAAGTTGGAACTGAACCCCAAACATCCCACGAAAGTCATGAAGATGATGAAAAGTTGCAGTTTGAGGAGAACACACAAGCAAAACCCACGGCAAAGAGGGAACCACTTTTGCCGCAGCCATCTTGCACTTCCAACCCATATAATTCGGCCAAGGTAAGTTCAATTCCAACTTCTCCTAGTTCTATTCCACTAAACGTGCCTTTTCCTAGCAGGTTAAGGCAATCCAAGAAGGAAGAAACCGAGAAAGACATTTTGGAGACATTTCGGAAAGTGCAAGTCAATATACCTCTTCTTGACGCAATTAAGCAAGTACCTAGGTACGCCAAGTTTTTGAAGGAACTATGTACAACAAGAAAGAGAATTTCAAACAAAGAGGTGGTCCAGGTAAGTGAGAATGTTTCCGCTGTTTTGTAAAGAAAACTACCTCCTAAATGCAAAGATCCAGGTAGCTTTACAATTCCATGTGTTATAGGCAATACTAAATTTGAACATGCTATGTTAGATCTAGGAGCTTCAATTAACGTCATGCCATACTCAATATATGCATCCATGAACTTAGGGGAACTTAAAAACGATGGTGTTATAATTCAATTAGCCGATCGTTCTAATGCATATCCGAAAGGAGTTTTGGAAGATGTGTTGGTGCAGGTGGATAACTTGATATTTCCAGCGGATTTCTATGTCTTAGAGATGGAGGACTCACCAAATGTCACCCCATTGCCGATTTTACTTGGGAGGCCCTTCATGAAAACAGCACGCACCAAGATCGATGTGTTCAAAGAGACGTTGACAATGGAATTTGATGGGGAGATTATTAACTTTAACATTTCTGAAGCTATGAAATTTCCTAAAGATGATCATTCTTGTTTTTCTATTGATATACTGGATGAATTGGCGCAGGATTATCTTGACATGTTGGAAGACGATCCACTCGAAACGACAATTGCACAAGGACTTGACACAAAACCCAATCTGGCCGTACCAAAGGATGAACATGCCGAGCTTGTGGCTGCCTTGGAATCATTGCCACAACATCATGGTAAGCCGTCTAACCCAATTCCAATTCCCATTTCCATTTGGACTCTAAACAAGATTTTGACGAAAATAGATTTTAACTTGACTCAAAACACTTAAAAACACAAACTAACACACTTCCTAATTAATTTGACACTTGAAAACAAAGGGGGATTTGGTTTTTTACGAAATTGAAAACAAAACATAAACTTGTAAATCAAAACAGAATTTAAAATGAATTTGATTGAATTGAATGGATGGAAAGGTAGCTAAGGGGTTCATCTCCACACATGTTATACTTGCATTCAAAACGATTTCCAATTGCTTTTCAATAACCCATGAATTCTCAACGCCCCAAGTTAATTAGGTCCGCTTAAATTAACCTTCAGATTTTCCTAACATTATTGAATTGGATGATTGCATACGACAACCCAAAGCATTCCCCACAAGTCCCCTACATGATTGCATAATAGAGATACAAGCAAGAATCATTAAGTTCTATGAAAACCATAAGCATTGACGAAGCACTTGTTATTATGATTGCATGAAACTTATGCCAAGAATTTACTTAACGCGATTGAGATCATCAACCTTTACTACTTGTGAATATAAGTCCATAACGATTAGGTGAAATTTCCTTATATCCTAGCATTCAATCTATGCATGATAATTAAGGGTGCACTCTCAACCAACACACACAAATCAATGTAATTCACATAGATAAGTAAATTGAATTCACAACTTATAAAACGCAATTAGAAGTAATCAAATCATAACGCAAGCATAAACATGTATTTCGAATCCCCCCCTAGCCAAGGGGGGGTTTAGTTCCTCATACGCACAAAACAAAGAGAATTGAATTTAAACATTGAAATCAAAGGAAAAGAAACACCTAGAAATTCCAGCGGCATGAACTTGAATTGCATGAACTTCCAAGCATCCATCTCCTCCTCCTTGGTGCAGCAAAGGTTCTAGGGACAGGGTTAAGGCCTTAGGTGTATGGACGAATGGTTATGGAGGAATGTAGTAGTGTTTAGGGGATGGGGATGGTGCGACAAGACTTAAAAACTAGGGAGAAAGGTGTTTGGTGGCTGCGGCAAAGGTGTGGAGAGGGTTGGACGAATTTATGAATTTGTGGAATGAATGAATGTGTATGAGAGGTGGTGATTTGACCTAGGGGTGAATATGAGTATATATAGGCACTTAAAACCCTAGGGGAATCAGATATGGACTTCTAGAATCCAAATCCACAAGGAAAAAGGTTAAGAAATCAGAATAGAAAGGGGAAAAGGATAAGAAGGTGCGGCTGGATAAGGGATAGAGGATAAGGCTTCTAGAATGCCTTGCAAGGCAAGGAACAAGGGCATCTAGAAGGCTAGGTGCGGCACCAATGTAGGGATTAGGGATAGGGCTTCTAGAAAGCCCCAAAACTGATAGGAAATATATGAAACCCACGGCAAGGAGGGGAACTCTTCTAGAAACTTCTCATTTGTGTCCTACAACACTTAGGAGTCCTTCTAGCATTAGGAAAACATGTCTCAATCCTCCCTTGACTAGGAATTCTTCTCCTTCTTCATCTTGGAAACCTTTCCTTCTAGGACTTGGAAATCTTCTTTGTTGCTGAAACTTGATGCCATTCGGGGTTTACATTTCCTACTCCAAGTAGGAAACCTTGTTCAACTAGGAATCTTCATCTTCTAGATTTCCCAATTCAACTTGGAAACCTAATTCAACTAGGAATCATCGTCTTCAAATCTTCAATTTCGTCCATCCTCATGGCTCCAAGCATATGATCTTCATTCCAAGCTCTAATTTGCTCCAAAAAGCTCCAAAATGCTTCCCTTTGCATACTTTGCCTTTAAAACCTGAAAACACATAAAACTAGCTTAAAAGACTACTTTACTAAGGAAAAACACTATAAATGCACAAGAACAAGCTAAACTAAGGCGCATAAATATGCTCCTATCAAATTCCCCCACACTTAGCTTTTGCTAGTCCTCGAACAAAACAAAACGAAACAAGTAACAAATGAAACAAAACGAGTAAAACACAACCTAAACCTTCCAACAATCTGATAAGAACATATTTATGCGCCTTAGTTAGCTTGTTCTTGTGCATTTACATTGTTTTTCCTTAGTTAAAGTAGTCTTTTGAACTAGTTTGATGTATTTTTAGGTTCTAAGGGTAAAGTATGCAAAAGGATCCATTTTGGAGCCTTTTGGAGCACATTTGAGCTTGGAATGGACATCATATGCTTGGAGCCAAGAGGATGGACGAAATTGAAGATTTGAAGATGATGTTTCCTACTTGAACAAGGTTTCCTAGTCGAAGTAGGAAAGCGCCTAATCAAGAGATGAAATCCTAGTCAACAAAGGATTCCTAATTGAAGAAGGATTCCTAATCAACGAGGGATTCCTAGTTGAAGATGGATTCCTAGAAGAATGAAGATTCCTACTCAAACAAGGTTTCCTACTCGAAGTAGGAAAGTTAAATGCAAATGGCATCAAGTTGCAGCTACAAAGAAGATTTCTTAATCCTAATAGGCAAAGTTTCCAAGTGAAATGAGGAGTCCTTATCCATTTAGGACACCTTATCCATTTAGGACACCTAAACCTTATCCGTATCCCTTAATGCCGTACCCTAGGTCTTCTAGAAACCTGAATTCCTTGCCTTGCATGGCCATCTAGAAGCCTTATCCTTCTAATTCATTCCTGCCGCACCTAGGAGGACCTTTCCTACCTAAAATCTGATTGTTTTAAGCCCTTTCCTGATGGGATTTAATCCTCCAAGTCCTAATCTGATTAGCTAGACTTTTAGGACCCTATAAATACATGGTGCCGCACCCATTCATTCATACCACCTCTCATACACATTCATTCATCCCATAAATTCAGAAATTCGTCCAAACACTTCTCCACACCTTTACCGCACCATTCCCTTCCCCTAAACACTACTACATCCATCCATAACCCCAAAGAACCTGTCCCTAGACCTTTGCCGCACCAAGGAGGAGGAGAAGGAAGCTCGGAAGTTCATGCAATTCAAGTCCGCGTCGCTGGAAATTCTAGGTGTTTCTTTTCCTTTGCTTTCAATGTTTAAATTCAATTCTCTTTGTTTTGTGCGTATGAGGAACTAAACCCCCCCCTTGGCTAGGGGGGATTCGAAATACATGTTTATGCTTGCGTGATGATTTGATTACTTCTAATTGGGTTTCATAAGTTGTGAATTCAATTTACTTATCTATGTGAATTACATTGATTTGTGTGCGTTGGTTGAGAATGCACGCTTAATTATCATGCATAGATTGAATGCTAGGATATAATGAAATTTCACCTAATCGTTATGGACTTATATTCACAAGTAGTAAAGGTTGATGATCTCAATCGCGTTAAGTGAATTCTTGGCATAAGTTTCATGCAATCATAGTAACAAGTGCTTCGTCAATGCTTATGGTTTTCATAGAACTTAATGATTCTTGCTTGTATCTCTATTATGCAATCATGTAGGGGACTTGTGGGGAATGTTTTGGGTTGTCGTATGCAATCATCCAATTCAATAACGTTAGGAAAATCTGAAGGTTAATTTAAGCGGACCTAATTAACTTGGGGCGTTGAGAATTCATGGTTTATTGAGAAGCAATTGGAAATCGTTTTGAATGCAAGTATAACATGTGTGGAGATGAACCCCTTAGCTAGCCTTCCATCCATTCAATTCAACCAAATTCGTTTTACAATCTGTTTTGTTTTACAAAGTTTTTGTTTTGTTTTCAAATTCGTCAAAACCAAATTCCCCTTTATTTTCAAGTGTCAAAATAGTTAGAAATCAATTTAGTTTGTGTTTTTAAGTGTCTTGAGTCAAGTCAAAACCAATTTTCGTCCAAATTCTTCCTTAGTGTCCAAAACTGCCCAGAAAGTGTTTTCAAGGCAGTTTTGAGTGTTTTGGTGCTGTTTTGAGTCTTTTGGTTTGTGTTGGTGTTTTAAAGTTTATTTTTGCATTCTTTGAGTCTAGTTTAGTGTTTTAAACTTGTTTTTACGTTTTTGAGTCAATTCCAAGTGATTTTGCAATCCCTCCTAATCCCCGGCCTTAGAGAATCCCTCAATTCCTTACTAGATATGCACTCAATTTTCACACAGATTTTCTGACTACACACCCTATACTAGTTATATGTGAGAAGATAGATGTAAATATGAAAACGAATGCTCACATATATGTATGACAAAGAAAGCACTTTTCGGAGTTAATAAGCATGTTTATCAATATGATCTCATGAATGGAATGCTACTACTTAGATGCGAGAACCAATGACACCATATGCTCAAACCAATTTCAAACTCCACAAATTGAAATACACAACACTCAAGATTAAAGTCAAGGGTTGTAACGGGGCTTAAGGTATTGGCTAACAAAAACGGATATGGAAAACAAACGTTCTTTAAAACAATAGTAAGCAAAGTATGGAAATCGAACCGCAGAATTCACTTTAGAATGCATAAATCAACTTTTCAACAAAGGGAAGACTCAAACAATCAATTAGGGCCGAATGCAACTCTTTGGACCCTTTCTTCAACAAACAACACTTTGGAACTCTTTTCACATGCTTTTCAACTATTTTGCATGTTTTTCACAACTTTTCTTTTTTTCCTTTCTATTTTTCACGAATTTTTTTTTCTTTCTTTTCTCATTTTTTTCTCTTCTTTGCCGTGCCTCATTCAAGACTTTGGTACATCCCCATATTACTAATCCTTCCCCCAAACTTGTTTGCCGCACACATTGATCAAAAGGAATTCATCTTGCGTTATGCTTTACTATGTTTTAAGAACAAGGGTGTGGATGGTCCTAATCTAGGCTAGGTAAGGCTAATGTGGTTAACAAGGAAAATAGGCTAAACAAGGCTCAACGGGGTTAAAACCTACAAAACATAATGGAATAGGGATATACGGCTTTTTGGCTATGGTGGACACTACACAACTTAATCTTGAATATGTGTTATGCAAATCAATGACATGTTTTGAATGAAATGAGCATGAGTTCTAGTGTTTGGTTCTAAGTGATGAAACGCCTTCTTAGTAGCAATCAAGCAAAGACTAATGAGATCATGCAACGACTTTAGAAAACAAAGAATGCACAGATTTTAACTCTCCAAATAAACGTTTAGGCTCAAGTCTCACAAGGTTGTAGCGTTAGTTTGAGTTACTTCCTTCAAGCATGTTACAAAAACTAATTTTTTTTTTCTTTATGATTACATGTGAATTCATAAGTTATAACCACAACCAAGCATACACAAAGAGTAAATCAAACTTTTATCCATGTTTATAACTCTCTTTAACCGTCATGCAATTACGAACCGAATCCTCATCATTGTGTTGGAAGGTACCCTAAGACACAAACAAAAACACAAAAACGCCTCTTTTTGGGTTTTTTAAAACAAATTTTTCAAATTTTTTATGGGATTTTCGGATTTTTGGAACAACATATACTAAAACTCATCAAAACAGCCTAAAAACACCTAAAAACAGCAAGAAACAACGTTTGAAATTATGGGTGACAAAACCCTACAAATTTGCATCAAAAACACTTTGGTTACCCCCCCACACTTAAATCAAACATTGTCCTCAATGTTTCAAGCATAGACTCACACAAATAACAAACAAACAAACAAAACAACATCTAAACAACCTAACATGGCATAAACGAAATGAACAACAAATAGAAGAGTTTAGGAACGCAAATCTGGAATTGGAGTGCTTTCTCGGTCTTCCTTTGTTGAATGCATGGGTTGCCTCCCAAGTAGCACTTTCTTTAACGTCGTACAGCCGGACGAAGACTTCATTCACTCCTTGCTAGGGCCCACAGCATCCAAGGGTATGTCATCCACGGCATGCTCCACAAAGGTGTCATAATAGGGCTTCAAACGATGCCCGTTCACCTTGAATTCTTGTCCCGTTTTTAAGCTTTGGATTTGGACTGCACCATGAACAAAAACATTAGTAATAACAAACGGTCCAATCCACTTAGAACGTAACTTACCGGGAAACAAACGTTGACGGGAATTGAACAATAGCACTTTCTGCCCAATTGAGAATGATTTCCCACGGATCATGTTGTCATGGAAAGCTTTGGTCGTTTGCTTGTAAATGCTTGCATTATACGCCTCGTGCCGTATCTCATCAAGCTCATTCAATTGCAATCTCCGTTGACTTCCCGCTTCATCGAGGTTCATGTTAAACTTCTTGATGGCCCAAAGTGCTTTGTGCTCCAATTCAACGGGAAGATGGCACGCCTTACCATAGACAAGTCGGAAGGGGGACATCCCAATGGGGGTTTTGTACGCCGTACGATACGCCCAAAGTGCATCATCTAACCGTAAGCTCCAATCCTTCCTTGTTGGCCCAACGGTCTTCTCAAGTATTTGCTCCAATGCCTTGTGCAATGACCAATTCAAGTGCATCGTCGTTCAACTTGTCAAAATGGTGCTGCGACAAAGAGTCAATTACATCAATAGCAAAACATGAATGATTCTCACTAGGGTACTTCATAGAATCGGAAAGATTAAAATTAATAACTTCCCCATCAAATTCCATTGTCAAAGTGCCATTATAGATGTCAATCTTCGTCCTAGCAGTTTTCATGAATGGCCTTCCAAGGAGGATGGGCAATGAAGGGGCATGGTCCGATTCATCCATTTCAAGTATGTAAAAATCCGCCGGGAAGATCAAATGATTAACCTGCAGTAAAACATCTGGATCTTTGCATTTTGGGGGCAGCTTGCGTTGTAAGATGGCTGAGACGTTTTCACCTACTTTAACCACCTCCTTGGTCGAAATCCTCCTCCTATTGGTGCAAAGTTCCTTCAAGAACTTGGCGTACCTCGGGACTTGCTTGATTGCATCCAAAAGGGGGATATTGACTTGAACTTTCCGGAACGTCTCCAAAATGTCTTTTTCCGCTTCTTCTTTCTTTGTTTCCTTAAACCTACAAGGAAAAGGAACATTTGCAGGAAAATCATTAGTAGAAACTGAACTTCAGACGTTTTTACCTTTATTGGATGAATTGGACGAATTGGGATCACTTAGAACTTGCGGCACAGTTGGTTCCACCTTGGCTGTGAGTGGCCTTTGCTCCTCCTCCTCAATTCTCAACTCGTCCTCCTCGTTGGAACGTGACTTGGATGGTTTGAGGTCAGATCCGACTTGCTTTCCACTTCGCAAATGCATAGCTTTTGCAGATTCGAATCCACCTTTCGGATTGACCACCGTTGAGCTAGGCAACCTTCCTTGCTCACGAAATTGCCCCATGAACTCGGCAATTTGTCCCACTTGCTTCTCTGATGTGAAAATTATGTTGACACACAAATTAACCCTCTTTTTATCAATTGTAGTAAGTATGTAAGTAGGGATCGTTCTAGGCAGGGGATTAGGAGGGATTGCAAAATCACTTGAAAACTGACTCAAATACGTAAAAACAAGTTTAAAACACTAAACTAGACTCAAAGAATGCAAAACTAAACTTTAAAATACCAAAACAAACCAAAAGAAT
The DNA here is from genome assembly GCA_963082935.1 of Malus x robusta. Taxonomy (NCBI): domain Eukaryota; kingdom Viridiplantae; phylum Streptophyta; class Magnoliopsida; order Rosales; family Rosaceae; genus Malus; species Malus x robusta. Next base: position 19,447,889 of record OY720334.1, on the reverse strand, counting down.
CAAAACAGCCCAAAAACACTCAAAACTGCCTTAAAACCACAATCTGGGCAGTTTTGAACACTAGACACAAACTTGAACGAAAATTGGTTTTAACTTAACCTAAGACACTTAAAAACACAAACTAAAGTGATTTCTCACTACTATGACTCAACTAAGTAAAGGGGGATTGATTTTGGACGAAATTAACTTTTAAATCAAGAACTTTTAAAACAAACTTTGACAAAAACGTTTTTTAGGTAAATTAAGATGGTAAAAGGCTAGTTAGAAGGTTCCTTCTCCACACACGAAACATATGCATACGACTCGATTTCCAATTACTTCTTTCAACAAACCATGAATGACAATGCCCCAAATTAACTAGATCGACCAATTAATTCTCAGATTTCCCTAGATTCATTGAATTGAATGGGATACGCATTACAACCAAATTATTCTTATCAAGGACCCTAACTATGGAATACGCATGATAGAGACACATATCAAAGATCATTAAGTTCAATGGAAACCATAAGCATTGACGAGGCATTCATAACTATGGGATACGCATGTTACTCTTGCCTAGGATTTACTTAACACAATCGTGACTAGCGACTTTTACTACTTATGAATATAAGTTAATAACGATTAGGTGAAATTCCCTTATACTCTAGCATCAAATTCATGCATGCAAACTAAGTGTCGACCCTCAATCAACATACATAAACATGTTATCAATCAACTAGATAAGTAAACCACATTCACGATTCATAAAATTATAATTGGAAGAAATCAAGTCATATAAAACATATGATCATGGCTTTGAATTCCCCTCTAACTATAAAGAAATTAGTTTCTCATGTTCGCAAATAAACAAAGATAAATAAATATAAACATTGACATAAAGATAGAAAACACCTAGAAACGCTCCGACAATCCAACGTCTTGAATGGCATGCACGGCTCCAAGTTGTCTTCCTTGTTCTCCTTTGCAAGTCACGGCACAATAAGGGTGTGATGGATGAATGATGTAGTGAAAATCTGGTAGAGGGTGGTGAATGAATAGGTGCGGCAATGGGTTGTATATATAGGCTGAAAATTCACATTCCTAGGTAGCAAAGGACAAGGTTTTAAAGACCCAAACTGCATAGGATAATAACATACAATCCTACAAGGAAAACAAGTCAAGAACCCAAAGGGAATGGGAGATAATGTGCGGCACAAAGATAGGAGATGATAAGGCTTCTAGAAATCTGAAATTCCAAGGGAAATAAGGTATAGGGTGCGGCACTTATCTAGGAAGGGATAAGGCTTCTAGAAATCCCATTTTAAGCATCCTAATCTAATTAGAAACCCTCCTACATGACTGGAATGTGGATAGTTTAAGATTAGGATAAGATAGGATAGGATAAGGTTTGTTTGGATAAGATAAGCTAAGATAAGGTTATGGATGAGGTTTTGGATAAGATTCCTTATCTTGAGCTGATTTTTGACTTTAATTCTTCTTCTTCACATAGGAAACCTTGCTTGAGTAGGAAACTTCGTTCGTCTAGGAATCCATCTTCAACTCGGAAACTTTGTATCTTCAATTCTTCAACTTTGAAATGCCTTCCTAGCTTCCTCAATCTCTCAAATTCGTCCATCCCTTGTGCTTCATGTGCATGAACTCCATTTTAGCCCAATTTTGCTCCAAAATGCTCCAAATTGCATACTTTTGCTTACTTTGTCTCTAAAACCTGAAAACACATGAAAATAGCTTAAAAGACTAACTTAACTAAGAAAACACAACATAAATGCATAAGAACTAACTAACTAAGGCGCATAAATATGCTCCTATCATTCTCCAAGTTGTCCACCCTCTTGTCTTGGATTTGCCTTTCTTTGTTTTGAGTTTGGACTTCCTGCGTTAAAGTAGTAAGTAATTGAAAAATCTTATCATTATCACTTGAATTACCTGCACTGCTTTGAGCAGGTTGTGATTGGGCTTGTGGTGGTGCCAACGGCTTTTGATAGAACCCCGGGGGTTGTTGCCTAAATCCGCTTTGTTGTTGACCTTGTTGGGGGTCTCGCCATTTGAAATTCGGATGATCACGCTAACCGGGATTGTAAGTATTGGAAAACGGATCACCACGTGATTGGTATTGGTTGCCATATCCCACGGCATTGAGTGTCTCCCACCCTCCATTCTCGATCAATTGTGGGCATTTGTCCGTAGGGTGGTTTTGCATGGAGCATACGCCACAAGAAGCTACGGTTTTGACTGTTGGACCTTCCAGCACCTGAGAAAGCAACGTAGTAAGGTTAGCCATTTGATTTTGAAGTTCGGTTATAGCACTTACCTCATTGACTTGAAGTTGCCGTGGCATGCTCCTTTGTCGAACACCTTCGTATTGTTGAGCGTTCAACGCTCGATTAGTAATCAACATCTTTGCAGCCGTAGGGGTCTTGTCCACCAATGCTCCTCCCGCTGAGGCATCTAGCATTTGACGTTCGATTGGTAGAAGTCCGTCGTAGAAGTATTGTAGAAGAAGCTCCTCCTTCATTTGATGTTGTGGACAAGAAGCAACAAGAGATTTAAAACGTTCATAATACGTAGGAAAAGACTCACCTTCTTCTTGTTGAATGCCACTTATCCTTTTGCGTAGGAGGATGACTCGAGAAGTTCGGAAAAACTTCTCCAAGAAAGCTCGTTTCATGCTTTCCCATGATGTGACAGTTCCGGGAGCCAACTCGTACAACCAATCTTTCGCCTTCTCTAGGAGAGAAAAGGGGAAAGCCTTCATCTTCAAGATGTTCTCATCCACATTCACTGGAGTCATGCTTGAGCAAACGACTTCAAACTCTTTCAAATGCTTGTTCGGATTTTCCATGGACAGCCCATGGTACTTCGGAATGTGATGTAACAAGCTTGACTTCAATTCGAACTCGGCAGTTTTGTCCGGAGCCGCCCTAGGGTATTGGATACATAGAGGTATGGCATTATCCAATCCCGAAGCGGAAAGCTCCTTGATCGTTCGGTTGTCCGCTGCCATGTCTTCCACTTCCTCTTCAAATTCAGAAACGGACTCGGAACTTGCACTTGATTCACTAGGTTCCGGGTTCTTCCTCTTTCGTCTCAACTCACGTTCAAAATCGTCGTCAAAGTCTAAAATATGTTCGTGAACCGGATTAGAACTCCGAGTCATAAACAAGTACCTAAAACAAGAAACAAAATAACATAAGAATCTGTTCTAATAAGAAAAACGAAAATAACAATCCAAGGGATTAGCAAAGTTGCTAATCCCCGGCAACGGCGCCAAAAATTTGATATGATATTAACTAGAACTCAAATTAAACCCTCTTTTTATCAATTGTAGTATATGTAAGTAAGTAGGGATCGTTCTAGGCCGGGGATTAGGAGGGATTGCAAAATCACTTGGACTTGACTCAAAAACGTAAAAAACAAGTTTAAAACACTAACTAGACTCAAAGAATGTAAAACTAGAACTTAAAACACCAAAACAAACCAAAAGACTCAAAATAACACAAAAACACTCAAAACTGCCTTTAAACCACTTTCTGGGCAGTTTTGGACTCTAAACAAGATTTTGACGAAAATAGGTTTTAACTTGACTCAAAACACTTAAAAACACAAACTAACACACTTCCTAACTAATTTGACACTTGAAAACAAAGGGGGATTTGGTTTTTTACGAAATTGAAAACAAAACATAAACTTGTAAATCAAAACAGAATTTAAAACGAATTTGATTGAATTGAATGGATGGAAAGGTAGCTAAGGGGTTCATCTCCACACATGTTATACTTGCATTCAAAACGATTTCCAATTGCTTTTACATAACCCATGAATTCTCAACGCCCCAAGCTAATTAGGTCCGCTTAAATTAACCTTCAGATTTTCCTAACATTATTGAATTGGATGATTGCATACGACAACCCAAAGCATTCCCCACAAGTCCCCTACATGATTGCATAATATAGATACAAGCAAGAATCATTAAGTTCTATGAAAATCATAAGCATTGACGAAGCACTTGTTACTATGATTGCATGAAACTTATGCCAAGAATTTACTTAACGCGATTGAGATCATCAACCTTTACTACTTGTGAATATAAGTCCATAACGATTAGGTGAAATTTCCTTATATCCTAGCATTCAATGTATGCATGATAATTAAGCGTGCACTCTCAACCAACGCACACAAATCAATGTAATTCACATAGATAAGTAAATTGAATTTACAACTTATGAAACGCAATTAGAAGTAATCAAATCATAACGCAAGCATAAACATGTATTTCGAATCCCCCCTAGCCAAGGGGGGGGGTTTAGTTCCTCATACGCACAAAACAAAGAGAATTGAATTTAAACATTGAAATCAAAGGAAAAGAAACACCTAGAAATTCCAGCGGCGTGAACTTGAATTGCATGAACTTCCAAGCATCCCTCTCCTCCTCATTGGTGCGGCAAAGGTTCTAGTGATAGGAGCATATTTATGCGCCTTAGTTAGCTTGTTCTTGTGCATTTACATTGTTTTTCCTTAGTTAAAGTAGTCTTTTGAGCTAGTTTGATGTATTTTCAGGTTCTAAGGGTAAAGTATGCAAAAGGATGCATTTTGGAGCTTTTTGGAGCCTTTTGGAGCACATTTGAGCTTGGAATGGACATCATATGCTTGGAGCCAAGATGATGGACGAAATTGAAGATTTGAAGATGATGTTTCCTACTTGAACAAGGTTTCCTAGTCGAAGTAGGAAAGCGCCTAATCAAGAGATGAAATCCTAGTCAACAAAGGATTCCTAATTGAAGAAGGATTCCTAATCAACGAGGGATTCCTAGTTGAAGATGGATTCCTAGAAGAATGAAGATTCCTACTCAAACAAGGTTTCCTACTCGAAGTAGGAAAGTTAAATCCAAATGGCATCAAGTTGCAGCTACAAAGAAGATTTCCTAATCCTAATAGGCAAAGCCATCTAGAAACCTGAATTCCTTGCCTTGCAAGGCCATCTAGAAGCCTTATCCTTCTAATTCATTCCTGCCGCACCTAGGAGGACCTTTCCTACCCAAAATCTGATTGTTTTAAGCCCTTTCCTGATGGGATTTAATCCTCCAAGTCCTAATCTGATTTGCTAGACTTTTAGGACCCTATAAATACATGGTGCCGCAACCATTCATTCATACCACCTCTCATACACATTCATTCATTCAGAAATTCGTCCAAACACCATTCCCCCTAGTTCTAAGTTTTTGCCGCACCATTCCCTTCCCCTAAACACTACTACATGATGCGAAATAGATAAGCACACAAATTAAACCCTCTTTTGTCAAATTGTAGTAAAGATGTAAGTAGGGATCGTTCTAGACCGGGGATTAGGAGGGATTGCTAAACACTTGGAAACTGACTTAAAAACTCAAAAACAATGTTTAAAACACTAAACTAGACTCAAAGAATGCAAAACTAAAGGTTAAAATACTTAAACAAACCTAAAACTCAAAACAGCAACCTAATGACTCAAAACTGCCTAAAAACTACTTTCTGGGCAGTTTTGAGAACCTAACAAGAACTTGGACGAATTTGGGTGAAAACTTGAATTAAAACACTTAGAAACACAAATCAAAACACTTTCTAACTAATCTAAGACTTCAAAATAAAGGGGGATTTGTTTTGGACGAAAATTGAAAACAAAACAGAAACTTAAAACTAAACAGATTGTAAAACGTTTTTGGATGAAAAGGATGGATAAAAGGCTAGTTAGGAGGTTCTTCTCCACACATTTCACACTTGCAAACAAAACGATTTTCAGTTGTTCTTCCAATAAATTATAAATACTCAACGCCCCAAATTAACCGTGAATTACACTAATTAAGCCTCAGTTTTTCCACAAGTTATTAAGTTGGATGATTGCATACGACAACCCAAAACATTCCCTACAAGTTCCCTACATGAATTGCATAATAGAGATACAAGCAAGAATCATTAAGTTCTATGAAAAACATAAGCATTGACGAAGCATTTGTTACTATGAATTGCATGAAACTTATGCTAAGAATTCATTCAACGCGATCGTTTTCAAGCGATCTTCACTACTTGTGATTATAAGATTGTAACTATTAGGTGAAACTCCCTCATAATCTAGCATCATATTCATGCATGAAAATTAAGCGTGCACTCTCAATCAACATACACAAATAAGTTATCAATCAAATAGATGAACGAATTGAATCCACAACTTATGAAATAACAACTGAATGTAATCAAATCATATTGCAAGCATGTACATGGTTTCGAATTACCCCCCAACTAAGGGGGTTTAGTTCCTCATACTCACAACACAAAGTTTATTGAATTGAAACATCGAAGACATAAGAAAGATTACACCTAAAACGCCCAAGAATTCCACTTTGAATTTCTGCACGTCAAGCTCCTTTTCTTCTTCTCCTTGCTGCGGCAGAGATGGTTAAGGGGATTTTTGGATGTGATTTTGGTTTAGGAAGGGATTTAGGATGGTATGGTGGTGCGGCAAGGGGTAAGGATGGTGTATGGAGGTGTAGAATGGTGTATGGAGGTGGAGAATGGTTGCGGTAAGGTGTGGGAAATGGCTGGCATGGATGGAGGAGTGGTGGCTAGGGTATTAGGGTGATGGTGGTTGCGGTAAAGATTGGGAAATAGGGTTGGATGATTTTCTGAATTGTGGAGAGGGAGGATGTCGACGGCAAGGTGGTAAAACACATATATATAGGCACCTAAAACCCTAAAAAAATCAGATTAGACAATGGGCTAGGGTTTAGGTGCGGCTACTTAAGTGGACTAGGGTTAGGGTTTGTAAAATAGGGCTTCTAGAATGGAAAGGTGTGGCTGGTTAGTGGGAGTGTGGATAGGGCTTCTAAAAAGCCCAAAACCAAGAGAAACTAAGCCCTAACCCAAGGCAAGGATGAGAAAATATTCTAACACCTTTCTTTGTGTCTTCCAACGCTTCGGAACCTTCTAATGTTGCTGAAACGCAAGGCCATTCCGGTTTAGGAAATATCGACCCAAAATGGAAACTTTTAGGCTTAGCTTTCCTACTTCAAGTAGGAAACCTCAAATCTTCAACTCTTCAATTTCATCCCAACCTTGTGTTCCAAGCATGTCCTTTTCAATCCAAGCTCACTTTTTGCTCCAAAAGCTCCAAATTGCATCATTTCATGTAATATGTCCTTTAAACCTGAAAACACATGAAAGTAGCTTAAAAGACTACTTTAACGGAGAAAACATAACGAAAATGCATAAGAACTAGCTAACTAAGGCGCATAAATATGCTCCTATCACTACATCCATCCATAACCATGCATCCATACCCCTAAGGCCCTAAACATGTCCCTAGACCCTTTGCCGCACCAAGGAGGAGGAGAAGGAAGCTCGGAAGTTCATGCAATTCAAGTTCGCGTCGCTGGAATTTCTAGGTGTTTCTTTTCCTTTGATTTCAATGTTTAAATTCAATTCTCTTTGTTTTGTGCATATGAGGAACTAAACCTGATGTGAAAATTAACTAGCACACAAATTAACCCTCTTTTTATCAATTGTAGTATGGAATGTAAGTAGGGATCGTTCTAGGCCGGGGATTAGGAGGGATTGCAAAATCACTTGGAATTGACTTAAAAACGTAAAAACAAGTTTAAAACACTAAACTAGACTCAAAGAATGCAAAACTAAACTTTAAAACACCAAAACAAACCAAAAGACTCAAAACAGCACCAAAACACTCAAAACTGCCTTAAACACACAATCTGGGCAGTTTTGGACACTAAGCACCAAATTGGACGAATTTGGGTTTAAACTTGAATCAAAACACTTAAAAACACAAAGTAAAACACTTACTAACTAATTTGACACTTTGAAACAAAGGGGGATTGGTTTTGGACGAAATCAAAAACAAAACAAACTTTGTTAATAAGAACAGATTGTAAAAACGAATTTGATTTAAATGAGTGAATGGAAGGCTAGCTAAGGGGTTCATCTCCACACATGTTATACTTGCATACAAAACGATTTCCAATTGCTTCCCAATAAACCATGAATTCTCAATGCCCCAAGTTAATTAGGTCCGCTTAAATTAACTTTCAGATTTTCCTAACGTTATTGAATTGGATGATTGCATACGACAACCCAAAACATTCCCCACAAGTCCCCTACATGATTGCATAATAGAGATACAAGCAAGAATCATTAAGTTCTATGAAAACCATAAGCATTGATGATGTACACACTTGGTGTACATTTATATCATCTTTAATTGGCATTTTTGTGATGTTTTTGAATCAAACTAGTTGTGTTTTTACATTATTTTGTGCTAGTGTGCAGCCAAGTGTGTTTTAGGATCAATTGGATTGCAAATGATGTAAAATCACCTTTTTTTGGTAAGCTGAGCATTATCCCAAACGTGGAGAAGGTTCTTAAGGAGTCAATTTGAAGTTTCAAATGAGGATTTTAGAAGTTACTTGGCTGCATGGAATTTCAGGATCACATTTGGAAGTGTAAAGTGGCATTCGGCCATATTGGGTGAGACAAGACAAGGCAAAAACATTGGAATTAACTTAGGTGGTTCCAAAACATGCAATCACATGCATGTTCACAATTTGTGCCGTGCCTTCCATTTCCTTTAAACATCAAAACATGCAATCACATGCATGTGTTCAAACCTGCCGTGCATTCCCTTCCATTTACACCTCAACAACATGTGATTACATGCATGTTCACACCTTGCCGTGCATTGCCTTACCCTTTCCAACTCCCTTTTGCAGCAATGCATGTGTCTTCATTAATCTAAGTCATTCAGCCACCTTTGCACATCCAAACCAAGCCATGCCGTGCTTTTCTTTCCCTTTCCAGCATGTGGAAAACAGTTTCTGGTTGTCCACTGCACATTGCAGCCATTGCACATGCCTCTTGAATTAAATAAGTCCTACACATGCTTGTGTTTCAACATGTCGTGCCTTACCACCTCAGAAATCACTTCAATTCATCATCATTTCAGATTGGCAGATCCATTACTCTAATTCCAGCTGCATGTTCTCATTAGGTCTTCAATTTAAAAGTCCATGCAATCTCACTTCAAGCTCTCTCGGTCACACCCTCATTCACACACCAAGAAACTCCATCTTGTGTCCATTCTCTATCCCATCCGCAACACCACCATTCACTCACTTAGCCATCCAAATTTCTGACCACCCTCTCTTCCATTCAAACAAACCACCCATCCACAAGCTGCTCATCTTTCATGTTGCATCACATTTGGAGAATCAAGACCGAAGGTTACACTTAAAGGATTTCAACATCAGTTTTGCTTCAAGGGTTCCTTCTTCTCAATTCTATGTTCATTCATGTTATGTATTTCTATGTTAAAACGTTTGTAAACATGAAATGTAACTAATCTCTTCTTAGGGATTCGATGTAGCCTAGCAAGCAAACCATGTAGTTAAATCATAATGCTCATTTGATCCTTCTATTTCTTGTTTCATTCTCTGATTTTATTGTGACTTTGTGTGTTGATTTTAATGCTTGATCACCACTTGAATTAACCACAGGTTGTGTAGCCAAAATTAGAAGCACACATCATGCATAATTTTGGCAGATTTGGGAGTGAAGGAAGGGGACGTTTGGCAAACATCATGCCGTGTGTCCCCTTTGGTTTTGTGAAAGTTTCATATGTATAAAACATCCTTGGTTGAGAACCAAAGTTGCACATCACAATTTGGTTCTTGACTAGGATGATTTGATCAAATCCACACATCATATGGTTGATCATATCTAAGTGAAACAAAGTCAAGAAATAGGTGAATGAATGAGCATAAACTGATTTAACAAACGTGGGATTAACTTAGCTATGGTGAAACCGAATCCCTAGTTCCATATCCATTGGTTTTAGTCCATTTTATTACTTGTTGATTCATTACTTGTGTTATCATCATTCTTGTGAGTTTTTAAGTTACAACAACAAATCTGTCTAAAGTTGCCTAGTTTAGTCATTTAATATGGTTCTTGCAAAACAAGTGATTACATAGGTCCAATTAGTCCCTGTGGATTCGACACCCTTACTTGTGCTATTATACTCAATATGTTTTAGCATTAGGAAGGTTTAAAACATATCATCAACAAAAATGGCGCCGTTGCCGGGGACTGATTTCAGTCCCTTGTAATTGCTTGTTTAGTTATGAACCCTTGTTATTTTTATTTTAAGTAGAGTGCTAATTTATATTCAAACTTATTTGTTTTGTTTTCAAGAAGTTTATGTCAAATAGACTTGTTGAGTTAGGCCAAAGAATTGAACGGTTCAAGAGCAATACTTTTGACAACTTTGTGCCAACTAATTCACCCAATTTCCGTGAAGAAGAGGAAGGGAATTCGCCTAGTTCAACAAGTGAAGGATCTAAGCACATTAATTGGGAAAGAGAAGAAGAGATGGCGGACAACCAAGATGAACTTCGAGCTTTGGAGGACTTTGCTCAACCAATCATACCAAATTCTCCTTCATGCATCTTGCTGTCCACAGAAGCTAGAAACTATGATCTTAAATCTTCACATTTTCATATGCTTCCTTCTTTTTACGGCATACCTAATGAAGATCCGTTAGCTCATGTTAAAGAATTTTACAATGTTGTGAGTGGTTTACCTTTGCAGGGAGTAAGTGAAGCAAATTTGAGGATGAGAGTGTTTCCTTACACTTTGAAAGATAAGGCCAAGAATTGGTTGATGACTCTAGCACCGGGTTCCCTCACCACATGGGATGCCGTGGCTAAGAAGTTTTTGGAGAAGTTCTTTTCCACTCAAAAGACAGCCACATTAAGGGGACAAATCTTCAACTTCAAACAAGATGATGGAGAACCTTTCAATGAGTGTTGGGAGCGTTTTAAAGGCCTTTTGTTGCAATGTCCACACCATGGGTTACCTCTTCATTTACAAATGCAAATTTTCTATGATGGACTAACCCAAACATGTCAATCAACTGTTGATAATGCAGCAGGTGGAGCTTTGAAGAAAAAGAATGCTCAAGAGTCATATAACATTTATGAGATGTTGGGGTCTAATGCTCAACACAAAGATCTAAGGGGTAAGAAAGTTGGAGTGTATGAAACAAATTCTAATCATGAACTTACCTTGCAGGTAGCTAACCTAGAGAAGAAGCTTGAAGCCGTGCTCAACATGGTGCCAAAAGCAAATGAGGTGTGTGCCATTTGCAACATACCAAACCACCTTACTCATCAATGTCCATCTAGGGAAGCCTACCCCGAATTTGTCCAAGAACAAGTGAACCTCATGAATTCTTACAATCAAAGGCTAAGGAATGATGTGTATTCAAACACATATAACCCAAGTTGGAGAGATCATCCCAATCTTTCATGGAGGAACAACAATCAAAATCAAAATCAATTCCAAAACTTCCAACCAAAACCGGCCACTACACTTGAGGATACGGTTAAGTTGTTAGCTCAAAACACCTTGCAATTCCAACAAGCTACCAATAGCACTTTCCAACAACATTCGGCTGCCCTAACCAAAATGGAGACACAATTGGGACAGATTGCGGATGCCTTGAACCAAAGAGAAGTTGGAAAGTTTCCAAGCCAACCCGTGATGCTTCAAAGGAACCAAGAGCAAGCCAAAGCAATCACTACACTTAGAAGTGGTAAGGTTATCAATAATAGAGTTGGTAATGAAGTTACTAATGAATTTGATCATGTGAATGCAGGGGTTACTCAAGGAGAAAATGAGAAACCAAATGAGGAACCAAGCCCTGCCACTTCCTCATTTGAAGCACCAAATCTTCACAAGGCCGAGAAGCCTTATACTCCACCAATACCATTCCCTGGAAGACTTGCCAAAAGCAAGCAGGATAAGTCATTTAAGGACATTTTTGATATTCTAAGTAAAGTGAATGTTAACTTACCTTTGCTTGATGTCATTAGGAACATGCCAGCTTATGGGAAATTCTTCAAGGAGTTAAACAACTACAAAAGGAAGTATGGACCACATGAGAAGGTAGTGGTGTCCGAGAATGTGAGTGCAGTTTTGCAAAGAAAACTTCCACCAAAGCTCAAGGATCCAGGAAGTTTCTCTATCAACATCACCATAGGGGACAAGAAAGTAGAAAAGGCAATGCTTGATTTGGGTGCTAGCATCAACTTAATGCCTTATTCCGTGTACCTTGACTTAGGTTTGGGGGAATTGAAAGCCACCACCATTTCATTACAACTTGCGGACAGATCCGTGAAATATCCAAGAGGTATAGTAGAGGATATTCTAGTTCAAATTGATAAACTAATCTTGCCTGCGGATTTTGTAGTGTTGGACATGGAAGAAGCTCCTATACATGATAGAGAGTTGCCTATTTTGCTTGGAAGACCATTCATGGCCACGGCCAAGACTATCATTGATGTGCAAAATGGACTCCTCACTATGACAGTGCTAGGAGAGACCGTGCAATTTAAAGTGTTTGAGTCTCTTTCTCATCCTTCTTCATCTCTTGATTGTTATGCCATTGATGTGCTTGATTCACTTGTTTTCTCTAAGTTCTTGCAGGCACAATCTAGTGAACCATTACAAACTGTTTTGACTCAATTTCAAGATGAGTTTGATGAAGAAGATGCACTCATGAAAGTAGTAGCTGCCTTGGAAGCATTGGCACCGTATCCTTTAAATGTTTCACCTCTTGTAGAGCATTTAGAACCATCTAGGTCACATTTAATACCTTCCATTGTTAAGGCACCAAAACTTGAACTTAAACCACTTCCACCACATCTTAAATATGCATATCTAGCTGAATTTGAAACTCTTCCAGTTATCATAGCTTCTGACCTAAATCCAAATGAAGAAGATAAGCTAATGAGAGTGTTAAAAGAATCTAAATCAGCTATTGGATGGTCTATTGCAGATATCAAGGGAATAAGCCCTACCATGTGCATGCATAGGATTCTTTTGGAGGATGGATCAAAGACAACCCGTGAACCACAAAGAAGACTCAATCCACACATGAAGGAAGTGGTGAGGAGTGAAGTGTTGAAGTTGTTAGATGTGGGAATCATATATCCCATTTCTGATAGCAAATGGGTGAGTGCTATTCAGGTGGTACCCAAGAAGGTGGGAATCACAGTGATGACAAATGAAAACAAAGAGCTTGTGCCCACAAAGCCCACGGCCAGTTGGCGTGTTTGTACTGATTACAGGAAGTTTGAATTCTAGCACTAGAAAAGATTACTTTCCTATGCCTTTCATAGATCAAATGCTTGAGAGATTGGCAGGTTACTCACATTATTGTTTTCTGGATGGTTACTCAGGTTACAATCAAATTGCAATTGCTCCAGAGGATCAAGAGAAAACTACCTTTACTTGTCCCTTTGGCACATTTGCATATAGGAGAATGCCATTTGGACTTTGCAATGCTCCAGCAACTTTCCAAAGATGTATGTTGGCCATTTTTTCTGACATGGTAGAAAGATTCATTGAGGTATTTATGGATGACTTTTCAGTGTTTGGTTCCTCTTTTGATGAATGTCTTAACCATCTCTCTTTAGTACTTCAAAGATGTCAGGAAACAAATTTGGTTCTCAATTGGGAAAAATGCCAATTCATGGTGAAACAAGGAATTGTGTTGGGACATGTAATCTCTAGCAAAGGAATGGAGGTGGACAAAGCCAAAATTGACATAATCACCAAGATGGAACCTCCCACAACCGTGAAGGGAGTGAGAAGTTTTTTGGGACATGCGGGTTTTTATCGACGTTTCATTAAGAACTTTTCAATGATCACTCGTCCGTTATGCAATCTATTAGCTAAAGATGTTGCATTTCATTTTGATACAGCTTGTATGGATGCATTCAAAACTTTGAAACAGGAATTAACCTCAGCCCCAATTATTATGGCACCAGATTGGTCTTTACCTTTTGAATTAATGTGTGATGCCTCTGACTATGCTATTGGTGCAGTTTTAGGGCAAAGGGTGAACAAACTTCCACACGTGATTTACTATGCAAGTCGGACTCTAAATGATGCTCAACTCAACTATTCCACAACTGAAAAGGAGTTGCTTGCTATTGTTTTTGCTTTAGAGAAGTTTCGGTCATATCTTGTGGGATCTAAGGTTATTGTGTTTTCGGATCATGCAGCCCTTAGGTACTTGATGACTAAGAAGGATGCTAAACCGCGCTTAATTAGATGGATACTCTTACTACAAGAGTTTGACTTGGAAGTTCGAGATAAGAAGGGAAGTGATAATGTTGTGGCTGACCATTTGTCACGGCTTAATGAGAACCATGGAGTTGGACAACCTTTACCTCTAAATGAATCATTTCCAGATGAACAACTCCTTGTTGTTCAAGAAAAAGAACCATGGTATGCGGATTTTGTAAATTATCTTGCTTGTGATGTAATGAGAAATGACATGTCTTTTCAGGAAAGAAGGAAGTTCCTTGCCATGGTAAAGCACTACGTTTGGGATGAACCATACTTGTTTAAATATTGCCCTGACCAAATTATTAGGAGATGTGACCCGGAGAGTGAGCAACTAAGCATCCTAACGTTCAGCCATACATTGGCATGTGGAGGACATTTTGGTGCCAAAAAGACATCTCTTAAAGTTTTACAATCTGGTTTCTTTTGGCCTACTTTATTCAAAGATGCTTTTGATTTTTGTTCTAATTGTGATAGGTGCCAAAAGATGGGGAACATTAGCCGAAGAAATGAGATGCCATTGAATAACATTTTGGTGGTAGAGCTTTTTGATGTTTGGGGAATCGACTTCATGGGACCATTTCCATCATCTTTTGGCTACTTATACATATTAGTGGCAGTTGATTATGTATCCAAATGGGTTGAAGCCATTGCTACAAGAACTAATGATCATAAGGTTGTTTTGCACTTTATTAAAGATGTGATTTTTTGTAGGTTTGGAACGCCAAGAGCTATTATTAGTGATGGTGGTAGCCATTTCTGCAACAAACCCTTTGAATCGTTGATGAAGAAGTACAACATCAACCACAAAGTGGCAACCCCATACCATCCTCAAACCTCAGGACAAGTGGAGATTAGCAATAGGGAGATTAAAAACATTTTGATGAAGACTGTGAGCCCCACAAGGAAGGGTTGGTCGTTGAGGTTGAACGATGCACTTTGGGCGTATAGAACAGCGTACAAGACCCCTATTGGCATGAGTCCTTATCGTCTTGTGTTTGGGAAAGCTTGTCATTTGCCAATGGAGCTTGAACACCGAGCATATTGGGCCATCAAGAAGTTCAACTTTGATTACAAGGATGCTGGAATAGCAAGAAAGCTCCAACTTAATGAGTTGGAAGAGCTCAGAAATGAGGCATATGAGAATGCCAAAATCTACAAGGAACGGACTAAACTCTATCATGACAAGGCCATCCTACGGAAGGAGTTTCACCAAGGTATGAAAGTACTTTTGTATGACTCACGTTTGAGACTTTTTCCAGGAAAATTGAAATCTAGGTGGGTTGGACCGTTCAAAGTGGTGCAAACATTTCCCCATGGAGCTGTGGAGATAGAGAACATGAAGAATAACACCTCTTTCAAAGTCAATGGACAGCGATTGAAACCATATTTGCAACAAGAGGAGGAAGGGCAAGTGTATCAAATTGTCGATTTTCTTGAGTTTACAACACCATGAACAAGTTCCATGTCTTGCCTAGACATTAAATAAAGCGCTTGCTAGGAGGCAACCTAGTGTGGTTTGTATTCTATCTTCATGTTGTGTTTATGTTGTTACCATTCCATATTATTTACCTGCTTGAATTGCATACAATTTTAAGCATCGAGGACAATGCTTACAATAGGTTTGGGGGTATTTTGGGATGGAAGGATTGTTTTTGTGTTTGTTTTGGTTAAGTGTGTTTTTGCTTACTAATTCGAATGCTTATGAGGACTATGTTTGCAAACAAACTTTTGGGTTGCTATAAAAAAAATTTTGTATCTTGTGTCTTTTATAAAGATGTAACTCTTGAAGTTATGATGATAGAGGTACCATACTCAAATTCTGGAAGAAGAATAGTGGAGACTACCCTAGTGAGTTATTTGTTGAGCCTAATTGCTTCATTGAGAGGGTTTAAATTGTTTCTAATCCTATCTTTTTCTTTCAATTCCACTTTAGATGATCTCATTAATTCTATTTTGTTGGATGCTAAGAATTACTCTACTTTGCAGATACCATGTGTTTAGTATCATTCATGAATGAGCTCAATGAGATGATGTTAGGCTATGCATGTTTTAACTACCAAAAGGCTTAAATCCTATCCCTTTGTGTGCTCCATTCACCTTGTTGCAGCCAAACACTTTAGCCTAATTCTTTCATCACCCACACCATAATCTACCCATTCTAGTTCAGTTCAAGCCATACCTTATAGTTTGGGGAATACCAATGTGATGAAGTCTAAAGGTAGCTTGAGTAATAGAACAAGATTGTGGCGTGTACCGAAGGCACCTATGTTGAAGTGTGTTTCTAAAAAAAAAAAAGAAGTTAAAAAAAAAAAAAAAGAGAATCAAGTGGAAACAAGTTCCAAATCTCCTCATTGTAAGGCATAGGGCATGGACGCCAAAAACAAAGAAGAAAGAAGCCAAATGCAAGTGAAGAGCATGGACCTCAATGACACTTTGGTATGCCCCAAGCTCTAGTATTTCATATCACTTCTTTCGTAACCTACAACCTAAGCCTTACATTACAATCTTGAGAAAGACCTAGCTGATCATTGAGGATGTATTCATGGGTGATGGTAAGTGTATGTTATTTTTATTCTTAGCATTTGATTCATTTCATGAGATCTACTCAGAAATTGTGCTTCCATTTCGGATTTCATATGTGAGAATTTTGATTGCCTTTACATAATTTCACTCATATATGTTAGTGGAGAGACTAAACCTTAGGATCTGAGTGAGAACTTGAGTGGAAACTGTGAGGAGTAGAGTTGAGGCGATTTCTATCTTAAGCAATTGGGTATGGTGGCCTTGAAGTTGTAAGACATGGAGAAATATCTTTATACATTACAATTGATACGATTCTTTGGAGTAGCAAGCTTTTGAGTTTGAATGTATGACAAAGTTTTCATTGATTCTTATTAGTTTGTGTAAAGCATGTTTTAACCAATATATATGAATGTTTTGTGTGTTGTGTGTGTTTTAGTTTTAAGTTTGCTCGAGGACTAGCAAAAACCAGGTTTGGGGGTATTTGATGTACACACTTGGTGTACATTTATATCATCTTTAATTGGCATTTTTGTGATGTTTTTGAATCAAACTAGTTGTGTTTTTACATTATTTTGTGCTAGTGTGCAGCCAAGTGTGTTTTAGGATCAATTGGATTGCAAATGATGTAAAATCACCTTTTTTTGGTAAGCTGAGCATTATCCCAAACGTGGAGAAGGTTCTTAAGGAGTCAATTTGAAGTTTCAAATGAGGATTTTAGAAGTTACTTGGCTGCATGGAATTTCAGGATCACATTTGGAAGTGTAAAGTGGCATTCGGCCATATTGGGTGAGACAAGACAAGGCAAAAACATTGGAATTAACTTAGGTGGTTCCAAAACATGCAATCACATGCATGTTCACAATTTGTGCCGTGCCTTCCATTTCCTTTAAACATCAAAACATGCAATCACATGCATGTGTTCAAACCTGCCGTGCATTCCCTTCCATTTACACCTCAACAACATGTGATTACATGCATGTTCACACCTTGCCGTGCATTGCCTTACCCTTTCCAACTCCCTTTTGCAGCAATGCATGTGTCTTCATTAATCTAAGTCATTCAGCCACCTTTGCACATCCAAACCAAGCCATGCCGTGCTTTTCTTTCCCTTTCCAGCATGTGGAAAACAGTTTCTGGTTGTCCACTGCACATTGCAGCCATTGCACATGCCTCTTGAATTAAATAAGTCCTACACATGCTTGTGTTTCAACATGCCGTGCCTTACCACCTCAGAAATCACTTCAATTCATCATCATTTCAGATTGGCAGATCCATTACTCTAATTCCAGCTGCATGTTCTCATTAGGTCTTCAATTTAAAAGTCCATGCAATCTCACTTCAAGCTCTCTCGGTCACACCCTCATTCACACACCAAGAAACTCCATCTTGTGTCCATTCTCTATCCCATCCGCAACACCACCATTCACTCACTTAGCCATCCAAATTTCTGACCACCCTCTCTTCCATTCAAACAAACCACCCATCCACAAGCTGCTCATCTTTCATGTTGCATCACATTTGGAGAATCAAGACCGAAGGTTACACTTAAAGGATTTCAACATCAGTTTTGCTTCAAGGGTTCCTTCTTCTCAATTCTATGTTCATTCATGTTATGTATTTCTATGTTAAAACGTTTGTAAACATGAAATGTAACTAATCTCTTCTTAGGGATTCGATGTAGCCTAGCAAGCAAACCATGTAGTTAAATCATAATGCTCATTTGATCCTTCTATTTCTTGTTTCATTCTCTGATTTTATTGTGACTTTGTGTGTTGATTTTAATGCTTGATCACCACTTGAATTAACCACAGGTTGTGTAGCCAAAATTAGAAGCACACATCATGCATAATTTTGGCAGATTTGGGAGTGAAGGAATGGGACGTTTGGCAAACATCATGCCGTGTGTCCCCTTTGGTTTTGTGAAAGTTTCATATGTATAAAACATCCTTGGTTGAGAATCAAAGTTGCACATCACAATTTGGTTCTTGACTAGGATGATTTGATCAAATCCACACATCATATGGTTGATCATATCTAAGTGAAACAAACTCAAGAAATAGGTGAATGAATGAGCATAAACTGATTTAACAAACGTGGGATTAACTTAGCTATGGTGAAACCGAATCCCTAGTTCCATATCCATTGGTTTTAGTCCATTTTATTACTTGTTGATTCATTACTTGTGTTATCATCATTCTTGTGAGTTTTTAAGTTACAACAACAAATCTGTCTAAAGTTGCCTAGTTTAGTCATTTAATATGGTTCTTGCAAAACAAGTGATTACATAGGTCCAATTAGTCCCTGTGGATTCGACACCCTTACTTGTGCTATTATACTCAATATGTTTTAGCATTAGGAAGGTTTAAAACATATCATCAACAATTGACGAAGCACTTATTACTATGATTGCATGAAACTTATGCCAAGAATTTACTTAACGCGATTGAGATCATCAACCTTTACTACTCGTGAATATAATTCCATAACGATTAGGTGAAATTTCCTTATATCCTAGCATTCAATTTATGCATGATAATTAAGCGTGCACTCTCAACCAACACACACAAATCAATGTAATTCACATAGATAAGTAAATTGAATTCACAACTTATGAAACGCAATTAGAAGTAATCAAATCATAACGCAAGCATAAACATGTATTTCGAATCCCCCCCTAGCCAAGGGGGGGGTTTAGTTCCTCATATGCACAAAACAAAGAGAATTGAATTTAAACATTGAAATCAAAGGAAAAGAAACACCTAGAAATTCCAGCGACGCGAACTTGAATTGCATGAACTTCCGAGCTTCCTTCTCCTCCTCCTTGGTGCGGCAAAGGACTTGAGGGACAGGTTGGGACTTTAGGTGTATGGATGCATGGTTATTGATGGATGTAGTAGTGGTTAGGGGATGGGGATGGTGCGGCAAGACTAAAAACTAGGGGGAATGGTGTTTGGTGGGTGCGGCAAGAGTGTAGAGAGGGTTGGACGAATTTCTGGAATTAATTGTGAATTGTGGTGAGTGGTCATCTGATTTAAGGGTTAATATGAGTATATATAGGCACTTAAAACCCTAGGGGAATCAGATATGGATTAGAAAAACCCAAATCCACAATGAAATAGGTCTAAACAATCAGATTTGCAAAGGAAAAGGGATAAGGGTGCGGCAGCACTGGGATAAGGTGATAAGGTTTCTAGAATGCCTTACAAGGCAAGGAATTAAGGTATCTAGAAGCTAGGGTGCGGCACCAATGTAGGGATTAAGGATAGGGCTTCTAGAAAGCCCTAAAACTGATAGGAATTGCATAAAACCCACGGCAAGGATGGAAACTTTCTAGAAACTTCTCATTTGTGTCCTACAACACTTAGGAGTCCTTCTAGCATTAGGAAAACATGTCACAATCCTCCCTTGACTTGGAATTCTTCTCCTACTTCATCTTGGAAACCTTTTCCTTCTTGAACTTGGAAATCTTCTTTGTAGCTGCAACTTGATGCCATCCGGATTTAACTTTCCTACTTCGAGTAGGAAACCTTGTTTGAGTAGGAATCATCATTCTTCTAGGAATCCATCTTCAATTAGGAATCCCTCGTTGATTAGGAATCCTTCTTCAATTAGGAATCCTTTGTTGACTAGGATTTCATCTATTGATTAGGCGCTTTCCTACTTCGACTAGGAAACCTTGCTCAAGTAGGAAACATCATCTTCAAATCTTCAATTTCGTCCATCCTCTTGGCTCCAAGCATATGATGTCCATTCCAAGCTCTAATTTGCTCCAAAAGGCTCCAAAATGCATCCTTTTGCATACTTTGCCCTTAGAACCTGAAAACACATAAAACTAGCTTAAAAGACTACTTTACTAAGGAAAAACACTATAAATGCACAAGAACAAGCTAAACTAAGGCGCATAAATATGCTCCTATCAAGCACATCCAAGGGTCCTCCTTCTTCTCTTTGTTGCAGCACAAGGTGTGGTTTTATGGATGAGTGGTAAATTATGGTGGTGGATTGATATAGGTGAGTTATGGTGAAGGGTAGATGGGTGGATTGTGTTCTCTCGACCAAGGAATGAAAGTGTAAGTGTATGGAATTGTGAGATGTGAATGTAGTGTCTTTTGATGGATCTTTTTCTCCCTCATTTGTTATGGTGAAGGGTGGATGTATTTATAGGCTAGGGAGATGACCACCATCTAATTAAGGTGGTAGTGGTGTATGTTGTGGTAATGAGTGGATGTAATGGTGTAGTGGATGAATGTTTGGTAATGAGTGGATGTAATGGGTGTAGTGGATGGATGTTTGGTAACGAGTGTATGTAATAGGTGTAGTGGATGGATGTTTGGTAACGAGTGTATGTAATAGGTGTAGTGGGAGAGTGTTTAGTAATGAGTGGATGTAATAGGTGTAGTGGATGGATGTTTGTTTGTAGTTGTAGGTCAACACACTTGCACACACACATGCTGATTTCTAGCCTTCTAATCTTCAAAAACGTCCATCCTCATGTCTCCATGCTTGCACTATCCAATCTTGGCCCAAAAATGCTCCAAATAGCACTTTGTTGCCAACTTTGTTATTTGAACCTACAAACACACGAAAATAGCTTAAAGTACTAAAATAAATAGAATTAAACTAAGTAAATGCCAAGAAACAAGCTAACTAAGTTGCATAAATATGCACCTATCAAATTCCCCCACACTTAGCTTTTGCTAGTCCTCGAGCACAACAAAAGAAACAAAACAAAACAAAACAAACAAAACACAACCTAACCTTCCAACATTCGCCTCAGGGATTTCCAATGCACATGACATGTTAAAAAATCATCATTCCTGATAGGAGCATATTTATGTGACTTAGTTAGCTTGTTTCTTGGCATTTATGTTGTTAGTTCATAGTTATTTTAGTATTTTAAGCTATTTTCGTGTGTTTGTAGGTCCAAAGTGTTAATGTGGCAAAGAAGTGCATTTTGGAGCATTTTTGGGCATGAAATGGATAACATATGCTTGGAGCAAAAGGAATGGATGACATTTGAAGTTTGTGCATCATCCTCTCCCTATAAATAACCATTTTAGCACACTCATTTTGATAGGAGCATATTTATGCTACTTAATTGGCTTGTTCTCGTGCATTTAGGTTGTGTTTACTTAGCTATTTTAGTGTTTAAAGTCACTTTTGTGTGTTTTCAGGTTCTAAGGTCAAAGTGTGCAAAAAGAAGCAAAATGGAGCTTTTTGGAGCAAAATGGAGTTTGGAATGCATGTCATATATTTGGAGCCAAGGTTTGGACGAATTTGAAGGCTTGAAGATGATGATTCCTACTTGAACAAGGTTTCCTAGTTGAAGTAGGAAAGTGCTTACATGAAGGAGGATTCCTAATCGACGAAGGTGATGTGAAAATTATGTTGACACACAAATTAAACCCTATAGATGACAATTGTAGTATATGAGCAAATAGGGATCGTTCTAACCGGGGATTAACTAGGGATGCTAATCACTGTAAAACTGACTCAAGAACATAAAAAGATACTGTAGAACACTAAACTAGACTCAATTAATGCAAAACTAGGGTTTAAAACACCTAAACAAACTAAAAACTCAAAACAGCAACTAAAAGGCTCAAAACTGCCTTAAAACCACTTTCTGGGCAGTTTTGAGTACCTAACACTAGTTTGGACGAATTTGGAATATGACTTGACTCAAAACACTTAAAAACACAACTAAATGGATTTATAACTAATCTAACACTTTGAAATAAATGGGGGAATGATTTTGGCGAAATTAAAACTTTAAAACTCAAACTTTAAAAACAAATGTAAAGCAAAACAGATTGTGATTAAATAGAATGATGAGAAGCTAGTTAGAGGGTTCCTTATCCACACATGAACATATGCATACAACTCAATCTCCAATTACTCTTCCAACAAACCATAAATGACAATGCCCCAAATTAACTAGATTGCACCAATTAATTCTCAGATTTCCCTAGATTCATTGAATTGAATGGAATACGCATTACAACCAAATTATTCTTATCAAGGACCCTAACTATGGAATACGCATGATAGTGACACATATCAAAGATCATTAAGTTCAATGGACATCATAAGCATCGACGAGGCATTCATAACTATGGGATACGCATGTTACTCTTGCCTAGGATTTACTTAACGCAATCGTGACTAGCGACTTTCACTACTTATGAATATAAGTTAATAACGATTAGGTGAAATTCCCTTATATCCTAGTATCAAATTTAGGCATGCAAATTAAGTGTCGACCCTCAACCCACATACATAAACAAGTTATCAATCAAATAGATAAGTAAATCACATTCACAATTTCTGAAATCATAATTGGAAGAAATCAAATCATATAAAACATATGTCCATGGCTTCAAATTCACCTCTAACTAAAAAGAAATTAGTTCCACATGTTTAACATAATTGAAAAGCAAGTCAAATTAAACATGAAAACAGAAACAAAGAAAGAAAGAACTCCAAACACTCCACTAATGGCAGATTGCATGTGCAAGGCTTCTCCCTCCTTTAGATTGCACGGCACTACTTCTTCCTCCTCCAATGGTGGCTGCACAAGGTGGTGATGGTGGTGGGAAGGCACGGCAAGGGTGAATTGTGGCAGAAATATGGGAGTTTGGGGGTGGAAGGTTGCGGCAAGGAGAGAACTAGGGTTTTTGGCGTGAATGAATGATATGGGGGATGGTGGTTCGGCCAAGTTTAACAAGTATATATAGGCACCCAAAAACCCTAGTAAATCAGGTTAGGGTTTTTTTAGAAGCCCAAATCCATCATAAATTAAGTTAAACAATTAGATTTTTAATGGGAATGAGGCCTAGGGTGCGGCAAAGGCTTAGAAATCAGAAATATGCAATGGGCTAGGAAGGTGCGGCAAGGGTTAGGGGGGAAAGGCTAGGTCATCTAAAAGCCCAAAGCCAAGAATAGAAACTCTCGAAAATGGAAACCTCCAAGAATAGAAACTTCCAACTTTAGAAACTTTGGTTTCCAATTCCGAATTCTTTGTTCTTCACTTTCATTTCTTCCTTTCTTAAGCTCCTTTGACCTTCAAACTCGTCCATTCCTTGTGCTCCATTAGCATACACAACATTCCAGCTCAGTTTTGCTCTAAAATGCTCCATTTTGCTTCTTTTTGCACACTTTGTCTCTAAAACCTGAAATGGCACGAAACAGACTTTAAACATTGAAATAACTTCAAGAAAAACAACATAAATGCATGAGAACAAGCCCACTAAGTCGCATAAATATGCTCCTATCAAATTCCCCCACACTTAGCTTTTGCTAGTCCTCGAGCAAAACAAAGAAAAGATAGGAAACAAAACGAAACAAACTAACCAAAACAAAACCTAAACCTTCCAACATTTGCCTCAGGGATTTTCAATGCACATGACATATTAAAAATCATCATTCCCACAGATTTTAGCCATCTTTACACTTAAGCGCATACTTAATTATAGTCACCACGTACTAGTTCACATTTAACCAATTAAAACATGATTTTGAGTGTAGTAACATGCCTTAGAGAATTTGCTCAATTCCTCACTAGATATGCACTCAATTTTCACACAGATTTTCTGACTACACACCCTATACTAGTTATATGTGAGAAGATTGATGTAGATATGAAAACGAACGCTCACATATGTTATAACACGGAAAGCTTTTTCTGAAATTAACAAGCATGTATATGATCTCATGAAAGGAATGCTACTACTTAGACGCGAGAACCAATGACACCATATGCTCATACCAATCCCAAACTCCACAAATTGAAACACACAACACTCAAGATAGAAGTTAAGGGTTGTAACGGGGCTAGGGGAGTTGGCTAACAACGAAAGGATAGGGAAAACAACCGTTCTTTAAGCAATAGTAAGCAAAGTAATGAAATTGAGACTTAGAATTCACTTAGATTGCAGAAATTAACTTTAACACACAAGGGGGAGACTTAAACAACTCCTTAGGGTCAAATTCATTGTTTTGGACCCTTATTTCAACAAACAATACTTTGGAGCTCTTTTTCTCAACTTTTCAACTCTTTTTTTTTTTTTTTTTTTTTTTCATACTTTTCATATTTTTTTTTTTCTTCATTTCTTTCTTTTTCCACTTATTTTTTTTTTTTTCGTTTCTTTTCTTTTCTTTGCCGTGCCTATGGCACACAATTCCTCATAAAAATACTTCCCCCACACTTGTTTTCTGCCAACATAGATCAAAATGAATTCAATTCGAATCATGCTTTACTATGCTTTAAGAACAAGGGTAAGGATGATCCTAATCTAAGCTAGGTAAGGATAATGTGGGTTAACAAACAACATAGGCTAAACAAGGCTCAACGGGGTTAAACTTAAACATAAAATGATATGGGATACACGGCAGTTTGGCTAAGGTGGTGATAACTACACAACTTTATCTTGAATATGTGTTATGCAAATCAATAACATGCTTTGAATGAAATGGGCATGAGTTCTAGCATTTGGAACTAAATGATGAAACGCCTTCTAAGTAGCAACCAAGCAAAGAATAATGAGATCATGCAACGACTTTAGAAAACAAAGAATGCACAGATTTTAACTCTCCAAATAAACATTTAAGCTCAAGTCTCACAAGGTTGTACCGTTAGTTTGAGTTCCTTCCTTCAAGCATGTTACAAAAACTGATTTTTTTTTTCTTTTATGATTGCACGTGAATTCATAAGTTATAACCACAACCAAGCATAAACAAAGAGTAAATCAAACTTTCCTCCATGTTAATCATTCTCTTTAACAGTCATGCAATTACAAACCGAATCCGCATCATTGTGTTGGAAGGTACCCTAAGACACAAACAAACACACAAAAACAACTTTTTATGGGATTTTCGGATTTTATGTCAAAACACACTAAAATGCATCAAAACAGCCTAAAAACACCTAAAAACAGCAAGAAACAACATTGGAAATTATGGGTGAGAAAACCCTACGAATTTGCATCAAAACACTTTGGTTACCCCCCCACACTTAAATCAAACATTGTCCTCAATGTTTCAAAGCATAAACTAACATAAATAACACAAAACCAAACAAAACAGCAACTAAACAATCTAACATGGCAGAAATGAAATAATCAACAAAGAGAAGGGTTAGGAACGCAAATCTGGAATTGGAGTGCTCTCTAAGTCTTCCTTTGTTGCATGAATGGGTTGCCTCCCAAGTAGCGCTTGCTTTATTGTCTTCCAGCCGGACGGTACCTCCGTTTAAGCTTGACTAGGTTCTACGGCATGGAGGGGTACCTCCTCCACGACATGCTCCTCAAACGTCTCGTAACAGGGCTTCAATCGATGCCCATTCACTTTGAATTCTTGCTGCGTCCTTAAACTTTTGATTTGCACTGCACCGTGAGGGAAAACATTAGTGACAATAAAAGGACCAACCCATTTGGAACGCAACTTACCCGGTAACAATCGAAGGCGAGAATTGAACAACAACACTTTCTGCCCAATAGAGAACGTCTTCGCACGAATCATCTTGTCATGGAATGCCTTCGTTTTCTCCTTGTAAATCCGGGCATTCTCATATGCTTCATTTCGGATTTCATCAAGCTCACACAATTGAAGCTTCCTACGTAAACCTGCGGCAGCAAGGTCCATATTGAACGTTTTGACGGCCCAATGTGCACGATGCTCTAACTCGACGGGAAGATGGCATGGCTTCCCATAGATGAGCCGAAAGGGTGACATCCCAATGGGGGTTTTGTAGGCAGTGCGATACGCCCACAATGCATCGTTTAAGCGCAAACTCCAATCCTTCCTTGTAGGACCCACGGTCTTCTCAAGAATCTGCTTGATTTCCCTATTCGAAACCTCGGCTTGCCCGCTCGTTTGAGGGTGATAAGGTGTGGCCACCTTATGCGTGACATTGTATTTCTTGAGCAACGACTCGATGGTTCGATTACAAAAATGGGACCCTCCATCACTGATTAGCACCCTTGGCATTCCAAACCTTGCAAAAATATTAGTTTTCACAAAATCTGCAACCACTCGAGAATCATTAGTTCGGGTGGCTTTTGCTTCCACCCATTTCGACACATAGTCCACAACAAGCAATATATAAAGAAACCCATGTGACGAAGGAAAGGGACTCATAAAATCAATACCCCAAACATCAAAGATTTCAACACTAAAAATGGGGGTTTGCGGCATTTGTTGTTTAGGACCAATATTGCCCGTTCTTTGGCATCTATCACAAGACATGCAAAATGTTCTAGCATCCCTAAAGATGGTAGGCCAATAGAAACCACATTCTAACACCTTAAGTGCTGTTCTTTGAGTGCCAAAGTGTCCCCCACAAGCATAAGTGTGACAAAAGGTTAGAATAGCATTAAACTCATAATCGTGCACACACCTACGTATAACTTGGTCAGGGCAATATTTCCATAAATACGGGTCATCCCACACATAAAACCGTGCCTCTTTCTTCAATTTATCACATTGGTGTTTAAGTAATTCAGTAGGAACATGTTTAGACACCAAATAATTCACCAAATCAGCATACCACGGTTCACTTACCTTGACGGACATCAGTTGCTCATCTGGGAATGTCTCTATGATAGGCACGGCATCCTCCTCATGCACCATACGGCTCAAGTGGTCAGCCACCACGTTTTCACTTCCCTTCTTATCCCGGATTTCGATATCGAACTCTTGGAGAAGAAGCATCCAACGAATGAGTCGTGGTTTGGCCTCCTTCTTGGTGAACAAATACTTCAATGCTGCATGGTCAGTATAAATAATAACTTTAGTACCAAGCAAATAAGAACGGAATTTATCTAAAGCAAATACAACAGCAAGAAGTTCTTTTTCAGTAGTAGAATAATTCAATTGTGCATCATTTAAAGTCCGAGAAGCATAATAGAGAACATGCGACCTCTTTTCCTTCCTTTGCCCCAAAACAGCTCCTAATGCATAATCGGAAGCATCGCACATAAGCTCAAAAGGAAGGCTCCAATCCGGTGGAACTATGATAGGGGCCGAAGTGAGCATTTCTTTGAGGTGATTGAACGCCTTCTCACACTCCTCGTTGAATTCAAACGCCACATCTTTCTGGAGGAGACGGCAAAGAGGGTTTGAGATCTTGGAGAAGTCCTTGATAAATCGCCTATAAAATCCTGCATGACCAAGAAACGAACGAACCTCTCGAACCGAAGTAGGAGAGGGTAAGTAGCGTACAAGATCTATTTTTGATTTATCCACTTCAATTCCTCTTTCTGACACAATATGCCCTAGAACTATACCTTGTCTAACCATAAAGTGACATTTTTCCCAATTAAGCACAAGGTTAGTTTCTACACATCGTTTCAAAATTAGTGTGAGATTTTCCAAACAACCATCAAATGAATCATCAAACACACTGAAATCATCCATAAATACCTCAATAATCTTTTCCACAAAATCTGAAAAGATACTTACCATACACCTTTGAAACGTGGCCGGAGCATTGCATAACCCAAAAGGCATGCGACGATAAGCAAAAGTACCAAAGGGGCATGTAAAAGTTGTCTTTTCTTGGTCATCCGGCGCTATGACAATCTGATTATATCCAAAATAACCATCAAGGAAACAATAAAAAGAATGACCGGCTAACCTTTCAAGCATTTGATCAATGAACGGCAAAGGGAAGTGGTCCTTCCTTGTGGTGGCGTTGAGCTTCCTATAATCAATGCACACTCGCCAACCTGTTTGGATACGGGTTGGCACAAGCTCATTCTCGGCATTCTTCACCACTGTCACTCCGGACTTCTTTGGAACACATTGCACCGGTGACACCCAACGACTATCAGAGATCGGATAAATCACTCCACAATTAAGAAGTTTGATAATCTCCTTTTTCACAACTTCCATCATTGGAGGGTTGAGACGGCGCTGAGCCTCTCGAGTTGGTTTAGCCCCCTCCTCTAGAAGTATGCGATGCATGCACGTAGTCGGGCTAATTCCCCTAATATCGGCCAAAGTCCACCCAATGGCCGTCTTGTGCTCTTTCAACACTCGGATCAACTTCTCCTCCTCTATGGCCGTGAGTGATGAGGAGACAATGACGGGCAATGTCTCGTTGTCTCCCAGAAAGACGTACTTTAAATGATCGGGCAACGGTTTAAGCTCAAGTACGGGTGCCTGAATCACTGAGGGTAACAACTTATTAGTGGAAACTGGAATTGAAATTGGGTTAGAAGGCTTACCATGGTGTTGAGGTAGTGACTCAAGGGCAGCCACTATCTCGGCCTCCTCCTCACTTCTAGGCACAACAAAACCAGATGTTTGCCCAATTCCTTGTGCAATTATCGTTTCAAGGGTATCCCTCTCCAAACAATCGAGAAAATCCTGCGCCAAATCATCAATTATATCAATAGAAAAGCAAGAATGATCGTCCTTAGGAAATTTAATACTTTCAGAAACATTGAAATTAATGACTTCCCCATCAAATTCCATCGTTAAAGTTCCTTTAAACACATCTATCTTGGTGCGGGCTGTTTTCATGAAGGGCCTCCCTAATAGAATCGGCAATGGGGTGGAATGGGGGGAATCTTCCATGTCAAGCACGTAGAAATCCGCTGGAAAAATCAAGTTACCAACCTGCACCAAAACATCTTCCAAAACACCCTTTGGATATGCATTAGAACGATCGGCTAATTGAATTATCACACCATCATTTTTAAGCTCACCTAAGTTCATTGATGCATAAATAGAGTATGACATAACATTAATCGAAGCCCCTAAGTCTAACATGCATTGTTCAAACTTAGTATTACCAATAACGCAAGGAATTGTAAAACTACCCGGATCTTTGCATTTAGGGGGTAATTTCCTTTGTAACACAGCAGAGACATTTTCACTTACTTGAACCACCTCTTTGTTCGAAATCCGTCTCCTTGTTGTACAAAGTTCTTTTAAGAACTTAGCATACCTCGGGACTTGCTTAATCGCATCAAGGAGCGGAATATTGACTTGAACTTTCCGGAAGGTCTCTAGAATGTCCTTCTCGGCTTCTTCTTTCTTTGATTGCCTAAACCTGCCAGGAAAGGGCACATTTAGTGGAATAGAACTAGAAAAAGTCGAATTGGGACTTACCTTGGTGGTTCGGGACGGGTTAGGAGGACTAGATGAATTCGGCAAGGCTTGGTCATCCTTGGCCGTGGGCTTTGCTCCCTGTGCTTCTTCTTGCAGCAACTTGTCCTCCTCGTCTTGACTTGATTTGGATGTATTTGAGTCCGTTCCAACCTGTTTACCACTTCTCAACATAATGGCCTTAGCGGTTTCAAATCCTCCCTTCGAGTTTACAACTGTTGAACTAGGCAATCTGCCTTGTTCTCTAATTTGCCCCATAAACTCGGCAATTTGACCCATTTGCTTCTCCAAATTATCCACCCGTTTGTCTTGGATTTGCCTCTCCTTATTTTGAGTTTGTACTTCCTGCGTCAAAGTAATAAGTAACTTAACAACTTGATCATTATTCAAAGACATACCTGAGGTTGTTGGGGCAGATTGCACTTGGTTTTGATTGGGGAGGAATGGCTTTGTATAAAAGCCCGGTGGTTGCTGCCTAAATCCTCCTTGTTGTTGGGGTTGTTGATGATCCCGCCATTTGAAATTTGGATGGTCCCTCCACCCTGGATTGTAGGTATTAGCATATGGATCATGGCGTGGTTGATTTTGGTTCCCAAAACCCACGGCATTGGCAGATTCCCAACCCCCATTCTCAATCAACTGAGGGCATTGATCGTTGGCATGTCCTTGCATAGAGCACACGCCACACACACTTGGTCCATGAATCTTCATTCCCTCGGCCAACTAAGAAACAATAGAAGTAAGGTTAGCTAATTGGGATTGAATTTCGGGCATAGAACTTACCTCATTCACTTGTGGCCGTGGGGGGTCTCTTTGTCCAACACCTTCGTATTGTTGTGCATTATGTGCTCGGTTGGCAATTAGAAGTTTTGCAGCCCCCGGAGTTTTATCCACCAACGCACCTCCTGCCGAGGCATCAAGCATTTGGCATTCCATGGGAAGGAGTCCTTCGTAGAAGTATTGAATGAGCAACTCCTCCTTCATTTGATGCTGTGGACAAGAAGCAACAAGTGATTTAAAACGTTCATAATAAGAAGGAAACGATTCACCTTGATTTTGTTGGATGCCACTAATCCGTTTCCTCAAGAGAATGACTCTTGAAGTTGGGAAAAACTTCTCCAAGAAAGCTCCTTTCATACTATCCCAAGATGTAACCGTTCCGGGTGCTAACTCGTAAAGCCAATCTTTCGCCTTTTCCAAAAGTGAGAATGGAAAAGCCTTCATCATCAGAATGTTCCCGTCGACATTTATTGGTGTCATGCTCGAACAAACAACCTCGAACTCCTTGAGATGCTTGTTGGGGCTTTCCATGGAGAGCCCATGGTATTTCGGAATGTGGTGCAACAAGCTTGACTTCAACTCGAATTCAGCGGTCTTGCCTTGGGCAGCCGCGGGGTATTGAATGCATAATGGTGCGGCATTGGCCAACCCCGAGGCCGAAAGCTCTTTAATGGTGCGATTGTCCGCTGCCATAACTTCTTCTTCCACTTCTTCAAACTCAAATTCGGCCTCTGAACTTGAACTAGGTTCACTAGGTTCGGGATGCCTCCTCTTTCTTCTCAAATCACGTTCAAAATCGTCGTTAAAGTCCAAGATATGTGCATGTACAGTTTGAGAACTCCGTGTCATGCACTAGTACCTAAACCAAGAAAACAAAACAAAATAAGAAAACTAAGTAAATTACACTAAAACACAAGGGATTAGCAATTTTGCTAATCCCCGGCAACGGCGCCAAAATTTGATGTGAAAATTATGTTGACACACAAATTAAACCCTATAGATGACAATTGTAGTATATGAGCAAATAGGGATCGTTCTAACCGGGGATTAACTAGGGATGCTAATCACTGTAAAACTGACTCAAGAACATAAAAAGATACTGTAGAACACTAAACTAGACTCAATTAATGCAAAACTAGGGTTTAAAACACCTAAACAAACTAAAAACTCAAAACAGCAACTAAAAGGCTCAAAACTGCCTTAAAACCACTTTCTGGGCAGTTTTGAGTACCTAACACTAGTTTGGACGAATTTGGAATATGACTTGACTCAAAACACTTAAAAACACAACTAAATGGATTTATAACTAATCTAACACTTTGAAATAAATGGGGGAATGATTTTGGCGAAATTAAAACTTTAAAACTCAAACTTTAAAAACAAATGTAAAGCAAAACAGATTGTGATTAAATAGAATGATGAGAAGCTAGTTAGAGGGTTCCTTATCCACACATGAACATATGCATACAACTCAATCTCCAATTACTCTTCCAACAAACCATAAATGACAATGCCCCAAATTAACTAGATTGCACCAATTAATTCTCAGATTTCCCTAGATTCATTGAATTGAATGGAATACGCATTACAACCAAATTATTCTTATCAAGGACCCTAACTATGGAATACGCATGATAGTGACACATATCAAAGATCATTAAGTTCAATGGACATCATAAGCATCGACGAGGCATTCATAACTATGGGATACGCATGTTATTCTTGCCTAGGATTTACTTAACGCAATCGTGACTAGCGACTTTCACTACTTATGAATATAAGTTAATAACGATTAGGTGAAATTCCCTTATATCCTAGTATCAAATTTAGGCATGCAAATTAAGTGTCGACCCTCAACCCACATACATAAACAAGTTATCAATCAAATAGATAAGTAAATCACATTCACAATTTCTGAAATCTTAATTGGAAGAAATCAAATCATATAAAACATATGTCCATGGCTTCAAATTCACCTCTAACTAAAAAGAAATTAGTTCCACATGTTTAACATAATTGAAAAGCAAGTCAAATTAAACATGAAAACAGAAACAAAGAAAGAAAGAACTCCAAACACTCCACTAATGGCAGATTGCATGTGCAAGGCTTCTCCCTCCTTTGGACTGCACGGCACTACTTCTTCCTCCTCCAATGGTGGCTGCACAAGGTGGTGATGGTGGTGGGAAGGCACGGCAAGGGTGAATTGTGGCAGAAATATGGGAGTTTAGGGGTGGAAGGTTGCGGCAAGGAGAGAACTAGGGTTTTTGGCATGAATGAATGATATGGGGGATGGTGGTTCGGCCAAAAGGTTTAACAAGTATATATAGGCACCCAAAAACCCTAGTAAATCAGGTTAGGGTTTTTTTAGAAGCCCAAATCCATCATAAATTAGGTTAAACAATCAGATTTTTAATGGGAATGAGGCCTAGGGTGCGACAAAGGCTTAGAAATCAGAAATATGCAATGGGCTAGGAAGGTGCGGCAAGGGTTAGGGGGGAAAGGCTAGGTCATCTAAAAGCCCAAAGCCAAGAATAGAAACTCTCGAAAATGGAAACCTCCAAGAATAGAAACTTCCAACTTTAGAAACTTTGGTTTCCATTTCCGAATTCTTTGTTCTTCACTTTCATTTCTTCCTTTCTTAAGCTCCTTTGACCTTCAAACTCGTCCATTCCTTGTGCTCCATTAGCATACACAACATTCCAGCTCAGTTTTGCTCTAAAATGCTCCATTTTGCTTCTTTTTGCACACTTTGTCTCTAAAACCTGAAATGGCACGAAATAGACTTTAAACATTGAAATAACTTCAAGAAAAACAACATAAATGCATGAGAACAAGCCCACTAAGTCGCATAAATATGCTCCTATCAAAAGGATTCCTAATCGACGAAGGATTCCTAATCAACGAAGGATTCCTAATCAACGAAGGATTCCTAATTGAAGATGGATTCCTAATCACATGAGGATTCCTAGAAGAACAAGGATTCCTACTTGAAGTAGGAAAGTTAAGCCAAGGTTTCCTACTTTGGTTTGATTTTTCCTAATTGTCCCTAAAAGTTTCAGCAATTATGAAGATTTTCTAAGCATTCTAGGACACAAAACAAAAGCCTAGAACCCTTATGGACCCCTTGCCATACTCCCTTGCCCTTTCCTCTTCCTTGCCGTGCAAGGGAGAGGGCTCTTTCCTGTTTTGGAGCATTAAAACACCTTCCTTTTTATGCTTTAAACCCTGGACGAATTTCCTAGACCTTTCCTTTTATTTTCTGATTTGATTTCCTATTTTTAGAAGCCTTTGACTTAAATTTCTGTTTACCTAATTAGCTAGGGTTTTTAATTTCCTAATCCCTTTAAATAAACATGTGTGTGCAGCCACAAAGAGGGCCATTCATCCAGAAAATAATCCTTCACGCCAGAAACCATTCTCCATCTTCAACAGCACCTATCCTTCATCATTCACCATATTTTCTGACCCAAAACCACCCTAGCCGTCCCATACACCTATCCTACACACTTTTCCACCATTCTACTCCATCCATAACCCCCAAAAACCATCACAAACCCCTGTGCCGCAACCAAGGAAGAGGAGGAAGGTTCTTAGACGTTCCTGCTGTGCAATTTAGATTGCTGGAATTTTTAGGTGTGATCTTTCTTATGTTTTCAATGTTTCAATTCAATAAATTTTGTGTTGTGAGTATGAGGAACTAAACCCCCTTAGTTGGGGGGGTGATTCGAAACCATGTAGATGCTTGCAATATGATTTGATTACATTCAGTTGTTATTTCATAAGTTGTGGATTCAATTCGTTCATCTACTTGATTGATAACTTATTTGTGTATGTTGATTGAGAATGCACGCTTAGTTTTCATGCATGAATATGATGCTAGATTATGAGGGAGTTTCACCTAATAGTTACAATCTTATAATCACAAGTAGTGAAGGTCGCTTGAAAACGATCGCGTTGAACGAATTCTTGGCACTAGTTTCATGCTCAACATAGTAACGAATGCCTCGTCAACACTTATAGTTCTCATTGTGCTTCATGATTCTTGATTGTATCTTTATTGTGCTCATCACGTAAGGAACCTTTAAGGAATGCTTTGAATTGTTGTATGCGCTTTCCCATCCAATTCATTAACTTTAGGAGAACTTGAAGGTTAATTTAAGCGTATCTAATTAACTTGGGGTGTTGAGTTTCATAATTTATTGGAAGAACAACTGGAAATCGTTTTGTTTGCAAGTGTGACATGTGTGGAGAAGAACCTCCTAACTAGCCTTTTATCCATCCTTTTCATCCAAAAACATTTTACAATCTGTTTTGTTTTAAAGTTTCTATTTTGTTTTCAATTTTTGTCCAAAACAAATCCCCCTTTATTTTGAAGTCTTAGATTAGTTAGAAAGTGTTTTGATTTGTGTTTCTAAGTGTTTTGATTCAAGTTTTCATCCAATTTCGTCCAAGTTCTTGTTAGGTTCTCAAAACTGCCCAGAAAGTGGTTTTTAGGCAGTTTTGAGTCATTAGGTTGCTGTTTTGAGTTTTATGTTTGTTTAAGTGTTTTAAACTTTAGTTTTGCATTCTTTGAGTCTAGTTTAGTGTTTTAAACTTTGTTTTTATGTTTTTAAGTCAGTTTTCAAGTGTTTAGCAATCCCTCCTAATCCCCGGTTTAGAACGATCCCTACTTACATCTTTACTACAATTTGACAAAAGAGGGTTTAATTTGTGTGCTTAATATATTTCGCATCAAATTTCACCCAACAAATCCACTCATTACAACCACCCAACACATTCACCTACCACTACATCCACTCATTTCACCCAACACATCCATTCACCTACACTACATCCACTCATTTCACCCAACACATCCACTCATTACAACCACCGAACACATCCACTCATTTCAACCACCCAACACATTCACCTACCATTACATCCACTCATTACCACCACCCACTACATCCTCTCCCTAGCCTATAAATATATCCATCCAAAGACACATTCAGGGGGACAGTTTAGGGAGAATGGAGGATGACACATTCTACGGCAAGGCAGAGTCTTTTCTTCTTAACCATTCTACACATTCCCACAACAAAAACACAATTCCATGCACCTTCATTTCCCTTTCCTTGCCGTGACCTTCATCGAACCTAAACACATTCAGCCATTCTCTTCCATAAATCCATGCATCGATCAAACCACACATTGTGCCGCAACAAAGAGAAGAATGAGGACCCTTGGACGTGCTTGCCATTCAAGTTGGATTGTTGGAGCGTTTTTAGGTGTTTTCATTCTTTTCTTTTCAATGTCTAAATTTGTTTATCTTTGCATTGTGAGTATGAGGAACTAAACCCCCCTTAGGTAAGGGGAATTCAAAGCCATGAACATACTTGCAATATGAATTGATTACCTTCAATTGTGATTTCATAAGTTGTGAATTCAATTTGTTTAACTACTTGATTAATAACTTATTCGTGTATGTTTATTAAGAGTGCACACTTAGTTTGCATGAATGAATATGATGCTAAAGTATAAGGGAGTTTCACCTAATAGTTACAAACTTATATTCACAAGTAGTGGAGGTCGCTTATAAACGATCGCGTTAAATGAATTCTTGGCAGGAGTTTCATGCTCATCATAGTAACGAATGCCTCGTCAATACTTATAGTTTTCATAATGCTTAATGATCTTTGATTGTATCTTTATTGTGCTGTTCACGAAAAGGACTTTTGAAGAATGCTTGAATTGTTGTATGCACTTGATGCGAAATATATAAGCACACAAATTAAACCCTTTTTTTATCAATTGTAGCAAAGTATGTAAGTAGGGATCGTTCTAAACCGGAGATTAGGAGGGATTGCTAAACACTTGAAAACTGACTTAAAAACTTAAAAACAAAGTTTAAAAAACTAAACTAGACTCAAAGAATGCAAAACTAAAATTTAAAACACTAAAACAAAGCAAAAGACTCAAAACAGCAACCAAAAGACTCAAAACTGCCTTAAAAATACTTTCTGGGCAGTTTTGAACTCTAACACAAATCTGAACGAAATTGGGTTATAACTTGTATCAAAACACTTAAAAACACAAACTAAAACACTTTCTAACTAATCTAGGACTTCAAAATAAAGGGGAGATTGGTTTTGACGAAATTGAAAACAAAACAAAAACTTTGTAATTAAAACAGATTGTAAAACGAATTGGGAGTTTAAATGGATGATGGATTAGTTAGAGGCTCTTTCTCCACACATGACACGTATGCAAACGACTCGATTTCCAGTTATTCCTTCATAGAATTATGAAAGACATTGCCCCAAATTAACCGTGACATCACTAGCTAACTCTCAGATTTCCCTTGTATTATTGGATTGGATGGCATCATTTGACAACCCAAAGCATTCTTCAAAGGTCCCCTACATGACATCATAATAGAGATACGGTCAAAGATCATTACATTCAATGAAAACCATAAGAAATGACAAAACAGTTGCAACTATGACATCATGTCACTCATGCTAGGAATTGAACTTAACGCGATTGTGACTAGCAACCTTCACTACATATGAATATAAGTTTGTAACGATTATGTGAAACATCCTTATACTCTAGCACCAGATTCATGCATGCCAATTAAGTGTCAATCCCTAATTAACAAACACAAATAAATTATTAATCAAATAGTTAAGCCAATTGCATTCACGATTCAAGAATTCATAACTGGAATTTATCAAATCAAATTGCACACATAGTCATGGCTTTGAAATCACCCCTAACCAATAGGGGTTTAGTTCCTCATAAACGCAAAACAAAGATATATAAATTTAGACATTGAAAACAAAGAATGAAAACACCTAGAAACGCTCCAACAATCCAACGTCTTGAATGGCAAGCACGTCCAAGGGTCTCATTCCTTCTTCTTTGCTGCGGCACAAGGGATGGTTGAAGGTTTTTGTGGTGATTTGTGGTGGTGGATGGATATAGGTTGGTTATGGTGAAGGGTGGAGAGTTTAGAATGGTCAGAAATGGGTCTTATTTATAGGGAAAGGAAGGGCTACGAATTTATTAAATTTGGAATCAGAAATCAATGGAAAATAGGCAAGAAAGGTGCAAGAATTAAAGAGAATAGGAAAGGAAATTCAGAAGAGAGTGTAGGACAAATTTAGGAATGTGTTTTGAGGCACAAAATAGGTAAGAATTCTCTCCCCTTGCATGGCAAGGCTTTAGAACAAAGGGGAATGTAATTTTGGGTCAGAAAATAGGTAACAAAGAGGGGAAAGGTGCGGCTGGTTGCTTGAAGAAAAGGGAATGTGGTTTTAAGATCAGAAAATAGGAAAGAAAGGACTTTAGGGAAGGTTTAGGGCTTCTAGAACAACAAATTAAGTGCCCTAATATGTTTTGGAATCCCTTTGTGGCTGGAACATAGGTGAGGAAAGATTAGGAAACTTCCAAGCCAAGAATAGAAACTATCAAGAATGGAAACCTCCAAGAATAGAAACTTCCAACTTTTAGAAACTTTGGCTTCCAATTTTTGAACTCTTCGTTCTTTATTTGTCTTGAATCCAATTCTTCACATCTTCATTCAATCCTACGTTCATTTGATCTTCAATTTCGTCCATCTTCTTAGTTCCAAGCATGAGCTATCCATTTCATGCCCAAAACTGCTCCAAAAGGCTCCAAAATGCACTTCTTTGCCACTTTAACCCTTTGGACCTACAAACACACGAAAATGGCGTGAAATACTAAATTAACTAAGAAATAACAACATAATTGCATAAGAACAAGCTAACTAAGTCGCCTAAATATGCTCCTATCAGCACTTTCCCATCCAATTCAATAACTTAAAGAGAACTTGAAGGTTAATTTAAGCGGACTTAATTAACCTGGGGTGTTGAGTTTCATGATTTATCGAAAGAACAACTGGAAATTGGTTTATGTGCAAGTGTGTCATGTGTGGAGAAGAACCCTCTAGCTAGCCCATCATCCATACTTAGAACCTAATTTCGTCCAAAACCATCCCTAGAGTCAGTTTAGAGTCTAATTCATTGTTTTAAGCTGTTTTGAGTCTTTTAAACTAGTTTTGAGTCTTTTTAGTTTGTATTGCATCTTTTGAGTCTAGTTTGGTGTTTTAAGTCAGTTTAGAGGTTATTAGCAAGCCCTCTTAATCCCCGGTCCAGAACGATCCCTACTTACATTCTTTACTACAATTGATACAAGAGGGTTTAATTTGTGTGTTAAGTAAAATTCGCACCAAATTTTTTGCGCCGTTGCCGGGGATTAGCAACTTTGCTAATCCCCCGTTGTTTCTTTTTCATGTCTTTTGTTTTAGTTACTGACTTTGTTTCTATTTGTGTTTTTTATTTTTACTTATGATATTTGATTTAGTTTTGTTTCCTTGATTTCAGGTACTAGAGAAGTAAGACATGGATTTTGCTACCATTCAAGCTCAATTGGCGAAACTTACTTCTCAATTGTCACAATATGTCGAAGGAACCACAATGCAAAGTGTCCCTACATATGGTGTGTCTTATGGGCAAGGATATCCAACTCATCAATGTTCTCAATTCGCTGCGAATGAAGATGCTTGGGGTTATCAAGGACATAGCCAATCATGGGACAACATGTTTTCCAACGCTTACAATTTAGATTGGAGAGATTATTCAGATTACATGTGGGGAGAACCTCAACAATTCCAACAAGATGGGTATTGGCAGTAAGAAGAGGAGTTTTGTTCAAGACCTATGCAGCCACCACAACAATCTACCCAATTCAATTCAGGTACGTCTTTGGATAATGATATGTTTAATAAGCTACTCACCTCTTTGAACCAGGAAGTAGAAAATGGAAACAAAGAGATGCAAAATCAATCCAAGAAGACGGGTGAATTGGAGAAGCAAATTGGGCAGATTATGGAGTTCATGGCATAAATTAAAAAGCAAAGTGAACTCTCCAACTCAACTATTGAAAATTCGAAGGAAGATTTTGAAATCCATGATGCTATCACTTTGGGAAGTGCTATGGAAGTTGGAGGTGAACCCAAGACATCCAAACCAAGCCAAAACATGGATGAACAACTGCTGCTCGAAGAAGAGGAGAATAACAAGGCCACGGCAAGGGAAAAACCACCCTTGCCGCAACCCCATATGCCCTCTATGCCGTCCACTACAACCAAGGTAAGCCTGAATTCAATTTGTCCTAACCCTGTTTCATCAAATATCCTTATTCCTTGCAGGATCATGCAATCCAAGGAAGAAGTGGGTGAGAAAGGCATCTTCGAAACCTTTCCAAAAAATCAAGAGCAAGAAGTGGATGGGGAATGTCTAGAATTCATCAAAGAAGATACACTTGAGACAAAAATTCCCAAAGAAGTTGGATTTTATGACACAGGACAAGTCATAACTCTCAAAACACCAAATCTGGCTAAGTCCCATATCCCTGCAACCTTCAAAGATGTGGTGTTCGTAATTGAGTTTGTGTTGGAGCAAGCAAGCCATCTTCTCCAACTTCAATTTTATTATATACTAACTTGCTGATTTTAATGATTCAGGCACCTACACTAGAATTTAAATCATTGCCAGATCATGTCAAGTATCACCGTCCATTTAAGGATCAATTTCATGCTATGGGCCCTATCCAAGTTTAGAAGGAAGTTTCGTCCGGCTGGAAGACGTTAAAGCAAGCGCTTCTTGGGAGGCAACCCATGTATTCAAATAAGGAAGATTTTTTATTGCTCCGCGACTGTGATGTGGAAATTAACTTGACACTCAAATTAAACCCTATTG
Source organism: Malus x robusta (assembly GCA_963082935.1). Taxonomy (NCBI): domain Eukaryota; kingdom Viridiplantae; phylum Streptophyta; class Magnoliopsida; order Rosales; family Rosaceae; genus Malus; species Malus x robusta. The sequence goes on along the minus strand of OY720334.1, from coordinate 19,407,525 downwards.
ATGACAATTGTAGTAATGATGCAAGTAGGGATCGTTCTAAACCGGGGATTAACTAGGGATGCTAATCAACACAAATAAGACTCAAAAACACTAAACTAGACTCTATAGACTCAAAACTAACTTAAAACACTAAAAACAGCAAGAAACAATCAAAAAGACTCAATTCTAGACCTAACAAGTGATTTGGACGAAAATAGAACTTCAAAGACTCAAAAGACTTAAAGAAAACACGTTTTCACTCTAAAAACAAGATTTAAAAGCAAGGGGATTGATTTTGACGAATTTAACTTTTAAAACAAAAACTTTGGAAACAAACTTAACAAAAACGATTTTGATGTAAATTAAGATGGTGAAAGGCTAGTTAGAAGGTTCCTTCTCCACACATGAAACACATGCATACGACTCGATTTCCAATTACTCTTTCAACAAACCATGAATGACAATGCCCCAAATTAACTAGATCGACCAATTAATTCTCAGATTTCCCTAGATTCATTGAATTGAATGGGATACGTGATAGGAGCATATTTATGCGCCTTAGTTAGCTAGTTCTTATGCATTATTGTTATGTTTTCTTCGTTAAAGTAGTCTTTTAAGCTACTTTCATGTGTTTTCAGGGTTAAAGGACGTATTACATGAATTGATGCAAGTTGGAGCTTTTGGAGCAAAAAGTGAGCTTGGATTGAAAAGGACATGCTTGGAACACAAGGTTGGGATGAAATTGAAGTGTTGAAGATTTGAGGTTTCCTACTTGAAGTAGGAAAGCTAAGCCTAAAATTTTCCATTTTGGGTTGATCTTTCCTAAATCGGAGTTGGCAACCAAAGTTTCTAAAGTTGGAAGTTTCTATTCTTGGAGGTTTCCATTTTCGTGAGTTTATATTCTCGGCTTTGGGCTTTTGGATGACCCATCCTTACTTCTTGGACCTATGCCGCACCTAAACCCTAACCCTAGCCCATTGTTTCAGCCACACCTAGGCCTTGTTCACATGCAAAAATCTGATTATAAACCCTAAGCCCATGCCGCACCTTTCCATCCTAGAAGCCCTATTTTATAAACCCTAACCCGAGCCCATTGTTCTAATCTGATTTGCTAGGGTTTTTAAGTGCCTATATATATATTTCTACACCCTAGCCGCATCTATCACCCTCTCCATACTCAGAAATTCGTCCATCTCCCTTCCCACAAATAAGAAATTCGTCAAAACCCTAGTCACCACCTTGCCGCAGCCTTCATCCATTCCAGCCACCATTCTCCACCTCTAGACACCATTATAAACCTCCATACACCATTCCCACAACTTGCCGCACCACCATACTATCCTATCTACCTTTCAAAACCCAAAAACACATCCAGAAAACTCCATTCACGCCAGAATTTGTCCCTCATCTTTGCCGAGCCCAACCTACACCCAAATCCATATTTTCTGACCCCAAACCTTCCTAGTCGTGCCCTACACCTATCCTAGATAGTTTTCCACCATTCTCCCTCATCCAAAGTCATCCAAAACCATCCAAAAACCCCCTAAACCAACTCTGCCGCAACAAGGAGAAGAAGAAAGAGGAGCTTTCTGTGCATAATTCAAAGTGGACTTCTTTGGCGTTTTAGGTGTAATCTTTCTTATGTCTTCGATGTTTCAATTCAATAAACTTTATGTTGTGAGTATGAGGAACTAAACCCCCTTAGTTGGGGGGTGATTCGAAACCATGTACATGCTTGCAATTTGATTCGATTACATTCAGTTGTTATTTCATAAGTTATGGATTCAATTCGTTCATCTATTTGATTGATAACTTATTTGTGTATGTTGATTGAGAGTGCACGCTTAGTTTTCATGCATGAATATGATGCTAGATTATGAGGGAGTTTCACCTAATAGTTACAATCTTATAATCACAAGTAGTGAAGATCGCTTGAAAACGATCGCGTTGAATGAATTCTTAGCATAAGTTTCATGCAATTCATAGTAACAAATGCTTCGTCAATGCTTATGTTTTTCATAGAACGTAATGATTCTTGCTTGTATCTCTATTATGCAATCCATGTAGGGAACTTGTAGGGAATGTTTTGGGTTGTCGTATGCAATCATCCAACTTAATAACTTGTGGAAAAACTGAGGGTTAATTAGTGCAATTCACGGTTAACTTGGGGTGTTGAGTATTCATAGTTTATCGGAAGAACAACTGAAAATCGTTTTGTTTGCAAATGTGACATGTGTGGAGAAGAACCTCCTAACTAGCCTTTTAACCATCTATTTCACCAAAATCGTTTTTACAATCTGTGTTAATTAAAGTTTCTGTTTTGTTTTCAATTTTCGTCCAAAACAAATCCCCCTTTAATTTGAAGTCTTAGATTAGTTAGAAAGTGTTTTGATTTGTGTTTCTAAGTATTTTGATTCAAGTTTTCATCAAATTTCGTCCAAATTAGTGTAGGTGCTCAAAACTGCCCAGAAAGTGGTTTTTAGGCAGTTTTGAGCCTTCTAGTTGCTGTTTTGGTTTTTAGGTTTGTTTAAGTGTTTTAACCTTTAGTTTCGCATTCTTTGAGTTTAGTTTAGTGTTTTAAACTTTGTTTTTGAGTTTTTAAGTCAGTTTCCAAGTGTTTAGCAATCCCTCCTAATCCCCGGTTTAGAACGATCCCTACTTACATCTTCACTACAATTTGACAAAAAGAGGGTTTAATTTGAGTGCTAGTTATTATCATATCAAATTTTGGCGCCGTTGCCGGGGATTAGCAATTTTGCTAATCCCTTGGATTGTTTTTGTTTCTTTTATTTCACTTTGTTTCTGACTTTGTTTAAGTTTCTGACCGAATTTTGTTTCTTGTTTCTTAGGTACTAATGTATGACTAGAAGCTCTCAAACGATTCGTGCGAACATCTTGGAGTTTGACGACGATTTTGAGAGGAAGTTGAGAAGAGCTAGAAACCAGCAAGCACACTATCCACCCAACTCCGAATCTGACCTTGAAGAAAGCGTACAAGAAGAGGAGGAGGAAGCCACGGCAGGGATATTTGAAGAAGTCCAACGCATGGCGGTGGACAACCGTACACTCAAAGAGCTTTCCGCCTCAGGTTTGGATGCCGCACCCTTGTGCATTCAATACCCCAGAGCTGCCCAAGGTAAGACGGATGAGTTTGAATTAAAGTCAAGTTTGCTTCATCATATTCCTAAATACCATGGCTTGTCCATGGAAGATCCTAACAAACATTTAAAAGAATTTGAAGTAGTTTGCTCTAGTATGACTCCCGTCAATGTTGACGGAAATATATTGAAGATGAAGGCTTTTCCATTCTCTTTGATGGATAAAGCCAAGGATTGGTTATATGAGTTAGCTCCCGGCACTGTCACATCATGGGAGAGTATGAAGAGAGCGTTCTTGGAGAAGTTCTTTCCAACTTCTCGTATCATCTTCCTACGCAAAAAGATAAGCGGAATCCAGCAGGAAGAAGGTGAGTCTTTTCCTACATATTATGAACGATTTAAATCACTTGTTGCTTCTTGTCCACAGCATCAGATGAAGGAGGAGTTGCTTTTGCAATATTTCTACGAGGGTCTCCTACCTCTAGAACGTCAAATGCTTGATGCTTCTGCGGGGGGAGCATTGGTGGACAAAACACCCATGGCTGCCAAGGTCTTGATTGCTAATAGAGCGTTGAACGCTCAACAGTACGAGGGTGTAGGCCAAAGAGGACCCCCACGGCACCAAGTACATGAGGAAAGTTCAACTTCCGATCTTCATTCACAATTGGCTAATCTTACTTCTATTGTTTCACAGATGGCCGAGGGAATGAAGATACAAGGACCTGTGGTATGTGGCGTATGTTCTATCCAAGGACATGTCTCTGAAAAATGTCCTCAACTCATCGAGAATGGCGGATGGGAGAGTGTGAATGCCATTGGGTTTCAAGGCCAAAATCAGTCAAGACATGATCCATACTCCAACACGTATAATCCGGGGTGGCGAGACCACCCAAATTTCAAGTGGAGGGAGCCCCAGCAACCTCAAAACCAAGGAGGCTTTAGGCAACAACCCCCGGGGTTCTTTCCCAAAACCTACGGGCCACCCCAAAATCAAGCCCAATCCGGCCCAAATACCTCAGGTACGTCTCTTGACAATGATGCACTTCTTAAGATACTAACTAAGTTGTCTAATGGACAGGAAGATCAAGCTAAGGCTATGCAAATCCAAGACAAAAGGGTGGATCAACTTGAGAAACAAATTGGGCAGATTGCCGAGTTTGTCGGGCAGTTTAGAGAACAAGGAAAGCTTCCTAGTTCAACCATTGCGAATCCGAAAGGAGGCTTTGAAACCGCAAATGCAATCATGCTAAGGAGTGGAAAAGAAGTTGGGGCAGGTTCTACACCACCAAAAACAGGTCATAACGACGATGAAATTTTGCAAATGGAAGAGGAGGAATCAAAGCAACCCACGGCAAGGGTGGTTCCACCTTTGCCGCAAGTCTCCAATGCCCCTAAACCTTCAAATCTATCCAATAAGGGTAAGAATGTGTTAAATTCAAGTCCTACTAATGTTTTTCCTTTGAATGTCCCCTTTCCTAGTAGATTTTTGCAATCCAAGAACGAAGAGGAGGAAAAAGATGTTCTAGAGACGTTTAGAAAGGTGCATGTCAACATTCCCCTCCTTGATGCCATAAAGCAAATCCCGAAGTATGCCAAGTGTTTAAAGAAGCTTTGTACGACAAAGAAACGTGCCCGGGAGAAAGAAGTGGTACATGTAAGCGAGAATGTCTCCGCCATCTTGCAACGTAAACTACCCCCCAAATGCAAAGATCCAGGTAGTTTCACAATTCCGTGTGTCATTGGTAATACCCGTTTCAAATCTGCCATGCTAGATTTAGGACCATCTATTAATGTTATGCCATATTTTGTTTATGCATCTATGAATCTAGGAGAACTTAAACATGATGGTGTAATCATACAATTGGCCGATAGATCTAACGCCTATCCAAAGGGAGTTTTGGAAGATGTTCTTGTGCAGGTTAATCATTTAGTCTTCCCGGCGGATTTCTATGTTCTTGAGATGGATGAATCGGATCATGCTCCTTCATTGCCCATTCTCCTTGGACGGCCTTTCATGAAAACGGCTTAAACCAAGATTGATGTAGCCAAAGGAGAAGTAACTATGGCATTTGGTGGTGATATGATTTGTTTTAAAATTTCTGAATCCATTGAGACTCCTAACGTTGTTCGTTCTTATTGTGTTATTGATACAATAGAAAAGATAGGGACGGAGCATTCAGGCCCTAACACAAAGGTTGCTTCAAGAACCGTGCAAGATGAGGGAATTGGAGTGGAGCATGAGAACCCCACGGCCACTGCCCTTAAGATACCTAATGTGGCCGAGAATACCATGAGGAAAAAAGTTCATGTTCTGCCACTTCATCAGATCACATAGGTAAGCCACCTAATCCAAATCCAATTCCCATTAAAGTTGATAGGTGGTTCCCTTCTATGGTGCAGGTACCCAAGCAAATCCCCGATGGTGGGCACATGTACATGAACCATAGGCAACACAACGCACCCATCAACAAACATCACTATCCATTACCGTTCAAAGATGCAATGTATGAGAGTGTCGTGGGCTCCAATGGGGCATGATTGTGCTTTTCGTCCGGCTGTACGACGTTAAAGAAAGCGCTTCTTGGGAGGCAACCCATGCAATTCAACAAAGGAAGCCCAAGGAATCACTCCAATTCCAGATTTGCGTTCCTAAACTCTTCACTTTGTTGTTTATTTCTAATCTGCCTATTTAGTTGTTTTAGTTGCTGTTTGTGTGTTCTTTTTGTTTAGTGCGATTTTATGCTTGAAACATTGAGGACAATGTTTGATTTAAGTGTGGGGGGGGTAACTAAGTGTTTTAGATGCAAATTCGTGGGATTTTATCACCCTTAACTTGGAGACTTGTTCCTTGCTGTTTTTAAGTGTTTTTGAGCAGTTTTGATGTGTTTTAGTGTGTTTTGAAGAAAAAATCCGAAAATTACATAAAAATTTGAAAAATTTGTTTTAAAAACCCAAAAAGAGTTGTTTTTGTGTGTTTGTTTGTGTCTTAGGGTACCTTCCAACACAATGATGAGGATTCGGTTTGTAATTACATGGCTGTTAAAGAGAGTGATTAACATGGATGAAAGTTTGATTTACTCTTTGTTATGCTTAGTTGTGGTTATAACTTATGAATTCACATGCAATCATAAAGAAAAAAAATCAGTTTTTGTAACATGCTTGAAGGAAGGAACTCAAACTAACGCTACAACCTTGTGAGACTTGAGCCTAAACATTTATTTGGAGAGTTAAAATCTGTGCATTCTTTGTTTTCTAAAGTCGTTGCATGATCTCATTATTCTTTGCTTGGTTGCTACTTAGAAGGCGTTTCATCATTTAGTTCCAAATGCTAGAACTTATGCCCATTTCATTCAAAGCATGTTATTGATTTGCATAACACATATTCAAGATAAAGTTGTGTAGTGACCACCACCATAGCCAAACAGCCGTCAATCTCCTCTGTTATTATGTTTTGTAGGTTTTTAACCCCGTTGAGCCTTGTTTAGCCTTTTCTTTGTTAACCCACATTACCCTCACCTAGCCTAGATTAGGACCATCCGTACCCTTGTTCTTAAAGCATAGTAAAGCATGATTCAAATTGAATTCCTTTTGATTTATGTTGGCAGAAAACAAGTGTGGGGGAAGTATTTCTTTTGTGATTTTGTGTGCCATAGGCACGTGTGGAAAGAAAAGAAAAGAAAAAAAAAAGTATGAAAAGTTTAAAAAAAAAAAAAAAAAAAAAAAGAGTTGAAAAGTTGAGAAAAAGAGTTCCAAAGTATTGTTTGTTGAAGTAAGGGTCCAAAACAATGAATTTGACCCTAAGGAGTTGTTTAAGTCTCCCCCTTGTGTGTCAAAGTTAATTTCTGCAATCTAAGTGAATTCTAAGTCTCAAGTTCATTGCTTTGCTTACTCTTGCTTGAAGAACGTTTGTTTTCCCTATCCTTTCGTTGTTAGCCAATCACCCTTAGCCCCGTTACAACCCTTAACTTCTATCTTGAGTGTTATGTGTTTCAATTTGTGGAGTTTGAATTTGGTATGAGCATATGGTGTCACTGGTTCTCGCATCTAAGTAGTAGCATTCCATTCATGAGATCATATCTAAACATGCTTCTTAACTCTAGAAATTGTGTTCTTTGTGATACATATATGTGAGCATTCGTTTTCATATCTACATCAATCTTCTCACATATGACTAGTGTAGGGTGTGTAGTTAGAAAATCTGAGTGAAAATAGAGTGTATATCTTGTAAGGAATTGAGGGAATTCTCTAAGGCATGTTACTACATTCAAAGCATTGTTTTAATTGATTACTTGTGAACTAGTAAGTGGTGGCTTTAATTAAGTATGTGCTTGTGTAAAGATGACTCAAATCTGTGGGGATAACAATCTTTAACATGTTATGTGCATTGGAAATCCCTGAGGCAAACGTTGGAAGGTTTAGATTGTTTCGTTTTGTTTTCTTTGTTTTGTTTGTTTTGCTTGAGGACTAGCAAAAGCTAAGTGTGGGGGAATTTGATAGGAGCATATTTATGCGCCTTAGTTAGCTAGTTCTTATGCATTCTTGTTATGTTTTCTTCGTTAAAGTAGTCTTTTAAGCTACTTTCATGTGTTTTCAGGGTTAAAGGACGTATTACATGAATTGATGCAAGTTGGAGCTTTTGGATCAAAAAGTGAGCTTGGATTGAAAAGGACATGCTTGGAACACAAGGTTGGGATGAAATTGAAGTGTTGAAGATTTGAGGTTTCCTACTTGAAGTAGGAAAGCTAAGCCTAAAAGTTTCCATTTTGGGTTGATCTTTCCTAAATCGGAGTTGGCAACCAAAGTTTCTAAAGTTGGAAGTTTCTATTCTTGGAGGTTTCCATTTTCGTGAGTTTCTATTCTCGGCTTTGGGCTTTTGGATGACCCATCCTTACTTCTTGGACCTATGCCGCACCTAAACCCTAACCCTAGCCCATTGTTTCAGCCACACCTAGGCCTTGTTCACATGCAAAAATCTGATTATAAACCCTAAGCCCATGCCGCACCTTTCCATCCTAGAAGCCCTATTTTATAAACCCTAATGAGCGGATCATATTTATATATATTTATACTTCGAATTCACTCGTCTTTTCTTAGTTAGTTCCTTATATTTTTTAGCTATTTACGTTATTTTTGTGTTTATAGGATTTGTTATGCAAAGAAAATAAAAATAGAACAAGTGAAATTTTATGTAATAAATTCGTCAAAAGCAAATTTAAATTACAATATTGCCAACCCATTGTGACGCTAAATGATAAACCAATATTTAAACTATATATTTCATCCTTTTATATTTCTTTTCTTATTTCTAATTTAGTTAAAGCTTTAAGTATTTATGATACTTTTAATTTATTGTGTTTGTAGGAGAAGAAAGTGGAAAGCACTGAGAAATTAAATAGAAGAAGTGGAGAGACAGCGTGAGCAATAGAGAAAAGCAGAAAACGTGAAAGGGATCCAAGAGAGAGAGCTGCTTTGCAGCTGGACGCGGAGAAGAACCATCTAGCTAATCCATCAACCATCTATTTAGTTTTACTTTTTGTTGTTATCTCAATCTCATCCAAACCAATACCTCCCATTTACTTTCTTGTATTGAAGTGTGTTTAAGTTTGTTTAGTTTGTGCCTTAAAGTGTTTTGAACTCTTTGAGTCTAGTTAGTGTTTTAAAACCTACTTTTGTGTTTTTAAGTTTCTTCTTATATTCTTGAGTCTTGTTTAATATTTTTAAATTAATTTAGAATAGATTAGCAATCCCTCCTAATCCCCGGCCTAGAACGATACCCTACTTACATCTATACTACAATTGTCAAAAAGAGGGTTTAATTTGTGTGTCAAGTAATTCTCACATCACCTAACCCTAGCCCATTGTTCTAATCTGATTTGCTAGGGTTTTTAAGTGCCTATATATATATTTCTACACCCTAGCCGCATCTATCACCCTCTCCATACTCAGAAATTCGTCCATCTCCCTTCCCACAAATCAGAAATTCGTCAAAACCCTAGTCACCACCTTGCCGCAACCTTCATCCATTCCAGCCACCATTCTCCACCTCTAGACACCATTATAAACCTCCATACACCATTCCCACACCTTGCCGCACCACCATACTATCCTATCTACCTTTCAAAACCCAAAAACACATCCAGAAAACTCCATTCACGCCAGAATCTGTCCCTCATCTTTGCCGAGCCCAACCTACACCCAAATCCATATTTTCTGACCCCAAACCTTCCTAGCCATGCCCTACACCTATCCTAGATCGTTTTCCACCATTCTCCCTCATCCAAAGTCATCCAAAACCATCGAAAAACCCCCTAAACCAACTCTGCCGCAACAAGGAGAAGAAGAAAGAGGAGCTTTCTGTGCAGAATTCAAAGTGGACTTCTTTGGCGTTTTAGGTGTAATCTTTCTTATGTCTTCGATGTTTCAATTCAATAAACTTTATGTTGTGAGTATGAGGAACTAAACCCCCTTAGTTGGGGGGTGATTCGAAACCATGTACATGCTTGCAATTTGATTCGATTACATTCAGTTGTTATTTCATAAGTTATGGATTCAATTCGTTCATCTATTTGATTGATAACTTATTTGTGTATGTTGATTGAGAGTGCACGCTTAGTTTTCATGCATGAATATGATGCTAGATTATGAGGGAGTTTCACCTAATAGTTACAATCTTATAATCACAAGTAGTGAAGATCGCTTGAAAACGATCGCCTTGAATGAATTCTTAGCATAAGTTTCATGCAATTCATAGTAACAAATGCTTCGTCAATGCTTATGTTTTTCATAGAACGTAATGATTCTTGCTTGTATCTTTATTATGCAATTCATGTAGGGAACTTGTAGGGAATGTTTTGGGTTGTCGTATGCAATCATCCAACTTAATAACTTGTGGAAAAACTGAGGGTTAATTAGTGCAATTCACGGTTAACTTGGGGTGTTGAGTATTCATAGTTTATCGGAAGAACAACTGAAAATCGTTTTGTTTGCAAATGTGACATGTGTGGAGAAGAACCTCCTAACTAGCCTTTTAACCATCTATTTCACCAAAATCGTTTTTACAATCTGTGTTAATTAAAGTTTCTGTTTTGTTTTCAATTTTCGTCCAAAACAAATCCCCCTTTAATTTGAAGTCTTAGATTAGTTAGAAAGTGTTTTGATTTGTGTTTCTAAGTATTTTGATTCAAGTTTTCATCAAATTTCGTCCAAATTAGTGTAGGTGCTCAAAACTGCCCAGAAAGTGGTTTTTAGGCAGTTTTGAGCCTTCTAGTTGCTGTTTTGGTTTTTAGGTTTGTTTAAGTGTTTTAACCTTTAGTTTCGCATTCTTTGAGTTTAGTTTAGTGTTTTAAACTTTGTTTTTGAGTTTTTAAGTCAGTTTCCAAGTGTTTAGCAATCCCTCCTAATCCCCGGTTTAGAACGATCCCTACTTACATCTTCACTACAATTTGACAAAAAGAGGGTTTAATTTGAGTGCTAGTTATTATCATATCAATACGCATTACAACCAAATTATTCTTATCAAGGACCCTAACTATGGAATACGCATGATAGAGACACATATCAAAGATCATTAAGTTCAATGGAAATCATAAGCATTGACGAGGCATTCATAACTATGGGATACGCATGTTACTCTTGCCTAGGATTTACTTAACGCAATCGTGACTAGCGACTTTTACTACTTATGAATATAAGTTAATAACGATTAGGTGAAATTCCCTTATACTCTAGCATCAAATTCATGCATGCAAACTAAGTGTCGACCCTCAATCAACATACATAAACATGTTATCAATCAAATAGATAAGTAAACCACATTCACGATTCATAAAATCATACTTGGAAGAAATCAAGTTATATAAAACATATGATCATGGCTTTGAATTCCCCTCTAACTATAAAGAAATTAGTTCCTCATGTTCGCAAATAAACAAAGATAAATAAATATAAACATTGACATCAAGATAGAAAACACCTAGAAACGCTCCGACAATCCAACATCTTGAATGGCATGCACGGCTCCAAGTTGTCTTCCTTCTTCTCCTTGCAAACTCACGGCACAATGAGGTGTGGATGGGTGAATGGTGTAGTAAATTATGGTAGAGGATGGTCTGAAAATTCACATTCCTAGGTAGCAAAGGACAAGGTTTTAAAGACCTAAACTACATAGGATAATAACATACAATCCTACAAGGAAAACAAGTCAAAAACCCAAAGGGATTGGGAGATAAGGTGCAGCACAAAGAGTGTGAAATGATAAGGCTTCTAGAAACCAAAATCTTAAAGGAAATAGGGTAGAAAATTCGGCACAAAGTTAGGGTTCTAGAAGGATCATACAAGGCAGATTTTTAGGGGTTTCTAGAAAGGTTCTAAGCACCCTATGTGTAGGATAAGGTTAAGATCTTCTAGAAATCCCATTTTAAGCATCCTAATCTAGTTAGAAACCCCCCTAATTGGCTAAAATGTGGATAGTTTATGATAAGGATAAGATAGGATAAGATAAGGTTTATTTGGATAAGATAAGCTAAGATAAGGTTATGGATGAGGTTTTGGATAAGATACCTTATCTTGAGCTGATTCTTTGGCTTTAATTCTTCTTCTTCATGTAGGAATACTTGCTTGAGTAGGAAACTTCATTCGTCTAGGAATCCATCTTCAATTAGGACTCCTACATTGATTAGGAATCCATCTTCATTTAGGAATCCTTCATGTAAGCCCTTTCCTACTTCAACTGGGAAACTTTGTATCTTCAATTCTTCAACTTTGAAACGCCTTCCTAGCTTCATCAATTCCTCAAATTCGTCCATCCCTTGTGCTTCATGTGCATGAACTCCATTTTAGCCCAATTTCGCTCCAAAATGCTCCAAATTGCATCCTTTTGCTCACTTTGTCTCTAAAACCTGAAAACACATGAAAATAGCTTAAAAGACTAACTTAACTACGAAAACACAACATAAATGCATAAGAACTAACTAACTAAGGCGCATAAATATGCTCCTATCAAATTCCCCCACACTTAGCTTTTGTTAGTCCTCGAGCAAAACAACGAAACAAAACATAATCTAAACCTTCCAACAATCGCCTCAGGGATTTCCAATGGTACATGACACACCAAAGATCACTACTTACATAGATTTTAGCCCTCCACACTCTCGAGCACATACTTAATCATAGTCATCACTTACTAGCTCACATTTAATCAATTAAAACAATGTTTTGAATGTAATAACATGCCTTAGAGAATCCCTCAATTCCTCACTAGATATGCACTCATTTTTCACTCAGATTTTCTGACTACACACCCTACACTAGTTATATGTGAGAAGATTGATGTAAATATGAAAACTAATGCTCACATATGTTATGACAATAAAAGCATTTTCTGGAATTATGAATGTATGTATATGATCTCATGAATGGAATGCTACTACTTAGATGCGAGAACCAGGGATATCATATGCTCATACCAATTCCAAACTCCACATATTGAAACACATAACAATCAAGATAGAAGCAAAGGGTTGTAACGGGGCTAAGGTATTGGCTAACAAAGAAAGGTAAGGATAAACAAACATTCTTAAAGAATAATAAGCAAAGTAATGAAATTGACACTGAGAATTCACTTTTGCATGCAAAATCAATTGTTAAACCCAAGGGGAAGATTCATGCAACACTTAGGGTCTAATTCAACTTTTTGGACCCTTTCTTCAACAATCAACAACTTAGAGCTCATTTTATGCTCTTTCAACTCCTTTTCATACTTTTCACACTTTTCTCTTTTTTTCTTTCTATTTTGCACGAATTTTTTTCTTTTTTTTTTCTTTTTTTTTCTTTTTTTCTTTCTTTCTCTAACCCGTGCCCTCCTTACTTCTTTTGGCACACAAACTTTCCCTTCCCCCACACTTAGTTTTCTGCACAACATTGATCAAAAGGAATTCCCTCTAAGTCATGCTTTATTATCCTTTAAGAACAAGGGTACGGATAGTCCTACTCTAGGCTAGGTAAGGATAATGCGGCTAACAACAAAAATAGGCTAAATACGGCTCAAAGGGGTTAAACCTACAAAACAAATGCATGGGTTGAAGGCTTTTTGGCTCTGGTGATAACTACTAAACAACTTCATCTTGTTATTTGTTCTGCACTCAATTTTAAGTTTTGAATGAAATGGGTATGAGTTCTAATATTTGGATCTATAATGATGAAACGCCTTCTAAGTAGCAACCGAGCAAAGAATGATGAGATCATGCAACGACTTTAGAAAACAACAATTTCACAGATTATTAACTCTCCAAAGAATGTTAAGGCTCAAGTCTCACAGGGTTGTAGCGTTAGTTTGAGTTACTTCCTTCAAGCATGTTACAAAAACCGATTTTTTTCTTTGTGATTACATGTGAATTCGTAAACTATAACTATAACCAAGCATAAACCAAAGAGTATATCAAACTTCCATCCATGTTTGTAACTTTCTTTAACAGTCATGCAATTAAAAACCAAATCCTCATCATTGTGTTGGAAGGTACCCTAAGACACAAACACAAAAAAACAACTTTAAAACGACTATTTTTGGGTTTTTTCAAAACTTTTTCGAATTTTTTCTTGAATTTTCGTATTTTCTGGTAAAGCCACATAAAAACACATAAAAACATTCTAAAAACACTAAAAAACAATGAAAAACAACCTTTGAAATGTTAGGTGGTACAATCCTACGAATTTTTCAACAAAAACACTTTGTTTACCCCCCCACACTTAAACCAAACATTGTCCTCAATGTTTCAAACATAGACTCACACAAAAACAAGCAAATAACACAACTAGCAAACATGACAAATATGGCAAAGTAAAAGCAATAAAGAGTAGGGTTTAGAAACGCAAATCTAATTCTGATGCCGGAGCTTCCTAGGTCCTCTTTATTTGCATGGGTTGCCTCCCAAGAAGTGCTTGCTTTAACGTCTTGCAGCCAGACGATACTTTTCTTCAAACTTCATTGGTCCCCACACCATGGAATTGATCTTTGAATGGAAGGTGATACTTGAAATGATCCGGTAATGGTTTAAATTCCAAAATGGGTGCCTGGATCATTGAACTCAACAACATGTCAGTATAAAACGAACTTGAAATTTTAGGAGGTGCCTTACCTGTGTGTTGCGACAAGAACACGAGTACATCCTCCACAACATGGTCCTCAAAACTTCCATGCATTGGATCTATGAATGGAGGGGGATAGTGATCCTTCCTGATTATGGCATTGAGCTTCCTAAAGTCTGTGTAAATTCTCCCACCAATTTGGATTTGATTGGGCATCTGCGCCAAAAAAGGTAACAACCTATTAATTGAAATGGGAATTGGAATTGGAGGAGGTGGCTCACCAATGTGCTGGAATGAGGACTCGAAAGTAGCAGCATATTCAACAATTTCACTAGGCTTGCTCTCGGCCAGAGTGGGCATTAGGGCAGTGCTTTGTCCCGTGTCATCAAATTCAACTTCTTTGGGGATGGTTGTCTCAAGTACATGCTCTTTGATGAATTCTATATAATCCCCAGCCACTTTTTCCTCTTGAATTATTCTTCTTGGTGTAGAAAGTCCCTTGAACAATTCAACACAATCTGGAACTTGCTTTGTTGCACCAAGCATTGGAATATCACTTTGCACTTTGGGAAGGGCTTCTATGATGTATTTTTCACTCTCTTCTTTCTTGGGAATCAAAAACCTGCGAGGAAAAGGGACATTCGAAGGAATAACATTAGAATGAAATGACATATATGCAAGGTATTTTACATTCATTTTCATAAAAAAAGGGAACATTAAGCAGAAAAATACAAGAGAGAGCCTTCACAAAGGCTGCTTAGGAGAAGTCTCAGTAGTCAGCGAAGCCTCAGCAGTCAGCGAAGCCCCAGAAGAATGAGGCATCGGAGGTTGATCATTTGGAGCTTCATTACACGGTACAACCCCAGAAGACGAAGGCAAATGCTATTGGAACAAACCCACAAACCTTTGATAATCAAGTAAAATCTAACCATCAGATTTCTGCATCTGGTCAATCTTCTTCTTCATGTTTGTAGCATAGTTATGTGCGAGCCTGTGCAACTGTTTATTCTCATGCTTGAGCTCTCTAATCTCCTGTTTGAGACTCATCACTTCAGCCGCCAATGATTCAATAACACAACAAGAACGAACAACGTTAGGAGTCTCAATGGATTCAGAAATTTTAAAACAAATCATATCACCACCAAATGCCATAGTTACTTCTCCTTTGGCCACATCAATCTTCGTTTGAGCCGTTTTCTGATAGGAGCATATTTATGCGCCTTAGTTAGCTAGTTCTTATGCATTTTCGTTATGTTTTCTTCGTTAAAGTAGTCTTTTAAGCTACTTTCATGTGTTTTCAAGTTTAAAGGACATATTACATGAAATGGTGCGAAATGGAGCATTTTAGAGCAAAATTGAGCCGGAATGTTGTGTAGGCTAATGGAGCACGAGGAATGGACGAGTTTGAAGGTCAAAGGAGCTTAAGAAATGAAAGTGAAGAACAAAGAAGTCGGAATTGGCAACCAAAGTTTCTAAAGTTGGAAGTTTCTATTCTTGGAGGTTTCCATTTTCGTGAGTTTCTATTCTTGGCTTTGGGCTTTTAGATGACATAAACCCTAAACTCCTTGTGGACCCTAAGCCTATGCCGCACCTAAACCCTAATCCTAGCCCACTTAATCAGCCACACCCTAGGGCCTAATCATTTAATTTCTGCCAAGTTAAACCCTAATCCATCTACCCTAAGCCCATGCCGCACCTAATGTTCTAGAAACCCTATTTTCTGGTGGATTTCCAACCCCTTGCCGCACCCAAACCCTAGCCCATTTGTCTAACCTGATTTCTTTAGGGTTTGGCTGCCTTTATATATGTGGTTATACATCCTTTGGCCATCATCACCCCCTCCACAATTCAGAAATTCGTCCAAACACATTCAGCCCCCTTTCCGCAGCCTTCCTTCACCAATCTGCCATATTTTCACACTTTGCTGCAACCCCCATGTCCCCTAAACACTACCATATCATTCCTTACCTACTCATCCATCCAAATAACCCCTAGAACCTGTCTCTAGTCTTTGTGCCGCAGCCAAAAGAAGGAGAGGAGCTTGGGACGTTCATGCCATTCAATTGAGGATTGCTGGAACGTTTTAGGTGTTGTCTTTCCTTTGAATTCCATGTTTAATTTTGATATTCTTTGTGTTGTGAGTATGAGGAACTAAACCCCCCTTGGTTAGGAGGGGATTCAAAACCATGTATATGCTTGCAATATGATTTGATTACATTCAGTTGTTATTTCATAAGTTGTGGATTCAATTCGTTCATCTATTTGATTGATAACTTATTTGTGTATGTTGATTGAGAGTGCACGCTTAGTTTTCATGCATGAATATGATGCTAGATTATGAGGGAGTTTCACCTAATAGTTACAATCTTATAATCACAAGTAGTGAAGATCGCTTGAAAACGATTGCGTTGAATGAATTCTTAGCATAAGTTTCATGCAATTCATAGTAACGAATGCTTCGTCAATGCTTATGTTTTTGATAGAACTTAATGATTCTTGCTTGTATCTCTATTATGCAATTCATGTAGGGAACTTGTAGGGAATGTTTTGGGTTGTCGTATGCAATCATCCAACTTAATAACTTGTGGAAAAATTGAGGGTTAATTATTGCAATTCACGGTTAATTTGGGGCGTTGAGTATTTATAATTTATTGGAAAAACAACTGAAAATCGTTTCGTTTGCAAGTGTGACATGTGTGGAGAAGAACCTCCTAACTAGCATTTTATCCAACCTTTTCATCCAAAACCGTTTTACAATCTGTTTAGTTTTAAGTTTCTGTTTTGTTTTCAATTTTCGTCCAAAACAAATCCCCCTTTATTTTGAAGTCTTAGATTAGTTAGAAAGTGTTTTGATTTGTGTTTCTAAGTGTTTTAATTCAAGTTTTCAACCAATTTCGTCCAAATTAGTGTAGGTGCTCAAAACTGCCCAGAAAATGGTTTTTAGGCAGTTTTGAGTCATTAGGTTGCTGTTTTGAGTTTTAGGTTTGTTTAAGTGTTTTAACCTTTAGTTTTGCATTCTTTGAGTCTAGTTTAGTGTTTTAAACTTTATTTTTGAGTTTTTAAGCCAGTTTCCAATTGTTTAGCAATCCCTCCTAATCCCTGGTGTAGAACGATCCCTACTTACATCTTTGCTACAATTTGACAAAAAGAGGGTTTAATTTGTGTGCTAGTTAATATCATATCATTTTCATAAATGGAAGGAGGATGGGCAATGAAGGGGCATGGTCCGATTCATCCATTTCGAGGACATAGAAATCCGCTGGGAAGACTAAATGATCAACCTGCACTAAAACGTCTTCTAAAACTCCCTTTGGATAAGCGTTAGATCTATCGGCCAATTGTATGATTACACCATCATGTTTAAGTGCTCCTACATTCATAGATGCATAAACAGAATATGGCATAATATTAATAGATGCTCCTAAATCTAGCATGGCAGATTTGAAACGGGTATTACCAATGACACACGGAATTGTAAAGCTCCTCGGATCTTTGCATTTGGGGGGTAGTTTACGTTGCAAGATGGCGGAGACATTCTCGCTTACATGTACCACTTCTTTCTCCCGGGTACGTTTCTTTGTCGTACAAAGCTTCTTTAAACACTTGGCATACTTCGGGATTTGCTTTATGGCATCAAGGAGGGGAATGTTGACATGCACCTTTCTAAACGTCTCTAGAACATCTTTTTCCTCCTCTTCGTTCTTGGATTGCAACAATCTACTAGGAAAGGGGACATTCAAAGGAAAAACATTAGTAGGAATTGAATTTAACACATTTTTACCCTTATTGGACAAATTTGAAGGTTTAGGGGCATTGGAGACTTGCGGCAAAGGTGGAACCACCCTTGCCGTGGGTTGCTTTGATTCCTCCCCTTCCATTTGCAAAATTTCATCCTCGTTATGACCTGTTTTTGATGAAGAACCTGCCCCAACTTGCTTACCACTTCTTAGGGTGATTGCTTTGGCACTTTCGAAACCTCCCTTCGGATTTGGAATGGTGGAACTAGGGAGTTGTCCGGGATCTCGAAACTTACCTACAAACTCGGCAATCTGCCCAATTTGTTTCTCAAGTTGATCCACCCTTCTATGTTGGTTTTGCATAGCCTTAGCTTGATCTTCCTGCCCATTAGACAACTTAGTTAGTATCTTAAGAAGTGCATCATTGTCAAGAGACGTACCTGAGGCACTTGGGCCGGATTGGGCTTGATTTTGGGGTGGGCCGTAGGTTTTGGGAAAGAACCCCGGGGGTTGTTGCCTAAAGCCTCCTTGGTTTTGAGGTTGTTGGGGCTCCTTCCACTTGAAATTTGGGTGGTCTCGCCACCCCGGATTGTACGTGTTGGAGTATGGATTATGTCTTGGCTGATTTTGGCTTTGAAACCCAATGGCATTCGCGCTCTCCCATCCGCCATTCTCGATGAGTTAAGGACACTTTTCGGAGGCATGTCCTTGGATAGAACATACGCCACACACCACAGGTCCTTGCATCTTCATTCCCTCGGCCATTTGTGAAACAATAGAAGTAAGATTAGCCAATTGTGAATGAAGATCGGAAGTTGAACTTACCTCATGTACTTGGTGCCGTGGGGGTCCCCTTTGGCCTACTCCCTCGTATTGTTGAGCGTTCAACGCTCAATTAGAGATCAAGATCTTGGCAGCCATGGGTGTTTTGTCCACCAATGCTCCCCCCGCCGAAGCATCAAGCATTTGACGTTCTAGAGGTAGGAGACCCTCGTAGAAGTATTGCAAAAGCAACTCCTCCTTCATCTGATGTTGTGGACAAGAAGCAACAAGTGATTTAAATCGTTCATAATATGTAGGAAAAGACTCACCTTCTTCTTGCTGAATTCCGCTTATCTTTTTGCGTAGGAGGATGATGCGAGAAGTTGGAAAGAACTTCTCCAAGTATGCTCTCTTCATACTCTCCCAATAAGTTACATTGCCGGGAGCTAACTCATATAACCAATCCTTGGCTTTATCCATCAAAGAGAATGGAAAAGCCTTCATCTTCAAGATATTTCCGTCAACATTGACGGGAGTCATACTAGAGCAAACTACTTCAAATTCTTTCAAATGTTTGTTAGGATCTTCCATGGATAAGCCATGGTATTTAGGAATATGATGAAGCAAACTTGACTTTAATTCAAAATCGTCTGTCTTACCTTGGGCAGCCGCGGGGTATTGGATGCACAAGGGTGCGGCATTATCCAAACCTGAGGCGGAAAGCTCTTTGAGTGTACGGTTGTCCACCGCCATGCCTTGGACTTCTTCAAATATCCCTGCCGTGGCCTCCTCCTCCTCTTCTTGTACGTTTTCTTCAAGGTCAGATTCGGAGTTGGGTGGATGGTGTTCTTGCTGGTTTCTAGCTCTTCTCAACTTCCTCTCAAAATCGTCGTCAAAATCCAAGATGTTCGCACGAATCGTTTGAGAGCTTCTAGTCATACACTAGTACCTAAGAAACAAGAAACAAAATTAGGTCAGAAACTTAAACAAAGTTAGAAACAAAGTGAAATGAAAGAAACAAAAATACTCCAAGGGATTAGCAAAATTGCTAGTCCCCGGCAACGGCGCCAAAAATTTGATGCGAAATAGATAAGCACACAAATTAAACCCTCTTTTGTCAAATTGTAGTAAAGATGTAAGTAGGGATCGTTCTAGACCGGGGATTAGGAGGGATTGCTAAACACTTGGAAACTGACTTAAAAACTCAAAAACAATGTTTAAAACACTAAACTAGACTCAAAGAATGCAAAACTAAAGGTTAAAATACTTAAACAAACCTAAAACTCAAAACAGCAACCTAATGACTCAAAACTGCCTAAAAACTACTTTCTGGGCAGTTTTGAGAACCTAACAAGAACTTGGACGAATTTGGGTGAAAACTTGAATTAAAACACTTAGAAACACAAATCAAAACACTTTCTAACTAATCTAAGACTTCAAAATAAAGGGGGATTTGTTTTGGACGAAAATTGAAAACAAAACAGAAACTTAAAACTAAACAGATTGTAAAACGTTTTTGGATGAAAAGGATGGATAAAAGGCTAGTTAGGAGGTTCTTCTCCACACATGTCACACTTGCAAACAAAACGATTTTCAGTTGTTCTTCCAATAACTTATAAATACTCAACGCCCCAAATTAACCATGAATTGCACTAATTAACCCTCAGTTTTTCCACAAGTTATTAAGTTGGATGATTGCATACGACAACCCAAAACATTCCCTACAAGTTCCCTACATGAATTGCATAATAGAGATACAAGCAAGAATCATTAAGTTCTATGAAAAACATAAGCATTGACGAAACATTCGTTACTATGAATTGCATGGAACTTATGCCAAGAATTCATTCAACGCGATCGTTTTCAAGCGACCTTCACTACTTGTGATTATAAGATTGTAACTATTAGGTGAAACTCTCTCATAATCTAGCATCATATTCATGCATGAAAACTAAGCGTGCACTCTCAATCAACATACACAAATAAGTTATCAATCAAATAGATGAACGAATTGAATCCACAACTTATGAAATAACAACTGAATGTAATCAAATCATATTGCAAGCATGTACATGGTTTCGAATTACCCCCCAACTAAGGGGGTTTAATTCCTCATACTCACAACCCAAAGTTTATTGAATTGAAACACCGAAGACATAAGAAAGATTACACCTAAAACGCCCAACAATTCCACTTTGAATTTTTGCACGTCAAGCTCCTCTTTCTTCTTCTCCTTGCTGCGGCAGAGAGGGTTTAGGGGATTTTTGGATGTGATTTTGGGTTTGGAAAGGAGTTAGGATAGTATGGTGATGCGGCAAGGGGTATGGATGGTGTATGGAGGTGTAGAATGGTGTATGGAGGTGGAGAATGGTGTATGGAGGTGAAGAATGGTTGCGGCAAGGAGTGGGAAGTGGCTGGTTTGTGAATGAAAGCTGCGGCAAGGTGGGGAAATAGGGTTTGATGAATTTCTGAATTATGGAGAGGGTGCTATCTGCTGCCCAAGGTTTAATGAATATATATAGGCACTTAAAAACCCTAGCAAATTAGATTAGGGTTTCTAGAAACCCAAATCCACCAGAAAATAGGTTAAACAATCAGAATTTTAGTGGGAAAAGGGCCTAGGGTGCGGCAAGTTTAATGGGCTAGGGTTTGGGCTTCTAGAATGCCTTGCAAAGCAAGGCAAATAGGTGTTCTAGAAGGGAAAGGTGCGGCTGGTTAGTGGGAGTGTGGATAGGGCTTCTAGAAAGCCCAAAACCAAGAGAAAATAAGCCCTAACCCACAGCAAGGATGAGAAAATATTCTAACACCTTTCTTTGTGTCTTCCAACGCTTCGGAACCTTCTAATGATGATCAAACGCAAGGCCATTCCGGTTTAGGAAAGATCAACCCAAAATGGAAACTTTTAGGCTTAGCTTTCCTACTTCAAGTAGGAAACCTCAAATCTTCAACTCTTCAATTTCATCCCAACCTTGTGTTCCAAGCATGTCCTTTTCAATCCAAGCTCACTTTTTGCTCCAAAAGCTCCAAATTGCATCATTTCATGTAATATGTCCTTTAAACCTGAAAACACATGAAAGTAGCTTAAAAGACTACTTTAACGAAGAAAACATAACGAAAATGCATAAGAACTAGCTAAACAAGGCGCATAAATATGCTCCTATCAAGCCTGTGCAACTGTTTATTCTCATGCTTGAGCTCTCTAATCTCCTGTTTGAGACTCATCACTTCAGCCGCCAATGATTCAACTTGACGGGTTCGAGCAAATAGGCATTGATCCAACTTAACAGCCAACTCATCGGATGGTTTGGAAAGTAGTCTGTTATCTTTGGGAGTGACAAGGTTCCAGGCCATCACCGCAGCGGTCATATCATTCTTCATTACCGAATTCCCAACGGTAAGAGAACCAGTAGGGGATATGAAGGATGAGCGCCATATGTTGTCTGGATAAGGCATGGATGCCTCTTCACCAAGGTTCAAGTCAAAACGGTGGTCGGAAAGGCCAGACATTTTCAAAGGTGTTGAAGAAAGAAGAGGTCGGACAAGTCAAGATCGTAGAAGTACAAGAAGGGAGTTTCTACAAGTAGAAATTCAAGTGTGCTTTGAAATGTATTGTATACCTCTATAAAAATCAGCACTCGACGGGATTTCAGAGATCGAAGAGGCGAGCTCAGAAATCGAAGAGGCCAATTCAAAAATCGAAGAGGCGTTAGCTTTCTCAAAAGCTGGGCTTGCTCAGAAACCACAGGCCTATCTTCTTTTCCAGATTTGTCTGCACTTGTCACATGCAACCTCTGCACTCGACGGAGCTCAGAACTCAAAGAGGCGAGCTCAGAACTCGAAGAGGCAAGCTCAGAAATCGGATAGGCATATGCTTTTCCAGACGTGTCAGCGCCTGTCACATACACACTCAACTTTGTGGAAATCACGGGTAGTTTGTCGAAGTGCCGATTCCAGATATCTAAGAGGCATCGGCTTTATCCAGACGTGTCAGCATCTGTCACATACACACCCAGCCTTGTGGAAATTACGGGCAATCTGTTGAAGATTTCTAGTGAAGTAGAAAGCACGTGAAGTTTACTGTTCAATCATCCAACAGTTGCCGACAAGAGTGAAAGAATAGTACCGGTTATTATTTCCTATAAATGTCGACCTTCACCCTCCATAGCAAGGCAGACATACATAACCTTCCGTCATCTCCAAGAATGCCTTCCCAACGAAGCCTCTCGAGTCACTCAGTGTTCCTTATTCCTTGGGGTAACTCTGCAAACAACTCATCCAAAGCAAAAGTATTTCATATCATGATGGTTGAAAGCAAGAGTATATCATATCATGCTTTCTCCCTGTCCTTCTCCTTGTTGTTGTTTTCATCTGCGGGACAAGGAGAAAGAGAGCAATTAGCCATAACTTGGTATCAATCTTTCGATCTGGAACCGACTGCCTGGAACCCCTTCTTAATTGCTTACCTAGCCCTGCTCTCGAGTACTCATCTTCAACATCTTATGCTTCCTCTTCGTCTACCACATCTGCCTAAGGAACAGATAAGGGAAGTAAAAATGATACCTCGAAGCATGTGGAGACAATGTACTAATTCATCCTCAGCTAGGGACAAGGAGAAAGAAAGCAAGAGGTGGGCACTTGGAAAGATTGAAGAAAGAAACAAACCATCACCTCTACCTCTTGCTTGCTGCCATGCAAAAGAAACAAGCAGAGAAGAATGCAGACTGCACAATCAAATTAACCCAATAGAAGGAGTCTGATTTGAAACGAAGGAACTCTCGCTCAGAATTCCGAACCAGTTCGAGATCAAAGCTGTGGAAAGCCAACAAGATCATCTATCTCCAAAACCAGATTTGCGTTCTTAAACTCTACTTTGTCTGGCTTTTACTTTGCCATACTTGTCATGTTTATTCATTGTTTGTTTGATTGTTTGCTTGTGTTTGTGTGAGTTTATGCTTGAAACATTGAGGACAATGTTCGATTTAAGTATGGGGGGGGGGGGTAACCAAGTTGTTTTGCATGAAATTTGTGGGAGTTTATCACCCATTACTTCTAGTGTTGTTCCTTGCTGTTTTTAAGTGTTTTTGTGCTATTTTGGAGTGTTTTAGTATGTTTTGACATAAAAATCCGAGAATCTCATAAAAATATGAAAAATTGTTTTGAAAAACCCAAAAAGTGTAGTTTTTGTGTGTTTGTTTGTGTCTTAGGATACCTTCCCACACAATGATGAGGATTTAGTTTTTAATTACATGACTGTTAAAGAGAGTTATAAACATTGATGAAAATTTGATTTACTCTTTGGTGTA
The DNA here is from genome assembly GCA_963082935.1 of Malus x robusta. Lineage (NCBI taxonomy): Eukaryota > Viridiplantae > Streptophyta > Magnoliopsida > Rosales > Rosaceae > Malus > Malus x robusta. The sequence goes on along the minus strand of OY720334.1, from coordinate 19,383,564 downwards.
TGCTTGGTTGTGGTTATAATTTATGAATTCACATGCAATCATAAAGGAAAAATCAGTTTTTGTAACATTCTTGAAAGAAGGAACTCAAATGAACGCTACAACCTTATGAGACTTGAGCCTAAACGTTTCTTTGGAGAGTTAATAGTCTGTGCATCATTGTTTTCTAACGTCGTTGCATGATCTCATTATTCTTTGCTTGGTTGCTACTTAGAAGGCGTTTCATCATTTAGTTCCAAATGCTAGAACTCATGCCTATTTCATTCAAAGCATGCTATTGATTTGCATAATACATATTCAAAATGAAGTTGTGTAGTGACCACCAAAGCCAAATTGCCGTGCCCCTATTTCATTATGTGTTTAAGTTTAACCCCGTCGGGCCTTGTTAAGCCTATGTTCTTTGTTAACCCACACTATCCTTACCTAGCCTAGTGTTAGGACCATCCATACCCTTGTTCTGGAAGCATAGTAAAGCATGACTTAAAATGAACTCCTTTTTGATCAATGTATTGCAGAAAGCAAGTGTGGGGGGAGTGATTCTTGTGTGTGTGTGTGTGCCAAAGTCCTTAATAAGGCACGGGTAGAAAAGAAAAAAAAAGAATTGAAAAAACAAAGTTGAAAAAGAGCTCCAAAGTGTTGTTTGTTAAAAAAGGGTCCAAAACATTGAATTCGCCCCTAAGTGTTGCATGAATCTTCCCTTTGTATTTAAAAGTTGATTCTGCATTCTAAAGTGAATTCCAAGTGTCTATTTCATTGCTTTGCTCGCTATCGCTTTAAGAACGTTTGTTATTCCTATCCTTTCTTTATTAGCCATTACCCCCAACCCCTGTTACAACCCTTGACTTCATTCTTAAGTGTTGTGTGTTTCAATTTGTGGAGTTCGAAATTGGTATGAGCATATGGTGTCACTGGTTCTTGCATCTAAGTAGTAGCATTCCATTCATGAGATCATATCTAAACATGCTTAATAATTGATAGGAGCATATTTATGCGCCTTAGTTAGCTAGTTCTTGTGCATTTAAGTTGTTTGTCCTTAGTTAAGTTAGTCTTTTAAGCTATTTTCGTTTGTTTTCAAGTTTTAAGGGAAAAGTATGCAAAAAGATGGATTTTGGAGCATTTTTGAGCAAAATTGAGCTTGGAATGGATATCACACGCTTGGAGTAAAAGGAATGGACGAAATTGAAGACTTGAAGATGTTAGGATTCCTACTTGAAAAAGGTTTCCTAGTTAAAGTAGGAAAGTTCCTAATTGAAGATGGAATCCTAATCAACAAAGGATTCATAGTTTAAGTTGGATTCCTAAAAGAATGAAGATTCCTACTCAAACAAGGTTTCCTACTTGAAGTAGGAAAGTTAAACCTAAGTGGCCTTAAGTTCCGGTAACAAAGAAGTAATCGAAGTCAAAGAAGGAAAAGGAATCCAAGAAGAAGAAGGATTGACCAAGACAAGTTTTCCTAATCCTAATGCATAAAGGTTTCAGCTACAAAGAGGAGTCTCAAACATTTTAGGACACCTTAATCCTTGTTCTAGAAGGATGCCGCACCTTTCTCTTCACCATTGGAACCTTGCCGCACATAGCCCCTTTTAGAAATCCTTTTTCCTTGCCTTGCAAGGCATTCTAGAAGCCTTATCACTTCTTTCCTTATCTGCCGCACCTTTTGGACTTTTTTCCTTTGAATTCTAATTGTTTAAGCCCTTTTCCTTGTGGTTTTAGGTTCTAGAAGTCCTAATCTGATTTCCCTAGGGTTTTAGGTGCCTATATATATATATATATATATATCTATTTTCAGCCTTTGCCGCAGGTACCACTCCCCATACACATCATTCACGCCAGAAACCCTTCTTCCCTTCTCTGCTGCAGCCATCACCACCAATCTTCCATATTTCCTGACCCCTAAACACATCTTGCCGCATCTCCCATCCATCTTAAACACTACCATACCATCTCCCATCCATTCTTCCATACACATAACCCTAAAAACCTGTCCCCAAGCCTTGTGCCGCAACAAAGATGAAGAAGGAAAGTTCGTGGATGTGCTTGTTGTTCAAGTTGGATCGTTGGAGCGTCTAGGTGTTTTCTTTCTTTTGTTTTCAATGTCTAAATTTGTTTATCTTTGCTTTGTGAGTATGAGGAACTAAACCCCCCTTAGCTAGGGGGGAATTCGAAACCATGTTCATGCTTGCAAAATGATTTGATTACTTCTATTGTGTTTCATAAGTTGTGAATTCAATTCACTTATCTATATAAAGTAAAACTGATTTGTGTGTGTTGGTTGAGAGTGCACGCTTAATTTTCATGCATAAATCTGATGCTAGGATATAAGGGAGTTTCATCTAATCGTTATGAACTTATATTCATGAGTAGTAAAGGTTGCTAATTACAATCGCGTTAAGTAAATTCGTGGCATAAGTTTAATGCAATTCATAGTAACAAGTGCCTCGTCGATGCTTATGATTTTCATAGAACTTAATGATCTTTGCTTGTATCTCTATTATGCAATTCATGTGGGGAACTTGTGGGGAATACTTTGGGTTGTCGTATGCAATCATCCAATTCAATAACTTTAGGAAAATTTGAGGATTAATTAGTGCAATTTACGATTAATCTGGGGCGTTGGGAATTTATGGTTTATTGAAAACCAATTGGAAATCGTTTTGTTTGCAAGTGTGGCATGTATGGAGAAGAACCTCCTAGCTAGCCTTTTATCCATTCACTTTACTCAAATTCATCCAGATTTCATTAGTTCTTTGCTTGTTTTGTTTTCAAATTCGTTAAAATCAAACCCCCCTTTTCTTTGTTGAGTCATATTAATTAAAAAAAGTGGTTTTGTTTGTGTTTTTAAGTGTTTTAAACCAATTTTTGTCCAAATTCATTCTAAGTGGCAGATTTGAGTCTTTTAGCTTGTTTTGTGCTGTTTTGAGTCTTTTGAGTTGTTTTAGTGTTTTATAGTTTAGTTTTGCATTCTTTGAGTCTAGCTTAGTGTTATAAACTTTGTTTTACGTTTTTTAGTCAATTTTAAGTGTTTTAGCAATCCCTCCTAATCCCCAACCTAGAACAATCCCTACTTACATTCTTTACTACAATTGATAAAAAGAGGGTTTAATTTGTGTGCTTATAGAATTCGCATCAATAACTCTAGAAAATTGCTTTCTTTGTTATAACATATGTGAGTCCTAGTCTGTCGTGTTTACATCAATCTTCTCACATATACTAGTGTAGGGTGTGTAGTCAGAAAATGTGTGTGAAAGTAGAGAGTATCTTGTAAGGAATTGAGCAAATTCTCTAAGGCATGTTACTACATTCAAAACATCGTTTTAATTGGTTAATTGTGAACTAGTAAGTGGTGACTGTGATTAAGTATGTGCTCAAGTGTAAAGATGACCAAAATCTGTGGGAATGATGATTTTTAACATGTCATGTTTCATTAAAAATCCCTGAGGCAAATGTTGGAAGGTCTGGGTTGTGTTTTGTTTGTTTCATTTGTTTTGTTTTGCTCGAGGATTAGCAAAAGCTAAGTGTTGGGGAATTTGATTGGAGCATATTTATGCGACTGAGTTAGCTTGTTCTCATGCATTTATGTTGTTATTTCTTAGTTAATTATGTATTTTAAGCTATTTTCGTATGTTTGTGGGTCCATAGGCCTTATAAAGCAATAAGATGCATTTTGGAGTAGTTTTGGGCTTGGAATGGATAGCACATGCATGGAGCAGGGTGGATGGACGAAATTGAAGACTAAAGAGGCTAGGAATGTGTTAAAGAGAAAGAAGAATTAGTGTAAAAATGACAAAGAGCTCAGCCACAAAGGGGTGTCACTCCACCATTCACCTTTCTATCATTGTCGTCCACCACCATTGCACTCCCTTTGGATTCCTATGCCGTGCATCATCATCCATGTTCCCTCCATTGACTCTTTTGTTCCATCATTCCACTTCCTTTCCTTTGTCTACCATGTGCACAATATCCTTTCACCTCCTTGCACTCATTGATTCACCACTTACTCACCTTTCCACCCATGCCATGCATAATCACCCTTGTCCCCTTCATGCGCCAGATTTCTTGCACTCATTTCATGCACCATTAAACTCATTACACTTTCATTGCCGTGCACCACCCTTGTCTCCTTCATTATTTCTGATTTCATGCATCAATACATTGAATCATTACACTCAATTACTGCACACTCCTTGTTCCCTTCACCCATCAGATTTCATACAACTTTTACCTTCACTACATGCACTCATTGATGCACCATCCACCACCTTTGGAATCCCATGCCGTGCATCATTACATTTGCTGCACCTTTGACTCATTTCTGCACCATTCCACCTCCCTTTCCTTTCTATACCATGTGCGCAATCATTCATGTTCCCTAGCTGCAACACCACTCCATTTTACCCCCGTGCTTTGCATCATCACTTCACTTTCACCTTTGAATCATTTCAACACCACTACTTGCCCTCATTGCTGCAACACCACTCCATTTTACCCCCCATGCTTTGCATTATTACTTCATTTTCACCCTTGAATCATTGCACACACCACCAATTCACCTTCCTTGCCGTGCACTTCCTCTATAAAAGGAAGTGTGTGTGGCAACCATAGAGTGGAGTTTTTGCTTGATCATTCATCTCCATTTCAATACAACCTTCATCCAAACATATTCATTCATCTTTACATCCATTCCTCCATACAAACAAACCCTTAAACACTCACCAACACCTTGTGCCTTAGCAAAGGAAGGGAAGGAAAGTGCTTGGACATGCTTGCTGTCTAACTTGGATCGTTGGAGCATTTAGGTGTTTTCTTTCTTTTGTTTCTAATGTTTAAATTCATTTCCTTTCATTTTCTTGTAAATATGAGTGGCTAAACCCCTCTTGGCTAGGGGTGATGATGCGTAAAATACTAAACACACAAATTAAAACCTCTTGTTGACAATTGCAGTAGATATGTAAGTAGGGATCGTTCTTAAACCGGGGATTAGGAGGGATTGCTAAACACTTTAAACTGACTCAAATATGTGTAAACAAACTTAAAAGCATGAAATTAAACTTACAAGACTCAAAACAGATTATAGAGACTCAAAACTGCCTAAAAACAACTTTAAGGCAGTTTCTGCCACTAACACAAAGTTTAGACGAAAATTGATTTTATCTTGACTTAAAACACTTAAAAACACGATCTAAAACAAGTACTAACTAATATGACTTAATAAAATAAAGTGGGTTTTGGTATTGGACGAAAATAAATAAATTAAAACAAGAACAATGTAAACAGATTCTTAGACAAACTTGGGTGAATTGATGGGTGATGGACTAACTAGAGGGTTCTTCTCTACACATGACACACTTGCATTCAAATTTGATTTCCAATTGCTTCTTTCAATAAACCATGAACCTCAATGCCCTAGGTTAACTGTGACAACACTTTTTTAACCTTCAAGTTTTCCTTGAGCTATTCAATTGGATGGGAATGCACATACAACAACTCAAAACATTCTCTAAAAGTCCCTTACGTGAAAAGCACAATAAAGGTACAATCAAAGATCATTAAGTTTCATGAAAACTATAAACATTGACGAGGCAATTGTTACTATGAAAAGCATGAAACTTTTGCCAAGAATTCACTTAACGCAATCGTTTATAAGCGACCTCCACTACTTGCAAATATAAGGTTGTAACTTCCTTATATTTAGCTTCAAATCCCTGCATGAAAACTAAGTTGGCCACCTTAATCAACACACAAGAATAAGTCATCAATCACACGGTTAAGCAAATTGAATTCACAATTTATGAAATAACAATTAGAAGTAATCAATTCATCTTGCAAGCATAATCATGGTATTGAATAGCCCCCCTAGCCAAAAAGGCTTAGTTCCTCATGTTCATAAAACAAAGGAAAACATATTTATACATTGTAAACACAAGAAAGAGAACACCTAAATGCTCCAACGATCCAATGTTGAACAACTAGAACCTTCAAGCACTTCTTCTTCCTCTCCTTTGCTGCGGCACAAGGTTTGGTGGTGAGTTTAGGGGGTTATGGATGGTGTAGAAGGATGGATTTTGGGTTAGGATAAGTGTATGGGACGGCAAGGGTTGTTTTAGGGCAGAAAGTATGGTGAATGGGGAAAGATGGATGTGGTAGAGAGTGGAGAGGGATTTCTGGCGTGAATGGTGAGTGTCCCCTCCCTTTGGCATGGGTAGGGCTTTTATTTAAGAACTTTAGAATGTTTTAGGCTAGGAAATAATTTAGGTAATTAGAATTTAAGTCAAAACCTAAGGGGAAAAGGAAACAAGGTCAGAAAACTAAAGGGAAAAGGCAAAGAGGTGCGGCCAAGACCTAAATTAAAAGGGAAGGTGTTTAAATGCAAGGAAACAGGAAATAAAAGCTTTCCCTTGCACGGCAAGGGAGTAGAAGGGTTAAGGGAGGTGCGGCTGTGTTTAGGGAAAGGTGTGAGTGACCTAAAAAGAAAGGGAAAGAGGTTCCCTTGCACGGCAAGGAAGTAGACCATGAAAGGAATTTGTACTTTATGTCCTAGAATGCTTAGGAGGACTTCAAAGTTGATGGAACGTTAGGGACATTTCGGAAAGGTCAAACCAAAGTAGGAAACCTTGGCTTAACTTTCCTACTTCAAGTAGGAATCCTTCTTGGAGTAGGAATCCTCATTCTTCTAGGAATCCTTCTTCAAATCTTCAATTTCGTTCATCCTTTTGCTCCAAACATATGGTAACCATTCCAAGGTCAATTTTGCTCCAAAAGGCTCCAAAATGCTTCTTCTTGCATCCTTTGTACTTAAAACCTAAAAACAAACAAAAAGGGCTTAAAAGGCCAAAATAACTATGAAATAACAATGTAAATGCAAAAGAACAAGCCAACTAAGTCGCATAAAAATGCTCCTATCAAATTCCCCCACACTTAGTGATAGGAGCATATTTATGCGACTTAGTTGCTTGTTTTAGTGCTTTTATGTTATTAGTTCTTAGTTATTTTAGTTCTTTAAGCTTCTTTTGTGTGTTTTCAGGTTCATAAGACGTATTTGGCGAAATGATGCATTTTGGAGCCTTTTAGAGCAGTTTTTGGCTTATTATGGATAGCTTGTATATGGAGCAAGGTGGATGGACGAATTTGGAGTCAAAAGAGGTTAGAAACATGCTACAAATCAGAAAAGGAAAGTTCATGACAAAGAAGATAAGGAAAGTGCAAGAAAAGAGGAAACATTATCCAAAACCTTATCCAACCTTATCTTATCCAAACCTTATCCTATCTTATCCTAACCTAATCTTGTTCCACCTTAATCCTAGCTACAAGTGGACCTTAAAAGGGTGCCACACCTTCCCCCCCCCCCCCTTTTATGCCTTCTAGAATACCCAAAATTAGCCATAAGACACTTAGTTTCTAGAAGGCCCAATTTTGGACGAAAATTCTTAAACCTATTTCTAATTGGATTTTGATTTTATTTGGCCCTTTTTCACTTGGATTTGGATTGTTTAAGTCCATATCTGAAACCAATTGGGCTAGGACTTAAGTTCCCAACCTTTGTCGCAAACCCTAAGGGCCCTAATCACTTGTATCTGCTAGGTTTAACTGTAATTCTGATTCCTAGGGTTTTTACCATGCTATATATATATGGACCTTAAGTTGCCCAGCCCCAACACATAACCTAGGCAGCCATTCATCATTCATCACAGAAATTCGTCCATACACACCCTAGGCAGCAAAACACCCCAAAAACACCATTCTAGCGCCCAGAAAATACAAGCAGCCGCTCCACCTTCTTCCACCCTCTTTGCCGAGTTCTCCACTACCTTCCAACCATCAAACACTCTTCCACACTCACCCTACACCCCTTTTCGTGCCTCTACACCCCCCAAAATCCAGTCTACATCATCAAAACAGCCCAGAAACCATCAACACCCAATCTGCCGCAATCAAGGAAAAGGGACAGATTCATTCAATTGTTTGGCTCTTCATTCTGAGTTGTTGAACAATTTTAGGTGTATTCTATCTTATATTTCAATGTCTAATTCATGTAATCTTTGTTTTGCTTTAAGTATGATTGGCTAAATTCGTTTTGGCTAAGGGTGTATTCAAAACCATGATTATATATGTGAAATAAGTTGATTACTTCCAGTTATCGTTGCATAAGTCGTGAATACAATTTGCTTAACCGTTTGATTTAGAACTTATTCTTGTATGTTGATTGAGAGTGCACGCTTAATTTGCATGCTTAAATTTGGTGCTAGGATATAAGTTTGTTTCACCTAATCGTTATGAATTTATATTCGCAAGTAGTGAAGGTCGCTAGTCACGATCGTGTTAAGTAGATTCCTGGCAAGAGTATCATGTTTTTCATAGTTACAAATGCCTTGTTGATGCTTATGATTTCCAAAGAACGTAATGATTCTGACTTGTGACTTTATCATGTTGTTCATATAGAGAACTTGTTAGGAATAATTTGTTTGCGATGCATATTCATCCAATTCAATGATTCTAGGGAAATCTGAAGGTTAATTTAAGCGGACCTAATTAACTTGGAGTGTCGAGGTTCATAACTTATGAAATTGATAACTGGAAATTGATTTACGTTGCATATATTTCATGTGTGGAGAAGAACCCCTTAGCTATTGAAACCTTTCCCCCACACTTGTTTTCTGCAATACATGGATCAAAAGGAATTCATTTTAAGTCATGCTTCACTATCCTTTAAGAACAAAGGTTTGGATGGTCCTATTCTAGGCTAGGTGAGGATAATGTAGGTTAACAAAGAACATAGGCTACACAAGGCTCAACGGGGTTAAACTTAAACATATAATGGAATAGCATACACGGCAATTTGGCTTTGGTGGTGGTCACTACACAACTGCATCTTGAATATGTGTTATGCAAATCAATAGCACTCTTTGAATGAAATGGGCATGAGTTCTAGCATTTGGAACTAAACGATGAAACGCCTTCTAAGTAGTAACCAAGCAAAGAATAATGAGATCATGCAACTACTTTAGAAAACAATAATGCACAGATTTTAACTCTCCAAATAAACGTTTAGGCTCAAGTCTCACAAAGTTGTAGCGTTTGCTTGAGTTCCTTCCTTTAAGCATGTTACAAAAACTAATTTTACTTTTTTGTGATTGCATGTGAATTCATAAATTATAACCACAACCAAGCATACACCAAGAGTAAATCAAACTCTTCTCCATGTTTATAACTTTCTTTAACAGCCATGCAATTAAAAACCAAATCCTCATCATTATGTTGGAAGGTACCCTAAGACACAACAAACACACAAAAACAACTATTTTTTGGATTTTTCAAAACAATTTTCAAATTTTTATGAGATTTTCGGATTTTTAAAACAAAACACACAAAACACTCCAAAACAGCTTAAAAACACTTAAAACAGCAAGGAACAACTCTTGAAGTAATGGGTGATAAAATCCCACGAATGTGCATCAAAAACACTTATTTAGCCTCCCACACTTAAATCAAACATTGTCTTCAGTGTTTCAAGCATAAAATCACACAAAACACAAGTAAACAAACGAACAACAACTAAACAACTCAACATGGCAGAATAGAAAGAACAACAAAGATAAGGGTTTTAGGAACGCAAATCTAGAATTGGAGTGGTTCCTAGGGCTTCCTTTGTTGAATGCATGGGTTGCCTCCCAAGTAGCGCTTGCTTTAATGTCGTACAGCCAGACGAAGAACGCATTCACTCCCCATTGGAGCCCACGGCATGCAGGGGGATCTCTTCCACGACATGCTCCACAAAGTTCTCATAATATGGCTTCAATCTATGTCCACTCACCTTGAATTCTTGCCCAGTTCGCAAGCTCTTGATTTGGACTGCACCATGCATAAAAATCTTAGTAATAACAAACGGACCAACCCACTTGAAACGTAACTTACCAGGGAATAGACGAAGACGGGAGTTGAACAACAACACTTTCTGCCCTGTGGAGAAGGTTTTGCCTCAAATCAGCTTATCATGGAATGGCATGGTCTTCTCTTTGTAAATTCGAGCATTCTCATAAGTGATGCCTAATCTCTTCAAGTTCACTCAATTGAAGCTTTCTATGAATTCCAGCTTGGTCCACATTCAAATTGAAGGTCTTGATAGCCCAATGAGCTTTATGTTCTAATTCCACGGGGAAATGACATGGTTTGCCATACACAAGCCGAAAAGGAGACATACCAATGGGGGTTTTGTAAGCCGTTCTATACACCCATAGTGCATTATCCAAGCGTAAGCTCCAATCTTTTCTATTTGGCCCAACGGTCTTCTCCAAAATCTGTTTGATCTCTCTATTGGACACCTCGGCTTGGCCATTCGTTTGGGGGTGATAAGGTGTGGAAACCTTATGCGTCACATGATAATTCTTAAGTAATGCCTCAATGGTACGATTGCAAAAATGAGACCCCCCATCACTTATTAGCACCCTAGGCATCCCAAATCTAGAAAAGATATTAGTTTTCACAAAATATGCCACAACTTTAGAATCGTTAGTTCGAGTGGACTGCAAGTAAAATGTAATTGAAACCAAAAGATGAAGGAAAAGGACCCATAAAATCAATACCCCAAACATAAAAAATTTCAACAACAAAGATAGGAACCTGTGGCATTTGATCTCTTTGGCCTATATTACTTGTCCTTTGGCAGCGATCACATGTTAAACAAAAGGTTCTAGCATCTTTAAACAAAGTAGGCCAATAAAAACCACATTCAAGAACCTTAAAAGTTGTCCTTTGGGTGCCAAAATGACCCCCACATGCATATATGTGTGACAAAAACTTAAAATTTAATGAAAATCTGATTTGGGCAATATTTCCACAAGTATGGGTCATCCCAAACCTAAATTCTAGCATCCTTTTTAAGTTTATCACGTTGGAATTTGTTTAGGGTGCTAGGAATTTGTTTAGTCACCAAATAATTGACCAAATCTGCGTACCAAGCCTCACTTACCTTAATGGACAAGAGTTGTTATCTGGGAACGTGTCAGAAATGGGAAGAGCCTCCTCTTCACGCACCAACCTGCTTAGGTGATCAGCCACTACATTGTCACTCCCATTCTTGTCCCTTATTTCAATATCAAACTCTTGAAGTAGAAGCATCCAACGAATAAGTCTAGGTTTAGCTTCTTTCTTTGTGAACAAGTACTTCAAGGCTGCATGGTTAGTGAAAACAATGACTTTAGTGCCAATTAAATATGATCTAAACTTATCTACTACAAAGACAACAACCAAGAGCTCTTTCTCAGCTGTGGAATAATTTAATTGAGCGTCATAAAAGGTATGAGAAGCATAATAAATAACATGTGGCAGCTTGTTTTTCATTTGCCCCAAAACAGCCCCAATTGCATAATTCGATGCATCACACATAAGCTCAAAGGGGATGCTCCAATCTGGTGGAGTAATGATTGGTGCCGAAGTGAACAAGGTTTTGATGTGGTTGAATGCTTCCTCACACGCCTTGTTGAAGTGAAATGGTGCATCCTTTTGAAGGAGACGGCAAAGGGGTTGTGCAAGCTTTGAAATATCTTTGATAAATCTTCTATAGAAACCTGCATGCCCAAGGAAAGAACAAACCTCTCTAACCGAAGTTGGAAAGGGTAAGTGACGTACAAGATCTACTTTAGACTTATTTACCTCAATCCCATGTTCAGAAATTATATGGCCCAAGACTATACCTTGTTTAACCATGAAATGACATTTTCCCCTGATGCGTAAAATAACTAAACACACAAATTAACCCTCTTGTTGACAATTGTAGTATGGATAAGTATGGATCGTTCTTAAACCGGGGATTAGGAGGGGTTGCTAAAACACTCTAAACTGATTCAAATATGTAAAACAAAGTTTAAAACACTAAACTAGACTCAAAGAATGCAAAACGAAACTCTAAAACACTAAAACAAACCAAAAGACTCAAAACAACAAACAAACACTCAAAACTGCCTTAAAAACACTTTCTGGACAGTTTTGGGACTCTAACACAAACTTGGACGAAATTTGGTTTTCTAATGACCTAAAACACTTAAAAACATATTCTAAGACAAGTTCTAATTAATATGACTCAAAGAAATAAGGTGGGGTTGATTTTGGACGAAAATAAATAAAACAAAGCAAGAACAATGTAAACAGATTCTTAGACAAAATTAAGTGAATTGATGATATATGGGGTAATGATGCGAAATATATAAGCACACAAATTAAACCCTCTTTTTATCAATTGTAGCAAAGTATGTAAGGAGGGATCGTTCTAGGCCGGGGATTAGGAGGGATTGCTAAATCGCTTCAAAACTGACTCAAAATGTAAAAACAAAGTTTAAAACACTAAACTAGACTTAAAGAATGCAAAACTAAACTTTAAAACACAAAAACAAACCAAAAGACTCAAAACAGCAAACAAACACTCAAAACTGCCTTAAAAACACTTTCTGGGCAGTTTTGAACACTAAGGAAGAATTTGGACGAAAATTGGTTTTAACTTGACTCAAAACACCTAAAAACACAAACTAAATTGATTTCTAACTAATATAACACCTTAAACTAAATGGGGATTGAGTTTTGACGAAAATTGAAAACAAAAACAAACTTTATAATTTGAACAGATTCTAAAACGAATTTGGTTCAAATGAATGGATGGAAAGCGAGCTAAGGGGTTTTTCTCCACACATGTCACACTTGCATACGAAACGATTCCCAATTGATTTTCAATAGATTATGAATTCCCAACACCCCAGATTAACCGTGAATTGCACTAATTAATCCTCAGATTTCCCATAAGTTATTGAATTGGATGAATTGCATACGACAACCCAAAGCATTCCCTACAAGTTCCCTACATGAATTGCATAATAGAGATACAAGCAAGAATCATTAAGTTCAATGAAAATCATAAGCATTGGCGAAGCACTCATTACTATGAATTGCATGAAACTTATGCCAAGAATTTACTTAACACGATTGTGATCAACAACCTTTACTACTTGTGAATATAAGTTCAAAACGATTAGGTGAAAATCCCTTATATCCTAGCATCAAACTTATGCATGAAAATTAAGCGTGCACTCTCGACCAACATACACAAGTTAGTTTTAATTCTTTTAGAGAACTAAATTGAATTCACAACTTATGAAACGCAATTAGAAGTAATCAAATCATATAGCAAGCATAAACATGGTTTCGAATCCCCCCCCTAGCCAAGGGGGGTTTAGTTCCTCATATGCACAAAGCAAAGATAAATAAGTTTAGACATTGAAATACAAAGAAAGAGAACACCTAAAACGCTCCAACTTCGCAGCAGGTGCATCCATGATCCCTCCTTCCTCCGTGCTGCGGCACAGGGACTTTGGGCAGGTTTTTGGGTTATTTAAATGGTGTAGAATGGATGGGGGACGTATGGAAGTGTTTAGGGTTGATAGGTGGTGCGGCTAGGGGTGTTTTTTGGCAGAAATTTGGATGAATGGTGGTGGAAGGGTGCGGCAGAGAGCAAGGATCAATTTCTGGCGTGAATTGTGAATTATGAGAGGTGGTAATTCATCTAGGGCTGAGATATGAGTATATATAGGCACCTAAAACCCTAGGGTAATCAGATATGGACTTGGATAACCCAAATCCACAAGGAAAAAGGCTTAGAAAATCATAATCCAATAGGAAACAGGTTAAAACGTGCGGCAGGTTTGATGGGGAAAGGATTGGCGTTCTAGAATGCCTTGCAAGGCAAGGCAAAAGGTTCTAGATCAGGTATAGGTGCGGCATGGATTAAGGAATAAGGATAGGGCTTCCAGAAAGCCCAAAACCAAGAGAAACTAGGGCCTAACCCACGGCAAAGATGAGAAAATGTTCTAAAACCTTTGATAGGAGCATATTTATGCGCCTTAGTTAGCTAGTTCTTATGCATTTTTGTTATGTTTTCTTCGTCAAAGTAGTCTTTTAAGCTACTTTCATGTGTTTTCAGGGTTAAAGGACATATTACACGAAATGATGCAATTTGGAGCTTTTGGAGCAAAATGTGAGCTGGAATGTGGTGTATGCAAATGGAGCATGAGGAATGGACGAGTTTGAAGGTCAAAGGAGCTTAAGAATGAAGAAATGAAAGTGATGAACTAAGAATTCGGAATTGGAAACCAAAGTTTCTAAAGTTGGAAGTTTCTATTCTTGGAGGTTTCTAATTTCGAGAGTTTCTATTCTCGGCTTTGGGCTTTTGGATGACCCATCTTTGCCTCTTGGACCTATGCCGCACCTAACCCTAACCCTAGCCCACTTAATCAGCCGCACCTTGGCCTTGTTCACATGAAAAAAATCTGATTACTTACCCTAAGCCCATGCCGCACCTAATGTTCTAGAAACCCTAGTTTTTGGTGGATTTCCTAACCCTAGCCGCACCTAAACCCTAGCCCATTTGTCTAACCTGATTTCTTTAGGGTTTGGCTGCCTATATATATGTGTTTTACCTCCCTTGGCCGAACACCACCCTCTCCATACTCAGAAATTCGTCCATACTTCCAGCCACACCATTCTACACATCCAAAAATCCCAAAAACACAATTCTAGCCATTTTTCTTCCTTGCCGCAACTTTCCACCCCCAAACTTCCATATTTCTGCCACAATTCACCCTTGCCGTGCCTTCCCACCACCATCACCACCTTGTGCAGCCACCATTGGAGGAGGAAGAAGTAGTGCCGTGCAGTCCAAAGGAGGGAGAAACCTTGCACATGCAATCTGCCATTGGTGGAGTGTTTGGAGTTCTTTCTTCTCTTGTTTCTGTTTTCATGTTTAATTTAATTTGCGTTTCAATTATGTTAAACATGTGGAACTAATTTCTTTTTAGTTAGAGGTGAATTTGAAGCCATGGACATATGTTTTATATGATTTGATTTCTTCCAATTATGATTTCAGAAATTGTGAATGTGATTTACTTATCTATTTGATTGATAACATGTTTATGTATGTGGGTTGAGGGTCGACACTTAATTTGCATGCCTAAACTTGATACTAGGATATAAGGGAATTTCACCTAATCGTTATTAACTTATATTCATAAGTAGTGAAAGTCGCTAGTCACGATTGCGTTAAGTAAATCCTAGGCAAGAGTAACATGCGTATCCCATAGTTATGAATGCCTCGTCAATGCTTATGATGTCCATTGAACTTAATGATCTTTGATATGTGTCTCTATCACGCGTATTCCATAGTTAGAGTCCTTGATAAGAATAATTTGGTTGTAATGCGTATTCCATTCAATTCAATGAATCTAGGGAAATCTGAGAATTAATTGGTGCAATCTAGTTAATTTGGGGCATTGTCATTTATGGTTTGTTGGAAGAGTAATTGGAGATTGAGTTGTATGCGTATGTTCATGTGTGGATAAGGAACCCTCTAACTAGCTTCTCACCATTCTATTTAATCACAATCTGTTTTGCTTTACATTTGTTTTTAAAGTTTGAGTTTTAAAGTTTTAATTTCGTCAAAATCATTCCCCCATTTATTTCAAAGTGTTAGATTAGTTAGAAATCCATTTAGTTGTGTTTTTAAGTGTTTTGAGTCAAGTCATAGTCCAAATTCGTCCAAACTAGTGTTAGGTACTCAAAACTGCCCAGAAAGTGGTTTTAAGGCAGTTTTGAGCCTTTTAGTTGCTGTTTTGAGTTTTTAGTTTGTTTAGGTGTTTTAAACCTTAGTTTTGCATTAATTGAGTCTAGTTTAGTGTTCTACAGTATATTTTTATGTTCTTGAGTCAGTTTTACAGTGATTAGCATCCCTAGTTAATCCCCGGTTAGAACGATCCCTATTTGCTCATATACTACAATTGTCATCCATAGGGTTTAATTTGTGTGTCAAGTCAATTTTCACATCAAATTTTTGGCGCCGTTGCCGGGGATTAGCAAAATTGCTAATCCCTTGTGTTTTTACCTTGTGTTTTAGTGTAATTTACTTAGTTTTCTTATTTTGTTTTGTTTTCTTGGTTTAGGTACTAGTGCATGACACGGAGTTCTCATATTGTACATGCACATATCTTGGACTTTAACGACGATTTTGAACGTGATTTGAGAAGAAAGAGGAGGCATCCCGAACCTAGTGAACCTAGTTCAAGTTCAGAGGCCGAATCTGAGTTTGAAGAAGTGGAAGAAGAAGTTATGGCAGCGGACAATCGGACCATTAAAGAGCTTTCGGCCTCGGGGTTGACCAATGCCGCACCATTATGCATTCAATACCCCGCGGCTGCCCAAGGCAAGACCGATGAATTCGAGTTGAAGTCAAGCTTGTTGCACCACATTCCGAAATACCATGGGCTTTCCATGGAAGATCCCAACAAGCATCTCAAGGAGTTCGAGGTTGTTTGTTCGAGCATGACACCCATAAATGTCGACGGGAACATTCTGATGATGAAGGCTTTTCCATTCTCACTTGTGGAAAACGCGAAGGATTGGCTTTACGAGTTAGCACCCGGAACGGTTACATCTTGGGATAGTATGAAAAGAGCTTTCTTGGAGAAGTTTTTCCCAACTTCAAGAGTCATTCTCTTGAGGAAACGGATTAGTGGCATCCAACAAAATCAAGGTGAATCGTTTCCTTCTCATTATGAACGTTTTAAATCACTTGTTGCTTCTTGTCCACAGCATCAAATGAAGGAGGAGCTGCTCATTCAATACTTCTACGAAGGACTCCTTCCCATGGAACGCCAAATGCTTGATGCCTCGGCAGGAGGTGCGTTGGTGGATAAAACTCCGGGGGCTGCAAAAGTTCTAATTGCCAACCGAGCACATAATGCACAACAATACGAAGGTGTTGGTCAAAGAGATCCCCCACGAGTACAAGTGAATGAGGTAAGTTCTATGCCCGAAATTCAATCCCAATTAGCTAACCTTACTTCTATTGTTTCTCAGTTGGCCGAGGGAATGAAGATTCATGGACCAAGTGTGTGTGGCGTGTGCTCTATGCAAGGACATGCCAACGATCAATGCCCTCAGTTGATTGAGAATGGGGGTTGGGAATCTGCCAATGTCGTGGGTTTTGGGAACCAAAATCAACCACGCCATGATCCATACTCTAATTCCTACAATCCGGGGTGGAGAGACCATCCAAATTTCAAATGGTGGGATCCTCAACAACCCCAACAACAAGGAGGATTTAGGCAGCAACCATCGGGTTTTTTTACAAAGCCATTCATGCCCAATCAAAACCAAGTGCAATCTGCCCCAACAAACTCAGGTATGTCTTTGGATAATGATCAAGTTGTTAAGTTACTTACTACTTTGACGCAGGAAGTACAAACTCAAAATAAGGAGAGACAAATCCAAGACAAATGGGTCAAATTGCCGAATTCATGGGGCAAATTAGAGAACAAGGCAGATTGCCTAGTTCAACAGTTGTAAACCCGAAGGGAGGGTTTGAAACCGCTAAGGCCATTATGTTGAGAAGTGGTAAACAGGTTGGAGCGGACTCAAATACATCCAAATCAAGTCAAGACGAGGAGGACAAGTTGCTGAAAGAGGAAGCACAGGGAGCAAAGCCCACGGCCAAGGATGACCAAACCTTGCCGCCACCACCTAGTCCTCCTAAACCGTCCCCAACCACCAAAGTAAGTCCCAATTCGAATTTTTCTAGTTCTATTCCAGTAAATGTGCCCTTTCCTGGCAGGTTCAGGCAATCAAAGAAGGAAGAAGCTGAGAAGGACATTCTAGAGACCTTCCGGAAAGTTCAAGTCAATATTCCGCTCCTTGATGCGATTAAGCAAGTCCCGATGTATGCTAAGTTCTTAAAAGAACTTTGTACAACAAGGAGACGGATTTCGAACAAAGAGGTGGTTCAAGTAAGTGAAAATGTCTCTGCTGTGTTACAAAGGAAATTACCCCCTAAATACAAAGATCCGGGTAGTTTTACAATTCCTTGCGTTATTGGTAATACTAAGTTTGAACAATGCATGTTAGACTTAGGGGCTTCGATTAATGTTATGCCATACTCTATTTATGCATCTATGAACTTAGGTGAGCTTAAAAATGATGGTGTGATAATTCAATTAGCCGATCGTTCTAATGCATATCCAAAGGGTGTTTTGGAAGATGTTTTGGTGCAGGTTGGTAACTTGATTTTTCCAGCGGATTTCTACGTGCTTGACATGGAGGATTCCCCCCATTCCACCCCATTGCCGATTCTATTAGGGAGGCCCTTCATGAAAACAGCCCGCACCAAGATAGATGTGTTTAAAGGAACTTTAACGATGGAATTTGATGGGGAAGTCATTGATTTCAATCTTTCTGAAAGTATTAAATTTCCTAAGGACGATCATTCTTGCTTTTCTATTGATATAATTGATGATTTGGCGCAGGATTTTCTCGATTGTTTGGAGGGGGATACCCTTGAAACGACAATTGCACAAGGAATTGGGCAAACATCTGGTTTTGCCGTGCCTAGAAGTGAGGAGGAGGCCGAGATAGTGGCTGCCCTTGAGTCACTACCTCAACACCATGGTAAGCCTTCTAACCCAATTTCAATTCCAGTTTCCACTAATAAGTTGTTACCCTCAGTGATTCAGGCACCCGTACTTGAGCTTAAACCGTTGCCCGATCATTTAAAGTACGTCTTTCTGGGAGACAACGAGACATTGCCCGTCATTGTCTCCTCATCACTCACGGCCATAGAAGAGGAGAAGTTGATCCGAGTGTTGAAAGAGCACAAGACGGCCATTGGGTGGACTTTGGCCGATATTAGGGGAATTAGCCCGACTACGTGCATGCATCGCATACTTCTAGAGGAGGGGGCTAAACCCACTCGAGAGGCTCAGCGCCGTCTCAACCCTCCAATGATGGAAGTTGTGAAAAAGGAGATTATCAAACTTCTTGATTGTGGAGTGATTTATCCGATCTTTGATAGTCGTTGGGTGTCACCGGTGCAATGTGTTCCAAAGAAGTCCGGAGTGACCGTGGTGAAGAATGCCGAGAATGAGCTTGTGCCAACCCGTATCCAAACAGGTTGGCGAGTGTGCATTGATTATAGGAAGCTCAACGCCACCACAAGGAAAGACCACTTCCCTTTGCCGTTCATTGATCAAATGCTTGAAAGGTTAGCCGGTCATTCTTTTTATTGTTTCCTTGATGGTTATTCTGGATATAATCAGATTGTCATAGCACCGGATGACCAAGAAAAGACAACTTTCACATGCCCCTTTGGTACTTTTGCTTATCGTCGCATGCCTTTTGGGTTATGCAATGCTCCGGCCACGTTTCAAAGGTGTATGGTAAGTATCTTTTCAGATTTTGTGGAAAAGATTATTGAGGTATTTATGGATGATTTCAGTGTGTTTGGTGATTCATTTGATGGTTGTTTGGAAAATCTCACACTAATTTTGAAACGATGTGTAGAAACTAACCTTGTGCTTAATTGGGAAAAATGTCACTTTATGGTTAGACAAGGCATAGTTCTAGGGCATATTGTGTCAGAAAGAGGAATTGAAGTGGATAAATCGAAAATAGATCTTGTACGCTACTTACCCTCTCCTACTTCGGTTCGAGAGGTTCGTTCGTTTCTTGGTCATGCAGGATTTTATAGGCGATTTATCAAGGACTTCTCCACGATCTCAAACCCTCTTTGCCGTCTCCTCCAGAAAGATGTGTCGTTTGACTTCAACGAGGAGTGTGAGAAGGCGTTCAATCACCTCAAAGAAATGCTCACTTCGGCCCCTATCATAGTTCCACCGGATTGGAGCCTTCCTTTTGAGCTTATGTGCGATGCTTCCGATTATGCATTAGGAGCTGTTTTGGGGCAAAGGAAGGAAAAGAGGCCGCATGTTATCTATTATGCCTCTCGGACTTTAAATGATGCACAATTGAATTATTCTACCACTGAAAAAAAACTTCTTGCTGTTGTATTTGCTTTAGATAAATTTCGTTCTTATTTGCTTGGTACTAAAGTTATTATTTATACTGACCATGCAACATTGAAGTATTTGTTCACCAAGAAGGAGGCCAAACCACGACTCATTCGTTGGATGCTTCTTCTCCAAGAATTCGATATCGAAATCCGGGACAAGAAGGGCAGTGAAAACATGGTGGCTGACCACTTGAGCCGTTTGGTGCATGAGGAGGATGTCGTGCCTATCATAGAGACATTCCCAGATGAGCAACTGATGTCCGTCAAGGTAAGTGAACCGTGGTATGCTGATTTGGTGAATTACTTGGTGTCTAAACATGTTCCTAGTGAATTACTTAAACACCAATGTGATAAATTGAAGAAAGAGGCACGGTTTTATGTGTGGGATGACCCGTATTTATGGAAATATTGCCCTGACCAAGTTATACGTAGGTGTGTGCACGATTCTGAGTTTAATGCTATTCTAACCTTTTGTCACACTTATGCTTGTGGGGGACACTTTGGCACTCAAAGAACAGCACTTAAGGTGTTAGAATGTGGTTTCTATTGGCCTACCATCTTTAGGGATGCTAGAACATTTTGCATGTCTTGTGATAGATGCCAAAGAACGGGCAATATTGGTCCTAAACAACAAATGCCGCAAACCCCCATTTTTAGTGTTGAAATCTTTGATGTTTGGGGTATTGATTTTATGGGTCCCTTTCCTTCGTCACATGGGTTTCTTTATATATTCCTTGTTGTGGACTATGTGTCGAAATTGGTGGAAGCAAAAGCCACCCGAACTAATGATTCTCGAGTAGTTGCAGATTTTGTGAAAACTAACATTTTTGCAAGGTTTGGAATGCCACGAGTACTAATCAGTGATGGAGGTTCCCATTTTTGTAATCGAACCATCGAGGCGTTGCTCAAGAAATACAATGTCACGCATAAGGTGGCCACACCTTATCACCCTCAAACGAGCGGGCAAGCCGAGGTTTCGAATAGGGAAATCAAGTAGATTCTTGAGAAGACCGTGGGGCCTACAAGGAAGGATTGGAGTTTACGCTTAAACGATGCATTGTGGGCGTATCGCACTGCTTACAAAACCCCCATTGGGATGTCACCCTTTCGGCTCATCTATGGGAAGCCATGCCATCTTCCCGTCGAGTTAGAGCATCGTGCACATTGGGCCGTCAAAACGTTCAATATGGACCTTGCTGCCGCAGGTTTACGTAGGAAGCTTCAATTGTGTGAGCTTGATGAAATCTGAAATGAAGCATATGAGAATGCCCGGATTTACAAGGAGAAAACGAAGGCATTCCATGACAAGATGATTCGTGCCAAGACGTTCGCTATTGGGCAGAAAGTGTTGTTGTTCAATTCTCGCCTTCGGTTGTTTCCGGGTAAGTTGCGTTCCAAATGGGTTGGTCCTTTTATTGTCACTAATGTTTTCCCTCACGGTGCAGTGCAAATCAAAAGTTTAAGGACGCAGCAAGAATTCAAAGTGAATGGGCATCGATTGAAGCCCTATTACGAGACGTTTGAGGAGCATGTCATGGAGGAGGTACCCCTCCATGCCGTGGAACCTAGTCAAGCTTAAACGGAGGTACCGTCCGGCTGGAAGACGTTAAAGCAAGCACTACTTGGGAGGCAACCCATTCATGCAACAAAGGAAGACTTAGAGAGCACTCTAATTCCAGATTTGCGTTCCTAACCCTTCTCTTTGTTGATTATTTCATTTCTGCCATGTTAGATTGTTTAGTTGCTGTTTTGTTTGGCTTTGTGTTATTTATGTTAGTTTATGCTTTGAAACATTGAGGACAATGTTTGATTTAAGTGTGGGGGTAACCAAAGTGTTTTGATGCAAATTCGTAGGGTTTTCTCACCCATAATTTCCAATGTTGTTTCTTGCTGTTTTTAGGTGTTTTTAGGCTGTTTTGATGCATTTTAGTGTGTTTTGACATAAAATCCGAAAATCCCATAAAAATTTGAAAAATTGTTTTGAAAAAACCAAAAAGAGTTGTTTTTGTGTGTTTGTTTGTGTCTTAGGGTACCTTCCAACACAATGATGAGGATTCGGTTTGTAATTGCATGACTGTTAAAGAGAATGATTAACATGGAGGAAAGTTTGATTTACTCTTTGTTTATGCTTGGTTGTGGTTATAACTTATGAATTCACATGCAATCATAAAAAAAAAAAAAAAAAAAAATTTAGTTTTTGTAACATGCTTGAAGGAAGGAACTCAAACTAACGCTACAACCTTGTGAGACTTGAGCCTAAACGTTTATTTAGAGAGTTAAAATCTGTGCATTCTTTGTTTTCTAAAGTCGTTGCATGATCTCATTATTCTTTGCTTGGTTGCTACTTAGAAGGCGTTTCATCATTTAGTTCCAAATGCTAGAACTCATGCCCATTTCATTCAAAGCATGTTATTGATTTGCATAACACATATTCAAGATAAAGTTGTGTAGTTACCACCACCTTAGCCAAACTGCCGTGTATCCCATATCATTTTATGTTTAAGTTTAACCCCGTTGAGCCTTGTTTAGCCGATGTTGTTTGTTAACCCACATTATCCTTACCTAGCTTAGATTAGGACCATCCTTACCCTTGTTCTTAAAGCATAGTAAAGCATGATTCGAATTGAATTCCTTTTGATCTATGTTAGCAGAAAACAAGTGTGGGGGAAGTATTTTTCATGAGGAATTGTGTGCCATAGGCACGGCAAAGAAAAGAAAAAAAAAAAAAAAAAATTCGTGGAAAAAGGAAAAAAAAAAAATATGAAAGTATGAAAAAAAAAAAGAGTTGAAAAGTTGAGGAAAAGAGTTCCAAAGTATTGTTTGTTGAAGTAAGGGTCCAAAACAATGAATTTGACCCTAAGGAGTTGTTTAAGTCTCCCCCTTGTATGTTAAAGTTAATTTCTGCAATCTAAGTGAATTCTAAGTCTCAATTTCATTACTTTGCTTACTATCGCTTAAAGAACGTTTGTTTTCCCTATCCTTTCCTTGTTAGCCAATACCCCAAGCCCCATTACAACCCTTAACTTCTATCTTGAGTGTTATGTGTTTCAATTTGTGGAGTTTGAATCTGGTATGAGCATATGGTGTCACTGGTTCTCGCATCTAAGTAGTAGCATTCCATTCATGAGATCATATCTAAACATGCTTCTTAACTCTAGAAATTGCGTTCTTCGTGAAACATATATGTGAGCATTCGTTTTCATATCTACATCAATCTTCTCACATATAACTAGTATAGGGTGTGTAGTCAGAAAATCTGTGTGAAAATTGAGTGCATATCTAGTGAGGAATTGAGCAAATTCTCTAAGGCATGTTACTACACTCAAAATCATGTTTTAATTGGTTAAATGTGAACTAGGACGTGGTGACTATAATTAAGTATGTGCTTAAGTGTAAAGATGGCTAAAATCTGTGGGAATGATGATTTTTAATATGTCATGTGCATTGGAAATCCCTGAGGCAAATGTTGGAAGGTTTAGGTTGTTTTTGTTTGTTTTGTTTCTTTTTGTTTTCTTTTGTTTCTTTGTTTTGCTCGAGGACTAGCAAAAGCTGAGTGTGGGGGAATTTGATAGGAGCATATTTATGCGCCTTAGTTAGCTAGTTCTTATGCATTTTTGTTATGTTTTCTTCGTCAAAGTAGTCTTTTAAGCTACTTTCATGTGTTTTCAGGGTTAAAGGACATATTACACGAAATGATGCAATTTGGAGCTTTTGGAGCAAAATGTGAGCTGGAATGTGGTGTATGCAAATGGAGCATGAGGAATGGACGAGTTTGAAGGTCAAAGGAGCTTAAGAATGAAGAAATGAAAGTGATGAACTAAGAATTCGGAATTGGAAACCAAAGTTTCTAAAGTTGGAAGTTTCTATTCTTGGAGGTTTCTAATTTCGAGAGTTTCTATTCTCGGCTTTGGGCTTTTGGATGACCCATCTTTGCCTCTTGGACCTATGCTGCACCTAACCCTAACCCTAGCCCACTTAATCAGCCGCACCTAGGCCTTGTTCACATGAAAAAAATCTGATTACTTACCCTAAGCCCATGCCGCACCTAATGTTCTAGAAACCCTAGTTTTTGGTGGATTTCCTAACCCTAGCCGCACCTAAACCCTAGCCCATTTGTCTAACCTGATTTCTTTAGGGTTTGGCTGCCTATATTTATTTGTTTTACTTCCCTTGGCCGAACACCACCCTCTCCATACTCAGAAATTCGTCCATACTTCCAGCCACACCATTCTACACATCCAAAAATCCCAAAAACACAATTCTAGCCATTTTTCTTCCTTGCCGCAACTTTCCACCCCCAAACTTCCATATTTCTGCCACAATTCACCCTTGCCGTGCCTTCCCACCACCATCACCACCTTGTGCAGCCACCATTGGAGGAGGAAGAAGTAGTGCCGTGCAGTCCAAATGAGGGAGAAACCTTGCACATGCAATCTGCCATTAGTGGAGTGTTTGGAGTTCTTTCTTCTCTTGTTTCTGTTTTCATGTTTAATTTAATTTGCGTTTCAATTATGTTAAACATGTGGAACTAATTTCTTTTTAGTTAGAGGTGAATTTGAAGCCATGGACATATGTTTTATATGATTTGATTTCTTCCAATTATGATTTCAGAAATTGTGAATGTGATTTACTTATCTATTTGATTGATAACATGTTTATGTATGTGGGTTGAGGGTCGACACTTAATTTGCATGCCTAAACTTGATACTAGGATATAAGGGAATTTCACCTAATCGTTATTAACTTATATTCATAAGTAGTGAAAGTCGCTAGTCACGATTGCGTTAAGTAAATCCTAGGCAAGAGTAACATGCGTATCCCATAGTTATGAATGCCTCGTCAATGCTTATGATGTCCATTGAACTTAATGATCTTTGATATGTGTCTCTATCATGCGTATTCCATAGTTAGAGTCCTTGATAAGAATAATTTAATTGTAATGCGTATTCCATTCAATTCAATGAATCTAGGGAAATCTGAGAATTAATTGGTGCAATCTAGTTAATTTGGGGCATTGTCATTTATGGTTTGTTGGAAGAGTAATTGGAGATTGAGTTGTATGCGTATGTTCATGTGTGGATAAGGAACCCTCTAACTAGCTTCTCACCATTCTATTTAATCACAATCTGTTTTGCTTTACATTTGTTTTTAAAGTTTGAGTTTTAAAGTTTTAATTTCGTCAAAATCATTCCCCCATTTATTTCAAAGTGTTAGATTAGTTAGAAATCCATTTAGTTGTGTTTTTAAGTGTTTTGAGTCAAGTCATAGTCCAAATTCGTCCAAACTAGTGTTAGGTACTCAAAACTGCCCAGAAAGTGGTTTTAAGGCAGTTTTGAGCCTTTTAGTTGCTGTTTTGAGTTTTTAGTTTGTTTAGGTGTTTTAAACCTTAGTTTTGCATTAATTGAGTCTAGTTTAGTGTTCTACAGTATATTTTTATGTTCTTGAGTCAGTTTTACAGTGATTAGCATCCCTAGTTAATCCCCGGTTAGAACGATCCCTATTTGCTCATATACTACAATTGTCATCCATAGGGTTTAATTTGTGTGTCAAGTCAATTTTCACATCAACCTTCCATTGTGTCATCCAACGCTTAGGAACCTTCCAATGTTGTTGAAACATAAGGCCAACTAGGTTTAGGAAAGATCAACCCAAAGTAGAAACTTTTAGGCTTAACTCTCCTACTTCAAGTAGGAAACCTTGTTTGAGTAGGAATCTTCGTTCTTCTAGGAATTCATCTTCAACTAGGAATCCCTCGTTGATTAGGAATCCTTCTTGGACTAGGACTCCTTCGTTGATTAGGAATCCTTCTTGGACTAGGAATCCTCAAATCTTCAAATCTTCAATAACGTCCAAACCTTTTGTTCCAAGCATGTGCTATTCACTCCAAGCTCACTTTTGCTCCAAAAAGCTCCAAAATGCATCCTTTTGTATAATATGCCCTTAAAACCTGAAAACACATAAAACTAGCTTAAAAGACTACTTAAACTCAGAAAACATACTGAAAATGCATAAGAACTAGCTAACTAAGGCGCATAAATATGCTCCTATCAAATTCCCCCACACTTAGCTTTTGCTAGTTCTCGAGCAAAACAAAGAACAAAAGACAAATGAAACAAAACAAACAAACAAAACATAACCTAAACCTTCCAACGTTTGCCTCAGGGATTTCCAATGCACATAACATATCAAAAATCACCATCTCCACAGAATTTAGTCATCTTCACACTTAAGCACATACTTAATCATAGTCACCACATACTAGTTCACATTTAACCCATTAAAACGATGTTTTGAATGTAGTAACATGCCTTAGAGAATTTGCTTAATTCCTTACAAGATATACACTCAATTTTCACTCAGATTTTCTAACTACACACCCTATACTAGTTATATGTGAGAAGATTGATGTAGACATAAAAACGAACGCTCACATATATATATAATAAAGAAAGCATTTTCTGGAGTTAATAAGCATTTAGATATGATGTCATGAATGAAATGCTACTACTTAGATGCGAGAACCAGTGACACCATATGCTCATACTAATTCTAAACTCCACAAATTGAAACACACAACACTCAAGATTAAAGTCGAGGGTTGTAACGGGGCTTAAGGTATTGGCTAACAAAGAACGGATAGGGATAACAAAGGTTCTTTAAGCAATAGCAAGCAAAGCAATGAAATCGAAACTTAGAATTCACTTTAGAACGCAGAAATCAACTTTTAAACACAAGGTAGGATTCATGCAATACTTAGGGTCAAATTCAATGTTTTGGACCCTTTCTTCAACAATCAACACTTAAGAGCTCATCTCCACATCTTTTTCAACTCTTTTTTCATATTGTTCACAACTTTTTTTTTCTTTCTATTTTTCCACGAATTTTTTTCTTTCTTTTCTTTTCTCTTTTCTACCCGTGCCTCATTAAAGACTTTGGCGCACACACATAACAAATCCTTTCCCCCACACTTGTTTTCTGCAATACCATGATCATAGAGAATTCATCTTGAGTCACGCTTAACTATGCTTCAAGAACAAGGGTATGGATGGTCCTAATCTAGGCTAGGTGAGGATAATGTGGGTTAACAAAGAATATAGGCTAAACAAGGCTTAACGGGGTTAAACCCTACAAAACAAATGAACATGGGGGACATGGCAATTTGGCTTAAATGGTGGTCACTACACAACTTTATCTTAAATATGTGTTATGCAAATCAATAACATGCTTTGAATGAAATGGGCATGAGTTCTAGTGTTTGGAACTAAATGATGAAACGCCTTCTAAGTAGTAACCAAGCAAAGAATTATGAGATCATGCAACGACTTTAGAAAACAACAATGCACAGATTTTAACTCTCCAAATAAACGTTTAGGCTCAAGTCTCACAAGGTTGTAGCGTTAGTTTGAGTTCCTTCCTTCAAGCATGTTACAAAAACTAATTTTTTTCCTTTTGATTGCATGTGAATTCATAAGTTCTAACCACAACCAAGCATAAACCAAAGGGTAAATCAAACTTTCATCCATGTTTACAACTCTCTTTAACAGTCATGCAATTAAAAACCGAATCCTCATCATTGTGTTGGAAGGTAGCCTAAGACACAAACAACTACACAAAACAACTTTAAAACGACTCTTTTTGGTTTTTTACAAAACAATTTTTCAAATTTTTTTCCGGGATTTTCGGATTTATATGTAAAACACACTAAAATGCATCAAAACAGCCTAAAAACACCTAAAAACAGCAAGGAACAACATTGGAAGTTATGGGTGATACAACCCTATGAATTCGCATCAAAACACTGCCACACAGTTTGGTTACCCCCTGATGCGAAATATATAAGCACACAAATTAAAGCCTCTTTTTATCAATTGTAGCAAAGTATGTAAGTAGGGATCGTTCTAGGCCGGGGATTAGGAGGGATTGCCAAATCACTTGAAACTCACTCGAAACGTAAAAACAAAGTTTAAAACACTAAACTAGACTCAAAGAATGCAAAACTAAACTATAAAACACCAAAACAAACCAAAAGACTCAAAACAGCAAATAAACACTCAAAATTGCCTTAAAAACACTTTCTGGGCAGTTTTGAACACCTAACACTAAATTGGACGAAATTGGGTTATGACTTTACTTAAGACACTTAAAAACACAAACTAAATTGATTTCTAACTAATCTAACACTTCGAAATAGATGGGGATTGAGTTTTGACGAAAATTGAAAACAAGAACAAACTTTGTAAATTGAACAGATTCTAAGACGAACTTGATAAAAGTGAATGGATGGAAAGCTAGCTAAGGGGTTCTTCTCCACACATGTCACACTTGCATACAAAACGATTTCCAATTGCTTCTCAATAAACCATGAATTCCCAACGCCCCAAATTAACCGTGAATTGCACTAATTAACCCTCAGATTTTCCTAAAGTTATCGAATTGGATGAATTGCATACGACAACCCAAAGCATTCCTCACAAGTTCCTTGCATGAATTGCATAACAAAGATACAAGCAAAGATCATTAAGTTCTATGAAAATCATAAGCATTGACGAGGCACTCATTACTATGAATTGCATGAAACTTATGCCAAGAATTTAATTAACACGATTGTGATCAACAACCTTTACTACTTTTGAATATAAGTTCATAACGATTAGGTGAAATTCCCTTATATCCTAGCATCAAACTTATGCATGAAAATTAAGTGTGCACTCTCAACCAACACACAAATCAGTTTTAATTCATGTAGATAAGTAAATTGAATTCACAACTTATGAAACGCAATTGAAAGTAATCAAATCATATAGCAAGCATAAACATGGTTTCGAATCCCCCCTAGCCAAGGGGGGTTTAGTTCCTCATACTCAAAAAGAAAAGATACATAAATTTAGACATTAAAATCCAAAGAAAGAAAACACCTAGATGATCCAACTTGGACAGCAGGTGCATCCACAAGTCTTCTTTCCTCCTTGCTGCGGCACTTGGTCTAAAATCAGGTTCTAGGGTGGTATTTGTATGGGAGAATGGGTAGGGAATGGTATGGAAGGGTTTAGGATTGATGGGGGGTACGGCTAGGGTAAAAAAAATCAGAAAAATATGGAAGAATGGTGAAGGAAGTCTGTGGCAAAGAGAGGGAATGATTTCTGGCGAAAATTCTGAATATGGATGGATGGTGTGGCTGATTATGTTTTTGATGTAGTGTAGTGTCTAGTGTTCTTCCCTTCACTCTCTATTTATAGAAGCTCCAAAGCAAAGAATCACTCAAGTGGCTTCAATAAACAATACAAACAAAGACCAAAATGATGCAAAGACAGCTAGTTTACATGCTCTTTTATCATTGTGTCTTGCCTTTAACAAAAGGCAATCATTCCTCTTTTGCTAATTAAACTCCTTTGTAGTTGTCCATGTGCCTTCATTCTTCAATTTCTGATGCATTTGCCTTGTATTCCATCCCTTTTCCACATGTACTAGCAGTTAGACAACTTTCACACACATGTTTTGCATCATTTCATCTTGTAAACATCAACTTTTGGCTACTTTACACCTCTACACACATGCTATGCATCATTTCAGCTTGCAATTACGTTTGTAGTTGCTGAAAATGTGAATACATCTTGTAAAGCAATCCAACAAATGGCATCTTTCACTTCTTTTCCTTTCAAATTGTTCCTTAAGTGTATGTATCTGCACACTTCCACACTTCAACTTCATTATTCAGATTTTTCCATGTGTTGAAACCCTTTTTAAAACACCAAAAACGTCCATCCCACTTGCTCCATATGCATGCAATCCATTTTGGCCCAAAATTGCTCCAAATTGCACCAAAATGCACTTTCTTTCCAACTTTGTTATTAGGACCTACAAACACACGAAAATAGCTTACAACACTCTTATAAGCAATAACTAACTAAGTAAATGCAAGAAAACATGTTAATTAAGTCGCATAAATATGCTCCTATCAAATTCCCCCACACTTAGCTTTTGCTAATCCTCGAGCAAAACGAAACAAAGTAAACAAAACACATTCTAATCCTTCCAACATTTGCCTCAGGGATTTCCAATGCACATGACATGTCAAAAATCATTATTCCCACAGATTTTAGTTATCTTCACACTTGAGCACATACTTAATCACAGTCACCACTTACTAGTTCACATTTAACCAATTAAAATGATGTTTTGAATGTAGTAACATGTCTTAGAGAATTTGCTCAATTCCTTACAAGATACTCTCTATTTTCACACATTTTCTGACTACACACCCTACACTAGTTATATGTGAGAAGATTGATGTAAACATGAAAACGAACACTCACATATATGTGTTACAAAGAAAGCAATTTCTAGAGTTATTAAGCATGTTTAGATATGATCGCATGAATGGAATGCTACTACTTAGATGCGAGAACCAGTGACACCATATGCTCATACAAAATTCAAACTCCACAAATTGAAACATATAACACTCAAGATAGAAGTCAATGGTTGTAACGGGGCTTGGGGTAATGGTTAACAAAGGAAAGATAGGGATAACAAACGTTCTTAAAGCAATAGCAAGCAAAGTAATGAAATCGAAACTTAGAATTCACTTTAGAATGCAGAAATCAACTTTTAACACAAATGGAAGATTTAAGCAACACTTAGGGCCGAATTCAATGTTTTGGACCCTTTCTTCAACAAACAACACTTTAGAACTCTTTTTCATACATTTTCACAACTTTTTTTTTTTTTTCGACCCGTGCCTTATTAATGACTTTGGCACACACACACACAAGAATCACTTCCCCCACACTTGTTTTCTGCAATACATTAATCAAAAGGAATTCATTTTGAGTCATACTTTACTATGCTTCAAGAATAAGGGTATGGATGGTCCTAATCTAGGCTAGGTGTGGATAGTGTGGGTTAACAAAGAACGTAGGCTAAACAAGGCTCAACGGGGTTAAACTTAAACATATAATGTATGGGATAGGCTTTTTGGCTCTTGGATCACTAAACAACTTCATCTTGAATAAGTGTTATGCAAATCAATAACATGCTTTGAATGAAATAGGCATGAGTTCTAGCATTTGGAACTAAATGATGAAACGCCTTCTAAGTAGCAACTAAGCAAAGAATAATGAGATCATGCAACGACTTTAGAAAACAATGATGCACAGTTTATTAACTCTCCAAATAAACGTTTAGGCTCAAGTCTCACAAGGTTGTAGTGAACATTTGAGTTCCTTTTTTCAAGCATGTTACAAAACTGATTTTTCCTTTATGATTGCATGTGAATTCATAAATTATAACCACAACCAAGCATACACCAAAGAGTAAATCAAATTTTCATCCATGTTTATAACTCTCTTTCACAGTCATGTAATTAAAAACCAAATCCTCATTATTGTGTTGGAAGGTACCCTAAGACACAAATAAACACACAAAAACAACTCTTTTTGGGTTTTTTTTTTTTTTTTCAAAACCATTTTTCAATTTTTTATCAGATTTTTGGATTTTATGTCAAAACACATTAAAACACTCCAAAACAGCTTAAAAACACTTAAAAACAGTAAGGAACAACACTAGAAGTAATGGGTGTGATAGGAGCATATTTATGCGCCTTAGTTAGCTAGTTCTTATGCATTTTCGTTATGTTTTCTCCGTTAAAGTAGTCTTTTAAGCTACTTTCATGTGTTTTTAGGTTTAAGGGACATATTACATGAAATGATGCAATTTGGAGCTTTTGGAGCAAAAAGTGAGCTTGGATTGAAAAGGACATGCTTGGAACACAAGGTTGGGATGAAATTGAAGAGTTGAAGATTTGAGGTTTCCTACTTGAAGTAGGAAAGCTAAGCCTAAAAGTTTCCATTTTGGGTCGATCTTTCCTAAACCGGAATGGCCTTGCGTTTGAGCAACATTAGAAGGTTCCGAAGCGTTGGAAGACACAAAGAAAGGTGTTAGAATATTTTCTCATCCTTGCCTTGGGTTAGGGCTTAGTTTCTCTTGGTTTTGGGCTTTTTAGAAGCCCTATCCACACTCCCACTATCCAGCCACACCTTTCCATTCTAGAAGCCCTATTTTACAAACCCTAACCCTAGTCCACTTAAGTAGCCGCACCTAAACCCTAGCCTATTGTCTAATCTGATTTCTTTAGGGTTTTAGGTGCCTATATATATGTGTTTTACCACCTTGCCGCACACATCCTCCCTCTCCACAATTCAGAAAATCATCCAACCCTATTTCCCATTCCTTGCCGCAGCCACCATCACCCTAATACCCTAACCGCCACTCCTCCATCCATTCCAGCCATTTCCCACACCTTGCCGCAACCATTCTCCACCTCTATACACCATTCTACACCTCCATACACCATCCTTACCCCTTGCCGCACCACCATACCATCCTAACTCCCTTCCTAAACCAAAATCACATCCAAAAATCCCCTTAACCATCTCTGCCGCAGCAAGGAGAAGAAGAAGAGGAGCTTGACGTGCAGAAATTCAAAGTGGAATTCTTGGGCGTTTTAGGTGTAATCTTTCTTATGTCTTCGATGTTTCAATTCAATAAACTTTGTGTTGTGAGTATGAGGAACTAAACCCCCTTAGTTGGGGGGTAATTCGAAACCATGTACATGCTTGCAATATGATTTGATTACATTCAGTTGTTATTTCATAAGTTGTGGATTCAATTCGTTCATCTATTTGATTGATAACTTATTTGTGTATGTTGATTGAGAGTGCACGCTTAGTTTTCATGCATGAATATGATGCTAGATTATGAGGGAGTTTCACCTAATAGTTACAATCTTATAATCACAAGTAGTGAAGATCGCTTGAAAACGATCGCGTTGAATGAATTCTTAGCATAAGTTTCATGCAATTCATAGTAACGAATGCTTCGTCTATGCTTATGTTTTTCATAGAACTTAATGATTCTTGCTTGTATCTCTATTATGCAATTCATGTAGGGAACTTGTAGGGAATGTTTTGGGTTGTCGTATGCAATCATCCAACTTAATAACTTGTGGAAAAACTGAGGGTTAATTAGTGAAATTCACGGTTAATTTGGGGCGTTGAGTATTTATAATTTATTGGAAGAACAACTGAAAATCGTTTTGTTTGCAAGTGTGACATGTGTGGAGAAGAACCTCCTAACTAGCCTTTTATCCATCCTTTTCATCCAAAAACGTTTTACAATCTGTTTAGTTTTAAGTTTCTGTTTTGTTTTCAATTTTCGTCCAAAACAAATCCCCCTTTATTTTGAAGTCTTAGATTAGTTAGAAAGTGTTTTGATTTGTGTTTCTAAGTGTTTTAATTCAAGTTTTCACCCAAATTCGTCCAAGTTCTTGTTAGGTTCTCAAAACTGCCCAGAAAGTGGTTTTTAGGCAGTTTTGAGTCATTAGGTTGCTGTTTTGAGTTTTAGGTTTGTTTAAGTGTTTTAACCTTTAGTTTTGCTTTCTTAGAGTCTAGTTTAGTGTTTTAAACTTTGTTTTTGAGTTTTTAAGTCAGTTTCCAAGTGTTTAGCAATCCCTCCTAATCCCCGGTCTAGAACGATCTCTACTTACATCTTTGCTACAATTTGACAAAAAGAGGGTTTAATTTGTGTGCTTATCTATTTCGCATCAGGGTGATAAACTCCTACGAATTTTATGCAAAACAACTTGGTTACCCCCCCCATACTTAAATCAAACATTGTCCTCAATGTTTTAAGCATAAACTCACACAAAAACAAGCAAACAAACAATTAACGAATAAACATGACAAATATGGCAAAGTAAAAACCAAACAGAGTAGAGTTTAAGAACGCAAATCTGGTTTTGGAGATAGATGATCTTGTTGACTTTCCACAGCTTTGATCTTGAACTGGTTTGGAATTCTGAGCTAGAGTTGCAAAGTCTGCATTCTTCTCTGCTTGTTTCTTCTGCATGGCAGGTAGTCACGAGGTAGAGGTGGTGGTCTGTTTCTTTCTTCAATCTTTCCAAGTGCCCACCTCTTGCTTTCTTTCTCCTTGTCCCTAGTTAAAGATGAATCAGCACGTTGTCTCCACATGCTTCGAGGTATCATTTTAACTTCCCTTATCTGTTCCCCAGGCAGATGTGGTAGACGAAGAGGAAGCATAAGATGATGAAGATGAGTACTCGAGAGCGAGGCTAGGTAAGCAATCAAGAAGGGGTTCCAGGTAGTTGGTTCCAGATCGGAAGATTGATACCAAGTGCTGGCTGATTGCTCTCTTTCTCCTTGTCCCAAAACAACGACAAGGAGAAGGACAGGGAGAAAGCATGATATGAGATACTCTTGCTTTCAACCTTCATGATATGAAATACTTTTGTTTTGGATGAGTTGTTTGCAGAGGTACCCCAAGGAATAAGGAACCCTGAGTGACTCGAGAGGGTTTGTTGGAAAGGCATTCTCGGAGAAGAAGGAGGGTTATGTATGTCTGCCTTGCAATGGAGGGTGAAGGGTGACATTTATAGGAATTAATAACCAGTACTATTCTTTCACTCTTGTCAGCAACCGTTTGATGATTTAATAATAAACTTTAAGTGCTTTCTACTTCACAAGAGATCTTCGAGAGATTGCCCGTAACTTCCGCAAGGCTGAGTGTGCATGTGGTTGGCGCTGACACCTCTGGAAAAGCGAGTGCCTCTTCGATATCTGGAATCGGCGCTTCGACAAATTGCCCGTGATTTCCGTAAAGCTGACTCTGCATGTGACAGATGTTGACACATCTCGAAAAGTAGATGGTTGGAATCGGCGCTTCGACAAACTACCCGTGATTTTCGCAAAGCTTACTCTACATGTGACAGATGATGACAAATCTGGAAAAGAAGATTGGCTGTGGTTTCTAAGCAAGCCCAGCTTTTGAGAAAGCTAGCGCCTCTTTGATTTTTGAGTTGGCCTCTTCGATTTCTGAGCTCACCTCTTCGATCTCTGAAATCCCATCGAGTGCTGATTTTTATAGAGGTACGTAGGACGTTCAAAGCACTTCTACGATCTTGACTTGTCCGGCCTCTTCTTTCTTTAACACCTCTGAAAATGTCTGGCCCCTCCGACCATCGTTTTGACTTGAACCTTGGTGAAGAGTGATGTGAAATATAGAAGCACTCAAATTAACCCTCTTTTTATCAATTGTAGCACAGTATGTAAGTAGGGATCGTTCTTAAACCGGGGATTAGGAGGGATTGCAAAATCACTTGAAAACTGACTCAAATACGTAAAAACAAGTTTAAAACACTAAACTAGACTCAAAGAATGCAAAACTAAACTTTAAAACACCAAAACAAACCAAAAGACTCAAAACAGCCCAGAAACACTAAAAACTGCCTTAACACCACAATCTGGGCAGTTTTGAACACTAGACACAAACTTGGACGAAAATTGGTTTTAACTTGACCTAAGACACTTAAAAACACAAACTAAAGTGATTTCTAACTACTATGACTCAACCAAGTAAAGGGGAATTGATTTTGGACGAATTTAAAAACAAAACAAAACTTTGTAAACTAACTTGACAAAAACGATTTTAGGTAAATTAAGATGGTGAAAGGCTAGTTAGAAGGTTCCTTCTCCACACATGAAACATATGCATACGACTCGATTTCCAATTACTCTTTCAACAAACCATGAATGACAATGCCCCAAATTAACTAGATTGCACCAATTAATTCTCAGATTTCCCTAGATTCATTGAATTGAATGGAATACGCATTAGAACCAAATTATTCTTATCAAGGACCCTAACTATGGAATACGCATGATAGAGACACATATCAAAGATCATTAAGTTCAATGGAAATCATAAGCATTGACGAGGCATTCATAACTATGGGATACGCATGTTACTCTTGCCTAGGATTTACTTAACACAATTGATAGGAGCATATTTATGCTACTTAATTGGCTTGTTCTCGTGCATTTAGGATGTGTTTACTTAGCTATTTTAGTGTTTAAAGTCAGTTTTATGTGTTTTCAGGTTTTAAGGCCAAAGGATGCAAGAAGAGGCATTTTGGAGCATTTTGGAGCAAAATGGAGTTTGGAATGCATGTCACATATTTGGAGCCAAGGTTTGGACGAATTTGAAGACTTGAAGATGATGATTCCTACTTGAACAAGGTTTCCTAGTTGAAGTAGGAAAGTGCTTACATGAAGGGGATTCCTAATCGAAGAAGGATTCCTAATCAACGAAGGATTCCTAATCAAATGAGGAGTCCTAGAAGAACAAGGATTCCTACTCCAATAAGGATTCCTACTCCAACAAGGATTCCTATTTGAAGTAGGAAAGTTAAGCCAAGGTTTCCTACTTTGGTTTGATTTTTCCCTAATTGTCCCTAAAAGTTCCAACAATTATGAAGATTTTCTAAGCATTCTAGGACACAAAACAAAAGCCTAAACCACTCTAGGACATGTGGCGCACTTCCCTCACCCTTTCCTCTTCCTTGCCGTGCAAGGGAGAGGGTTTCTTTCCCAAAAATCTGATTTAAAACACCTTCCTTGTTTTGCTTTAAAACCTGGCCGAATTTCCCTTCACCTTTCCTTTTATTTTCTGATTTGATTTCCTATTTTTAGAAGCATTTGACTTAAATTTCTGTTTACCTAATTAGCTAGGGTTTTTAATTTCCTAATCCCTTTAAATAAACAAGTGTGTGTAGCCACAAAATATCCCATTCAGCCACACACTCTCCCAAATTCGTCAAAACCCATCCACAACCTCAGAAACCACTTCTCCTTCATTCCAGCCGATTTCCACCACCATTCTTCATCTCCACACCTTCCACCCAACATCCACACACCATCCCCAAGCCTTGCCGTGCCTCTATACCACCCATAATCCATTCTACATCACAAAAACAGCCCAGAAACCACATCATTCCAATCTGCCGCAAGGGGAAGAGAAGGAGACAGTTCACAAAGTTGTTTGGCTTCTTCAATCTGAGTTGTTGAACAATTTTAGGTGTATTCTATCTTATATTTCAATGTCTACTTCTTGTAATCTTTGTTTTTCATTGAGTATGATTGGCTAAATTCGTTTTGGCTAAGGGTGTATTCGAAACCATGTTTATTTATGTGAAATAAGTTGATTACTTCCAGTTATCGTTTCATAAGTCGTGAATACAATTTGCTTAACCGTTTAATTCAAAACTTGTTCTTGTATGTTGATTGAGAGTGCACGCTTAATTTGCATGCTTGAATTTGGTGCTAGGATATAAATTTGTCTCACCTAATCGTTATGAATTTATATTCGCAAGTAGTGAAGGTCGCTAGTCACGATCGTGTTAAGTAGATTCCTGGCAAGAGTATCATGCTTTTCATAGTTACGAATGCCTTGTCGATGCTTATGATTTCCAAAGAACTTAATGATTCTAACTTGTATCTTTATCGTGTTGTTCATATAGAGAACTTGTTAGGAATAATTTGTTTGCGATGCAACAATCGTGACTAGCGACTTTTACTACTTATGAATATAAGTTAATAACGATTAGGTGAAATTCCCTTATACTCTAGCATCAAATTGATGCATGCAAACTAAGTGTCGACCTTCAATCAACATACATAAACATGTTATCAATCAAATAGATAAGTAAACCACATTCACAAATTATGAAATCATAATTGGAAGAAATCAAGTCATATAAAACATATGATCATGGCTTTGAATTCCTCTCTAACTATAAAGAAATTAGTTCCTCATGTTCGCAAATAAACAAAGATAAATAATTTAAACATTAACATAAAGATAGAAAACACCTAGAATCGCTCCGACAATCCAAGCTCCTTGAATGGCATGCACGGCTCCAAGAGTTCTTCCTTCTTCTCCTTGCAAATTCACGGCACAATGAGGGATGTTTGGGTGAATGGTGTAGTGAAAATCTAGTAGAGGGTGGTGAGTGAAAGGGTGCATGATATGATATTAACTAGCACTCAAATTAACCCTCTTTTTATCAATTGTAGTAAGTATGTAAGTAGGGATCGTTCTAGGCCGGAGATTAGGAGGGATTGCTAAATCACTTGAAAACTGACTCAAAAACGTAAAAACAAAGTTTAAAACACTAAACTAGACTCAAAGAATGTAAAACTATAACTTAAAACACCAAAACAAACCAAAAGACTCAAAATAACACAAAAACACTCAAAACTGCCTTAAAACCACTTTCTGGGCAGTTTTGAACTCTAAACAAGACTTTGACGAAAATAGGTTTTAACTTGACTCAAAACACTTAAAAACACAAACTAACACACTCTCTAACTAATTTAACACTTGAAAACAAAGGGGGATTTGGTTTTTACGAAATTGAAAACAAAACATAAACTTGTAAATCAAAACAGATTTTAAAACGAATTTGATTGAATTGAATGGATAGAAAGCTAGCTAAGGGGTTCATCTCCACACATGTTATACTTGCATTCAAAACGATTTCCAATTGCTTTTCAATAACCAATGAATTCTCCACGCCCCAAGTTAATTAGGTCCGCTTAAATTAACCTTCAGATTTTCCTAACATTATTGAATTGGATGATTGCATACGACAACCCAAAGCATTCCCCACAAGTCCCCTACATGATTGCATAATAGAGATACAAGCAAGAATCATTAAGTTCTATGAAAACCATAAGCATTGACGAAGCACTTGTTACTATGATTGCATGAAACTTATGCCAAGAATTTACTTAACGCGATTGAGATCATCAACCTTTACTACTTGTGAATATAAGTCCATAACGATTAGGTGAAATTTCCTTATATCCTAGCATCAAATTCATGCATGCAAATTAAGTGTCGACCCTCAACCAACATACACAAATCAGTTTTAATTCTTGTAGATAAGTAAATTGAATTCACAACTTATGAAACGCAATTAGAAGTAATTAAATCATATAGCAAGCATAAACATGTATTTCGAATCCCCCCTAGCCAAGGGGGGTTTAGTTCCTCATACTCGCAAAGCAAAGATACATAAATTTAGAAATTAAAATCCAAAGAAAGAAAACACCTAGAACGCTCCAACTTGGCAGCAAGCGCATCCAAGAATTCTCCTTCCTCCTTGCTACGGCATGGAACTTTAGAACAGGTTTTTGGGGTTATTTGTGGTGTAGAATGGATGGGGAATGGTATGGGAAGGTTTAGGGTTGATGGGGGTACGGCTAGGGATGATTTTGGGCAGAATTTTGGGACTTTGGTGATGGGAAGGTGCGGCAGAAATCAAGGGCAGATTTCTGGCGTGAATGATTGTGTATGGGAGATGATGATCTGATCTAGGGGTTATAATGAGTATATATAGGCATCCAAAACCCTAGGGTAATCAGATTAGGGTTTCTAGAAGCCCAAATCCACCAGAAATTAGGTTAAAACAATCAGATTTTTAGTGGGAATAAGGCCTAAGTTGCGGCTAGGGTTAGGGTTTAGAGATGGGCCTTCTAGAATGCCTTGCAAGGCA
This sequence comes from Malus x robusta, assembly GCA_963082935.1. Taxonomy (NCBI): domain Eukaryota; kingdom Viridiplantae; phylum Streptophyta; class Magnoliopsida; order Rosales; family Rosaceae; genus Malus; species Malus x robusta. The sequence goes on along the minus strand of OY720334.1, from coordinate 19,344,286 downwards.
AGGAAATCAGATATTCTAGAGGCCTAGGTGCGGCTAGGGTTAGGGTCGACAAGGAATTAGGGTTTAGGTCATCTAAAAGCCCAAAGCCAAGAATAGAAACTCTCGAAAATGGAAACCTCCAAGAATAGAAACTTCCAACTTTAGAAACTTTGGTTTCCAAATCTGAATTCTTTGTTCTCACTTTCATTTCTTCATTTCTTAAGCTCCTTTGACCTTCACACTCGTCCATTCCTTGTGCTCCATTAGCATACACTCCATTCCAGCTCAATTTTGCTCTAAAATGCTCCATTTTGCACTTCTTTGCATACTTCGTCTCTAAACCTGAAACTGCACGAAAATGACTTTAAACACTAAAATAACTAAAGAAAAACAACATAAATGCTTAAGAACAAGCCAACTAAGTCGCATAAATATGCTCCTATCAGTGCGGCATAGGCTTGTATTTATAGGCTGAAAATCCCATCTCCTAGATAGCCAAGGACAAGGTTTTAAAGGCCTAATCTGCATAGGATAATAACATACAATCCTATAAGGAAAACAAGTCAAAAACACAAAAGGAATGGGAGATAATGTGCGGCACAAAGAGTGTGAAAGGATAAGGCTTCTAGAAACCAAAATCCCAAAGGAATGGGTGAAAACTCACTGCAAAAGGATGGTTTCTAGAAAGAAATACAAGGCAGATTTTTAGGCTTCTAGAAAGACTCCTAGGCGCCATTTTTGTAGGATAAGATTAGGTCTTCTAGAAATCCCATTTTAAGCATCCTAATCTAGTTAGAAACCCTCCTAAGTGGCTGAAATGTGGATAGTTTAGGATTAGGATAAGATAGGATAGGTGATGCGAAATAGATACACACACAAATTAAACCCTCTTTTTGTCAAATTGTAGTAAAGATGTAAGTAGGGATCGTTCTAGACCGGGGATTAGGAGTGATTGCTAAACACTTGGAAACTGACTTAAAAACTCAAAAACAAAGTTTAAAACACTAAACTAAACTCAAAGAATGCAAAACTAAAGGTTAAAACACTTAAACAAACCTAAAACTCAAAACAGCAACCTAATGACTCAAAACTGCCTAAAAACCACTTTCTGGGCAGTTTTGAAAACCTAACAAGAACTTGGACGAATTTGGGTGAAAACTTGAATTAAAACACTTAGAAACACAAATCAAAACACTTTCTAACTAATCTAAGACTTCAAATTAAAGGGGGATTTGTTTTGGACGAAAATTGAAAACAAAACAGAAACTTAAAACTAAACAGATTGTAAAACATTTTTGGATGAAAAGGATGGATAAAAGGCTAGTTAGAAGGTTCTTCTCCACACATGTCACACTTGCAAACAAAATGATTTTCAGTTGTTCTTCCAATAAATTATAAATACTCAACGCCCCAAATTAACCGTGAATTGCAGTAATTAACCCTCAGTTTTTCCACAAGTTATTTAGTTGGATGATTGCATACGACAACCCAAAACATTCCCTACAAGTTCCCTACATGAATTGCATAATAGAGATACAAGCAAGAATCATTAAGTTCTATGAAAAACATAAGCATTGACGAAGGATTTGTTACTATGAATTGCATGAAACTTATGCCAATAATTCATTCAACGCAATCGTTTTCAAGCGACCTTCACTACTTGTGATTATAAGATTGTAACTATTAGGTGAAACTCCCTCATAATCTAGCATCATATTCATGCATGAAAACTAAGCGTGCACTCTCAATCAACATACACAAATAAGTTATCAATCAAATAGATGAACGAATTGAATCCACAACTTATGAAATAACAACTGAATGTAATCAAATCATATTGCAAGCATGTACATGGTTTCGAATTCCCCCCTAACCAAGGGGGGTTTAGTTCCTCCATACTCACAACACAAAGAATATCAAAATTAAACATGAAATTGAAAGGAAAGACAACACCTAAAACGGTCTAGCAACCCTCAATTGAATGGCATGAACGTCCCAAGCTTTCTCTCCTCCTCTTGGCTGCAGCACAAAGACTAGAGACAGGTTCTAGGGGTTATTTGGATGGATGAATAGGTAAGGAATGATATGGTAGTGTTTTGGGGACATGGGGGTTGCGGCAAAGTGTGGAAATATGGCAGATTGGTGAAGGAAGGTTGCGGCAAGGTGGGGAAATATGTTTGGACGAATTTCTGAATTGTGGAGGGGGTGGTCTATGCCAAAGGATGTAAAAACACATATATATAGGCACCTAAAACCCTAAAGAAATCAGGTTAGACAATGGGCTAGGGTTTAGGTGCGGCTAGGGTTGAAAATCCACAAGGAATTAGGTTAAACAATCAGATTTTTGCATGGGAAAAAGCCTAGGGTGCGGCTGCTTAAGTGGGCTAGGGTTAGGGCTTCTAGAAAGCCTTGCAAGGCAAGGAAATAGGTGTTCTAGAAGGGAAAGGTGCGGCTGGTTAGTGGGAGTGTGGATAGGGCTTCTAGAAAGCCCAAAACCAAAAGAAAATAAGCCCTAACCCACGGCAAGGATGAGAAAATATTCTAACACCTTTCTTTGTGTCTTCCAACGCTTCGGAACCTTCTAATGATGCTCAAACGCAAGGCCATTCCGGTTTAGGAAAGATCAACCCAAAATGGAAACTTTTAGGCTTAACTTTCCTACTTCAAGTAGGAAACCTCAAATCTTCAACTCTTCAATTTCATCCCAACCTTGTGTTCCAAGCATGTCCTTATCAATCCAAGCTCACTTTTTGCTCCAAAAGCTCCAAATTGCATCATTTCATGTAATATGTCCTTTAAACCTGAAAACACATGAAAGTAGCTTAAAAGACTACTTTAACGAAGAAAACATAACGAAAATGCATAAGAACTAGCTAACTAAGGCGCATAAATATGCTCCTATCAATAGGGTTTGTTTGGATAAAATAAGCTAAGATAAGGTTATGGATGAGGTTTTGGATAAGATCCTTCTCTTGAGTTGATTCTTTGGCTTTAACTCTTCTTCTTCATGTAGGAATACTTGCTTGAGTAGGGAACTTCATTCATCTAGGAATCCATCTTCATTTAGGACTCCTTCATTTAAGCCATTTCCTACTTCAACTAGGAAACTTTGTATCTTCAATTCTTCAACTTCAAAACACTTTCCTAGCTTCATCAATCCCTCAAATTCGTCCTTCCTTTGTGCTTCATGTGCATGAACTTCATTCTAGCCCAATTTTGCTCCAAAATGCTCCAAATTGCATCTTTTTGCTCACTTTGTCTCTAAAACCTGAAAAACATGAAAATAGCTTAAAAGACTAACTTAACTAAGAAAACACAACATAAATGCATAAGAACTAGCTAACTAAGGCACATAAATATGCTCCTATCAAATTCCCCCACACTTAGCTTTTGCTAGTCCTCGAGCAAAACAATGAAACGAAACAAAACATAACCTAAACCTTCCAACAATCGCCTCAGGGATTTCCAATGGTACATGACACGCCAAAGATCACCACTTACATAGATTTTAGCCATCCCTACTCTCGAGCACATACTTAATCATAGTCATCACTTACTAGCTCACATTTAATCAGTTAAAACAATGTTTTGAATGTAGTAACATGCCTTAGAGAATCCCTTAATTCCTTACTAGAGATGCACTCATTTTTCACTTAGATTTTCTGACTACACACCCTACACTAGTTATATGTGAGAAGATTGATGTAAATATGAAAACTAATGCTCACATATGTTATGACAATAAAAGCATTTTCTGGAATTATGAATGTATGTATATGATCTCATGAATGGAATGCTACTACTTAGATGCGAGAACCAGGGATATCATATGCTCATACCAATTCCAAACTCCACATATTGAAACACATAACAATCAAGATAGAAGCATAGGGTTGTAACGCGGCTAAGGTATTGGCTAACAAAGGAAGGTAAGGATAAACAAACATTCTTAAAGAATAATAAGCAAGTTATGAAATTGACACTTAGAATTCACTTTTGCATGCAAAAATCAATTGTTAAACTCAAGGGGAATACTCATGCAACACTTTTAGGGTCTAATTCAACTTTTTGGACCCTTGCTTCAACAACCAACAACTTAGAGCTCATTTTATGCTCTTTCAACTCCTTCTCATACTTTTCACACTTTTCTCTTTTTTTCTTTCTTTTTCTACGAATTTTATTTTTTTTTCTTTTGTTTTTCTTTTTTTTTTCTTTGTCTAACCCGTGCCCTCCTTACTTCTTTTGGCACACAAACTTTCCCTTCCCCCACACTTAGTTTTCTGCACAACATTGATCAAAAGGAATTCCCTCTAAGTGAAGCTTTATTATCCTTTAAGAACAACGGTATGGATAGTCCTACTCTAGGCTAGGTAAGGATAATGTGGCTAACAACAAAAATAGGCTAAATAAGGCCCAAAGGGGTTAATCCTACAAAAACAATATGCATGGGTTGAAGGCTTTTTGGCTCTGGTGATAACTACTAAACAACTTCATCTTGTTATATGTTATGCACTCAATTTTAAGCTTTGAATGAAATGAGTATGAGTTCTAATATTTGGATCTAAAACGATGAAACGCCTTCTAAGTAGCAACCAAGCAAAGAATGATGAGATCATACAACGACTTTAGAAAACAACAAATTCACAGATTATTAACTCTCCAAAGAATGTTAAGGCTCAAGTCTCACAGGGTTGTAGCGTTAGTTTGAGTTACTTCCTTCAAGCATGTTACAAAAACTGATTTTTTTTCTTTGTGATTACATGTGAATTCGTAAACAACAACGATGACCAAGCATAAACAAAAGAGCATATCAAACTTTCATCCATGTTTGTAACTTTCTTTACCCGTCATGCAATTAAAAACCAAATCCTCATCATTGTGTTGGAAGGTACTCTAAGACACACACACACAAAAACAACTTTAAAACGACTCTTTTTTTTGGGTTTTTTCAAAACTTTTTCGAATTTTTTTCTTGAATTTTCGGATTTTCTGGTAAGTCCACATAAAAACACATCAAAACATTCTAAAAACACCTAAAAACAATGAAAAACAACCTTTGAAATGTTAGGTGGTAAAATCCTACGAATTTGACACAAAAACACTTTGTTTACCCCCCTCCACACTTAAACCAAACATTGTCCTCAATGTTTCAAACATAGACTCACACAAAAACAAGCAAATAACACAACTAGCAAACATGACAAATATGGCAAAGTAAAAGCAATAAAGAGTAGGGTTTAGAAACGCAAATCTGATTATGATGCCGGAGCTTTCTAGGTCTTCCTTATTTGCATGGGTTGCCTCCCAAGAAGCGCTTGCTTTAACGTCTTCTAGCCGGATGATGCCTCCAATCAAGCTTGAATAGGGCCCACGGGTTGGAGGGCTACTTCCCCCACAGTCTTCTCCTCAAAAGTTGTGAAATATGGCTTCAAACAATGTCCATTGACTTTGAATTCTTGTTGCGTTTTCAGACTTTGAATTTGAACTGCACCATGCGGAAAAACATTAGTAACAATAAAAGGTCCAATCCACTTAGAACGCAACTTACCTGGAAATAACCGAAGGCGAGAATTGAAAAGTAGAACTTTCTGCCCGATAGAGAATGTCTTGCTCCGAATCATCCTGTCATGGAATGCCTTCGTTTTCTCCTTGTAAATACGAGAGTTCTCGTAAGCTTCATTCCTAACTTCCTCAAGCGCGTTCAATTGAAGTTTCCTATGTAGGCCTGCGGCATCCATGTCCATATTAAAGGTTTTGATGGCCCAATGTGCTTTATGCTTTAATTCAACCGGAAGATGGCATGGTTTCCCATAAATTAGCCGAAATGGAGACATTCTGATTGGTGTTTTGTAGGCCGTACGATACGCCCATAATGCGTCATTCAAGCGCAAGCTCCAATCTTTCCGGTTTGGCCCTACGGTCTTCTTCAAAATCTGCTTGATTTCTCTATTTGACACCTCCGCTTGCCCACTTGTTTGAGGATGATAAGGTGTTGCCACCTTATGCGTGACACCATACTTCTTGAGTAGCGCTTCAATGGTTCGATTGCAGAAATGGGAGCCCCCATCACTTATAAGTACCCGCGGCATTCCAAACCTTGCAAATATGTTAGTCTTAACAAAATCTGCAACCATTTTATAATCATTAGTATGGGTGGCTCTTGCTTCCACCCATTTCGAAACATAATCAACTGCAAGTAGAATATAAACAAAACCATGAGATGAAGGAAAAGGACCCATGAAATTTATGCCCCACACATCAAAAATTTCAACATTAAAGATGGGACTTTGCGGCATTTGGTCTTTTGGTCCTATACTTTGATGCGAACTAGATAAGCACACAAATTAAACCCTCTTTTTGTCAAATTGTAGTAAAGATGTAAGTAGGGATCGTTCTAGACCAGGGATTAGGAGGGATTGCTAAACACTTGAAAACTGACTTAAAAACATAAAAACAAAGTTTAAAACACTAAACTAGACTCAAAGAATGCAAAACTCAAGTTTAAAACACTTAAACAAACATAAAACTCAAAACAGCAACCTAATGACTCAAAACTGCCTAAAAACAACTTTCTGGGCAGTTTTGAGAACCTAACAAGAACTTGGACGAAATTGGATGAAAACTTGAATCAAAACACTTAGAAACACAAATCAAAACACTTTCTAACTAATCTAAGACTTCAAAATAAAGGGGGATTTGTTTTGGACGAAAATTGAAAACAAAACAGAAACTTTAAAACGAAACAGATTGTAAAACGTTTTTGGATGAAAAGGATGGATAAAAGGCTAGTTAGGAGGTTCTTCTCCACACAGGTCACACTTGCATACAAAACGATTTCCAGTTGCTTTTCGATAACCTATGAATACTCAACGCCCCAAATTAACCGTGAATTGTACTAATTAACCCTCAGTTTTTCCACAAGTTATTGAGTTGGATGATTGCATACGACAACCCAAAACATTCCCTACAAGTCCCCTACATGAATTGCATAATAGAGATACAAGCAAGAATCATTAAGTTCTATGAAAAACATAAGCATTGACGAAGCACTCGTTACTATGAATTGCATGAAACTTATGCCAAGAATTCATTCAACGCGATCGTTTTCAAGCGAGCTTCACTACTTGTGATTATAAGATTGTAACTATTAGGTGAAACTCCTTCATAATCTAGCATCATATTCATGCATGAAAACTAAGCGTGCACTCTCAATCAACATACACAAATAAGTTATCAATCAAGTAGATGAACGAATTGAATCCACAACTTATGAAATAACAACTGAATGTAATCAAATCATATTGCAAGCATGAACATGGTTTCGAATCACCCCCTAACTAAGAGGGGTTTAGTTCCTCATGATCGCAACACAAAGAATAACAAGTTTATACATTGAAAATAAAAGAAAGAAAACACCTAAATGTGCCAGCGAACCCAATTGCACAGCAGGTACGTCTAGGAACCTTCCTCTTCTTCCTTGGTTGCGGCACCAGGTTTAGTGATGGTTTTTGGGGGTTATGGATGGTGTAGAATGATGGGTTTATGGCTGGGGTAGGTGTATGGGACGGCTAGGGTGGTTTTGGGTCAGAAAATATGGTGAATGATGAAAGATACGTGCAGCAGAGATGGTGGTGATGTTTCTGGCGTGAATGGGACTGAATGGAGATGAATGGATCCCCTTGTGCTGCACAAGGATGGTTATTTAAAGAGTTTTGGAAATTAAAACCCTAAGTTACTTTTGGTAAACAGAAATTAAGTCTAAAACTTATCTAAATAGGAAATAGAATCAGAACACTAAAGGAAAGGTCAAGGAAATATGCGGCTAGGGTTGAAAACATTTTAGGAATGTGTTTCAATGCTCCAAATCAGGAAAAGACCCTCTCCCTTGCACGGCAAGGAAGTGGAAGTTGTGGAAAACGGTATGTAAGGTGCGGCAAGGGTGATTATGGTGCAAGGAAGGTGTTTTTGATGTCCTAAAATGCTTAGGAGGCCTTCAAAGTTGATAAGACTTAGGAACATTTAGGAAAGGTTAAACCAAAGTAGGAAACCTTGGCTTAACTTTCCTATTTCAAGTAGGAATCCTTCTTGGAGTAGGAATCCTTGTTCAATTAAGAATCCTTCGTTGATTAGGACTCCTTCGTTGATTAGGAATCCTTCTTCATGTAAGCACTTTCCTACTTCAACTAGGAAACCTTGTTCAAGTAGGAATCATCATCTTCAAGTCTTCAAATTCGTCCAAACCTTGGCTCCAAATGTGTGACAGACATTCCAAGCTCCATTTTGCTCCAAAAAGCTCCAAAATGCATCTTCTTGCATCCTTTGGCCTTAAAACCTGAAAACACATAAAACTAGCTTAAAAGACTACTTTAACTAAGAAAACACAACTTAAATGCACGAGAACAAGCCAATTACGTAGCATAAATATGCTCCTACCATACTTCTAGTTCGTTGACAACGATCACATGCAATGCAAAAAGTTCTAGCATCCTTAAAAATAGTAGGCCAATAAAAACCACATTCAAGTACTTTACGTGCAGTCCTTTGAGTGCCAAAGTGACCTTTACATGCATAAGTGTGACAAAAGTTTAAAAAAGACTGAATTTCAGAATCATGCACACACCTACGAATGATTTGATCAGAGCAATATTTCCATAGATAAGGGTCATCCCACACATAATTTCGTGCATCATACTTAAGTTTATCACGTTGGTTTTTATTGAACTTACTTGGAATGACTTTAGATGCTAAATAATTAACTAAATCCGCATACCATGGCATACTAACCTCAATGGACATCAATTGCTCGTTCGGGAATGTCTCTGGGATAGGCACGACATCTTCTTCATGCACCAAACGGCTCAAGTGATCAGCCACAACGTTCTCACTTCCTTTCTTGTCTCGGATTTCGATATCGAACTCTTGGAGAAGAAGCATCCATCGAATAAGCCTAGGTTTAGCCTCCTTCTTCATGAGCAAGTACTTCAACGCTGCATGATCAGTGTAAATGATTACTTTAGTACCAAGTAAATAAGAACGAAACTTATCTAAAGCAAAAACAACGGCAAGAAGTTCTTTTTCCGTTGTGGAATAGTTCAATTGAGCATCGTTCAAGGTCCGAGAGGCATAATATATGACGTGTGGCTGTTTGTCCTTCCTTTGTCCCAAAACAGCGCCTAGAGCATAATCGGATGCATCGCACATAAGCTCGAAGGGAATGCTCCAATCTGGTGGCCGAATGATGGGGGCCGAAGTTAGCATCTCTTTGAGGTGTTTGAACGCCTTTTCACATTCCTCATTGAAGTCGAAGGTCACATCCTTTTGGAGAAGTCGGCATAGGGGTGTGGAAATCTTTGAAAAATCCTTGATGAATCGCCTATAAAATCCTGCGTGGCCAAGAAAAGAACGAACCTCTCTAACCGAAGTTGGAGAGGGTAAGTAGCGTACAAGATCTATTTTCGATTTATCAACTTCTATTCCCCTTTTAGAAACGATATGCCCTAAAACTATGCCTTGTTTTACCATAAAGTGACACTTTTCCCAATTTAAAACAAGGTTAGTTTCAACGCATCGTTTTAAGATTAATGTGAGATTTTCCAAGCAACCATCAAACGAATCGCCAAAGACACTAAAATCATCCATGAATACCTCAATAATCTTCTCAATAAAATCGGAAAAGATACTTACCATGCATCGTTGGAACGTGGCCGGCGCATTGCATAAACCGAATGGCATGCAACGGTAAGCAAACGTACCAAATGGGCACGTGAAGGTGGTATTTTCTTGGTCGTCCGGAGCTATGACAATTTGATTATATCCCGAATAACCGTCAAGAAAACAATAAAAAGAATGACCGGCTAACCTTTCAAGCATTTGGTCAATGAATGGCAATGGAAAATGGTCTTTCCTTGTGGTGTTGTTGAGCTTCCTATAGTCAATGCACACTCTCCAACCTGTTTGGATGCGGGTTGGCACAAGCTCATCCTCGGCGTTCTTCACCACAGTGACTCCTGACTTCTTCGGGACAACTTGAACCGGTGAGACCCAACGGCTATCCGAGATTGGATAAATCACTCCACAATCGAGAAGCTTTATAATCTCCTTTTTCACAACTTCCATCATTGGAGGGTTGAGTCGGCGTTGAGCCTCTCGAATTGGTTTAGCCCCCTCCTCTAGAAATATGCGATGCATGCATGTTGTAGGGCTAATTCCCTTAATATCGGCCAATGTCCATCCAATGGCTGTTTTGTGCTCTTTCAACACTCGAATCAAGTTTTCTTCCTCTAATGCCGTGAGTGATGAAGAGACAATGACGAGCAACGTCTCTTCATCTCCCAAGAATACATACTTTAAATGATCCGGTAATGGTTTAAGCTCAAGAACGGGGGCCTGAATCACAGAAGGTAACAACGTATTAGTGGAAACGGGAATTGGAATTGGGTTAGAAGGCTTACCACGATGTTGTGGCAATGATTCAAAGGCAGCCACAAGCTCGGCATGCTCATCCTTAGGTACGGCTAGATTGGGTTTCATTCCAATTCCTTGTGCAATTGTTGTTTCGAGTGGATCGTCTTCCAACATATCAAGATAATCCTGCGCCAATTCATCCAATACATCAATAGAAAAACAAGAAGGATCATCTTTAGGAAATTTCATAGCTTCAAAAATGTTAAAATTAATAATCTCCCCATCAAATTCCATTGTCAACGTCCCTTTGAACACATCGATCTTGGTGCGTGCTGTTTTCATGAAGGGCCTCCCAAGTAGAATCGGCAATGGGGTGACATTTGGTGAGTCCTCCATCTCTAAAATATAGAAATCCGCTGGAAATATCAAGTTATCCACCTGCACCAACACATCTTCCAAAACTCCTTTCGGATATGCATTAGAACTATCGGCTAATTGAATTATAACACCATCGTTTTTAAGTTCTCCTAAGTTCATGGATGCATATATTGAGTATGACATGACGTTAATTGAAGCTCCTAGATCTAACATAGCAAGTTCAAATTTAGTATTGCCTATAACACATGGAATTGTAAAACTACCCGGATCTTTGCATTTAGGGGGTAGTTTTCTTTGCAAAACAGCGGAAACATTCTCACTTACCTGGACAACCTCTTTGTTCTAAATTCTCCTTCTTGTTGTACATAGTTCTTTCAAAAACTTTGTGTACCTTGGTACTTGCTTAATTGCGTCAAGAAGAGGTATATTGACTTGCATTTTCCGAAATGTCTCCAAAATGTCTTTCTCGGTCTCCTCCTTTTTAGATTGCCGCAACCTGCTAGGAAAAGGCACATTTAGTGGAAAAGAACTAGAAGAATTCGGTTTTGAGCTTTCCTTGGCCGAACTATATGGTTTGGAATTGCAACAAGGCTGCGGCAAAAGGTGTTCCATCCTTGCCGTGGGTGAGGTTTGGGGTTCTTCCTCAAACAGTAGCTTTTCATCCTCTTTTTGACTTGAATTGGATGCTTGAGGTTCGGTTCCAACTTGTTTGCCACTCCCTAATGTAATTGCTTTGGCTGTTTCGAATCCCCCCTTTGGATTTGCAACGGTTGAACTACGGAGTCTTCCTTGGTCTCGAAACTGTCCTACAAACTCCGCAATTTGCCCAATTTGTTTTTCCAAATGATCCACCCTTTTAGCTTGGCTTTGCAATGCTGTGGTTTGATTCTCTTGCCCCTGAGACAAAGTGTTGAGTAATTTAAGAATTGTATCATTATCCAATGACGTACCTGAATTTGTTGGGGGTAGATTGTATTTGAGTTTGATTTGGTTCGAATGGCTTTTGATAGAAACCTGGGGGTTGTTGCTGAAATGTGTTTTGTTGTTGGCCTTGTTGGGGTTCCCGCCATTTGAAATTCGGATGATCACGCCAACCGGGATTGTAGGTGTTAGAAAAGGGATCATTCCTTTGTTGGTATTGCTGCCCAAAGCCCACGGCATTGAGGGTCTCCCACCCTCCGTTCTCGATCAATTGTGGGCACTTGTCCGTAGGATGTCCTTGCATGGAACATACACCACACGCACTTACATTTTGAACTTTTGGCCCTTCCACAACCTGAGAAAGCAATGTAGTAAGGTTATGATGCGTTATAAACTAACACACAAATTAAACCCTCTTGTTGTCAAATTGTAGTAAAGATGCAAGTAGGGATTGTTCTGGACCGGGGATTAGGAGGGCTTGCTAAAACTTCTAAACTGACTTAGAAACACAAAAATAAACTTAAAAACACTTAACAAGACTCACAAGACTCAAATCAAACTTAAAAGACTCAAAACAGCACAAAACAATGAAATTGACTCAAATCTGCCACCTAGAGTAAATTTGGACGAAAATTGGTTTTAACTTGACTCAAGACACTTAAAAACACAAACCAAAACAGATTTTAACTAATCTAACACTTCAAAGTAAAGGGGATTGGGTTTTTGGACGAAAATAAGCAAAACAAAACAGAAACTTAAAACTAAACAGATTTTGGACGAAATTAAGATGAATGGATGGATGATGGATTAGCTAGAAGGTCCTTCTCCACACATGACACACTTGCACATAAACCAATTTTCAGTTGTTCTTTCGATAAATCATGAAACTCAACACCCTAGGTTAATTAGGTCCGCTTAAATTAACCTTCAAGTTCTCCTTAAGTTAATGAATTGGATGGGAAAGCGCATACAACAATTCAAAGCATTCTTCAAAAGTCCTTTACGTGAAAAGCACAATAAAGATACAATCAAAGATCATTAAGCATCATGAAAACTATAAGTATTGACGAGGCATTCGTTACTATGATGAGCATGAAACTAGTGCCAAGAATTAATTTAACGCGATCGTTTATAAGCGACCTCCACTACTTGTGAATATAAGTTTGTAACTATTAGGTGAAACTCCCTTATACTCTAGCATCATATTCATGCATGCAAACTAAGTAGGCCTCCTTAATCAACATACACGAATAAGTTATCAATCAAGTAGTTAAACAAATTGAATTCACAACTTATGAAATCACAACTGAAGGTAATCAATTCATATTGCAAATATAATCATGGTTTCGAAATTCCCCCTAGCCAAGAGGGGTTTAGTTCCTCATACTCGCAAAACAAAGATACATAAATTTAGATATTGAAAACAAAGAATGAAAACACCTAGAAACGCTCCAACAATCCAACGTCTTGAATGGCAAGCACGTCCAAGGGTCTCCTTCCTTCTTCTTTGCTGCGGCACAAGGGATGGGTGATGGTTTTTGTGGTGATTTGTGGTGGTGGATGGATATAGGTTGGTTATGGTGAAGGGTGGAATCCCCAAAAGCTGCTGCAAGGGTCTTTATTTATAGGGCAAGGAAGGGCTACGAATTTGAAGTAGTTTTAGGGAAGGATTTAGCTTTCCAAATCCCCATGAAAACCTAACAGAAATTAATGAATTTAGGAGAGGAAAATATATGGCAGATTTGAAGGAAAAGAGGTAAATAATTGTGGCAGAGAAAAGGAAAGTGAATAGAGGTCAGAAATTTGAAGGAAAAAGGGAAGGTAAGTGCAGGAATTAAAGAGAAAAAGAAGGGAAATTCGGCAAAGATTTTAGGGCAGATTTTAGGAATGTGTTTTGGGTCACAAAATAGGTAAGAACCTCTCCCCTTGTGTGGCAAGGCTTTAGAACAAAGGGGAATGTAATTTTGGGTCAGAAAATAGGTAAGGAGATGAGGTAGGGTGCAGCAAGGATGGAAGAAATAAAAGGGGAATGTGAATTAAAATCAGAAAATAGGAAAGGAGAGGATCCCATGTGCGGCAAGGATTAGGGATACGTCTAGGTCTCCTAAAATCATATAATTAAGTGTCCTAAATGATTTAGGAACCCCTTTTGTGGGTGGAACATATGTGACTTAGGATTAGGAAAGTGTAGAGCCAAAGATGGAAACCTTCACAAATGGAAACCTCCAAGAATAGAAACTTCCAACTTTAGAAACTTTGGCTTCTAATTTTGAACTCTTCATTCTTCATTTGTCTTGAATCCAATTCTTCACATCTTTGATGCGAAATAGATAAGCACACAAATTAAACCCTCTTTTTGTCAAATTGTAGTAAAGATGTAAGTAGGGATCGTTCTAGACCGGGGATTAGGAGGGATTGCTAAACACTTGGAAACTGACTTAAAAACTCAAAAACAAAGGTTAAAACACTAAACTAGACTCAAAGAATGCAAAACTAAAGGTTAAAACACTTAAACAAATCTAAAACTCAAAACAGCAACCTAATGACTCAAAACTGCCTAAAAACCACTTTCTGGGCAGTTTTGAGAACCTAACAAGAACTTGGACGAAATTGGGTAAAAACTTGAATCAAAACTCTTAGAAACACAAATCAAAACACTTTCTAACTAATCTAAGACTTCAAAATAAAGGGGAATTTCTTTTGGACGAAAATTGAAAACAAAACAGAAACTTTAAACTAAACAGATTGTAGAACGTTTTTGGATAAAAAGGATGGATAAAAGGCTAGTTAGGAGGTTCTTCTCCACACATGTCACACTTGCAAACAAAACGATTTTCAGTTGTTCTTCCAATAAATTATAAATACTCAACGCCCCAAATTAACCGTGAATTGCACTAATTAACCCTCAGTTTTTCCACAAGTTATTGAGTTGGATGATTGCATACGACAACCCAAAACATTCCCTACGAGTTCCCTACATGAATTGCATAATAGAGATGCAAGCAGGAATCGTTAAGTTCTACGAAAAACATAAGCATTGACGAAGCATTCGTTACTATGAATTGCATGAAACTTATGCTAAGAATTCATTCAACGTGATCGTTTTCAAGCGACCTTCACTACTTGTGATTATAAGATTGTAACTATTAGGTGAAACTCCCTCATAATCTAGCATCATATTCATGCATGAAAACTAAGCGTGCACTCTCAATCAACATACACAAATAAGTTATCAATCAAATAGATGAACGAATTGAATCCACAACTTATGAAATAACAATTGAATGTAATCAAATCATATTGCAAGCATGTATGATAGGAGCATATTTATGCGCCTTAGTTAGCTAGTTCTTATGCATTTTCGTTATGTTTTATTCGTTAAAGTAGTCTTTTAAGCTACTTTCATGTGTTTTCAGGTTTAAAGGACATATTACATGAAATGGTGCGAAATGGAGCATTTTAGAGAAAAATTGAGCCGGAATGTTGTGTAGGCTAATGGAGCACGAGGAATGGACGAGCTTGAAGGTCAAAGGAGCTTAAGACATGAAGAAATGGAAGTGAAGAACAAAGAAGTCGGAATTGGCAGCCAAAGTTTCTAAAGTTGGAAGTTTCTATTCTTCGAGGTTTCTATTTTCGTGAGTTTCTATTCTTGGCTTTGGGCTTTTAGATGACATAAACCCTAAACTCCTTGTGGACCCTAAGCCTATGCCGCACCTAAACCCTAATCCTAGCCCACTTAATCAGCCACACCCTAGGGCCTCATCATTTAATTTCTGCCAAGTTAAACCCTAATCCATCTACCCTAAGCCCATGCCGCACCTAATGTTCTAGAAACCCTATTTTCTGGTGGATTTCCAACCCCTTGCCGCACTCAAACCCTAGCCCATTTGTCTAACCTGATTTCTTTAGGGTTTGGCTGCCTATATATATGTGGTTATACATCCTTTGGCCATCATCACCCCCTCCACAATTCAGAAATTCGTCCAAACACATTCAGCCCCCTTGCCGCAGCCTTCCTTCACCAATCTGCCATATTTTCACACTTTGCCGCAACCCCCATATCCCCTAAACACTACCATATCATTCCTTACCTACTCATCCATCCAAATAACCCCTAGAACCTATCTCTAGTCTTTGTGCCGCAGCCAAGAGGAGGAGAGGAGCTTGGGACCTTCATGCCATTCAATTGAGGATTGCTGGAACGTTTTAGGTGTTGTCTTTCCTTTGAATTCCATGTTTAATTTTGATATTCTTTGTGTTGTGAGTATGAGGAACTAAACCCCCCTTGGTTAGGGGGGATTCGAATCCATGTATATGCTTGCAATATGATTTGATTACATTCAGTTGTTATTTCATAAGTTGTGGAGTCAATTCGTTCATCTATTTCATTGATAACTTATTTGTGTATGTTGATTGAGAGTGCACGCTTAGTTTTCATGCATGAATATGATGCTAGATTATGAAGGAGTTTCACCTAATAGTTACAATCTTATAATCACAAGTAGTGAAGGTCGCTTGAACACGATCGCGTTGAATGAATTCTTAGCATAAGTTTCAAGCAATTCATAGTAACGAATGCTTCGTCAATGCTTATGTTTTTCATAGAACTTAATGATTCTTGCTTGTATCTCTATTATGCAATTCATGTAGGGAACTTGTAGGGAATGTTTTGGGTTGTCGTATGCAATCATCCAACTTAATAACTTGTGGAAAAACTGAGGGTTAATTAGTGCAATTCACGGTTAATTTGGGGCGTTGAGTATTTATAATTTATTGGAAGAACAACTGAAAATCGTTTCGTTTGCAAGTGTGACATGTGTGGAGAAGAACCTCCTAACTAGCATTTTATCCAACCTTTTCATCCAAAACTGTTTTACAATCTGTTTAGTTTCAAGTTTCTGTTTTGTTTTCAAATGTCGTCCAAAACAAATCCCCCTTTATTTTGAAGTCTTAGATTAGTTAGAAAGTGTTTTGATTTGTGTTTCTAAGTGTTTTGATTCAAGTTTTCAACCAATTTCGTCCAAATTAGTGTAGGTGCTCAAAACTGCCCAGAAAGTGGTTTTTAGGCAGTTTTGAGTCTTCTAGTTGCTGTTTTGGGTTTTATGTTTGTTTAAGTGTTTTAACCTTTAGTTTTGCATTCTTTGAGTTTAGTTTAGTATTTTAAACTTTGTTTTTGAGTTTTTAAGTCAGTTTCCAAGTGTTTAGCAATCCCTCCTAATCCCCGGTTTAGAACGATCCCTACTTACATCTTTACTACAATTTGACAAAAAGAGGGTTTAATTTGTGTGCTTATCTATTTCGCATCAAATTTTTGGCGCCGTTGCCGGGGATTAGCAACTTTGCTAATCCCTTGGATTGTTTTTGTTTCTTTTATTTCACTTTGTTTCTGATTTTGTTTAAGTTTCTGACCTAATTTTGTTTCTTGTTTCTTAGGTACTAGTGTATGACTAGAAGCTCTCAAACGATTCGTGCGAACATCATGGATTTTGACGACGACTTTGAGAGGAATTTGAGAAGAGCTAGAAACCAGCAAGAACACCATCCACCCAACTCCGAATCTGACCTTGAAGAAAACGTACAAGAAGAGGAGGAGGAGGCCACGGCAGGGATATTTGAAGAAGTCCAAGGCATGGCGGTGGACAACCGTACACTCAAGGAGCTTTCCGCCTCAGGTTTGGATAATGCCGCACCCTTGTGCATTCAATACCCCGCGGCTGCCCAAGGTAAGACAGACGAGTTTGAATTAAAGTCAAGTTTGCTTCATCATATTCCTAAATACCATGGCTTGTCCATGGAAGATCCTAACAAACATTTGAAAGAATTTGAAGTAGTTTGCTCTAGTATGACTCCCGTCAATGTTGACGGAAATATCTTGAAGATGAAGGCTTTTCCATTCTCTTTGATGGATAAAGCCAAGGATTGGTTATACGAGTTAGCTCCCGGCACTGTCACTTCTTGGGAGAGTATGAAAAGAGCGTTCTTGGAGAAGTTTTTTCCAACTTCTCGTATCATCCTCCTACGCAAAAAGATAAGCGGAATTCAGCAAGAAGAAGGTGAGTCTTTTCCTACATATTATGAACGATTTAAATCACTTGTTGCTTCTTGTCCACAGCATCAGATGAAGGAGGAGTTGCTCTTGCAATACTTCTACGAGGGTCTCCTACCTATAGAACGTCAAATGCTTGATGCTTCGGCGGGGGGAGCATTGGTGGACAAAACACCCATGGCTGCCAAGGTCTTGATTGCTAATAGAGCGTTGAACGCTTAACAGTACGAGGGTGTAGGCCAAAGAGGACCCCCACGGCACCAAGTGCATGAGGTAAAGTGAACTTCCGATCTTCATTCACAATTGGCTAATCTTACTTCTATTGTTTCACAGATGGCCGAGGGAATGAAGATGCAAGGACCTGTGGTATGTGGCGTATGTTCTATCCAAGGACATGTCTCCGAAAAATGTCCTCAACTCATCGAGAATGGCGGATGGGAGAGTGCGAATGCCATTGGGTTTCAAAGCCAAAATCAGTCAAGACATGATCCATACTCCAACACATTATAATCCGGGGTGGCGAGACCACCCAAATTTCAAGTGGAGGGATCCCCAGCAACCTCAGAACCAAGGAGGCTTTAGGCAACAACCCCCGGGGTTCTTTCCCAAAACCTACGGCCCACCCCAAAATCAAGCCCAATCCGGCCCAAGTGCCTCAAGTACATCTCTTGACAATGATGCACTTCTTAAGATACTAACTAAGTTGTCTAATGGGCAGGAAGATCAAGCTAAGGCTATGCAAAACCAAGATAAAAGGGTGGATCAACTTGAGAAACAAATTGGGCAGATTGCCGAGTTTGTAGGTAAGTTTCGAGATCCCGGACAACTCCCTAGTTCCACCATTCCAAATCCGAAGGGAGGGTTCGAAAGTGCCAAAGCAATCACCCTAAGAAGTGGTAAGGAAGTTGGGGCAGGTCCTACATTAAAAACAGGTCATAACGAGGATGAAATTTTGCAAATGGAAGAGGAGGAATCAAGGTTGCCCACGGCAAAGGTGGACCACCTTTGCCGCAAGCTCCTAGTAGCCCAAATCTGCCCAATTTGTCCCACAAAGGTAAGAATGTGTCAAATTCGGTTCATACTAATGTTTTCCCTTCAAATGTGCCTTTTCCTAGTAGGTTCATGCAAACGAAGAAAGAAAAGGCAGAAAAGGATATCCTTGAAACCTTTGGGAAAGTTCAAGTTAACATACCTTTGTTAGATGCAATCAAGCAAGTTCCGAGGTATGCTAAGTTCTTGAAGGAGTTGTGTACCACTAGGAAGAGGATGTCGTCTAAGGAAGTGGTAAAGGTAGGTGAGAATGTGTCTGCCATCTTGCAACGCAAACTACCTCCCAAATGCAAAGATCCAGGTAGCTTTACCATTCCTTGTGTCATTGGGAATACTAGATTTGAATCTGCCATGCTTGATTTAGGTGCTTCTATAAATGTTATGCCATATTCCATTTATGCATCTATGAACTTAGGAGCATTGAAAAATGATGGGGTAATAATACAATTGGCCGATAGATCTAACGCCTATCCAAAGGGAGTTTTGGAAGATGTTCTTGTGCAGGTTAATCATTTAGTCTTCCCGGCGGATTTCTATGTCCTCGAAATGGATGAATCGGACCATGCTCCTTCGCTGCCCATTCTACTTAGAAGGCCATTCATGAAGACGGCCCGGACGAAGATTGATGTGTATAGTGGAACTTTGTCCATGGAATTCGATGGGGAAGTTGTTAATTTTAATCTTTCTGATTCCATTAAATACCCTGGTGAGGACCATTCATGCTTTTCTATTGATATAATTGACTCTTTGTCGCAGGGATATCTCGACGATTTGAATAAAGATGCGCTTGAAAAAGTCATTACACGAGGCATGGAACTCACAACCAAGGGGGCAGATTCTAGTGTACCCCACGGCATGCATGGACTAGTCCATGCCGTGCCCCCTACTGAGGAAATAATTGAAGTTGTGGCTGCCCTTGAGTCCTCACCTAAGCTTGATGGTAAGTATACTACCTGTGAGTCCATTCCCATTTCGACTAACAAATTGCTTCCATCCATAATTCAAGCACCTATCCTTGAACTCAAGCCTTTGCCAAGCCATTTGAAGTACATTTTCTTGGGAGAAAATGAAACACTGCCTGCCATCATTTCCTCCTCCCTCACGGCACAAGAGGAGGAGAAATTGCTTCGAGTTTTGTAGGAGTTCAAATCTGCCTTAGGTTAGACATTGGCCGACATCAAAGGTATAAGCCCTACGAATTGTATGCATCACATATTTCTTGAGGAGGGGGCCGAACCAACTAGAGAGGCTCAACGCCGTCTCAACCCTCCTATGATGGAAGTAGTGAAAAAGGAGATCATAAAGCTTCTAGATTGTGGGGTTATCTATCCAATCTTGGATAGTAGGTGGGTTTCGCCCGTGCAATGCGTACCAAAGAAATCCGGAGTGACAGTGGTAGCTAATGCCGAGAATGAGCTTGTCCCTCAACGTATTCAAACCGGTTGGAGGGTGTGCATTGACTATAGGAAGCTAAACACCACCACAAGGAAGGACCACTTTCCATTGCCGTTCATTGACCAAATGCTTGAGAGGTTAGCGGGTTATGCTCTCTATTGTTTTCTTGATGGTTATTCTGGTTATAATCAAATTGTCATTTCACCCGAGGACCAAGAAAAAACCACTTTTACATGCCCGTTTGGTACATTTGCATATCGTCGCATGCCTTTTGGTTTATGTAATGCACCTGCTACATTTCAAAGATGCATGATGAGCATATTTTCTGATCACGTAGAAAAGATAATTGAAGTGTTTATGGATGATTTTAGCGTATTTGGTGATTCGTTTGATGGTTGCTTGCATAATCTAAGTGTGATCCTAAAACGTTGTGTTGAAACTAACCTTGTTCTTAATTGGGAAAAGTGTCATTTTATGGTTAAACAAGGCATCATTTTAGGTCATATAATCTCTGAAAAGGGTATTGAGGTTGATAAGTCGAAAATAGATCTTGTACGTCACTTACCCTCTCCGACTTCGGTTAGAGAGGTTCGTTCTTTTCTTGGCCATGCAAGATTTTATCGTAGGTTTATCAAAGATTTCTCGAAGATAGCACAACCTCTTTGCCGACTCCTACAAAAAGAAGTGGCGTTTGAATTCACCAAAGAGTGCACGGCATCATTCAATCAACTCAAGGAGTTGTTGACCACGGCACCCATCATTGTTCCACCGGATTGGAGTCTACCTTTCGAGCTCATGTGTGATGCGTCCGACTATGCTTTAGGAGCTGTTTTAGGACAAAGAAAGGACAAGAGGCCGCATGTCATTTACTACGCCTCACGGACGTTGAACGATGCACAATTGAACCACTCCACTACGGAAAAAGAACTCCTTGCCGTTGTCTTTGCTTTAGATAAATTTCGTTCATATCTAATTGGAACTAAAGTAATTGTTTTCACTGATCATGCAGCTCTGAAGTACTTGCTCACCCAAAAGGAGGCCAAGCCACGGCTAATTCGATGGATATTGCTACTTCAAGAGTTTGACATAGAGATTCGGGACAAGAAGGGATGTGAAAACGTGGTGGCTGACCACCTAAGCCGAATGGGGCATAATGAGGAGTCTTTGCCGATTTTGGAGACATTCCCCGATGAACAATTGCTGTCCATTAAGGTTAGTGCACCTTGGTATGCCGATATTGTTAATTTTTTGGTGTCAAAACGTATTCCAAGTGAGTTCACTAGGCACCAACGTGATAAACTTAGGCATGATGCACAGTTTTATGTGTGGGATGATCCGTACTTATGGAAATTTTGCCCCGATCAGATTATACGTCGTTGTGTGCACGATTCTGAATGTCATTCAATTTTGAGTTTTTGTCACACATATGCATGTGGAGGCCATTTTGGCACACAACGCACAGCCCTTAAGGTGTTACAATGTGGATTTTATTGGCCTAGTATTTTTAAAGATGCTAAGGACCAAATGCCGCAGGTTTCTATCCTAAATGTTGAAATTTTTTATGTTTGGGGTATTGATTTTATGGGTCCTTTTCCTTCTTCGTATGGTTTTACATATATTTTGCTTGCGGTTGATTATGTGTCAAAATGGGTGGAAGCCAAGGCCACCCGGACTAATGATTCTAAAGTGGTTGCAGATTTTATTAGAACTAACATTTTTGCAAGGTTCGGAATGCCACGAGTGATCATTAGTGATGGAGGGTCACACTTTTGCAATCGGACTATTGAAGCGTTATTGAGGAAATACAGTGTCACCCATAAGGTTTCTACACCTTACCATCCTCAAACGAATGGCCAAGCCGAGGTTTCCAACCGAGAGATCAAGCAAATACTTGAGAAGACCGTTGGGCCAACGAGGAAGGATTGGAGCTTACGGTTAGATGATGCACTTTGGGCGTATCGTACGGCGTACAAAACCCCCATTGGGATGTCCCCCTTCCGACTTGTCTATGGCAAGGCGTGCCATCTTCCTGTTGAATTGGAGCACAAAGCACTTTGGGCCATCAAGAAGTTTAACATGAACCTCGAGGAAGCAGGAAGTCAAAGGAGATTGCAATTGAATGAGCTTGATGAGATACGGCACGAGGCGTACGATAATGCAAGCATTTACAAGCAAAAGACCAAAGCTTTCCATGACAATATGATCCGTGGGAAATCATTCTCAATTGGGCAGAAAGTGCTATTGTTCAATTCCCGTTTACGTTTGTTTCTCGGTAAGTTACGTTCTAAGTGGATTGGACCGTTTGTTATTACTAACGTATCTTCTTATGGTGCCATCCAGATTCAAAGTCTCAAAACAGGTCATGAATTCCTAGTGAACGGACACCGTTTGAAGCCATATTATGAGAACTTTGTTGAACAAACCGTGGATGATATTTCTTTGGGTGCCGTGGGCTCCATTGAGGAGTGAATGGGCTTTTCGTCCGGCTGTACGACGTTGATGTGAAAATTAACTTGACACACAAATTAAACCCTATTTGTGACAATTGTAGTAATGATGTAAGTAGGGATCGTTCTAACCGGGGATTAACTAGGGGTGCTAATCAAATACAAATCGACTTAGAAACACAAAAACTAAACTTAAAGACTCTAATTAGACTACTAAGATTCAAAACAGATTTGAAACACTCAAATCTGCCCAAAACTGACTAAACAAGCTAATTGACTCAAACAGCAACTAAGACAAGATCTGACTTAAAAACTCAAAAAACAAAGTTTAAAACACTAAACTAGACTCAAAGAACACAAAACTAAAAGTTAAAACACTTAAACAAACCTAAAACCCAAAACAGCAACTAGAAGACTCAAAACTGCCTAAAAACCACTTTCTGGCCAGTTTTGAGCACCTACACTAATTTGGACGAATTTGGCAAAACTTATGACTCAAAACACTTAAAAACACCAAAGAGGACAAATTATGAAGACTCAAACTTAACAAAATATGGGGGAATTGTGTTTGGACGAATTTGAACTAAATGCACAGATTGTAATTTAAAACAGATTGTAAACTAAATGTGATGAATCAATGGGTGATGGAATGGCTAAGGGGTTCTTCTCCACACATGAAATTTATGCAACATAAATCGATTTCCAGTTATCAATTCAATAAGTTATGAACCTCGACACTCCAAGTTAATTAGGTTCGCTTAAATTAACTTTCAGATTTCCCTAGAATCATTGAATTGGATGAATATGCATCGCAAACAAATTATTCCTAACAAGTTCTCTATATGAACAGCACGATAAAGATACAAGTTAGAATCATTAAGTTCTTTGGAAATCTTAAGCATCAACAAGGCATTCGTAACTATGAAAAGCATGATACTCTTGCCAGGAATCTACTTAACACGATCGTGACTTGCGACCTTCACTACTTGCGAATATAAATTCATAACGATTAGGTGAGACAAATTTATATCCTAGCACCAAATTCAAGCATGCAAATTAAGCGTGCACTCTCAATCAACATACAAGAACAAGTTTTGAATTAAACGGTTAAGCAAATTGTATTCACGACTTATGAAACGATAACTGGAAGTAATCAACTTATTTCACATAAATAAACATGGTTTCGAATACACCCTTAGCCAAAACGAATTTAGCCAATCATACTCAATGAAAAACAAAGATTACAAGAAGTAGACATTGAAATATAAGATAGAATACACCTAAAATTGTTCAACAACTCAGATTGAAGAAGCCAAACAACTTTGTGAACTGTCTCCTTCTCTTCCCCTTGCGGCAGATTGGAATGATGTGGTTTCTGGGCTGTTTTTGTGATGTAGAATGGATTATGGGTGGTATAGAGGCACGGCAAGGCTTGGGGATGGTGTGTGGATGTTGGGTGGAAGGTGTGGAGATGAAGAATGGTGGTGGAAACGTCTGGAATGAAGGAGAAGTGGTTTCTGAGGTTGTGGATGGGTTTTGACGACTTTGGGAGAGTGTGTGGCTGAATGGGGTATTTTGTGGCTGCACACACTTGTTTATTTAAAGGGATTAGGAAATTAAAAACCCTAGCTAATTAGGTAAACAGAAATTTAAGTCAAATGCTTCTAAAAATAGGAAATCAAATCAGAAAATAAAAGGAAAGGTGAAGGGAAATTCGGCCAGGTTTTAAAGGAAAACAAGGAAGGTGTTTTAAATCAGATTTTTGGGAAAGAAACCCTCTCCCTTGCACGGCAAGGAAGAGGAAAGGGTGAGGGAAGTGCGGCACATGTCCTAGAGTGGTTTAGGCTTTTGTTTTGTGTCCTAGAATGCTTAGAAAATCTTCATAATTGTTGGAACTTTTAGGGACAATTAGGAAAAATCAAACCAAAGTAGGAAACCTTGGCTTAACTTTCCTACTTCAAATATGAATCCTTGTTGGAGTAGGCATCCTTATTGGAGTAGGAATCCTTGTTCTTCTAGGACTCCTCATTTGATTAGGAATCCTTCGTTGATTAGGAATCCTTTTTCGATTAGGAATCCCCTTCATGTAAGCACTTTCCTACTTCAACTAGGAAACCTTGTTCAAGTAGGAATCATCATCTTCAAGTCTTCAAATTTGTCCAAACCTTGGCTCCAAATATGTGACATGCATTCCAAACTCCATTTTGCTCCAAAATGCTCCAAAATGCCTCTTCTTGCATCCTTTGGCCTTAAAACCTGAAAACACATAAAACTGACTTTAAACACTAAAATAGCTAAGTAAACACATCCTAAATGCACGAGAACAAGCCAATTAAGTAGCATAAATATGCTCCTATCAAATTCCCCCACACTTAGCTTTTGCTAGTCCTCGAGCAAAACGAAATAAACAAAACGAAAAAAGTAAACAAACACACTCTAATCCTTCCAACATTTGTCTCAGGGATTTCCAATGCAACATGACATGTTAAAAATCATCATCCCCACAGATTTTGGCTTTCCCCACCCTTTAGCAAATACTTAATCATAGTCACCACATACTAGTTCACATATAACCATTTAAAACGATGTTTTGAATGTAGTAACATACCTTAGAGAATTCGCTCAATTCCTTACAAGATACACTCTTATTTTCACTCCGATTTTCTGACTACACACCCTATACTAAGTATATGTGAGAAGATTGATGTAAACATGTAGACTAGTACTCACATATGTATTAGCAAAGAGAGCAATTTCTAGAATTTATTAACATGTGTATATGTATGATCTCATGAATGGAATGCTACTACTTAGATGCGAGAACCAGTGACACCATATGCTCATACCAATTCCAAACTCCACATATTGAAATGCACAACACTCAAGATTGAAGTTAAGGGTTGTAACGGGGCTAGGGGTGATTGGCTAACAATGGAAGGTAAGGAAAACAAACATTCTTAAAGCATAATAAGCAAAGTAATGAAATTGATGCTTAGAATTCCTTTTGAATGCAGCAACTAACCTTGAAACACAATGGGTTTATTCATTCAACTTTTAGGGCCAAATTCACTCTTTATGGACCCTTTCTACAACAAACAACACTTGTGAGCTTTTCCTCACTTATTTCAAACTCTTTTCTTTTCTTTTCAACACTTTTTCCTTCTCTTTTTCTTTTTCCACGAATTTTGTTTTTTTGTTTTTTTCTTTCCATGCCTTATTTCTTTTCTTGGCATATCAACACACACACACAAATTCCCCCACACTTGTTTTCTGCCAAACATTAATCAGAAGGGATTCAAATTGAATCATGCTTTACTATGCTTCAAGAACAAGGGTATGGATGGTCCTAATCTAAGCTAGGTAGGGGTTATGTGGGTTAACAAACAACATAGGCTAAACAAGGCTCAACGGGGTTAAACCTACAAAAACACATGCATGGAATGATGGCTTTTTGGCTATGGTGGTAACTACTAACTTCATCTTGAATATGTGTTATGCAATTCAATAACATGTTTTGAATGAAATTGGCATGAGTTCTAGCATTTGGAACTAAATGATGAAACGCCTTCTAAGTAATAACCAAGCAAAGAATAATGAGATCATGCAACGACTTTAGAAAACAACAATGCACAGATTTTAACTCTCCAAATAAACGTTTAGGCTCAAGTCTCACAAGGTTGTAGCGTTTGTTTGAGTTCCTTCCTTCAAGCATGTTACAAAAACTAATTTTTTTTTTTTTATGATTACATGTGAATTCATAAGTTATAACCACAACCAAGCATAAACAAAGAGTAAATCAAACTTTCATCCATGTTAATCATTCTCTTTAACAGCCATGCGATTACAAACCGAATCCTCATCATTGTGTTGGAAGGTACCCTAAGACACAAACAAACACACAAAACAACTTTAAAACGACTCTTTTTGGGTGTTTTTCAAAACGTTTTTTTCAAATTTTTATTGGATTTTCGAATTTTTATGTCAAAACACATTAAAACACACCAAAACAGCCTAAAAACACCAAGAAACAATATTTGAAATTATGGGTGACAAAACCCTACGAATTTGCAACAAAACACTTTGGTTACCCCCCCCCACACTTAAATCAAACATTGTCCTCAATGTTTCAAGCATAAACTAACACACATAATCAACAAGCAAAGAAAACAACAACTAAACAATCTAAATGGCAGAAACGAAATAACAACAAAGAGAAGGGTTTAGGAACGCAAATCTGGAATTGGAGTGCTCTCTAGGTCTTCCTTTGTCGAATGCATGGGTTGCCTCCCAAGTAGCGCTTTCTTTAACGTCTTGCAGCCGGACGATACTTTCATTCACTCCCCATTGGAGCCCACGGCATGGAATTGATCTTTGAATGGAAGGTGATACTTGAAATGATCCGGTAATGGTTTAAATTCTAAAATGGGTGCCTGGATCATTGAACTCAATAGCATGTTAGTATAAAACGAACTTGAAATTTGAGGAGTTAGCTTACCTGTGTGTTGCGACAAGAACACGAGTACATCTTCCACGACATGGTCCTCAAAACTTCCATGCATTGGATCTATGAATGGAGGGGGATAGTGATCCTTTCTGATTATGGCATTGAGCTTCCTAAAGTTCGTGTAAATTCTCCCACCAATTTGGATTCGATTTGGCACCTGCGCCAAAGAAGGTAACAACCTATTAATTGAAATGGGAATCGGAATTGGAGGAGGTGGCTCACCACTGTGCAGCAATGAGGACTCGAAAGTAGCAGCATATTTAACAATTTCACTAGGCTTGCTCTCGGCCAGAGTGGGTATTAGGGCAGTGATTTGTCCCGTGTCATCAAATTCAACTTCTTTGGGGATGGTTGTCTCAAGTACATGCTCTTTGATGAATTCTAGATACTCCCCAGCCACTTCCTTCTCTTGAATCCTTCTTCTTGGTGTACAATTCTCTTCAGGGATTTCAACACAATCTGAAACTTGTTTTGGTGTACCAAGAATTGGGATATCACTTTCCACCTTGGGAAGGGCTTCCACGATGTCTTTTTCACTCCCTTCTTCCTTGGGAATCAAAAACCTGCGAGGAAAGGGGACATTTGGTGGAATGGGGTAAGAAAGAATTGAATTTGGAACCAACTTACCTGAGTTGGACGGCATAGGGACTCTAGGAGGCTGCGGCAAGGGTTCTTCTACCCTTGTCGTGGGTGTGTCTTCTTCATCCCCCTCAATTAGCAGCTGTTCGTCCTCCCCTTGGATTTGTTTGGACGCCCTTGGTTCAATTCCAACCTCCATGGCACTTCCCAAAGTGATGGCTCCAGTAATTTCAAAATCTTCCATTGAATTTACAATGTTTGCGTTGGAGAATTCACTTTGTTCTTGAATTTGTGCCATGAACTCCACAATCTGCCCAACTTGCTTCTCTAATTCATCCATCTTGTTGGCTTGATTTTCTGCTTCATGTGTCAAAGAGGTGAGTAATTGAACATTTTGGTCATTATCCATTGACGTACCTGAATTTGTTTGGGAAGATTGTGGGCGAGGCTGTGGTGGTGCATATGGCCACTGATAGAACTCCTCAGATGGCTGTGAGTATTCTTCTTGTTGTGAGCCCTGCATCAAAGAGGTTAGTACATCAAGAATTTCATCATAACTCATGGGCATACTTGAATTCGATTGGAATTGTTGTGGGGGAGGCGGTGGTGGCTGCATAAGTCTGGAATAAAACTCCTCCTCTTGCTGCCTGATAGGAGCATATTTATGCGCCTTAGTTAGCTAGTTCTTATGCATTCTTGTTATGTTTTCGTCGTTAAAGTAGTCTTTTAAGCTACTTTCATGTGTTTTCAGGGTTAAAGGACGTATTACACGAAATGATGCAAGTTGGAGCTTTTGGAGCGAAACGTGAGCTTGGATTGAAAAGGACATGCTTGGAACACAAGGTTGGGACGGAATTGAAGAGTTGAAAGATTCGAGGTGTCCTACTTGAAGTAGGAAAGCTAAGCCTAAAAGTTTCCATTTTGGGCCGATCTTTCCTAAATCGGAATTGGTAACCAAAGTTTCTAAAGTTGGAAGTTTCTATTCTTGGAGGTTTCCAATTTCGAGAGTTTCTATTCTCGGCGTTGGGCTTTTAGATGACCTAAACCCAAATTTCCTTGTGGACCTTCAACCCATGCTGAACCCTAGGGCCTAATTACTTAAAATCTGCCATGTTAAACCCTAGCCCATTCCTCCTAAACCCAAGCCGCACCTAACCCTAGCCCATTGTTAAAAATCTGATTTCATTAGGGTTTTGAAAGGCCTATATATATGCTCCTAATGCTTGCAGCCGAATATTGACTCTCCATATTCAGAAATTAGTCTAAAACCCTAGTCCCCCATCCCCTAGCCGCACACATCTTTCATTCTAAAAATCAGAAACCCATCACCCAAAACCCCACCTTGCCGCAGCCATTATTTCATTCCAGCAGCAATTCCATCAATTCCAGCAACCTTTCACCACCTTGCCGAGCCACCATACACCTCCCTTACCCTTGCCGCACCACCCTATCATCCCAAATCCATCCCTAAACCAAAATCACACCCAAACAGCCCTAGACCCTCATTGCCGCAGCAAGGAGAAGAAGAAAGAGGACTTTCTGTGCAGAAATTCAAAGTGGACTTCTTGGCATTTTAGGTGTAATCTTTCTTATGTCTTTGATGTTTCAATTCAATAAATTTATTGTTGTGAGTATGAGGAACTAAACCCCCTTAGTTGGGGGGTGATTCGAAACCATGTACATGCTTGCAATTTGATTCGATTAAATTCAGTTGTTATTTCATAAGTTATGGATTCAATTCGTTCATCTATTTGATTGATGATTTATTTGTGTATGTTGATTGAGAGTGCACGCTTAGTTTTCATACATAAATATGATGCTAGATTATGAGGGAGTTTCACCTAATAGTTATAATCTTATAATCACAAGTAGTGAAGGTCGTTTGAAACCGATCGCGTTGAATGAATTCTTAGCATAAGTTTCATGCAATTCATAGTAACGAATGCTTCGTCAATGCTTATGTTTTTCATAGAACGTAATGATTCTTGCTTGTATCTCTATTATGCAATTCATGTAGGGAACTTGTAGGGAATGTTTTAGGTTGTCGTATGCAATCATCCAACTTAATAATTTGTGGAAAAACTGAGGGTTAATTAGTGCAATTCACGGTTAATTTGGGGCGTTGAGTATTCGTAATTTATTGGAAGAACAACTGAAAATCGTTTCGTTTGCAAGTGTGACATGTGTGGAGAAGAACCTCCTAACTAGCCTTTTATCCATTCTTTTCATCAAAATTTGTTTTACAATCTGTTTCTTTTGTAATCTGCCATTTAATCTATTTTCGTCCAAATCAAATCCCACCTTATTTCTTTGAGTCATTTTACTTAGAACTTGTCTTAGAATATGTTTTTAGGTGTTTTAGGTCATTAGGAAATCAAATTTCGTCCAAATTAGTGTAGGTGCTCAAAACTGCCCAGAAAGTGGTTTTTAGGCAGTTTTGAGCCTTCTAGTTGCTGTTTTAGTTTTTAGGTTTGTTTAAGTGTTTTAACTTTTAGTTTTGTATTCTTTGAGTCTAGTTTAGTGTTTTAAACTTCGTTTTTGAGTTTTTAAGTCAGATCTTGTCTTAGTTGCTGTTTGAGTCAATTAGCTTGTTTTGGGCAGATTTGAGTGTTTCAAACTTGTTTTGAATCTTAGTAGTCTAATTTGAGTCTTTAAGTTTAGTTTTTGTGTTTTTAAGTCAGTTTCCAAGTGCTTAGCAATCCCTCCTAATCCCCGGTCTAGAACGATCCCTACTTTACATCTTCACTACAATTTGACAAAAAGAGGGTTTAATTTGTGTGCTAGTAAAATATCATATCACTGCCAATATCCATCTTGGAATTGTTGAGGTTCCCCCCACATATAATTTGAATGATCTCTCCAATTCGAATTGTAAGTGTTGGAAGACATGTTGTTGCTTGGTTGATCATAGCCTTGATAACCCCAAGCATCTCCGTTTGCAGTGAATTGAGGACGTTGATGAGTTGGATATCCGTGCCCATAGGACACACCACATGTAGGGACACTTTTCATTGTGGTCCTTTCGATATATTGCGTTAACTGAGAAGTAAGATTCGTTATTTGAGCTTGAAGATTAGCAATTGCCATGTCTTACTTCTCTAGTACCTAAAATCAAAGAAAGAAAACTAAATCAAATATCAAAAGTGAAATAAAACAAGGAAAACAAAACTAAGTCAGAAACTAACACAGAAACAAACTAAACGAAAAGAAAAGAACCAAGGGATTAGCAACTTTGCTAATCCCCGGCAACGGCGCCAAAAATTTGATGTGAAAATTAACTTGACACACAAATTAAACCCTATTTGTGACAATTGTAGTAATGATGTAAGTAGGGATCGTTCTAACCGGGGATTAACTAGGGGTGCTAATCTAATACAAATCGACTTAGAAACACAAAAACTAAACTTAAAGACTCTAATTAGACTACTAAGATTCAAAACAGATTTGAAACACTCAAATCTGCCCAAAACTGACTAAACAAGCTAATTGACTCAAACAGCAACTAAGACAAGATCTGACTTAAAAACTCAAAAAACAAAGTTTAAAACACTAAACTAGACTCAAAGAACACAAAACTGAAGGTTAAAACACTTAAACAAACCTAAAACCCAAAACAGCAACTAGAAGACTCAAAACTGCCTAAAAACCACTTTCTGGCCAGTTTTGAGCACCTACACTAATTTGGCAAAACTTATGACTCAAAACACTTAAAAACACCAAAGAGGACAGATTATGAAGACTCAAACTTAACAAAATATGGGGGAATTGTGTTTGGACGAATTTGAACTAAATGCACAGATTGTAATTTAAAACAGATTGTAAACTAAATGTGATGAATCAATGGGTGATGGAATGGCTAAGGGGTTCTTCTCCACACATGAAATTTATGCAACATAAATCGATTTCCAGTTATCAATTCAATAAGTTATGAACCTCGACACTCCAAGTTAATTAGGTTCGCTTAAATTAACTTTCAGATTTCCCTAGAATCATTGAATTGGATGAATATGCATCGCAAACAAATTATTCCTAACAAGTTCTCTATATGAACAGCACGATAAAGATACAAGTTAGAATCATTAAGTTCTTTGGAAATCGTAAGCATCGACAAGGCATTCGTAACTATGAAAAGCATGATACTCTTGCCAGGAATCTACTTAACACGATCGTGACTAGCGACCTTCACTACTTGCGAATATAAATTCATAACGATTAGGTGAGACAAATTTATATCCTAGCACCAAATTCAAGCATGCAAATTAAGCGTGCACTCTCAATCAACATACAAGAACAAGTTTTGAATTAAACGGTTAAGCAAATTGTATTCACGACTTATGAAACGATAACTGGAAGTAATCAACTTATTTCACATAAATAAACATGGTTTCGAATACACCCTTAGCCAAAACGAATTTAGCCAATCATACTCAATGAAAAACAAAGATTACAAGAAGTAGACATTGAAATATAAGATAGAATACACCTAAAATTGTTCAACAACTCAGATTGAAGAAGCCAAACAACTTTGTGAACTGTCTCCTTCTCTTCCCCTTGCGGCAGATTGG
This sequence comes from Malus x robusta, assembly GCA_963082935.1. Lineage (NCBI taxonomy): Eukaryota > Viridiplantae > Streptophyta > Magnoliopsida > Rosales > Rosaceae > Malus > Malus x robusta. The sequence continues at coordinate 19,312,018 of OY720334.1, read as the reverse complement.
AATGATGTGGTTTCTAGGCTGTTTTTGTGATGTAGAATGGATTATGGGTGGTATAGAGGCACGACAAGGGTTGGGGATGGTGTGTGGATGTTGGGTGGAAGGTGTGGAGATGAAGAATGGTGGTGGAAATCGTCTGGAATGAAGGAGAAGTGGTTTCTGAGGTTGTGGATGGGTTTTGACGAATTTGGGAGAGTGTGTGGCTGAATGGGGTATTTTGTGGCTGCACACACTTGTTTATTTAAAGGGATTAGGAAATTAAAAACCCTAGCTAATTAGGTAAACAGAAATTTAAGTCAAATGCTTCTAAAAATAGGAAATCAAATCAGAAAATAAAAGGAAAGGTGAAGGGAAATTCGGCCAGGTTTTAAAGCAAAACAAGGAAGGTGTTTTAAATCAGATTTTTGGGAAAGAAACCCTCTCCCTTGCACGGCAAGGAAGAGGAAAGGGTGAGGGAAGTGCGGCACATGTCCTAGAGTGGTTTAGGCTTTTGATTTGTGTCCTAGAATGCTTAGAAAATCTTCATAATTGTTGGAACTTTTAGGGACAATTAGGAAAAATCAAACCAAAGTAGGAAACCTTGGCTTAACTTTCCTACTTCAAATAGGAATCCTTCTTGGAGTAGGAATCCTTATTGGAGTAGGAATCCTTGTTCTTCTAGGACTCCTCATTTGATTAGGAATCCTTCGTTGATTAGGAATCCTTCTTCGATTAGGAATCCCCTTCATGTAAGCACTTTCCTACTTCAACTAGGAAACCTTGTTCAAGTAGGAATCATCATCTTCAAGTCTTCAAATTCGTCCAAACCTTGGCTCCAAGTATGTGACATGCATTCCAAACTCCATTTTGCTCCAAAATGCTCCAAAACGCCTCTTCTTGCATCCTTTGGCCTTAAAACCTGAAAACACATAAAACTGACTTTAAACACTAAAATAGCTAAGTAAACACATCCTAAATGCACGAGAACAAGCCAATTAAGTAGCATAAATATGCTCCTATCAGACGTTAAAGAAAGCGCTACTTGGGAGGCAACCCATGCAATTCAACAAAGGAAGACCAAGGACTTACTCCAATTCCAGATTTGCGTTCCTAAACTCTTCACTTTGTCGTTTATTTCGAATCTGCCTATTTAGTTGTTTTAGTTGCTGTGTGTGTGTTTCTTTTTGTTTAGTGTGGTTTTATGCTTGAAACATTGAGGACAATGTTTGATTTAAGTGTGGGGGGGGGTAACTAAGTGTTTTAGATGCAAATTCGTGGGATTTTATCACCCTTAACTTGGAGACTTGTTCCTTGCTGTTTTTAAGAGTTTTTTAGCAGTTTTGGTGTGTTTTAGTGTGTTTTGATGCAAAAATCCGAAAATCACATAAAAATTTGAAAATTTTGTTTTTAAAAACCCAAAAAGAGTTGTTTTTGTGTGTTTGTTTGTGTCTTAGGGTACCTTCCAACACAATGATGAGGATTGGGTTTGTAATTACATGGCTGTTAAAGAGAGTGATTAACATGGATGAAAGTTTGATTTACTCTTTGTTATGCTTAGTTGTGGTTATAACTTATGAATTCACATGCAATCATAAAAGAAAAAAAAAATCAGTTTTTGTAACATGCTTGAAGGAAGGAACTCAAACTAACGCTACAACCTTGTGAGACTTGAGCCTAAACGTTTATTTGGAGAGTTAAAATCTGTGCATTCTTTGTTTTCTAAAAGTCGTTGCATGATCTCATTATTCTTTGCTTGATTGCTACTTAGAAGGCGTTTCATCATTTAGTTCCAAATACTAGAACTCATGCCCATTTCATTCAAAGCATGTTATTGATTTGCATAACACACATTCAAGATGAATTCGTGTAGTAATGCGAAATAAATAAGCACATTCAAGATGAAGTCGTGTAGTAAAGATGTAAGTAGGGATCGTTCTAGACCGGGGATTAGGAGGGATTGCTAAACGCTTGGAAACTGACTTAAACACTCAAAAACAAAGTTAAAAACTCTAAACTAGACTCAAAGAATACAAAGCTAAAGGTTAAAACACTTAAACAAACCTAGAACTCAAAACAGCAACTAGAAGACTCAAAACTGCCTAAAAACCACTTTCTGGGCAGTTTTGAGCACCTACACTAATTTGGACGAAATTTGATGAAAACTTGGATCAAAACACTTAGAAACACAAATCAAAACACTTTCTAACTAATCTAAGACTCTAACCTAAAGGGGGATTTGTTTTGGACGAAAATGTAACACAAAACAGAAACTTAAATTAAAACAGATTGTAAAACGATTTTGGTGAAAAGAATGGATAAAAGGCTAGTTAGGAGGTTCTTCTCCACACATGTCACACTTGCAAACAAAACGATTTTCAGTTGTTCTTCCGATAAACTATGAATACTCAACGCCCCAAGTTAACTGTGAATTGCACTAATTAACCCTCAGTTTTTCCACAAGTTATTAAGTTGGATGATTGCATACGACAACCCAAAACATTCCCTACAAGTTCCCTACATGAATTGCATAATAGAGATACAAGCAAGAATCATTAAGTTCTATGAAAAACATAAGCATTGACAAAGCATTCGTTACTATGAATTGCATGAAACTTATGCTAAGAATTCATTCAACACGATCGGTTTCAAGCGACCTTCACTACTTGTGATTATAAGATTGTAACTATTAGGTGAAACTCCCTCATAATCTAGCATCATATTCATGCATGAAAACTAAGCGTGCACTCTCAATCAACATACACAAATAAGTTATCAATCAAATAGATGAACGAATTGAATCCACAACTTATGAAATAACAACTGAATGTAATCGAATCAAATTGCAAGCATGTACATGGTTTCGAATCACCCCCCAACTACGGGGGTTTAGTTCCTCATACTCACAACGTAAAGTTTATTGAATTGAAACATCAAAGACATAAGAAAGATTACACCTAAAATGCCCAAGAATTCCACTTTGAAATCTGCACAGAAAGCTCCTCTTTCTTCTTCTCCTTGCTGTGGCAGTGAGGGTTTAGGGGGTTTTTTGGATGAATTTGGATGACTTTGGATGAGGGGGAATGGTGGAAAACTATCTAGGATAGGTGTAGGGCATGGCTAGGAAGGTTTTAGGTCAGAAACTAGGGATTTGGGTGTAGGTTGGGCTCGGCAAAGGTGAGGGACAGGTTCTGGCGTGAATGGATGTGCTGGATGTGTTTTTGGGTTTTAGAAGGGCGTTATGATGGTAGGGTGGTGCGGCAAGGTGTGGGAAAGGGTTATGGAGGTGTGGAATGGTGTATAAAGGTGGAAGATGGTGGCTGGAATGGATCAAAGGCTGCGGCAAGGAAGGATTTTGGGTGATGGTGGCTGCGGCAAGGTGGGGAAAGGGAGATGGTTTTCTGATTTTTTGTAGAGGGAGAAGATGGACGAATTTCTGAGTATGGAGAGGGTGATATGTGCGGCTAGGGTGTAGAAATATATATATAGGCACTTAAAAACCCTAGCAAATCAGATTAGAACAATGGGCTAGGGTTAAGGTTTGTAAAATAGGGCTTCTAGGATGGAAAGGTGCGGCATGGGCTTAGGGTTTATAATCAGATTTTTGCATGTGAACAAGGCCTAGGTGCGGCTGAAACAATGGGCTAGGGTTAGGGTTTAGGTGCGGCATAGGTCCAAGAGGTAAGAATGGGTCATCCAAAAGCCCAAAGCCGAGAATAGAAACTCACGAAAATGGAAACCTCCAAGAATAGAAACTTCCAACTTTAGAAACTTTGGTTGCCAATTCCGATTTAGAAAAGATCAACCCAAAATGGAAACTTTTAGGCTTAGCTTTCCTACTTCAAGTAGGAAACCTCAAATCTTCAACTCTTCAATTCCATCCTAACCTTGTGTTCCAAGCATGTCCTTTTCAATCCAAGCTCCCTTTTTGCTCCAAAAGCTCCAAATTGCATCATTTCATGTAATATGTCCTTGAAACCTGAAAACACATGAAAGTAGCTTAAAAGACTACTTTAACGAAGAAAACATAACAAAGATGCATAAGAACTAGCTAACTAAGGCGCATAAATATGCTCCTATCAAATTCCCCCACACTTAGCTTTTGCTAGTCCTCGAGCAAAACAAACAAAAGAAAGGAAACAAAACGAAACCAACTAACCAAAACAAAACCTAAACCTTCCAACGTTTGCCTCAGGGATTTCCAATGCACATGACATGTTAAAGATTGTTATCCCCACATATTTGAGTCATCTTTACACAAGCACATACTTAATTAAGGCCATCACTTACTAGTTCACAAGTAATCAATTAAAACAATGCTTTGAATGTAGTAACATGCCTTAGAGAATTCCCTCAATTCCTTACAAGATATACACTCTATTTTCACTCAGATTTTCTAACTCCACACCCTACACTAGTCATATGCGAGAAGATTGATGTAGATATTGATATGATATTTTACTAGCACACAAATTAACCCTCTTTTGTCAAATTGTAGTAAAGATGTAAGTAGGGATCGTTCTAAACCGGGGATTAGGAGGGATTGCTAAACACTTGGAAACTGACTTAAAAACTTAAAAACGAAGTTTAGAACACTAAACTAGACTCAAAGAATACAAAACTAAAAGTTAAAACACTTAAACAAACCTAAAAACTAAAACAGCAACTAGAAGGCTCAAAACTGCCTAAAAACCACTTTCTGGGCAGTTTTGAGCACCTACACTAATTTGGACGAAATTTGATGAAAACTTGAATCAAAACACCTAGAAACACAAATCAAAACACTTTCTAACTAATCTAAGACTCTAACCTAAAGGGGGATTTGTTTTGGACGAAATTTTAAAACAAAACAGAAACTTAAATTAAAACAGATTGTAAAACGATTTTGGTGAAAAGAATGGATAAAAGGCTAGTTAGGGGGTTCTTCTCCACACATGTCACACTTGCAAGCAAAACGATTTTCAGTTGTTCTTCCGATAAACTATGAATACTCAACGCCCCAAATTAACCGTGAATTGCACTAATTAACCCTCAGTTTTTCCACAAGTTATTAAGTTGGATGATTGCATACGACAACCCAAAACATTCCCTACAAGTTCCCTACATGAATTGCATAATAGAGATACAAGCAAGAATCATTACGTTCTATGAAAAACATAAGCATTGACGAAGCATTTGTTACTATGAATTGCATGAAACTTATGCTAAGAATTCATTCAACGCGATCGGTTTCAAGCGACCTTCACTACTTGTGATTATAAGATTGTAACTATTAGGTGAAACTCCCTCATAATCTAGCATCATATTTATGCATGAAAAGTAAGCGTGCACTCTCAATCAACATACACAAATAAATTATCAATCAAATAGATGAACGAATTGAATCCATAACTTATGAAATAACAACTGAATGTAATCGAATCAAATTGCAAGCATGTACATGGTTTTGAATCACCCCCCAACTAAGGGGGTTTAGTTCCTCATACTCACAACAATAAGTTTATTTAATTGAAACATCAAAGACGTAAGAAAGATTACACCTAAAATGCCCAAGAATTCCACTTTGAAATCTGCACAGAAACTTGCTTCTTCTCCTTGCTGCGGCAATGAGGATTTAAGGGGTTTTTGGATGAATTTGGATGACTTTGGATGAGGGGGAATGGTGGAAAACTATCTAGGATAGGTGTAGGGCACGGCTAGGAGGGTTTTAGGTCAGAAACTATGGATTTGGGTGAAGGTTTGGCTCGGCAAAAGTGATGGACAGATTCTGGCGTGAATGGAGAATGGCTGAATGATTTTCTGATTTTGTGTAGAATGAATGATGATTTTCGGCTAGGGTGTTTAGGAGCATATAAATAGGCACCTAAAACCCTAATTAAATCAGATTGGGCTAGGGTTTGTGCGGCAATTAAGTGAACATGGGCTAGGGTTTGTAATCAGATTTTTAAAGAGAAAAGGGCCTAGGGTTCGGCCACTAAGTGGGCTAGGGCTAGGGTTTGTAACCAGATTTTGCATGTTAATTAGGTGGGCTTGGGTTAGGGTTTAGGTGCTGCATAGGTCCAAGAGGTAAGGATGGGTCATCCAAAAGCCCAAAGTCGAGAATAGAAACTCACGAAATTGGAAACCTCCAAGAATAGAAACTTCCACTTTTAGAAACTTTGGTTGCCAATTCCGATTTAGGAAAGATCAACCCAAAAAGGAAACTTTTAGGCTTAGCTCTCCTACTTCAAGTAGGAAACCTCAAATCTTCAACTCTTCAATTCCATCCCAACCTTGTGTTCCAAGCATGTCCTATTCAATCCAAGCTCACATTTTGCTCCAAAAGCTCCAAATTGCATCATTTCATGTAATATGTCCTTTAACCTTGAAAACACATGAAAGTAGCTTAAAAGACTACTTTAACAAAGAAAGCATAACAAAAATGCATAAGAACTAGCTAACTAAGGCGCATAAATATGCTCCTATCAAATTCCCCCACATTTAGCTTTTGCTAGTCCTCGAGCAAAACAAACAAAACAAAGAAAACAAAACGAAACTAACCAAAACAAAACCTAAACCTTCCAACGTTTGCCTCAGGGATTTCCAATGCACATGACATGTTAAAGATTGTTATCCCCACATATTTGAGTCATCTTTACACAAGCATATACTTAATTAAAGCCACCACTTACTAGTTCACAAGTAATCAATTAAAACAATGCTTTGAATGTAGTAACATGCCTTAGAGAATTCCCTCAATTCCTTACAAGATATACACTCTATTTTCACTCAGATTTTCTAACTCCACACCCTACACTAGTCATATGTGAGAAGATTGATGTAGATATGAAAACGAATGCTCACATATATGTATCACAAAGAACGCAATTTCTAGAGTTAAGAAGCATGTTTAGATATGATCTCATGAATGGAATGCTACTACTTAGATGCGAGAACCAGTGACACCATATGCTCATACCAAATTCAAACTCCACAAATTGAAACACATAACACTCAAGATAGAAGTTACGGGTTGTAATGGGGCTTGGGGTATTGGCTAACAAGGAAAGGATAGGGAAAACAAACGTTCTTCAAGCGATAGTAAGCAAAGTAATGAACTTGAGACTTAGAATTCATTTAGATTGCAGAAATTAACTTTAACACACAAGGGGAAGACTTAAACAACTCTTTAGGGTCAAATTCATTGTTTTGGACCCTTACTTCAACAATACTTTGGAACTCTTTTTGTTTTTTTTTTTTTTTTTTTTTTTCACGAATTTTTTTTTTTTCTTTTCTTTTCTCACATGTGCCTATGGCACACAAAATCACAAAAGAAATACTTCCCCCACACTTGTTTTCTGCCAACATAAATCAAAAGGAATTCAATTTGAATCATGCTTTACTATGCTTTAAGAACAAGGGTATGGATGGTCCTAATCTAAGCTAGGTGAGGAAAACGTGGGTTATCAAAGAATAGGCTAAACAAGGCTCAACGGGGTTAAAAACCTACAAAACATAATAACAGAGGGGATTTACGGCTTTTTGGCTATGGTGGTGGTCACTACACAACTTTATCTTGAATATGTGTTATGCAATTCAATGACATGCTTTGAATGAAATGGGCATGAGTTCTAGCATTTGGAACTAAATGATGAAACGCCTTCTAAGTAATAACCAAGCAAAGAATAATGAGATCATGCAATGACTTTAGAAATCAACAATGCACAGATTTTAACTCTCCAAATAAACGTTTAGGCTCAAGTCTCACAAGGTTGTAGCGTTTGTTTGAGTTCCTTCCTTCAAGCATGTTACAAAAACTGATTTTTTCCTTTATGATTACATGTGAATTCATAAGTTATAACCACAACTAAGCATAAACAAAGAGTAAATCAAACTTTCATCCATGTTAATCACTCTCTTTAACAGCCATGTAATTACAAACCGAATCCTCATCATTGTGTTGGAAGGTACCCTAAGACACAAACAAACACACAAAAACAACTCTTTTTGGGTTTTTAAAACAAATTTTTCAAATTTTTATGTAATTTTCGGATTTTTACTTCAAAACACAATAAAACACACAAAAACTGCTCAAAAACTTAAAAACAGCAAGGAACAAGTCTCTAAGTTAAGGGTGATAAAATCCCATGAATTTGCATCAAAAACACTTAGTTACCCCCCCCCCCACACTTAAATCAAACATTGTCCTCAATGTTTCAACCATAAACTAACACAAATAACCAACAAGCAAAGAAAACACACAAACAGCAAGTTAAAAACAAAACTGGCAGATTAGAAACAAGCAACAAAATGATGGGTTTTAGAAACTCAAATCTGGTTGTTAGAGCAATTCCTAGGTCCCACGGCATTGTCCTCAATCGTCCTTATTTGAATGCTTCTCTTAAAGCTCCCCTAGGTCCCACGGCATGGATTTGATCTTTGAATGGACGATGATACTTGAAATGAACCGGCATTGGTTTAGATTCTAGTGTAGGTACCTGATTCATCAAAATCAGCAAGTTAGTATAAAATGTAATGGAAATTGGAGAAGATGACTTACTTGCTTTGTCCGACAAGAACTCAATGACAAACACCACTCCTTTGAAAGTTTCAGGGATATTGGACTTGGCCAGGTTTACTACAATGGTTGTGATTTGTCCCGTGTCATCAAACTCAACTTCTTTGGGCTTTGTTACTTCAAACACGTCCTCTGTAATGAATTCTCCAGCCACTACTTTCTCTTGAATCATTCTTCTTGGTGTACAAAGGCCTTTGAAATATTCAACACGATCTAGAACTTGCTTTGTTGCACCAAGAATTGGAATATCTTTTTGCACCTTTGGAAGAGCTTCCACAATGTCTTGTTCACTCTCTTCATGCTTGGGAATCAAAAACCTGCTAGGAAAAGGGACATTGGGAGGAATAACATTAGAATGAAATGAAATTGGGACGTCCTTACTTGTGGTGGGTGGGTTAGAAGGCTTAGGGGTTTGCGGCAAGGGTTGTTCTACCCTTGCCGTGTGTATGTCTTCTTCCTCCTCTTGAATCAACAGCTCCTCATCCACTTCTAGGCAATGATTGGACGTTATTAGGTCAGCTCCAACCTCCATAGCACTTCCCAAAGTGATAGCATCATGGATTTCAAAATCTTCATTCGAATTTTCAATAGTTGAGTTGGAGACTTCACTTTGTTCTTGAATTTGTGCCATGAACTCCATAATCTGCCCAACTTGTTTCTCTAATTCATCCATCTTGTTGGCTTGATTTTTAATCCTCATGGTTTGATTTTCTTCTTCCTGTGTCAAAGAGGTGAGTAATTGAACAATTTGGTCATTAACCATCGACGTACCTGAATTTGTTTGGGACAATTGTGGGGGAGGTTGTGGTGGTGCATATGGCGTGGTGTAGAACTCCTCATATGGCTGCCAATATGCATCTTGTTGAGCCTCCTTGGCTTGATTTTGTGAGCCCTGCACCAAAGAATTTATTTCATTAAGAAGTTGATTATAATCTATTGACGAATCTGAGTTTGATTGAGCATATTGTATATGAGGTTGCGGTGGCTGCATAGGTCTTGAATAGAACTCCTCATATGGCTGCCAATATGCTTCGTGTTGAACTGGTTGAGGTCCCCACCACATAGAGTTTGAATGATCACTCCAATCAAATGTTGGGATACTTTGTCTTGTGGTCATTTCGACATATTGTGATAATTGAGAAGTAAGATTCGCCATTTGAGCTTGAAGTTTAGCAAAATCAAATATCAGAAACTAAATCAAAGAAAGAGAACTAAATCAAATATCAAAGAAACTAAAACAAAAGTAACACAAACAAACTAAGTCTAGTACCTTAAATCAAAGAAAGAGAACTAAATCAAATATCAAAAGTAACACAAAACAAGGAAAACAAAACTAAGTCAGAAACTAAAACAAAAACAAAAACAAACTAAACGAAAAGAAAAGAACCAAGGGATTAGCAAAGTTGCTAATCCCCGGCAACGGCGCCAAAATTTGATATGATATTTTACTAGCACACAAATTAACCCTCTTTTGTCAAATTGTAGTAAAGATGTAAGTAGGGATCGTTCTAAACCGGGGATTAGGAGGGATTGCTAAACACTTGGAAACTGACTTAAAAACTTAAAAACGAAGTTTAGAACACTAAACTAGACTCAAAGAATACAAAACTAAAAGTTAAAACACTTAAACAAACCTAAAAACTAAAACAGCAACTAGAAGGCTCAAAACTGCCTAAAAACCACTTTCTGGGCAGTTTTGAGCACCTACACTAATTTGGACGAAATTTGATGAAAACTTGAATCAAAACACCTAGAAACACAAATCAAAACACTTTCTAACTAATCTAAGACTCTAACCTAAAGGGGGATTTGTTTTGGACGAAATTTTAAAACAAAACAGAAACTTAAATTAAAACAGATTGTAAAACGATTTTGGTGAAAAGAATGGATAAAAGGCTAGTTAGGGGGTTCTTCTCCACACATGTCACACTTGCAAGCAAAACGATTTTCAGTTGTTCTTCCGATAAACTATGAATACTCAACGCCCCAAATTAACCGTGAATTGCACTAATTAACCCTCAGTTTTTCCACAAGTTATTAAGTTGGATGATTGCATACGACAACCCAAAACATTCCCTACAAGTTCCCTACATGAATTGCATAATAGAGATACAAGCAAGAATCATTACGTTCTATGAAAAACATAAGCATTGACGAAGCATTTGTTACTATGAATTGCATGAAACTTATGCTAAGAATTCATTCAACGCGATCGGTTTCAAGCGACCTTCACTACTTGTGATTATAAGATTGTAACTATTAGGTGAAACTCCCTCATAATCTAGCATCATATTTATGCATGAAAAGTAAGCGTGCACTCTCAATCAACATACACAAATAAATTATCAATCAAATAGATGAACGAATTGAATCCATAACTTATGAAATAACAACTGAATGTAATCGAATCAAATTGCAAGCATGTACATGGTTTTGAATCACCCCCCAACTAAGGGGGTTTAGTTCCTCATACTCACAACAATAAGTTTATTTAATTGAAACATCAAAGACGTAAGAAAGATTACACCTAAAATGCCCAAGAATTCCACTTTGAAATCTGCACAGAAACTTGCTTCTTCTCCTTGCTGCGGCAGTGAGGATTTAAGGGGTTTTTGGATGAATTTGGATGACTTTGGATGAGGGGGAATGGTGGAAAACTATCTAGGATAGGTGTAGGGCACGGCTAGGAGGGTTTTAGGTCAGAAACTATGGATTTGGGTGAAGGTTTGGCTCGGCAAAAGTGATGGACAGATTCTGGCGTGAATGGAGAATGGCTGAATGATTTTCTGATTTTGTGTAGAATGAATGATGATTTTCGGCTAGGGTGTTTAGGAGCATATAAATAGGCACCTAAAACCCTAATTAAATCAGATTGGGCTAGGGTTTGTGCGGCAATTAAGTGAACATGGGCTAGGGTTTGTAATCAGATTTTTAAAGAGAAAAGGGCCTAGGGTTCGGCCACTAAGTGGGCTAGGGCTAGGGTTTGTAACCAGATTTTGCATGTTAATTAGGTGGGCTTGGGTTAGGGTTTAGGTGCTGCATAGGTCCAAGAGGTAAGGATGGGTCATCCAAAAGCCCAAAGTCGAGAATAGAAACTCACGAAATTGGAAACCTCCAAGAATAGAAACTTCCACTTTTAGAAACTTTGGTTGCCAATTCCGATTTAGGAAAGATCAACCCAAAAAGGAAACTTTTAGGCTTAGCTCTCCTACTTCAAGTAGGAAACCTCAAATCTTCAACTCTTCAATTCCATCCCAACCTTGTGTTCCAAGCATGTCCTATTCAATCCAAGCTCACATTTTGCTCCAAAAGCTCCAAATTGCATCATTTCATGTAATATGTCCTTTAACCTTGAAAACACATGAAAGTAGCTTAAAAGACTACTTTAACAAAGAAAGCATAACAAAAATGCATAAGAACTAGCTAACTAAGGCGCATAAATATGCTCCTATCAGATATGAAAACGAATGCTCACATATATGTATCACAAAGAACGCAATTTCTAGAGTTAAGAAGCATGTTTAGATATGATCTCATGAATGGAATGCTACTACTTAGATGCGAGAACCAGTGACACCATATGCTCATACCAAATTCAAACTCCACAAATTGAAACACATAACACTCAAGATAGAAGTTAAGGGTTGTAATGGGGCTTAGGGTGTTGGTTAACAAGGAAAGGATAAGGAAAACAAACGTTCTTCGAGCAATAGTAAGCAAAACAATCAAATTGAGACTTAGAATTCACTTAGATTGCAGAAATTAACTTTGACACACAAGGGAAAGACTTAAACAACTCCTTAGGGCCGAATTCAATGTTTTGGACCCTTACTTCAACAAACAATACTTTGGAACTCTTTTTTCAAACTTTTCATACTTTTTTTTTTCTTCATATTTTTTTTTCTTTTTCTTTTCTTTTTTTTTTTCTTTTTCCACGAATTTTTTTTCTTTTCTCTTTTCTTTTCTTTGCCGTGCCTATGGCACAAAATTCCTCATGAAAAATACTTCCCCGACACTTGTTTTCTGCCACAATAATCAAAAGGAATTCAATTTGAATCATGCTTTACTATGCTTTAAGAACAAAGGTATGGATGGTCCTAAACTAGGCTAGGTGAGGAAAACATGGGTTAACAAATAACGAAGGCTAACAAGGCTCAATGGGGTTAAAAACCTACAAAACATAATGACATAGGGCACACGGCTTTTTGGCTAAAGTGGTGGTCACTACACAACTTCATCTTGAATGTGTGTTATGCAAATCAATAACATGCTTTGAATGAAATGGGCATGAGTTCTAGCATTTGGAACTAAATGATGAAACGCCTTCTAAGTAGCAACCAAGCAAAGAATAATGAGATCATGCAACGACTTTAGAAAACAAAGAATGCACAGATTTTAACTCTCCAAATAAACGTTTAGGCTCAAGTCTCACAAGGTTGTAGCGTTAGTTTGAGTTCCTTCCTTCAAGCATGTTACAAAAACTGATTTTTTTCTTTTATGATTGCATGTGAATTCATAAGTTATAACCACAACTAAGCATAACAAAGAGTAAATCAAACTTTCATCCATGTTAATCACTCTCTTTAACAGCCATGTAATTACAAACCGAATCCTCATCATTGTGTTGGAAGGTACCCTAAGACACAAACAAACACACAAAAACAACTCTTTTTGGGTTTTTAAAACAAAGTTTCCAAATTTTTATGTAATTTTCGGATTTTTACTTCAAAACACACTAAAACACATCAAAACTGCTCAAAAACACTTAAAAACAGCAAGGAACAAGTCTCCAAGTTAAGGGTGATAAAATCCCACGAATTTGTATCTAAAATACTTAGTTACCCCCCCACACTTAAATCAAACATTGTCCTCAATGTTTCAAGCATAAAATCACACTAAACAAAAAGAAACATACAAACAGCAACTAAAACAACTAAATAGGCAGATTAGAAATAAACAACAAAGTGAAGAGTTTAGGAACGCAAATCTGGAATTGGAGTGATTCCTTGGGCTTCCTTTGTTGAATTGCATGGGTTGCCTCCCACATAGCGCTTTCTTTTACGTCTTGCAGCCGGACGAAGAACACAATCATGCCCCATTGAAGCCCACGGCAAGGAGTGGGATCTCCTCCACAACCTGCCCCACGACACTCTCATACATTGCATCTTTGAACGGTAATGGATAGTGATGTTTGTTGATGGGTGCGTTGTGTTGCCTATGGTTCATGTACATGTGCCCACCATCGGGGATTTGCTTGGGTACCTGCACCATAGAAGGGAACCACCTATCAACTTTAATGGGAATTGGATTTGGATTAGGTGGCTTACCTATGTGATGTGATGAAGTGGCAGCAAGGTAAACGTTCTTCCCCATGGTGCTTTCGGCCAATTTGAGCACTTTGAGGGCAGTGGCCGTATGGTCCTTGTTCTCCACTCCAATTCCCTCCTCTTGCATGGTTCTTGAAGCAACCTTTGCGTTAGGGGCTGAATGATCCGTCCCTATCTTTTCTATTGTATCAATAACACAACAAGAACGAACAACGTTAGGAGTCTCAATGGATTCAGAAATTTTAAAACAAATCATATCACCACCAAATGCCATAGTTACTTCTCCTTTGGCTACATCAATCTTGGTTTGAGCCGTTTTCATGAAAGGCCGTCCAAGGAGAATGGGCAATGAAGGGGCATGGTCTGATTCATCCATTTCGAGGACATAGAAATCCGCCGGGAAGACCAAATGATTAACCTGCACAAGAACATCTTCCAAAACTCCCTTTGGATAGGCGTTAGATCTATCGGCCAATTGTATTATTACCCCATCATTTTTAAGTGCACCTAGATTCATAGATGCATAAACAGAATATGGCATAACATTAATAGATGCTCCTAAATCTAGCATGGCAGATTTGAAATGGGTATTACCAATGACACATGGAATTGTGAAACTACCTGGATCTTTGCATTTTGGGGGTAGTTTACGTTGCAAGATGGCGGAGACATTCTCGCTTACATGTACCACTTCTTTCTCCCGGGCACGTTTCTTTGTCGTACAAAGCTTCTTTAAACACTTGGCATACTTCGGGATTTGCTTTATGGCATCAAGGAGGGGAATGTTGACATGCACCTTTCTAAACGTCTCTAGAACATCTTTTTCCTCCTCTTCGTTCTTGGATTGCAAAAATCTACTAGGAAAGGGGACATTCAAAGGAAAAACATTAGTAGGACTTGAATTTAACACATTCTTACCCTTATTGGACAGATTTGAAGGTTTAGGGGCATTGGAGACTTGCGGCAAAGGTGGAACCACCCTTGCCGTGGGTTGCTTTACTTCATTCTCTTCCATTTGCAAAATTTCATCCTCGTTATGACCTGTTTTTGGTGAAGAACCTGCCCCAATTTCCTTACCACTTCTTAGGGTGATTGCTTTGGCACTTTCGAACCCTCCCTTCGGATTTGGAATGGTGGAACTAGGGAGTTGTCCGGGATCTCGAAACTTACCTACAAACTCGACAATCTGCCCAATTTGTTTCTCAAGTTGATCCACCCTTTTATCTTGGTTTTGCATAGCCTTAGCTTGATCCTCCTGCCCATTAGACAACTTAGTTAGTATATTAAGAAGTGCATCATTGTCAAGAGACGTACCTGAGGCACTTGGGCCAGATTGGGCTTGATTTTGGGGTGGGCCGTAGGTTTTGGGAAAGAACCCCGGGGGTTGTTGCCTAAAGCCTTCTTGGTTCTGAGGTTGCTGGGGCTCCCTCCATTTGAAGTTTGGATGGTCTCGCCACCCCGGATTATACGTGTTGGAGTATGGATCATGTCTTGACTGATTTTGGTTTTGAAACCCAATGGCATTCGCACTCTCCCATCCACCATTCTCGATGAGTTGAGGACACTTTTCGGAGACATGTCCCTGGATAGAACATACGCCACATACCACAGGTCCTTGCATCTTCATTCCCTGGATAGAAGTAAGATTAGCGAATTGTGAATGAAGATCGGAAGTTGAACTTACCTCATGTACTTGGTGCCGTGGGGGTCCTCTTTGGCCTACACCCTCGTACTGTTGAGCGTTCAACGCTCTATTAGCAATCAAGACCTTGGCAGCCATGGGTGTTTTGTCCACCAATGCTCCCCCCGCCGAAGCATCAAGCATTTGACGTTCTAGAGGTAAGAGCCCCTCGTAGAAATATTGCAAGAGCAATTCCTCCTTCATCTGATGCTGTGGACAAGAAGCAACAAGTGATTTAAATCGTTCATAATACGTAGGAAAAGACTCACCTTCTTCTTGCTGGATTCCGCTTATCTTTTTGCGTAGGAGGATGATGCGAGAAGTTGGAAAGAACTTCTCCAAGAATGCTCTCTTCATACTCTCCCAAGAAGTGACAGTGCCGGGAGCTAACTCATATAACCAATCCTTTGCTTTATCCATCAAAGAGAATGGAAAAGCCTTCATCTTCAAGATATTTCCGTCAACATTGACGGGAGTCATACTAGAGCAAACTACTTCAAATTCTTTCAAATGTTTGTTAGGATCTTCCATGGACAAGCCATGGTATTTAGGAATATGATGAAGTAAACTTGACTTTAATTCAAACTCATCCGTCTTACCTTGGGCAGCCCTGGGGTATTGAATGCACAAGGGTGCGGCATTATCCAAACCTGAGGCGGAAAGCTCCTTGAGTGTACGGTTGTCCACCGCCATGCCCTGGACTTCTTCAACTATCCCTGCCGTGGCTTCCTCCTCCTCTTCTTGTACGTTTTCTTCAAGGTCAGATTCGGAGTTGGGTGGATAGTGTGCTTGCTGGTTTCTAACTCTTCTCAACTTCCTCTCAAAATCGTCGTCAAACTCCAAGATGTTCGCACGAATCGTTTGAGAGCTTCTAGTCATACATTAGTACCTAAGAAACAAGAAACAAAATTAGGTCAGAAACTTAAACAAAGTCAGAAACAAAGTGCAATAAAAGAAACAAAAACAATCCAAGGGATTAGCAAAATTGCTAATCCCCGGCAACGGCACCAAAAATTTAATGCGAAATAAATAAGCACACAAATTAAACCCTCTTTTTGTCAAATTGTAGTAAAGATGTAAGTAGGGATCGTTCTAGACCGGGGATTAGGAGGGATTGCTAAACGCTTGGAAACTGACTTAAACACTCAAAAACAAAGTTAAAAACTCTAAACTAGACTCAAAGAATACAAAGCTAAAGGTTAAAACACTTAAACAAACCTAGAACTCAAAACAGCAACTAGAAGACTCAAAACTGCCTAAAAACCACTTTCTGGGCAGTTTTGAGCACCTACACTAATTTGGACGAAATTTGATGAAAACTTGGATCAAAACACTTAGAAACACAAATCAAAACACTTTCTAACTAATCTAAGACTCTAACCTAAAGGGGGATTTGTTTTGGACGAAAATGTAACACAAAACAGAAACTTAAATTAAAACAGATTGTAAAACGATTTTGGTGAAAAGAATGGATAAAAGGCTAGTTAGGAGGTTCTTCTCCACACATGTCACACTTGCAAACAAAACGATTTTCAGTTGTTCTTCCGATAAACTATGAATACTCAACGCCCCAAGTTAACTGTGAATTGCACTAATTAACCCTCAGTTTTTCCACAAGTTATTAAGTTGGATGATTGCATACGACAACCCAAAACATTCCCTACAAGTTCCCTACATGAATTGCATAATAGAGATACAAGCAAGAATCATTAAGTTCTATGAAAAACATAAGCATTGACAAAGCATTCGTTACTATGAATTGCATGAAACTTATGCTAAGAATTCATTCAACGCGATCGGTTTCAAGCGACCTTCACTACTTGTGATTATAAGATTGTAACTATTAGGTGAAACTCCCTCATAATCTAGCATCATATTCATGCATGAAAACTAAGCGTGCACTCTCAATCAACATACACAAATAAGTTATCAATCAAATAGATGAACGAATTGAATCCACAACTTATGAAATAACAACTGAATGTAATCGAATCAAATTGCAAGCATGTACATGGTTTTGAATCACCTCCCAACTACGGGGGTTTAGTTCCTCATACTCACAACGTAAAGTTTATTGAATTGAAACATCAAAGACATAAGAAAGAATACACCTAAAATGCCCAAGAATTCCACTTTGAAATCTGCACAGAAAGCTCCTCTTTCTTCTTCTCCTTGCTGCGGCAGTGAGGGTTTAGGGGGTTTTTTGGATGAATTTGGATGAGGGGGAATGGTGGAAAACTATCTAGGATAGGTGTAGGGCACGGCTAGGAAGGTTTTAGGTCAGAAACTAGGGATTTGGGTGTAGGTTGGGCTCGGCAAAGGTGAGGGACAGGTTCTGGCGTGAATGGATTGTGCTGGATGTGTTTTTGGGTTTTAGAAGGGCGTTATGATGGTAGGGTGGTGCGGCAAGGTGTGGGAAAGGGTTATGGAGGTGTGGAATGGTGTATAAAGGTGGAGGATGGTGGCTGGAATGGATCAAAGGCTGCGGCAAGGAAGGATTTTGGGTGATGGTGGCTGCGGCAAGGTGGGGAAAGGGAGATGGTTTTCTGATTTTTTGTAGAGGGAGAAGATGGACGAATTTCTGAGTATGGAGAGGGTGATATGTGCGGCTAGGGTGTAGAAATATATATATAGGCACTTAAAAACCCTAGCAAATCAGATTAGAACAATGGGCTAGGGTTAAGGTTTGTAAAATAGGGCTTCTAGGATGGAAAGGTGCGGCATGGTTTTAGGGTTTATAATCAGATTTTTGCATGTGAACAAGGCCTAGGTGCAGCTGAAACAATGGGCTAGGGTTAGGGTTTAGGTGCGGCATATGTCCAAGAGGTAAGAATGGGTCATATGTGAGAAGATTGATATAGATATGAAAACGAATGATCACATATATGTATCACAAAGAACGCAATTTCTAGAGTTAAGAAGCATGTTTAGATATGATCTCATGAATGGAATGCTACCACTTAGATGCGAGAACCAGTGACACCATATGCTCATACCAAATTCAAACTCCACAAATTGAAACACATAACACTCAAGATGGAAGTTAAGGGTTGTAATGGGGCTTGGGGTGTTGGTTAACAAGGAAAGGATAGGGAAAACAAATGTTCTTCAAGCAAGAGTAAGCAAAGCAATGAAATTGAGACTTAGAATTCACTTAGATTGCAGAAATTAACTTTAAAACACAAGGGGGAGACTTAAACAACTCCTTAGGGCCAAATTCATTGTTTTGGACCCTTACTTCAACAAACAATACTTTGGAACTCTTTTTTCATACTTTTCAACTTTTTTTTTTTTTTTTTCAAACTTTTCATACTTTATTCTTCATCATTTTTTTCTTTTTCCACGATTTTTTTTTCTTTTCTTTTCTTTCCACACGTGCCTATGGCACAGAAAATCACAAAAGAAATACTTCCCCCACACTTGTTTTCTGCCAACATAAATCAAAAGGAATTCAATTTGAATGATGCTTTACTATGCTTTAAGAACAAGGGTATGGATGGTCCTAAACTAGGCTAGGTGAGGAAAACATGGGTTAACAAATAATGAAGGCTAACAAGGCTCAACGGGGTTAAAAACCTACAAAACATAATGACATAGGGCACACGGCTTTTTGGCTAAGGTGGTGGTCACTATGCAAATCAATAACATGCTTTGAATGAAATGGGCATGAGTTCTAGCATTTGGAACTAAATGATGAAACGCCTTCTAAGTAGCAACCAAGCAAACAATAATGAGATCATGCAACGACTTTAGAAAACAAAGAATGCACAGATTTTAACTCTCCAAATAAACGTTTAGGCTCAAGTCTCACAAGGTTGTAGCGTTAGTTTGAGTTCCTTCCTTCAAGCATGTTACAAAAACTGATTTTTTTTCTTTTATGATTGCATGTGAATTCATAAGTTATAACCACAACTAAGCATAAACAAAGAGTAAATCAAACTTTCATCCATGTTAATCACTCTCTTTAACAGCCATGTAATTACAAACCGAAACCTCATCATTGTGTTGGAAGGTACCCTAAGACACAAACAAACACACAAAAACAACTCTTTTTGGGTTTTTTTAAAACAAATTTTTCAAATTTTTATGTGATTTTCGGATTTTTTTCATCAAAACACACTAAAACACACCAAAACTGCTAAAAAACACTTAAAAACAGCAAGGAACAAGTCTCCAAGTTAAGGGTGATAAAATCCCACGAATTTGCATCTAAAACACTTAGTTACCCCCCCCCCCCCACACTTAAATCAAACATTGTCCTCAATGTTTCAAGCATCAAACCACACTAAACAAAAAGAAACACACAAACAGCAACTAAAACAACTAGATAAGCAGATTCGAAATAAACAACAAAGGAAGAGTTTAGGAACGCAAATCTGGAATTGGAGTAATTCCTTGGTCTTCCTTTGTTGACTTGCATGGGTTGCCTCCCAAGTAGCGCTTTCTTTAACGTCGTACAACCGGACGAAAAGCCCCTTCATTCTCCATTTGTGCCCACGGCACTCAAAGAAATATCATCCACGGTTTGTTCAACAAAGTTCTCATAATATGGCTTCAAACGGTGTCCGTTCACTTGGAATTCATGACCTGTTTTGAGACTTTGAATCTGGATGGCACCATAAGAAGATACCTTAGTAATAACAAACGGTCCAATCCACTTAGAACGTAACTTACCGGGAAACAAACGTAAACGGGAATTGAACAATAGCACTTTCTGCCCAATTGAGAATGATTTCCCACGGATCATGTTGTCATGGAAAGCTTTGGTCTTTTGCTTGTAAATGCTTGCATTATCGTACGCCTCGTGCCGTATCTCATCAAGCTCATTCAATTGCAATCTCCTTTGACTTCCTGCTTCCTCGAGGTTCATGTTAAACTTCTTGATGGCCCAAAGTGCTTTGTGCTCCAATTCAACAGGAAGATGGCACGACTTGCCATAGACAAGTCGGAAGGGGGACATCCCAATGGGGGTTTTGTACGCCGTACGATACACCCAAAGTGCATCATCTAACCGTAAGCTCCAATCCTTCCTCGTTGGCCCAACGGTCTTCTCTAGGATTTGCTTGATCTCACGGTTGGAAACCTCGGCTTGCCCATTAGTTTGAGGATGGTAAGGTGTAGAAACCTTATGGGTGACACTGTATTTCCTCAATAACGCGTCAATGGTCCGATTGCAAAAGTGTGACCCTCCGTGACTAATGATCACTCGTGGCATTTCGAACCTTGCAAAAATGTTAGTTCTAATAAAATCTGCAACCACTTTAGAATCATTAGTCCAGGTGGCCCTTGCTTCCACCCACGTCGACACATAATCAACCGCAAGCAAAATATATGTAAAACCATACGAAGAAGGAAAATGACCCATAAAATCAATACCCCAAACATCAAAAATTTCAACATTTAGGATAGAAACCTGCGGCATTTGGTCCTTTGCACTAATACCACCCATTCGTTGGCATTTATCACATGTTAAGCAAAACGTTTTAGCATCTTTAAAAATACTAGGCCAATAAAATCCACATTGTAACACCTTAAGGGATGTGCGTTGTGTGCCAAAATGCCCTCCACATGCATATGTGTGACAAAAACTCAAAATTGAATGACATTCAGAATCGTGCACACAACGACGTATAATCTGATCGGGGTAAAATTTCCATAAGTACGGATCATCCTGATAGGAGCATATTTATGCGCCTTAGTTAGCTAGTTCTTATGCATTTTTGTTATGTTTTCTTCGTCAAAGTAGTCTTTTAAGCTACTTTCATGTGTTTTCAGGGTTAAAGGACATATTACACGAAATGATGCAATTTGGTGCTTTTGGAGCAAAAAGTGAGCTGGAATGTGGTGTATGCAAATGGAGCAAGAGGAATGGACGAGTTTGAAGGTCAAAGGAGCTTAAGAATGAAGAAATGAAAGTGATGAACTAAGAATTCGGAATTGGAAACCAAAGTTTCTAAAGTTGGAAGTTTCTATTCTTGGAGGTTTCCAATTTCGAGAGTTTCTATTCTCGGCTTTGGGCTTTTGGATGACCCATCTTTGCCTCTTGGACCTATGCAGCACCTAACCCTAACCCTAGCCCACTTAATCAGCCGCACCTAGGCCTTGTTCACATGAAAAAAATCTGATTACTTACCCTAAGCCCATGCCGCACCTAATGTTCTAGAAACCCTAGTTTTTGGTGGATTTCCTAACCCTAGCCGCACCTAAACCCTAGCCCATTTGTCTAACCTGATTTCTTTAGGGTTTGGTTGCCTGTATATATGTGTTTTACCTCCCTTGGCCGAAGACCACCCTCTCCATATTCAGAAATTCGTCCAAAACCCTAGTTCTCTCCTTGCCGCAACCTTCCACCCCCAAAGTCCCATATTTCTGCCACCATTCACCCTTGCCGTGCCTTCCCACCACCATCACCACCTTGTGCAGCCACCATTGGAGGAGGAAGAAGCCTTGCACATGCAATCTGCCATTAGTGGAGTGTTTGGAGTTCTTTCTTTCTTTGTTTCTGTTTTCATGTTTAATTTGACTTGCTTTTCAATTATGTTAAACATGTGGAACTAATTTCTTTTTAGTTAGAGGTGAATTTGAAGCCATGGACATATGTTTTATATGATTTGATTTCTTCCAATTATGATTTCAGAAATTGTGAATGTGATTTACTTATCTATTTGATTGATAACTTGTTTATGTATGTGGGTTGAGGGTCGACACTTAATTTGCATGCCTAAACTTGATACTAGGATATAAGGGAATTTCACCTAATCGTTATTAACTTATATTCATAAGTAGTGAAAGTCACTAGTCACGATTGCGTTAAGTAAATCCTAGGCAAGAGTAACATGCGTATTCCATAGTTATGAATGCCTCGTCAATGCTTATGATGTCCATTGAACTTAATGATCTTTGATATGTGTCTCTATCATGCGTATTCCATAGTTAGGGTCCTTGATAAGAATAATTTGGTTGTAATGCGTATTCCATTCAATTCAATGAATCTAGGGAAATCTGAGAATTAATTGGTGCAATCTAGTTAATTTGGGGCATTGTCATTTATGGTTTGTTGGAAGAGTAATTGGAGATTGAGTTGTATGCATTTGTTCATGTGTGGATAAGGAACCCTCTAACTAGCTTCTCACCATTCTATTTAATCACAATCTGTTTTGCTTTACATTTGTTTTTAAAGTTTGAGTTTTAAAGTTTTAATTTCGTCAAAATCATTCCCCCATTTATTTCAAAGTGTTAGATTAGTTAGAAATCCATTTAGTTGTGTTTTTAAGTGTTTTGAGTCAAGTCATAGTCCAAATTCGTCCAAACTAGTGTTAGGTACTCAAAACTGCCCAGAAAGTGGTTTTAAGGCAGTTTTGAGCCTTTTAGTTGCTGTTTTGAGTTTTTAGTTTGTTTAGGTGTTTTAAACCTTAGTTTTGCATTAATTGAGTCTAGTTTAGTGTTCTACAGTATATTTTTATGTTCTTGAGTCAGTTTTACAGTGATTAGCATCCCTAGTTAATCCCCGGTTAGAACGATCCCTATTTGCTCATATACTACAATTGTCATCCATAGGGTTTAATTTGTGTGTCAAGTCAATTTTCACATCACATCCCACACATAAAACCGTGCATCATGCCTAAGTTTATCACGTTGGTGCCTAGTGAACTCACTTGGAATACGTTTTGACACCAAAAAATTAACAATATCGGCATACCAAGGTGCACTAACCTTAATGGACAGCAATTGTTCATCGGGGAATGTCTCCAAAATCGGCAAAGACTCCTCATTATGCACCATTCGGCTTAGGTGGTCAGCCACCATGTTTTCACTTCCCTTCTTGTCCCGAATCTCTATGTCGAACTCTTGAAGTAGCAATATCCATCGAATTAGCCGTGGCTTGGCCTACTTTTTGGTGAGCAAGTTCTTCAGAGCTGCATGATCAGTGAAAACAATTACTTTAGTTCCAATTAGATATGATCGAAATTTATCTAAAGCAAAGACAACGGCAAGGAGTTCTTTTTCCGTAGTGGAGTAGTTCAATTGTGCATCGTTCAACGTCCGGGAGGCGTAGTAAATGACATGCGACCTCTTGTCCTTTCTTTGTCCTAAAACAGCTCCTAAAGCACAGTCGGACGCATCACACATGAGCTCGAAAGGTAGACTCCAATCCGGTGGAACAATGATGGGTGCCGTGGTCAACAACTCCTTGAGTTGATTGAATGATTCCGTGCACTCCTTGGTGAATTCAAAAGCCACTTCTTTTTGTAGGAGTCGGCAAAGAGGTTGTGCTATCTTCGAGAAATCTTTGATAAACCTACGATAAAATCCTGCATGGCCAAGAAACGAACGAACCTCTCTAACCGAAGTCGGAGAGGGTAAGTGACGTACAAGATCTATTTTCGACTTATCAACCTCAATACCCTTTTCAGAGATTATATGACCTAAAACGATGCCTTATTTAACCATAAAATGACACTTTTCCCAATTAAGAACAAGGTTAGTTTCAACACAACGTTTTAGGATCACACTTAGATTATGCAAGCAACTATCAAACGAATCACCAAATACGCTAAAATCATCCATAAACACTTCAATTATCTTTTCTACGTAATCAGAAAATATGCTCATCATGCATCTTTGAAATGTAGCAGGTGCATTACATAAACCAAAAGGCATGCGACGATACGCAAATGTACCAAACGGGCATGTAAAAGTGGTTTTTTCTTGGTCCTCGGGTGCAATGACAATTTGATTATAACCAGAATAACCATCAAGAAAACAATAGAAAGCATAACCCGCTAACCTCTCAAGCATTTGGTCAATGAACGACAATGGGAAGTGGTCCTTCCTCGTGGTGGTGTTTAGCTTCCTATAGTCAATGCACACCCTCCAACCGGTTTGAACACGTTGATGGACAAGCTCATTCTCGGCATTAGCTACCACCGTCACTCCGGATTTCTTTGGTACGCATTGAACGGGCGAAACCCACCTACTATCCGAGATTGGATAGATAGCCCCACAATCTAGAAGCTTTATGATCTCCTTTTTCACTACTTCCATCATCGGAGGGTTGAGACGGCGTTGAGCCTCTCGAGTTGGTTTGGCCCCCTCCTCAAGAAATATGTGATGCATACAAGTCGTAGGGCTTATACCTTTAATATCGGCCAATGTCCAACCTAGAGCAGATTTGAAATCCTTCAAAACTCGAAGCAATTTCTCCTCCTCTTGTGCCGTGAGGGAGGAGGAAATGATGGCAGGTAGTGTTTCATTTTCTCCCAAGAAAATGTACTTCAAATGGCTTGGCAAAGGCTTGAGTTCAAGGATAGGTGCCTGAATTATGGATGGAAGCAATTTGTTAGTCGAAATGGGAATGGACTCACGGGTAGTATACTTACCATCAAGCTTAGGTGAGGACTCAAGGGCAGCCACAACTTCAATTAGTTCTTCACTAGGGGGCACGGCATGGCCTAGTCCATGTATGTCGTGGGTTACACTAGAATCTGCCCCCTTGGTTTTGAGTTCCATGCCTCGTGTAATGACTTTTTCAAGCGCATCGTCATTCAAATCGTCGAGATATCCTTGCGCCAAAGAGTCAATTATATCAATAGAAAAGCATGAATGGTCCTCACTAGTGTATTTAATGGAATAAGAAAGATTAAAATTAACAACTTCCCCATCGAATTCCATGGACAAAGTTCCACTATACACGTCAATCTTCGTCCGGGCCGTCTTCATGAATGGCCTTCCAAGTAGAATGGGCAGCGTAGGAGCATGGTCCGATTCATCCATTTCGAGGACATAGAAATCCGCCGGGAAGACTAAATGATTAACCTGCACAATAACATCTTCCAAAACTCCCTTTGGATAGGCGTTAGATCTATCGGCCAATTGTATTATTACCCCATCATTTTTCAATGCTCCTAAGTTCATAGATGTATAAATGGAATATGGCATAACATTTATAGAAGCACCTAAATCAAGCATGGCAGATTCAAATCTAGTGTTCCCAATGACACAAGGAATGGTAAAGCTACCTGGATCTTTGCATTTGGGAGGTAATTTGCGTTGCAAGATGGCGGACACATTCTCACCTACCTTTACCACTTCCTTAGTCGACATCCTCTTCCTAGTGGTACACAACTCCTTCAAGAACTTAGCATACCTCGGGACTTGCTTGATTGCATCTAACAACGGTATGTTAACTTGAACTTTCCTAAAGGTTTCAAGGATATCCTTTCTGCCTCTTCTTTCTTCGTTTGCATGAACCTACTAGGAAAAGGCACATTTGAAGGGAAAACATTAGTATGAACTGAATTGGACACATTCTTACCCTTATTGGCCGTATTGGACAGATTGGGAGCCTTAGGGACTTGCGGCAAAGGTGGAACCACCTTTGCCGTGGGCATGCTTGATTCCTCCTCTTCAATTAGCACATTTACATCACTTTTGGGACCTGTTTGTGATGGTGTAGAACCTGCCCCAATCTCTTTTCCACTTCTCAAGAGTATTGCCTTGGCACTTTCGAAACCCCCATTCGGATTTGGAATGGTGGAACTAGGGAGTTGTCCGGGATCTCGAAACTTACCTACAAACTCGGCAATCTGCCCAATTTGTTTCTCAAGTTGATCCACCCTTTTATCTTGGTTTTGCATAGCCTTAGCTTGATCTTCTTGCCCATTAGACAACTTAGTTAGTATCTTAAGAAGTGCATCATTGTCAAGAGACGTACCTGAGGCACTTGGGCCAGATTGGGCTTGATTTTGGGGTGGGCCATAGGTTTTGGGAAAGAACCCCGGGGGTTGTTGCCTAAAGCCTCCTTGGTTTTGAGGTTGCTGGGGCTCCCTCCACTTGAAATTTGGGTGGTCTCGCCACCCCGGATTATACGTGTTGGATTATGGATCATGTCTTGACTGATTTTGGCTTTGAAACCCGATGGCATTCGCACTCTCCCATCCGCCATTCTCGATGAGTTGAAGACACTTTTCGGAGACATGTCCTTGGATAGAACATACGCCACACACCACAGGTCCTTGCATTTTCATTCCCTCGGCCATCTGTGAAACAATAGAAGTAAAATTAGCCAATTGTGAATGAAGATCGGAAGTTGAACTTACCTCATGTACTTGGTGCCGTGGGGGTCCCCTTTGGCCTACTCCCTCGTATTGTTGAGCGTTCAATGCTCGATTAGAGATCAAGATCTTGGCAGTCATGGGTGTTTTGTCCACCAATGCTCCCCCTGCCGAAGCAACAAGCATTTGACGTTCTAGAGGTAGGAGACCCTCGTAGAAGTATTGCAAAAGCAACTCCTCCTTCATATGATGTTGTGGACAAGAAGCAACAAGTGATTTAAATCGTTCATAATATGTAGGAAAAGACTCACCTTCTTCTTGCTGAATTCCGCTTATCTTTTTGCGTAGGAGGATGATGCGAGAAGTTGGAAAGAACTTCTCCAAGTACGCTCTCTTCATACTCTTCTAGGAAGTGACAGTGCCGGGAGCTAACTCGTATAACCAATCCTTGGCTTTATCCATCAAAGAGAATGGAAAAGCCTTCATCTTCAAGATACTTCCGTCAACATTGATGGGAGTCATACTAGAGCAAACTACTTCAAATTCTTTCAAATGTTTGTTAGGATCTTCCATGGACAAGCCATGGTATTTAGGAATATGATGAAGCAAACTTGACTTTAATTCAAACTCGTCTGTCTTACATTGGGCAGCTGCGGGGTATTGGATGCACAAGGGTGCGACATTATCCAAACCTGAGGCGGAAAGCTCTTTGAGTGTATGGTTGTCCACCGCCATGCCTTGGACTTCTTCAAATATCCCTGCCGTGGCCTCCTCCTCTTCTTGTACGTTTTCTTCAAGGTCAGATTCGGAATTGGGTGGATGGTGTTCTTGCTGGTTTCTAGCTCTTCTTAACTTCCTCTCAAAATGTTCGCACGAATCGTTTGAGAGCTTCTAGTCATACATTAGTACCTAAGAAACAAGAAACAAAATTAGGTCAGAAACTTAAACAAAATCAGAAACAAAGTGAAATAACAGAAACAAAGAAAAACAATCCAAGGGATTAGCAAATTTTGCTAATCCCCGGCAACGGCGCCAAAAATTTGATGCGAAATAGATAAGTACACAAATTAAACCCCTCTTTTTGTCAAATTGTAGTAAAGATGTAAGTAGGGATCGTTCTAGACCGGGGATTAGGAGGGATTGCTAAACACTTAGAAACTGACTTAAAAACTCAAAAACAAAGGTTAAAACACTAAACTAGACTCAAAGAATGCAAAACTAAAGGTTAAAACACTTAAACAAATCTAAAACTCAAAACAGCAACCTAATGACTCAAAACTGCCTAAAAACCACTTTCTGGGCAGTTTTGAGAACCTAACAAGAACTTGGACGAAATTGGGTGAAAACTTGTATCAAAACTCTTAGAAACACAAATCAAAACACTTTCTAACCAATCTAAGACTTCAAAATAAAGGGGGATTTGTTTTGGACGAAAATTGAAAACAAAACAGAAACTTTAAACTAAACAGATTGTAGAACGTTTTTGGATAAAAAGGATGGATAAAAGGCTAGTTAGGAGGTTCTTCTCCACACATGACACACTTGCAAACAAAACGATTTTCAGTTGTTCTTCCAATAAATTATAAATACTCAACGCCCCAAATTAACCGTGAATTGCACTAATTAACCCTCAGTTTTTCCACAAGTTATTGAGTTGGATGATTGCATACGACAACCCAAAACATTCCCTACGAGTTCCCTACATGAATTGCATAATAGAGATACAAGCAGGAATCGTTAAGTTCTACGAAAAACATAAGCATTGACGAAGCATTCGTTACTATGAATTGCATGAAACTTATGCTAAGAATTCATTCAACGTGATCGTTTTCAAGCGACCTTCACTACTTGTGATTATAAGATTGTAACTATTAGGTGAAACTCCCTCATAATCTAGCATCATATTCATGCATGAAAACTAAGCGTGCACTCTCAATCAACATACACAAATAAGTTATCAATCAAATAGATGAACGAATTGAATCCACAACTTATGAAATAACAACTGAATGTAATCAAATCATATTGCAAGCATGTACATGGTTTCGAATTACCCCCCAACTAAGGGGGTTTAGTTCCTCATACTCACAACACAAAGTTTATTGAATTGAAACATCGAAGACATAAGAAAGATTACACCTAAAATGCCCAACAATTCCACTTTGAATTTCTGCACGTCAAGCTCCTCTTTCTTCTTCTCCTTGCTGCGGCAGAGAGGGTTTAGGGGATTTTTGGATGTGATTTTGGTTTTGGAAGGGAGTTAAGATAGTATGGTGGTGCGGCAAGGGGTATGGGTGGTGTATGGAGGTGTAGAATGGTTGCGGCAAGGATGGAAGGTTGCTGGAATGGATGGAGAAGTGGCGGCTTGAAGGTATTAGGGTTATGGTGGCTGCGGCAAGGAGTGGTGATGGCTGGTCTTTTATTTTCTGAATTGTGGAGAGAGTGATCTCTGCCAAAGGATGTAAAAACACATATATATAGGCACCTAAAACCCTAAAGAAATCAGGTTAGACAATCAGATTTTTGCATGGGAAAAAGCCTAGGGTGCGGCTGCTTAAGTGGGCTAGGGTTAGGGCTTCTAGAAAGCTTTGCAAG
This sequence comes from Malus x robusta, assembly GCA_963082935.1. Lineage (NCBI taxonomy): Eukaryota > Viridiplantae > Streptophyta > Magnoliopsida > Rosales > Rosaceae > Malus > Malus x robusta. Next base: position 19,282,831 of record OY720334.1, on the reverse strand, counting down.
GCAAGGAAATAGGTGTTCTAGAAGGGGAAAGGTGCGGCTGGTTAGTGGGAGTGTGGATAGGGCTTCTAGAAAGCCCAAAACCAAAAGAAAATAAGCCCTAACCCACGGCAAGGATGAGAAAATATTCTAACACCTTTCTTCGTGTCTTCCAACGCTTCGGAACCTTCTAATGATGCTCAAACGCAAGGCCATTCCGGTTTAGGAAAGATCAACCCAAAATGGAAACTTTTAGGCTTAGCTTTCCTACTTCAAGTAGGAAACCTCAAATCTTCAACTCTTCAATTTCATCCCAACCTTGTGTTCCAAGCATGTCCTTCTCAATCCAAGCTCACTTTATGCTCCAAAAGCTCCAAATTGCATCATTTCATGTAATATGTCCTTTAAACCTGAAAACACATGAAAGTAGCTTAAAAGACTACTTTAACGAAGAAAACATACGAAAATGCATAAGAACTAGCTAACTAAGGCGCATAGATATGCTCCTATCAATCTTCATTCAATCCTAAGCTCATTTGATCTTCAATTTGGTCCATCTTCTTAGCTCCAAGCATGTGCAATCCATTTGATGCCCAAAACTGCTCCAAAAGGCTCCAAAATACACTTCTTTGCCACTTTAAACCATTGGACCTACAAACACACGAAAATAGCTTAAAATACTAAAATAACTACGAACTAACAACGTAAATGCACAAGAACAAGCTAACTAAGTGGCATAAATATGCTCCTATCAGGTTAGCCATTTGATTTTGAAGTTCGGTTATGGCACTTACCTCATTCGCTTGGTTTTGCCGTGGGGTGCCTCTTTGGCCAACACCTTCGTATTGTTGAGCGTTCAACGCTCGATTGGCAATCAAAGTCTTTGCTGTCGTGGGGGTCTTGTCCACCAATGCTCCTTGATGTGAAAATTATGTTAACACACAAATTAAACCCTATTTGTGACAATTGTAGTAAGTATGTAAGTAGGGATCGTTCTAACCGGGGATTAACTAGGGGTACTAATCACTTGAAAACTGAATTAGAAACGTAAAAACAAAGTTTAAAACACTAGATTAGACTCAAAGAATACAAAACTAACGTTTAAAATACTAAAACAAACCAAAAACTCAAAACAGCAACCAAAAGACTCAAAACTGCCTTAAAAACACTTTCTGGGCAGTTTTGAACACAAAGCACCAAATTGGACGAATTTGGGTTTTAACTTGTACCAAAACACTTAAAAACATAAACCAACACACTTTCTAACTAATCTAGGACTTCAAAATAAATGGGGATTTGATTTGGACGAAAATAAACTAAATGGACAGATTGTAAGACAAATTTTGATGAATTAATGGATGATGGAATAGCTAAGGGGTTCTTCTCCACACATGAAAAATATGCAACCTAAATCGATTTCCAGTTATCAATTTAACAAGTTATGAACCTCGACATCCAAGTTAATTAGGTCCGCTTAAATTAACCTTCAGATTTCCCTAGAATCATTGAATTGGATGAATATGCATCGCAAACAAATTATTCCTAACAAGTTCTCTATATGAACAGCATGATAAAGACACAAGTTAGAATCATTACGTTCTTTGGAAATCATAAGCATCGACAAGGCATTCGTAACTATGAAAAGCATGATACTCTTGCCAGGAATCTACTTAACACGATCGTGACTAGCGACCTTCACTACTTGCGAATATAAATTCATAACGATTAGGTGAAAAAAACTTATATCCTAGCATCAAATTCAAGCATGCAAATTAAGCGTGCACTCTCAATCAACATACAAGAATAAGTTCTAAATCAAACGGTTAAGCAAATTGTATTCACGACTTATGCAACGATAACTGAAAGTAATCAACTTATTTCACATATATAATCATGGTTTTGAATCCACCTGATAAGAGCATATTTATACGACTTAGTTGGCTTGTTCTTAAGCATTTATGTTGTTTTTCTTTAGTTATTTTAGTGTTTAAAGTCACTTTCGTGCAATTTCAGGTTTAGAGACGAAGTATGCAAAGAAGTGCAAAATGGAGCATTTTAGAGCAAAATTGAGCTGGAATGGAGTGTATGCTAATGGAGCATCAGGAATGGACGAGTTTGAAGGTCAAAGGAGCTTAAGATATGAAGAAATGAAAGTGAAGAACAAAGAATTCAGATTTGGAAACCAAAGTTTCTAAAGTTGGAAGTTTCTATTCTTGGAGGTTTCCATTTTCGAGAGTTTCTATTCTTGGCTTTGGGCTTTTAGATGACCTAAACCCTAATTCCTTGTGGACCCTAACCCTAGCCGCACCTAGGCCTATATATACTCATTATAACCCCTAGATCAGATGATCATCTCCCATACACAATCATTCACGCCAGAAATTTGCCCTTGATTTCTGCCGCACCTTCCCATCACCAAAGTGCCAAAATTCTGCCCAAAATCATCCCTAGCCGTACCCCCATCAACCCTAAACCTTTCCCTACCATTCCCCATCCATTCTACACCCTAAATACCACCCAAAACCTGTTCTAAAGTTCTCTGCCGCAGCAAGGAGGAAGGAGAATTCGTTGATGAGCTTGCTGCCAAGTTGGAGCGTTCTAGGTGTTTTCTTTCTTTGGATTTTAATTTCTAAATTTATGTATCTTTGCTTTGCGAGTATGAGGAACTAAACCCCCCTTGGCTAGGGGGGGATTCGAAACCATGTTTATGCTTGCTATATGATTTGATTACTTCTAATTGCGTTTCATAAGTTGTGAATTCAATTTACTTATCTACAAGAATTAAAACTGATTTGTGTATGTTGGTTGAGGGTCGACACTTAGTTTGCATGCATGAATTTGATGCTAGGATATAAGGGAATTTCACCTAATCGTTATGAACTTATATTCACAAGTAGTAAAGGTTGTTGATCACAATCGTGTTAAGTAAATTCTTGGCATAAGTTTCATGCAATTCATAGTTACGAGTGCCTCGTCAATGCTTATGGTTTTCATAGAACTTAATGATTCTTGCTTGTATCTCTATTATGCAATCATGTAGGGGACTTGTGGGGAATGCTTTGGATTGTCGTATGCAATCATCCAATTCAATAACGTTAGGAAAATCTGAAGGTTAATTTAAGCGGACCTAATTAACTTGGGGCGTTGAGAATTCATAATTTCTTGAAAAGCAATTGGAAATCGTTTTGTATGCAAGTATAACATGTGTGGAGAAGAACCCCTTAGCTAGCTTTCTATCCATTCAATTCAATCAAATTCGTTTTAAAATCTGTTTTGATTTACAAGTTTATGTTGTTTATTTCATTTCTGCCATGTTTAGTGTGTTAGTTGCTGTTTGTTTGTTTATTTGTTATTTGTGTTAGTTTAAGCTTGAAACATTGAGGACAATGTTTGATTTAAGTGTGGGGGGGGGGGGGTAACCAAAGTGTTTTGATGCAAATTCGTAGGGTTTTATTACCCATAATTTCAAATGTTGTTTCTTGCTGTTTTTAGGTGTTTTTAGGCTGTTTTGGTGTGTTTTAATGTGTTTTGACATAAAAATCCGAAAATCCCAGAAACAATTGAAAAAATTGTTTTGAAAACCCAAAAAGAGTCGTTTTTGTGTGTTTGTTTGTGTCTTAGGGTACCTTCCAACACAATGATGAGGATTCGGTTTGTAATTGCATGACTGTTAAAAAGAATGATTAACATGGATAAAAGTTGATTTACTCTTTGTTTATGCTTGGTTGTGGTTATAACTTATGAATTCACATGCAATCATAAAGGAAAAATTAGTTTTTGTAACATGTTTGAAGGAAGGAACTCAAACAAATGCTACAACCTTGTGAGACTTGAGCCTAAACGTTTATTTGGAGAGTTAAAATCTGTGCATTCTTTGTTTTCTAAAGTCGTTGCATGATCTCATTATTCTTTGCTTGGTTGCTACTTAGAAGGCGTTTCATCACTTAGAACCAAACACTGGAACTCATGCCCATTTCATTCAAAACATGTCATTGATTTGCATAACACATATTCAAGATTAAGTTGTGTAGTGTCCACCATAGCCAAAAAGCCGTATATCCCTATTCCATTATGTTTTGTAGGTTTTAACCCCGTTGAGCCTTGTTTAGCCTATTTTCTTTGTTAACCACATTAGCCTTACCTAGCCTAGATTAGGACCATCCACACCCTTGTTCTTAAAACATAGTAAAGCATAACGCAAGATGAATTCCTTTTGATCAATGTGTGCGGGAAACAAGTGTGGGGGAAGGATTAGTAATATGGGGATGTGCCAAAGTCTTGAATGAGGCACGGCAAAGAAGACAAAAAAATGAGAAAAGAAAGAAAAAAATTCGTGAAAAATAGAAAGAAAAAAAGAAAAGTTGTGAAAAAGATGCAAAATAGTTGAAAAGCATGTGAAAAGAGTTCCAAAGTGTTGTTTGTTGAAGAAAGGGTCCAAAGAGTTGCATTTGGCCCTAATTGATTGTTTGAGTCTTCCCTTTGTGTTGAAAAGTTGATTTATGCATTCTAAAGTGAATTCTGCGTTTCGATTTCCATACTTTGCTTACTATTGTTTTAAAGAACGTTTGTTTTCCATATCCGTTTTTGTTAGCCAATACCTTAAGCCCCGTTACAACCCTTGACTTTAATCTTGAGTGTTGTGTACTTCAATTTGTGGATTTTGAAATTGGTTTGAGCATATGGTGTCATTGGTTCTCGCATCTAAGTAGTAGCATTCCATTCATGAGATCATATTGATAAACATGCGTATTAACTCCGAAAAGTGCTTTATTTGTCATACATATATGTGAGCATTCGTTTTCATATTTACATCTATCTTCTCACATATAACTAGTATAGGGTGTGTAGTCAGAAAATCTGTGTGAAAATAGAGTGCATATCTAGTAAGGAATTGAGGGATTCTCTAAGGCATGTTACTACATTCAAAATCATGTTTTAATTGGTTATTTGTGAACTAATGAGTAGTGACTATGATTAAGTATGTGCTTAAGCGTAAAGATGGCTAAAATCTGTGGGGATGATGATTTTTAACATGTCATGTGCATTGGAAATCCCTGAGGCGACTGTTGGAAGGTTTAGGTTGTGTTTTACTCGTTTTGCTTCGTTTGTTTACTTTGTTTCGTTTTGTTTTGCTCGAGGACTAGCAAAAGCTAAGTGTGGGGGAATTTGATAGGAGCATATTTATGCGCCTTAGTTTAGCTTGTTCTTGTGCATTTATAGTGTTTTTCCTTAGTAAAATAGTCTTTTAAGCTAGTTTTATGTATTTTCAGGTTCTAAGGGCAAAGTATGCAAAAGGATGCATTTTGGAGCCTTTTGGAGCACATTTGAGCTTGGAATGGATGTCATATGCTTGGAGCCAAGAGGATGGATGAAATTGAAGATTTGAAGATGATGTTTCCTACTTGAACAAGGTTTCCTAGTCGAAGTAGGAAAGCGCCTAATTAAAAGATGAAATCCTAGTCATCGAAGGATTCCTAATCAACGAGGGATTCCTAGTTGGAGATGGATTCCTAGAAGAATGAAGATTTCTACTCAAACAAGGTTTCCTACTCGAAGTAGGAAAGTTAAATCCAAATGGCATCAAGTTTCAGCAACAATGAAGTTTTCCAAGTCCAAGAAGGAAAAGGAATCCAAGAAGAAAGAGGAGTCCTAAACACTTTAGGACACCTTAGCCTTATCCTAAGAGGAGTGCCGCACCAATTTCAGCAAGGAGATCTATTGTCCTTGCCTTGCAAGGCTTTCTAGAAGCCTTATCCCTTCCCCCTTATCCTTGCCGCACATCCTCACGCTTTTCCCTTTTTAAATCTGATTTCTTAGCCTTTTTCATTGTGGATTTGGACTCTAGAAGTCCATATCTGATTCCCCTAGGGTTTTAAGTGCCTATATATACTCATATCAACCCCTAGATTAAACCACCACCTCTCATACACATTCATTCACTCTACAAATTCGTCCAAACACTTCTCCACACCTTTGCCGCACCCCCCACCCTTCCTAAACACTTCTACCTTAGTCCATAATCATGCATCCATACATATAAGTCCCAAACCTGTCCCTAGACCCTTGCCGCACCAAGGAGGAGGAGAAGGAGGCTCGGAAGTTCGTGCAATTCAAGTTCGCGTCGCTGGAATTTCTAGGTATTTCTTTTCCTTTGCTTTCAATGTTTAAATTCAATTCTCTTTGTTTTGTGCGTATGAGGAACTAAACCCCCCCTTGGCTAGGGGGGATTCGAAATACATGTTTATGCTTGCGTTATGATTTGATTACTTCTAATTGCGTTTCATAAGTTGTGAATTGAATTTGCTTATCTATGTGAATTACATTGATTTGTGTGTGTTGGTTGAGAGTGCACGCTTAATTATCATGCATAGATTGAATGCTAGGATATAAGGAAATTTCACCTAATCGTTATGGACTTATATTCACAAGTAGTAAAGGTTGATGATCTCAATCGTGTTAAGTAAATTCTTGGCATAAGTTTCATGCAATCATAGTAACAAGTGCTTCGTCAATGCTTATGGTTTTCATAGAACTTAATGATTCTTGCTTGTATCTCTATTATGCAATCATGTAGGGGACTTGTGGGGAATGCTTTGGGTTGTCGTATGCAATCATCCAATTCAATAACGTTAGGAAAATCTGAAGGTTAATTTAAGCGGACCTAATTAACTTGGGGCGTTGAGAATTCATGGTTTATTGAAAAGCAATTGGAAATCGTTTTGAATGCAAGTATAACATGTGTGGAGATGAACCCCGCGCCTTCCATCCATCCAATTCAATCAAATTCGTTTTTAAAATCTGTCTAGTTTACAAAGTTTGTTTTGTTTTTAATTTCGTCCAAAATCAATCCCCCTTTACTTTGTTGAGTCATAATAGTTAGAAATCACTTTAGTTTGTGTTTTTAAGTGTCTTAGGTCAAGTTAAAACCAATTTTCGTCCAAGTTTGTGTCTAGTGTTCAAAACTGCCCAGATTGTATATTTAAGGCAGTTTTGAGTGTTTTGGTGCTGTTTTGAGTCTTTTGGTTTGTTTTGGTGTTTTAAGTTATAGTTTCACATTCTTTGAGTCTAGTTTAGTGTTTTAAACTTGTTTTTACGTTTTTAAGTCAATTCCAAGTGATTTTGCAATCCCTCCTAATCCCCGGCCTAGAACGATCCCTACTTACATTCCATACTACAATTGATAAAAAGAGGGTTAATTTGAGTGTTAGTTAATATCATATCAAGCATAAACCAAAGAGTAAAGCAAACTTTTATCCATGTTTATAACTCTCTTTAATAATCTTGCAATTACAAACCGAATCCTCATCATTGTGTTGGAAGGTACCCTAAGACACAGCAAACACACAAAACAACTCTCTTTTTTGGGTTTTTCAAAACATTGTTTCAAATTTTTATGGGATTTTCGAATTGTTATGACAAAACACACTAAAACACACCAAAACAGCATAAAACAGCAAGGAACAACATTTGAAATTATGGGTGATAAAACCCTACGAATTTGTATCAAAACACTTTGGTTACCCCCCACACTTAAATCAAACATTGTCCTCAATGTTTCAAGCATAAACTGACACAAATAACCAACAAACAGAAAACAGCAACTAAACAATCTAAATGGCAGAACGAAATAACAACAAAGAGAAGGGTTTAGGAACGCAAATCTGGAATTGGAGTGCTCTCTAGGTCTTCCTTTGTCGAATGCATGGGTTGCCTCCCAAGTAGCGCTTGCTTTAACGTCTTGCAGCCGGATGATGCTCCATTGAAGGTTTATGGAACCCCACGACATGGAGGGGTTTTTCCACAACATAGTGGGTTGTCTCCTCCACATCATGTTCGACAAAGCTCTCGTAGTAAGGCTTCAAGCGATGCCCATTCACCTTGAACTCTTGACCTGTTTTGAAACTACGAACTTGGACTGCACCATAAGGAAAAACATCAGTAATAACAAAGGGTCCAATCCAACGTGAACGTAACTTACCCGGAAATAGACGAAGACGAGAATTAAACAACAACACTTTTTGTCCAACAGCGAAGGACTTGGTGCGAATCATCTTTTCATGAAAGGCCTTCGTCTTTTCCTTGTAAAGGCGAGCATTCTCGTAAGCTTCATTCCGGATTTCCCCAAGTTCATTCAATTGTAGCTTACGATGAAGTCCTGCCTCATCTACATCCATGTTCAACTTCCTCACGGCCCAATGAGCCTTGTGCTCTAACTCCACAGGTAAGTGACATGGTTTACCATACACAAGCCGAAAGGGAGACATTCCGATGGGTGTTTTGTAGGCGGTCCTATAAGCCCACAATGCATCTTCTAACCTCAAGCTCCAATCTTTTCTAGTTGGCCCAACTGTCTTCTCAAGAATCTGTTTTATCTCCCGATTCGACACCTCGGCTTGCTCGCTCGTTTGAGGATGATAGGGTGTCGAAACCCTATGTGTAACGTTGTACTTCTTGAGCAGTGCCTCGATTGTGCGATTACAAAAATGTGAACCTCCATCACTGATAAGAACTCGAGGCATTCCAAACCTAGCAAAAATGTTAGACTTCACAAAATCTGCAACCACTTTAGAATCGTTAGTCCGGGTGGCTTTTGCTTCCACCCATTTGGAAACATAATCCACCGCCAACAAGATATAGAGAAAACCATGCGATGAAGGAAAAGGACCCATAAAATCAATGCCCCACACATCAAATATTTCAACAGAAAGTATAGGGTTTTGTGGCATTTGATCCTTAGCACTTATATTACCCATTCGTTGACAACGATCACATGTAAGGCAAAATGTCCTTGCATCCCTAAAAATGGTTGGCCAATAAAACCCACATTCTAAGACTTTAAGGGCAGTGCGTTGGGTGCCAAAATGTCCCCCACATGCATATGAATGACAGAATGTTAAAATAGATTGAAACTCAGATTCATTCACACAACGGCGTACAATCTGATCGGGACAAAATTTCCAAAGGTATGGATCATCCCAAACATAAAACCTAGCATCGTTTTTAAGCTTATCACGTTGATTCCTATTAAGTGTGCTAGGGATATGTTTAGACACCAAAAAGTTCACTAAATCTGCATACCAAGGCTCACTTACCTGGATAGCCATTAGTTGCTCATCGGGGAAGGTTTCAGAAATTGGCGATGCTTCCTCATGCACCATTCGACTGAGGTGGTCAGCCACCACATTTTCCACGCCCTTCTTATCCCGAATCTCAATGTCAAACTCTTGTAGAAGCAACATCCATCGAATTAGTCTAGGCTTGGCCTCCTTTTTCGTGAGCAAATACTTGAGAGCTGCATGATCAGTAAAGATAATAACTTTACTACCAAGTAAATATGATCGGAACTTATCTAATGCAAATACCACAGCAAGTAATTCTTTTTCAGTGGTTGAGTAATTTAATTGAGCATCATTTAGTGTCCTAGATGCATAATAAATAACATGAGGTTGTTTATTCTTTCGCTACCCCAAAACAACATCAATCGCATAGTCTGAAGCATCGCACATCAACTCGAATGGAAGGGTCCAATCTGGAGGTGTGATAATGGGAGCCGAAGTGAGAGCTTCCTTTAAATGCTTGAATGCCGTGGCGCATGCCTCATCAAACTCAAAAGCCACCTCTTTTTGAAGCAATCGGCATAGTGGCTGTGCAATCTTGGAAAAATCCTCTATGAAACGCCTATAAAAACCTGCGTGACCAAGAAACGAACGAACCTCTCTAACCGAAGTTGGAGAGGGTAAGTGATGAACAAGGTCTACCTTAGATTTATCCACTTCAATGCCTTTTTCAGAAATAATATGTCCTAGAACAATACCTTGCTTAACCATGAAGTGACATTTTTCCCAATTAAGCACAAGATTCGTTTCAACACAACGTTTCAAAATTAAGGTTAGATTATTCAAGCAATGATCAAATGAATTACCAAACACGCTAAAATCATCCATGAATATCTCAATAATCTTCTCCACATAATCAGAAAATATACTTACCATGCATCGTTGAAATGTCGCAGGGGCATTGCACAAACCAAATGGCATGCGCCTATATGCAAAGGTGCCAAAAGGGCACGTGAAGGTTGTCTTTTCTTGGTCCTCCGGAGCTATCACAATTTGGTTATATCCGGAATATCCATCAAGAAAGCAATAAAATTTATAACCGGCTAACCTTTCTAACATTTGGTCCAGGAATGGCAATGGAAAGTGATCATTCCTTATCATGGCATTTAACTTCCTGTAATCAATACAAACACGCCAACCGGTCACAACACGAGTGGGAATCATCATGGCATTTAACTTCGTTGATTAGGAATCCTTCTTCATGTAAGCACTTTCCTACTTCAACTAGGAAACCTTGTTCAAGTAGGAATCATCATCTTCAAGTCTTCAAATTCGTCCAAACCTTGGCTCCAAATATGTGACATGCATTCCAAGCTCCAATTTGCTCCAAAAAGCTCCAAAATGCATCTTCTTGCATCCTTTGGCCTTGGAACCTGAAAACACACAAAAGTGACTTTAAACACTAAAATAGCTAAGTAAACACAACTTAAATGCACGAGAACAAGCCAATTAAGTAGCATAAATATGCTCCTATCAAATTCCCCCACACTTAGCTTTTGCTAGTCCTCGAGCAAAACAAACAAAAGAAAGGAAACAAAACGAAATAAACTAACCAAAACAAAACCTAAACCTTCCAACGTTTGCCTCAGGGATTTCCAATGCACATGACATATTAAAGATTGTTATCCCCACAGATTTGAGTCATCTTTACACAAGCACATACTTAATTAAAGCCACTACTTACTAGTTCACAAGTAATCAATTAAAACAATGCTTTAAATGTAGTAACATGCTTTAGAGAATTCCCTCAATTCCTTACAAGATATACACTCTATTTTCACTCAGATTTTCTAACTCCACACCCTACACTAGTCATATGTGAGAAGATTGATGTAGATATGAAAACGAATGCTCACATATATGTTTCACAAAGAACGCAATTTCTAGAGTTAAGAAGCATGTTTAGATATGATCTCATGAACGGAATGCTACTACTTAGATGCGAGAACCAGTGACACCATATGCTCATACCAAATTCAAACTCCACAAATTGAAACACATAACACTCAAGATAGAAGTTAAGGGTTGTAATGGGGCTTGGGGTGTTGGTTAACAAGGAAAGGATAGGGGAAAACAAACGTTCTTCAAGCGATAGTAAGCAAAGGAATGAAATTGAGACTTAGAATTCACTTCGATTGCAGAAATTAACTTTAACACACAAGGAGGAGACTTAAACAACTCCTTAGGGTCAAATTCATTGTTTTGGACCCTTACTTCAACAAACAATACTTTGGAACTCTTTTTCTCAACTTTTCAACTCTTTTTTTCATACTTTTCATACTTTTCTTCATTTTTTTCTTTTTCCACGAATTTTTTTTTTCTTTTCTTTTCTTTGCCGTGCCTATGGCACACAATTCCTCACGAAAAAAAATACTTCCCCCACACTTGTTTTCTGCTAACAAAGATCAAAAGGAATTCAATTCGAATCATGCTTTACTATGCTTTAAGAACAAGGGTATGGATGGTCCTAAACTAGGCTAGGTGAGGAAAACATGGGTTAACAAATAATGAAGGCTAACAAGGCTCAATGGGGTTAAAACCTACAAATCACAATGACATAGGGCACACGGCTTTTGGCTAAGGTGGTGGTCACTACACAACTTCATCTTGAATGTGTGTTATGCAAATCAATAACATGCTTTGAATGAAATGGGCATGAGTTCTAGCATTTGGAACTAAATGATGAAACGCCTTCTAAGTAGCAACCATGCAAAGAATAATGAGATCATGCAACGACTTAGAAAACAAAGAATGCACAGATTTTAACTCTCCAAATAAACGTTTAGGCTCAAGTCTCACAAGGTTGTAGCGTTAGTTTGAGTTCCTTCCTTCAAGCATGTTTACAAAAACTGATTTTTTTTCTTTATGATTGCATGTGAATTCATAAGTTATAACCACAACTAAGCATAAACAAAGAGTAAATCAAACTTTCATCCATGTTAATCACTCTCTTTAACAGCCATGTAATTACAAACCGAATCCTCATCATTGTGTTGGAAGGTACCCTAAGACACAAACAAACACACAAAAACAACTCTTTTTGGGTTTTTAAAACAAATTTTGCAAATTTTTATGTGATTTTCGGGTTTTTGCATCAAACCACACTAAAACTCACCAAAACTGCTCAAAAACACTTAAAAACAGCAAGGAACAAGTTTCCAAGTTAAGGGTGATAAAATCCCATGAATTTGCATAAAAAACACTTAGTTACCCCCCCCCACACTTAAATCAAACATTGTCCTCAATGTTTCAAGCATAAAATCACACCAAACAAAAGGAAACACACAAACAGTAACTAAAACAACTAAATAGGCAGATTCGAACAAAGTGAAGAGTTTAGGAACGCAAATCTGGAATTGGAGTGATTCCTTGGTCTTCCTTTGTTGAATTGCATGGGTTGCCTCACAAGTAGCGCTTTCTTTAACGTCGTGAAGTCGGACGAAGAACACAATCATGCCCCATTGGAGCCCATGGCAAGGAGTGGGATCCCCTCCACAACCTGCCCCACGACACTCTCATACATTGCATCTTTGAACGGTAATGGATAGTGATATTTGTTGATGGGTGCGTTGTGTTGCCTAAGGTTCATGTACATGCGCCCACCATCGGGGATTTGCTTGGGTACCTGCACTATAGAAGGGAACCACCTATCAACTTTAATGGGAATTGGATTTGGATTAGGTGGCTTACCTATGTGATGTGATGAAGTGGCAGCAAGGTAAACGTTCTTCCCCATGGTGCTTTCGGCCAGTTTGAGCACTGTGAGGGCAGTGGCCGTATGGTCCTTGTTCTCCACTCCAATTCCCTCGTCTTGCATGGTTCTTGATGCATCCTTTGTGCTTGGTGCGGAACGGTCCGGTCCTATCTTTTCAAATTTATCAATGGCACAACAACAATGAACAACATTAGGAGTCTCAATGGATTCAGAAATTTTAAAACTAATCATGTCACAACCAAATGCCATAGTTACTAATCCTTTGGCCACATTAATCTTCGTTTGAGCCATTTTCATAAATGGCCTTCCAAGGAGGATGGGCAATGAAGGGGTATGGTCCGATTCATCCATTTCGAGGACATAGAAATCCACTGGGAAGACTAAATGATCAACCTGCACTAAAACGTCTTCCAAAACTCCCTTTGGATAAGCGTTAGATCTATCGGCCAATTGTATGATTACACCATCATGTTTAAGTGCTCCTAGATTCATAGATGCATAAACAGAATATGGCATAAGATTAATAGATGCTCCTAAATCTAGCATGGCAGATTTGAAACGGGTATTACCAATGACACACGGAATTGTGAAACTACCCGGATCTTTGCATTTGGGGGGTAGTTTGCGTTGCAAGATGGCGGAGACATTCTCGCTTACATGTACCACTTCTTTCTCCCGGGCACGTTTCTTTGTCGTACAAAGCTTCTTTAAACACTTGGCATACTTCGGGATTTGCTTGATTGCATCCAAGAGAAGTATGTTAACTTGAACCTTCCTAAATGTCTCTAGAACATCTTTTTCCTCCTCTTCATTCTTGGATTGCAAAAATCTGCTAGGAAAGAGCACATTGGGTGGAATAATGTTAGCATTAACCAAACTTGGACTCATCTTACCTAGGGTGGAAGGATTGGATGGCTTAGGGGCCATGGGTGCTTGCGGCAAAGGTGGTGCTACCTTTGCCGTGAGTGGACTTGGTGTCTCCTCTTCAGATTTCAACGTTTCATCCTCTTTGGGACCTGATTTTGGTGGTGTAGGACCTGCCCCAACTTCTTTTCCACTCCTTAGCATGATTGCATTTGCGGTTTCAAAGCCCCCTTTTGGATTTGCAATGGTTGAACTAGGAAGCTTTCCTTGTTCTCTAAACTGCCCAACAAACTCCGCAATCTGCCCAATTTGTTTCTCCAATTGATCTACCCTAATGTTCTGATGTGAAAATTATGTTGACACACAAATTAACCATCTTTTTATCAATTGTAGTAAGTATGTAAGTAGGGATCGTTCTAGGCCGGGGATTAGGAGGGATTGCAAAATCACTTGAAAACTGACTCAAATACGTAAAAACAAGTTTAAAACACTAAACTAAACTCAAAGAATGCAAAACTAAACTTTAAAACACCAAAACAAACCAAAAGACTCAAAACAGCCCAAAAACACTCAAAACTGCCTTAAAACCACTGGGCAGTTTTGAACACTAGACACTTAAACGAAAATTGATTTTAACTTGACCTAAGACACTTAAAAACACAAACTAAAGTGATTTCGAACTACTATGACTCAACTAAGTAAAGAGGGATTGATGTTGGACGAATTTCCTTTTTAAAACAAGAACTTTGAAAACTAACTTTGACAAAAACGTTTTTAGGTAAAGTAAGATGGTGAAAGGCTAGTTAGAAGGTTCCTTCTCCACACATGAAACATATGCATACGACTCGATCTCCAATTACTCTGTCAATAAACCATGAATGACAATGCCCCAAATTAACTAGATCGACCAATTAATTCTCAGATTTCCCTAGATTCATTGAATTGAATGGGATACGCATTACAACCAAATTATTCTTATCAAGGACCCTAACTATGGAATACGCATGATAGAGACACATATCAAAGATCATTAAGTTCAATGGAAATCATAAGCATTGACGAGGCATTCATAATTATGGGATACGCATGTTACTCTTGCCTAGGATTTACTTAACGCAATCGTGACTATCGACTTTTACTACTTATGAATATAAGTTAATAACGATTAGGTGAAATTCCCTTATACTCTAGCATCAAATTCATGCATGCAAACTAAGTGTCGACCCTCAATCGACATACATAAACATGTTATCAATCAAATAGATAAGTAAACCACATTCACGATTCATGAAATCATAATTGGACGAAATCAAGTCATATAAAACATATGATCATGGCTTTTGATAGGAGCATATTTATGCGCCTTAGTTAGCTAGTTCTTATGCATTCTTGTTATGTTTTCGTCGTTAAAGTAGTCTTTTAAGCTACTTTCATGTGTTTTCAGGGTTAAAGGACGTATTACACGAAATGATGCAAGTTGGAGCTTTTGGAGCGAAACGTGAGCTTGGATTGAAAAGGACATGCTTGGAACACAAGGTTGGGACGGAATTGAAGAGTTGAAAGATTCGAGGTGTCCTACTTGAAGTAGGAAAGCTAAGCCTAAAAGTTTCCATTTTGGGCCGATCTTTCCTAAATCGGAATTGGTAACCAAAGTTTCTAAAGTTGGAAGTTTCTATTCTTGGAGGTTTCCAATTTCGAGAGTTTCTATTCTCGGCGTTGGGCTTTTAGATGACCTAAACCCAAATTTCCTTGTGGACCTTCAACCCATGCTGAACCCTAGGGCCTAATTACTTAAAATCTGCCATGTTAAACCCTAGCCCATTCCTCCTAAACCCAAGCCGCACCTAACCCTAGCCCATTGTTAAAAATCTGATTTCATTAGGGTTTTGAAAGGCCTATATATATGCTCCTAATGCTTGCAGCCGAAGATTGACTCTCCATATTCAGAAATTAGTCTAAAACCCTAGTCCCCCATCCCCTAGCCGCACACATCTTTCATTCTAAAAATCAGAAACCCATCACCCAAAACCCCACCTTGCCGCAGCCATTATTTCATTCCAGCAGCAATTCCATCAATTCCAGCAACCTTTCACCACCTTGCCGAGCCACCATACACCTCCCTTACCCTTGCCGCACCACCCTATCATCCCAAATCCATCCCTAAACCAAAATCACACCCAAACAGCCCTAGACCCTCATTGCCGCAGCAAGGAGAAGAAGAAAGAGGACTTTCTGTGCAGAAATTCAAAGTGGACTTCTTGGCATTTTAGGTGTAATCTTTCTTATGTCTTTGATGTTTCAATTCAATAAATTTATTGTTGTGAGTATGAGGAACTAAACCCCCTTAGTTGGGGGGTGATTCGAAACCATGTACATGCTTGCAATTTGATTCGATTAAATTCAGTTGTTATTTCATAAGTTATGGATTCAATTCGTTCATCTATTTGATTGATGATTTATTTGTGTATGTTGATTGAGAGTGCACGCTTAGTTTTCATACATAAATATGATGCTAGATTATGAGGGAGTTTCACCTAATAGTTATAATCTTATAATCACAAGTAGTGAAGGTCGTTTGAAACCGATCGCGTTGAATGAATTCTTAGCATAAGTTTCATGCAATTCATAGTAACGAATGCTTCGTCAATGCTTATGTTTTTCATAGAACGTAATGATTCTTGCTTGTATCTCTATTATGCAATTCATGTAGGGAACTTGTAG
Organism: Malus x robusta; assembly: GCA_963082935.1. Taxonomy (NCBI): domain Eukaryota; kingdom Viridiplantae; phylum Streptophyta; class Magnoliopsida; order Rosales; family Rosaceae; genus Malus; species Malus x robusta. The sequence continues at coordinate 19,266,439 of OY720334.1, read as the reverse complement.
GGAATGTTTTAGGTTGTCGTATGCAATCATCCAACTTAATAATTTGTGGAAAAACTGAGGGTTAATTAGTGCAATTCACGGTTAATTTGGGGCGTTGAGTATTCGTAATTTATTGGAAGAACAACTGAAAATCGTTTCGTTTGCAAGTGTGACATGTGTGGAGAAGAACCTCCTAACTAGCCTTTTATCCATTCTTTTCATCAAAATTTGTTTTACAATCTGTTTCTTTTGTAATCTGCCATTTAATCTATTTTCGTCCAAATCAAATCCCACCTTATTTCTTTGAGTCATTTTACTTAGAACTTGTCTTAGAATATGTTTTTAGGTGTTTTAGGTCATTAGGAAATCAAATTTCGTCCAAATTAGTGTAGGTGCTCAAAACTGCCCAGAAAGTGGTTTTTAGGCAGTTTTGAGCCTTCTAGTTGCTGTTTTAGTTTTTAGGTTTGTTTAAGTGTTTTAACTTTTAGTTTTGTATTCTTTGAGTCTAGTTTAGTGTTTTAAACTTCGTTTTTGAGTTTTTAAGTCAGATCTTGTCTTAGTTGCTGTTTGAGTCAATTAGCTTGTTTTGGGCAGATTTGAGTGTTTCAAACTTGTTTTGAATCTTAGTAGTCTAATTTGAGTCTTTAAGTTTAGTTTTTGTGTTTTTAAGTCAGTTTCCAAGTGCTTAGCAATCCCTCCTAATCCCCGGTCTAGAACGATCCCTACTTACATCTTCACTACAATTTGACAAAAAGAGGGTTTAATTTGTGTGCTAGTAAAATATCATATCAGCTTTGAATTCCCCTCTAACTATAAAGAAATTAGTTCCTCATGTTCGCAAATAAACAAAGATAAATAAATATAAACATTGACATAAAGATAGAAAACACCTAGAAACGCTCCGACAATCCAACGTCTTGAATGGCATGCACGGCTCCAAGTTGTCTTCCTTCTTCTCCTTGCAAACTCACGGCACTCGAGGTATGATTGGTGAATGGTGTAGTGAAAATATGGTAGAGGGTGGTGAGTGAAAGGGTGCGGCAATGGGTTGTATATATAGGCTGAAAATCCCATCTCCTAGGTAGCAAAGGACAAGGTTTTAATGGCCTAAGTTGCATAGGAAAATAAAACACAATCCTATAAGGAAAACAAGTCAAAAACCCAAAGGGAATGGGAGATAATGTGCAGCACAAAGAGTGTGAAATGATAAGGCTTCTAGAAACCAAAATCCCAAGGGAAATAAGGAAAAACTCACGGCAAGGTTTGGAGGGAAAATGTCTGATTTGTCATGTAAGGCAAGGGCTTCTAGAAAGGTTCTAGGCGCTACTTTTGTAGGAAAAGATAAGGTCTTCTAGAAATCCCTTTTAAAGCATCCTAATCTAGTTAGAAACCCCCTTAAGTGGCTGAAATGTGGATAGTTTAGGATTAGGATAAAATAGGATAGGATAAGGTTTGTTTGGATAAGATAAGCTAAGATAAGGTTATGGATGAGGTTTTGGATAAGATTCCTTATCTTGAGCTGATTCTTTGGCTTTAATTCTTCTTCTTCAGGTAGGAATACTTGCTTGAGTAGGAAACTTCATTCGTCTAGGAATCCATCTTCAATTAAGACTCCTACATTGATTAGGAATCCTTCATGTGAGCCCTTTCCTACTTCAACTAGGAAACTTTGTACCTTCAATTCTTCAACTTTGAAACGCCTTCCTAGCTTCATTAATCCTTCAAATTCGTCCATCCCTTGTGCTTCATGTGCATGAACTCCCTTTTAGCCCAATTTCGCTCCAAAATGCTCCAAATTGCATCCTTTTGCTCACTTTGTCTCTAAAACCTGAAAACACATAAAAATAGCTTAAAAGACTAACTTAACCAAGAAACACAACATAAATGCATAAGAACTAACTAACTAAGGCGCATAAATATGCTCCTATCAAATTCCCCCACACTTAGCTTTTGCTAGTCCTCGAGCAAAACAATGAAACAAAACATAACCTAAACCTTCCAACAATCGCCTCAGGGATTTCCAATGGTACATGACACGCCAAAGATTACTACTCTCATAGATTTTAGCCATCTCTACTCTAGAGCACATACTTAATCATAGTCATCACTTACTAGCTCACATTTAACCAATTAAAACAATGTTTTAAATATAGTAACATGCCTTAGAGAATCCCGCAATTCCTCACAAGATATGCACTCAATTTTCACTCAGATTTTCTGACTACACACCCTACACTAGTTATATGTGAGAAGATTGATGTAAATATGAAAACTAATGCTCACATATGTTATGACAATCAAAGCATTTTTTGGAATTATGAATGTATGTATATGATCTCATGAATGGAATGCTACTACTTAGATGCGAGAACCAGGGATATCATATGCTCATACCAATTCCAAACTCCACATATTGAAACACATAACAATCAAGATAGAAGCAAAGGGTTGTAACGGGGCTAAAGTATTGGCTAACAAAGAAAGGTAAGGATAAACAAACATTCTTAAAGAATAATAAGCAAGTTATGAAATTGACACTTAGAATTCACTTTTGCATGCAAAAATCAATTGTTAAACACAAGGGGAAGAATCATGCAACACTTTAGGGTCTAATTCAACTTTTTGGACCCTTGCTTCAACAACCAACAACTTAGAGCTCATTTTATGCTCTTTCAACTTCTTTTCATACTTTTGACACTTTTCTCTTTTTTTCCTTTCTTTTTCTACGAATTTTTTTTTTTTTCTTTTGTTTAACCCGTGCCCTCCTTACTTCTTTTGGCACGCAAAAATTCCCTTCCCCCACACTTGTTTTTCTGCACAACATTGATCAAAAGGAATTCCCTCTAAGTCATGCTTTATTATCCTTTAAGAACAAGGGTACGGATAGTCCTACTCTAGGCTAGGTAAGAATAATGTGGCTAACAACAAAAATAGGCTAAATAAGGCTCAAAGGGGTTAATCCTACAAAAACAACTGCACGGGATGAAGGTTTTTTGTTGGCTCTGGTGATAACTACTAAACAACTTCATCTTATTATATGTTATGTACTCAATTTTAAGCTTTGAATGAAACGGGTATGAGTTCTAATATTTGGATCTAAAATGATGAAACGCCTTCTAAGTAGCAACCAAGCAAAGAATGATGAGATCATGCAACGACTTTAGAAAACACAAATTCACAGATTATTAACTCTCCAAAGAATCGTTTAGGCTCAAGTCTCACAGGGTTGTAGCGTTAGTTTGAGTTACTTCCTTCAAGCATGTTACAAAAACTGATTTTTTCTTTGTGATTACATGTGAATTCGTAAACAACAACGATGACCAAGCATAAACAAAAGATCATATCCAACTTCCATCCATGTTTGTAACTTTCTTTAACCGTCATGCAATTAAAAACCAAATCCTCATCATTTTGGGTTTTTTCAAAACTTTTTCACATTTTTTTCTTGAATTTTCGGATTTTCTGGTAAAGCCACATAAAAACACATCAAAACATGCTAAAAACACTTAAAAACAATGAAAAACAACCTTTGAAATGGTAGGTGGTAAAATCCTCCGAATTTGAAATTTGGGTGGTGTCTCCAACCGGGATTATATGTGTTTGAATATGGATCGTTCCTTGGTTGGTTTTGAGCTTGAAACCCAATTGCATGGGCGCTTTCCCATCCACCATTTTCAATCAACTGTGGACACTTTTCAGAGACATGTCCTTGGATGGAACATACGCCACATACAATTGGTCCTTGCATCTTCCTGCCCTCGGCCATCTGAGATACAAGAGAAGTAAGATTAGCCAATTGTGAATGAAGATCGGAAGTTGAACTGACCTGATGTACTTGGTGCCGTGGGGGTACCCTTTGGCCTACTCCCTCATATTGTTGAGCGTTCAACGCTCGATTAGAGATCAAAATCTTGGCAGCCATGGCTGTTTTGTCCACCAATGCTCCCCCCGCCGAAGCATCAAGCATTTGACGTTCTAAAGGTAGGAGACCCTCGTAGAAGTATTGCAAAAGCAACTCCTCCTTCATCTGATGCTGTGGACAAGAAGCAACAAGTGATTTAAATCGTTCATAATATGTAGGAAAAGACTCACCTTCTTCCTGCTGGATTCCGCTTATCTTTTTGCGTAGGAGTATGATGCGAGAAGTTGGAAAGAACTTCTCGAAGTACGCTCTCTTCATACTCTCCCAAGAAGTGACAGTGCCGAGAGCTAACTCGTATAACCAATCCTTGGCTTTATCCATCAAAGAGAATGGAAAAGCCTTCATCTTCAAAATACTTCCGTCAACGTTAACGGGAGTCATACTAGAACAAACTACTTCAAATTCTTTCAAATGTTTGTTAGGATCTTCCATGGACAAGCCATGGTATTTAGGAATATGATGAAGCAAACTTGACTTTAATTCAAACTCTTCCGTCTTACCTTGGGCAGCCGTGGGGTATTGGATGCACAAGGGTGCGGCATTATCCAATCCCGAGGCCGAGAGCTCTTTGAGTGTACGGTTGTCCACCGCCATGCCTTGATCCTCTTCACCCACTTGGGCCGTGGGCTCCACCTCCTCTTCTTGTATGTTTTCTTCAAGGTCAGATTCGGAATTGGGTGGAATGTGTTCTTGCTGGTTTCTAGCTCTTCTCAAATTCCTCTCAAAGTCATCGTCAAAGTCCAAGATGTTCGCACGAACCGTTTGAGAACTTCTAGTCATAAACTAGTACCTAAGAAACAGGAAACAAAATTAGGTCATAAACTTAAACAAAATCAGAAACAAAGTGAAATAAAAGAAACAAAAAAAACAATCCAAGGGATTAGCAAAGTTGCTAATCCCCGGCAACGGCGCCAAAAATTTGATGCGAAATATATTAAGCACACAAATTAAACCCTCTTTTGACAAATGTGGTAAAGTATGTAAGTAGGGATCGTTCTAGACCGGGGATTAGGAGGGATTGCTAAACACTTGGAAACTGACTTAAAAACTCAAAAACAAAGTTTAAAACACTAAACTAGACTCAAAGAATGCAAAACTAAAGGTTAAAACACTTAAACAAACCTAAAACTCAAAACAGCAACCTAATGACTCAAAACTGCCTAAAAACCACTTTCTGGGCAGTTTTGAGAACCTAACAAGAACTTGGACGAATTTGGGTGAAAACTTGAATCAAAACACTTAGAAACACAAATCAAAACACTTTCTAACTAATCTAAGACTTCAAAATAAAGGGGGATTTGTTTTGGACGAAAATTGAAAACAAAACAGAAACTTTAAAACAAAACAGATTGTAAAACGTTTTTGGATGAAAAGGATGGATAAAAGGCTAGTTAGGAGGTTCGTCTCCACACATGTCACACTTGCAAACAAAACGATTTTTAGTTGTTCTTCCAATAAATTATGAAACTCAACACCCCAAGTTAATTAGATACGCTTAAATTAACCTTCAAGTTCTCCTAAAGTTAATGAATTGGATGGGAAGGCGCATACAACAATTCAAAGCATTCCTTAAAGGTTCCTTACGTGATGAGCACAATAAAGATACAATCAAGAATCATGAAGCACAATGAGAACTATAAGTGTTGACGAGGCATTCGTTACTATGATGAGCATGAAACTAGTGCCAAGAATTCATTCAACGCGATCGTTTTCAAGCGACCTTCACTACTTGTGATTATAAGATTGTAACTATTAGGTGAAACTCCCTCATAATCTAGCATCATATTCATGCATGAAAACTAAGCGTGCACTCTCAATCAACATACACAAATAAGTTATCAATCAAGTAGATGAACGAATTGAATCCACAACTTATGAAATAACAACTGAATGTAATCAAATCATATTGCAAGCATGTACATTGTTTCGAATCACCCCCCAACTAAGGGGGTTTAGTTCCTCATACTCACAACACAAAGTTTATTGAATTGAAACATTGAAAACATAAGAAAGATCACACCTAAAAGTTCCAGCAATCTAAATTGCACAGCAGGTACGTCTAAGAACCTTCCTCCTCTTCCTTCGTTGCGGCACAGGGTTTTGTGATGGTTTTTGGGGGTTATGGATGGTGTAGAATGATGGGTTTATGGCTGGGATAGGTGTATGGGACGGCTAGGGTGGTTTTGGGTCAGAAAATATGGTGAATGGTGAAGGATAGGTGCGGGAGAGAGAGTGATGATGTTTCTGGCGTGAATGGGACTGAATAGAGATGTGTGGAATGTTTTGTGGCTGCAACAAGGAGGTTTATCTAAAGGAAAACAGAAATTAAAACCCTAGGTTGATTAGGAAATCAAAAATTAAGTCTAAAGCTTCTAGAAATAGGAAACAAATCAGAAAATAAAAGGAAAGGTCAAGGAAATATGCGGCTAGGGTTTAAAACATATTTGGAATGTGTTTTAATGCTCAAAATCAGGAAAGGACCCTCTCCCTTGCACGGCAAGGAAGAGGAAGTTGTGGAAAGGGTATGTGAGGTGCGGCAAGGGTTGATATGGTGCAAGGAAGGTGTTTTTGATGTCCTAAAATGCTTAAGAGGCCTTCAAAGTTGATAAGACTTAGTAACATTTAGGAAAGGTTAAACCAAAGTAGGAAACCTTGGCTTAACTTTCCTATTTCAAGTAGGAATCCTTGTTGGAGTAGGAATCCTTGTTCTTCTAGGAATCCTCATGTGAGTAGGAATCCATCTTCAATTGGGAATCCTTCGTTGATTAGGAATCCTTCTTCATGTAAGCACTTTCCTACTTTGATAGGAGCATATTTATGCGCCTTAGTTAGCTAGTTCTTATGCATCTTTGTTATGTTTTCTTCGTTAAAGTAGTCTTTTAAGCTACTTTCATGTGTTTTCAGGTTTAAAGGACATATTACATGAAATGATGCAAATTGGAGCTTTTGGAGCAAAATGTGAGCTTGGATTGAAAAGGACATGCTTGGAACACAAGGTTGGGATGGAATTGAAGAGTTGAGGATTTGAGGTTTCCTACTTGAAGTAGGAAAGCTAAGCCTAAAAGTTTCCATTTTGGGTTGATCTTTCCTAAATCGGAGTTGGCAACCAAAGTTTCTAAAGTTGGAAGTTTCTATTCTTGGAGGTTTCGATTTTCGTGAGTTTCTATTCTCGGCTTTGGGCTTTTGGATGACCCATCCTTACCTCTTGGACCTATGCCGCACCTAAACCCTAACCCTAGCCCATTGTTTCAGCCGCACCTAGGCCTTGTTCACATGCAAAAATCTGATTATAAACCCTAAGCCCATGCCGCACCTTTCCATCCTGGAAGCCCTATTTTACAAACCTTAACCCTAGCCCATTGTTCTAATCTGATTTGCTAGGGTTTTTAAGTGCCTATATATATATTTCTACACCCTAGCCGCACATATCACCCACTCTACAAATCAGAAATCGCCTAAACCCTACTCCCATTCCTTGCCGCAGCCACCATCCATTCCAGCCACTTCCCAACTGATGTGAAAATTAACTTGAAACACAAATTAAACCCTATTTGTGACAATTGTAGTAATGATGTAAGTAGGGATCGTTCTAACCGGGGATTAACTAGGGGTGCTAATCTAATACAAATCGACTTAGAAACACAAAAACTAAACTTAAAGACTCTAATTAGACTACTAAGATTCAAAACAGATTTGAAACACTCAAATCTGCCCAAAACTGACTAAACAAGCTAATTGACTCAAACAGCAACTAAGACAAGATCTGACTTCAAAACTCAAAAAACAAAGTTTAAAACACTAAACTAGACTCAAAGAACACAAAACTAAAAGTTAAAACACTTAAACAAACCTAAAACCCAAAACAGCAACTAGAAGACTCAAAACTGCCTAAAACCCACTTTCTGGGCAGTTTTGAGCACCTACACTAATTTGGACGAATTTGGCAAAACTTATGACTCAAAACACTTAAAAACACCAAAGAGGACAGATTATGAAGACTCAAACTTAACAAAATATGGGGGAATTGTGTTTGGACGAATTTGAACTAAATGCACAGATTGTAATTTAAAACAGATTGTAAACTAAATGTGATGAATCAATGGGTGATGGAATGGCTAAGGGGTTCTTCTCCACACATGAAATTTATGCAACGTAAATCGATTTCCAGTTATCAATTCAATAAGTTATGAACCTCGACACTCCAAGTTAATTAGGTTCGCTTAAATTAACTTTCAGATTTCCCTAGAATCATTGAATTGGATGAATATGCATCGCAAACAAATTATTCCTAACAAGTTCTCTATATGAACAGCACGATAAAGATACAAGTTAGAATCATTAAGTTCTTTGGAAATCATAAGCATCGACAAGGCATTCGTAACTATGAAAAGCATGATACTCTTGCCAGGAATCTACTTAACACGATCGTGACTAGCGACCTTCACTACTTGCGAATATAAATTCATAACGATTAGGTGAGACAAATTTATATCCTAGCATCAAATTCAAGCATGCAAATTAAGCGTGCACTCTCAATCAACATACAAGAACAAGTTTTGAATTAAACGGTTAAGCAAATTGTATTCACGACTTATGAAACGATAACTGGAAGTAATCAACTTATTTCACATAAATAAACATGGTTTCGAATACACCCTTAGCCAAAACGAATTTAGCCAATCATACTCAATGAAAAACAAAGATTACAAGAAGTAGACATTGAAATATAAGATAGAATACACCTAAAATTGTTCAACAACTCAGATTGAAGAAGCCAAACAACTTTGTGAACTGTCTCCTTCTCTTCCCCTTGCGGCAGATTGGAATGATGTGGTTTCTGGGCTGTTTTTGTGATGTAGAATGGATTATGGGTGGTATAGAGGCACGGCAAGGCTTGGGGATGGTGTGTGGATGTTGGGTGGAAGGTGTGGAGATGAAGAATGGTGGTGGAAATCGGCTGGAATGAAGGAGAAGTGGTTTCTGAGGTTGTGGATGGGTTTTGACGAATTTGGGAGAGTGTGTGGCTGAATCCCCTTTTGTGGCTGCACACACTTGTTTATTTAAAGGGATTAGGAAATTAAAAACCCTAGCTAATTAGGTAAACAGAAATTTAAGTCAAATGCTTCTAAAAATAGGAAATCAAATCAGAAAATAAAAGGAAAGGTGAAGGGAAATTCGGCCAGGTTTTAAAGCAAAACAAGGAAGGTGTTTTAAATCAGATTTTTGGGAAAGAAACCCTCTCCCTTGCACGGCAAGGAAGAGGAAAGGGTGAGGGAAGTGCGGCACATGTCCTAGAGTGGTTTAGGCTTTTGTTTTGTGTCCTAGAATGCTTAGAAAATCTTCATAATTGTTGGAACTTTTAGGGACAATTAGGAAAAATCAAACCAAAGTAGGAAACCTTGGCTTAACTTTCCTACTTCAAATAGGAATCCTTGTTGGAGTAGGAATCCTTATTGGAGTAGGAATCCTTGTTCTTCTAGGACTCCTCATTTGATTAGGAATCCTTCGTTGATTAGGAATCCTTCTTCGATTAGGAATCCCCTTCATGTAAGCACTTTCCTACTTCAACTAGGAAACCTTGTTCAAGTAGGAATCATCATCTTCAAGTCTTCAAATTCGTCCAAACCTTGGCTCCAAATATGTGACATGCATTCCAAACTCCATTTTGCTCCAAAATGCTCCAAAATGCCTCTTCTTGCATCCTTTGGCCTTAAAACCTGAAAACACATAAAACTGACTTTAAACACTAAAATAGCTAAGTAAACACATCCTAAATGCACGAGAACAAGCCAATTAAGTAGCATAAATATGCTCCTATCACCAACCTTGCCGCAGCCACCATCCACCTCCATACACCATTCTCCATCTCCCTACACCACCCATACACCTTGCCGCACCACCATCCCATCCTAATTCCCTTCGTAAACCAAAACCACATCCAAAAACCCCAAAACCATCTTTGCCGCAGCAAGGAGAAGAGAAGAGGAGCTTGACGTACAGAAATTCAAGTTGGAATTCTTGGGCGTTTTAGGTGTAATCTTTCTTATGTCTTCGATGTTTCAATTCAATAAACTTTATGTTGTGAGTATGAGGAACTAAACCCCCTTAGTTGGGGGGTAATTCGAAACCATGTACATGCTTGCAATTTGATTCGATTACATTCAGTTGTTATTTCATAAGTTGTGGATTCAATTCGTTCATCTATTTGATTGATAACTTATTTGTGTATGTTGATTGAGAGTGCACGCTTAGTTTTCATGCATGAATATGATGCTAGATTATGAGGGAGTTTCACCTAATAGTTACAATCTTATAATCACAAGTAGTGAAGATCGCTTGAAAACGATCGCGTTGAATGAATTCTTAGCATAAGTTTCATGCAATTCATAGTAACAAATGCTTCGTCAATGCTTATGTTTTTCATAGAACGTAATGATTCTTGCTTGTATCTCTATTATGCAATTCATGTAGGGAACTTGTAGGGAATGTTTTGGGTTGTCGTATGCAATCATCCAACTTAATAACTTGTGGAAAAACTGAGGGTTAATTAGTGCAATTCACGGTTAACTTGGGGCGTTGAGTATTCATAGTTTATCGGAAGAACAACTGAAAATCGTTTTGTTTGCAAGTGTGACATGTGTGGAGAAGAACCTCCTAACTAGCCTTTTAACCATCTATTTCACCAAACTCGTTTTTACAATCTGTGCTAATTAAAGTTTCTGTTTTGTTTTCAATTTTCGTCCAAAACAAATCCCCCTTTATTTTGAAGTCTTAAATTAGTTAGAAAGTTTTTTGATTTGTGTTTCTAGGTGTTTTGATTCAAGTTTTCAACCAATTTCGTCCAGATTAGTGTAAGTGCTCAAAACTGCCCAGAAAGTGGTTTTTAGGCAGTTTTGAGTCTTCTAGTTGCTGTTTTGGGTTTTATGTTTGTTTAAGTGTTTTAACCTTTAGTTTTGCATTCTTTGAGTTTAGTTTAGTGTTTTAAACTTTGTTTTTGAGTTTTTAAGTCAGTTTCCAAGTGTTTAGCAATCCCTCCTAATCCCCGGTCTAGAACGATCCCTACTTACATCTTCACTACAATTTGACAAAAAGAGGGTTTAATTTGTGTGCTTATCTATTTCGCATCATACTTCAACTAGGAAACCTTGTTCAAGTAGGAATCATCATCTTCAAGTCTTCAAATTCGTCCAAACCTTGGCTCCAAATATGTGACATGCATTCCAAGCTCCATTTTGCTCCAAAAAGCTCCAAAATGCATCTTCTTGCATCCTTTGGCCTTGGAACCTGAAAACACACAAAAGTGACTTTAAACACTAAAATAGCTAAGTAAACACAACTTAAATGCACGAGAACAAGCCAATTAAGTAGCATAAATATGCTCCTATCACCCAACGACTATCAGAAATAGGATATATAACACCACAATCAAGCAATTTTATAACCTCATTTTTGACTACTTCAAACATAGGTGGATTAAGGCGACGTTGAGCCTCCCTAGATGGTTTGGCTCCCTCCTCCAAAAGGATACGATGCATGCACGTGGTGGGACTAATGCCTTTAATATCCGCCAAAGTCCATCCAATGGCAGATTTGTGCTCCTTTAACACCCTTATCAACTTGTCTTCTTCTTGGGCCGTGAGTGAGCTAGATATGATGACGGGTAGTGTTTGATCTTCTCCCAAGAAAACATACTTCAAGTGACTAGGTAAGGGCTTCAACTCAAGTGTAGGTGGCTGCACAATGGATGGAAGTAACTTGTTAGCCAAAACCGAATCTAAAATTGAGAGTGGAGATTTACCAGAATGCGATGGCAATGACTCGAGGGCCGCGACCATTTCAACCACTTCACCACAAGGGGGCACGACAATAGGGTTAAAGTCCATGCCGTGGGTTGCATGGATTCCCCCACAATTATTTCTTGCTCCTATGCCGTGCCCTAAGGCTATTTCAAGTGCATCATCGTTCATTCGATCCAAGTGTACCTGTGCCAAAGAATCAACAATGTCAATAGCGAAACAAAAATGGTCCTCCATTGGGTATTTAATGGTTTCAGAAAGATTAAAACGAATAATGTCCCCATCGAACTCCATGGTTAATGTTCCCATAAACACGTCTATCTTTGTTCTCGCTGTTTTCATGAATGGTCGGCCTAGCAAGATTGGCAATGATGGAGCATGGCTCGAATCCTCCATTTCTAAGACATAAAAATCTGCAGGAAAGATAAGATGATTTACCTGCACTAAAACATCCTCAAGGACTCCCTTGGGATAAGCGTTAGAACGATTGGCCAATTGAATTATAACGCCATCTTGTTTTAACTCACCAAGGTTCATTGATGCATAAATGGAATATGGCATAACATTAATAGAAGCACCTAAATCTAACATGCATTGTTCAAATCTAGTGTTTCCAATTACGCATGGGATAGTAAAGCTCCCTGGATCCTTACAATTTGGAGGTAACTTTCGTTGCAAAACTGCAGATACATTTTCACCTACTTTCACAACTTCTTTGTTTGAAATTCTTTTCCTAGTTGTGCATAACTCTTTTAAAAACTTTGCGTACCTGGGCACTTGCTTAATAGCATCAAGTAAAGGAATGTTTACTTGGACTTTTCGAAAGGTATCCAAAATGTCCTTTTCGCTTTCTTCCTTCTTCGATTGTGCAAATCTGCGAGGGAAAGGAACATTGGGCAAATTAGTGTTCGAAATCACAACATTTGGGACATTCTTACCTGAGGTGGACGGATGGGATGTCTTAGATGGCTGCGGCATGGGTGATGCTACCCTTGTCGTGGGGTAGGATTGCTCATCTTCTTCGATTTGCATCTTCTCATCTTCTTTGTTTCTCACTTCTTTTCAACTTCGTAGTGTGATAGCCTTTGCAGATTCAAAACCACCCTTGGGATTGACCACCGTAGTGCTTGGTAACTTACCATTTTCACGGAATTGTCCCAAAAACTCGACCATTTGGCCCATTTGCTTCTTTAGCTCATTAACCTCCTTTGCTTGGTTCTGCATTCCCTGCGCCATGGTGGTTAGTAACTGATATGTTTTATCGTCATTCATAGACGTACCTGGGTTGGTTTGGGATGATTGTGCTTGAGGAGGTGGTTCTGGTGCCATTGGCCTTGGAAAGAAACCCGGGGGTTGTCGGAATCCACTTTGTTGGCCATATTGTGGTGCATCTCTCCATCTGAAATTGGGGTGGTCACGCCATCCCGGATTGTATGTGTTGGAGAAAGGATCACCCCTTGGTTGGTTTTGATTCCCATAACCCACAGCATTGGCAGATTCCCACCCTTCATTCTCAATTAATTGAGGACATTGATCAGATTGGTGTCCTTAAATGGAGCATACACCACAGACTGTAGTTCCTTGCATTTTGGGGCCTTCAACCAACTGCGATAACATAGATGTAAGGTTAGCCATTTGGGATTGTAACTCAGAAATAGAACTTACCTCATTTACATGATGTGGCCGTGGGGTGTCTCTTTGCCCAACACCTTCATATTGTTGTGCATTGAGTGCTCGATTCGCAATGAGAGTTTTGGCATCCCTGGGTGTCTTGTCCACTAGAGCTCCTCCCGCGGACGCATCCAACATTTGTCGTTCAAGTGGTAAAAGACCTTCGTAAAAGTATTGAAGAAGTAGCTCCTCCTTCATCTGATGCTGTGGACAAGAAGCAACAAGTGATTTAAATCGTTCATAATAAGATGGAAAAGATTCACCTGGGCTTTGCTGAATTCCACTAATCTTCTTGCATAGAAGAATGACTCGTGATGTCGGGAAGAACTTCTCTAAGAAAGCTCGCTGCATACTCTCCCATGATGTGATAGTGCCGGGAGCCAACTCATACAACCAATCCTTGGCCTTCTCCAACAAAGAAAAGGGAAAGGCCTTCATCTTCAATATGTTGCTGTCCACGTTCACCGGTGTCATACTCGAGCATACTACTTCGAACTCCTTTAAATGCTTATTGGGGTCCTCCATTGATAACCCATGGAACTTGGGTATATGATGTAGCAAACTTGACTTCAACTCAAATTCATCGGTCTTATTAGGGGCTGCCCTAGGGTATTGGATGCAAAGAGGGGCTGCGTTGGCCAAACCCGAGGCAGAAAGCTCCTTGATGGTTCGATTGTCGGCTGCCATGGTTGGTACTTCTTCTTCAACTCTTGCCGTGGCCTCCTCTTCAACCTCAACTTCTTGCTCTTCTAATTCAGGTTCGGGACTAGGAGGATTAGACTCTTGCACTTTCTTTTTCCTTCTCAAAGTCCTCTCAAAATCTCCGTCGAAGTCGAAGATATGCTCACGAACAGGTTGTGAGCTACGGGTCATAAACTAGTACCTACACACACGAGCAAACAAGGTTAGTAACCAACGTAATAGACTTGGCACAAGTAAGGAAATAAGGTGCCTATACACGGCACAAAAACAAAACACACACACACGGTGCAAAATTCAAAAACAAAACAGAAACTAAACAATTTAAACAAAACACAAGACAAGGGATTAGCAACTTTGCTAATCCCCGGCAACAGCGCCAAAATTTGATGTGAAAATTATGTTAACACACAAATTAAACCCTATTTGTGACAATTGTAGTAAGTATGTAAGTAGGGATCGTTCTAACCGGGGATTAACTAGGAGTACTAATCACTTGAAAACTGAATTAGAAACGTAAAAACAAAGTTTAAAACACTAGATTAGACTCAAAGAATGCAAAACTAACGTTTAAAATACTAAAACAAACCAAAAACTCAAAACAGTGATGCGAAATAAATAAGCACACAAATTAAACCCTCTTTTTGTCAAATTGTAGTGAAGATGTAAGTAGGGATCGTTCTAAACCGGGGATTAGGAGGGCTTGCTAAACACTTGGAAACTGACTTAAAAACTCAAAAACAAAGTTTAAAACACTAAACTAAACTCAAAGAATGCAAAACTAAAGGTTAAAACACTTAAACAAACATAAAACCCAAAACAGCAACTAGAAGATGATAGGAGCATATTTATGCGCCTTAGTTAGTTAGTTCTTATGCATTTATGTTGTGTTTTCTTAGTTAAGTTAGTCTTTTAAGCTATTTTGATGTGTTTTCAGGTTTTAGAGACAAAGTGAGCAAAAGGATGCAATTTGGAGCATTTTGGAGCAAAATTGGGCTAAAATGGAGTTCATGCACATGAAGCACAAGGGATGGACGAATTTGAGAGATTGATGAAGCTAGGAAGGCGTTTCAAAGTTGAAGAATTGAAGATACAAAGTTTCCCAGTTGAAGTAGGAAAGGGCTTACATGAAGGATTCCTAAATGAAGATGGATTCCTAATCAATGTAGGAGTCCTAATTGAAGATGGATTCCTAGACGAATGAAGTTTCCTACTCAAGCAAGTATTCCTACATGAAGAAGAAGAATTAAAGCCAAAGAATCAGCTCAAGATAAGGTATCTTATCCAAAACCTCATCCATAACCTTATCTTAGCTTATCTTATCCAAACAAACCTTATCCTAATCCTAAACTATCCACATTTCAGCCACTTAGGAGGGTTTCTAACTAGATTAGGACACATTAAAATTGGTTTCTAGAAGCCCTTATCCACTCCTAAATAGGCAGATTAGAAAGATTCAACAAAGAGAAGGGTTTAGGAATGCAAATCTGGAATTGGAGTGATTCCTCGAGCTTCCTTTGTTGAATTGCATGGGTTGCCTCCCAAGTAGCGCTTTCTTTAACGTCTTGCAGCCGGACGATGCTTCTTTGAAGGGTTATGGAACCCCACGGTCTGGAGGGGTGTTTCCTCTACGCCTTGTCCTTCGAACCACTTCATGCTTTGGGTCCTTGAATGGAATGAGATAGTAATTCTCCTTGACTGGGCCATTGAGCATCCTACAATCCATGTGAATTCGCCCACCATCCGGGATATGCTCGGGCACCTGCACCCAAGTAGGGAACCATTTCTTAATTTTAATGGGAATTGGATTTGGATTAGGTGCCTTACCTTGGCGTTGTGATGAAGTGGCAGCAACATGAACTTTCTCCCCCTTGGTGTTCTCGGTCAAATTGGGTGTTTTAAGGGCAGTGGCCACGGGGTCCTTGTGCTCCACTCCAATTCCCCCATCTTGTATTGTTCTTGAAGCAAACTTTGTGTTAGGGGCTGAATGATCCGTCCCTATCTGTTCTATTGTATCAATAACACAACAAGAACGAACAACATTAGGAGTCTCAATGGATTCAGGAATTTTAAAACAAATCATATCACCACCAAATGCCATGGTTACTTCTCCTTTGGCTACATCAATCTTGGTTTGAGCTGTTTTCATGAAAGGTCGTCCAAGTAAGAGTGGTGATGATGGAGAGTGTGCCGAATCTTCCATGTCAAGCACATAGAAATCTGCAGGAAAAATCAAATGGTCTACCTGCACCAAAACATCCTCCAAAACACCTTTCGGATATGCATTAGATCGATCGGCTAATTGGATAATAACACCATCATTTTTAAGCTCTCCTAGATTCATCGATGCATAAACAGAATATGGCATGACATTAATAGAAGCACCTAAATCTAGCATGGCATGTTCAAACCTTGTATTACCAATTACGCAAGGGATAGTGAAACTACCTGGATCTTTGCATTTAGGCGGTAGCTTTCTTTGCAACAGTGCAGAGACATTCTCACTTACATGTACTACCTCTTTCTCCCGAATCCGTTTCCTTGTTGTACAAAGCTTTTTCAAGAACTTTGCATACTTCAGAATTTGCTTGATTGCATCCAAAAGGGGTATGTTGACTTGAACTTTCCTAAATGTCTCTAGAACATCTTTTTCCTCCTCTTCTTTCTTGGATTGCAAAAACCTGCCAGGAAAGGGCACATTTAGTGGAAAGGAACTAGAAGAATTCAAATTTGGACTTACCTTGACGGGTTGAGATGGTTTAGGGGCATGTTGTGGTTGCGGTAAGGGTGGTTCTACCCTTGCCGTGGGTTGGGCTCCATGTTCTTCTTCTTGCAGCAGCTTTTCATCCTCTATTTGACTTGATTTTGATGAGTTTGGATCAACCCTAACTTGCCTACCACCTCTCAACGTGATGGCCTTGGCGGTTTCAAATCCTCCTTTGGGATTCGCAATGGTTGAACTAGGGAGCTTTCCATGTTCACGAAACTGCCCCATAAACTCGGCAATTTGCCCCACTTGCTTCTCCAACTCGTCCATCCTTTTGTCTTGGTTTTGCATAGCCTTAGCTTGATTTTCCTGCCCATTAGACAACTTAGTTAGTATCTTAAGAAGTGCATCATTGTCAAGAGACATACCTGAAGTACTTGGGCCGGATTGGGATTGATTTTGAGGTGGGTCGTAGGGTTTGGTGAAGAACCCCGGGGGTTGTTGCCTAAAGCCTCCTTGGTTTTGAGGTTGTTGGGGCTCCCTCCACTTGCAATTTGGGTGGTCTCTCCAACCGGGATTATATGTGTTTGAATATGGATCGTTCCTTGGTTGGTTTTGACCTTGAAACCCAATTGCATGAGCGCTTTCCCATCCCCCATTTTCAATCAACTGTGGACACTTTTCAGAGGCGTGTCCTTGGATGGAACATACGCCACATACATTTGGTCCTTGCATCTTCATGCCCTCGGCCATCTGAGACACAAGAGAAGTAAGATTAGCTAATTGCGAATGAAGATCGGAAGTTGAACTTACCTCATTAACTTGATGTCGTGGGGGTCCCCTTTGGCCTACTCCCTCGTATTGTTGAGCGTTCAACGCTCGATTAGAGATCAAGATCTTGGCAGCCATGGGTGTTTTGTCCACCAATGCTCCCCCCGCCGAAGCATCAAGCATTTGACGTTCTAGAGGTAGGAGACCCTCGTAGAAATATTGCAAAAGCAACTCCTCCTTCATCTGATGCTGTGGACAAGAAGCAACAAGTGATTTAAATCGGTCATAATATGTAGGAAAAGACTCACCTTCTTCTTGTTGAATTCCGCTTATCTTTTTGCGTAGGAGGATGATGCGAGAAGTTGGAAAGAACTTCTCTAAGAATGCTCTCTTCATACTCTCCCAAGATGTGACAGTGCCGGGAGCTAACTCGTATAACCAATCCTTGGCTTTATCCATCAAAGAGAATGGAAAAGCCTTCATCTTCAAAATACTTCCGTCAACATTAACGGGAGTCATACTAGAACAAACTACTTCAAATTCCTTCAAATGTTTGTTAGGATCTTCCATGGACAAGCCATGGTATTTAGGAATATGATGAAGCAAACTTGACTTTAATTCAAACTCTTCCGTCTTACCTTGGGCAGCCGGGGGGTATTGGATGCACAAGGGTGCGGCATTATCCAATCCTGAGGCCGAAAGCTCTTTGAGTGTACGGTTGTCCACCTCCATGTCGTTTTCTGCCTCCTCCTTTTCTTCAAATTCGGATTCAGAACTAGAACTAGGTGGACTAGGTTCTGGTACTTTTCTTTTCCTTCTCAAAGTTCGTTCAAAATTGGCGTCAAACTCCGATATATGTGCACGAACTGGTTGAGAACTACGAGTCATAAACTAGTACCTGAAATAAACAAAATCAAATGAAATTAAAACTAAAATTAAAACACACGAAAAAAAGAAATAAAAAGAAACAATGGGGATTTAGCAAAGTTGCTAATCCCCGGCAACGGCGCCAAAATTTGATGTGAGAATTACTTGACACACAAATTAAACCCTCTTGTTGTCAATTGTAGTAAAGAATGTAAGTAGGGATCGTTCTAGGCCGGGGATTAGGAGGGCTTGCTAAATCCTCTCAAAAACATAAAAACAAAGTTACAAATGTAAATAAAAGAATTTAAAAGTAAAGGGGGATTTGGATTTGATGAATTTAGAAACAAAACATAAACTTTGGAAAACAAAACAAGTTTTAAAACGAATTTGGTTTAAAAAAATGGATGGAAGGCTAGCTAAGGGGTTCTTCTCCACACATGTCTTGCTTGCATACAAAATGATTTCCAATTGCATTTCAATAACTTATTAATTCTCAATGCCCCAAGTTAATTAGGTACGCTTAAATTAACCCTCAGATTTTCCTACTTTTATTGAGTTGGATGATTGCATACGACAACCCAAAGCATTCTTCACAAGTTCCCTACATGAATTGCATAATAGAGATACAAGCAAGAATCATTAAGTTCTATGAAAATCATAAGCATTGACGAGGCATTCATAACTATGGAATACGCATGTTACTCTTGCCAAGAATTTACTTAACGCGATTGTGACTAGCAACCTTCACTACTTGTGAATATAAGTTCATGACAATTAGGTGAAACTCCCTTATATTTTAGCATCAAATTCATGCATGCAAACTAAGTATCGACCCTCAATCAACATACACAAATTAGTTTTTATACGAACGGATAAGTAAATTGAATTCATAACTTATGAAACGCAATTAAAAGTAATTAAATCATATTGCAAGCAAGGACATGTGTTTCGAATTCCCCCCTAGCTAAGGGGGGTTTAGTTCCTCATTATTACAAAACAAAGATAAACAAAATTAAACATTGAAAAACAAAGGAAAGAAAGCACCTAAACGTTCCAACGATCCATGTTGGATAGCAAGCGCGTCCAAGGACTTTTCTCCTTCTCTTTGCTGCAACAACAAGGTTGGAATGATGTTGAAAGGTTGGTTATTTGGAGGAATGGATGGGAAGGGGTTTAGATATGTAGGAGAGGCAAGGAAAGGCTTGGAGAATGGTTAATTTCTGGATGATTTGAATGAGGTTGCTACCATGGTATTTATAGGAAGAGGATGAACTTGTTTAACACAAAATTTTGGTGGAATTGAGTAGGTGAGCATGGCAAAGAGTGGGAATTGTTGGTGGGTTAAGCATTGCATCATCCACTCACATGTCATGGTGATTTAAGCATTGCATCATCCACTCACATGTCATGGTGAGATAGGCATTGCATCATCACTAAAAAATCTGGTGGAAGTGAAACAAAGGGAAGGCCACGACATTGATGAATTTTATGAGGTATGCATGGTTTTGAGTGAAGTTTTGGCCAATCCTTCTAGAAATTTATCTCTTCTTGCACTTTGTATTTGTTTCACCACATTTTTAGCATGTTTCTATCCTCATTTGACTTCAAATTCGTCCATCCATCTTGCTCATATCATATGTAATCCATTCCAAGTTCAAAACTGCTCCAAAATGCACCAAAATGCACTTTCTTGCTACCTTAGCCCTTTGGACCTACAAACACACGAAAATAGCTTAAAGTACTAAAATAACTAAGAACTAATAACGTAAATGCAAGAAAACTAGTTAACTAAGTCGCATAAATATGCGTCTATCATTTGTTTACAAAGTTTATGTTTTTAAAAGTTAAATTTGTCAAAACCAAACCCCTTGTTTTTAAACCTTGTTTTTAGAGTCAAAACTTGTTTCCTTTTAGTCTTTTGAGTCTTTGAAGTTCTATTTTCGTCCAAATCACTTGTTAGGTCCAGAATTGAGTCTTTTTTTTATTGTTTCTTGCTGTTTTTAGTGTTTTGAGTTAGTTTTGAGTTTATTGAGTCTATTTTAGTGTTTTTGAGTCTTATTTGTGTTGATTAGCATCCCTAGTTAATCCCCGGTTTAGAACGATCCCTACTTGCATCATTACTACAATTGTCATCAATAGGGTTTAATTTGTGTGTCAACATATTTTTCACATCAAATTTTGGCGCCGTTGCCGGGGATTAGCAAAATTGCTAATCCCCCTTGCTTTCTTTTTCGTGTCTTTTGTTTTTCGTTTCTGATGTTGTTTCGTTTATTTTACTTTTGATATTTGATTTAGTTTTCTTTCTTTGATTTCAGGTTCTAGGGAAGTAAGACATGGATTTTGCTAACATTCAAGCTCAATTGGCGAATCTTACTTCTCAATTGTCACAGATTGCCGGAAGGACTACAATGCAAAATGTCCCTACATTTGGTGTGTCTTATGGGCACGGATATCTAACTCATCAACATCCTCAATTCACTGTGAACGAAGATGCTTGGGGTTATCAAGGCTATGATCAACCAAGCAACAACATGTTTTCCAACGCTTACAATTCGGCTTGGAGAGATCATTCAAATTATATGTGGGAGGAACCTCAACAATTCCAACAAGATGGATATTGGCAGCAAGATGCTCAATCAAACTCAGGTTCGTCAATAAATTATAATCAAATTCTTAATGAATTAAATTGTTTGGTGCAGGGCTCACAAAATCAAGCCAAGGAGGCTCAACAAGATGCATATTGGCAGCCATATGAGGAATTCTACACCACACCTATACAGCCACCACCGCATACCCCACAACAATTCCAATCAAATTCAAGTATGTCCATGGATAGTGATCAAATTCTTCAAGTACTAACCTCTTTGACGCAGGACCAACAAAATCAAGACAAGAAGTTGGATAAATTGAAGAGTCAAATGGGAGAGATTATGGAATTCATGGTACAAATTCAAGAGCAAAGTGAACTCTCCAACTCAACTGTTGAAAATTCGAACGAAGATTTTGAAATCCACGATGCTATCACTTTGGGAAGTGCTATGGAGGTTGGAGCTGGCCTAAAAACATCCAAACATAGCCTAGAAGTGGATGATGAGCTGCTGATTGAGGAGGAGGAAGCAGACATACACACGGCAAGGGTAGAACAACCCTTGCCGCAGCCCCTTAAGCCCTCTAACCCACCCACCACAAGTAAGGACGTCCTAATTTTATTTCATTCTAATGTTGTTCCTCCGAATGTCCCTTTTCCTTGCAGGTTTTTGATTCCCAAGAAAGAAGAGAGTGAAAAAGACATCGTGGAAGCCTTTCCAAGGGTGCAAAATGATATTCCAATTCTTGGCACACCCACTCAAGTACCAGATTGTGTTGAAGTGTTCAAAGAACCTTGTTCACCACAAAGAAGGAGTCAAGAAAAAGAAGTGGCTGGAGAATGTCAAGAATTCATTAAAGATGACGTATTTGAAGTAACAAAGCCCAAAGAAGTTGAGTTTGATGACACGGGACAAATCACAACCATCGTAGTAAATCTGGCCAAATTCAAAGTCCCTGAAACTTTCAAAAAAGTGGTGTTTGTCATTGAGTTCATGTTGGAGCCACCAGGTAAGCCATCTCCTCGAAATTCAATTTCGTTTTCTACTAACATGCTGTTGATGATTCAGGCACCCACGTTAGAATTTAAACCATTGCCGGATCATTTCAAGTATCACCGTCCATTCAAAGATCAATTCCATGCCATGGCCACCAATGGAATTTAATTGGAGGTATCGTCCGGCTGGAAGACGTTAAAGCAAGCGCTTCTTGGGAGGCAACCCATGCAACTAACGAAGATCTAGGAAGCTCCGGCATCACAACCAGATTTGCGTTCCTACACCCTACTCTCTATTGCTTTTACTTTGCCATATTTGTCATATTTGCTTGTTGTGTTATTTGCTTGTTTTTGGTGTGAGTCTATGTTTGAAACATTGAGGACAATGTTTGGTTTAAGTGTGGGGGGGTAAACAAAGTGTTTTTGTGTCAAATTCGGAGGATTTTACCACCTACCATTTCAAAGGTTGTTTTTCATTGTTTTTAAGTGTTTTTAGCATGTTTTGATGTGTTTTTATGTGGCTTTACCAGAAAATCCGAAAATTCAAGAAAACATTAGAAAAAGTTTTGAAAAAAAACCAAAAAGAGTCGTTTTAAAGTTGTTTTTGTGTCTTAGAGTACCTTCCAACACAATGATGAGGATTTTGTTTTTAATTGCATGACGGTTAAAGAAAGTTACAAACATGGATGGAAGTTTAATATACTCTTTGGTTTATGCTTGGTTATAGTTATAGTTTATGAATTCACATGTAATCACAAAGAAAAAATCAGTTTTTGTAACATGCTTGAAGGAAATAACTCAAACTAACGCTACAACCTTGTGAGACTTGAGCCTTAACAATCTTTGGAGAGTTAATAATCTGTGAATTTGTTGTTTTCTAAAGTCGTTGCATGATCTCATCATTCTTTGCTTGGTTGCTACTTAGAAGGCGTTTCATCATTATAGATCCAAATATTAGAACTCATACCCATTTCATTCAAAACTTAAAATTGAGTGCAGAACAAATAACAAGATGAAGTTGTTTAGTAGTTATCACCAGAGCCAAAAAGCCTTCAACCCATGCATTTGTTTTGTAGGTTTAACCCCTTTGAGCCGTATTTAGCCTATTTTGTTGTTAGCCGCATTATCCTTACCTAGCCTAGAGTAGGACTATCCGTACCCTTGTTCTTAAAAGATAATAAAGCATGACTTAGAGGGAATTCCTTTTGATCAATGTTGTGCAGAAAACTAAGTGTGGGGGAAGGGAAAGTTTGTGTGCCAATAGAAGTAAGGAGGGCACGAGTTAGAGAAAGAAAGAAAAAAAGAAAAAAAAAGAAAAAAAAAGAAAATTCGTATAAAAAGAAAGAGAAAAAAAGAGAAAAGTGTGAAAAGTATGAAAAGGAGTTGAAAGAGCATAAAATGAGCTCTAAGTTGTTGGTTGTTGAAGCAAGGGTTCAAAAAGTTCAATTAGACCCTAAGTGTTGCATGAGTCTTTCCCTTGGGTTTAAACATTGATTTTTGCATGCAAAAGTGAATTCTAAGTGTCAATTTCATAACTTGCTTATTATTCTTTAAGAATGTTTGTTTATCCTTACCTTTCTTTTTAGCCAATACCTTAGCCCCGTTACAACCCTTTGCTTCTATCTTGATTGTTATGTGTTATGTGTGGAGTTTGGAATTGGTATGAGCATATGATATCCCTGGTTCTCGCGTCTAAGTAGTAGCATTCCATTCATGAGATCATATACATACATTCATAATTCCAGAAAATGCTTTTATTGTCATAACATATGTGAGCATTAGTTTTCATATTTACATCAATCTTCTCACATATAACTAGTGTAGGGTGTGTGGTTAGAAAATCTGAGTAAAAATTGAGTGCATATCTAGTGAGGAATTGAGGGATTCTCTAAGGCATGTTACTACATTCAAAACATTGTTTTAATTGATTAAATGTGAGCTACTAAGTGATGACTATGATTAAGTATGTGCTCGAGAGTATGGAGGGCTAAAATCTATGTAAGTAGTCATCTTTGGTGTGTCATGTACCATGGAAATCCCTGAGGCGATTGTTGGAAGGTTTAGGTTATGTTTTGTTTCGTTGTTTTGCTCGAGGACTAGCAAAAGCTAAGTGTGGGGGAATTTGATAGGAGCATATTTATGCGCCTTAGTTAGTTAGTTCTTATGCATTTATGTTGTGTTTTCTTAGTTAAGTTAGTCTTTTAAGCTATTTTGATGTGTTTTCAGGTTTTAGAGACAAAGTGAGCAAAAGGATGCAATTTGGAGCATTTTGGAGCAAAATTGGGCTAAAATGGAGTTCATGCACATGAAGCACAAGGGATGGACGAATTTGAGAGATTGATGAAGCTAGGAAGGCGTTTCAAAGTTGAAGAATTGAAGATACAAAGTTTCCCAGTTGAAGTAGGAAAGGGCTTACATGAAGGATTCCTAAATGAAGATGGATTCCTAATCAATGTAGGAGTCCTAATTGAAGATGGATTCCTAGACGAATGAAGTTTCCTACTCAAGCAAGTATTCCTACATGAAGAAGAAGAATTAAAGCCAAAGAATCAGCTCAAGATAAGGTATCTTATCCAAAACCTCATCCATAACCTTATCTTAGCTTATCTTATCCAAACAAACCTTATCCTAATCCTAAACTATCCACATTTCAGCCACTTAGGAGGGTTTCTAACTAGATTAGGACACATTAAAATTGGTTTCTAGAAGCCCTTATCCACTCCTAAATAGGCAGATTAGAAAGATTCAACAAAGAGAAGGGTTTAGGAATGCAAATCTGGAATTGGAGTGATTCCTCGAGCTTCCTTTGTTGAATTGCATGGGTTGCCTCCCAAGTAGCGCTTTCTTTAACGTCTTGCAGCCGGACGATGCTTCTTTGAAGGGTTATGGAACCCCACGGTCTGGAGGGGTGTTTCCTCTACGCCTTGTCCTTCGAACCACTTCATGCTTTGGGTCCTTGAATGGAATGAGATAGTAATTCTCCTTGACTGGGCCATTGAGCATCCTACAATCCATGTGAATTCGCCCACCATCCGGGATATGCTCGGGCACCTGCACCCAAGTAGGGAACCATTTCTTAATTTTAATGGGAATTGGATTTGGATTAGGTGCCTTACCTTGGCGTTGTGATGAAGTGGCAGCAACATGAACTTTCTCCCCCTTGGTGTTCTCGGTCAAATTGGGTGTTTTAAGGGCAGTGGCCACGGGGTCCTTGTGCTCCACTCCAATTCCCTCATCTTGTATTGTTCTTGAAGCAAACTTTGTGTTAGGGGCTGAATGATCCGTCCCTATCTGTTCTATTGTATCAATAACACAACAAGAACGAACAACATTAGGAGTCTCAATGGATTCAGGAATTTTAAAACAAATCATATCACCACCAAATGCCATGGTTACTTCTCCTTTGGCTACATCAATCTTGGTTTGAGCTGTTTTCATGAAAGGTCGTCCAAGTAAGAGTGGTGATGATGGAGAGTGTGCCGAATCTTCCATGTCAAGCACATAGAAATCTGCAGGAAAAATCAAATGGTCTACCTGCACCAAAACATCCTCCAAAACACCTTTCGGATATGCATTAGATCGATCGGCTAATTGGATAATAACACCATCATTTTTAAGCTCTCCTAGATTCATCGATGCATAAACAGAATATGGCATGACATTAATAGAAGCACCTAAATCTAGCATGGCATGTTCAAACCTTGTATTACCAATTACGCAAGGGATAGTGAAACTACCTGGATCTTTGCATTTAGGCGGTAGCTTTCTTTGCAACAGTGCAGAGACATTCTCACTTACATGTACTACCTCTTTCTCCCGAATCCGTTTCCTTGTTGTACAAAGCTTTTTCAAGAACTTTGCATACTTCAGAATTTGCTTGATTGCATCCAAAAGGGGTATGTTGACTTGAACTTTCCTAAATGTCTCTAGAACATCTTTTTCCTCCTCTTCTTTCTTGGATTGCAAAAACCTGCCAGGAAAGGGCACATTTAGTGGAAAGGAACTAGAAGAATTCAAATTTGGACTTACCTTGACGGGTTGAGATGGTTTAGGGGCATGTTGTGGTTGCGGTAAGGGTGGTTCTACCCTTGCCGTGGGTTGGGCTCCATGTTCTTCTTCTTGCAGCAGCTTTTCATCCTCTATTTGACTTGATTTTGATGAGTTTGGATCAACCCTAACTTGCCTACCACCTCTCAACGTGATGGCCTTGGCGGTTTCAAATCCTCCTTTGGGATTCGCAATGGTTGAACTAGGGAGCTTTCCATGTTCACGAAACTGCCCCATAAACTCGGCAATTTGCCCCACTTGCTTCTCCAACTCGTCCATCCTTTTGTCTTGGTTTTGCATAGCCTTAGCTTGATTTTCCTGCCCATTAGACAACTTAGTTAGTATCTTAAGAAGTGCATCATTGTCAAGAGACATACCTGAAGTACTTGGGCCGGATTGGGATTGATTTTGAGGTGGGTCGTAGGGTTTGGTGAAGAACCCCGGGGGTTGTTGCCTAAAGCCTCCTTGGTTTTGAGGTTGTTGGGGCTCCCTCCACTTGCAATTTGGGTGGTCTCTCCAACCGGGATTATATGTGTTTGAATATGGATCGTTCCTTGGTTGGTTTTGACCTTGAAACCCAATTGCATGAGCGCTTTCCCATCCCCCATTTTCAATCAACTGTGGACACTTTTCAGAGGCGTGTCCTTGGATGGAACATACGCCACATACATTTGGTCCTTGCATCTTCATGCCCTCGGCCATCTGAGACACAAGAGAAGTAAGATTAGCTAATTGCGAATGAAGATCGGAAGTTGAACTTACCTCATTAACTTGATGTCGTGGGGGTCCCCTTTGGCCTACTCCCTCGTATTGTTGAGCGTTCAACGCTCGATTAGAGATCAAGATCTTGGCAGCCATGGGTGTTTTGTCCACCAATGCTCCCCCCGCCGAAGCATCAAGCATTTGACGTTCTAGAGGTAGGAGACCCTCGTAGAAATATTGCAAAAGCAACTCCTCCTTCATCTGATGCTGTGGACAAGAAGCAACAAGTGATTTAAATCGGTCATAATATGTAGGAAAAGACTCACCTTCTTCTTGTTGAATTCCGCTTATCTTTTTGCGTAGGAGGATGATGCGAGAAGTTGGAAAGAACTTCTCTAAGAATGCTCTCTTCATACTCTCCCAAGATGTGACAGTGCCGGGAGCTAACTCGTATAACCAATCCTTGGCTTTATCCATCAAAGAGAATGGAAAAGCCTTCATCTTCAAAATACTTCCGTCAACATTAACGGGAGTCATACTAGAACAAACTACTTCAAATTCCTTCAAATGTTTGTTAGGATCTTCCATGGACAAGCCATGGTATTTAGGAATATGATGAAGCAAACTTGACTTTAATTCAAACTCTTCCGTCTTACCTTGGGCAGCCGGGGGGTATTGGATGCACAAGGGTGCGGCATTATCCAATCCTGAGGCCGAAAGCTCTTTGAGTGTACGGTTGTCCACCTCCATGTCGTTTTCTGCCTCCTCCTTTTCTTCAAATTCGGATTCAGAACTAGAACTAGGTGGACTAGGTTCTGGTACTTTTCTTTTCCTTCTCAAAGTTCGTTCAAAATTGGCGTCAAACTCCGATATATGTGCACGAACTGGTTGAGAACTACGAGTCATAAACTAGTACCTGAAATAAACAAAATCAAATGAAATTAAAACTAAAATTAAAACACACGAAAAAAAGAAATAAAAAGAAACAATGGGGATTTAGCAAAGTTGCTAATCCCCGGCAACGGCGCCAAAATTTGATGTGAGAATTACTTGACACACAAATTAAACCCTCTTGTTGTCAATTGTAGTAAAGAATGTAAGTAGGGATCGTTCTAGGCCGGGGATTAGGAGGGCTTGCTAAATCCTCTCAAAAACATAAAAACAAAGTTACAAATGTAAATAAAAGAATTTAAAAGTAAAGGGGGATTTGGATTTGATGAATTTAGAAACAAAACATAAACTTTGGAAAACAAAACAAGTTTTAAAACGAATTTGGTTTAAAAAAATGGATGGAAGGCTAGCTAAGGGGTTCTTCTCCACACATGTCTTGCTTGCATACAAAATGATTTCCAATTGCATTTCAATAACTTATTAATTCTCAATGCCCCAAGTTAATTAGGTACGCTTAAATTAACCCTCAGATTTTCCTACTTTTATTGAGTTGGATGATTGCATACGACAACCCAAAGCATTCTTCACAAGTTCCCTACATGAATTGCATAATAGAGATACAAGCAAGAATCATTAAGTTCTATGAAAATCATAAGCATTGACGAGGCATTCATAACTATGGAATACGCATGTTACTCTTGCCAAGAATTTACTTAACGCGATTGTGACTAGCAACCTTCACTACTTGTGAATATAAGTTCATGACAATTAGGTGAAACTCCCTTATATTTTAGCATCAAATTCATGCATGCAAACTAAGTATCGACCCTCAATCAACATACACAAATTAGTTTTTATACGAACGGATAAGTAAATTGAATTCATAACTTATGAAACGCAATTAAAAGTAATTAAATCATATTGCAAGCAAGGACATGTGTTTCGAATTCCCCCCTAGCTAAGGGGGGTTTAGTTCCTCATTATTACAAAACAAAGATAAACAAAATTAAACATTGAAAAACAAAGGAAAGAAAGCACCTAAACGTTCCAACGATCCATGTTGGATAGCAAGCGCGTCCAAGGACTTTTCTCCTTCTCTTTGCTGCAACAACAAGGTTGGAATGATGTTGAAAGGTTGGTTATTTGGAGGAATGGATGGGAAGGGGTTTAGATATGTAGGAGAGGCAAGGAAAGGCTTGGAGAATGGTTAATTTCTGGATGATTTGAATGAGGTTGCTACCATGGTATTTATAGGAAGAGGATGAACTTGTTTAACACAAAATTTTGGTGGAATTGAGTAGGTGAGCATGGCAAAGAGTGGGAATTGTTGGTGGGTTAAGCATTGCATCATCCACTCACATGTCATGGTGATTTAAGCATTGCATCATCCACTCACATGTCATGGTGAGATAGGCATTGCATCATCACTAAAAAATCTGGTGGAAGTGAAACAAAGGGAAGGCCACGACATTGATGAATTTTATGAGGTATGCATGGTTTTGAGTGAAGTTTTGGCCAATCCTTCTAGAAATTTATCTCTTCTTGCACTTTGTATTTGTTTCACCACATTTTTAGCATGTTTCTATCCTCATTTGACTTCAAATTCGTCCATCCATCTTGCTCATATCATATGTAATCCATTCCAAGTTCAAAACTGCTCCAAAATGCACCAAAATGCACTTTCTTGCTACCTTAGCCCTTTGGACCTACAAACACACGAAAATAGCTTAAAGTACTAAAATAACTAAGAACTAATAACGTAAATGCAAGAAAACTAGTTAACTAAGTCGCATAAATATGCGTCTATCATTTGTTTACAAAGTTTATGTTTTTAAAAGTTAAATTTGTCAAAACCAAACCCCTTGTTTTTAAACCTTGTTTTTAGAGTCAAAACTTGTTTCCTTTTAGTCTTTTGAGTCTTTGAAGTTCTATTTTCGTCCAAATCACTTGTTAGGTCCAGAATTGAGTCTTTTTTTTATTGTTTCTTGCTGTTTTTAGTGTTTTGAGTTAGTTTTGAGTTTATTGAGTCTATTTTAGTGTTTTTGAGTCTTATTTGTGTTGATTAGCATCCCTAGTTAATCCCCGGTTTAGAACGATCCCTACTTGCATCATTACTACAATTGTCATCAATAGGGTTTAATTTGTGTGTCAACATATTTTTCACATCAAATTTTGGCGCCGTTGCCGGGGATTAGCAAAATTGCTAATCCCCCTTGCTTTCTTTTTCGTGTCTTTTGTTTTTCGTTTCTGATGTTGTTTCGTTTATTTTACTTTTGATATTTGATTTAGTTTTCTTTCTTTGATTTCAGGTTCTAGGGAAGTAAGACATGGATTTTGCTAACATTCAAGCTCAATTGGCGAATCTTACTTCTCAATTGTCACAGATTGCCGGAAGGACTACAATGCAAAATGTCCCTACATTTGGTGTGTCTTATGGGCACGGATATCTAACTCATCAACATCCTCAATTCACTGTGAACGAAGATGCTTGGGGTTATCAAGGCTATGATCAACCAAGCAACAACATGTTTTCCAACGCTTACAATTCGGCTTGGAGAGATCATTCAAATTATATGTGGGAGGAACCTCAACAATTCCAACAAGATGGATATTGGCAGCAAGATGCTCAATCAAACTCAGGTTCGTCAATAAATTATAATCAAATTCTTAATGAATTAAATTGTTTGGTGCAGGGCTCACAAAATCAAGCCAAGGAGGCTCAACAAGATGCATATTGGCAGCCATATGAGGAATTCTACACCACACCTATACAGCCACCACCGCATACCCCACAACAATTCCAATCAAATTCAAGTATGTCCATGGATAGTGATCAAATTCTTCAAGTACTAACCTCTTTGACGCAGGACCAACAAAATCAAGACAAGAAGTTGGATAAATTGAAGAGTCAAATGGGAGAGATTATGGAATTCATGGTACAAATTCAAGAGCAAAGTGAACTCTCCAACTCAACTGTTGAAAATTCGAACGAAGATTTTGAAATCCACGATGCTATCACTTTGGGAAGTGCTATGGAGGTTGGAGCTGGCCTAAAAACATCCAAACATAGCCTAGAAGTGGATGATGAGCTGCTGATTGAGGAGGAGGAAGCAGACATACACACGGCAAGGGTAGAACAACCCTTGCCGCAGCCCCTTAAGCCCTCTAACCCACCCACCACAAGTAAGGACGTCCTAATTTTATTTCATTCTAATGTTGTTCCTCCGAATGTCCCTTTTCCTTGCAGGTTTTTGATTCCCAAGAAAGAAGAGAGTGAAAAAGACATCGTGGAAGCCTTTCCAAGGGTGCAAAATGATATTCCAATTCTTGGCACACCCACTCAAGTACCAGATTGTGTTGAAGTGTTCAAAGAACCTTGTTCACCACAAAGAAGGAGTCAAGAAAAAGAAGTGGCTGGAGAATGTCAAGAATTCATTAAAGATGACGTATTTGAAGTAACAAAGCCCAAAGAAGTTGAGTTTGATGACACGGGACAAATCACAACCATCGTAGTAAATCTGGCCAAATTCAAAGTCCCTGAAACTTTCAAAAAAGTGGTGTTTGTCATTGAGTTCATGTTGGAGCCACCAGGTAAGCCATCTCCTCGAAATTCAATTTCGTTTTCTACTAACATGCTGTTGATGATTCAGGCACCCACGTTAGAATTTAAACCATTGCCGGATCATTTCAAGTATCACCGTCCATTCAAAGATCAATTCCATGCCATGGCCACCAATGGAATTTAATTGGAGGTATCGTCCGGCTGGAAGACGTTAAAGCAAGCGCTTCTTGGGAGGCAACCCATGCAACTAACGAAGATCTAGGAAGCTCCGGCATCACAACCAGATTTGCGTTCCTACACCCTACTCTCTATTGCTTTTACTTTGCCATATTTGTCATATTTGCTTGTTGTGTTATTTGCTTGTTTTTGGTGTGAGTCTATGTTTGAAACATTGAGGACAATGTTTGGTTTAAGTGTGGGGGGGTAAACAAAGTGTTTTTGTGTCAAATTCGGAGGATTTTACCACCTACCATTTCAAAGGTTGTTTTTCATTGTTTTTAAGTGTTTTTAGCATGTTTTGATGTGTTTTTATGTGGCTTTACCAGAAAATCCGAAAATTCAAGAAAACATTAGAAAAAGTTTTGAAAAAAAACCAAAAAGAGTCGTTTTAAAGTTGTTTTTGTGTCTTAGAGTACCTTCCAACACAATGATGAGGATTTTGTTTTTAATTGCATGACGGTTAAAGAAAGTTACAAACATGGATGGAAGTTTAATATACTCTTTGGTTTATGCTTGGTTATAGTTATAGTTTATGAATTCACATGTAATCACAAAGAAAAAATCAGTTTTTGTAACATGCTTGAAGGAAATAACTCAAACTAACGCTACAACCTTGTGAGACTTGAGCCTTAACAATCTTTGGAGAGTTAATAATCTGTGAATTTGTTGTTTTCTAAAGTCGTTGCATGATCTCATCATTCTTTGCTTGGTTGCTACTTAGAAGGCGTTTCATCATTATAGATCCAAATATTAGAACTCATACCCATTTCATTCAAAACTTAAAATTGAGTGCAGAACAAATAACAAGATGAAGTTGTTTAGTAGTTATCACCAGAGCCAAAAAGCCTTCAACCCATGCATTTGTTTTGTAGGTTTAACCCCTTTGAGCCGTATTTAGCCTATTTTGTTGTTAGCCGCATTATCCTTACCTAGCCTAGAGTAGGACTATCCGTACCCTTGTTCTTAAAAGATAATAAAGCATGACTTAGAGGGAATTCCTTTTGATCAATGTTGTGCAGAAAACTAAGTGTGGGGGAAGGGAAAGTTTGTGTGCCAATAGAAGTAAGGAGGGCACGAGTTAGAGAAAGAAAGAAAAAAAGAAAAAAAAAGAAAAAAAAAGAAAATTCGTATAAAAAGAAAGAGAAAAAAAGAGAAAAGTGTGAAAAGTATGAAAAGGAGTTGAAAGAGCATAAAATGAGCTCTAAGTTGTTGGTTGTTGAAGCAAGGGTTCAAAAAGTTCAATTAGACCCTAAGTGTTGCATGAGTCTTTCCCTTGGGTTTAAACATTGATTTTTGCATGCAAAAGTGAATTCTAAGTGTCAATTTCATAACTTGCTTATTATTCTTTAAGAATGTTTGTTTATCCTTACCTTTCTTTTTAGCCAATACCTTAGCCCCGTTACAACCCTTTGCTTCTATCTTGATTGTTATGTGTTATGTGTGGAGTTTGGAATTGGTATGAGCATATGATATCCCTGGTTCTCGCGTCTAAGTAGTAGCATTCCATTCATGAGATCATATACATACATTCATAATTCCAGAAAATGCTTTTATTGTCATAACATATGTGAGCATTAGTTTTCATATTTACATCAATCTTCTCACATATAACTAGTGTAGGGTGTGTGGTTAGAAAATCTGAGTAAAAATTGAGTGCATATCTAGTGAGGAATTGAGGGATTCTCTAAGGCATGTTACTACATTCAAAACATTGTTTTAATTGATTAAATGTGAGCTACTAAGTGATGACTATGATTAAGTATGTGCTCGAGAGTATGGAGGGCTAAAATCTATGTAAGTAGTCATCTTTGGTGTGTCATGTACCATGGAAATCCCTGAGGCGATTGTTGGAAGGTTTAGGTTATGTTTTGTTTCGTTGTTTTGCTCGAGGACTAGCAAAAGCTAAGTGTGGGGGAATTTGATAGGAGCATATTTATGCGCCTTAGTTAGTTAGTTCTTATGCATTTATGTTGTGTTTTCTTAGTTAAGTTAGTCTTTTAAGCTATTTTGATGTGTTTTCAGGTTTTAGAGACAAAGTGAGCAAAAGGATGCAATTTGGAGCATTTTGGAGCAAAATTGGGCTAAAATGGAGTTCATGCACATGAAGCACAAGGGATGGACGAATTTGAGAGATTGATGAAGCTAGGAAGGCGTTTCAAAGTTGAAGAATTGAAGATACAAAGTTTCCCAGTTGAAGTAGGAAAGGGCTTACATGAAGGATTCCTAAATGAAGATGGATTCCTAATCAATGTAGGAGTCCTAATTGAAGATGGATTCCTAGACGAATGAAGTTTCCTACTCAAGCAAGTATTCCTCCATGAAGAAGAAGAATTAAAGCCAAAGAATCAGCTCAAGATAAGGTATCTTATCCAAAACCTCATCCATAACCTTATCTTAGCTTATCTTATCCAAACAAACCTTATCCTATCCTATCTTATCCTAATCCTAAACTATCCACATTTCAGCAACTTAGGAGGGTTTCTGACTAGATTAGGACACATTAAAATTGGTTTCTAGAAGCCCTTATCCACTCCTACAAAGGTGCCATACATTATCCCTTGTTTTTCTAGAAATCAGCCACAAAACAACCTTTCTAGAAGGCCTTATCCCTTGTCCTACAAAAGTGACGCCCCAAACCTTTCTAGAACTCCTAGAAACCTGATTATTCCTTTCCCCCTTGGTTTCTAAAAGCCTTAGCCTTTTCCTTCAAGGATTGTGTGTTATTATCCTATACAAATTAGGCTTTTAAATCCTTTTCCTTTGCTACATAGGGGCTGCGAATTTCAGCCTATAAATACCATCTTTGCTGCACCATTTAGTCACCATCCTCTACCATAATCTACTACACCATTCACCCATGCACACCTCATTGTGCCGTGAGTTTGCAAGGAGAAGAAGGAACAACTCTTGGAGCCGTGCATGCCATTCAAGGAGCTTGGATTGTGGAGCGATTCTAGGTGTTTTCTATCTTTATGTCAATGTTTATATTTATTTATCTTTGTTTATTTGCGAACGTGAGGAACTAATTTCTTTATAGTTAGAGGGGAATTCAAAGCCATGATCATATGTTTTATATGACTTGATTTCTTCCAATTATCATTCATGGTTTGTTGAAAGAGTAATTGGAAATCGAGTCGTATGCATATGTTTCATGTGTGGAGAATGAACCTTCTAACTAGCCTTTCACCATTCTTTTTCATCCAAATTCGTTTTTCTTAAGTTTGTTTACAAAGTTTATGTTTTTAAAAGTTAAATTCGTCAAAACCAAACCCCTTGTTTTTAAACCTTGTTTTTAGAGTCAAAACTTGCTTCCTTTTAGTCTTTTGAGTCTTTGAAGTTCTATTTTCGTCCAAATCACTTGTTAGGTCCAGAATTGAGTCTTTTTTTATTGTTTCTTGCTGTTTTTAGTGTTTTGAGTTAGTTTTGAGTTTATTGAGTCTATTTTAGTGTTTTTGAGTCTTATTTGTGTTGATTAGCATCCCTAGTTAATCCCCGGTTTAGAACGATCCCTACTTGCATCATTACTACAATTGTCATCAATAGGGTTTAATTTGTGTGTCAACATATTTTTCACATCAGAAGACTCAAAACTGCCTAAAAACCACTTTCTGGGCAGTTTTGAGCACTTACACTAATCTAGACGAAATTGGTTGAAAACTTGAATCAAAACACCTAGAAACACAAATCAAAACACTTTCTAACTAATCTAAGACATCAAAATAAAAGGGGAATTTGTTTTGGACAAAAATTGAAAACAAAACAGAAACTTTAATTAACACAGATTGTAAAAACGATTTTGGTGAAATAGATGGTTAAAAGGCTAGTTAGGAGGTTCTTCTCCAATTGCACTAATTAACCCTCAGTTTTTCCACAAGTTATTAAGTTGGATGATTGCATACGACAACCCAAAACATTCCCTACAAGTTCCCTACATGAATTGCATAATAGAGATACAAGCAAGAATCATTACGTTCTATGAAAAACATAAGCATTGACGAAGCATTTGTTACTATGAATTGCATGAAACTTATGCTAAGAATTCATTCAACGCGATCGTTTTCAAGCGATCTTCACTACTTGTGATTATAAGATTGTAACTATTAGGTGAAACTCCCTCATAATCTAGCATCATATTCATGCATGAAAACTAAGCGTGCACTCTCAATCAACATACACAAATAAGTTATCAATCAAATAGATGAACGAATTGAATCCACAACTTATGAAATAACAACTGAATGTAATCGAATCAAATTGCAAGCATGTACATGGTTTCGAATTACCCCCCAACTAAGGGGGTTTAGTTCCTCATACTCACAACATAAAGTTTATTGAATTGAAACATCGAAGACATAAGAAAGATTACACCTAAAACGCCCAAGAATTCCAACTTGAATTTCTGACGTCAAGCTCCTCTTCTCCTTGCTGCGGCAGAGATGGTTTAGGGGCTGTTTGGATGTGTTTTTGGTTTTGGAAGAGACTTAGGATGGTATGGTGGTGCGGCAAGGTGTGTGGGTGGTGTATGGAAGTGTATAATGGTGTCTAGAGGTGGAGAATGGTGGCTGGAATGGATGAAGGCTGCGGCAAGGTGGTGACTAGGGTTTTGACGAATTTCTGGAGTGAATGGATGATCTAGGAGGTGGTAAGTTCGGCCAAAAGCTTTAACGGAGTATATATAGGTACTTAAAAACCCTAGCAATCAGATTAGGGTTTCTAAAAGCCCAAATCCACAGAAAATAGGTTAAAACAATCAGATTTTGTATGGGAAAAGGCCTAGGGTTCGGCTGGTTTAGTGGGCTAGGGTTAAGGCTTCTAGAACACCTTGCAAGGCAAGGAAATCAGGTATTTAAAACCCTAGGTGCGGCATAGGCTTGGGGAGATCAGATTTGTCAATGGGCTAGGGTTTAGGTTTGTAAAATAAGGCTTCTAGGATGGAAAGGTGCGGCATGGGCTTAGGGTTTCTAATCAGATTTTTGCATGTGAACAAGGCCTAGGTGTGGCTGATTAGGTGGGCTAGGGTTAGGGTTTAGGTGCGGCATAGGTCCAAAAGGTAAGGATGGGTCATCCAAAAGCCCAAAGCCGAGAATAGCAACTCACGAAAATGGAAACCTCCAAGAATAGAAACTTCCAACTTTAGAAACTTTGGTTGCCAATTCCGATTTAGGAAAGATCAACCCAAAATGGAAACTTTTAGGCTTAGCTTTCCTACTTGAAGTAGGAAACCTCAAATCTTCAACTCTTCAATTCCATCCCATCCTTGTGTTCCAAGCATGTCCTTTTCAATCCAAGCTCACATTTTGCTCCAAAAGCTCCAAATTGCATCATTTCATGTAATATGTCCTTTAAACCTGAAAACATATGAAAGTAGCTTAAAAGACTACTTTAACGAAGAAAACATAACAAAGATGCATAAGAACTAGCTAACTAAGGCGCATAAATATGCTCCTATTAAATTCCCCCACACTTAGCTTTTGCTAGTCCTCGAGCAAAACAAACAAAAGAAAGGAAACAAAACGAAACCAACTAACCAAAACAAAACCTAAACCTTCCAACGTTTGCCTCAGGGATTTCCAATGCACATGACATGTTAAAGATTCTTATCCCCACATATTTGAGTCATCTTTACACAAGCACATACTTAATTAAAGCCACTACTTACTAATTCACAAGTAATCAATTAAAACAATGCTTTGAATGTAGTAACATGCCTTAGAGAATTCCCTCAATTCCTTACAAGATATACACTCTATTTTCACTCAGATTTTCTAACTCCACACCCTACACTAGTCATATGTGAGAAGATTGATGTAGATATGAAAACGAATGCTCACATATATGTATCACCAAGAACGCAATTTCTAGAGTTAAGAAGCATGTTTAGATATGATCTCATGAATGGAATGCTACTACTTAGATGCGAGAACCAGTGACACCATATGCTCATACCAAATTCAAACTCCACAAATTGAAACACATAACACTCAAGATAGAAGTTAAGGGTTGTAATGGGGCTTGGGGTGTTGGTTAACAAGGAAAGGATAGGGAAAACAAACGTTCTTCGAGCAATAGTAAGCAAAGCAATGAAATTGAGACTTAGAATTCACTTAGATTGCAGAAATTTACTTTAAAACACAAAGGGAAGACTTAAACAACTCCTTAGGGTCAAATTCATTGTTTTGGACCCTTACTTCAACAAACAATACTTTGGAATTCTTTTTTCAAACTTTTCATACTTTTTTTTTTCTTCATATTTTTTTCTTTTTCTTTTCTCTTTTTTTTTTCTTTCTTTTCTTTCCACACGTGCCTATGGACACAAAATCACAAAAGAAATACTTCCCCCACACTTGTTTTCTGCCAACATAAATCAAAAGGAATTCAATTTGAATCATGCTTTACTATGCTTTAAGAACAAGGGTATGGATGGTCCTAATCTAGGCTAGGTGAGGGTAATGTGGGTTAACAAAGAAAAGGCTAAACAAGGCTCAACGGGGTTAAAAACCTACAAAACATAATAACAGAGGAGATTTACGGCTTTTTGGCTATGGTGGTGGTCACTACACAACTTTATCTTGAATGTGTGATATGCAAATCAATAACATGCTTTGAATGAAATGGGCATGAGTTCTAGCATTTGGAACTAAATGATGAAACGCCTTCTAAGTAGCAACCAAGCAAAGAATAATGAGATCATGCAACGACTTTTAGAAAACAAAGAATGCACAGATTTTAACTCTCCAAATAAACGTTTAGGCTCAAGTCTCACAAGGTTGTAGCGTTAGTTTGAGTTCCTTCCTTCAAGCATGTTACAAAAACTGATTTTTTTTTTTTTATGATTGCATGTGAATTCATAAGTTATAACCACAACTAAGCATAAACAAAGAGTAAAACAAACTTTCTTCCATGTTAATCACTCTCTTTAACAGCCATGTAATTACAAACCGAATCCTCATCATTGTGTTGGAAGGTACCCTAAGACACAAACAAACACACAAAAACAACTCTTTTTGGGTTTTTAAAACAAATTTTTCAAATTTTTATGTGATTTTCGGATTTTTAGAACAACCTATACTAAAACACACCAAAACTGCTCAAAAACACTTAAAAACAGCAAAGAACTAGTCTCCAAGTTAAGGGTGATAAAATCCCACAAATTTGCATCTAAAACACTTAGTTACCCCCCACACTTAAATCAAACATTGTCCTCAATGTTTCAAGCATTAAACCACACTAAACAAAAAGAAACACACAAACAGCAACTAAAACAACTAAATAGGCAGATTCGAAATAAACAACAAAGTGAAGAGTTTAGGAACGCAAATCTGGAATTGGAGTGATTCCTTGGTCTTCCTTTGTCGAATTGCATGGGTTGCCTCCCAAGTAGCGCTTTCTTTAACGTCATACAGCCGGACGAAACTCAGTCACTCCTCAATGGAGCCCACGACACCCAAAGAAATGTCCTCCATGGTTTGTTCAACAAAGTTCTCATAATATGGCTTCAAACGGTGTCCGTTCACTTGGAATTCATGACCTGTTTTGAGACTTTGAATCTGGATGGCACCATAAGAAGATACGTTAGCAATAACAAACGGTCCAATCCACTTAGAACGTAACTTACCGGGAAACAAACGTAAACGGGAATTGAACAATAGCACTTTCTGCCCAATTGAGAATGATTTCCCACGGATCATGTTGTCATGGAAAGCTTTGGTCTTTTGCTTGTAAATGCTTGCATTATCATACGCCTCGCGCCGTATCTCATCAAGCTCATTCAATTGCAATCTCCTTTGACTACCTGCTTCCTCGAGGTTCATGTTAAACTTCTTGATGGCCCAAAGTGCTTTGTGCTCCAATTCAACAGGAAGATGGCACGCCTTGCCATAGACAAGTCGGAAGGGGGACATCCCAATGGGGGTTTTGTACGCCGTACGATACGCCCAAAGTGCATCATCTAACCGTAAACTCCAATCCTTCCTCGTTGGCCCAACGGTCTTCTCTAGGATTTGCTTGATCTCTCGGTTGGAAACCTCGGCTTGGCCATTCGTTTGAGGATGGTAAGGTGTAGAAAACTTATGGGTGACACTGTATTTCCCCAATAACGCGTCGATGGTCCGATTGCAAAAGTGTGTCCCTCCGTCACTAATAATTACTCGTGGCATTCCGAACCTTGCAAAAATGTTAGTTCTAATAAAATCTGCAACCACTTTAGAATCATTAGTCCGGGTGGCCTTAGCTTCCACCCATTTTGATACATAATCAACCGCAAGCAAAATATATGTAAGACCATACGAAGAAGGAAAAGGACCCATAAAATCAATACCCCAAACATCAAAAATTTCAACATTTAGGATAGAAACCTGTGGCATTTGGTCCTTTGCACTAATACCACCCATTCGTTGGTATTTATCACATGTTAAGCAAAAAGTTTTAGCATCTTTAAAAATACTAGGCCAATAAAATCCACATTGTAACACCTTAAGGGCTGTGCGTTGTGTGCCAAAGTGCCCTCCCCATGCATATGTGTGACAAAAACTCAAAATTGAATGACATTCAGAATCGTGCACACAACGACGTATAATCTGATCGGGGCAAAATTTCCATAAATACGGATCATCCCACACATAAAACCGTGCATCATGCCTAAGTTTATCACGTTGGTGCCTAGTGAACTCACTTGGAATACGTTTTGACACCAAAAAATTAACAATATCGGCATACCAAGGTGCACTAACCTTAATGGACAGCAATTGTTCATCCGGAAATGTCTCCAAAATCGGCAAAGACTCCTCTTTATGCACCATCCGGCTTAGGTGGTCAGCCACCACGTTCTCACTTCCCTTCTTGTCCCGAATCTCAATGTCGAACTCTTGAAGTAGCAATATCCATCGAATTAGCCGTGGCTTGGCCTCCTTTTTGGTGAGCAAGTACTTCAGAGCTGCATGATCAGTGAAAACAATTACTTTAGTTCCAATTAAATATGATCGAAATTTATCTAAAGCAAAGACAACTGCAAGAAGTTCTTTTTCCGTAGTAGAGTAGTTCAATTGTGCATCGTTCAACGTCCGGGAGGCGTAGTAAATGACATGCGGCCTCTTGTCCTGTCTTTGTCCTAAAACAGCTCCTAAAGCATAGTCGGACGCATCGCACATGAGCTCGAAAGGTAGACTCCAATCCGGTGGAACAATGATGGGTGCCGTGGTCAACAACTCCTTGAGTTGTTTGAATGATTCCGTGCACTCCTTGGTGAATTCAAACGCCACTTCTTTTTGTAGGAGTCGG
This sequence comes from Malus x robusta, assembly GCA_963082935.1. Taxonomy (NCBI): domain Eukaryota; kingdom Viridiplantae; phylum Streptophyta; class Magnoliopsida; order Rosales; family Rosaceae; genus Malus; species Malus x robusta. The sequence continues at coordinate 19,225,747 of OY720334.1, read as the reverse complement.
CAAAGAGGTTGTGCTATCTTCGAGAAATCTTTGATAAACCTACGATAAAATCCTGCATGGCCAAGAAACGAACGAACCTCTCTAACCGAAGTCGGAGAGGGTAAGTGACGTACAAGATCTATTTTTGACTTATCAACCTCAATACCCTTTTCAGAGATTATATGACCTAAAACGATGCCTTGTTTAACCATAAAATGACACTTTTCCCAATTAAGCACAAGGTTAGTTTCAACACAACGTTTTAGGATCACACTTAGATTATGTAAGCAACTATCAAACGAATCACCAAAGACGCTAAAATCATCCATAAACACTTCAATTATCTTTTCTACGTGATCAGAAAATATGCTCATCATGCATCTTTGAAATGTAGCAGGTGCATTACATAAACCAAAAGGCATGCGACGATATGCAAATGTACCAAACGGGCATGTAAAAGTGGTTTTTTCTTGGTCTTCAGGTGAAATGACAATTTGATTATAACCAGAATAACCATCAAGAAAACAATAAAAAGCATAACCCGCTAACCTCTCAAGCATTTGGTCAATGAACGGCAATGGGAAGTGGTCCTTCCTCGTGGTGGTGTTTAGCTTCCTATAGTCAATGCACACCCTCCAACCGGTTTGAATACGTTGAGGGACAAGCTCATTCTCGGCATTAGCTACCACCGTCACTCCGGATTTCTTTGGTACGCATTGAACCGGCGAAACCCACCTACTATCCGAGATTCGATAGATAACCCCACAATCTAGAAGCTTTATGATCTCCTTCTTCACTACTTCCATCATTGGAGGGTTGAGACGGCGTTGAGCCTCTCTAGTTGGTTTGGCCCCCTCCTCAAGAAATATGTGATGCATACAAGTCGTAGGGCTTATACCTTTCATATAGGCCAAAGTCCAACCTAGGGCAGATTTGAACTCCTTCAAAACTCGAAGCAACTTCTCCTCCTCTTGTGCCGTGAGGGAGGAGGATCTAATGGCAGGTAGTGTTTCATTTTCTCCCAATAAAATGTACTTCAGATGGCTTGGCAAAGGCTTGAGTTCAAGGATGGGTGCCTGAATTATAGATGGAAGCAATTTGTTAGTCGAAATGGGAATGGACTCACGGTTAGTATACTTACCATCAAGCTTAGGTGAGGACTCAAGGGCAGCCACAACTTCAATTAGTTATTCACTAGGGGGCACGGAATGGCCTAGTCCATGTATGCCGTGGGTTACACTAGAATCTGCCCCCTTGGTTTTGAGTTCCATGCCTCGTGTAATGACTTTTTCAAGCGCATCGTCATTCAAATCATCGAGATATCCCTGCGCCAAAGAGTCAATTATATCAATAGAAAAGCATGAATGGTCATCACTAGGGTATTTAATGGAATCAGAAAGATTAAAATTAACAACTTCCCCATCAAATTCCATGGACAAAGTTCCACTATACACGTCAATCTTCGTCCGGGCCGTCTTCATGAATGGCCTTCCAAGTAGAATGGGCAGCGATGGGGCATGGTCCGACTCATCCATTTCGAGGACATAGAAATCCGCCGGGAAGACCAAATGATTAACCTGCACAAGAACATCTTCCAAAACTCCCTTTGGATAGGCGTTAGATCTATCGGCCAATTGTATTATTACCCCATCATTTTTCAATGCTCCTAAGTTCATAGATGCATAAATGGAATATGGCATGACATTTATAGAAGCACCTAAATCAAGCATGGCAGATTCAAATCTAGTATTCCCAATAACACAAGGAATGGTAAAGCTACCTGGATCTTTACATTTGGGAGGTAGTTTGCGTTGCAAGATGGCAGACACATTCTCACCTACCTTTACCACTTCCTTAGTCGACATCCTCTTCCTAGTGGTACACAACTCCTTCAAGAACTTAGCATACCTCGGAACTTGCTTGATTGCATCTAACAAAGGTATGTTAACTTGAACTTTCCTAAAGGTTTCAAGGATATCCTTTTCTGCCTCTTCGTTCCTGGATTGCAAAAATCTACTAGGAAAGGGGACATTCAAAGGAAAAACATTAGTAGGACTTGAATTTAACACATTCTTACCCTTATTGGACAGATTTGAAGGTTTAGGGGCATTAGAGACTTGCGGCAAAGGTGGAACCACCCTTGCCGTGGGTTGCTTTGATTCCTTCTCTTCCATTTGCAAAATTTCATCCTCGTTATGACCTGATTTTGGTGGTGTAGAACCTGCCCCAACTTCTTTTCCACTCCTTAGCATGATTGCATTTGCGGTTTCAAAGCCTCCTTTTGGATTCGCTAGTGGGCACGGCATGGGATGACTCTTGTATGCCGTGGGCATACATGCAATCTGCCCCCTTTGTTTTGAGTTCCATGCCTCGTGTAATGACTCTCTCAAGCGCATTGTCATTCAAATCGTCGAGATATCCCTGCGCCAAAGAGTCAATTATATCAATAGAAAAACATGAATGGTCATCACTAGGGTATTTAATGGAATCAAAAAGATTAAAATTAACAACTTCCCCATCGAATTCCATGGACAAAGTTCCACTATACACGTCAATCTTCGTCCGGGCCGTCTTCATGAATGGCCTTCCAAGTAGAATGGGCAGCGATGGGGCATGGTCCGACTCATCCATTTCGAGGACATAGAAATCCGCCGGGAAGACCAAATGATTAACCTGCACAAGAACATCTTCCAAAACTCCTTTTGGATAGGCGTTAGATCTATCGGCCAATTGTATTATTACCCCATCATTTTTCAATGCTCCTAAGTTCATAGATGCATAAATGGAATATGGCATGACATTTATAGAAGCACCTAAATCAAGCATGGCAGATTCAAATCTAGTATTCCCAATAACACAAGGAATGGTAAAGCTACCTGGATCTTTACATTTGGGAGGTAGTTTGCGTTGCAAGATGGCAGACACATTCTCACCTACCTTTACCACTTCCTTAGTCGACATCCTCTTCCTAGTGGTACACAACTCCTTCAAGAACTTAGCATACCTCGGAACTTGCTTGATTGCATCTAACAAAGGTATGTTAACTTGAACTTTCCTAAAGGTTTCAAGGATATCCTTTTCTGCCTCTTCATTCTTGGATTGCAAAAATCTACTAGGAAAGGGGACATTCAAAGGAAAAACATTAGTAGGACTTGAATTTAACACATTCTTACCCTTATTGGACAGATTTGAAGGTTTAGGGGCATTAGAGACTTGCGGCAAAGGTGGAACCACCCTTGCCGTGGGTTGCTTTGATTCCTTCTCTTCCATTTGCAAAATTTCATCCTCGTTATGACCTGATTTTGGTGGTGTAGAACCTGCCCCAACTTCTTTTCCACTCCTTAGCATGATTGCATTTGCGGTTTCAAAGCCTCCTTTTGGATTCGCAATGGTTGAACTAGGAAGCTTTCATTGTTCTCTAAACTGCCCAACAAACTCGGCAATCTGCCCAATTTGTTTCTCAAGTTGATCCACCCTTTTGTCTTGGATTTGCATAGCCTTAGCTTGATCTTCTTGTCCATTAGACAACTTAGTTAGTATCTTAAGAAGTGCATCATTGTTAAGAGACGTACCTGAGGCATTTGGGCCGGATTGTTGCCTAAAGCCTCCTTGGTTCTGAGGTTGCTGGGGATCCCTCCACTTGAAATTTGGGTGGTCTCGCCACCCCGGATTATACGTGTTGGAGTATGGATCATGTCTTGACTGATTTTGGCTTTGAAACCCAATGGCATTCGCACTCTCCCATCCGCCATTCTCGATGAGTTGAGGACACTTTTCGGAGACATGTCCCTGGATAGAACATACGCCACATACCACAGGTCCTTACCTCATGTACTTGGTACCGTGGGGGTCCTCTTTGGCCTACACCCTCGTACTGTTGAGCGTTCAACGCTCTATTAGCAATCAAGACCTTGGCCGCCATGGGTGTTTTGTCCACCAATGCTCCCCACGTAGAAGCATCAAGCATTTGACGTTCTAGAGGTAGGAGACCCTCGTAGAAATATTGCAAAAGCAACTCCTCCTTCATCTGATGCTGTGGACAAGAAGCAACAAGTGATTTAAATCGTTCATAATATGTAGGAAAAGACTCACCTTCTTCTTGCTGGATTCCGCTTATCTTTTTGCGTAGGAGGATGATACGTGAAGTTGGAAAGAATTCTCCAAGAACGCTCTCTTCATACTCTCCCATGATGTGACAGTGCCGGGAGCTAACTCATATAACCAATCCTTGGCTTTATCCATCAAAGAAAATGGAAAAGCCTTCATCTTCAAAATATTTCCGTCAACATTGACGGGAGTCATACTAGAGCAAACTACTTTAAATTCTTTCAAATGCTTGTTAGGATCTTCCATGGACAAGCCATGGTATTTAGGAATATGATGAAGCAAACTTGACTTTAATTCAAACTCATCTGTCTTACCTTGGGCAGCCCTAGGGTATTGAATGCACAAGGGTGCGGCATTATCCAAACCTGAGGCGGAAAGCTCCTTGAGTGTACGGTTGTCCACCGCCATGCCTTGGACTTCAATAAAGATCCTTGCCGTGGCCTCCTCCTCCTCTTCTTGTACGTTTCCTTCACAATCAGATTCGGAAGTTGGTGGATGGTGTTCTTGCTGACTTCTAGCTCTTCTCAACTTTCTCTCAAAATCGTCGTCAAACTCCAAGAAGTTCGCACGAATCATTTGAGAGCTTCTAGTCATACATTAGTACCTAAGAAACAAGAAACAAAATTAGGTCAGAAACTTAAACAAAGTCAGAAACAAAGTGAAATACAAGAAACAAAAACAATCCAAGGGATTAGCACCCCGGCAACGGCGCCAAAAATTTGATGCGAAATAAATAAGCACACAAATTAAACCCTCTTTTTGTCAAATTATAGTGAAGATGTAAGTAGGGATCGTTCTAAACCGGGGATTAGGAGGGATTGCTAAACACTTGGAAACTGACTTAAAAACTCAAAAACAAAGTTTAAAACACTAAACTAAACTCAAAGAATGCAAAACTAAAGGTTAAAACACTTAAACAAACATAAAACCCAAAACAGCAACTAGAAGACTCAAAACTGCCTAAAAACCACTTTCTGGGCAGTTTTGAGCACTTACACTAATCTAGACGAAATTGGTTGAAAACTTGAATCAAAACACCTAGAAACACAAATCAAAACACTTTCTAACTAATCTAAGACTTCAAAATAAAGGGGAATTTGTTTTGGACGAAAATTGAAAACAAAACAGAAACTTTAATTAACACAGATTGTAAAAACGATTTTGGTGAAATAGATGGTTAAAAGGCTAGTTAGGAGGTTCTTCTCCACACATGTCACACTTGCAAACGAAACGATTTTCAGTTGTTCTTCCAATGAATTATGAATACTCAACGCCCCAAATTAACCGTGAATTGCACTAATTAACCCTCAGTTTTTCCACAAGTTATTAAGTTGGATGATTGCATACGATAACCCAAAACATTCCCTACAAGTTCCCTACATGAATTGCATAATAGAGATACAAGCAAGAATCATTACGTTCTATGAAAAACATAAGCATTGACGAAGCATTTGTTACTATGAATTGCATGAAACTTATGCTAAGAATTCATTCAACGCGATCGTTTTCAAGCGATCTTCACTACTTGTGATTATAAGATTGTAACTATTAGGTGAAACTCCCTCATAATCTAGCATCATATTCATGCATGAAAACTAAGCGTGCACTCTCAATCAACATACACAAATAAGTTATCAATCAAATAGATGAACGAATTGAATTCACAACTTATGAAATAACAACTGAATGTAATCGAATCAAATTGCAAGCATGTACATGGTTTCGAATTACCCCCCAACTAAGGGGGTTTAGTTCCTCATACTCACAACATAAAGTTTATTGAATTGAAACATCGAAGACATAAGAAAGATTACACCTAAAACGCCCAAGAATTCCAACTTGAATTTCTGACGTCAAGCTCCTCTTCTCTTCTCCTTGCTGCGGCAGAGATGGTTTAGGGGCTGTTTGGATGTGTTTTTGGTTTTGGAAGAGACTTAGGATGGTATGGTGGTGCGGCAAGGTGTGTGGGTGGTGTATGGAAGTGTATAATGGTGTCTAGAGGTGGAGAATGGTGGCTGGAATGGATGAAGGCTGCGGCAAGGTGGTGACTAGGGTTTTGACGAATTTCTGGAGTGAATGGATGATCTAGGAGGTGGTAAGTTCGGCCAAAAGCTTTAAAGGAGTATATATAGGTACTTAAAAACCCTAGCAATCAGATTAGGGTTTCTAAAAGCCCAAATCCACAGAAAATAGGTTAAAACAATCAGATTTTGTATGGGAAAAGGCCTAGGGTTCGGCTGGTTTAGTGGGCTAGGGTTAAGGCTTCTAGAGCACCTTGCAAGGCAAGGAAATCAGGTATTTAAAACCCAAGGTGCGGCATAGGCTTGGGGAGATCAGATTTGTCAATGGGCTAGGGTTTAGGTTTGTAAAATAAGGCTTCTAGGATGGAAAGGTGCGGCATGGGCTTAGGGTTTCTAATCAGATTTTTGCATGTGAACAAGGCCTAGGTGTGGCTGATTAGGTGGGCTAGGGTTAGGGTTTAGGTGCGGCATAGGTCCAAAAGGTAAGGATGGGTCATCCAAAAGCCCAAAGCCGAGAATAGCAACTCACGAAAATGGAAACCTCCAAGAATAGAAACTTCCAACTTTAGAAACTTTGGTTGCCAATTCCGATTTAGGAAAGATCAACCCAAAATGGAAACTTTTAGGCTTAGCTTTCCTACTTGAAGTAGGAAACCTCAAATCTTCAACTCTTCAATTCCATCCCATCCTTGTGTTCCAAGCATGTCCTTTTCAATCCAAGCTCACATTTTGCTCCAAAAGCTCCAAATTGCATCATTTCATGTAATATGTCCTTTAAACCTGAAAACACATGAAAGTAGCTTAAAAGACTACTTTAATGAAGAAAACATAACAAAGATGCATAAGAACTAGCTAACTAAGGCGCATAAATATGCTCCTATCAAACAGCAACCAAAAGACTCAAAACTGCCTTAAAAACACTTTCTGGGCAGTTTTGAACACAAAGCACCAAATTGGACGAATTTGGGTTTTAACTTGTACCAAAACACTTAAAAACATAACCAACACACTTTCTAACTAATGAAGGACTTCAAAATAAATGGGGATTTGATTTGGACGAAAATAAACTAAATGGACAGATTGTAAGACAAATTTTGATGAATTAATGGATGATGGAATAGCTAAGGGGTTCTTCTCCACATATGAAATATATGCAACCTAAATCGATTTCCAGTTATCAATTTAACAAGTTATGAACCTCGACACTCCAAGTTAATTAGGTCCGCTTAAATTAACCTTCAGATTTCCCTAGAATCATTGAATTGGATGAATATGCATCGCAAACAAATTATTCCAAACAAGTTCTCTATATGAACAGCATGATAAAGACACAAGTTAGAATCATTACGTTCTTTGGAAATCATAAGCATCGACAAGGCATTCGTAACTATGAAAAGCATGATACTCTTGCCAGGAATCTACTTAACACGATCGTGACTAGCGACCTTCACTACTTGCGAATATAAATTCATAACGATTAGGTGAAACAAACTTATATCTGAATTGGCATCTCTTTGTTTCGATTTTCTACTTCCTGGTACAAAGAGGTGAGTAACTTATTAAACATATCATTATCCAAAGACGTACCTGAATTGAATTGGGCAAATTGTTGTGATGGATGTGATAGTTCATATGGCCAATGCTAGAACTCCTCAGATGGCTGTGAGTGTTCTTCTTGTTGTGAGCCCTGCGTCAAAGAGGTTAGTACATCAAGAATTTCATCATAACTCATAGGCATACTTGAATTCGATTGGATTTGTTGTGGGGGAGGCAGTGGTGGCTGCATAGGCGTGGTGTAAAACTCCTCATATGGTTGCCAATATGCATCATGTTGAGCCTCTTTGGCTTGATTTTGTGAGCCCTGCACCAAAGAATTTAATTCGTTAAGAATTTGATTATAATCTATTGACGAACCTGAGTTTGATTGAGCATATTCCATAGGTCTTGAATAGAACTCCTCATATGGCTGCCAATATCCTTCGTGTTGAGCTTGTTGAGATTCCCACCACATAGAAGTTGAATGATCATTGCAATATCTTTGTGGACATTGATTGGCTTGATATCCTTGCCCATAAGACACACCACATGTAGGGACACTTTGCATTGTGGTCCTTCCGGCAATCTGTGACAATTGAGAAGTAAGATTCGCCAATTGAGCTTGAATGCTAGAAAAATCCATGTCCTACTTCTCTAGTACCTTAAATCAAAGAAAGGGAATAAATCAAATATCAAAAGTAAAATAAACAAAACAAAACCAAATAAGAAACTAAAAACAAAAGACACAAAAAGAAACAAAGTCAGTAACTAAAACAAAAACAAAAACAAACTAAACGAAAGGAAAAGAACCAAGGGATTAGCAAAGTTGCTAATCCCCGGCAACGGCGCCAAAAATTTGATGCGAAATATATTAAGCACACAAATTAAACCCTCTTTTGTCAATTGTAGTAAAGATGTAAGTAGGGATCGTTCTAAACCGGGGATTAGGAAGGATTGCTAAACACTGGAAAACTGACTTAAAAACATAAAAACAAAGTTTAAAACACTAAACTAGACTCAAAGAATGCAAAACTAAAGTTTAAAACACCAAAACAAAGCAAAGGAACCAAAACAGCAAATAAACACTCAAAACTGCCTTAGAAGCACAATCTGGGCAGTTTTGAGTACTAACACAAATTTGGACGAATTTATGTTATAACTTGACTCAAAACACTAGAAAACATAAACTAACACACTTTCTAACTAATCTAGGACTCTAAAATAAAGGGGGATTTGTTTTGGACGAAAATAAAATAAAGAAAACAGATTGGACATAGGGCAGATTGTAAAAACGTTTTTGGATGAAAATGATGGATAAAAGGCTAGTTAGGAGGTTCTTCTCCACACATGACACACTTGCAAACAAAACGATTTTCAGTTGTTCTTCCAATAAATTATGAAACTCAACACCCCAAGTTAATTAGATACGCTTAAATTAACCTTCAAGTTCTCCTAAAGTTAATGAATTGGATGGGAAAGCGCATACAACAATTCAAAGCATTCCTTAAAGGTTCCTTACGTGATGAGCACAATAAAGATACAATCAAGAATCATGAAGCACAATGAGAACTATAAGTGTTGACGAGGCATTCGTTACTATGATGAGCATGAAACTAGTGCCAAGAATTCATTCAACGCGATCGGTTTCAATCGACCTTCACTACTTGTGATTATAAGATTGTAACTATTAGGTGAAACTCCCTCATAATCTAGCATCATAGATCTAGCGCTTTCTTTTACGTCTTGCAGCCGGACGAAGAATACAATCATGCCCCATTGGAGCCCATGGCATGGAGTGGGATCTCCTCCACAACCTGCCCCACAAAGTTCTTGTACATTGCATCCTTGAACGGAAATGGATAGTGATGTTTGTTGATGGGTGCATTGTGTTGCCTAAGGTTCATGTTCATGCGCCCACCATCGGGGATTTTCTTGGGTACCTGCACCAAAGAAGGGAACCACCTATCAACTTTAATGGGAATTGGATTTGGATTAGGTGGCTTACCTATGTGATGTGATGAAGTGGCAGCAACATGAACTTTTTTCCTCATGGTATTCTCGGCCACATTAGGTATCTTAAGGGCAGTGGCCGTGGGGTTCTCATGCTCCACTCCAATTCCCTCATCTTGCACGGTTCTTGAAGCAACCTTTGTGTTAGGGGCTGAATGATTCGTCCCTATCTTTTCTAGTGTATCAATAACACAACAAGAACGAACAACGTTAGGAGTCTCAACGGATTCAGAAATTTTAAAACAAATCATATCAACACCAAATGCCATAGTTACTTCTCCTTTGGCTACATCAATCTTGGTTTGAGCCGTTTTCATGAAAGGCCGTCCAAGGAGAATGGGCAATGAAGGAGCATGATCCGATTCATCCATCTCAAGAACATAGAAATCCGCCGGGAAGACTAAATGATTAACCTGCACAAGAACATCTTCCAAAACTCCCTTTGGATAGGCGTTAGATCTATCGGCCAATTGTATTATTACCCCATCATTTTTTAACTTGCCTAGGTTCATAGATGCATAAATTGAATATGGCATAACATTTATGGATGCACCTAAGTCTAACATGGCAGATTTGAACCTAGTATTACCAATGACACAAGGAATGGTGAAACTACTCGGATCTTTGCATTTAGGAGGTAGTTTACGTTGTATCATAGCAGACACATTCTCACTTACCTGTACCACTTCTTTCTCCCGAAAACGTTTCTTTGTTGTACAAAGCTTCTTCAGACACTTGGCGTACTTCAGAATTTGCTTGATTGCATCCAAGAGAGGTATGTTAACTTGAACCTTCCTAAATGTCTCTAGAACATCTTTTTCCTCCTCTTCATTTTTGAAGTGCAAAAATCTGCTAGGAAAGGGCACATTGGGTGGAATAATGTTAGAATTAACCAAACTTGGACTCATCTTACCTAGGGTGGACGGATTGGATGGCTTAGGGGCCATGGGTGCTTGCGGCAAAGGTGGTGCTACATTTGCCGTGAGTGGACTTGGTGTCTCCTCTTCAGATTTCAACATTTCATCCTCTTTGGGACCTGATTTTGGTGGTGTAGAACCTGCCCCAACTTCTTTTCCATTCCTTAGCATGATTGCATTTGCGGTTTCAAAGCTTCCTTTTGGATTCGCAATGGTTGAACTAGGAAGCTTTCCTTGTTCTCTAAACTGCCCAACAAACTCGGCAATCTGCCCAATTTGTTTCTCAAGTTGATCCACCCTTTTGTCTTGGATTTGCATAGCCTTAGCTTGATCTTCCTGTCCATTAGACAACTTAGTTAGTATATTAAGAAGTGCATCATTGTCAAGAGACGTACCTGAGGCATTTGGGCCGGATTGGGCTTGATTTTGGGGTGGGCCGTAGGTTTTGGGAAAGAACCCCGGGGGTTGTTGCCTAAAGCCTCCTTGGTTTTGAGGTTGTTGGGGATCCCTCCACTTGAAATTTGGGTGGTCTCGCCACCCCGGATTATACGTGTTGGAGTATGGATCATGTCTTGATTGATTTTGGCCTTGAAACCCAATGGCATTCGCACTCTCCCATCCGCCATTCTCGATGAGTTGAGGACATTTTTCGGAGACATGTCCTTGGATAGAACATACGCCACATACCACAGGTCCTTGCATCTTCATTCCCTCGGCCATCTGTGAAACAATAGAAGTAAGATTAGCAAATTGTGAATGAAGATCGGAAGTTGAACTTACCTCATGTACTTGGTGCAGTGGGGGTCCTCTTTGGCCTACACCATCGTACTGTTGAGCGTTCAACGCTCTATTAGCAATCAAGACCTGGGCAGCCATGGGTGTTTTGTCCACCAATGCTCCCCCCGCCGAAGCATCAAGCATTTGACGTTCTAGAGGTAGGAGACCCTCGTAGAAGTATTGCAAAAGCAACTCCTCCTTCATCTGATGCTATGGACAAGAAGCAACAAGTGATTTAAATCGTTCATAATATGTAGGAAAAGACTCACCTTCTTCTTGCTGAATTCCGCTTATCTTTTTGCGTAGGAGGATGATGCGAGAAGTTGGAAAGAACTTCTCCAAGAACGCTCTCTTCATACTCTCCCACGACGTGACAGTTCCAGGAGCTAACTCCTATAACCAATCCTTGGCTTTATCCATCAAAGAGAATGGAAAAGCCTTCATCTTCAAGATATTTCCGTCAACATTGACGGGAGTCATACTAGAGCAAACTACTTCAAATTCTTTCAAATGTTTGTTAGGATCTTCCATGGACAAGCCATGGTATTTAGGAATATGATGAAGCAAACTTGACTTTAATTCAAACTCGTCCGTCTTACCTTGGGCAGCCGTGGGGTATTGAATGCACAAGGGTGCGGCATTATCCAAACCTGAGGCGGAAAGCTCCTTGAGTGTACGGTTGTCCACCGCCATGCCTTGGACTTCTTCAAATATCCCTGCCGTGGCTTCCTCCTCCTCTTCTTGTACGTTTTCTTCAAGGTCAGATTCGGAATTTGGTGGATGGTGTTCTTGCTGGTTTCTAGCTCTTCTCAACTTCCTCTCAAAATCGTCGTCAAAATCCAAGATGTTCGCATGAATCGGTTGAGAGCTTCTAGTCATACATTAGTACCTAAGAAACAAGAAACAAAATTAGGTCAGAAACTTAAACAAAGTCAGAAACAAAGTGAAATAAAAAAAACAAAAACAATCCAAGGGATTAGCAAAATTGCTAATCCCCGGCAACGGCGCCAAAAATTTGATGCGAAATAGATAAGCACACAAATTAAACCCTCTTTTTGTCAAATTGTAGCAAAGATGTAAGTAGGGATCGTTCTAGACCGGGGATTAGGAGGGATTGCTAAACACTTGGAAACTGACTTAAAAACTCAAAAACAAAGTTTAAAACACTAAACTAGAATCAAAGAATGCAAAACTAAAGGTTAAAACACTTAAACAAACCTAAAACTCAAAACAGCAACCTAATGACTCAAAACTGCCTAAAAACCACTTTCTGGGCAGTTTTGAGAACCTAACAAGAACTTGGACGAATTTGAGTGAAAACTTGAATCAAAACACTTAGAAACACAAATCAAAACACTTTCTAACTAATCTAAGACTTCAAAATAAAAGGGGATTTGTTTTGGACGAAAATTGAAAACGAAACAGAAACTTAAAACTAAACAGATTGTAAAACGTTTTTGGATGAAAAGGATGGATAAAATGCTAGTTAGGAGGTTCTTCTCCACACATGTCACACTTGCAAACAAAACGATTTTCAGTTGTTCTTCCAATGAATTATAAATACTCAACGCCCCAAATTAACCGTGAATTGCACTAATTAACCCTCAATTTTTCCACAAGTTATTAAGTTGGATGATTGCATACGAAAACCCAAAACATTCCCTACAAGTTCCCTACATGAATTGCATAATAGAGATACAAGCAAGAATCATTACGTTCTATGAAAAACATAAGCATTGACGAAGCATTTGTTACTATGAATTGCATGAAACTTATGCCAAGAATTCATTCAACGCGATCGTTTTCAAGCGATCTTCACTACTTGTGATTATAAGATTGTAACTATTAGGTGAAACTCCCTGATAATCTAGCATCATATTCATGCATGAAAACTAAGCGTGCACTCTCAATCAACATACACAAATAAGTTATCAATCAAATAGATGAACGAATTGAATCCACAACTCATGAAATAACAACTGAATGTAATCAAATCATATTGCAAGCATGTACATGGTTTCGAATTCCCCCCTAACCAAGGGGGGTTTAGTTCCTCATACTCACAACACAAAGAATATCAAAATTAAACATGGAATTCAAAGGAAAGACAACACCTAAAACGTTCCAGCAACCCTCAATTGAATGGCATGAACGTCCCAAGCTTTCTCTCCTCCTCTTGGCTGCGGCACAAGGACTAGAGGCAGGTTCTAGGGGTTATTTGGATGGATGAATAGGTAAGGAATGATATGGTAGTGTGTTGGGGACATGAGGGTTGCGGCAAGGGGTGTAAATATGGCAGATGGGTGAAGGAAGGCTGCGGCAAGGGGGCTGAATGTGTTTGGACGAATTTCTGAATTGTGGAGGGGGTGATGATGGCCAAAGGATGTATAACCACATATATATAGGCAGGCAAACCCTAAAGAAATCAGGTTAGACAAATGGGCTAGGGTTTGGGTGCGGCAAGGGGTTGGAAATCCACCAGAAAATAGGGTTTCTAGAACATTAGGTGTGGCATGGGCTTAGGGTAGATGGATTAGGGTTTAACTTGGCAGAAATTAAATGATTAGGCCCTAGGGTGTGGCTGATTAAGTGGGCTAGGATTAGGGTTTAGGTGCGGCATAGGCTTAGGGTCCACAAGGAGTTTAGGGTTTATGTCATCTAAAAGCCCAAAGCCAAGAATAGAAACTCACGAAAATGGAAACCTCCAAGAATAGAAACTTCCAACTTAGAAACTTTGGTTGCCAATTCCGACTTCTTTGTTCTTCACTTCCATTTCTTCATGTCTTAAGCTCCTTTGACCTTCAAGCTCGTCCATTCCTCGTGCTCCATTAGCCTACACAACATTCCGGCTCAATTTTGCTCTAAAATGCTCCATTTCCCACCATTTCATGTAATATGTCCTTTAAACCTGAAAACACATGAAAGTAGCTTAAAAGACTACTTTAACGAAGAAAACATAACGAAAATGCATAAGAACTAGCTAACTAAGGCGCATAAATATGCTCCTATCAGGGTTCTTTCCCAAAACCTACGGCCCACCCCAAAATCAAGGCCAATCCGGCCCAAATGCTTCAGGTACGTCCCTAGACAATGATGCACTTCTTAAGATACTAACTAAGTTGTCTAATGGGCAGGAAGATCAAGCTAAGGCTATGCAAAACCAAGACAAAAGGGTGGATCAACTTGAGAAACAAATCCGAAGGTAAGTTTCGAGATCCCGGACAACTCCCTAGTTCCACCATTCCAAATCCGAAGGGAGGTTTCGAAAGTGCAAAGGCAATACTCTTGAGAAGTGGAAAAGAGATTGGGGCAGGTTCTACACCATCACAAACAGGTCCCAAAAGTGATGTAAATGTGCTAATTGAAGAGGAGGATCAAGCATGCCCACGCCAAAGGTGGTTCCACCTTTGCCGCAAGTTCCTAAGGCCCCCAATCTGTCCAATTCGGCCAATAAGGGTAAGAATGTGTCCAATTCAGTTCATACTAATGTTTTCCCTTCAAATGTGCCTTTTCCTAGTAGGTTCATGCAAACGAAGAAAGAAGAGGCAGAAAAGGATATCCTTGAAACCTTTAGGAAAGTTCAAGTTAACATACCTTTGTTAGATGCAATCAAGCAAGTCCCGAGGTATGCTAAGTTCTTGAAGGAGTTGTGTACCACTAGGAAGAGGATGTCAACTAAGGAAGTGGTAAAGGTAGGTGAGAATGTGTCCGCCATCTTGCAACGCAAACTACCTCCCAAATGCAAAGATCCGGGTAGCTTTACCATTCCTTGTGTCATTGGGAACACTAGATTTGAATCTGCCATGCTTGATTTAGGTGCTTCTATAAATGTTATGCCATATTCCATTTATGCATCTATGAACTTAGGAGCATTGAAAAATGATGGGGTAATAATACAATTGGCCGATAGATCTAACGCCTATCCAAAGGGAGTTTTGGAAGATGTTCTTGTGCAGGTTGATCATTTAGTCTTTCCGGCGGATTTCTATGTCCTCGAAATGGATGAATCGGACCATGCTCTTTCGCTTCCCATTCTACTTGGAAGGCCATTCATGAAGACGGCCCGGACGAAGATTGACGTGTATAGTGGAACTTTGTCCATGGAATTCGATGGGGAAGTTGTTAATTTTAATCTTTCTGATTCCATTAAATACCCTAGTGAGGACCATTCATGCTTTTCTATTGATATAATTGACTCTTTGGCGCAGGGATATCTCGACGATGCGCTTGAAAAAGTCATTACACGAGGCATGGAACTCAAAACCAAGGGGGCAGATTCTAGTGTAACCCACGGCATACATGGACTAGGCCATGCCGTGCCCCCTTGTGAAGAACTAATTGAAGTTGTGGCTGCCCTTGAGTCCTCACCTAAGCTTGATGGTAAGTATACTAACCGTGAGTCCATTCCCATTTCGACTAACAAATTGCTTCCATCCATAATTCAGGCACCTATCCTTGAACTCAAGCCTTTGCCAAGCCATTTGAAGTACATTTTCTTGGGAGAAAATGAAACACTACCTGCCATCATTTCCTCATCCCTCACGGCACAAGAGGAGGAGAAATTGCTTCAAGTTTTGAAGGAGTTCAAATCTGCCCTAGGTTGGACATTGGCCGATATTAAAGGTATAAGCCCTACGACTTGTATGCATCACATATTTCTTGAGGAGGGGGCCAAACCAACTAGAGAGGCTCAACGCCGTCTCAACCCTCCGATGATGGAAGTAGTGAAAAAGGAGATCATAAAGCTTCTAGATTGTGGGGTTATCTATCCAATCTCGAATAGTAGGTGGGTTTCGCCCGTTCAATGTGTACTAAAGAAATCCGGAGTGACGGTGGTAGCTAATGCCGAGAATGAGCTTGTCCCTCAACGTATTCAAACCGGTTGGAGGGTGTGCATTGACTATAGGAAGCTAAACGCCACCACGAGGAAAGACCACTTCCCTTTGCCGTTGATTGACCAAATGCTTGAAAGGTTAGCAGGTTATGCTTTCTATTGTTTTCTTGATGGTTATTCTGGTTATAATCAAATTGTCATTGCACCCGAGGACCAAGAAAAAACCACTTTTACATGCCCGTTTGGTACATTTGCATATCATCGCATGCCTTTTGGTTTATGTAATGCACCTGCTACGTTTCAAAGATGCATGATGAGCATATTTTCTGATTATGTAGAAAAGATAATTAAAGTGTTTATGAATGATTTTAGCGTCTTTGGTGATTCGTTTGATAGTTGCTTGCATAATCTAAGTTTGATCTTAAAACGTTGCGTTGAAACTAACCTTGTTCTTAATTGGGAAAAGTGTCATTTTATGGTTAAACAAGGCATCGTTTTAGGTCATATAATCTCTGAAAAAGGTATTGAGGTTGATAAGTCAAAAATAGATCTTGTACGTCACTTACCCTCTCCGACTTCGGTTAGAGAGGTTCGTTCGTTTCTTGGCCATGCAGGATTTTATCGTAGGTTTATCAAAGATTTCTCGAAGATAGCACGACCTCTTTGCCGACTCCAACAAAAAGAAGTGGCGTTTGAATTCACAAAAGAGTGCAAAGCATCATTCAATCAACTCAAGGAGTTGTTGACCACGACACCCATCATTGTGCCACCGGATTGGAGCCTACCTTTCGAGCTTATGTGCGATGCATCCGACTACGCGTTAGGAGCTATTTTGGGACAAAGGAAGGAAAAGAAGCCGCATGTCATCTACTATGCCTCACGGACGTTGAATGATGCACAATTGAACTATTCCACTACGGAAAAAGAACTTCTTGCTGTTGTTTTTGCTTTAGATAAGTTTAGATCATATCTAATTGGTACTAAAGTAATTGTTTTCACTGACCATGCAGCGTTGAAGTACTTACTCACCAAAAAGGAGGCCAAGCCACGGCTAATTCGTTGGATTTTGCTACTTCAAGAGTTCGACATCGAGATTCGTGACAAGAAAGGAAGTGAGAATATGGTGGCTGACCACCTAAGCCGAATGGTGCATAATGAGGAGTCTTTGCCGATTTTGGAGACATTCCCCGATGAGCAATTGCTGTCCATAAAGGTTAGTGAGCCTTGGTATGCGGATTTGGTGAACTTTTTGGTGACAAAATGAATTCCAAGCACTTACACTAGGCACCAACGTGATAAACTTAGGCATGATGCACGGTTTTATGTGTGGGATGATCCGTATTTGTGGAAATTTTGCCCGGATCAAATTGTTCGTCGTTGTGTGCATGATTCTGAATTTCGTTCAATTTTAAGTTTTTGTCACACATATGCATGTGGTGGACACTTTGGCACACAAAGAACTGCACTTAAGGTGTTACAATGTGGATTTTATTGGCCTTGTATTTTTAAGGATGCTAGAACTTTTTGCTTAACATGTGATAAATGCCAACGAATGGGTAACATAGGTGCTAGGGACGAAATGCCGCAGGTTTCTATCTTAAATGTTGAAATTTTTGATGTTTGGGGTATTGATTTTATGGGTCCTTTTCCTTCTTCGTATGGTTTTACATATATTTTGCTTGCGGTTGATTATGTGTCGAAGTGGGTGGAAGCAAAGGCCACCCGGACTAATGATTCTAAAGTGGTTGCAGATTTTATTCGAACTAAAATTTTTGCAAGGTTCGGAATGCCACGAGTGATCATTAGTGACGGAGGGTCACACTTTTGCAATCGGACCATTGAAGTGTTATTGAGGAAATACAGTGTCACCCATAAGGTTTCTACACCTTATCATCCTCAAACTAATGGCCAAGCCGAGGTTTCCAACCGTGAGATCAAGCAAATCCTAGAGAAGACCGTTGGGCCAACGAGGAAGGATTGGAGTTTACGACTTGATGATGCACTTTGGGCGTATCGTACGGCGTACAAAACACCCATTGGAATGTCACCCTTTCGGCTTGTCTATGGAAAGCCGTGCCATCTCCCTGTTGAGTTGGAGCACAAAGCTCATTGGGCCGTCAGGAAGTTCAACATGCACCTAGATGAAGCGGGAGGGCATAGGAAATTTCAATTGAATGAGCTTGATGAGATACGGCATGAGGCATATGAGAATGCTAGCATTTACAAGGAAAAGACCCAGGCATTCCATGATAAGATGATTAGAGGCAAAACATTCGCAATTGGGCAGAAAGTGCTCTTGTTCAATTCCCGTTTACGTTTGTTTCCCGGTAAGTTACGTTCCAAGTGGATTGGACCTTTTGTTATTACTAATGTTTTTGTTCATGGTGCAGTCCAAATCCAAAGCTTGAAAACGGGACAAAAGTTCAAGGTGAACGGGCATCGTTTGAAGCCGTACTACGAGCACTTTGAGGAGCATGTCGTGCATGACATCCCCTTGCATGCCGTGGTGTCCATTGAGGAGTGACTGAGCTCTTCGTCCGGCTGTACGACGTTAAAGCAAGCGCTACTTGGAAGGCAACCCATGCATGCAACAAAGGAAGACCTAGAGAGCACTCCAATTCCAGATTTGCGTTCCTAAACCCGTCTCTTTGTTGATTATTTCGTTATGCCATGCTTAGTGTGTTAGTTGCTGTTTTGTTATTTGTTTGTTATTTGTGTTAGTTTATGCTTGAAACATTGAGGACAATGTTTGATTTAAGTGTGGGGGGGTAACCAAAGTGTTTTCTTGCAAATTCGTAGGGTTTTCTCACTCATGATTTCTAATGTTGTTTCTTGCTCTTTTTTTAAGCCTTTTTAAGCTGTTTTGGTGTGTTTTAGTGTGTTTTGAGTCAAAAATCCGAAACTCCCATAAAAATTTGAAAAATTTGTTTTAAAACCCCAAAAAGAGTTGTTTTTGTGTGTTTGTTTGTGTCTTAGGGTACCTTCCAACACAATGATGAGGATTCGGTTTGTAATTACATGGCTGTTAAAGAGAGTGATTAACATGGATGAAAGTTTGATTTACTCTTTGTTTATGCTTGGTTGTGGTTATAACTTATGATTTCACATGCAATCATAAAAGAAAAAAAAATAAAAATCAGTTTTTGTAACATGCTTGAAGGAAGGAACTCAACTTAACGCTACAACCTTGTGAGACTTGAGCCTAAACATTTATTTGGAGAGTTAAAATCTGTGCATTCTTTGTTTTCTAAAGTCGTTGCATGATCTCATTATTCTTTGCTTGGTTGCTACTTAGAGGGCGTTTCATCATTTAGTTCCAAATGCTAGAACTCATGCCCATTTCATTCAAAGCATGTTATTGATTTGCATAACACACATTCAAGATGAAGTTGTGTAGTGACCACCACCTTAGCCAAAAAGCCGTGTTCCCTATGTCATTGTGATTTGTAGGTTTTTAACCCCGTTGAGCCTTGTTTAGCCTATTTTCCTTTGTTAACCTCATTTTCCTCACCTAGCCTAGATTATGACCATCCATACCTTTGTTCTTAAAGCATAGTAAAGCATGATTCGAATTGAATTCCTTTTGATCTATGTTAGCAGAAAACAAGTGTGGGGGAAGTATTTTTCATGAGGAATTGTGTGCCATAGGCACGGTAAAGAAAAGAAAAGAAAAGAAAAAAAAAATCGTGGAAAAAAAAAAATATTTGAAGAAAAAAAGTATGAAAAGTTTGAAAAAAAAGTTGAAAAGTTGAGAAAAAGAGTTCCAAAGTATTGTTTGTTGAAGTAAGGGTCCAAAACAATGCATTCGGCCCTAAGGAGTTGTGTAAGTCTCCCCCTTTTTGTGTGTTAAAGTTAATTTCTGCAATCTAAGTGAATTCTAAGTCTCAATTTCATTGCTTTGCTTACTATTGCTTGAAGAACGTTTGTTTTCCCTATCCTTTCTTTGTTAACCAATACCCCAAGCCCGTTACAACCCTTAACTTCTACCTTGAGTGTTGTGTATTTCAATTTGTGGAGTTTGAATTTGGTATGAGCATATGGTGTCACTGGTTCTCGCATCTAAGTAGTAGCATTCCATCCATGAGATCATATCTAAACATGCTTCTTAACTCTAGAAATTGCGTTCTTTGTGATACATATATGTGAGCATTCGTTTTCATATTTACATCAATCTTCTCACATATGACTAGTGTAGGGTGTGTAGTTAGAAATCTGAGTGAAAATAGAGTGCATATCTTGTAAGGAATTGAGGGAATTCTCTAAGGCATGTTACTACATTCAAAGCATTGTTTTAATTGATTACTTGTGAACTAGTAAGTAGTGGCTTTAATTAAGCATGTGCTTGTGTAAAGATGGCTCAAATCTGTGGGGATAACAATCTTTAACATGTCATGTGCATTGGAAATCCCTGAGGCAAACGTTGGAAGGTTTAGGTTTTGTTTTGGTTAGTTTGTTTCATTTTGTTCCCTTTCGTTTGTTTGTTTTGCTCGAGGACTAGCAAAAGCTAAGTGTGGGGGTATTTGATAGGAGCATATTTATGCGCCTTAGTTAGCTAGTTCTTATGCATTTCCATGGTGTTTTCTTAGTTAACGTAGTCTTTTAAGCTAGTTTTATGTGTTTTCAGGTTTTAGAGACAAAGTATGCAAGGAAGTGCAACATGGAGCATAATTGAGCTAAAATGGCGTTTTTACTTATGGAGCACAAGGAATGGACAAGTTGAAGGTCAAAAGAAGCTTAAGAAATGAAGAAATGAAAGTGAAGAACAAAGAATTCAGAATTAGAAACCAAAGTTTCTAAAGTTGGAAGTTTCTATTCTTGGAGGTTTCCATTTTTGAGAGTTTCTATTCTCGGTTTTGGGCTTCTAGATGACCCATCCTTACCTTCTTGGACAATGCCGCACCATAAGCCCAATCCCTTTCAGATTTGGACCCCTTGCCTTACCTAGGCCTTCTAGAGCCTCCCTTGTGCCTTGCCTTGCAAGGCTTTCTAGAAACCCTATTTTCTGGTGGACTTTAAGCCCTTTGCCGCACCTAAACCCTAGCCCATTGTTTAAACCTGATTTCCCTAGGGGGGTAATTCGAAACCATGTACATGTTTGCAATATGATTTGATTACATTCAGTTGTTATTTCATAAGTTGTGAATTCAATTCGTTCATCTATTTGATTGATAACTTATTTGTGTATGTTGATTGAGAGTGCACGCTTAGTTTTCATGCATGAATATGATACTAGATTATGAGGGAGTTTCACCTAATAGTTACGATCTTATAATCACAAGTAGTGAAGGTCGATTGAAAACGATCGCGTTGAATGAATTCTTGGCATAAGTTTCATGCAATTCATAGTAACGAATGCTTTGTCAATGCTTATGTTTTTCATAGAACTTAATGATTCTTGCTTGTATCTCTATTATGCAATTCATGTAGGGAACTTGTAGGGAATGTTTTGGGTTGTCGTATGCAATCATCCAACTCAATAACTTGTGGAAAAACTGAGGGTTAATTAGTGCAATTCACGGTTAATTTGGGGCGTTGGGTATTTATAATTTATTGGAAGAACAACTGAAAATCGTTTCATTTGCAAGTGTGACATGTGTGGAGAAGAACCTCGTAACTAGCGTTTTATCCATTTTTTTTTATCCAAAAACGTTCTACAATCTGTTTAGTTTAAAGTTTCTGTTTTGTGTTAAATTTTCGTCCAAAACAAATCCCCCTTTATGTTGAAGTCTTAGATTAGTTAGAAAGTGTTTTGATTTGTGTTTCTAAGTGTTTTGATTCAAGTTTTCACCCAATTTCGTCCAAGTTCTTGTTAGGTTCTCAAAACTGCCCAGAAAGTGGTTTTTAGGCAGTTTTGAGTCATTAGGTTGCTGTTTTGAGTTTTAGGTTTGTTTAAGTGTTTTAACCTTTAGTTTTGCATTCTTTGAGTCTAGTTTAGTGTTTTAAACTTTGTTTTTGAGTTTTTAAGTCAGTTTCCAAGTGTTTAGCAATCCCTCCTAATCCCCGGTCTAGAACGATCCCTACTTACATCTCTACTACAATTTGACAAAAGAGGGTTTAATTTGTGTGCTTATCTATTTCGCATCAAATTTTTGGCGCCGTTGCCGGGGATTAGCAATTTTTCTAATCCCTTGGAGTATTTTTGTTTCTTTTATTTCACTTTGTTTCTGACTTTATTTAAGTTTCTGACCTAATTTTGTTTCTTGTTTCTTAGGTACTAGTGTATGACTAGAAGCTCTCAAACGATTCGTGCGAACATCTTGGATTTTGACAACGATGATATGATATTTTACTAGCACACAAATTAAACCCTCTTTTTGTCAAATTGTAGTGAAGATGTAAGTAGGGATCGTTCTAGACCGGGGATTAGGAGGGATTGCTAAACACTTGGAAACTGACTTAAAAACTTAAAAACGAAGTTTAGAACACTAAACTAGACTCAAAGAATACAAAACTAAAAGTTAAAACACTTAAACAAACCTAAAAACTAAAACAGCAACTAGAAGGCTCAAAACTGCCTAAAAACCACTTTCTGGGCAGTTTTGAGCACCTACACTAATTTGGACGAAATTTGATGAAAACTTGAATCAAAACACCTAGAAACACAAATCAAAACACTTTCTAACTAATCTAAGACTCTAACCTAAAGGGGGATTTGTTTTGGACGAAATTTTAAAACAAAACAGAAACTTAAATTAAAACAGATTGTAAAACGATTTTGGTGAAAAGAATGGATAAAAGGCTAGTTAGGGGATTCTTCTCCACACATGTCACAGTTGCAAGCAAAACGATTTTCAGTTGTTCTTCCGATAAACTATGAATACTCAACGCCCCAAATTAACCGTGAATTGCACTAATTAACCCTCAGTTTTTCCACAAGTTATTAAGTTGGATGATTGCATACGACAACCCAAAACATTCCCTACAAGTTCCCTACATGAATTGCATAATAGAGATACAAGCAAGAATCATTACGTTCTATGAAAAACATAAGCATTGACGAAGCATTCGTTACTATGAATTGCATGAAACTTATGCTAAGAATTCATTCAACGCGATCGGTTTCAAGCGACCTTCACTACTTGTGATTATAAGTTTGTAACTATTAGGTGAAACTCCCTCATAATCTAGCATCATATTTATGCATGAAAAGTAAGCGTGCACTCTCAATCAACATACACAAATAAATTATCAATCAAATAGATGAACGAATTGAATCCATAACTTATGAAATAACAACTGAATGTAATCGAATCAAATTGCAAGCATGTACATGGTTTTGAATCACCCCCCAACTAAGGGGGTTTAGTTCCTCATACTCACAACAATAAGTTTATTTAATTGAAACATCAAAGACGTAAGAAAGATTACACCTAAAATGCCCAAGAATTCCACTTTGAAATCTGCACAGAAACTTGCTTCTTCTCCTTGCTGCGGCAGTGAGGATTTAAGGGGTTTTTGGATGAATTTGGATGACTTTGGATGAGGGGGAATGGTGGAAAACTATCTAGGATAGGTGTAGGGCACGGCTAGGAGGGTTTTAGGTCAGAAACTATGGATTTGGGTGAAGGTTTGGCTCGGCAAAAGTGATGGACAGATTCTGGCGTGAATGGAGAATGGCTGAATGAGTTTCTGATTTTGTGTAGAATGAATGATGATTTCCGGCTAGGGTGTTTAGGAGCATATAAATAGGCACCTAAAACCCTAATTAAATCAGATTGGGCTAGGGTTTGTGCGGCAATTAAGTGAACATGGGCTAGGGTTTGTAATCAGATTTTTAAAGAGAAAACGGCCTAGGGTTCGGCCACTAAGTGGGCTAGGGCTAGGGTTTGTAACCAGATTTTGCATGTTAATTAGGTGGGCTTGGGTTAGGGTTTAGGTGCTGCATAGGTCCAAGAGGTAAGGATGGGTCATCCAAAAGCCCAAAGTCGAGAATAGAAACTCACGAAATTGGAAACCTCCAAGAATAGAAACTTCCAACTTTAGAAACTTTGGTTGCCAATTCCGAATTGGGAAAGATCAACCCAAAATGGAAACTTTTAGGCATAGCTTTCCTACTTCAAGTAGGAAACCTCAAATCTTCAACTCTTCAATTTCATCCCAACCTTGTGTTCCAAGCATGTCCTATTCAATCCAAGCTCACATTTTGCTCCAAAAGCTCCAAATTGCATCATTTCATGTAATACGTCCTTTAACCCTGAAAACACATGAAAGTAGCTTAAAAGACTACTTTAACAAAGAAAGCATAACAAAAATGCATAAGAACTAGCTAACTACGGCGCATAAATATGCTCCTATCAGACGACTTTGAGAGGAATTTGAGAAGAGCTAGAAACCAGCAAGAACACCATCCACCCAACTCCGAATCTGACCTTGAAGAAAACGTACAAGAAGAGGAGGAGGAAGCCACGGCAAGGATATTTGAAGAAGTCCAAGGCATGGCGGTGGACAACCGTACACTCAAGGAGCTTTCCGCCTCAGGTTTGGATAATGCCGCACCCTTGTGCATTCAATACCCCACGGCTGCCCAAGGTAAGACGGACGAGTTTGAATTAAAGTCAAGTTTGCTTCATCATATTCCTAAATACCAGGGCTTGTCTATGGAAGATCTTAACAAACATTTGAAAGAATTTGAAGTAGTTTGCTCTAGTATGACTCCCGTCAATGTTGACGGAAATATCTTGAAGATGAAGGCTTTTCCATTCTCTTTGATGGATAAAGCCAAGAATTGGTTATACGAGTTAGCTCCCGGCACTGTCACTTCTTGGGAGAGTATAAAAAGAGCATACTTGGAGAAGTTCTTTCCAACTTCGCGCATCATCCTCCTACGCAAAAAGATAAGCGGAATTCAGCAAGAAGAAGGTGAGTCTTTTCCTACATATTATGAACGATTTAAATCACTTATTGCTTCTTGTCCACAGCATCAGATGAAGGAGGAGTTGCTTTTGCAATACTTCTACGAGGGTCTCCTACCTCTAGAACGTCAAATGCTTGATGCTTCAGCGGGAGGAGCATTGGTGGACAAAACACCCATGGCTGCCAAGATCTTGATCTCTAATCGAGCATTGAACGCTCAACAATACGAGGGAGTAGGCCAAAGGGGACCCCCATGGCACCAAGTACATAAGGTAAGTTCAACTTCCGATCTTCATTCACAATTGGCTAATCTTACTTCTATTGTTTCACAGATGGCCGAAGGAATGAAGATGCAAGGACCTGTGGTGTGTGGCGTATGTTCTATCCAAGGACATGTCTCCGAAAAGTGTCCTCAACTCATCGAGAATGGCGGATGGGAGAGTGCAAATGCCATTGGGTTTCAAAGCCAAAATTAGTCAAGACATGATCCATACTCCAACACGTATAATCCGGGGTGGCGAGACCACCCAAATTTCAAGTGGAGGGATCCCCAACAACCTCAAAATCAAGAAGGCTTTAGGCAACAACCCCCGGGGTTCTTTCCCAAAACCTACGGCCCACCCCAAAATCAAGCTCAATCCGGCCCAAGTGCCTCAGGTACGTCTCTTGACAATGATGCACTTCTTAAGATACTAACTAAGTTGTCTAATGGGCAGGAAGATCAAGCTAAGGCTATGCAAAATCAAGACAAAAGGGTGGATCAACTTGAGAAACAAATTGGGCAGATTGCCGAGTTTGTAGGTAAGTTTCGAGATCCCGGACAACTCCCTAGTTCCACCATTCCAAATCCAAAAGGAGGGTTTGAATCAGCCAAAGCAATCACCCTAAGAAGTGCTTATCTATTTCGCATCAAAGGTCGCTTGAAAACGATCGCGTTGAATGAATTCTTGGCATAAGTTTCATGCAATTCATAGTAACGAATGCTTCGTCAATGCTTATGTTTTTCATAGAACTTAATGATTCTTGCTTGTATCTCTATTATGCAATTCATGTAGGGAACTTGTCGGGAATGTTTTAGGTTGTCGTATGCAATCATCCAACTCAATAACTTGTGGAAAAACTGAGGGTTAATTAGTGCAATTCACGGTTAATTTGGGGCGTTGAGTATTTATAATTTATTGGAAAAACAACTGAAAATCATTTTGTTTGCAAGTGTGACATGTGTGGAGAAGAACCTCCTAACTAGCCTTTTATCCATCCTTTTCATCCAAAAACGTTTTACAATCTGTTTAGTTTTAAGTTTCTGTTTTGTTTTCAATTTTTGTCCAAAACAAATCCCCCTTTATTTTGAAGTCTTAGATTAGTTAGAAAGTGTTTTGATTTGTGTTTCTAAGTGTTTTGATTCAAGTTTTCACCCAAATTCGTCCAAGTTCTTGTTAGGTTCTCAAAACTGCCCAGAAAGTGGTTTTTAGGTAGTTTTGAGTCATTAGGTTGCTGTTTTGAGTTTTAGGTTTGTTTTAGTGTTTTAACGTTTAGTTTTGCATTCTTTGAGTCTAGTTTAGTGTTTTAAACTTTGTTTTTGAGTTTTTAAGTCAGTTTCCAAGTGTTTAGCAATCCCTCCTAATCCCCGGTCTAGAACGATCCCTACTTACATCTTTACTACAATTTGACAAAAAGAGGGTTTAATTTGTGTGCTTAATATATTTCGCATCAAGCACAAACCCTATGGGAGATAGATTAGGGTTTAACTTGGCAGAAATTAAATGATTAGGCCCTCGGGTGCGGCATGGGCTTAGGGTCCACAAGAAATTAGGGTTTAGGTCCACTTAGTTTTAGAAAGGAATGTGTATAACCCAAATCCACAAGGAAAGGGCCTAACAAGTCAGAATTCAAGAGAGATTGGGCTAGGAAGGTGCGGCTCCAATCTAAGAGGGTAAGGATGGTTCCTCTAAAAGCCAAAAGCCAAGAATAGAAACTCTCGAAAATGGAAACCTCCAAGAATAGAAACTTCCAACTTTAGAAACTTTGGTTGCCAATTCCGACTTCTTTGTTCTTCACTTTCATTTCTTCATTTCTTAAGCTCCTTTGACCTTCAAACTCGTCCATTCCTTGTGCTCCATTAGCATACACAACATTCCAGCTCAATTTTGCTCTAAAATGCTCCATTTCGCACTTCTTTGCATACTTCGTCTCTAAACCTGAAATTGCACGAAAATGACTTTAAACACTAAAATAACTAAAGAAAAACAACATAAATGCACAAGAACAAGCCCACTAAGTCGCATAAATATGCTCCTATCAAATTCCCCCACACTTAGCTTTTGCTAGTCCTCGAGCAAAACAAAGAAACAAAACAAAACAAAAACACAATCTAAACCTTCCAACAATTGCCTCAGGGATTTCCAATGCACTTGACATGTTAAAAATCATCACTGATGTGAAATTTATGTTAAGACACAAATTAAACCCTATTTGTGACAATTGTAGTAACGATGTAAGTAGGGATCGTTCTAACCGGGGATTAACTAGGGGTACTAATCACTTGAAAAACTGAATTAGAAACGTAAAAACAAAGTTTAGAACACTAGATTAGACTCAAAGAATGTAAAATTAAAAGTTAAAACACCAAAACAAAGCAAAGGAACCAAAACAGCAAATAAACACTCAAAACTGCCTTAGAAGCACAATCTGGGCAGTTTTGAGTACTAACACAAATTGGGACGAATTTATGTTATAACTTGACTCAAAACACTAGAAAACATAAACTAACACACTTTCTAACTAATCTAGGACTCTAAAATAAAGGGGATTTTGTTTTGACGAAAATTAAAATAAAGAAAACAGATTGGAAAATAGGGCAGATTGTAAAACAAAAACAGATTGTAAAATAAAATTGTAATGAATCAATGGATGATGGAATAGCTAAGGGGTTCTTCTCCACACATGAAATATATGCAACCTAAATCAATTTCCAGTTATCAATTTAATAAGTTATGAATCTCGACACTCCAAGTTAATTAGGTCCGCTTAAATTAACCTTCAGATTTCCCTAGAATCATTGAATTGGATGAATATACATCGTAAACAAATTATTCCTAACAAGTTCTCTATATGAACAACATGATAAGGGCACAAGTTAGAATCATTACGTTCTTTGGAAATCATAAGCATCGACAAGGCATTCGTAACTATGAAAAGCATGATACTCTTGCCAGGAATCTACTTAACACGATCGTGACTAGCGACCTTCACTACTTACGAATATAAATTCATAACGATTAGGTGAAACAAACTTATATCCTAGCATCAAATTCAAGCATGCAAATTAAGCATGCACTCTCAATCAACATACAAGAATAAGTTCTAAATCAAACGGTTAAGCAAATTGTATTCACGACTTATGCAACGATAACTGAAAGTAATCAACTTATTTCACATATATAATCATGGTTTTGAATCCCCCCTAGCCAAGGGGGGTTTAGTTCCTCATACTCGCAAGGCAAAGATACATAAATTTAGAAATTAAAATCCAAAGAAAGAAAACACCTAGAAGGCTTCAACTTGGCAGCAAGCTCATCAACGAATTCTCCTTCCTCCTTGCTGCGGCAGAGAACTTTAGAACAGGTTTTGGGTGGTATTTAGGGTGTAGAATTTATGGGGAATGGTAGGGAAAGGTTTAGGGTTGATGGGTGGTGCGGCTAGGGTTGTTTTTGGGCAGAAATTAGGGACTTTGGTGATGGAAAGGTGCGGCAAAGGGCAAGGAACAAATTCTGGCGTGAATGATGTGAATGGGAGATGATGTCTTCGGCATAGAATGAAAACACATATATATAGGCACCACAAACCCTAGAGAAATCAGATTAGGCAATGGGCTAGGGTTTAGGTTCGGCCAAGGGTTAAAATCCACAAGGAATTAGGTTAAAACAATCAGATTTTTAGTGAGAATAAGGCCTAAGGTGCGGCTAGGGTTAGGGTTAGAGATGGGCCTTCTAGAATGTCTTGCAAGGCAAGGATTTCAGATATTCTAGAGGCCTAGGTGCGGCTAGGGTTAGGATCCACAAGGAATTTAGGGTTTAGGTCATCTAAAAGCCCAAAGCCAAAAATAGAAACTCTCGAGAATGGAAACCTCCAAGAATAGAAACTTCCAACGTTAGAAACTTTGGTTTCCAAATCTAAATTCTTTGTTCTTCACTTTCATTTCTTCATTTCTTAAGCTCCTTTGACCTTCAAACTCGTCCATTTCTTGTGCTCCATTAGCATACACAACATTCCAGCTCAATTTTGCTCTAAAATGCTCCATTTCGCACTTCTTTGCATACTTTGTCTCTAAAACCTGAAACGGCACGAAACTGACTTTAAACATTGAAATAACTCAAGAAAAACAACATAAATGCATGAGAACAAGCCCACTAAGTCGCATAAATATGCTCATATCAAATTCCCCCACACTTAGCTTTTGCTAGTCCTCGAGCAAAACAAACAAAAGAAAGAAAACAAAACGAAACAAACTAACCAAAACAAAACCTAAACCTTCCAACGTTTGCCTCAGGGATTTCCAATGCACATGACGTATTAAAGATTGTTATCCCCACAGATTTGAGTCATCTTTACACATAAGCACATACTTAATTAAAGCCACAACTTACTAGTTCACAAGTAATCAATTAAAACAATGCTTTGAATGTAATAACATGCCTTAGAGAATTCCCTCAATTCCTTACAAGATATACACTCTATTTTCACTCAGATTTTCTAACTACACACCCTATACTAGTCATATGTGAGAAGATTGATGTAGATATGAAAACGAATGCTCACATATATGTTTCACAAAGAACGCAATTTCTAGAGTTTAAGAAGCATGTTTAGATATGATCTCATGAATGGAATGCTACTACTTAGATGCGAGAACCAGTGACACCATATGCTCATACCAAATTCAAACTCCACAAATTGAAACACATAACACTCAAGATAGAAGTTACGGGTTGTAATGGGGCTTGGGGTATTGGCTAACAAGGAAAGGAGAGGGAAAACAAACGTTCTTCAAGCGATAGTAAGCAAAGTAATGAAATTGAGACTTAGAATTCACTTAGATTGCAGAAATTAACTTTAACACACAAGGGGGAGACTTAAACAACTCCTTAGGGTCAAATTCATTGTTTTGGACCCTTACTTCAACAAACAATACTTTGGAACTCTTGTTCTCAACTTTTCAACTTTTTTTTTCATACTTTTCATACTTTTTCTTCATTTTTTTCTTTTTCCACGAATTTTTTTTTTCTTTTCTTTTTCGTGCCTCATTCAAGACTTTGGCACACCCATAGATTTTAGTCATCTTCACACTTACACACATACTTAATCATAGTCACCACTTACTAGTTCACATTTAACCATTTAAAACGATGTTTTGAATGTAGTAACATGCCTTAGAGAATTTGCTCAATTCCTTACTAGATATGCACTCAATTTTCACACAGATTTTCTGACTACACACCCTATACTAGTTATATGTGAGAAGATTGATGTAAATATGGCGCCCATCCTTCATATCCCTTACTGGTCCTTTTATCGTTGGGGATTCGGTGATGAAGAATGACATGACCGCTGCGGTTGTGGCCCGGAACCTTATCACTCCTAAAGATAACAGACTGCTTTCCAGACGGTCTGATGAGTTGGCAGTTAAGGAGTCTCTGGTTCTTAGTGTGCAGTGTGCGGGTTCTGTGTCCAACATGGCCCAACGCCTATTTGCTCGAACCCGTCAAGTTGAATCGTTGGCGGCTGAAGTGATGAGTCTCAAACAGGAGATTAGAGGGCTCAAGCATGAGAATAAACAGTTGCACAAGCTCGCACACAACTATGCCACAAACATGAAGAGGAAAATTGACCAGATGCAGGAATCTGATGGTCAGATTTTACTTGATAATCGGAGGTTTGTGGGTTTGTTCCTATAGCATTTGCCTTCGTTTTCTGGGGCTGTACCGCGTAGTGAAGCTCCAAATGATCAACCTCCGATACCTCCCCCTTCTGTGGCCCCGCCGACTGCTGAGGCTCCGCCGACTATAGAGACTTCTCCCAAACAGCCTTTGCGAATGCTTCCTCTTGTATTTTTCTGCTTAATGTTCCTTTTTTTTTTATGAATGTAAAAATACCTTGCATATCTGTGAATGTTTCAAAAAAAAAGAAATCCAAACCCAAAAATAATTAAATAAGCAACAACCAAATAAATTAAAAAAAATTGACAATCAGGCAAAATGAAAATTCAGAAAAGGGAAGGTTTTTAGAAACGCAAAACTGCTTGTGGAGCGATTCAAAAATCTTCCTCATTTAAATACATGGGTTGCCTCCCAAGAAGCGCTTGCTTTAACGTCTTGCAGCCGGACGAAGAACTCATTCACTCCTCATTGGAGCCCACGACATGCAGGGAGATGTCCTCCACGACATGCTCCTCAAAGTGCTCATAATAGGGCTTCAATCGGTGCCCATTTACCTTGAATTCATGTCCCGTTTTCAAGCTTTGGATTTGGACTGCACCATGAACAAAAACATTAGTAATAACAAATGGTCAAATCCACTTAGAACGTAACTTACCGGGAAACAACCGTAAACGGGAGTTGAACAAGAGCACTTTCTGGCCTATGGAGAATGTTTTGCCTTGAATCATCTTATCATGGAAAGCTTTGGTCTTCTCCTTGTAAATGTTAGCATTCTCGTACGCCTCATGCCGTATCTCATCAAGTTCATTGAGTTGAAACTTCCTATGACTTCCTGTGGCATTTAGGTCCATATTGAACTTCTTGACGGCCCAATGAGCTTTGTTCTCCAATTCAACGGGGAGATGGCACGGCTTGCCATAGATGAGCCTAAATGGGGACATTCCAATGGGTGTTTTGTACGCCGTACGATATGCCCGAAGTGCATCATCTAACCGTAAGCTTCATTCCTTCCTTGTAGGCCCAACGGTCTTCTCTAGAATTTGTTTGATCTCACGGTTGGAAACCTCGGCTTGGCCATTCGTTTGAGGATGGTAAGGTGTAGAAACCCTATGGTTGACATTGTATTTCCTCAATAACGCCTCTATGGTCCGGTTGCAAAAGTGCGATCCTCCATCACTTATGATGACACGTGGCATGCCAAACCTTGCAAAAATGTTAGTTCTAATAAAATCTGCAACCACTTTAGAGTCATTAGTCCGGGTGGCTTTAGCTTCCACCCACTTCGACACATAATCAACCGCAAGCAAAATATACATGAAACCATACGAGGAAGGAAAGGGACCCATAAAATCAATTTCCCAAACATAAAAAACTTCAACAATAAGGATAGAAACTTGCGGCATTTGATCCCTAGCACTTATGTTACCAATTCTTTGGCATTTATCACATGTTAAGCAAAAAGTTCTAGCATCCTTAAAGATACTAGGCCAATAGAACCCACATTGTAACACCTTAAGTGTTGTTCTTTGTGTGCCAAAGTGACCACCACATGCATATGTGTGACAAAAACTTAAAATTGCACGAAATTTAGAATCATGCACACATCGACGTACAATCTGATTCGGGCAAAATTTCCACAAATATGGATTGGTATGATATTAACTAGCACACAAATTAAACCCTCTTTTGTCAAATTGTAGTAAAGATGTAAGTAGGGATCGTTCTAAACCGGGGATTAGGAGGGATTGCTAAACACTTGGAAACTGACTTAAAAACTTAAAAACGAAGTTTAAAACACTAAACTAGACTCAAAGAATACAAAGCTAAAAGTTAAAACACTTAAACAAACCTAAAAACTAAAACAGCAACTAGAAGGCTCAAAACTGCCTAAAAACCACTTTCTGGGCAGTTTTGAGCACCTACACTAATTTGGACGAAATTTGATTTCCTAATGACCTAAAAGACCTAAAAACATATTCTAAGACAAGTTCTAAGTAAAATGACTCAAAGAAATAAGGTGGGATTTGATTTGGACGAAAATAGATTAAATGGCAGATTATAAAAGAAACAGATTGTAAAACAAATTTTGATGAAAAGAATGGATAAAAGGCTAGTTAGGAGGTTCTTCTCCACACATGTCACACTTGCAAGCAAAACGATTTTCAGTTGTTCTTCCGATAAACTATGAATACTCAACGCCCAAATTAACCGTGAATTGCACTAATTAACCCTCAGTTTTTCCACAAGTTATTAAGTTGGATGATTGCATACGACAACCCAAAACATTCCCTACAAGTTCCCTACATGAATTGCATAATAGAGATACAAGCAAGAATCATTACGTTCTATGAAAAACATAAGCATTGACGAAGCATTCGTTACTATGAATTGCATGAAACTTATGCTAAGAATTCATTCAACGCGATCGGTTTCAAGCGACCTTCACTACTTGTGATTATAAGATTGTAACTATTAGGTGAAACTCCCTCATAATCTAGCATCATATTTATGCATGAAAAGTAAGCGTGCACTCTCAATCAACATACACAAATAAATTTTCAATCAAATAGATGAACGAATTGAATCCATAACTTATGAAATAACAACTGAATGTAATCGAATCAAATTGCAAGCATGTACATGGTTTTGAATCACCCCCCAACTAAGGGGGTTTAGTTCCTCATACTCACAACAATAAGTTTATTTAATTGAAACATCAAAGACGTAAGAAAGATTACACCTAAAATGCCCAAGAATTCCACTTTGAAATCTGCACAGAAACTTGCTTCTTCTCCTTGCTGCGGCAGTGAGGATTTAAGGGGTTTTTGGATGAATTTGGATGACTTTGGATGAGGGGGAATGGTGGAAAACTATCTAGGATAGGTGTAGGGCACGGCTAGGAGGGTTTTAGGTCAGAAACTATGGATTTGGGTGAAGGTTTGGCTCGGCAAAAGTGATGGACAGATTCTGGCGTGAATGGAGAATGGCTGAATGATTTTCTGATTTTGTGTAGAATGATTGATGATTTTCGGCTAGGGTGTTTAGGAGCATATAAATAGGCACCTAAAACCCTAATTAAATCAGATTGGGCTAGGGTTTGTGCGGCAATTAAGTGAACATGGGCTAGGGTTTGTAATCAGATTTTTAAAGAGAAAAGGGCCTAGGGTTCGGCCACTAAGTGGGCTAGGGCTAGGGTTTGTAACCAGATTTTGCATGTTAATTAGGTGGGCTTGGGTTAGGGTTTAGGTGTTGCATAGGTCCAAGAGGTTTTGGATGGGTCATCCAAAAGCCCAAAGTCGAGAATAGAAACTCACGAAATTGGAAACCTCCAAGAATAGAAACTTCCACTTTTAGAAACTTTGGTTGCCAATTCCGATTTAGGAAAGATCAACCCAAAAAGGAAACTTTTAGGCTTAGCTCTCCTACTTCAAGTAGGAAACCTCAAATCTTCAACTCTTCAATTCCATCCCAACCTTGTGTTCCAAGCATGTCCTATTCAATCCAAGCTCACATTTTGCTCCAAAAGCTCCAAATTGCATCATTTCATGTAATACGTCCTTTAACCCTGAAAACACATGAAAGTAGCTTAAAAGACTACTTTAACAAAGAAAGCATAACAAAAATGCATAAGAACTAGCTAACTAAGGCGCATAAATATGCTCCTATCATGGATCATCCCACACATAAAACCGTGCATCATGCCTAAGTTTATCACGTTGGTGCCTAGTTAAAGTGCTTGGAATTTGTTTTGACACCAAAAAGTTCACCAAATCGGCATACCAAGGCTCACTAACCTTTATGGATAGCAATTGTTCATCGGGGAATGTCTCGACAATAGGTAGGGACTCCTCATTATGCACCATTCGGCTTAGGTGGTCAGCCACCACGTTTTCACTTCCCTTTTTGTCACGAATCTCTATGTCAAACTCTTGTAGTAGCAACATCCAACGAATTAGCCAGGGCTTGGCCTTCTTTTTGGTGAGCAAATACTTCAACGCTGCATGGTCAGTGAAAACAATTACTTTAATACCAATTAGATATGATCTAAACTTATCTAAAACAAAAACAACGCCAAGAAGTTCTTTTTCCGTAGTGGAATAGTTCAATTGCGCATCATTCAACGTCCGTGAGGCATAGTAGATGACATGCGGCCTCTGATAGGAGCATATTTATGCGCCTTAGTTAGCTAGTTCTTATGCATTTCCATGGTGTTTTCTTAGTTAAAGTAGTCTTTTAAGCTAGTTTTATGTGTTTTCAGGTTTTAAGGCCAAAGGATGCAAGAAGATGCATTTTGGAGCTTTTTGGAGCAAAATGGAGCTTGGAATGCATGTCACATATTTGGAGCCAAGGTTGGACGAATTTGAAGGCTTGAAGATGATGATTCCTACTTGAACAAGGTTTCCTAGTTGAAGTAGGAAAGTGCTTACATGAAGAAGGATTCCTAATCGAAGAAGGATTCCTAATCGACGAAGGATTCCTAATCAACGAAGGATTCCTAATTGAAGATGGATTCCTAATCACATGAGGATTCCTAGAAGAACAAGGATTCCTACTTGAACTAGGAAAGTTAAGCCAAGGTTTCCTACTTTGGTTTGATTTTTCCTAATTGTCCCTAAAAGTTCCAGCAATTATGAAGATTCTCTAAGCACTTTGGGACACCAAACAAAGGCCCTAAACCACTCTAGGACATGTGCCGCACTTCCCTCACCCTTTCCTCTTCCTTGCCGTGCAAGGGAGAGGGTTTCTTTCCCAAAATCTGATTTAAAACACCTTCCTTTTTATGCTTTAAAATCCTGGCCGAATTTCCTTTGCTATTTCCTTTAATTTCTGATTTGATTTCCTATTTTTGGAAGCCTTTGACTTAAATTTCTGTTTACCTAATTAGCCTAGGGTTTTTAATTTCCTAATCCCTTTAAATAAACATGTGTGTGCAGCCACAAAGGGGAGGATTCATCCAGAAAATAACCTTTCACGCCAGAAATCATTCTCCATCTTCAACAGCCCCATTCCTTCATCATTCACCATATTTTCTGACCCAAAACCACCCTAGTCGTCCTATACACCTATCCTACACACTTTTCCACCATTCTACACCATCCATAACCCCCAAAAACCATCACAAACCCCTGTGCCGCAACCAAGGAAGAGGAGGAAGGTTCTTAGACGTTCCTGCTGTGCAATTTACATTGCTGGAATTTTTAGGTGTGATCTTTCTTATGTTTTCAATGTTTCAATTCAATAAACTTTGTGTTGTGAGTATGAGGAACTAAACCCCCTTAGTTGGGGGGTGATTCGAAACCATGTACATGCTTGCAATATGATTTGATTACATTCAGTTGTTATTTCATAAGTTGTGGATTCAATTCGTTCATCTACTTGATTGATAACTTATTTGTGTATGTTGATTGAGAGTGCACGCTTAGTTTTCATGCATGAATATGATGCTAGATTATGAGGGAGTTTCACCTAATAGTTACAATCTTATAATCACAAGTAGTGAAGATCGCTTGAAAACGATCGCGTTGAATGAATTCTTAGCATAAGTTTCATGCAATTCATAGTAACAAATGCTTCGTCAATGCTTATGTTTTTCATAGAACGTAATGATTCTTGCTTGTATCTCTATTATGCAATTCATGTAGGGAACTTGTAGGGAATGTTTTGGGTTGTCGTATGCAATAATCCAACTTAATAACTTGTGGAAAAACTGAGGGTTAATTAGTGCAATTCACGGTTAATTTGGGGCGTTGAGTATTCATAGTTTATCGGAAGAACAACTGAAAATCGTTTTGTTTGCAAGTGTGACATGTGTGGAGAAGAACCTCCTAACTAGCCTTTTATCCATCCTTTTCACCCAAAAACGTTTTACAATCTGTTTAATTTTAAGTTTCTGTTTTGTTTTCAATTTTCGTCCAAAACAAATCCCCCTTTAATTTGAAGTCTTAGATTAGTTAGAAAGTGTTTTGATTTGTGTTTCTAAGTATTTTGATTCAAGTTTTCATCAAATTTCGTCCAAATTGGTGTAGGTGCTCAAAACTGCCCAGAAAGTGGTTTTTAGGCAGTTTTGAGCCTTCTAGTTGCTGTTTTGGTTTTTAGGTTTGTTTAAGTGTTTTAACCTTTAGTTTTGCATTCTTTGAGTCTAGTTTAGTGTTTTAAACTTTGTTTTTGAGTTTTTAAGTGAGTTTCCAAGTGTTTAGCAATCCCTCCTAATCCCCGGTCTAGAATGATCCCTACTTACATCTTTACTACAATTTGACAAAAGAGGGTTTAATTTGTGTGCTTAATATATTTCGCATCAACCTCTTGTCCTTCATTTGTCCCAAAACAGCTCCTAACGCATAATCGGACGCATCACACATAAGCTCGAAAGGTAGGCTCCAATCCAGTGGAACAATGATGGGTGCCGTGGTCAACAACTCCTTGAGTTGGTTGAATGATGCCGTGCACTCCTTGGTGAATTCAAACGCCACTTCTTTTTGTAGAAGACGGCAAAGAGGTTGTGCCACCTTTGAGAAATCTTTGATAAACCTACGATAGAAACCTACATGGCCAAGAAAAGAACAAACCTCTCTAACCGAAGTCGGAGAGGGTAAGTGACGTATAAGATCTATTTTTGACTTATCAACCTCAATACCTTATTCAGAGATTATATGATCTAAAACTATGCCTTGTTTAACCATGAAATGACATTTTTCCCAACTAAGAAGAAGGTTAGTTTCAACGCAACGTTTTAAGATCAAACTTAGATTATGCAAGCAACCATCAAAAGAATCACCAAAGACACTAAAATCATCCATGAAAACTTCAATTATTTTCTCTACATAATCCGAAAATATGCTCATCATGCATCTTTGAAATGTGGCAGGTGCATTACATAAACCAAAAGGCATGCGACGATATGCAAATGTACCAAAAGGGCATGTAAAAGTGGTTTTTTCTTGGTCCTCGGGTGCTATGACAATTTGATTATAACCAGAATAACCATCAAGAAAACAATAGAAAGCATAACCCGCTAACCTTTCAAGCATTTGGTCAATGAACGGCAATCGGAAGTGATCCTTCCTTGTGGTGGCGTTTAGCTTGCTATAGTCGATGCACACCTTCCAACCGGTTTGAATGCGTTGAGGAACAAGTTCATTCTTGGAATTAGCTACCACAGTTACTCCGGATTTCTTTGGTACGCATTGAAATGGCGAAACCCACCTACTATCCGAGATTGGATAGATAACTCCACAATCTAGAAGCTTTATGATCTCCTTCTCCACAACTTCCATCATAGGAGGGTTGAGACGGCGCTAAGCCTCTCGAGATGTTTTAGACCCCTCCTCCAAAAGTATGCGATGCATGCACGTAGTAGGGCTAATTCCCTTGATGTCAGCCAATGTCCATCCCATTGCCGTTTTGTACTCCTTTAGCACCCTCAGTAATTTACTCTCCTCTTGTGCCGTGAGTGAGGATGAAATGATGACAGGCAATGTCTCATCCTCTCCCAAGAAAACATACCTCAAGTGACTAGGCAATGGCTTAAGTTCAAGAGTGGGTGGCTGCACAACTGAGGGAAGCATTTTATTAGCCGAAACCGAACTTAAAATAGGGTCCAAAAACTTACCAGTTTGCGATGGCAATGACTCAAGGGCAGCCACCATCTCAATGATATCTTCACTAGGGGGCACGACAATGGAATCCTCATGCATGCCGTGGGTTTCCTTGGTGGCTGTTTCAATGTTTTTCATGTTCTTTCCTTGTGCAAAGAAGTGCGAAATGGAGCATTATAGAGCAAAATTCAGCCGGAATGTTGTGTATGCTAATGGAGCACGAGGAATGGACGAGTTTGAAGGTCAAAGGAGCTTAAGAAATGAAGAAATGAAAGTGAAGAACAAAGAAGTCGGAATTGGGAACCAAAGTTTCTAAAGTTGAAAGTTTCTATTCTTGGAGGTTTCCATTTTCGTGGGTTTCTATTCTTGGCTTTGCGCTTTTAGATGACCTAAACCCTAATTCCTTGTGGACCCTAAGCCCATGCCGCACCCTAGGGCCTAATCATTTAATTTCTGCCAAGTTAAACCCTAATCTATCTCCCCTAGGGTTTGTGCCGCACCTAACCTTCTAGAAACCCTATTTTTCTGGTGGACTTTAAGCCCTTTGCCGCACCTAAACCCTAGCCCATTGCTTAAACCTGATTTCCTTAGGGTTTGTGGTGCCTATATATATGTGTTCTCAAGCCTTGCCGCATACACCACCCCCTCCACAATTCAGAAATTCGTCCAAATATATTTCCACACCTTGCCGCAGCTTTCCTTCACCAATCTGCCATATTCCCATACCTTGCCGTAACCCCCATGTCCCCAAAATGATAGGAGCATATTTATGCACCTTAGTTAGCTTGTTCTTGTGCATTTACATTGTTTTTCCTTAGTTAAAGTAGTCTTTTGAGCTAGTTTTATGTATTTTCAGGTTCTAAGGGCAAAGTATGCAAAAGGATGCATTTTGGAGCCTTTTGGAGCACATTTGAGCTTGGAATGGACATCATATGCTTGGAGCCAAGAGGATGGACGAAATTGAAGAGTTGAAGATGATGTTTCCTACTTGAACAAGGTTTCCTAGTCGAAGTAGGAAAGCGCCTAATCAAGAGATGAAATCCTAGTCAACAAAGGATTCCTAATTGAAGAAGGATTCCTAATCAACGAGGGATTCCTAGTTGAAGATGGATTCCTAGAAGAATGAAGATTCCTACTCAAACAAGGTTTCCTACTCGAAGTAGGAAAGTTAAATCCAAATAGCATCAAGTTGCAGCTACAAAGAAGATTTCCTAATCCTAATAGGCAAAGTTTCCAAGTGAAATGAGGAGTCCTTATCCATTTAGGACACCTTATCCATTTAGGACACCTTATTTATTTAGGACACCTAAACCTTATCCTTATCCCATTGCTGCTGCACCCTTATCCCTTTTCCTTTGCAAAATCTGATTGTTTAAACCTATTTCCTTGTGGATTTGGGTTATCCAAGTCCATATCTGATTACCCTAGGGTTTTAAGTGCCTATATATACTCATATTAACCCCTAAATCAGATCACCACCTCTCATACACATTCATTCATCCCATAAATTCAGAAATTCGTCCAAACACTTCTCCACACCTTTGCCGCACCATTCCCTTCCCCTAAACACTACTACATCCATCCATAACCATTCTCCACCATCCATAACCCCAAAGAACCTGTCCAAAGTCCTTTGCCGCACCAAGGAGGAGGAGAAGGAGGCTCGGAAGTTCATGCAATTCAAGTTCGCGTCGCTGGAATTTCTAGGTGTTTCTTTTCCTTTGCTTTCAATGTTTAAATTCAATTCTCTTTGTTTTGTGTGTATGAGGAACTAAACCCCCCCTTGGCTAGGGGGGATTCGAAATACATGTTTATGCTTGCGTTATGATTTGATTACTTCTAATTGCGTTTCATAAGTTGTGAATTCAATTTACTTATCTATGTGAATTACATTGATTTGTGTGTGTTGGTTGAGAGTGCACGCTTAATTATCATGCATAAATTGAATGCTAGGATATAAGGAAATTTCACCTAATCGTTATGGACTTATATTCACAAGTAGTAAAGTGATCGGATCATATTTATATATATTTTTACTTCGAATTCACTCGTCTTTTCTTAGTTAGTTCCTTATATTTTTGAGCTATTTACGTTATTTTTGTGTTTATAGGATTTGTTATGCAAAGAAAATAAAAATAGAACAAGTGAAATTTTATGTAATAAATTCGTCAAAATTGTCTGTGTAGATCAGCTTTTAAAGAAATGAGAAGGCTGCTTTGCGCATAGCATAATTAATTAGTGTTAATCATTATATTTATTTTCACCATAACTAGTAATTAATTGTGTCGGTCTTATTTCATATTAATTAATTAGTTATTAATGGATTTGTTTGCTTGACTGCCTTATGAGTTAGATCCCAACCCCGCCATCTTCTGCGGTGGATCATCTGCTTTCATTTCATTGCATCATCTATATCTAATTAATTAATTAATTAATAAGTTAATTGACTCATTATTTTATAATCAATTTTACTAAAGGTGGGACGGTGAAAGAATCCAAGGAAGAAAGGAGAGCACGTGAAGATAAAAGGCAGAGTGAAAAAGGGCGAGAAAAATAATGGAGTGGAGGGAATGAGTAAACGGCGGGGGATAAGAGAATAAAGAGGGAATGGGCAGCTGGAAAGGGAAAAGGTGAGCGGGATAGTGTAGCTGGCAGGAGAGAAGGTCAGAAAAGGTGAGGCGTGATTGGTTGGGAGGGGTCGCGCAGGTTTTTAGAAAGGAGGAAGGAGGACGGGATCCAAGGGGAGCGGGGGAGAGAGAAGAGTGATACGGAAAATAAAAGAAGAAAATTAGGGGGGCGCGGGAGAGAGGAGTAGGGAGCTGCCCTTCGGGGCAGCGTGAGAAGAAGAGAGAAGTGCCACGGGGAAAGGGGCTTCAGCAGGTCAGCGTGAGGAGGATGCTGCCCTAGGCAGCAAGTCAGTACGCAGGAAATGGAGAGAGACTGTCAGAAGCACAAAATCAGAGAAAAACAGAAGCACGAACGCAGTCTTCTTTCGGTTTAATCTTTCCAACTTCCATTTTATTTCTGTTTTTAATATTATGTAAATAAATTTGTTTTGGCTAGAGGTTAATTCAAAACCATGATTTATATTTGTAATATGAATTGATTACCTCCAGTTGTGATTTATAAGTTGTGAATTCAATTTACTTATCCGTTCGTATAAAAACTGATTTGTGTATGTTGGTTGAGAGTGCACGCTTAATTATCATGCATAAATTGAATGCTAGAATATAAGGAAATTTCACCTAATCGTTATGGAATTATATTCACAAGTAGTAAAGGTTGATGATCTCAATCGCGTTAAGTAAATTCTTGGCATAAGTTTCATGCAATCATAGTAACAAGTGTTTCGTCAACGCTTATGGTTTTCATAGAACTTAATGATTCTTGCTTGTATCTCTATTATGCAATCATGTAGGGGACTTGTGGGGAATGCTTTGGGTTGTCGTATGCAATCATCCAATTCAATAACGTTAGGAAAATCTGAAGGTTAATTTAAGCGGACCTAATTAACTTGGGGCGTTGAGAATTCATGGTTTATTGAAAAGCAATTGGAAATCATTTTGTATGCAAGTATAACATGTGTAGAGAATAACCCTCTAGCTAGTTCGTCATTTATCTTTTCACTTTAATTTCATGTTTTTGTCATTTCCGTAATTTATTTAAGTTTAATTTACTTTTCATCAAAACCAAACACCCATCCGTTATTAAATTATATTATTTAGTTAGTTTTCATTATTTTTAGTCTTTTAATTCAATTTCCGTCCATTTCAGTTCCTAGTGTTTAATTTAATTGTTTTCATTATTTTGAGTCATTTTAAGTGTGTTTCGAATTATTAGAGTTTTTAGCCTAGTTTTGTGTCATTGAGTCTTATTTAATATTTTTAAATTAATTTAGAATAGATTAGCAATCCCTCCTAATCCCCGGTCTAGAACGATACCCTACTTACATCTATACTACAATTGTCAAAAAGAGGGTTTAATTTGTGTGTCAAGAAATTGTCGCATCATAAAGGTTGATGATCTCAATCGCGTTAAGTAAATTCTTGGCATAAGTTTCATGCAATCATAGTAACAAGTGCTTCGTCAATGCTTATGGTTTTCATAGAACTTAATGATTCTTGCTTGTATCTCTATTATGCAATCATGTAGGGGACTTGTGGGGAATGCTTTGGGTTGTCGTATGCAATCATCCAATTCAATAACTTAAGGAAAATCTGAGGGTTAATTTAAGCGGACCTAATTAACTTAGGGCGTTGAGAATTCATGGCTTATTGAAAAGCAATTGGAAATCGTTTTATATGCAAGTATAACATGTGTGGAGATGAACCCCTTAGCTAGCCTTCCATCCATTCATTTAAATCAATTTCGTTTTTAAAATCTGTCTAGTTTACAAAGTTTGTTTTGTTTTTAATTTCGTCCAAAATCAATCCCCCTTTACTTTGTTGAGTCATAATAGTTAGAAATCACTTTAGTTTGTGTTTTTAAGTGTTTTGAGTCAAGTTCAAATCTATTTTCGTCCAAATCTTGTTTAGAGTCCAAAACTGCCTAGAAAGTGGTTTAAAGGCAGTTTTGAGTGTTTTTGTGTTATTTTGAGTCTTTTGGTTTGTTTTGGTGTTTTAAGTTATAGTTTTACATTCTTTGAGTTTAGTTAGTGTTTTTAAACTTGTTTTTACGTTTTTGAGTCAATTCCAAGTGATTTTGCAATCCCTCCTAATCCCCGGCCTAGAACGATCCCTACTTACATTCCATACTACAATTGATAAAAAGAGGGTTAATTTGAGTGCTAGTTAATTATCACATCACAAAACACTACCATATCATTCCTTACCTATTCATCCATCC
Organism: Malus x robusta; assembly: GCA_963082935.1. Classification (NCBI taxonomy): domain Eukaryota; kingdom Viridiplantae; phylum Streptophyta; class Magnoliopsida; order Rosales; family Rosaceae; genus Malus; species Malus x robusta. The sequence goes on along the minus strand of OY720334.1, from coordinate 19,182,337 downwards.
AAATAACCCCTAGAACCTGTCTCTAGTCCTTGTGCCGCAGCCAAGAGGAGGAGAGAAAGTTGGGACATTCATGCCATTCAATTGAGGGTTGCTCGAACGTTTTAGGTGTTGTCTCCATGTTTAATTTTGATATTCTTTGTGTTGTGAGTATAAGGAACTAAACCCCCCTTGGTTAGGGGGGAATTCGAAACCATGTACATGCTTGCAATTTGATTCGATTACATTCAGTTGTTATTTCATAAGTTATGGATTCAATTCGTTCATCTATTTGATTGATAACTTATTTGTGTATGTTGATTGAGAGTGCATGCTTAGTTTTCATGCATGAATATGATGCTAGATTATGAGGGAGTTTCACCTAATAGTTACAATCTTATAATCACAAGTAGTGAAGGTCGCTTGAAAACGATCGCGTTGAATGATTTCTTGGCATAAGTTTCATGCAATTCATAGTAACAAATGCTTTGTCAATGCTTATGTTTTTCATAGAACTTAATGATTCTTGCTTGTATCTCTATTATGCAATTCATGTAGGGAACTTGTAGGGAATGTTTTGGGTTGTTGTATGCATTCATCCAACTAAATAACTTGTGGAAAAACTGAGGGTTAATTAGTGCAATTCACGGTTAATTTGGGGCGTTGAGTATTTATAATTTATTGGAAGAACAACTGAAAATCGTTTTGTTCGCAAGTGTAACATGTGTGGAGAAGAACCTCCTAACTAGCCTTTTATCCATCCTTTTCATCCAAAAACGTTTTACAATTTGTTTCGTTTTAAAGTTTCTGTTTTGTTTTCAATTTTCGTCCAAAACAAATCCCCCTTTATTTTGAAGTCTTAGATTAGTTAGAAAGTGTTTTGATTCAAGTTTTCATCCAAATTCGTCCAAGTTCTTGTTAGGTTCTCAAAACTGCCCAGAGAGTGGTTTTTAGGCAGTTTTGAGTCATTAGGTTGCTGTTTTGAGTTTTAGGTTTGTTTTTGTGTTTTAACCTTTAGTTTTGCATTCTTTGAGTCTAGTTTAGTGTTTTAAACTTTGTTTTTGAGTTTTTAAGTCAGTTTCAGTGTGTTTAGCAATCCCTCCTAATCCCCGGTCTAGAACGATCCCTACTTACATCTTTACTACAATTTGACAAAAAGAGGGTTTAATTTGTGTGCTTATCTATTTCGCATCAAATTTTTGGCGCCGTTGCCGGGGATTAGCAATTTTGCTAATCCCTTGGATTGTTTTTGTTTCTTTTATTTCACTTTGTTTCTGATTTTGTTTAAGTTTCTGACCTAATTTTGTTTCTTGTTTCTTAGGTACTAGTGTATGACTAGAAGCTCTCAAACGATTCGTGCGAACATCTTGGATTTTGACGACGATTTTGAGAGGAAGTTGAGAAGAGCTAGAAACCAGCAAGAACACCATCCACCCAATTCCGAATCTGTCCTTGAAGAAGACGTACAAGAAGAGGAGGAGGCCACGGCAAGGATATTTGAAGAAGTCCAAGGCGTGGAGGTGGACAACCGTACACTCAAAGAGCTCTCGGCCTCGGGATTGGATAATGCCGCACCCTTGTGCATCCAATACCCCACGGCTGCCCAAGGTAAGACGGACGAGTTTGAATTAAAGTCAAGTTTGCTTCATCATATTCCTAAATACCATGGCTTGTCCATGGAAGATCCTAACAAACATTTGAAAGAATTTGAAGTAGTTTGCTCTAGTATGACTCCCGTCAATGTTGACGGAAATATCTTGAAGATGAAGGCTTTTCCATTCTCTTTGATGGATAAAGCCAAGGATTGGTTATATGAGTTAGCTCCCGGCACTGTCACTTCTTGGGAGAGTATGAAGAGAGCATACTTGGAGAAGTTCTTTCCAACTTCTCGCATCATCCTCCTACGCAAAAAGATAAGCGGAATTCAGCAAGAAGAAGGTGAGTATTTTCCTACATATTATGAACGATTTAAATCACTTGTTGCTTCTTGTCCACAGCATCAGATGAAGGAGGAGTTGCTTTTGCAATACTTCTACGAGGGTCTCCTACCTCTAGAACGTCAAATGCTTGATGCTTCGGCGGGGGGAGCATTGGTGGACAAAACACCCATGGCTGCCAAGATCTTGATCTCTAATCGAGCGTTCAACGCTCAACAATACGAGGGAGTAGGCCAAAGGAGACCCCCACGGCACCAAGTACATGAGGTAAGTTCAACTTCCGATCTTCATTCACAATTGGCTAATCTTACTTCTATTGTTTCACAGATGGCCGAGGGAATGAAGATGCAAGGACCTGTGGTGTGTGGCGTATGTTCTATCCAAGGATATGTCTCTGAAAAGTGTCCTCAACTCATCGAGAATGGCGGATGGGAGAGTGCGAATGCCATAGGGTTTCAAAGCCAAAATCAGTCAAGACATGATCCATACTCCAACACGTATAATCCAGGGTGGCGAGACCACCCAAATTTCAAGTTGAGGGATCCCCAACAACCTCAAAATCAAGAAGGCTTTAGGCAACAACCCCCGGGGTTCTTTCCCAAAACCTACGGCCCACCCCAAAATCAAGCCCAATCCGGCCCAAGTGCCTCAGGTACGTCTCTTGACAATGATGCACTTCTTAAGATACTAACTAAGTTGTCTAATGGGCAGGAAGATCAAGCTAAGGCTATGCAAAACCAAGATAAAAGGGTGGATCAACTTGAGAAACAAATTGGGCAGATTGCCGAGTTTGTAGGTAAGTTTCGAGATCCCGGACAACTCCCTAGTTCCACCATTCCAAATCTGAAGGGAGGTTTCGAAAGTGCAAAGGCAATACTCTTGAGAAGTGGAAAAGAGATTGGGGCAGGTTCTACACCATCACAAACAGGTCCCAAAAGTGATGTAAATGCCCACGGCAAAGGTGGTTCCACCTTTGCCGCAAGTCCCTAAGGCCCCCAATCTGTCCAATTCGGCCAATAAGGGTAAGAATGTGTCCAATTCAGTTCATACTAATGTTTTCCCTTCAAATGTGCCTTTTCCTAGCAGGTTCATGCAAACGAAGAAAGAAGAGGCAGAAAAGGATATCCTTGAAACCTTTAGGAAAGTTCAAGTTAACATACCTTTGTTAGATGCAATCAAGCAAGTCCCGAGGTATGCTAAGTTCTTGAAAGAGTTGTGTACCACTAGGAAGAGGATGTTGACTAAGGAAGTGGTAAAGGTAGGTGAGAATGTGTCCGCCATCTTGCAACGCAAACTACCTCCCAAATGCAAAGATCCAGGTAGCTTTACCATTCCTTATGTCATTGGGAACACTAGATTTGAATCTGCCATGCTTGATTTAGGTGCTTCTATAAATGTTATGCCATATTCCATTTATGCATCTATGAACTTAGGAGCATTGAAAAATGATGGGGTAATAATACAATTGGCCGATAGATCTAACGCCTATCCAAAGGGAGTTTTGGAAGATGTTCTTGTGCAGGTTAATCATTTAGTCTTCCCGGCGGATTTCTATGTCCTCGAAATGGATGAATCGGGCCATGCTCCTTCGCTGCCCATTCTACTTGGAAGGCCATTCATGAAGACGTCCCGGACGAAGATTGACGTGTATAGTGGAACTTTGTCCATGGAATTCGATGGGGAAGTTGTTAATTTTAATCTTTCTGATTCCATTAAATACCCTAGTGAGGACCATTCATGGAACTTTGTCCATGGAATTCGATGGCAGCGGACAACCGAACGATCAAGGAGCTTTCTGCTTCGGGATTGGATAACGCCGCACCTCTATGTATCCAATACCCTAGGGCAGCTCCGGACAAAACTGCCGAGTTCGAATTGAAGTCAAGTTTACTACACCATATTCCGAAGTACCATGGGTTGTCCATGGAGGAGCCTAACAAGCACTTGAAAGAGTTCGAGGTGGTGTGTTCAAGCATGACTCCAATCAATGTCGACGGGAGTATATAAAGATGAAGGCCTTTCCCTTTTCTCTCATGGACAAGGCAAAAGATTGGTTATATGAATTAGCTCCCGGAACGGTCACATCTTGGGAGAGCATGAAGCGAGCTTTCTTGGAGAAGTTTTTCCCAACTTCTCGAGTCATCCTCCTACGAAAAAGGATAAGTGGAATTCAACAAGAAGAAGGTGAGTCTTTTCCTACGTATTATGAACGTTTTAAATCTCTTCTTGCTTCTTGTCCACAGCATCAAATGAAGGAGGAGCTTCTGCTACAATACTTCTACGAGGGGCTACTACCTATCGAACGTCAAATGCTAGATGCCTCAGCGGGAGGAGCCTTGGTGGACAAGACCCCCACGGCAACAAAGACTTTGATTTCCAACCATGCGTTGAATGCTCAACAATACGAAGGAGTTGGACAAAGGAGTAACCCACGACAACATCAAGTCAATGAGGTAAGTGCCATAACCGAACTACAAAATCAAATGGCTAACCTTACTACTTTGCTTTCTCAGGTGGTGGAAGGTCCAAAAGTGCAAAACATGGTAGCTTGTGGCGTATGCTCCATGCAAGACCATCTTACGGACAAGTGCCCACAATTGATAGAAAATGGAGGGTGGGAGACCCTCAATGCCGTGGGATTTGGCAACCAATAGCAACCGAGGAATGACCCGTTTTCCAATACCTACAATCCCGGTTGGCGTGATCATCCAAATTTCAAATGGCGAGAACCCCAACAAGGCCAACAACAAAACGGATTTAGGCAACAACCCCCGGGTTTCTATCAAAAGCCGTTTGCACCAACTCAACCTCAAGCACAAACCACCCAAACTAATTCAGGTTCGTCCATTGATAATGATCAGATTTTTCAGTTACTAACTTCTATGGCGCAGGGTATGCAAAGTAGAGACAAAAGGATGGACGAGTTGGAGAAGCAAGTGGGACAAATTGCCGAGTTTATGGGGCAGTTTCGTGAGCAAGGGAAGTTGCCTAGCTCAACCGTGGTGAATCCAAAGGGTGGATTCGAAACTGCCAAGGCCATTACGCTAAGAAGTGGGAAAGAAGTTGGAACAGAGCCAACACCATCCAAATCTGCCCCCGAGGAGGACGAGAAGTTTCAAATTGAAGAGGAAGAGCAAGCAAAAGCCACGGCAAGGATTGTTCAATCCTTGCCGCACCCACCTAATGCATCCAATCCGTCCGCCATAGGTAAGAAAGGTTCTATTCCAATTAATTCTAATGTCATTCCTCCGGATGTACCCTTTCCTAGCAGATTTTTGCAAGCCAAGAACGAAGAAGAGGAAAAAGACGTTCTTGAGACGCTTAGAAAGGTGCATGTCAAAATCCCACTCCTTGATGCTATCAAGCAAATCCCGAAGTATGCCAAGTTTTTGAAGAAGCTTTGTACAACAAGGAAACGGATTCGGGAGAAGGAGGTGGTACACGTAAGTGAGAATGTATCTGCATTGTTGCAAAGAAAGTTACCACCTAAATGCAAAGATCCATGTAGTTTCACTATCCCTTGTGTTATTGGCAATACGAGGTTTGATCATGCTATGTTAGATTTAGGTGCATCTATAAATGTCATGCCATATTCTGTTTATGCATCTATGAATCTAGGAAAGCTTAAAAATGATGGCGTTATTATTCAATTAGCCGATCGATCTAATGCATATCCCAAGGGAGTGTTGGAAGATGTTTTGGTGCAGGTAGACCATTTGATTTTTCCTGCAGATTTCTATGTGCTTGATATGGAGGACTCAACCCACTCTCCACCATCACCACTCTTACTTGGACGACCATTCATGAAAACGGCTCAAACCAAGATTGACGTGGCCAAGGGAGCAGTAACTATGGCCTTTGGTGGTGATATGATTAACTTTAAGATTCCTGAATCAATTGAGAATACTAATGATGTTCGTTCTTGTTGTGCTATTAATGTAATTGAAAACATAGGGACAGAATGTTCAACAAAGATCAAGAAGGATGTTTCTCGAACTACCACCGAGAAGGAACTTGGAGTAGAGCACAAGGAGTGCACGGCTCCAACCTTGGAAGCACCACAATTGGCCATGAGCAACCCTTGTGCATATGTCCATAGTGCTACCACTTCTTTGCCGTACAAAGGTAAGCCACCTATTCCAAATTCGATTCCCATGTCAACTAATAGGTTGTTACCTCATGTGGTGCAGGTACCTAATCGAATTCGACGTCGTGGGAGAATTCGTGTTGATGTAGAAAAGCAAAACACAACAATAAGAAAGGATCATTATCCCACTCCATTCAAGGACCCAAAGCATGAAGTGGTTCGTCGGACAGATTGTAGTTGCACCCCTCCATGCCGTGGGGTGCCATAAACCTTCAATGGAGCATCGTCCGGCTGTACGACGTTAAAGCAAGCGCTTCTTGGGAGGCAACCCATGCATTCAACAAAGGAAGACCGAGAAAGCACTCCAATGCCAGATTTTCGTTCCTAAACTCTTCTCTTTGTTGATTTCGTTTCTGCCATGATTAGTGTGTTAGTTGCTGTTTGTTTGTTTATTTGTTATTTGTGTTAGTTTATGCTTGAAACATTGAGGACAATGTTTGATTTAAGTGTGGGGGGGTAACCAAAGTGTTTTAATGCAAATTCGTAGGGTTTTGTCACCCATAATTTCAAATGTTGTTCCTTGCTGTTTTTAGGTGTTTTTAGGCAGTTTTGATGTGTTTTAGTATATGTTGTTCTAAAAATCCGAAAATCCCAGAAAAAAATTCACAAAAATTGTTTTGAAAACCCAAAAAGAGTTGTTTTTAAGTTGTTTTGTGTGTTGTTTGTGTCTTAGGGTACCTTCCAACACAATGATGAGGATTCGGTTTGTAATTGCATGACTGTTAAAGAGAATGATTAACATGGATGAAAGTTTGATTTACTCTTTATTTATGCTTGGTTGTGGTTATAACTTATCAATTCACATGTAATCATAAAGAAAAAAAAAATTAGTTTTTGTAACATGCTTGAAGGAAGGAACTCAAACAAACGCTACAACCTTGTGAGACTTGAGCCTAAACGTTTATTTGGAGAAGTTAAAATTTGTGCATTGTTGTTTTCTAAAGTCGTTGCATGATCTCATTATTCTTTGCTTGGTTATTACTTAGAAGGCATTTCATCATTTAGTTCCAAATGCTAGAACTCATGCCAATTTCATTCAAAACATGTTATTGAATTACATAACACATATTCAAGATGAAGTTAGTAGTTACCACCATAGCCAAAAAGCCTTCATTCCACGCAGTCGTTTTTGTAGGTTTTAACCCCGTTGAGCCTTGTTTAGCCTATGTTTTCTTCGTTAACCCACATTATCCTCACCTAGCCTAGATTAGGACCATCCATACCTTCGTTCTTGAAGCATAGTAATGAATGACTCAAAATGAATTCCTTTTGGTCATTGTTGGCAGAAAACAAGTGTGGGGGAAGTGAGTTTTGTTGTGGGTGTGCCAAAGTCTTGAATGAGGCACGAAAAAGAAAAGAAAAAGAAAAATTTCGTGGAAAAGAAAAAGATAAAAAAACAGAAAGAAAAAGTTGTGAAAAGAATGAAAAGGAGTGGAAAAGATGTAAAAAAGAGTTCTTAAGTGTTGTTTGTTGAAGGAAGGGTTCAAAACAGTGACTTCGGCCCTAATTGTTGTTGAATCTTTCCTTTGTGTTTAAAAGTTAATTTCTGCATGCTAATGGGAATTCTGAGTACGATTTCATTGTTTTGCTTACTATTGCTTAAAGAACGTTTGTTTTCCCTATCCTTTCGTTGTTAGCCAACTCCCCTAGCCCCGTTACAACCCTTGACTTTAATCTTGAGTGTTATGTGTTTCAATTTGTGGAGTTTAAAATTGGTATGAGCATATGATATGATATTAACTAGCACTCAAATTAAACCCTCTTTTTGTCAAATTGTAGTAAAGATGTAAGTAGGGATCGTTCTAAACCGGGGATTATGAGGGATTGCTAAACACTTGGAAACTGACTTAAAAACTCAAAAACAAAGTTTAAAACACTAAACTAAACTCAAAGAATGCAAAACTAAAGGTTAAAACACTTAAACAAACCTAAAAACCAAAACAGCAACTAGAAGGCTCAAAACTGCCTAAAAACCACTTTCTGGGCAGTTTTGAGCACCTACACTATTTTGGACGAAATTTGATGAAAACTTGAATCAAAACACCTAGAAACACAAATCAAAACACTTTCTAACTAATCTAAGACTTCAAAATAAAGGGGGATTTGTTTTGGACGAAAATTGAAAACAAAACAGAAACTTTAATTAACACAGATTGTAAAAAACGATTTTGGTGAAATAGATGGTTAAAAGGCTAGTTAGGAGGTTCTTCTCCACACATGTCACACTTGCAAACAAAACGATTTTCAGTTGTTCTTCCGATAAACTATGAATACTTAACGCCCCAAGTTAACCGTGAATTGCACTAATTAACCCTCAGTTTTTCCACAAGTTATTAAGTTGGATGATTGTATACGACAACCCAAAACATTCCCTACAAGTTCCCTACATGAATTGCATAATAGAGATACAAGCAAGAATCATTACGTTCTATGAAAAACATAAGCATTGAGGAAGCATTTGTTACTATGAATTGCATGAAACTTATGCTAAGAATTCATTCAACGCGATCGTTTTCAAGCGACCTTCACTACTTGTGATTATAAGATTGTAACTATTAGGTGAAACTCCCTCATAATCTAGCATCATATTCATGCATGAAAACTAAGCGTGCACTCTCAATCAACATACACAAATAAGTTATCAATCAAATAGATGAACGAATTGAATCCATAACTTATGAAATAACAACTGAATGTAATCGAATCAAATTGCAAGCATGTACATGGTTTCGAATTCCCCCCTAACCAAGGGGGTTTAGTTCCTCATACTCACAACACAAAGAATATCAAAATTAAACATGGAATTCAAAGGAAAGACAACACCTAAAACGTTCCAGCAATCCTCAATTGAATGGCATGAACGTCCCAAGCTTTTTCTCCTCCTCTTGGTTGCGGCACAAGGAATAGGACAGGTTCTAGGGGTTATTTAGATGGTTGAGTAGGTAAGGAATGATATGGTAGTGTTTAGGGGACATGGGGGTTGCGGCAAGGTGTGAAAAGATGGCAGATTGGTGGAGGAAAGCTGCTGCAAGGGGGCTGAATATATTTGGACGAATTTCTGGAGTGAATGGATGATCTAGGAGGTGGTAGGTTCGGCCAAAAGCTTTAAAGGAGTATATATATAGGCACTTAAAAACCCTAGCAATCAGATTAGGGTTTCTAGAAGCCCAAATCCATAGAAAATAGGTTAAAACAATCAGATTTTGTATGGGAAAAGGCCTAGGGTTCGGATGGTTTAGTGGGCTAGGGTTAAGGCTTCTAGAACACCTTGCAAGGCAAGGAAATCAGGTATTTAAAACCCTAGGTGCGGCATAGGCTTGGGGAGATCAGATTTGTCAATGGGCTAGGGTTTAGGTTTGTAAAATAAGGCTTCTAGGATGGAAAGGTGCGGCATGGGCTTAGGGTTTCTAATCAGATTTTTGCATGTGAACAAGGCCTAGGTGTGGTTGATTAGGTGGGCTAGGGTTAGGGTTTAGGTGCGGCATAGGTCCAAAAGGTAAGGATGGGTCATCCAAAAGCCCAAAGCCGAGAATAGCAACTCACGAAAATGGAAACCTCCAAGAATAGAAACTTCCAACTTTAGAAACTTTGGTTGCCAATTCCGATTTAGGAAAGATCAACCCAAAATGGAAACTTTTAGGCTTAGCTTTCCTACTTCAAGTAGGAGACCTCAAATCTTCAACTCTTCAATTCCATCCCAACCTTGTGTTCCAAGCATGTCCTTTTCAATCCAAGCTCACTTTTTGCTCCAAAAGCTCCAAATTGCATCATTTCATGTAATATGTCCTTTAAACCTGAAAACACATGAAAGTAGCTTAAAAGACTACTTTAACGAAGAAAACATAACAAAGATGCATAAGAACTAGCTAACTAAGGCGAATAAATATTCTCCTATCAGCATATGGTGTCACTGGTTCTCGCATCTAAGTAGTAGCATTCCATTCATGAGATTATATCTAAACATGCTTATTAACTCCGAAAAAGTGTTTTCTTTGTCATACATATATGTGAGCATTCGTTTTCATATTTACATCTATCTTCTCACATATAACTAGTATAGGGTGTGTAGTCAGAAAATCTGAGTGAAAATTGAGTGCATATCTAGTAAGGAATTGAGCAAATTCTCTAAGGCATGTTACTACATTCAAAATCATGTTTTAATTGGTTAAATGTGAACTAGTACGTGGTGACTATGATTAAGTATGTGCTTAAGTGTGAAGATGACTAAAATCTGTGGGAGTGATGATTTTTAACATGTCATGTGCATTAGAAATCCCTGAGGCAATTGTTGGAAGCTTTAGATTGTGTTTTTGTTTTGTTTTGTTTCCTTGTTTTGCTCGAGGACTAGCAAAAGCTAAGTGTGGGGGTTATGCTTTCTATTGTTTTCTTGATGGTTATTCTGGTTATAATCAAATTGTCATTGCACCCGAGGACCAAGAAAAAACCACTTTTACATGCCCGTTTGGTACATTTGCATATCGTCGCATGCCTTTTGGTTTATGTAATGCACCTGCTACATTTCAAAGATGCATGATGAGCATATTTTCTGATTATGTAGAGAAGATAATTGAAGTGTTTATGGATGATTTTAGCGTCTTTGGTGATTCGTTTGATAGTTGCTTGCATAATCTAAGTTTGGTCTTAAACCGTTACGTTGAAACTAACCTTGTTCTTAATTGGGAAAAGTGTCATTTTATGGTTAAACAAGGCATCGTTTTAGGTCATATAATCTCGGAAAAGGGTATTGAGGTTGATAAGTCGAAAATAGATCTTGTACGTCACTTACCTTCTCCGACTTTGGTTAGAGAGGTTCTTTCGTTTCTTGGCCATGCAGGATTTTATCGTAGGTATAACAAAGATTTCTCGAAGATAGCACAACCTCTTTGCCGACTCCTACAAAAAGAAGTGGCGTTTGAATTCACCAAAGAGTGCAAAGCATCATTCAATCAACTCAAGGAGTTGTTGACCACGGCACCCATCATTGTGCCACCGGATTGGAGCCTACCTTTCTAGCTTATGTGCGATGCATCCGACTACGCGTTAGGAGCTGTTTTGGGACAAAGGAAGGAAAAGAAGCCGCATGTTATCTGCTATGCCTCACGGACGTTGAATGATGCAGAATTGAACTATTCCACTACGGAAAAAGAACTTCTTGCTGTTGTTTTTGCTTTAGATAAGTTTAGATCATATCTAATTGGTACTAAAGTAATTGTTTTCACTGACCATGCAGCGTTGAAGTACTTACTCACCAAAAAGGAGGCCAAGCCACGGCTAATTCGTTGGATTTTGCTACTTCAAGAGTTCGACATCGAGATTCGTGACAAGAAAGGAAGTGAGAATGTGGTGGCTGACCACCTAAGCCGAATGGTGCATAATGAGGAGTCTTTGCCGATTTTGGAGACATTCCCCGATGAGCAATTGCTGTCCATAAAGGTTAGTGAGCCTTGGTATGCGGATTTGGTGAACTTTTTGGTGACAAAACGAATTCCAAGCACATACACTAGGCACCAACGTGATAAACTTAGGCATGATGCACGGTTTTATGTGTGGGATGATCCGTATTTGTGGAAATTTTGCCCGGATCAAATTGTTCGTCGTTGTGTGCATGATTTTGAATTTCGTTCAATTTTAAGTTTTTGTCACACATATGCATGTGGTGGACACTTTGGCACACAAAGAACTGCACTTAAGGTGTTACAATGTGGATTTTATTGGCCTAGTATTTTTAAGGATGCTAGAACTTTTTGCTTAACATGTGATAAATGCCTACGAATGGGTAACATAGGTGCTAGGGACCAAATGCCGCAGGTTTCTATCCTAAACGTTGAAATTTTTTATGTTTGGGGTATTGATTTTATGGGGCCTTTTCCTTCTTCGTATGGTTTTACATATATTTTGCTTGCGGTTGATTATGTGTCGAAGTGGGTGGAAGCAAAGGCCACCCGGACTAATGATTCTATAGTGGTTGCAAATTTTATTAGAACTAACATTTTTGCAAGGTTCGGAATGCCACGAGTGATCATTAGTGACGGAGGGTCACACTTTTGCAATCGGACCATTGAAGCGTTATTGAGGAAATACAGTGTCACCCATAAGGTTTCTACACCTTACCATCCTCAAACTAATGGGCAAGCTGAGGTTTCCAACCGTGAGATCAAGCAAATCCTAGAGAAGACCGTTGGGCCAACGAGGAAGGATTGGAGTTTACGACTTGATGATGCACTTTGGGCGTATCGTACGGCGTACAAAACACCCATTGGAATGTCACCCTTTCGGCTTGTCTATGGCAAGCCGTGCCATCTCCCCGTTGAGTTGGAGCACAAAGCTCATTGGGCCGTCAGAAAATTCAACATGCACCTAGATGAAGCGGGAGGGCATAGGAAATTTCAATTGAATGAGCTTGATGAGATACGGCATGAAGCATATGAGAATGCTAGCATTTACAAGGAAAAGACCAAGGCATTCCATGATAAGATGATTAGAGGCAAAACATTCGCAATTGGGCAAAAAGTGCTCTTGTTCAATTCCCGTTTACGTTTGTTTCCCGGTAAGTTACGTTTCAAGTGGATTGGACTTTTGTTATTACTAATGTTTTTGTTCATGGTGCAGTCCAAATCCAAAGCTTGAAAACGGGACATGAGTTCAAGGTGAACGGGCATCGTTTGAAACCGTACTACGAGCACTTTGAGGTGCATGTCGTGGATGACATCCCCTTGCATGCCGTGGGCTCCATTGAGGAGTGACTGAGCTCTTCGTCCGGCTGTACGACGTTAAAGCAAGCGCTACTTGGGAGGCAACCCATGCATGCAACAAAGGAAGACCTAGAGAGCACTCCAATTCCAGATTTGCGTTCCTAATCCCGTCTCTTTGTTGATTATTTCATTATGCCATGCTTAGTGTGTTAGTTGCTGTTTTGTTATTTGTTTATTATTTGTGTTAGTTTATGCTTGAAACATTGAGGACAATGTTTGATTTAAGTGTGGGGGGGGGGTAACCAAAGTGTTTTCTTGCAAATTCGTAGGGTAACCAAAGTGTTTTCTTGAAACATTGAGAACAATGTTTGATTTAAGCTGTTTTGGTGTGTTTTAGTGTGTTCCGAGTCAAAAATCCGAAAATCCCATAAAAATTTGAAAAATTTGTTTTAAAAACCCAAAAAGAGTTGTTTTTGTGTGTTTGTTTGTGTCTTAGGGTACCTTCCAACACAATGATGAGGATTCGGTTTGTAATTACATGACTGTTAAAGAGAGTGATTAACATGGATGAAAGTTTGATTTACTCTTTGTTTATGCTTGGTTGTGGTTATAACTTATGAATTCACATGCAATCATAAAAGAAAAAAAAAATCAGTTTTTGTAACATGCTTGAAGGAAGGAACTCAAACTAACGCTACAACCTTGTGAGACTTAGCCTAAACGTTTATTTGGAGAGTTAAAATTTGTGCATTCTTTGTTTTCGAAAGTTGTTGCATGATCTCATTATTCTTTGCTTGGTTGCTACTTAGAAGGTGTTTCATCATTTAGTTCCAAATGCTAGAACTCATGCCCATTTCATTCAAAGCATGTTATTGATTTGCATAACACACATTCAAGATGAAATTGTGTAGTGACCACCACCTTAGCCAAAAAGCCGTGTGCCCTATGTCATTGTGATTTGTAGGTTTTTAACCCCGTTGAGCCTTGTTTAGCCTATTTTCCTTTGTTAACCTCATTTTCCTCACCTAGCCTAGATTAGGACCATCCATACCCTTGTTCTTAAAGCATAGTAAAGCATGATTCGAATTGATTTCCTTTTGATTTAGGTTAGCAGAAAACAAGTGTGGGGGAAGTATTTTTCATGAGGAATTGTGTGCCATAGGCACGGCAAAGAAAAGAAAAGAAAAAAAAATTGAAGAAGAATAAAAAAAGTATGAAAAGTATGAAAAAAAGAGTTGAAAAGTTGAGAAAAAGAGTTCCAAAGTATTGTTTGTTGAAGTAAGGGTCCAAAACAATGAATTCGGTCCTAAGAAGTTGTTTAAGTCTTCCCCTTCTGTTTTAAAGTTAACTTCTGCACTCTAAGTGAATTCTAAGTCTCAATTTCATTGCTTTGCTTACTATCGCTTGAAGAACGTTCGTTTTCCGTATCATTTCTTTGTTAACCAATACCCCAAGCCCCATTATAACCCTTAACTTCTATCTTGAGTGTTATGTGTATTTCAATTGGTGGAGTTTGAATTTGGTATGAGCATATGGTGTCACTGGTTCTCGCATCTAAGTAGTAGCATTCGATCCATGAGATCATATCTAAACATGCTTCTTAACTCTAGAAATTGCGTTCTTGGTGATACATATATGTGAGGATTCGTTTTCATATCTACATCAATCTTCTCACATATGACTAGTGTAGGGTGTGTAGTTAGAAAATCTGAGTGAAAATAGAGTGTATATCTTGTAAGGAATTGAGGGAATTCTCTAAGGCATGTTACTACATTCAAAGCATTGTTTTAATTGATTACTTGTGAACTAGTAAGTAGTGGCTTTAATTAAGTATGTGCTTGTGTAAAGATGACTCAAATCTGTGGGGATAACAATCTTTAACATGTCATGTGCATTGGGAATCCCTGAGGCAAACGTTGGAAGGTTTAGGTTTTGTTTTGGTTAGTTTGTTTCGTTTTGTTTCCTTTCTTTTGTTTGTTTTGCTCGAGGACTAGCAAAAGCTAAGTGTGGGGGAATTTGATAGGAGCATATTTATGCGACTTAGTGGGCTTGTTCTTGTGCATTTATGTTGTTTTTCTTTAGTTATTTTAGTGTTTAAAGTCATTTTCGTGCAATTTCAGGGTTAGAGACGAAGTATGCAAAGAAGTGCGAAATGGAGCATTTTAGAGCAAAATTGAGCCGGAATGTTGTGTATGCTAATGGAGCACGAGGAATGGACGAGTTTGAAGGTCAAAGGAGCTTAAGAAATGAAGAAATGAAAGTGAAGAACAAAGAAGTCGGAATTGGCAACCAAAGTTTCTAAAGTTGGAAGTTTCTATTCTTGGAGGTTTCCATTTTCGTGAGTTTCTATTCTTGGCTTTGGGCTTTTAGATGACCTAAACCCTAATTCCTTGTGGACCTAAGCCCATGCCGCACCCTAGGGCCTAATCATTTAATTTCTGCCAAGTTAAACCCTAATTTATCTCCCCTAGGGTTTGTGCCGCACCTAATGTTCTAGAAACCCTATTTTCTGGTGGACTTTAAGCCCTTTGCCGCACCTAAACCCTAGCCCATTGCTTAAACCTGATTTCCCTAGGGTTTGTGGTGCCTATATATATGTGTTCTCAAGCTTTGCCGCATATACTACCTGATAGGAGCATATTTATGTTCCTTAGTTAGCTAGTTCTTATGCATTTTCGTATGTTTTATTCGTTAAAGTAGTCTTTTAAGCTACTTTCATGTGTTTTTAGGTTTAAAGGACATATTACATGAAATGATGCAATTTGGAGCTTTTGGAGCAAAAAGTGAGCTTGGATTGAAAAGGACATGCTTGGAACACAAGGTTGGGATGAAATTGAAGAGTTGAAGATTTGAGGTTTCCTACTTGAAGAAGGAAAGCTAAGCCTAAAAGTTTCCATTTTGGGTTGATCTTTCCTAAACCGGAATGGCCTTGCGTTTGAGCAACATTAGAAGGTTCCGAAGCGTTGGAAGACACAAAGAAAGGTGTTAGAATATTTTCTCATCCTTACCGTGGGTTAGGGCTTAGTTTCTCTTGGTTTTGGGCTTTTTACAAACCCTAACCCTAGCCCACTTAAGCAGCCGCACCCTAGGCCTTTTCCCATGCAAAAATCTGATTGTTTAACCTAATTCCTTGTGGATTTTTAACCCTAGCCGCACCTAAACCCTAGCCCATTGTCTAACCTGATTTCTTTAGGGTTTTAGGTGCCTATATATATGTGTTTTACATCCTTTGGCCGGATATCACCTTTCCACAATTCAGAAATTCATCCAACCTTATTCCCACTCCTTGCCGCAGCCACCATCACCCTAACACCCTTAGCCGCCACTTCTCCATCCATTCCAGCCACTTCCCACACCTTGCCGCAACCATTCTCCACCTCCAAACACCATTCTACACCTCCATACACCATCCATACCCCTTGCCGCACCACCATACTATCCTAACTCCTTTCCAAACCCAAAATCACATCCAAAAATCCCCTAAACCCTCTCTGCCGCAGCAAGGAGAAGAAGAAAGAGGAGCTTGACGTGCAGAATTCAAACTGGAATTGTTGGGCGTTTTAGGTGTAATCTTTCTTATGTCTTCGATGTTTCAATTCAATAAACTTTGTGTTGTGAGTATGAGGAACTAAACCCCCTTAGTTGGGGGGTAATTCGAAACCATGTACATGCTTGCAATATGATTTGATTACATTCAGTTGTTATTTCATAAGTTGTGGATTCAATTCGTTCATCTATTTGATTGATAACTTATTTGTGTATGTTGATTGAGAGTGCACGCTTAGTTTTCATGCATGAATATGATGCTAGATTATGAGGGAGTTTCACCTAATAGTTACAATCTTATAATCACAAGTAGTGAAGATAGCTTGAAAACGATCGCATTGAATGAATTCTTGGCATAAGTTTCATGCAATTCATAGTAACAAATGCTTCGTCAATGCTTATGTTTTTCATTGAACGTAATGATTCTTGCTTGTATCTCTATTATGCAATTCATGTAGGGAACTTGTAGGGAATGTTTTGGGTTGTCATATGCAATCATCCAACTTAATAACTTGTGGAAAAACTGAGGGTTAATTAGTGCAATTCACGGTTAATTTGGGGCGTTGAGTATTTATAATTCATTGGAAGAACAACTGAAAATCGTTTCGTTTGCAAGTGTGACATGTGTGGAAAAGAACCTCCTAACTAGCCTTTTATCCATCCTTTTTATCCAAAAACGTTCTACAATCTGTTTAGTTTAAAGTTTCTGTTTTGTGTTAAATTTTCGTCCAAAACAAATCCCCCTTTATGTTGAAGTCTTAGATTAGTTAGAAAGTGTTTTGATTTGTGTTTCTAAGTGTTTTGATTGAAGTTTTCACCCAATTTCGTCCAAGTTCTTGTTAGGTTCTCAAAACTGCCCAGAAAGTGGTTTTTCGGCAGTTTTGAGTCATTAGGTTGCTGTTTTGAGTTTTAGGTTTGTTTAAGTGTTTTAACCTCTAGTTTTGCATTCTTTGAGTCTAGTTTAGTGTTTTAAACTTTGTTTTTGAGTTTTTAAGTCAGTTTCCAAGTGTTTAGCAATCCCTCCTAATCCCCGGTCTATAACGATCCCTACTTACATCTCTACTACAATTTGACAAAAGAGGGTTTAATTTGTGTGCTTATCTATTTCGCATCAAATTTTTGGCGTTGTTGCCGGGGATTAGCTCCCTTGGAGTGTTTTTGTTTCTTTTATTTCACTTTGTTTCTGATTTTGTTTAAGTTTTTGACCTAATTTTGTTTCTTGTTTTTTAGGTACTAATGTATGACTAGAAGCTCTCAAACGATTCGTGCAAACATCTTGGATTTTGACGACGATTTTGAGAGGAAGTTGAGAAGAGCTAGAAACCTGCAAGAACACCATCCACCCAACTCCGAATCTGACCTCGAAGAAAACGTACAAGAAGAGGAGGAGGAGGCCACAGCAAGGATATTTGAAGAAGTCCAAGGCATGGCGGTGGACAACCGTACACTAAAGGAGCTTTCCGCCTCAGGTTTGGATAATGCCGCACCCTTTTGCATCCAATACCCCACGGCTGCCCAAGGTAAGACGGACGAGTTTGAATTAAAGTCAAGTTTGCTTTATCATATTCCTAAATACCATGGCTTGTCTATGGAAGATCCTAACAAACATTTGAAAGAATTTGAAGTAGTTTGCTCTAGTATGACTCCCGTCAATGTTGACGGAAATATCTTGAAGATGAAGGCTTTTCCATTCTCTTTGATGGATAAAGCCAAGGATTGGTTATACGAGTTAGCTCCCAGCACTGTCACTTCTTAGGAGAGTATGAAAAGAGCATACTTGGAGAAGTTCTTTCCAACTTCTCGCATCATCCTCCTACGCAAAAAGATAAGCGGAATTCAGCAAGAAGAAGGTGAGTCTTTTCCTACATATTATGAACGATTTAAATCACTTGTTGCTTCTTGTCCACAACATCAGATGAAGGAGGAGTTGCTTTTTCAATACTTCTACGAGGGTCTCCTACCTCTAGAACGTCAAATGCTTGATGCTTCAGCGGGAGGAGCATTGGTGGACAAAACACCCATGGCTGCCAAGATCTTGATCTCTAATCGAGCGTTGAACGCTCAACAATACGAGGGAGTAGGCCAAAAGGGACCCCCACGGCACCAAGTACATGAGGTAAGTTCAACTTCCGATCTTCATTCACAATTGGCTAATCTTACTTCTATTGTTTCACAGATGGCCGAGAGAATGAAGATGCAAGGACCTGTGGTATGTGGCGTATGTTCTATCCAAGGACATGTCTCCGAAAAATGTCCTCAACTCATCGAGAATGGCGGATGGGAGAGTGCGAATGCCATTGGGTTTCAAAGCCAAAATCAGTCAAGACATGATCCATAATCCAACACGTATAATCCGGGGTGGCGAGACCACCCAAATTTCAAGTGGAGGGATCCCCAACAAGCTCAAAATCAAGGAGGCTTTAGGCAACAACCCCCGGGGTTCTTTCCCAAAACCTACGGCCCACCCCAAAATCAAGCCCAATCCGGCCCAAGTGCCTCATGTACGTCTCTTGACAATGATGCACTTCTTAAGATACTAACTAAGTTGTCTAATTGGCAGGAAGATCAAGCTAAGGCTATGCAAAACCAAGATAAAAGGGTGGATCAACTTGAGAAAAAATTGGGCAGATTGCCGTGTTTGTAGGTAAGTTTCGAGATCCCGGACAACTCCCTAGTTCCACCATTCCAAATCCGAAGGGAGGTTTCGAAAGTGCAAAGGCAATACTCTTGAGAAGTGGAAAAGAGATTGGGGTAGGTTCTACACCATCACAAACAGGTCCCAAAGGTGATGTAAATGTGCAAATTGAAGAGGAAGAATCAAGCATGCCCACGGCAAAGGTGGTTCCACCTTTGCCGCAAGCTCCTAATGTCCCAAATCTGCCCAATTCATCCCACAAAGGTAAGAATGTGTCAAATTCGGTTCATACTAATGTTTTCCCTTCAAATGTGCCTTTTCCTAGTAGGTTCCTGCAAACGAAGAAAGAAGAGGCAGAAAAGGATATCCTTGAAACCTTTAGGAAAGTTCAAGTTAACATACCTTTGTTAGATGCAATCAAGCAAGTTCCGAGGTATGCTAGGTTCTTGAAGGAGTTGTGTACCACTAGGAAGAGGATGTCGACTAAGGAAGTGGTAAAGGTAGGTGAGAATGTGTCCGCCATCTTGCAACGCAAACTACCTCCCAAATGCAAAGATCCAGGTAGCTTTACCATTCCTTGTGTCATTGGGAACACTAGATTTGAATCTGCCATGCTTGATTTAGGTGCTTCTATAAATGTTATGCCATATTCCATTTATGCATCTATGAACTTAGGAGCATTGAAAAATGATGGGGTAATAATACAATTGGCCGATAGATCTAACGCCTATCCAAAGGGAGTTTTGGAAGATGTTCTTGTGCAGGTTAATCATTTAGTCTTCCCGGCGAATTTCTATGTCCTCGAAATGGATGATGATAGGAGCATATTTATGCGCCTTAGTTAGCTAGTTCTTATGCATCTTTGTTATGTTTTCTTCGTTAAAGTAGTCTTTTAAGCTACTTTCATGTGTTTTCAGGTTTAAAGGACATATTACATGAAATGATGCAATTTGGAGCTTTTGGAGCGAAGAAGTGAGTTTGGATTGAAAAGGACATGCTTGGAACACAAGGTTGGGATGAAATTGAAGAATTGAAGATTCGAGGTTTCCTACTTGAAGTAGGAAAGCTAAGCCTAAAAGTTTCCATTTTGGGTTGATCTTTCCTAAATCGGATTCGGCAACCAAAGTTTCTAAAGTTGGAAGTTTCTATTCTTGGAGGTTTCCAATTTCGAGAGTTTCTATTCTTGGCGTTGGGCTTTTGGATGACCCATCCTTACCTTTTGGACCTATGCCGCACCTAAACCCTAACCCTAGCCCACCTAATCAGCCACACCTAGGCCTTGTTCACATGCAAAAATCTGATTAGAAACCCTAAGCCCATGCCGCACCTTTCCATCCTAGAAGCCTTATTTTACAAACCTAAACCCTAGCCCATTGACAAATCTGATCTCCCCAAGCCTATGCCGCACCTAGGGTTTTAAATACCTGATTTCCTTGCCTTGCAAGGTGTTCTAGAAGCCTTAACCCTAGCCCACTAAACCAGCCGAACCCTAGGCCTTTTCCCATACAAAATCTGATTGTTTTAACCTATTTTCTGTGGATTTGGGCTTCTAGAAACCCTAATCTGATTGCTAGGGTTTTTAAGTGCCTATATATACTCCTTTAAAGCTTTTGGCCGAACTTAACACCTCCTAGATCATCTTCCCTCTCCACAAATCAGAAATTCGTCAAAACCCTAGTCACCACCTTGCCGCAGCCTTCATCCATTCCAGCCACCATTCTCCACCTCTAGACACCATTATACACTTCCATACACCACCCACACACCTTGCCGCACCACCATACCATCCTAATTCTTTTCCAAAACCAAAAACACATCCAAACAGCCCCTAAACCATCTCTGCCGCAGCAAGGAGAAGAGAAGAGGAGCTTGACGTCAGAAATTCAAGTTGGAATTCTTGGGCGTTTTAGGTGTAATCTTTCTTATGTCTTCGATGTTTCAATTCAATAAACTTTATGTTGTGAGTATGAGGAACTAAACCCCCTTAGTTGGGGGGTGATTCGAAACCATGTACATGCTTGCAATTTGATTCGATTACATTCAGTTGTTATTTCATAAGTTATGGATTCAATTCGTTCATCTATTTGATTGATAACTTATTTGTGTATGTTGATTGAGAGTGCACGCTTAGTTTTCATGCATGAATATGATGCTAGATTATGAGGGAGTTTCACCTAATAGTTACAATCTTATAATCATAAGTAGTGAAGATCGCTTGAAAACGATCGCGTTGAATGAATTCTTAGCATAAGTTTCATGCAATTCATAGTAACAAATGCTTCGTCAATGCTTATGTTTTTCATAGAACGTAATGATTCTTGCTTGTATCTCTATTATGCAATTCATGTAGGGAACTTATAGGGAATGTTTTGGGTTGTCGTATGCAATCAACCAACTTAATAACTTGTGGAAAAACTGAGGGTTAATTAGTGCAATTCACGGTTAACTTGGGGCGTTAAGTATTCATAGTTTATCGGAAGAACAACTGAAAATCGTTTTGTTTGCAAGTGTGACATGTGTGGAGAAGAACCTCCTAACTAGCCTTTTAACCATCTATTTCACCAAAATCGTTTTTTACAATCTGTGTTAATTAAAGTTTCTGTTTTGTTTTCAATTTTCGTCCAAAACAAATCCCCCTTTATTTTGAAGTCTTAGATTAGTTAGAAAGTGTTTTGATTTGTGTTTCTAGGTGTTTTGATTCAAGTTTTCATCAAATTTCGTCCAAATTAGTGTAGGTGCTCAAAACTGCCCAGAAAGTGGTTTTTAGGCAGTTTTGAGCCTTCTAGTTGCTGTTTTGGTTTTTAGGTTTGTTTAAGTGTTTTAACCTTTAGTTTTGCATTCTTTGAGTTTAGTTTAGTGTTTTAAACTTTGTTTTTGAGTTTTTAAGTCAGTTTCCAAGTGTTTAGCAATCCCTCCTAATCCCCGGTTTAGAACGATCCCTACTTACATCTTTACTACAATTTGACAAAAAGAGGGTTTAATTTGAGTGCTAGTTAATATCATATCAAATTTTGGCGCCGTTGCCGGGGATTAGCAATTTTGCTAATCCCTTGGATTGTTTTTGTTTCTTGTATTTCACTTTGTTGCTGATTTTGTTTAAGTTCTGACCTAATTTTATTTCTTGTTTCTTAGGTACTAATGTATGACTAGAAGCTCTCAAACGATTCGTGCGAACATCTTGGAGTTTGACGACGATTTTGAGAGGAAGTTGAGAAGAGCTAGAAGTCAGCAAGAACACCATCCACCAACTTCCGAATCTGATTGTGAAGGAAACGTACAAGAAAAGGAGGAGGAGGCCACGGCAGGGATCTTTGAGGAAGTCCAAGGCATGGCGGTGGACAACCGTACACTCAAGGAGCTTTCCGCCTCAGGTTTGGATAATGCCGCACCCTTGTGCATTCAATACCCCAGGGCTGCCCAAGGTAAGACGGATGAGTTTGAATTAAAGTCAAGTTTGCTTCATCATATTCCTAAATACCATGGCTTGTCCATGGAAGATCCTAACAAACATTTGAAAGAATTTGAAGTAGTTTGCTCTAGTATGACTCCCGTCAATGTTGACGGAAATATATTGAAGATGAAGGCTTTTCCATTCTCTTTGATGGATAAAGCCAAGGATTGGTTATATGAGTTAGCTCCCGGCACTGTCACATCATGGGAGAGTATGAAGAAAGCGTTCTTGGAGAAGTTCTTTCCAACTTCACGTATCATCCTCCTACGCAAAAAGATAAGCGGAATCCAGCAAGAAGAAGGTGAGTCTTTTCCTACATATTATGAACGATTTAAATCACTTGTTGCTTCTTGTCCACAGCATCAGATGAAGGAGGAGTTGCTTTTGCAATACTTCTATCCAAGGACATGTCTCCGAAAAGTGTCCTCAACTCATCGAGAATGGCGGATGGGAGAGTGTGAATGCCATTGGGTTTCAAGGCCAGAATCAGTCAAGACATGATCCATACTCCAACACGTATAATCCGGGGTGGCGAGACCACCCAAATTTCAAGTGGAGGGAGCCCCAGCAACCTCAAAACCAAGGAGGCTTTAGGCAACAACCCCCGGGGTTCTTTCCCAAAACTTACGGCCCATCCCAAAATCAAGCCCAATCCGGCCCAAATGCCTCAGTTACGTCTCTTGACAATGATGCACTTCTTAAGATACTAACTAAGTTGTCTAATGGACAGGAAGATCAAGCTAAGGCTATGCAAATCCAAGACAAAAGGGTGGATCAACTTGAGAAACAAATTGGGCAGATTGCCGAGTTTGTTGGGCAGTTTAGAGAACAAGGAAAGCTTCCTAGTTCAACCATTGCAAATCCAAAAGGAGGCTTTGAAACCGCAAATGCAATCATGCTAAGGAGTGGAAAAGAAGTTGGGGCAGGTTCTACACCACCAAAAACAGGTCATAACGAGGATGAAATTTTGCAAATGGAAGAGAAGGAATCAAAGCAACCCACGGCAAGGGTGGTTCCACCTTTGCCGCAAGTCTCCAATGCCCCTAAACCTTCAAATCTGTCCAATAAGGGTAAGAATGTGTTAAATTCAAGTCCTACTAATGATTTTCCTTTTAATGTCCCCTTTCCTAGTAGATTTTTGCAATCCAAGAATGAAGAGGAGGAAAAAGATGTTCTAGGGACATTTAGGAAGGTTCAAGTTAACATACCTCTCTTGGATGCAATCAAGCAAATTCCGAAGTACGCCAAGTGTTTGAAGAAGCTTTGTACAACAAAGAAACGTTTTCGGGAGAAAGAAGTGGTACAGGTAAGCGAGAATGTCTCTGCCATCTTGCAAAGAAAACTAGCCCCCAAATGTAAAGATCCGGGTAGTTTTACAATTCCGTGTGTCATTGGTAATACCCGTTTCAAATCTGCCATGCTAGATTTAGGAGCATCTATTAATGTTATGCCATATTCTGTTTATGCATCTATGAATCTAGGAGCACTTAAAAATGATGGGGTAATAATACAATTGGCCAATAGATCTAACGCCTATCCAAAGGGAGTTTTGGAAGATGTTCTTGTGCAGGTTAATCATTTGGTCTTCCCGGCGGATTTCTATGTCCTCGAAATGGATGAATCAGACCATGCCCCTTCATTGCCCATCCTCCTTGGAAGGCCATTTATGAAAACGGCTCAAATGAAGATTGATGTGGCCAAAGGAGAAGTAACTATGGCATTTGGTGGTGATATGATTTGTTTTAAAATTTCTGAATCCATTGAGACTCCTAACGTTGTTCGTTCTTGTTGTGTTATTGATACAATAGAAAAGATAGGGACGGATCATTCAGCCCCTAACACAAAGGATGCATCAAGAACCATGCAAGACGAAGGAATTGGAGTGGAGAACAAGGACCATACGGCCACTGCCCTCACAGTGCTCAAATTGGCCGAAAGGACCATGGGGAAGAACGTTTACCTAGCTGCCACTTCATCACATCACATAGGTAAGCCACCTAATCCAAATCCAATTCCCATTAAAGTTGATAGGTGGTTCCCGTCTTTGGTGCAGGTACCCAAGAAAATCCCCGATGGTGGGCGCATGAACATGAACCTTAGGCAACACAACGCACCCATCAACAAACATCACTATCCATTTCCGTTCAAGGATGCAATGTACAAGAACTTTGTGGGGCAGGTTGTGGAGGAGATTCCACTCCATGCCGTGGGCTCCAATGGGGCATGATTAGGCTTTTCGTCCAGCTGTACGACGTAAAAGAAAGCGCTACTTGGGAGGCAACCCATGCAATTCGACAAAGGAAGACCAAGGAATCACTCCAGTTCCAGATTTGCGTTCCTAAACTCTTCACTTTGTTGTTTATTTCGAATCTGCCTATTTAGTTGTTTTAGTTGCTGTTTGTGTGTTTCTTTTTGTTTAGTGCGATTTTATGCTTGAAACATTGAGGACAATGTTTGATTTAAGTGTGGGGGGGTAACTAAGTGTTTTAGATGCAAATTTGTGTGATTTTATCACCTTTAACTTGGAGACTTGTTCTTTGCTGTTTTTAAGTGTTTTTGAGCAGTTTTAGTGTGTTTTAGTATAGGTTGTTCTAAAAATCCGAAAATCACATAAAAATTTGAAAAATTTGTTTTAAAAACCCAAAAAGAGTTGTTTTTGTGTGTTTGTTTGTGTCTTAGGGTACCTTCCAACACAATGATGAGGATTCGGTTTGTAATTACATGGCTGTTAAAGAGAGTGATTAACATGGATGAAAGTTTGTTTTACTCTTTGTTTATGCTTAGTTGTGGTTATAACTTATGAATTCACATGCAATCATAAAAAAAAAAAAATCAGTTTTTGTAACATGCTTGAAGGAAGGAACTCAAACTAACGCTACAACCTTGTGAGACTTGAGCCTAAACGTTTATTTGGAGAGTTAAAATCTGTGCATTGTTGGTTTCTTTGATAGGAGCATATTTATGCGCCTTAGTTAGCTAGTTCTTATGCATTTTTGTTATGCTTTCTTTGTTAAAGTAGTCTTTTAAGCTACTTTCATGTGTTTTCAGGGTTAAAGGACGTATTACATGAAATGATGCAATTTGGAGCTTTTGGAGCAAAATGTGAGCTTGGATTGAATAGGACATGCTTGGAACACAAGGTTGGGATGAAATTGAAGAGTTGAAGATTTGAGGTTTCCTACTTGAAGTAGGAAAGCTATGCCTAAAAGTTTCCATTTTGGGTTGATCTTTCCCAATTCGGAATTGGCAACCAAAGTTTCTAAAGTTGGAAGTTTCTATTCTTGGAGGTTTCCAATTTCGTGAGTTTCTATTCTCGACTTTGGGCTTTTGGATGACCCATCCTTACCTCTTGGACCTATGCAGCACCTAAACCCTAACCCAAGCCCACCTAATTAACATGCAAAATCTGGTTACAAACCCTAGCCCTAGCCCACTTAGTGGCCGAACCCTAGGCCCTTTTCTCTTTAAAAATCTGATTACAAACCCTAGCCCATGTTCACTTAATTGCCGCACAAACCCTAGCCCAATCTGATTTAATTAGGGTTTTAGGTGCCTATTTATATGCTCCTAAACACCCTAGCCGAAAATCATCATTCATTCTACACAAAATCAGAAAATCATTCAGCCATTCTCCATTCACGCCAGAATCTGTCCATCACTTTTGCCGAGCCAAACCTTCACCCAAATCCATAGTTTCTGACCTAAAACCCTCCTAGCCGTGCCCTACACCTATCCTAGATAGTTTTCCACCATTCCCCCTCATCCAAAGTCATCCAAATTCATCCAAAAACCCCTTAAATCCTCACTGCCGCAGCAAGGAGAAGAAGCAAGTTTCTGTGCAGATTTCAAAGTGGAATTCTTGGGCATTTTAGGTGTAATCTTTCTTACGTCTTTGATGTTTCAATTAAATAAACTTATTGTTGTGAGTATGAGGAACTAAACCCCCTTAGTTGGGGGGTGATTCAAAACCATGTACATGCTTGCAATTTGATTCGATTACATTCAGTTGTTATTTCATAAGTTATGGATTCAATTCGTTCATCTATTTGATTGATAATTTATTTGTGTATGTTGATTGAGAGTGCACGCTTACTTTTCATGCATAAATATGATGCTAGATTATGAGGGAGTTTCACCTAATAGTTACAATCTTATAATCACAAGTAGTGAAGGTCGCTTGAAACCGATCGCGTTGAATGAATTCTTAGCATAAGTTTCATGCAATTCATAGTAACGAATGCTTCGTCAATGCTTATGTTTTTCATAGCACGTAATGATTCTTGCTTGTATCTCTATTATGCAATTCATGTAGGGAACTTGTAGGGAATGTTTTGGGTTGTCGTATGCAATCATCCAACTTAATAACTTGTGGAAAAACTGAGGGTTAATTAGTGCAATTCACGGTTAATTTGGGGCGTTGAGTATTCATAGTTTATCGGAAGAACAACTGAAAATCGTTTTGCTTGCAAGTGTGACATGTGTGGAGAAGAATCCCCTAACTAGCCTTTTATCCATTCTTTTCACCAAAATCGTTTTACAATCTGTTTTAATTTAAGTTTCTGTTTTGTTTTAAAATTTCGTCCAAAACAAATCCCCCTTTAGGTTAGAGTCTTAGATTAGTTAGAAAGTGTTTTGATTTGTGTTTCTAGGTGTTTTGATTCAAGTTTTCATCAAATTTCGTCCAAATTAGTGTAGGTGCTCAAAACTGCCCAGAAAGTGGTTTTTAGGCAGTTTTGAGCCTTCTAGTTGCTGTTTTAGTTTTTAGGTTTGTTTAAGTGTTTTAACTTTTAGTTTTGTATTCTTTGAGTCTAGTTTAGTGTTCTAAACTTCGTTTTTAAGTTTTTAAGTCAGTTTCCAAGTGTTTAGCAATCCCTCCTAATCCCCGGTCTAGAACGATCCCTACTTACATCTTCACTACAATTTGACAAAAAGAGGGTTTAATTTGTGTGCTAGTAAAATATCACATCATGTGGGATGATCCGTACTTATGGAAATTTTGCCCCGATCAGATTATACGTCGTTGTGTGCACGATTCTGAATGTCATTCAATTTTGAGTTTTTGTCACACATATGCATGTGGAGGGCACTTTGGCACACAATGCACGCTTAATTATCATGCATAGATTGAATGCTAGGATATAAGGAAATTTCACCTAATCGTTATGGACTTATATTCACAAGTAGTAAAGGTTGATGATCTCAATCGCGTTAAGTAAATTCTTGGCATAAGTTTCATGCAATCATAGTAACAAGTGCTTCGTCAATGCTTATGGTTTTCATAGAACTTAATGATTCTTGCTTGTATCTCTATTATGCAATCATGTAGGGGACTTGTGGGGAATGCTTTGGGTTGTCGTATGCAATCATCCAATTCAATAACTTAAGGAAAATCTGAGGGTTAATTTAAGCGGACCTAATTAACTTGGGGCGTTGAGAATTCATGGTTTATTGAAAAGCAATTGGAAATCGTTTCGTATGCAAGTATAACATGTGTGGAGATGAACCCCTTAGCTAGCCTTCCATCCATTCATTTAAATCAATTTCGTTTTTAAAATCTTTCTAGTTTACAAAGTTTGTTTTGTTTTTAATTTCGTC
Organism: Malus x robusta; assembly: GCA_963082935.1. Taxonomy (NCBI): domain Eukaryota; kingdom Viridiplantae; phylum Streptophyta; class Magnoliopsida; order Rosales; family Rosaceae; genus Malus; species Malus x robusta. The sequence continues at coordinate 19,154,358 of OY720334.1, read as the reverse complement.
CAAAATCAATCCCCCTTTACTTTGTTGAGTCATAATAGTTAGAAATCACTTTAGTTTGTGTTTTTAAGTGTTTTGAGTCAAGTTCAAACCTATTTTCGTCCAAATCTTGTTTAGAGTCCAAAACTGCCCAGAAAGTGGTTTAAAGGCAGTTTTGAGTGTTTTTGGTGTTATTTTGAGTCTTTTGCTTTGTTTTGGTGTTCTAAGTTATAGTTTTACATTCTTTGAGTCTAGTTAGTGTTTTTAAACTTGTTTTTACGTTTTTGAGTCAATTCCAAGAGATTTTGCAATCCCTCCTAATCCCCGGCCTAGAACGATCCCTACTTACATTCCATACTACAATTGATAAAAAGAGGGTTAATTTGAGTGCTAGTTAATATCATATCATGTTTTAAGTTATAGTTTTACATTCTTTGAGTCTAGTTAGTGTTTTTAAACTTGTTTTTACGTTTTTGAGTCAATTCCAAGTGATTTTGCAATCCCTCCTAATCTCCGGCCTAGAACGATCCCTACTTACGTATTTTGCTACAATTGATAAAAAGAGGGTTTAATTTGAGTGCTATTTAATATCATATCATTGCACTAATTAACCCTCAGATTTCCCATAAGTTATTGAATTGGATGAATTGCATACGACAACCCAAAGCATTCCCTACAAGTTCCCTACATGAATTGCATAATAGAGATACAAGCAAGAATCATTAAGTTCAATGAAAATCATAAGCATTGGCGAAGCACTCGTTACTATGAATTGCATGAAACTTATGCCAGGAATTTACTTAACACGATTGTGATCAACAACCTTTACTACATATGAATATAAGTTCAAAACGATTAGGTGAAGATCCCTTATATCCTAGCATCAAACTTATGCATGAAAATTAAGCGTGCACTCTCAACCAACATACACAAGTCAGTTTTAATTCTTGTAGAGAAGTAAATTGAATTCACAACTTATGAAACGCAATTAGAAGTAATCCAATCATATAGCAAAGATAAATAAGTTTAGACATTGAAATACAAAGAAAGAGAACACCTAAAACACTCCAACTTCGCAGCAGGTGCATCCACGATCCCTCCTTCCTCCTTGCTGCGGCACAGGGACTTTGGGCAGGTTTTTGGATTATTTAAATGGTGTAGAATGGATGGGGGACGTATGGAAGTGTTTAGGGTTGATGGGTGGTGCGGCTAGGGGTGATTTTTGGCAGAAATTTGGAAGAATAGTGGTGGAAGGGTGTGGCAGAGAGCAAGGATCAATGTCTGGCGTGAATTGTGAATTATGAGAGGTGGTAATTCATCTAGGGCTGAGATATGAGTATACATAGGCACCTAAAGCCCTAGGGTAATCAGATGTGGTCTTGGATAACCCAAATCCACAAGGAAAAAGGCTTAGAAAATAGGAAACAGGTTAAAAGGTGCGGCAGGTTTGTTGGGGAAAGGATTGGCCTTCTAGAATGCCTTGCAAGGCAAGGAAAAAGGTTCTAGATCAGGTATAGGTGCGGCATGGAATAAGGAATAAGGATAGGGCTTCTAGAAAGCCCAAAACCAAGAGAAACTAAGGCCTAACCCACGGCAACGATGAGAAAATGTTCTAAAACCTTCCATTGTGTCATCCAACGCTTGGGAACCTTCCAATGTTGTTGAAACATAAGGCCAACTAGGTTTAGGAAAGATCAACCCAAAGTAGAAACTTTTAGGCTTAACTCGCCTACTTCAAGTAGGAAACCTTGTTTGAGTAGGAATCTTCATTCTTCTAGGAATTCATCTTCAACTAGGAATCCCTCGTTGATTAGGAATCCTTCTTGGACTACGACTCCTTCATTGATTAGGAATCCTTCTTGGACTAGGAATCCTCAAATCTTCAAATCTTCAATAACGTCCAAACCTTTTGTTCCAAGCATGTGCTATTCACTCCAAGCTCACTTTTGCTCCAAAAAGCTCCAAAATGCATCCTTTTGTATAATATGCCCTTAAAACCTGAAAACACATAAAACTAGCTTAAAAGACTACTTAAACTCAGAAAACATACTGAAAATGCATAAGAACTAGCTAACTAAGGCGCATAAATATGCTCCTATCAAATTCCCCCACACTTAGCTTTTGCTAGTTCTCGAGCAAAACAAAGAACAAAAGACAAATGAAACAAAACAAACAAACAAAACATAACCTAAACCTTCCAACGTTTGCCTCAGGGATTTCCAATGCACATAACATATCAAAAATCACCATCTCCACAGAATTTAGTCATCTTCACACTTAAGCACATACTTAATCATAGTCACCACATACTAGTTCACATTTAACCCATTAAAACGATGTTTTGAATGTAGTAACATGCCTTAGAGAATTTGCTTAATTCCTTACAAGATATACACTCAATTTTCACTCAGATTTTCTAACTACACACCCTATACTAGTTATATGTGAGAAGATTGATGTAGACATAAAAACGAACGCTCACATATATATATAATAAAGAAAGCATTTTCTGGAGTTAATAAGCATTTAGATATGATGTCATGAATGGAATGCTACTACTTAGATGCGAGAACCAGTGACACCATATGCTCATACTAATTCTAAACTCCACAAATTGAAACACACAACACTCAAGATTAAAGTCGAGGGTTGTAACGGGGCTTAAGGTATTGGCTAACAAAGAACGGATAGGGATAACAAAGGTTCTTTAAGCAATAGCAAGCAAAGCAATGAAATCGAAACTTAGAATTCACTTTAGAACGCAGAAATCAACTTTTAAACACAAGGTAGGATTCATGCAATACTTAGGGTCAAATTCAATGTTTTGGACCCTTTCTTCAACAATCAACACTTAAGAGCTCATCTTCATTCTTCTAGGAATTCATCTTCAACTAGGAATCCCTCGTTGATTAGGAATCCTTCTTGGACTACGACTCCTTCATTGATTAGGAATCCTTCTTGGACTAGGAATCCTCAAATCTTCAAATCTTCAATAACGTCCAAACCTTTTGTTCCAAGCATGTGCTATTCACTCCAAGTTCACTTTTGCTCTAAAAAGCTCCAAAATGCATCCTTTTGTATAATATGCCCTTAAAACCTGAAAACACATAAAACTAGCTTAAAAGACTATTTAGACTCAGAAAACATAACGAAAATGCATAAGAACTAGCTAACTAAGGCGCATAAATATGCTCATATCAGGTAACTAGAGGGTTCTTCTCCACACATAATATACTTGCATTCAACTTTGATTTCGAATTGCTTCTTTCAATAAACTATGAATCTCAACGCCCTAGGTTAACTGTGATAGCACTTTTTTAACCTTCAAGTTTTCCTAAAGTTAGTGAATTGGTTGGGAATGCACATGCAACAACTCAAAACATTCTCTAAAAGTTCCTTACGTGAAAAGCACAATAAAGGTACAATCAAAGATCATTAAGCTTCATGAAAACTATAAGCATTGACGAGGCAATTGTTACTATGAAAAGCATGAAACGTTTGCCAAGAATTCACTTAACACGATCGTTTATAAGCGACCTCCATTACTTTGCAAATATAAGGTTGTAACTATCAGGTAAAAACTTTCTTATATTTTAGCTTCAAATTCCTGCATGAAAACTAAGTTGGCCACCTTAATCAACACACAAAAATAAGTCATCAATCAAACGGTTAAGCAAATTGCATTCACAATTCATCTTGCAAGCATAATCATGGTATTGAATAACCCCCTAGCCAAAAAGGCTTAGTTCCTCATGTTCACAAAACAAAGGAAAACAGATTTATACATTGTAAATATAAGAAAGAGAACACATAAATATTCCAACAATTCGATGTTGAACAGCTAGAACCTTCAAGCACTTCTTCTTCCTCTCCTTTGTTGCGGCACAAGGGTTGGGGGTGAGTTTAGGGAGTTATGGATGATGTAGAATGATGGGTTTATGGTTAGGATGAATGTAGGGGTCGGCTAGGGTAGTTTCTGGGCAGAAAATATGATGAATGGTGAAGTATGGATGTGGTAAGGGATGGTGGATGATTTCTGGCGTGAATGGTGAGTGGATGGATGTTTTGTGGCTGCAAAAAGGATGCTTATTTAAAGGATTTCAGGAATTAAAACCCTAGGTTATTTAGGTGATTAGAAATTAAGTCTAGAGCTTCTAGAAATAGGAAACAAAATCAGAAAATTAAAGGAAAGGGCAAGGGATATGTGGCAAGGAATGTGTGTTTGATGTCCTAGAGTGCTTAGGAAGCCTTCAAAGTTGATAACACTTAGGGACACTTAGGAAAGGTCAAACCAAAGTAGGAAACCTTGGCTTAACTTTCCTACTTCAAGTAGGAATCCTTATTGGAGTAGGAATCCTTGTTCTTCTAGGAATCCTCATGTGAGTAGGAATCCATCTTCAATTAGGAATCCTTCGTTGATTAGGAATCCAAACTTCTTCAAATCTTCAATTACGTTCATTCCTTGAGCTCCAAGCATGTGATCATCATTCCAAGCCCAATTTTGTTCCAAAAGGCACCAATTTGCATAATTTGCCATTAGAATCTGAAAACACACAAAAGTGACTTTAAACACTAAAATAACTAAGGAAACACAACGTAAATGCACGAGAACAAGTCAAATAAGTCGCATAAATATGCTCCTATCATCCCCAATTGAGAACAAGGTTAGTTTCAACGCATCGTTTTAAGATCAAACTAAGATTATGCAAACAACCATCAAAAGAATCACCAAAAACACTAAAATCATCCATAAAAACTTCAATAATTTTCTCAACATAATCAGAAAATATGCTCATCATGCATCTTTGAAATGTGGCAGGTGCATTACATAAACTGAATGGCATGCGACAATATGCAAATGTACCAAAAGGGCATTTGAAAGTGGTTTTTTCTTGGTCCTCGGGTGCCATGACAATTTGATTATAACCAGAATAACCATCAAGAAAACAATAGAATTTATGACCCGCTAACCTTTCAAGCATTTGATCAATGAATGGTAAAGGGAAGTGATCCTTCCTTTTGGTGGCATTAAGCTTCCTATAATCGATACAAACTCTCCAACCTGTTATGACACGAGTGGGCACAAGCTCATTCTCTTCATTTTTCACTACTGTCACTCCGGATTTCTTTGGAACATATTGAATTGGTGAGACCCAATGGCTATCCGAGATTGGATAAATCACTCCATAATCAAGTAGCTTGATAATCTCCTTTTTCACAACTTCCATCATTGGAGGGTTCAGACGGCGTTGAGCCTCTATAGTTGGTTTGGCCCCCTCCTCAAGAAATATGCGATGCATGCAAGTGGTATGGCTTATTCCCTTGATGTCGGCCAAAGTCCAACCTATGGCAAATTTGAACTCCTTCAAAACACGCACAAGTTTTTCCTCTTCTTAGGCCGTGAGGAAGGATGACACAATGACAAGTAAGGTCTCTTGTTCCCCCAAGTAAATGTACTTCAAATGGCTTGGCAATGGTTTTAGTTCAAGAGTGGGTGCCTGAATTACTGAAGGAAGCATTTTATTAGTTGAAACGGGAATTGACTCAAAGTTAGAAAGCTTACCAACATGCTTAGGCAACGATTCAAAGGCAGCAACCATTTCACTTAGTTCTTCACACCATGGCACGGCATGGATTCCTTCACTTGAACCGTGGGGTAACATAGGGGCGGCTTCTTGGTTGTTGATTTCCATTCCTCTTGTAATGACCTTTCAAGTGCATCATCATTCAAATCTTCAAAATATCCCTGCGCCAAAGAATCAACTATATCAATAGAAAAACATGAATGATCATCATTAGGAAACTTCATGGTACAGGCAGTTTTCAAAATATCCCTGCGCCAAAGAATCAACTACATCAAATTCCATCGTCAAAGTTCCATTATATACATCAATCTTAGTACAGGCAGTTTTCATGAATGGCCTTCCAAGAAGGATTGGCAATGAAGGAGAACGGTCTGAATCTTCCATGTCAAGTACGTAGAAAGCCGCCGGAAAAATTAATTGATTGACATGCACTAAAACATCTTCCAAAACTCCCTTTGGATAAGCGTTAGATCTATCGGCTAATTGAATAATCACACCATCATTTTTCAACTCACCAAGGTTCATAGATGCATAAATTGAGTAAGGCATGACATTAATAGATGCACCTAAGTCTAGCATGCCATGTTCAAAACGAGTGTTGCCTATAACACAAGGAATTGTAAAACTACCCGGATCCTTGCACTTAGGAGGCAACTTACGTTGTAAGATGGTTGAGATATTTTCACTTACCTTTACCAACTCCTTGTTCGAAATTCTCTTCCTACTTGTGCAAGGTTCTTTGAAAAACTTGGCATACCTTGGCACTTGCTTGATTGCATTAAGGAGTGGAATGATGACTTGAACTTTCCTAAATGTATCTAGAATGTCCTTTTCAGCTTCCTCTTTCTTTGTTTGCATGAACCTACGAGGAAAAGGTACATTCGAAGGAATAACATTAGTAGGAACCGAATTGGACACATTCTTACCTTTGTTGGACATATTGGATGGTGTTTGTGCCTTGGAACCTGCGGCAAAGGTGTTTCCACCCTTGCCGTGGGTTGAGTTGATTCCTCCTCCTCCATTTGCAACATTTCATCTTCTTTGTGACCTGTTTTTGATGAAGAACCTGCCCCAACTTCCTTGCCACTTCGTAGGGTGATTGCTTTGGCTGTTTCAAATCCTCCCTTTGGATTTGCAATGGTGGAACTAGGTAGTCTTCCTTGGTCTCGAAACTGCCTTACAAATTCGGCAATCTGCCCAATTTGCTTCTCTAATTGATCCACCCTTTTGTCTTGGTTTTGCATTGGTTTGGTTTGATTTTCTTACCCTTGAGAAAAATTGGTGATAGGAACATATTTATGCGACTTAGTGAGCTTGTTCTTGTGCATTTACATTGTGTTTTCTTAGTTAAATTAGTCTTTTAAGCTAGTTTCACGTGTTTTCAGGTTTTAAGGGCAAAGTATGCAAAACGATGCAATTTGGAGCCTTTTGGAGCAAGATTGAGCTTGGAATGGATATCATGTGCTTAGAACGAAAGGAATAGACGAGAATGAAGGAGTCCTAATTGAAGAAGGATTCCTAATCAACGAAGGAGTCCTAATTGAAGAAGGATTCCTAATCATCGGAGGAGTCATAGTTAAGGATGGATTCCTAGAAGAAAGAGGATTCCTACTCGAACAAGGTTTCCTACTTGAAGTAGGAAAGTTAAGCCTAAAAGTTTCCTGTTTTGGGTGGATCTTTCCTAAACCTAGATGACCTTAAGTTCTAGAGATTTTGAAGGTTTCCTAAGCATTTTTGGACACAAAGAAAGGTTCTAGAACACTCCCCATACCTGCCGCACCAATTTCAGCAAGGGAACCTCTTTTCCTTGCCTTGCAAGGCTTTCTAGAAGCCTTATCCTTCATTCCCTATCTAGCCGCATCTCTTGGCCTTTTCCCTTGAGGATTCTGATTGTTTAAGCCTTTTTCTTTGTGGATTTGGATTTTGCAAGTCCATATTTGATTTCCCTAGGGTTTTACGTGCCTATATATACTCTTATTCACCCCTTGGCCGAACTACCACCCCTCATAATTCATAATTCAAGCCTTTCTCTACCGTAGCCTTCCACCACCATTCTCCATAATTCCTGATCCTAAACACCCCTTGCCGCACCACCCATCCAACCAAAACACCATCATACTATCCCCTATCCATTCTACACCATTCATAACCCCAAAACCTGTCCCCAAACTTTGTGCCGTAGCAAGGAAGAAGGAGAAGTTCGTGGATGCACCTGCTGTCTAAGTTGGAGTGTCTAGGTGTTCTCTTTCTTTGGATTTCAATGTCTAAACTTATTTATCTTTGCTTTGTGCGTACGAGGAACTAAACCCCTCTTGGCTAGAGGGGGATTCGAAACCATGTTTTATGCTTGCTATATGATTTGATTACTTCTAATTGCGTTTCATAACTTGTGAATTCAATTTGCTTATCGATATGAATTAAAATTGATTTGTGTGTGTTGGTTGAAAGTGCATGCTTAATTTTCATGCATAAATCTAATGCTAGGATATAAGGAAGTTTCACCTAATCGTTATGAACTTATATTCGCAGGTAGTAAAGGTTGTTGATCACAATTGCGTTAAGTAAATTCTTGGCATAAGTTTCATGCAATTCATAGTTACAAGTGCCTTGTCAATGCTTATGGTTTTCATAGAACTTAAAAATTCTTGCTTGTATCTCTATTATGCAATTCATGTAGGGAACTTGTGGGGAATGCTTTGGGTTGTTGTATGCAATCATCCAATTCAATAACTTTAGGAAAATCTGAGGGTTAATTAGTGTAATTCACGGTTAATTGGGGGCATTGAGGAATCATAGTTTATTGAAAAGCAATTGGAAATCGTTTTGTATGCAAGTGTGACATGTGTGGAGAAGAACCCCTTAGCTAGCCTTCCATCCATTCACTTCAATCCAATTCGTTTTAAAATCTGTTTTAGTTTACAAAGTTTCTGTTTTGTTTTCAATTTCGTCAAAACTAAATCCCCCTTTATTTTGAAGTGTTAGATTAGTTAGAAATCAATTTAGTTTGTGTTTTTAAGTGTCTTGAGTCAAGTTATAATCTATTTTCGTCCAAATTTGTGTTTGGTGTTCAAAACTGCCCAGATTGTGTTTTTAAGGCAGTTTTGAGTGTTTATGTACTGTTTTGAGTTTTTTGGTTTGTTTTAGTGTTTTAGAGTTTAGTTTTGCATTCTTTAAGTCTAGTTTAGTGTTTTAAACTTTGTTTTTACGTTTTTGAGTCAGTTTTCAAGTGATTTAGCAATCCCTCTTAATCCCCGGCCTAGAACGATCCCTACTTACATTCTTTACTACAATTGATAAAAAGAGGGTTTAATTTGTGTGCTTATATATTTCGCATCAATTGGTTGGTAACTTAAGAAATGTGTCATTATCCAAGGTATTACCTGAAGTGTTTTGGGTAGATTGTAGAGGAGCTTATGTAGGTGCGTATGGCTTGGTGTAGAAGCCCGAGGGTTGTTGCCTAAAGCCTCCTTGTGGTTGGGTTTTTTGTGGCTCCCTCCACTTGAAATTTGGATGGTCTCTCCAACCTGGATTATAAGTGTTGGAGTATGGATCGTTCCTTGGTTGATTTTGGCTTTGACATCCAATTGCATTAGCGCGTTCCCATCCACCATTCTCAATGAGTTGAGGACACTTTTCAAAGCCATGTCCTTGGATAGAACATACGCCACATACCATTGGTCCTTGAATTTTCATTCCTTCGGCCATCTGAGAAACAATGGAAGTAAGATTAGCTAATTGAGATTGAATGTCGGATGTGGAACTTACCTCATGAACTTGTTGCCATGGGGTATCCCTTTGCCCAATGCACGGTTTGCAATGAGTTTCTTGGCTGCCATGGGTGTTTTGTCTACCAAAGCTTCACCCGCCGAGGCATCTAGCATTTGACGTTCAATTGGTAGAAGGCCTTCATAGAAGTATTGAAGTAGCAACTCTTCCTTCATTTGATGTTGTGGACATGAAGCAACAAGTGTTTTAAAACGTTCATAATAAGTTGGAAAGGATTCACCTTGGTTTTGTTGGATGCCACTTTTCCGTTTCCTCAAGGGAATGACTCTTGAAGTAGGGAAGAATTTCTCCAAGAACGCTCGTTTCATACTTTCCTAAGATGTAACCGTCCCGGGTGCAAGTTCATACAACCAATCTTTAACTTTATCCATTAGAGAGAATGGAAAAGCTTTCATCTTCAAGATGCTGCCATCAACATTGATGATGCGAAATAGATAAGCACACAAATTAAACCCTCTTTTTGTCAAATTGTAGTGAAGATGTAAGTAGGGATCGTTCTAGACCGGGGATTAGGAGGGATTGCTAAACACTTGGAAACTGACTTAAAAACTCAAAAACAAAGTTTAAAACACTAAACTAAACTCAAAGAATGCAAAACTAAAGGTTAAACACTTAAACAAACATAAAACCCAAAACAGCAAGAATCATTACGTTCTATGAAAAACATAAGCATTGACGAAGCATTTGTTACTATGAATTGCATGAAACTTATGCTAAGAATTCATTCAACGCGATCGTTTTCAAGCGACCTTCACTACTTGTGATTATAAGATTGTAACTATTAGGTGAAACTCCCTCATAATCTAGCATCATATTCATGCATGAAAACTAAGCGTGCACTCTCAATCAACATACACAAATAAGTTATCAATCAAATAGATGAACGAATTGAATCCACAACTTATGAAATAACAACTGAATGTAATCGAATCAAATTGCAAGCATGTACATGGTTTCGAATCACCCCCCAACTAAGGGGGTTTAGTTCCTCATACTCACAACATAAAGTTTATTGAATTGAAACATCGAAGACATAAGAAAGATTACACCTAAAACGCCCAAGAATTCTGATGTGAGAATTATGTTGACACTCAAATTAACCCTCTTTTTATCAATTGTAGTAAGTATGTAAGTAGGGATCGTTCTAGGCCGGGGATTAGGAGGGATTGCTAAATCACTTGAAAACTGACTCAAATACGTAAAAACAAGTTTAAAACACTAAACTAGACTCAAAGAATGCAAAACTAAACTTTAAAACACCAAAACAAACCAAAAGACTCAAAACAGCAAACAAACACTCAAAACTGCCTTAAAACACTTTCTGGGCAGTTTCTGACACTAAGGAAGAATTTGGACGAAAATTGATTATAACTTGACTTAAGACACTTAAAAACACAAACTAAATTGATTTCTAACTAATATGACTCAACAAAGAAAAGGGGGATTGATTCTGGACAAATTTAAAAACAAAACAAAACTTTGTAAACTAGAACAGATTTTAAAACGAATTGGGTTGAATTGAATGGATGGAAAGCTAGCTAAGGGGTTCATCTCCACACATGTCACACTTGCATATAAAACGATTTCCAATTGCTTTTCAATAAACCATGAATTCTCAACGCCCCAAGTTATTTAGGTCCGCTTAAATTAACCCTCAGATTTTCCTAACGTTATTGAATTGGATGATTGCATACGACAACCCAAAGCATTCCCCACAAGTCCCCTACATGATTGCATAATAGAGATACAAGCAGGAATCATTAAGTTCTATGAAAATCATAAGCATTGACGAAGCACTTGTTACTATGATTGCATGAAACTTATGCCAAGAATTTACTTAACGCGATTGAGATCATCAACCTTTACTACTTGTGAATATAAGTTCATAACGATTAGGTGAAATTCCCTTATATCCTAGCATCAAATTCATGCATGCAAACTATGTGTCGACCCTCAATCAACATACAAGAATAAGTTTTAATTCACATATATAAGCAAATTGAAATCACAACTTATGAAACGCAATTAGAAGTAATCAAATCATATAGCAAGCATAAACATGGTTTCGAATCCCCCCCTAGCCAAGGGGGGTTTAGTTCCTCATACTCGCAAATAAACAAAGATAAATAAATTTAAACATTAAAACAAAGATAGAAAACACCTAGAAACGCTCCACAATCCAAGCTCCTTGAATGGCATGCACGGCTCCAAGAGTTCTTCCTTGTTCTCCTTTGCAAACTCACGGCACAAGAGGTATATTTGGGTGAATGGTGTAGTGAAAATATGGTAGAGGATGGTGACTAAATGGTGCAGCCAAGGGTGGTATTTATAGGCTGAAATTCGCAGCCCCTATGTAGCAAAGGAAAAGGATTTAAAAGCCTAATTTGTATAGGATAATAACACACAATCCTTGAAGGAAAAGGCTAAGGCTTTTAGAAACCAAGGGGGAAGGGAATAATCACGTTTCTAGGAGTTCTAGAAAGGTTTGGGGCGTCACTTTTGTAGGACAAGGGATAAGGTCTTCTAGAAAGGTTGTTTTGTGGCTGATTTCTAGAAAAACAAGGGATAAGGTATGGCACCTTTGTAGGAGTGGATAAGGGCTTCTAGAAACCAATTTTAATGTGTCCTAATCTAGTTAGAAACCCTCCTAAGTGGCTGAAATGTGGATAGTTTAGGATTAGGATAAGATAGGATAGGATAAGGTTTGTTTGGATAAGATAAGCTAAGATAAGGTTATGGATGAGGTTTTGGATAAGATTCCTTATCTTGAGCTGATTCTTTGGCTTTAATTCTCCTTCTTCATGTAGGAATACTTGCTTGAGTAGGAAACTTCATTCGTCTAGGAATCTATCTTCAATTAGGACTCCTACATTGATTAGGAATCCTTCTTTGTTTAGGAATCCTTCATGTAAGCCCTTTCCTACCTCAACTAGGAAACTTTGTATCTTCAATTCTTCAACTTCAAAACACATTCCTAGCTTCATCAATCCCTCAAATTTGTCCATCCCTTGTGCTTCATGTGCATGAACTCCATTTTAGCCCAATTTCGCTCCAAAATGCTCCAAATTGCATCCTTTTGCTCACTTTGTCTCTAAAACCTGAAAACACATGAAAATAGCTTAAAAGACTAACTTAACTAAGAAAACACAACATAAATGCATAAGAACTAACTAACTAAGGCGCATAAATATGCTCCTATCAAATTCCAACTTGAATTTCTGACGTCAAGCTCCTCTTCTCTTCTCCTTGCTGCGGCAGAGATGGTTAAGGGGACTTTTGGATGTGATTTTTGGTTTAGGAAGGGAATTGGGATGGTATGGTGGTGCGGCAAGGTGTGTGGGTGGTGTATGGAGGTGTATAATGGTGTATAGAGGTGGAGAATGGTGGCTGGAATGGATGAAGGCTGCGGCAAGTGGAGGAATAGGGTTTTGACGAATTTCTGAATATGGAGAGGGTGATCTGCGGCAAGGTGTAAAACACATATATATAAACACCTAAAACCCTAAAGAAATCAGATTGGGCTAGGGTTAGGTGCGGCTACTTAAGTGGACTAGGGTTAGGGTTTGTAAAATAAGGCTTTTAGCATGGAAAGGTGCGGCATGGGCTTAGGGTTATTAATCAGATTTTTGCATGTGAACAAGGCCTAGGTGCGGCTGATTAAGTGGGCTAGGGTTAGGGTTTAGGTGCGGCATAGGTCCAAGAAGTAAGGATGGGTCATCCAAAAGCCCAAAGCCGAGAATAGAAACTCACGAAAATGGAAACCTCCAAGAATAGAAACTTCCAACTTTAGAAACTTTGGTTACCAATTCCGATTTAGGAAAGATCAACCCAAAATGGAAACTTTTAGGCTTAGCTTTCCTACTTCAAGTAGGAAACCTCAAATCTTCAACTCTTCAATTCCATCCCAACCTTGTGTTCCAAGCATGTCCTTTTCAATCCAAGCTCACATTTTGCTCCAAAAGCTCCAAATTGCATCATTTCATGTAATATGTCCTTTAAACCTGAAAACACATGAAAGTAGCTTAAAAGACTACTTTAATGAAGAAAACATAACAAAGATGCATAAGAACTAGCTAACTAAGGCGCATAAATATGCTCCTATCAATTGACAGGGGTCATGCTCGAACAAACCACTTCTAATTCCTTTAAGTGCTTGTTAGGGTCCTTCATGGATAGCCCATGGAACTTTGGGATGTGGTGCAGCAAGCTAGATTTCAATTCGAACTCCTCTATCTTACCTTGAGCTGCCATGGGATATTGGATGCATAAGGGTGTGGCATTGTCCAATCCCGCAACTGAAAGCTCCTTAATTGTTCGGTTGTCGGCTGCCATGATTGGTGCTTCCTCAAAAATCCCAGCCGTGCTCCTCTCTTCTTATTCTAAAACTTGTTCTTCAAGGTCAGGTTCAGGGCTAGGTGGGTTAGACTCTTGTTGGTTCCTCCTTCTTTGATGTGAAAATTAACTTGACACTCAAATTAAAACCCTATAATTGTAGTATATGTAAGTAGGGATCGTTCTAGCCGGGGATTAGAAGGGATGCTAATCAACACAATTAAGACTCAAAAACAATAAACTAGACTCTATAGACTCAAAACTAACTTAAAACACTAAAAACAGCAAGAAACACTCAAAAAGACTCAATTCTAGACCTAACAAGTGATTTGGACGAAAATAGAACTTCAAAGACTCAAAAGACTAAAAGGAAACAAGTTTTGACTCTAAAAACAAGGTTTAAAAACAAGGGGTTTGGTTTTGACGAATTTAACTTTTAAAACATAAACTTTGTAAACAAACTTAAGAAAAACGAATTTGGATGAAAAAGAATGGTGAAAGGCTAGTTAGAAGGTTCCTTCTCCACACATGAAACATATGCATACGACTCGATTTCCAATTACTCTTTCAACAAACCATGAATGACAATGCCCCAAATTAACTAGATCGACCAATTAATTCTCAGATTTCCCTAGATTCATTGAATTGAATGGGATACGCATTACAACCAAATTATTCTTATCAAGGACTCTAACTATGGAATTCGCATGATAGAGACACATATCAAAGATCATTAAGTTCAATGGAAATCATAAGCATTGACGAGGCATTCATAACTATGGGATACGCATGTTACTCTTGCCTAGGATTTACTTAACACAATCGTGACTAGCGACTTTTACTACTTATGAATATAAGTTAATAACGATTAGGTGAAATTCCCTTATACTCTAGCATCAAATTCATGCATGCAAACTAAGTGTCGACCCTCAATAAACATACACAAACATGTTATCAATCAAATAGATAAGTAAACCACATTCACGATTCATGAAATCATAATTGGAAGAAATCAAGTCATATAAAACATATGATCATGGCTTTGAATTCCCCTCTAACTATAAAGAAATTAGTTCCTCATGTTCGCAAATAAACAAAGATAAATAAATTTAAACATTGACATAAAGATAGAAAACACCAAGAATCGCTCCACAATCCAAGCTCCTTGAATGGCATGCACGGCTCCAAGAGTTCTTCCTTCTTCTCCTTGCAAACTCACGGCCCAATGAGGTGTGGATGGGTGAATGGTGTAGTAAATTATGGTAGAGGATGGTGACTAAATGGTGCAGCAAAGGGTGGTATTTATAGGCTGAAATTCGCAGCCCCTATGTAGCAAAGGAAAAGGATTTAAAAGCCTAATTTGTATAGGATAATAACACACAATCCTTGTAGGAAAAGGCTAAGGCTTTTAGAAACCAAGGGGGAAAGGAATAATCAGGTTTCTGGGAGTTCTAGAAAGGTTTGGGGCGTCACTTTTGTAGGACAAGGGATAAGGCCTTCTAGAAAGGTTGTTTTGTGGCTGATTTCTAGAAAAACAAGGGATAAGGTGTGGCACCTTTGTAGGAAAGGATTAGGTCTTCTAGAAATCCCATTTTAAGCATCCTAATCTAGTTAGAAACCCCCCTAGGTGGCTGAAATGTGGATAGTTTAGGATTAGGATAAGATAGGATAGGATAAGGTTTGTTTGGATAAGATAAGCTAAGATAAGGTTATGGATGAGGTTTTGGATAAGATTCCTTATCTTGAGCTGATTCTTTGGCTTTAATTCTTCTTCTTCATGTAGGAATACTTGCTTGAGTAGGAAACTTCATTTGTCTAGGAATCCATCTTCAATTAGGACTCCTACATTGATTAGGAATCCTTCTTCATTTAGGAATCCTTCATGTAAGCCCTTTCCTACTTCAACTTGGAATCTTTGTATCTTTAATTCTTCAACTTTGAAATGCCTTCCTAGCTTCATAAATCCTTCAAATTCGTCCATCCCTTGTGCTTCCTATACATGAACTCCATTCTAGCCCAATTTTGCTCCAAAATGCTCCAAATTGCATCTTTTTGCTCACTTTGTCTCTAGAACCTGAAAACACATGAAAATAACTTAAAAGACTAACTTAACTAAGAAAACACAACATAAATGCATAAGAACTAACTAACTAAGGCGCATAAATATGCTCCTATCATTCTTCTCAAAGTCCTCTCAAAATTGTCGTCAAAGTCCAAAATATGCTCACGAACAGGTTGGGAACTTCGAGTCATAAACTAGTACCTAAAAACAAAGGACCCAAACAAGTCAGCAAACTGCAATAGAAAACACATAAAAATAAATAAAAAGAAACAACGAGGGTTTAGCAAAGTTGCTAATCCCCGGCAACGGCGCCAAAATTTGATGTGTAAAATACTAAACACACAAATTAAACCCTCTTGTTGACAATTGTAGTATATATGTAAGGAAGGATCGTTCTTAAACCAGGGATTAGGAGGGATTGCTAAACACTCTAAACTGAGTCAAATATGTGAAAACAAACTTAAAAGCATGAAATTAAACTTACAAGACACAAAACAAAGTCACAAGACTCAAAACAGATTACAGAGTAGGGATGAGCAATGGTTATAGCAGATAGGTAACCACGGTTAATTTACCCATAACCGTTTATACTCATACCCGCATAACTGTTTACCCATTGGGTAATTGCCTAAATGGTTATACCCATACCCATAACCGTTTATAAACGGTTAACCATATCCATAACCGCATACTCATTTAACTGTAACCGTTTAATACCCGTTTACCCATTTATCCTTTTTAACCAGTTTATCTTCTTTTTTCTGCCATTACCCTTTTTTCACTCGTCTACATATTTTTTTAACAACTTGAAAATTAAGTCCTTATACCATTCCAATAATTGAAATAATAGTTTACGAACGATACATTTCCATATGCTTGGTTGTGGTTATAATTATGAATTCACATGCAATCATAAAGGAAAAATCAGTTTTTGTAACATGCTTGAAAAAAAGAACTCAAATGAACGCTGTACCTTGTGAGATGATAGGAGCTTATTTATGCGCCTTAGTTAGCTAGTTCTTATGCATTTCCATGGTGTTTTCTTAGTTAAAGTAGTCTTTTAAGCTAGTTTTATGTGTTTTCATGTTTTAAGGGCAAAGCATATAAAAAGATGCATTTTGGAGCCTTTTGGAGCAAAATGGAGCTTGGAATGAATGTCACATATTTGGAGCCAAAGGTTTGGACGAATTTGAAGACTTGAAGATGATGATTCCTACTTGAACAAGGTTTCCTAGTTGAAGTAGGAAAGTGCTAATTGAAGAAGGATTCCTAATCAACGAGGGATTCCTAGTTGAAGATGGATTCCTAGAAGAATGAAGATTCCTACTCAAACAAGGTTTCCTACTTGAAGTAGGAAAGTTAAACCTAAGTGGCCTTAAGTTCCAGCAACAAAGAAGTAATCCAAGTCAAAGAAGGAAAAGGAATCCAAGAAGAAGAAGGATTGACCAAGACAAGCTTTCCTAATCCTAATGCATAAATATTTCAGCTACAAAAGGGATTTCTTTTCCTATTTGGAGACTTAAAACCTGATTTCTAGAAGCCTTATCCCTTCCTACAAAGGTGCCACACCTTATCCCTTGTTTTTCTAGAAATCAGCCACAAAACAACCTTTCTAGAAGGCCTTATCCCTTGTCCTACAAAAGTGACGCCCCAAACCTTTCTAGAACTTCTAGAAACCTGATTATTCCTTTCCCCTTTGGTTTCTAAAAGCCTTAGCCTTTTCCTCCAGGGAGTGTGTGTTATTATCCTATTCAAATTAGGCCTTTAAATCCTTTTCCTTTGCTACATAGGGGCTGCGAATTTCAGCCTATAAATACCATCCTTTGCTGCACCATTTAGTCACCATCCTCTACCATATTTTTCTAAATTCATACATCCCTCAAACACACTCATCCCTCTAGTGCCGCAGATTGCAAGGAAGGAGAAAGAAGGAACAACCTGGTGCCGTGCCTATGCCTAAGCCTTGGGAGTGTTGGAGCGTTCTAGGTGTTTTCTATCTTTGATTTCAATGTCTAAATTTATTTATCTTTGCTTTGTGCATATGAGGAACTAAACCCCCCCCCCCCGTGGCTAGGGGGGAATCAAAACCATGTTTATGCTTGCCATATGATTTGATTACTTCTAATTGCGTTTCATAAGTTGTGAATTCAATTTGCTTATCTACAAGAATTAAAACTTATTTGTGTATGTTGGTTGAGAGTGCACGCTTAATTTACATGCATAAGTTTGATGCTAGGATATAAGGGAATTTCACCTAATCGTTATGAACTTATATTCGAAAGTAGTAAAAGTTGTTGATCACAATTGTGTTAAGTGAATTCTTGGCATAAGTTTCATGCGCTTTCATAGTTACGAGTGCCTCGTCAATACTTATGATTTCCATTGAACGTAATGATCTTTGATTGCATCTCTATTATGCGCTTTCATGTAGGGAACTTTTGAGGAATAATTTGGTTGCGATGCGCTTTTTCCGTCCAATTCATTGACATAAGGGAAATCTGAAAGTTAATTTAAGCGGACCTAATTAACTTGGAGTGTTGAGTATTCATGGTTTATTGAATTGCAATTAGAAATCGTTTTGTATGCAAGTATAACATGTGTGGAGAAGAACCCCTTAGCCAGCCTTCCATCCATTCACTTGAACCAATTTCGTTTTAAAATCTGTTTAGTTCAGTTTACTTGTTTTGTTTTTAAATTCGTCCAAAATCAATCCCCCTTTACTTTGTTGAGTCATATTAGTTAGAAATCAATTTAGTTTGTGTTTTTAAGTGTCTTGAGTCAAGTTAAAACCAATTTTCGTCCAAATTCTTCCTTAGTGTTCAAAACTGCCCAGAAAGTGTTTTTAAGACAGTTTTGAGTCTTTTGGTTTGTTTTGGTGTTTTAAAGTTTAGTTTTGCATTCTTTGAGTCTAGTTTAGTGTTTTAAACTTGTTTTTACATATTTGAGTCAGTTTTCAAGTGATTTAGCAATCCCTCCTAATCCCCGGTCTAGAACGATCTCTACTTACATACTTTGCTACAATTGATAAAAAGAGGGTTTAATTTGAGTGCTAGTTAATATCATATCATGAAACTTGAGCCTAAACGTTTATTTGGAGAGTTAATAATCTGTGCATCATTGTTTTCTAACGTCGTTGAATGATCTCATTATTCTTTGCTTGGTTGCTACTTAGAAGGCGTTTCATCATTTAGTTCCAAATGCTAGAACTCATGCCTATTTCATTCAAAGCATGCTATAGATTTGCATAACAGATATTCAAGATGAAGTTGTGTAATGACCACCAAAGCCAAATTGCCGTGCCCCTATTTCATTATGTGTTTAAGTTTAACCCCGTTGAGCTTTGTTAAGCCTATGTTCTTTGTTAACCCACACTATCCTTACCTAGCCTAGTGTTAGGACCATCCATACCCTTGTTCTTAAAGCATAGTAAAACATGACTTAAAATGAACTCCTTTTTTATCAATGTCTTGCAGAAAGCAAGTGTGGGGAAGTGATTCTTGTGTGTGTGTGTGTGTGTGCCAAAGTCCTTAATAAGGCACGGGTAGAAAAGAAAAAAAAAGAATTGAAAAAAAAAAGTATGAAAAAGAGCTGTAAAGTGTTGTTTGTTAAAGATAGGGTTCAAAACAATGAATTCAGCCCTAAGTGTTGCATAAATCTTCCCTTTGTAATTAAAAGTTGATTCTGCATTCTAAAGTGATATCCAAGTGTCTATTTCATTGCTTTGCTTGCTATCACTTTAAGAACGTTTGTTATCTCTATCATTTCTTTGTTAGCCATTACCCCCAAGCCCTGTTACAACCCTTGACTTCAATCTTGAGTGTTGTGTATTTCAATTTGTGGAGTTCATAATTGGTATGAGCATATGGTGTCACTGGTTCTCGCATCTAAGTAGTAGCATTCCATTCATGAGATCATATCTAAATATGCTTAATAACTCCAAAAAATTACTTTCTTTGTTATAACATATGTGAGTCCTAATCTTTCGTGTTTACATCAATCTTCTCACATATACTAGTGTAGGGTGTGTAGTCATAAAATGTGTGTGAAAATAGAGAGTATCTTGTAAGGAATTGAGCAAATTCTCTAAGGCATGTTACTACATTCAAAACATCGTTTTAATTGGTTAATTGTGAACTAGTAAGTGGTGACTGTGATTAAGTATGTACTCAAGTGTAAGGATGACCAAAGGAATGATGATTTTTAACACGTCATGTTTCATTAAAAATCATTGAGGCAATTGTTGGAAGGTCTAGGTTTTGTTTTGTTTTGCTTGAGGACTAGCAAAAGCTAAGTGTGGGGGAATTTGATAGGAGCATATTTATGCAACTTAGCTAGCCTGTTTCTTGGCATTTATGTTGTTAGTTCCTAGTTATTTTAGTATTTTAAGCTATTTTCGTGTGTTGGTAGGTCCAAAGGGTTAATGTTGCAAAGAAGTGCATTTTGAAGCATTTTGGAGCATTTTTTGGCATGGAATGGATAGCATATGCTTGGAGCAAAAGGAACGGACGAAATTTGAAGTTTATGCATCATCCTCTCCCTATAAATAACCATTTTAGCACACTCATTTCAAACCAACACATCCACTCATTACAACCACCCAACATATTCACCTACCACTATATCCACTCATTTCACCCAACACATCCATTCACCTACCACTACATCCACTCAGTTGACCCAACACATGCACTCATTACAACCACCCATCACATCCACTCATTTCAACCACCCTACACATTCACCTACAACTACATCCACTCATTACCACCACCCACTACATCCTCTCCATAGCCTATAAATATATCCATCCAAAGACACATTCAGGGAGATAGTTTAGGGAGAAGGGAGGAAGACGCATTCTTCCGCAAGGCAAAGTCTTTTCTTCTTAACCATTCTACACATTCCCACAACAAAAACACAATTCCATGCACCTTCATTTCCCTTTCCTTGTCGTGACCTTCATCCAACCTAAACACATTCAGCCATTCCCTTCCATATATCCATATGCATCCATCAAACCACACCTTGTGCCGCAACAAAGAGAAGAAGGATGACCATTGGACGTGCTTACCATTCAAGTTGGATTGGTTAAGCGTTTTTAGGTGTTTTCATTCTTTTGTTTTCAATGTCTAAATTTGTTTATCTTTGCTTTGTGAGTATGAGGAAATAAACCCCCCTTTAGGTAGGGGAAATTCAAAGCCATGAACATACTTGCAATATGAATTGATTACCTTCAGTTGTGATTTCATAAGTTGTGAATTCAATTTGTTTAACTGCTTGATTAATAACTTATTCGTGTATGTTTATTAAGAGTGCACACTTAGTTTGCATGCATGGATATGATGCTAGAGTATAAGGGAGTTTCACCTAATAATTACAAACTTATATTCACAAGTAGTGGAGGTCGCTTATAAACGATCGCGTTAAATGAATTCTTGGCAGGAGTTTCATGCTCATCATAGTAATGAATGCCTCGTCAATACTTATAGTTTTCATAATGCCTAATGATCTTTGATTGTATCTTTATTGTGTTGTTCACGAAAAGGACTTTTGAAGAATGCTTCAATTGTTGTATGCGCTTTCCCATCCAATTCAATAACTTAAGGAGAACTTGAAGGTTAATTTAAGCGGACTTAATTAACCTGGGGTGTTGAGTTTCATGATTTATCGAAAAAACAACTGAAAATTGGTTTATGTGCAAGTGTGTCATGTGTGGAGAAGAACCCTCTAGCTAGCCCATCATCCATAGTTAGAACCTAATTTCATCCAAAACCATCCCTAGAGTCAGTTTAGAGTCTAATTCATTGTTTTAAGCTGGTTTGAGTCTTTTTAGTTTCTATTGCATCTTTTGAGTCTAGTTTGGTGTTTTAAACTTAATTTTATGTTTTTAAGTCAGTTTAGAGGTTATTAGCAAGCCATTCTAATCCCCGGTCCAGAACGATCCCTACTTACATTCTTTACTACAATTGATACAAGAGGGTTTAATTTGTGTGTTAAGTAAAATTCGCACCAATTCCCACAGATCTTGGTTATCTTCACACTTGAGCATAAACTTAATCACAATCACTACTTACTAGTTCACAATTAACCAATTAAAACAATGTTTTGAATATAATAACATGCCTTAGAGAATTTGCTCAATTCCTTACAAGAAACTCTTTATTTTCACACACATTTTCTGACTACACACCCTACACTAGAGACTGGGACTCACATATGTTATAACAAAGGAAGCAATTTTCTGGAGTTATTAAGCATGTTTAGATATGATCTCATGAATGGAACGCTACTACTTAGATGCGAGAATCAGTGACACCATATGCTCATACCAATTCCAAACTCCACATATTGAAACACATAACACTTAAGATTGAAGTCAAGGTTTGTAACAAGGTTTTTAAGGCAGGTTTGAGTGTTTCTGGGCTGTTTTGAGTCTTGTGGTTTGTTTTAGTGTTTTAGAGTTTAGTTTTGCATTCTTTGAGTCCAGTTTAGTGTTTTAAACTTTGTTTTTACGTTTTGAGTCAGTTTCAAGTGATTTGGCAATCCCTCCTAATCCCCGGCCTAGAACGATCCCTACTTACATACTTTGCTACAATTGATAAAAAGAGGGTTTAATTTGTGTGCTTATATATTTCACATCAGTTGCCTCCCAAGAAGCGCTTGCTTTATCGTCTTCCAGCCGGACGAAACTTCCTTCTAAACTTGGATAGGGCCCATAGCATGGAATTGATCCTTGAATTGACGGTGATACTTGATGTGATCCGGCAATGGTTTAAATTCTAGTGTAAGGATGACCAAAGGAATGATGATTTTTAACACGTCATGTTTCATTAAAAATCATTGAGGCAATTGTTGGAAGGTCTAGGTTTTGTTTTGTTTTGCTTGAGGACTAGCAAAAGCTAAGTGTGGGGGAATTTGATAGGAGCATATTTATGCGACTTAGCTAGCCTGTTTCTTGGCATTTATGTTGTTAGTTCCTAGTTATTTTAGTATTTTAAGCTATTTTCGTGTGTTGGTAGGTCCAAAGGGTTAATGTTGAAAAGAAGTGCATTTTGAAGCATTTTGGAGCATTTTTTGGCATGGAATGGATAGCATATGCTTGGAGCAAAAGGAACGGACGAAATTTGAAGTTTATGCATCATCCTCTCCCTATAAATAACCATTTTAGCACACTCATTTCAAACCAACACATCCACTCATTACAACCACCCAACATATTCACCTACCACTATATCCACTCATTTCACCCAACACATCCATTCACCTACCACTACATCCACTCAGTTGACCCAACACATGCACTCATTACAACCACCCATCACATCCACTCATTTCAACCACCCTACACATTCACCTACAACTACATCCACTCATTACCACCACCCACTACATCCTCTCCATAGCCTATAAATATATCCATCCAAAGACACATTCAGGGAGATAGTTTAGGGAGAAGGGAGGAAGACGCATTCTTCCGCAAGGCAAAGTCTTTTCTTCTTAACCATTCTACACATTCCCACAACAAAAACACAATTCCATGCACCTTCATTTCCCTTTCCTTGTCGTGACCTTCATCCAACCTAAACACATTCAGCCATTCCCTTCCATATATCCATATGCATCCATCAAACCACACCTTGTGCCGCAACAAAGAGAAGAAGGATGACCATTGGACGTGCTTACCATTCAAGTTGGATTGGTTGAGCGTTTTTAGGTGTTTTCATTCTTTTGTTTTCAATGTCTAAATTTGTTTATCTTTGCTTTGTGAGTATGAGGAAATAAACCCCCCTTTAGGTAGGGGAAATTCAAAGCCATGAACATACTTGCAATATGAATTGATTACCTTCAGTTGTGATTTCATAAGTTGTGAATTCAATTTGTTTAACTGCTTGATTAATAACTTATTCGTGTATGTTTATTAAGAGTGCACACTTAGTTTGCATGCATGGATATGATGCTAGAGTATAAGGGAGTTTCACCTAATAATTACAAACTTATATTCACAAGTAGTGGAGGTCGCTTATAAACGATCGCGTTAAATGAATTCTTGGCAGGAGTTTCATGCTCATCATAGTAATGAATGCCTCGTCAATACTTATAGTTTTCATAATGCCTAATGATCTTTGATTGTATCTTTATTGTGTTGTTCACGAAAAGGACTTTTGAAGAATGCTTCAATTGTTGTATGCGCTTTCCCATCCAATTCAATAACTTAAGGAGAACTTGAAGGTTAATTTAAGCGGACTTAATTAACCTGGGGTGTTGAGTTTCATGATTTATCGAAAAAACAACTGAAAATTGGTTTATGTGCAAGTGTGTCATGTGTGGAGAAGAACCCTCTAGCTAGCCCATCATCCATAGTTAGAACCTAATTTCATCCAAAACCATCCCTAGAGTCAGTTTAGAGTCTAATTCATTGTTTTAAGCTGGTTTGAGTCTTTTTAGTTTCTATTGCATCTTTTGAGTCTAGTTTGGTGTTTTAAACTTAATTTTATGTTTTTAAGTCAGTTTAGAGGTTATTAGCAAGCCATTCTAATCCCCGGTCCAGAACGATCCCTACTTACATTCTTTACTACAATTGATACAAGAGGGTTTAATTTGTGTGTTAAGTAAAATTCGCACCAATTCCCACAGATCTTGGTTATCTTCACACTTGAGCATAAACTTAATCACAATCACTACTTACTAGTTCACAATTAACCAATTAAAACAATGTTTTGAATATAATAACATGCCTTAGAGAATTTGCTCAATTCCTTACAAGAAACTCTTTATTTTCACACACATTTTCTGACTACACACCCTACACTAGAGACTGGGACTCACATATGTTATAACAAAGGAAGCAATTTTCTGGAGTTATTAAGCATGTTTAGATATGATCTCATGAATGGAACGCTACTACTTAGATGCGAGAATCAGTGACACCATATGCTCATACCAATTCCAAACTCCACATATTGAAACACATAACACTTAAGATTGAAGTCAAGGTTTGTAACAAGGTTTTTAAGGCAGGTTTGAGTGTTTCTGGGCTGTTTTGAGTCTTGTGGTTTGTTTTAGTGTTTTAGAGTTTAGTTTTGCATTCTTTGAGTCCAGTTTAGTGTTTTAAACTTTGTTTTTACGTTTTGAGTCAGTTTCAAGTGATTTGGCAATCCCTCCTAATCCCCGGCCTAGAACGATCCCTACTTACATACTTTGCTACAATTGATAAAAAGAGGGTTTAATTTGTGTGCTTATATATTTCACATCAGTTGCCTCCCAAGAAGCGCTTGCTTTATCGTCTTCCAGCCGGACGAAACTTCCTTCTAAACTTGGATAGGGCCCATAGCATGGAATTGATCCTTGAATTGACGGTGATACTTGATGTGATCCGGCAATGGTTTAAATTC
Organism: Malus x robusta; assembly: GCA_963082935.1. Lineage (NCBI taxonomy): Eukaryota > Viridiplantae > Streptophyta > Magnoliopsida > Rosales > Rosaceae > Malus > Malus x robusta. The sequence goes on along the minus strand of OY720334.1, from coordinate 19,129,225 downwards.
TAGTGTAAGGATGACCAAAGGAATGATGATTTTTAACACGTCATGTTTCATTAAAAATCATTGAGGCAATTGTTGGAAGGTCTAGGTTTTGTTTTGTTTTGCTTGAGGACTAGCAAAAGCTAAGTGTGGGGGAATTTGATAGGAGCATATTTATGCGACTTAGCTAGCCTGTTTCTTGGCATTTATGTTGTTAGTTCCTAGTTATTTTAGTATTTTAAGCTATTTTCGTGTGTTGGTAGGTCCAAAGGGTTAATGTTGAAAAGAAGTGCATTTTGAAGCATTTTGGAGCATTTTTTGGCATGGAATGGATAGCATATGCTTGGAGCAAAAGGAACGGACGAAATTTGAAGTTTATGCATCATCCTCTCCCTATAAATAACCATTTTAGCACACTCATTTCAAACCAACACATCCACTCATTACAACCACCCAACATATTCACCTACCACTATATCCACTCATTTCACCCAACACATCCATTCACCTACCACTACATCCACTCAGTTGACCCAACACATGCACTCATTACAACCACCCATCACATCCACTCATTTCAACCACCCTACACATTCACCTACAACTACATCCACTCATTACCACCACCCACTACATCCTCTCCATAGCCTATAAATATATCCATCCAAAGACACATTCAGGGAGATAGTTTAGGGAGAAGGGAGGAAGACGCATTCTTCCGCAAGGCAAAGTCTTTTCTTCTTAACCATTCTACACATTCCCACAACAAAAACACAATTCCATGCACCTTCATTTCCCTTTCCTTGTCGTGACCTTCATCCAACCTAAACACATTCAGCCATTCCCTTCCATATATCCATATGCATCCATCAAACCACACCTTGTGCCGCAACAAAGAGAAGAAGGATGACCATTGGACGTGCTTACCATTCAAGTTGGATTGGTTGAGCGTTTTTAGGTGTTTTCATTCTTTTGTTTTCAATGTCTAAATTTGTTTATCTTTGCTTTGTGAGTATGAGGAAATAAACCCCCCTTTAGGTAGGGGAAATTCAAAGCCATGAACATACTTGCAATATGAATTGATTACCTTCAGTTGTGATTTCATAAGTTGTGAATTCAATTTGTTTAACTGCTTGATTAATAACTTATTCGTGTATGTTTATTAAGAGTGCACACTTAGTTTGCATGCATGGATATGATGCTAGAGTATAAGGGAGTTTCACCTAATAATTACAAACTTATATTCACAAGTAGTGGAGGTCGCTTATAAACGATCGCGTTAAATGAATTCTTGGCAGGAGTTTCATGCTCATCATAGTAATGAATGCCTCGTCAATACTTATAGTTTTCATAATGCCTAATGATCTTTGATTGTATCTTTATTGTGTTGTTCACGAAAAGGACTTTTGAAGAATGCTTCAATTGTTGTATGCGCTTTCCCATCCAATTCAATAACTTAAGGAGAACTTGAAGGTTAATTTAAGCGGACTTAATTAACCTGGGGTGTTGAGTTTCATGATTTATCGAAAAAACAACTGAAAATTGGTTTATGTGCAAGTGTGTCATGTGTGGAGAAGAACCCTCTAGCTAGCCCATCATCCATAGTTAGAACCTAATTTCATCCAAAACCATCCCTAGAGTCAGTTTAGAGTCTAATTCATTGTTTTAAGCTGGTTTGAGTCTTTTTAGTTTCTATTGCATCTTTTGAGTCTAGTTTGGTGTTTTAAACTTAATTTTATGTTTTTAAGTCAGTTTAGAGGTTATTAGCAAGCCATTCTAATCCCCGGTCCAGAACGATCCCTACTTACATTCTTTACTACAATTGATACAAGAGGGTTTAATTTGTGTGTTAAGTAAAATTCGCACCAATTCCCACAGATCTTGGTTATCTTCACACTTGAGCATAAACTTAATCACAATCACTACTTACTAGTTCACAATTAACCAATTAAAACAATGTTTTGAATATAATAACATGCCTTAGAGAATTTGCTCAATTCCTTACAAGAAACTCTTTATTTTCACACACATTTTCTGACTACACACCCTACACTAGAGACTGGGACTCACATATGTTATAACAAAGGAAGCAATTTTCTGGAGTTATTAAGCATGTTTAGATATGATCTCATGAATGGAACGCTACTACTTAGATGCGAGAATCAGTGACACCGTATGCTCATACCAATTCCAAACTCCACATATTGAAACACATAACACTTAAGATTGAAGTCAAGGTTTGTAACAAGGTTTTTAAGGCAGGTTTGAGTGTTTCTGGGCTGTTTTGAGTCTTGTGGTTTGTTTTAGTGTTTTAGAGTTTAGTTTTGCATTCTTTGAGTCCAGTTTAGTGTTTTAAACTTTGTTTTTACGTTTTGAGTCAGTTTCAAGTGATTTGGCAATCCCTCCTAATCCCCGGCCTAGAACGATCCCTACTTACATACTTTGCTACAATTGATAAAAAGAGGGTTTAATTTGTGTGCTTATATATTTCACATCAGTTGCCTCCCAAGAAGCGCTTGCTTTATCGTCTTCCAGCCGGACGAAACTTCCTTCTAAACTTGGATAGGGCCCATAGCATGGAATTGATCCTTGAATTGACGGTGATACTTGATGTGATCCGGCAATGGTTTAAATTCTAGTGTAGGTGCATGAATCGTCAAAATCAGCAAGTTAGTATATACTAAAATCGAAGTTGGAGAAGATGGCTTACTTGCTTGCTCCAACACAAACTCAATTACGAACACCACATCTTTGAAGGTTGCAGGGATATGGGACTTGGCCAGATTTGGTGTTTTGAGAGTTATAACTTGTCCCGTGTCATAAAATCCAACATCTTTGGGAATTTTCGTCTCAATTGTATCTTCTTTGATTAATTCTAGACATTCCCCATCTGCTTCTTGCTCTTGATTCTTTGGAAAGGTTTCGAATATGCCTTTCTCACCTTCTTCTTCCTTGGATTGCATGATCCTGTAAGGAATAAGGACATTTGGTGAAACAGGGTCAGGACAAATTGAATTTAGGCTTACCTTGGTTGTAGTGGACGGCATAGATGGCATATGGGGCTGCGGCTGATAGAAGCATATTTATGCGCCTTAGTTAGCTAGTTCTTATGCATTTTTGTTATGTTTTCTTCGTCAAAGTAGTCTTTTAAGCTACTTTCATGTGTTTTCAGGGTTAAAGGACATATTACACGAAATGATGCAATTTGGAGCTTTTGGAGCAAAAAGTGAGCTGGAATGTGGTGTATGCAAATGGAGCACGAGGAATGGACGAGTTTGAAGGTCAAAGGAGCTTAAGAATGAAGAAATGAAAGTGATGAACTAAGAATTCGGAATTGGAAACCAAGGTTTCTAAAGTTGGAAGTTTCTATTCTTGGAGGTTTCCAATTTCAAGAGTTTCTATTCTCGGCTTTGGGCTTTTGGATGACCCATCTTTGCCTCTTGGACCTATGCCGCACCTAACCCTAACCCTGGCCCACTTAATCAGCCGCACCTAGGCCTTGTTCACATGAAAAAAATTTGATTACTTACCCTAAGCCCATGCCGCACCTAATGTTCTAGAAACCCTAGTTTTTGGTGGATTTCCTAACCCTAGCCGCACCTAAACCCTAGCCCATTTGTCTAACCTGATTTATTTAGGGTTTGGCTGCCTATATATAGGTGTTTTACCTCCCTTGGCCGAACACCACCCCTCTCCATATTCAGAAATTCGTCCAAAACCCTATTTCCCACCTTGCCGCACCTCTCCTTCATTCCAGCCGATTTCTACCACCATTCTTCATCTCCACACCTTCCACACAACACCCATACACCATCCCCAAGCCTTGCCGTGACCCTACACCCTCCATAATCCATTCTACGTCATCAAAACAATCCAAGAAGCATCACCATACAATCTGCCGCAAGCAACAAGGAGGACAGATTCTCTACAAATTGTTTGGCACTTCAATATGAGTTGTTGAACGATTTTAGGTGTTTTCTATCTTATATTTCAATGTCTAATTCATGTAATCTTTGCTTTGCTTTAAGTATGATTGGCTAAATTCGTTTTGGCGAAGGGTGTATTCGAAACCATGTTTATTTATGTGAAATAAGTTGATTACTTCTAGTTATCGTTTCCTAAGTCGTGAATACAATTTGCTTAACCGTTGGATTTATAACTTATTCTTGTATGTTGATTGAGAGTGCACGCTTAATTTGCATGCTTGAATTTGGTGCTAGGATATAAGTTTGTCTCACCTAATCGTTATGAATTTATATTCGCAAGTAGTGAAGGTCGCTAGTCACGATCGTGTTAAGTAGATTCCTGGCAAGAGTATCATGCTTTTCATAGTTACGAATGCCTTGTCGATGCTTAACGATCGTGTTAAGTAGATTCCTGGCAAGAGTATCGTGCCTCTATACCACCCATAATCCATTCTACATCACAAAAACAGCCCAAAAACCACATCATTCCAATCTGCCGCAAGGGGAAGAGAAGGAGACAGTTCACAAAGTTGTTTGGCTTCTTCAATCTGAGTTGTTGAACAATTTTAGGTGTATTCTATCTTATATTTCAATGTCTACTTCTTGTAATCTTTGTTTTTCATTGAGTATGATTGGCTAAATTCATTTTGGCTAAGGGTGTATTCGAAACCATGTTTGTTTATGTGAAATAAGTTGATTACTTCCAGTTATCGTTTCATAAGTCGTGAATACAATTTGCTTAACCGTTTAATTCAAAACTTGTTCTTGTATGTTGATTGAGAGTGCACGCTTAATTTGCATGCTTGAATTTGGTGCTAGGATATAAATTTGTCTCACCTAATCGTTATGAATTTATATTCGCAAGTAGTGAAGGTCGCTAGTCACGATCGTGTTAAGTAGATTCCTGGCAAGAGTATCATGCTTTTCATAGTTACGAATGCCTTGTCGATGCTTATGATTTCCAAAGAACGTAATGATTCTAACCTGTATCTTTATCATGCTGTTCATATAGAGAACTTGTTAGGAATAATTTGTTTGCGTGCATATTCATCCAATTCAATGATTCTAGGGAAATCTGAAAGTTAATTTAAGCGAACCTAATTAACTTGGAGTGTCGAGGTTCATAACTTATTGAATTGATAACTGGAAATCGATTTACGTTGCATAAATTTCATGTGTGGAGAAGAATCCCTTAGCCATTCCATCACCCATTGATTCATCACATTTAGTTTACAATCTGTGCATTTAGTTCAATTTTGTCCAAACACAATTCCCCCATATTTTGTTAAGTTTGAGTCTTCATAATCTGTCCTATTTGGTGTTTTTAAGTATTTTGAGTCATAAGCTTTGCTACATTCGTCCAAATCTTGTCTTAGTTGCTGTTTGAGTCAATTAATTTGTTTTAGTCAGTTTTGGGCAGATTTGAGTGTTTCAATTCTGTTTTGAATCTTAGTACAGTCTTGAAGTTTAGTTTTTGTGTTTCTAAGTCAATTTGTATTAGATTAGCACCCCTAGTTAATCCCCGGTTAGAGCGATCCCTACTTACATCATTACTACAATTGTCACAAATAGGGTTTAATTTGTGTGTCAAGTAATTTTCACATCAAATTTTGCTTCTTGACACACAAATTTAATAAGGGTTTAATTTGGTAAATAAGTGTTTTTGATGCAAATTCGTAGGGTTTTCTCACCCATAATTTTAAATGTTGTTCCTTGCTGTTTTTAGGTGTTTTTAGGCTGTTTTGGTGTGTTTTAGTATGTGTTGCTCTAAAAATCCGAAAATCCAAGAAAAATTTGAAAAATTTGTTTTAAAAACCCAAAAAGAGTTGTTTTTGTGTGTTTGTTTGTGTCTTAGGGTACCTTCCAAACACAATGATGAGGATTCGGTTTGTAATTACATGGCTGTTAAAGAGAGTGATTAACATGGATGAAAGTTTGATTTACTCTTTGTTATGCTTAGTTGTGGTTATAACTTATGAATTCACATGCAATCATAAAAGAAAAAATCAGTTTTTGTAACATGCTTGAAGGAAGGAACTCAAACAAACGCTACAACCTTGTGAGACTTGAGCCTAAACGTTTATTTGGAGAGTTAAAATCTGTGCATTGTTGATTTCTAAAGTCGTTGCATGATCTCATTATTCTTTGCTTGGTTATTACTTAGAAGGCGTTTCATCATTTAGTTCCAAATGCTAGAACTCATGCCCATTTCATTCAAAGCATGTTATTGATTTGCATAACACATATTCAAGATGAAGTTGTGTAGTTACCACCACCTTAGCCAAACTGCCGTGTATCCCATTTCATTTTATGTTTAAGTTTAACCCCGTTGAGCCTTGTTTAGCCTATGTTGTTTGTTAACCCACATTATCCTTACCTAGCTTAGATTAGGATCATCCTTACCCTTGTTCTCAAAGCATAGTAAAGCATGATTCAAATTGAATTCCTTTTTATTTATTTTGGCAGAAAACAAGTGTGGGGGAAGTATTTCTTTTGTGATTTTGTGTGCCATAGGCACGGAAAAGAAAAAAAAAAATGAAGAAAAAGTATGAAAAGTATGAAAAAAAGAGTTGAAAAGTTGAGAAAAAGAGTTCCAAAGTATTTTTTGTTGAAGTAAGGGTCCAAAACAATGAATTTGACCCTAAGGAGTTGTTTAAGTCTTCCTCTTGTGTGTTAAAGTTAATTTCTGCAATCGAAATGAATTCTAAGTCTCAAGTTCATTACTTTGCTTACTATCGCTTGAAGAACGTTTGTTTTCCCTATCCTTTCCTTGTTAGCCAATACCCCAAGCCCCATTACAACCCGTAACTTCTATCTTGAGTGTTATGTGTTTCAATTTGTGGAGTCTGAATTTGGTATGAGCATATGGTGTCACTGGTTCTCGCATCTAAGTAATAGCATTCCATTCATGAGATCATATCTAAACATGTCATTTACTCCGGAAAATGCTTTTCTTGTTATACATATATGTGAGCATTCGTTTTCATATTCACATCAATCTTCTCACATATAACTAGTATAGGGTGTGTAGTCAGAAAATCTGTGTGAAAATAGAGTGTATATCTTGTAAGGAATTGAGGGAATTCTCTAAGGCATGTTACTACATTCAAAGCATTGTTTTAATTGATTACTTGTGAATTAGTAAGTAGTGGCTTTAATTAAGTATGTGCTTGTGTAGAGATGACTCAAATCTGTGGGGATAACAATCTTTAACATGTCATGTGAATTGGAAATCCCTGAGGCAAACGTTGGAAGGTTTAGGTTTTGTTTTGGTTAGTTGTTTCGTTTTGTTTTCTTTCTTGTGTTTGTTTTGCTCGAGGACTAGCTGATAGGAGCATATTTATGCGCCTTAGTTAGCTAGTTCTTATGCATTTTTG